>CM072896.1:6802443-8184943 GCA_037013685.1 Acridotheres tristis | reverse complement strand
CTAACATTATGTATGTTTTATGTACTGATAGAGGCTGGAGTGGCAGATTGGACAAAGTACAGAATAAATTTAATAGGGAAATCAATTTTTTCCCCATTTTAGTGTTGAGGAGGCTGATGTATAAGGGTAAAGCAATTTGCCAAAATTTGAAAGATGGAAAGCATCTAAGCGATTTGTTTCATTTTATTGGGTTGATTCTTTTCCAAATTGAAAGTTTAGGTATCCTTGTTAGAGACTTGTGCTATAGCTTTGCATGTGTGATTTATACATTATAGTCAGGAATTATTGTGACACTTTGCTGTATTTCTAGACTGTGTATAATGAATTAGAGCAGTTTGTATCAAAGAGAGTCTCCACATGCTGCAAACCCCACTGTACTGCCAGCCAAGAGAGGACAGTCTGTGTGTTTGGTACTTGTTTCAATAATGTAATAATTGTGGCAATTGGGGTGTGTGTAGATTTGACTTGTTAGCTGTGGCCTGATAGGGGTCAAAATGCAGGTCTCAGCTCCTGTGATGGCACTGCCTGTCCTGGCTGAGATCCCTCATCCCTGCTGGGGGTGAGGCTGGGGCTGTGCCAGTCTGGGGATCCCTGCTGTCTGTACCTGAGCCTCACCTTTGCCTTGCGGAGCAAACCAACCAGGTGGCACCAGGTGTGCTGCTGTGGCCTGGGGGAGGCTGCTGGGTGTGTGGTTCAGGGCTGGGAGCTGAGGTCCCCCAGCCTGGAGCAAGCCCTTGGGAACAGCTCTCCCATCTCCAGCCCCGAGCTGTGCCATGTGTCAGGCTGCTGCTCAACTCCCTGTCCCCACTGTACCCACAGCCTTGCTCTGAAGTGCTCTGCAGCTGGGAAACATGCCTGTTCTACGAGTGGAGGTGGCATAGAAATGATTATTTCTATGTGTGCTGTGACGCAGTTTTACTGCCAGTGCCCTCCCGAGGCTGTGATTTCTAGACGAGGAATTCAAGTGGGGCAGAATGTTTTATGTCGACAGCTAATAGTGTAATCCAGCCTAATGTACAGAGCTGCCTGTGAATATATGAATAAGAGTAAAATTAATAATGTGACATATGGAAAATATAGGGTAAAAAATTAGCTAATATATTTTTTAAAATGCGTTAGAAAATATAACACTTCTGAAACAGAAGAACATCAGAGGAGCACTGCAATGGTGGTTTTTGACATTAAATGAAATAAATCTCAGAATTAACCCAGAGTTTTGAGGGTCTTGACTAGGGCTAAAGCAAGATGGCAAAGCAGGGTAGCTCAAAGAACCCCATCCAAATTTCAGTAGTACCGTTAATTTAATGCAGTACAGTTGAGCAGTTTTCTAGCAGGCTGCTCAACATATGGCTTTGTATTCTGGAAAAAAAAAAGCATTTTAACCATGCTGGTGCTGGCAACCTCCAAGTCTCTTCTGTCCCTCTTCTGCAGCTGAGACCTTTTCTTCTGTTGCATGTTTTTTATTGCTCGGCTGCTTCTCTCCACAAATGCTAGATGCTTTTCCTCAGTTTGTCAGTACTGAGTTTCCAGCTGGATGTTTAAGGTCAAAGTTCTTCATGTTCTGGTGAGTAGCAAAGATTCTGATCCAGAACTGAGGTGCTCTTGCTAAGCAAAGCAGGGGTAGGGTAGCAGTGGAGGAGTAAAAAAAAAAAAATCCCAGGAAGTGTTGGTGAGGGAAAGTCTTGTGACAGGTTGCACACAGAATTAGGCTTGAATGGATGCAATATTAATGAGAAACCATTTTGAAGAAGTGGGCTAAAAATGTGGTCTATGCTTTTCCAGGTTGTTTGTACTCCTGCAGCCTTCTTAGTTATGGGAGATAGCAGCACAATTCCTGGTGTGAATGCACTCATAAGTCACTTTTACACTGTTATGAGTATAGCTAATCCTCTTTCATGGGGGAGTAATTCTTCTGCAAGGAAACAACCTTGTATTTGTTAAGTAAATTATTTCTGTGTAAAGAGAAGTCTGAGTCTATAAATAATAAGTCAGAATTTATAAAGAGGACACCTGGGAACTTCTTGTTTCTGTGTACTTGCATTGTGGCTGTAATTATATTACATTATATTTTATGTTGAAGCTTCTCATTTCAATTTTATATTCTTGCTATTTTAAAGAGAAAATAGAAGACTTCTTAGGCAGAATTAAGAATTTCAGTAAGTTTTCCTAGTGCAGCTTCATAAGTCTCAAATAATCAAAACTAGCAAGTCAACCTAACAAAATCTCCAAGTATTGTAATTCAAAACAAAATATTAGAGACCTTTAGGCAATTAAGAAAGTAGAACACCCACACATTTTAACACAGTACTGAATTCATTAGGAAAATGTAAATCAATAATAATTTAAGTAAAGAGTTTTTTATTCCTTAGGCACTAAAATGCAAACTACTTAACGTGCTTTGTCTCAGAAAAAAATAAGCAATGTTAACTTGCTGATTCCTTTTCTTTATAACCCTGGAAAGAACCGTATTAAAACTATTTGTTTCTTTGGTCTGAGTCTAAGGGTGAAAGTTTAAACCCCAAAGTGGTTTTTTGTGGAGGGTAAGGGGAGCAAGAAGAGGCTGAGCTGGACCCCAGCGTTTTGCCAAGGGTTAAGGCCCTATGAACACAACGGGGTGTTGATGCTTTTTAAACACATTCAGCCATATTAAGTTATTTTCTGTTGTGGGGATGTTTGCGTTGTTTTTTATTTGTTTACTCTTGTTTGTTTGAACTAATCACCACTTAAGTAAAAGCCTCTCTGCCTGCCCTGCCTCCTCCTCACCCAGCATTTAGCCATGGTGACCAGTCAGGCATAAAAACGTGCTTATCTGCAAATGAATGGCAGCTCTTTGCTTCATTAAAGCCTCTTTCTCTTCTGGCACTCGCATTGTGACCCTTTGATATTAATTCAAAGGGCAATTAAAGAATGCGGCCCATCTTTGAAGTAGAGCATTCAGGGCAAGGAATGGGATGAACCTGGGACTCTGATGGACTGTGCACATTCAACAGGCCTTTTCAAGGCAGTTTGAAGTGACTCAAAGAAAATGGGCAGGAGAAGGTCAAAGAGAAAAAAGGGGCTAAAGAAACAGTCTGTATTTGTTCGAAGTATTAGCCAAGCAAACTGCAAATAGCAACAAAATGAAACAGTTAATAGAGCAGCCAGACAGAGGCATGTCAATCACTTAACTTGAACAGCATTGGGCTAACCAAGGCTTCAGTCCACTGTGTTATCTAATTATCTTGGGAAAGCCAGTAGCTGGAAGTAATAGTATTGTATTTCTTTCTGCTTACTGCTCAGAAAAGGTGATAAATACTCACAGCTTCATAATTATTCAACATATATACATAAAGAGTAGTGGGTTGGTGGATTGTAGGCAAGCTGCTAGTAGAAAACCAACAAAAAACCCTTCTCGATTAACCTGAGATGCAGAATGTGAGCATTAGCATGTTTAAAAATCGTGTAAGGGTTTGCTTATGGAGCGAGCTACGACACGCATGGTTTCCTCTGGAACAAACCTTAAAGACAAACACATTTACAAACCTTGGAGCGTCGTTTTCGATCTTTCCTCCAAATATAGTTTTAAACCACATACAGTTTTAAGGGTCAGACTTTAAACCACAATAAACAATGAGATTAAGAGCTAAGACTGCAACTCTCCTTACTTAGCACATGCTGTTGTACCTAAGCAATGTAGCACACATGGTATGAGATTCCTGCCTTATTTTGCCCTAACAGGGTAAATTAAGGACAAAGTTTCACATTTGCCTCACGATTTTTTTTTGTATTGTTGGTTAAATTATCCCCATGGGGCTTGATTTTCCACTGGCCCGAATTTGCACATGAAAAACAAATATGTGATTTTATTTGCCCATAAACTGGATGTGCCCATAAACAGGCATATTTTAAAGTCCTGGCGTAAGAAAAGATTCTTGAACTTATCTTCATAGTTGCATTAAATTGTCAAATTATTGAAACAAGGAAATAATAATGAATTTGCAATGTGAGAAAAGTGCTCTGGCCTTGATCCAGATGATGCAGAAGATTGTATAATAAGACATGAGCAGAAGTGTGTGGCAAGAACCATCTTGAAATATGTGAAGTTTTGCAACATTACTGAGTTACTTGCATCTTGCATGAAGGTGCTTTTTCGGTCCTGTTTTTTTTTTTTTTTTTTTTTTGTCTGTTTTTAATGTGGATGGATTTTATTTGGAAAGGGTGGCTGTTGCTTTGTACTGGTTAAATCTGCTGCACAGGTTTGCATCAGTTTGCGGGTGCTGCAGCAACCACCTTTGTGTAACTTCAGTCTCCAGCATGATCCTCTTTGGTGGGATCCCACTTGTGTTAACAAGCCCTAAGCTGTGTAGCAAGATTGGGTGGTACACTTGGTTTAATATGGTAAAGAATTTGTAGCAAAAAATGCTCTACACACATGAAATGGACAATATACAATATGACTTAACGCATGTTAAAAAAATACTCCATCAACAGCTGGTAATGGTTTACTGTGGAGGAGAAGGCAGAAGTAGTTTTTGTTGCTGTTGTTGAGAAAACAAAAGCATTGGCACAGTCAAAAAAAATCACTTTTGTTGAGATTTTGCATGCTAAATTTTAACCAGAGGGTCTGTTTTTTTTTCCTGGCTACATTGCACCCTCCTTTGAACTTCAGTCTAACAAATAATCTAAAAGGCTATTCAGTGTGGTTGTGCTTGTATGAAGGGTTCTGCCATCATACAAGAAGAAATATCATCTTTTCTTTTCTAGTGGCCACTGTATTTTCTTTTTTAGGAGCAGAGAAAAGAGGAATTCTTGTATATGTTAGGCATAGCATTGTTTTGAAATTACATAGTAATAGAAAAATGGCACTGTATGAACACTTCACTGTCTAAGAATTCCAGCTGGAATAACTGTACAGAACCAATGACCTTTGTTTTGTATGGGTCCCTCCTGATGTCCATAGGGTTTTATCTGTAGTCTGTTGGAGTCAAAGCCATAAATTCAATTAGTTTAGTTTTAAAAGGTTCTCCTGTTACAGGAGGGATAAGACTTTATAAAGATCCCTCTGAATATATCAAGACTGACAAAGTATCATTTCATCAGCCGAAAAAAGAGAGGGTTTCTCCAAGGGGCATAGAGCCTTAGCTGGTACAAGCTGCCTTGCCTGCATCTCCAGCTGGACTTGGACCAGGATCCATGGCAGTCCTGTTTGGTGTACTTGGCTAGCTGGGCTGTTTCCATCATCTCTCTCCTTTGATTTTAAGCTGTTTCCAATATTATCTAAACTTCTTTCTTCTGCTGTAAATGGAAAGTGCACTGTTCTCAGTCCCTGGGGTAGCTGTATTTGCCCGGAGCAAGGAAGGTCAGTGCGTGTCCCAGACGGGTGGTTCCCTCTCCTGCTGGATAGCACACCAGCAGGACTGCAAAAGGAAACAATAGTCTTCATGTTATGGCATGAAAGGAGGGATGGCAAAGGAAGGATGGCTGGATGGAGTCAGCTGAGCTGGCAAAAAAAACCAGAAAGCACTGAAGTCCCATGATGTGTGTTATCTATTATCTGAACATACAGCAAACCACTTGGAGTTTGAGCACCCTGTTCTGTGGAAACTTGGAGAGTTGGAATATTTGCCCAAATCTCATTCACATGAGTTTTGGGGAGCTTTGTTTTCTCCTTAGATTTTGGTTTCAAACCAAGTGAGCCCTGGCTACAACATGCGTTGATGGGACAGGTGCTGCAGCCAGGATCTTGCTTGGAACAGGTTGACTTTTTTTGTTGCAGTTGTCTCTGCTCATAGTTTTTTCCTACAGGAATCTGTCCAATTGCCTGATCCGAGGGAGCCATCAAGCCCCAAACCCTGAAAAGACTACTCCAAACCCCACATTGTTTGGGGTACGTTGTCTTTTGGAAAGAGAAAAGAATATTTTAGGTCTTCTCAGACATGCTAAGGATTTAATAAAAATCCAAATCCTTGATCATTTCTGCTTGCCTGGTACAGTTTCCTAGATGCTGTGTGTGTGACCGAGTCCCCTCTGTCCATGAGAAGAGTGTGCTTTGAGGCTGGACACTGCCCTGGGCCACTCCTGATTGTCAGCCAGGGGACATGAGATGTGGGGTGAGTGCATGGGATGCATTCCTCAGAGGGTAGTGGGACGCTTGGAAGCACAAAATTTCTTATCTGGCTATTCCCTCACCCAACTAAACTGAAGTCTAATTTAGCTGCATGGCAAGAGGTAGAACCTGAGCATCTTCTCCATGAAACTGGAGTCTGTTTTTCCTTATCAGTGCAAATGCCTGATATGTCCGTCATCTTTGATTTCTTCAGTGAGTGTTGGTTTGTGCTATGTGGATTTAGCTTTATAAATGCAAAACTTAATTTTAAGCTGGTTTTCTCTCAAAGCTTTTGGGAAATATTTTTGCCTAGCAGGAAAGCAGAGCCAGCTCTTAGAATATAACATAGTAATTGCTGAGGCTATACTGCAGTTTCTGAACAAAAATAATGGGTAGTCTTTTTGCTTTGCTAAAACCCCTCATTTGCTGTGTCCCAATGCTTCTCCTTGAGACTGGAGGCCTTTTATTTGCTGGTGTTCCTTCCCAGACACTGATTGCTGTAGTGCTGTGTGTGCAACATACACTTGATACATCATCTAAGCACTGGAGAGTGTTCATTCCCTTTATGCAGCCTCTCAGGCCTGATGTAAAACAGGCAGAAGTGCAGCAATTCCTGCCATAATGTAACATGATTCCAGGAATTAGAAATTCCCAACTCTGAATGTACCAGGAAGTGGCAGCACGCCCTGGGCTGGCGGTGGGCTCGTCACCCTCTCCTTTTAGTGCACAGTGTGTGTGTATGGCTGCAAGAACAGAGGGTACAGAGGGGAGGAATGGATGTCAGTATAAATGTATCTGGTTTTTTTTTACTGTAGACTCAAACTTCTTCCAAGAATTAAGTCTGAAAACACCAAGTGTTGGCTAGAAATTGGTTTTGAGTGCCTCAGCTGAAAGGCTGGATCCTGCTGACATGGGAATCAATGGAAGTTTTGCCTTTGGCTTTTATAGCTGTGGGACTGCATCTCAAAAAAGACATAAAGTGATCTGAAAAAAGTTGTGAAACTGCAGAAATACACAGGCAAATCTGAAAAGCTCGAAAGGAGGCTTTTTAGAATATATTATCATTCATGGGGAGGTTTTTGTAATGTCAAAGTGCTTGATTGTTACTGGGGGTTTTACAAAGTTTGGAAACAAAAGATTAAACTCTAAAAGAGTATCTTTAGTTGTTTATTTTTAAATCTAGAAATCCACTAAATGAAGAAAACATCAGTTGTGCTAAAATTCAAATAACAACACGTTAAAAATAAGCGAGAAATGCTTAATAAAACGTTTAAAATTAATTATTACTAGAAAATAAGTTTTTTCCACTTGCAAACAATTGACAGGGTTTAGGAATCAAGTCTGGGGTCAAAGGGTCTTGATGGCCAAGTCAAAGGGCACCCAGAGATGTATATTAATGCGTGTCAGCTTCTAGATCCTAGAGTCAAGCAGTAGTTCATAAAAGAAACAAGGCATCTTAAGAAGAAGTGTTATTAGCAAACATCAGGTCAAAGTTTATCTTTGGGTCAGTGTGTACGGGCGGGTCATCCATTCATGCTCCTAACACAGGCGTTATCCTTAAAGCTGCCTTGGTGCAAGGTGTAAAGGAAAAATAGAAAAATGAAGTTTTAACTGTGAAAACTTGTCGATTTAGCAGAATACTTTGCAAGACTAAGACTTAAATTGAGCATCCTTTATGGAGCAAAGGAAAATAGGAATTTTATTTCTGTTACTCTTGGTAGTGTTCTCTGTTCAATTCCTTTTTAAATCCAAAGATAAAATTTATTTTTGTATGGACAAGCGGGATTCTCAGCAATGTCTTTGCACTCTTGCCTGAGTCAGAGTTGATGCTATAGGGGACAGACATGTCTTTCTTTTGAAAGGACCAGTATAGCCAATGTCAAACCCTTTGATGTGGAGGTATTGTAAATCTTTCCACGTGATCCTTCCTGGAAGCCATGGATTTCCTAAGAAGCGTGTTGACCAGTTCATCCCATTTACAACGCTACTTCTGCAGCTCTGCTCTCTCCTCTTCCCACCGCCTTGGGTGTGGGAACCCTGGCGCCCAGGGCAGCCGTGGCCGGGGGCGCTCCGCCACTCAGACCTGGAGGAATGCTCCTGCTGTGCCGCAGCACACAAAGGCTGCCTACTTGCTTTGACAAGCCCATGCTGCAGAAAATCCTTGCAATCTTTTGTGCTTCGTGGTGTTGACTTATTTTAGTTCCACGCTAAGATGCTCCCCATTGAAACAAGCCAAAAAAAAAAAAAGAAAAAATGGAATACGCTTCTTTTAAAAACTGTTATTCTGATGTCTTTAGGAGGCACTTTGCCTGACTTTCTAAAGAGATGCGTTTGAACGGTGCAACTCTGCTTATGCTTTCGAGGGGAAGAGAAGGGCATAGTTGTAGGAATAATAAATATGAGTGTTCACTAAAGCCCATTATGTTTGCATTGAATGGCGATTAAAATATAATGTGCAATGATAACTGAGTATTTCTGGGAACCAGTGTGACAAGAGGTGACAGAAAAGAGATTATCTGTTGGACTTTTGCTTATATAGTGTGAATATTGTAGACCTGAATTGTGCATTTAGTACGTATGTTGTGCACTGTCTCCTGAGCTCCAGAGACATCAGCATAATGGAAAGCCTTGGTGTGCTCGGGAAGACAGTCACGTGTTTGCTGCTCTTCAGTGCAGTTATAACAGAAGAGTTTCAGCCTCTCAATTAACTTTTTTGGTAAATCTTTCTGAATTTTGTGTTGGTAAAATATGTGAGGAAAGTCTTAAGTAAAACCCTTGAGCTGTAGCAGTCAAAATTTGATGTTTTTTAGACAAAATGCTTTTCCTGTTGGACCCTGGCAGTTGGACAAAACTGACTTTTTTTGGAAGCACATGATATTTGCTAGGAGAAGTTTGCTGACTCCAGATGGAATTCCTGGTTGGGAGTAGGGGAGAAAGTGCCTATCTTGTCTGCTTTGAGCAGGACATGTCCCTGCATTAGGAAGGGAACGTGTTTCCCTGGCACTGAGGTAAAAGGTGTAACCAGACCTCTCTAGGTCCTCCTAGTTCTTCCACTTCATCTGTGGAGTTACCCTCTGTTAGGTATTTGGAGTGTGGGAGAGTCAAACTCAAATGCTTGAGGCATATTTTGGGGTGTGTGTTGGGTTTTTTTTGGCTGGTTTTTGATCTTTTTTCAAGCACTCATTGGACCTTCTGAAGAGTGAAAATAGAGAAGGAGTTACTGGTCTCATAGACTGTTCTGTTGGTCTCCACTCTAAAGCACCCTGAGTGAGTGCCATGACCACATGCCTCTGCCTCTAGAAGACAAACGATTCCTTCTCTCTTTCCATTTTGCACAAAAGACTTTAACTAGATTTTGGTTTTTTGTTTTTTTTTTTTCCACTTGCACAGAATTGGGAAGGTGGGGGAGAAAGCTTGGAAGGAGAAATGTGAAATGAAGAGAAGGGTAAATATTCCCTTTCTCACCAAGTTGCAACCATGGTCTGAAAGCATGAAATGACATCGATTGGAAACATACCCAAACAGCAGAGCAGCTGAACCTTTGCTGCTATAATCTGTCATGGCTCCACTGAAGTTAATTTGAAAGTCTGCCTGTTCCTAAATAGGTGCAAAGGCCTTCCAGTGAATTGTGTGTTATCATAGGAAATTGTATTAAAGGGAACGGCATTTTGGGAGTCTGTAAGTCGTCACTTTTAATGGTAGCTGCATTGAGTTTGATATGAGCTCTCAGGAAATGTGTGGGGTTGACTTTAACTTTGTGAGAATATCTGTACTGCTAAACTGAGAGTTGAAACTCTGCTAAATACTTCATGTTAGAGCCTTGTCCTGACAGAATTCTGCTAAAAAATGTGAGCTGCGTCATGGGAACAGACTCCTAAAACCAAGCTGTACGTGCGGTGCAGAATTTGGAAAACCAGAAGTTTGTTCAGTGTCTTTGTGAACTCCAAGGCTAAGGAGGACTGTGGGAATCTTGGTTCCTTCAGCGGCTCAGCAGGATCAAATTTACTTCTAATTCTTTCTCCCTAATTCTGGTTGCAAAAATTAACCAAATAACTTGAATTTATCAGACAAAATTAGGAGTTTATCATGTTCCTAATGAAGCATATGGCAGCATTAGTTTACTACAAGACAGTGCCCACCAAAATAACAAACAATTACTTTAAAAGAGGAAAACAATGCCAATTAAGACAAACATCAGTATGACAATGTTCCATTTTTCCACTGTACAGACAATGATTTGTGGCCAAGGGATTACTTCTGAAATTGTTTTGAATTTTGCCCATTATTAAATGAATCCTTCTTAGGAACTTGATTGCTAATTCACTTTAATTTAGAAAAGCCCCACTGTCTTTGGATGTAGGCAGAGCCCTCAGGGGTCTATAAAACTGTCAATAGGGCTGTTAATTTGGCTTTTCTTTTTTTCTTATGGCTTAAAGCTTAATTGTGAGAGCTGGGAAGATGCCATGGTTTTGGTTTGCAGGGACTCAGTGTCTTATGGGTTTCAGATCCCATCAGAAGTCATAGCAGCCCTCCTGCTGCTGCTGACATGCCAAGCTGGAAAAGCTGCAAAAATCTGGGGAGGACCAGGGATTTGCTGAAAGTGAGTCCCACCTGGTTTTCATGCTGGAATTGGAGATGGACAAGAACCAAGACACTCAGTCTAAATGTCCCTCAGCTTTGGGCGGGTCTGGATCCTGATCAGGATCTAAACTTTTGTGCCTTAGGCTTGTCTCTAATTGAATCCATGCAAAACCAGACATTTCACATGACTTTGATGCATAAAACCATAAATAGGCCCATTTTTTATTCAAAACGAAGTCCAGGTTTGCTTAGAAAGATCACAAACCTCCTACTGAACCTTGATGGTCCCAGATTGTAATGAAAATTGAAGTCTCCAATGCTATTACATTCCTGGAGACAAAGATGCTCAGTATTTGTCTTTCTAGTTAAATGTGTTACAGTTCAGAGGCAGGCAATGATGTCCCACTTGCTGCAAGTTGCACAGAAGATGGTCTAGACCCTTACTTACACAGACCGTGGTTGTAGTTAAGTTTCCTGGGTTAGATCCTGGTCAAAAAAAAATCCTAGTGGCACTTTTAGTGGTTTTGTGTCTTATATAGAACAGTATAGGAATAATTCCAAGTGATATGGGATTAAAAATGCAAAACAAGGCATGGAAGCTTGGATGAGGTTTTGTTTGGATAGAAACACTTTTTGCAAACTCTTTTCCTGAGCAGTCAGATTGGGGAAAAAAACCCCTCTAGATATTTGAATTTGACACAGCAGTTTTTGAGTTGGAGACTTTCAAAATGTACAAGGATTTCGGCAATACAAATTCTGGTACCTGAGTAGAACAGTATGACTGTTACTTAATTTTAATGTCACATACAGGCTCTTTGAAGATCCCAATCTGAGCATTCACTGAAGTTATCCACTGCACATATTGGTTAATCCATTTCTGTGTGATCATGTATGTTAGAATTAAGTGAATGTTCATCAGAACACAGCCTGGGTCAAAGTTTGTTTGTAAAATGTTGTTTGGCAACTGCCCTTAGACTGTGATTTGGAAAGTGTGACAGGAGTGTCTGAATAGGTAATTGTCACTGGAAACATCAGAAATGTTTCCAGGCCATCTGTCACTCAGCCACTTGTTGCTATTTTTATTTCTATGGTAAACAGGAGCCCTGCTCATGGACTGCAACTGTGCTGGGAGCTGTACCAATGCAGATCTTAGGATTTCTCTGTGAAAAGGACCTAATGATGTAAACACGTGACATTTTTAGACTTTTAAGTAGAGACGGAGGCTCTCGAGCTCTATGATGAGCAGTGGTTGCAGCTCACTGGTACCCAAACTGCAGCAGATGTTGGCAAGCTGCCACAGTAGCAGTGCCCCTCTAGAATTCCTGTCTCATTTGATGTCTATTGAGACAACAAATGTTCTAGGCTTCTGCTGTGAGCCCAAAGGAGCAGCATTTATGTGCTACCAGGTACAGAGGAGCACTGATTACTTGGCCAAGAGTAGACGAAGGCAAAAAGTCCACTACCCTCACAGGGCAGCCCTCTTGCATTTCTTTCTGTGGTTTGTGATCCCCTTGGGCAGGATTAAACCTGGGACCCTGGATCTCCCTGTCCTGCTTGTCTAACAATGAAAAGGAAGCCACTTAGAAAAGCTGCCAAGAGCTGGTTTCTCTGTTGATCTCGGTTTTCCTTTGCGGACGCAGGAGGCTGGCTGGCAGCGTGCAGCTTTTATTCTTTTCTGTCTCTCTGCTATTGTGCAGAGTTCACTCTGGCAGGCTCCCCTTGGATGCATCTGGGGCATCTGTCAGGCCCCTCCGTCGGGCTCTGTCCGGCTGGGTTGCAGGCCAAGTTTTGACTTCCTAATCTGTATTAACCACTTTGATGTGGCTCTCAGCAGGGTTTGACCTAAAGCAGGCAGAGAATCACATCTCACAATCCATAGGGTATGAATTGAAGAAAAAAATTAGCATCTTAAAAATTTGCTGTCAAATAAAAAGAAAGAGCATGATTTTTGCTGAAATTCTGTTGGGTTTGAATGCTTGTCTTTTCTAAGCTTCCTAGAAAAGCCCAGCAAAATATGTGCTGCTTGTTTGCATAGGCAGGGGAGGCAGGCTGTGTGTTAGTGGTTTGTGCTCCTCCAGTACTCATCATGGAGGTATTTCTCTTTCATTCTGGGTTCACAAGATGAGATACTCAAGCTTCCATTTTAGGACCTGTTATGTTTTCTTATAGTGGCAGGAAAATGCCAAGCCCTGTGGAGAGTCTGCTTTCGAGAAGCCTTCTTGAATTGTTTTCAGGAGAAAATTAGAAACAAGGAGAACTACTTTTATTCCCACCTAAGAAAGCTGTCTTGTTGCATGTTTTGTGATGGAGCTATTAGGCTTCTCACTTGTGATGTTCCTGGGTACCCAGCAGTGCATGTATGAGCTTTTGCAGGCTGTGGTGCTCTTAGTTGAGTACAAGTGAAAGCATAAAAGAGCTCTGAGTGGTGCCAGAGCACTGGAAGGCAAGATGAAGCAGGAGCCAGGATTTTTATAGCTGACATAAAATTTCTCCCAAATCTTCTGCTTCTCGCTGAAATGTTGAAGACCTCTAGGGAAACAGAGAGAACCTTTAAATAGATGCTATCAATTAACCCTACAGCCTAACAATTTAAGATAGCTGATTTTACAGAGATGAAAGACTGTAGCTAAGAAACTAGGCATTTCAACTTTTCTGGATTCATCTGTTTGCATTTTGGCAATTTCCCCCCTAATTTTAAACATTGCAAATCTGATTTGGGGCCACTTTCACTGTTATCTTTGAGAATTTGCCCTATTTCTGGCGGGCAAAACCATCAGTTTTAATGAAACCATTGATTTTCACTGTGTGGGAGATCACCTAAAAGTGAGCTCCTCTTCATGCTCCAAAAAAACCCACAGGAACGTTCACTGGGTTCCCTGTTTGGATAAAAGGAACTAAAGTAAAAGCCTTGTGTCTTCTGAGTGTGGACATTCCTGATGCCTCAGGGTGGGTGAGGGCTACATCTGAGTCTAGAGGCTGGATCCAAAGACCACTGACACAATGTCACTTGCATTTAATACTGGGAATGTAGAACTAGTTTCTTCAGAGTCTCTTCCTTGGGAATGGCAAGGACAAAATGAGTTGTATGTGTGGTTTTGTATTTTATATATCACTTAAATATCATCTGTTTAGACAATCACGTCATTTTAAGTTGTTGAAATTCTGAATGCTTATGTTGTAGGGACACTGTGGGAGGGGGGAAAAAGGAAATGAATGAAAATACATTTTGTAATATTAGTGTCCAAGCAAAGCCTACAGGACTCACCAACAGGCATCCTGCGACTTCTGCTGTATGTGTGTGGTGAATACTTAAGAGAAGCCAGAGTGTTTATTGCACTAAATTTGGTGCAGAGTTAGTTTTTCAGTTTTTGGGACTGCTAATAATTCAGAGAGACAGTTATAAGTTGGTTAATATATGTAGAGGCTGGTGATATTAAGGATGTATATATTTAGTCAAATAATTTTTGACATCTCTACCATTAGGCATTCACCAGCAACCATTGTTCCCATAGGTTTTCAAGAACATTTATCAGCATCTGTCAACAAGTAGTAAACGAGAGCAAATATATGGGAATTACATGTGTCTGTGGTGTAGAGACTGGATCCAGAGTGACTCCCAGCTGGCACATTTTCCATGCTATAAAGGTGCTGTGGGGCTGGCTGCAGCCCAGCACAGCCCATCACTCCCTTTCATTGACTGCTCTGAGGTCAGCTGGTGTGGGGCTTTGTTCTGGCTTTTTTATTGGACTGAAAAATTGTGAGTTTTCTTTGGAAATGAAGCTCCCTTGTTTCTTTGGAATATTTAGCAAGCTGTATACCTTGCTTCATTATTAGCCATGCCCTCAGAGCACTGTGTGTGTGCTTTATTCCTTCATGTTTGTTTAGTGTCTGTATTATGGCAGTGCTCTGGTCAGGTGACATCTGTGAGCTCCAATAGCTTTTGTGAGGTTGGTAGGAGACACTCCCTGGGAAGGGTAATTAAAGGATGATGCCAGGAGCTCATGGGCGTGCAAAACTCACAGGGTGAGGAACAAGGAGCATCTGCAGGTGACCAGTTCTTGGATGGACTCAAGGTAATTACTGTAACAGCATCACAGGCACTGTAATGAACGAAACAGCATTGTGTGCTTCAGGGAGTCTTGGGCAGAGTCCTGCACCCCCCCATGCTGGCACCCAAGGTAGGGACTGGAATGAGAAACCCCACAGGAAGTAACACAAAGAGGTACTGAGCACCCTGCTGCTACCCTGTTGTAGGGTCCTTTTATCCCAAACACTGGAACAACCATAAAGGCAGGGGCTGTCTTTGACCAGTGGAACTGGAGGGCTCAATACCCAGTAGGACCAGGTTTCATGACAGAAGATGATGGATTTTGAGGTCAGCACCCCAATTCTTATGTAATTGTGATGGAAGTGACCTAGAGCTACTAACAGCTTTGGCTGGAAAAGAAGTATTTGGCAGGATTATGTAGTGTCTTCGAAAATCAATCATAGGAAATATATTTGATTTGATGAAAAAGGTAAGCTATTTTTATTGTCTGAAATCTGAAAAAAACAGAGGAAAAGAAGCTAGTATTTAGTTTTCTTTCACAGAAGTCTCCTGCAAAGTTAAGTAATTTCTAGAGGAAATGGAGTTGTATTCAGTGACAAAATCCAATATTCTATTTAAAAAAAAGTCTGGAAATATTTTGGCCATTCCAAGTCCTGAAAGCAATAAATAGAGATGGTCATACAACTCAGTGTACCTCTGTAGTGGGTAAAAGTGGCTAGAGGGGTGGTCTGGCTGCAGCTGTGGGTTTAAGAAGATATGATAAACTTGATCTCCCACTGAGACTTTGAGGACTATAATCACAACATGGAGATGAAGCTATCTACAACAGCTTGCTCTGCCAGTGTTTGTTTGGAATGAAAAATGTTATTAATTCAGGTGCTAGAACTAGCTGAGACAAATAGGAAGTTTAATAAAATATTCTCTCTTTCTTTTTATTTTTTTTTTACTCTAGCCGTCTGTACAGTTCCTGTTTTCTTCAAAAATATTTTAGATATACTACAAGTGGAATCAGTGAAGAAATACAGAGCTGTTGTTGAAAAATGTTTGTAAGCCTTTTTCACCTTGGTATGCCCAGTAGTTTGATCAGCTCATATAACTTTAGGAGTTCTGTTTGCATGGTGTTATTGCAAAGGATTGAGGCAAATATAATTTATATATTTTTTTCTTCTAAAAAGTCCACACTGCCTTACACAATTGAGAGATTGCTGACAACTCAATTATTTGCAGCACTTTAACTCACTAATACAGTCTCATTATTTATCCAGAGACTCCTTCATTTGCTTTATTTAATTTCTCAGCTGACAAATTCCATCTCCCAGGATACTCAATGTTTTCAGTCTTAATTGGTTATCAATCAGCTGATACCGGCTTGAAGACATAACACCAATCCTTTCTTAATATGTTCTGGGATTTCTGCAAGAGAGATCTCACTTTCCTCCTCAGTTACCCTGTCTTATATTAAAATATCACCTAAAGTATCAAATTGCTAAAGTTTCTTGGGAGAAAACCTCATTTGGATTTGTGTATTTAGTTTCTTCTGCTTTTAAAAAAAATTTAGGAGACAAAGTTCTTTAATCCTCTGGAAGCTTTTCCTTGAAATGTCCTAGTGTTGGTAAGTGAACAGACAAGATGTTGAAATACTTAAACACAGTACTCGTGTTCTCAGCGTTACCAGGGATGCTCCCAGTGGGAAGGGCTGGAAAAACCCCCAGACGTGGGCACTCGTGAGCTCCCGGAGAAAAACAACGAGCTGCGCTTTTCATGGTCTTGCTGCTTTTGCAGAGCTGCTCGGGGCGGCCGGGCTGTGCTGGGATTAGTCCCAGCCCGGGTGAGGACAGGGCAGTCTGGCTGTGTGCTCCGCTCTGGCTACATGACTTTTACTAAATCTTTATCAAATCACATTATTTACTTGGCGCTTTTTTTTTTTTTTTTTTTTTTTTGTGATAATACACAATACATGTACTCCCTGGACCGCAAGATCTAAGTGCTGATTGCAGTTCCTTTATATTTAGTTTTCAACGTAAATAATAAGAATTAATAATAATGATTAGAATAATTAGAATATGACTAATGACAATAATGACAATAATAGCAATAGTAGCAGTAATCCCCCAGCGCAAATTTACAGCAGTGAAAGTTGGGATCAGACCCACATGCAAAGCTGTTAAGTACTTTAGCGTTACTTGTATCAACAAAGCAAATCTCTTTTTGGCAAAGGAGGTGAGGGAATAAGAAGAGATTTTTGTAGTTGTATTTGCAGTTTCCTTTTCCCTTCCTTTCACTCTAGAAATTCTTTATCCTTTCATGCACAGTTGAGAATTAGCCATTTATTCTTAGTGCTGGCGATGCAGTCTTTGATATTTAAAATGGAATGTGTTCCTTTTTGATGCTCTGTGATTTTGAATGAAGTACATGCTAGCAGATTAATGGTGCAGAACAGTTAGGCACTGGGCATTTTTTTTTCCTTTCCATATTATTTAATCATTGCAAAAAAAGTTTTAAATATATTTTAAAAAAGAAGAGGCTGTGAATTGTCTATTGTTTATGAGGTGAAATTGTTTTTACAGTGTTGTCATTCTCTTCTAAGTTGAAATCATTGAATAGCTATGAGCTGTCACATTTTTTGTCACTTATAACTGCATCAAGCTGTGCTGACAAAATGTCCCTGCATAACTGTTAATATGCATTGTCATTTTAAGCATGAAACAGTTTAGCTAATGATTTATCTCTTATAATGCAGCACTTGGGGCAGCTGTATGATTTGTCTCTTTAGCAAGTCAAGTAATTTCTTTAACAAAATGTTAAGCACAGATGGGCCATAGGCTGTCAGTTAACCATTATTGTGCATGCATCTGCTTGCCTTCAATGCACTGTTTTATGTATTCAGCCACTTACTTAGGCACAGTTCTCTGAAAAGCGGAACCTACTCTGATTGGCAAATAAAATGTTCATTTGTCTCTTCTTCCTATTGTTTTGTTTTGGTAACACATGTCAGCAGCTCAATTACCCAGTTCATTAACAGCTCCCAGTGGACATGATGGCCAACCCATGATAAGGAGGGTGATTGTGGCACATATGGTCAATAATAGCCTGTCTCTTGGTAATTGTAAATAAAAGTCACTGTTGGCCATTTCCTTTTACTGCAGCTACTGTTTTCCTTTTCACTTTGCCGTACAAAGCACATTTCTCTATGTGAATCAGCCCAAACAAAATAAAAATACCATCCATTTCTCTCAAGAAGATCACTTTTATCACTACTGTGGTGGTTGTTTCTGTGCTGACTTTCCAGCTAAGAGCTCACAGGATACGGTGTTGTTCTTTTCCAATTCCAGCAATGGATTAATTGCTCTTATTAGTTTACTTAAGTAGCAACATATTTTCTCAACATTTCTCTTATTTTCTCACTGCAGACTTTTTTTTAAGTGCCTGTGGAGTTAGAAAAAGTAATTTACAATTTTTTTTGCAAGTATGCCCTTTACAAATAGCAGCGGTTTTCAAAGGAGTAATTGAAGTGTGACTTAATCCTTGTTAGATGAGCGATATTCCTGTCTAGAACGGAGGCTTTCTCTCGGTTTTGTTTCTCCTTCTTTGATATATCATAGTCAAAATGCCAGCAGAACTGGTTAAAAGCAATTTTACTACTTGTGGGTATTTCACATTGTATCAGGTACACTGCTGCTTTCAAGCAAGGTTGAGAATTTCATTATATATTTGCTGATTCTTAAATTTTCACTTTTAATAGGAAAAAAGAAGCATGTAGCAGTATTAGCATGTTTTATCATAGCCCATCTGAGAAATCTTTGGTGGCTGCTTGTTTCATTCTTTGTTTCTTGAAATTTGATTTTACTTTTCCTCTTAAAGAAAAGGAGTCCAGCTGATAACAAGTTTTAGGCTGTGACCTAATAGAGTGAAACTTGGGATATCCAAACCTCCCTTCTGTCCTCTTACCCCACGGATATTGAAGCACAGAAAATGAACGTTGAATTCGGTAAAATTGCAGCTTTGAATATCAGTAACCTGGCCCAAAAGTACTTTGGTGGGAGAACCTAAACTTTAGGGGTGCTCTCCTGTTCCTTGAAGCATTTTATCTTAGATAAACACGGCATTCAGTTGTGGCGTCTGAAGAGCTCACAGGTGGCTGTGGGGGGACTCGGGACCCCAGAGCTCATCCCCTGCTGCCTGCCATATTCATAACTAATCTGTAGTCTCCTCCCCGGGCTGCAGGCACTCGGGGAGTTGTTGAGTGTCAGAGTTTATTTGTCCTGGTTTGATTAGCACAGACCTGGCAGGGTGTATTTTCTTTTTAATGGCTCCTTGCTGTGACAGTGAGGTTTTGGGAGGAGGAGGAGGAGAGGGGGGAGCCTGGCATCATGTTTCCCCAGGCAAACACAGAAAAATGAAGGGCTGATGTGCTGGGAGGGAGAGGTGCTCTAGAGCCTTCATTATATTTTGTAGGGATATAAGAGTTTGCCCCTTAAACAAGACTTCTGAGAGGGAAGGAGAGAGGGGGGCTGTTAGCATGAAATAAGGATTCTGTTTTATCTTGCTGTGGACTTTTTATTTTGAGGAAGAAAAGGATGCTTGATGCGTTTCTATCTTGTCGGCTGTTAAAAGCCAGCTGCTGAAAGCCTACTCCAACACAAACAAGGCTCCCGGCAGGAATGCCCTACTGGCCACCTACTGCTGCTCCTGGCTGTGCAGAGGTGTGTTTGGGGAGCGCCTCGGCTGCTCTGGCACCCTCATGCTGGGGCAATTCTGCTGCCCTCCTGCCCTCCCTCCTTCTCTCTGACACCCCCATGCTGGGGCAGTTCTGCTGCCCTCCTGCCCTCCCTCCTTTACTCTGACACCCCCATGCTGGGGCAATTCTGCTGCCCTCCCTCCTTTGCTCTGACACCCCCATGCTGGGGCAGTTCTGCTGCCCTCCCTGCCCTCCCTCCTCCATTGCCCCTCAGCGTGGCGGAGGGCTGTGTTTGAGCCCCTCACCTCTGCTGGGTTGAGGCAGTGTTGGAGGGACGCCTCCAGGTGCGAGGTTTGGGGAGGGGGAGCTGGATTAACCCCTGCTGTGCATCCCCTTCACCCGGCTGCCCTCCGCAGCCCCCCGGCCCGCCGCCCCCGCCTCCGCGGCAGCCGCCTTTGTGCCTCCCGCATCCTGCCAGGCAGGTGTCAGAGCCCTGAATGCGGGCAAAGGCCCCGCTGATGGATACCACAGATGGAGCGTGGAAATCGGCCCAATAGGCCTCAGCCACAGGCCATTTCTTAGGACCCAACAAAAGCCTCCAAATAAGTCAACAAAAATCCCAAAGATCACAAAGAGAAAGTGTCATTTGTCATTTGCTGTGGGTTTGTGTGGGGGTGGCGGCCCCGCTGCACTCCCCTTGCCTGCACCCGAGCAAACACGAGGAGGTCACTCGGCTCGCCTGGGCCTGCATGGCTGCGGGATCAGACGGGCACCGGCAGCCACTGCTGTCCCTGCGAGCCACAGGGCCAGCAGGATGAGCACCCAGTGAACCACAGGGCCAACGGAGTGAACACCCAGTGAGCCACAGGGCTAGCAGGATGAATACCCCGGTGGGTCCCAGGGCCAGTAGAGTGAACACCCCAGGGAGCCACAGGGCCAGCACAATGAGCAGCCAGTGAGCCACAGGGCCAGCGGAGTGACCACCCCAGTAAGCCCCAGGGCCAGTAGAATGAACAGCCCTGGTGAGTTCCAGACCTGCAGTGGTGCAAGGGGGAGATTGTGAAATTAATCTTGCTTAAATAAAGAACTGAGAAGATGAATGTGTGAAGGGTAGCTAGCTAATAAACTGCTACCAGAACCCTCCCTGGCCTTTGCTATTTTTAATTTTTTTCATTGGCCTTGTTTCAGCGAGATCCGTGGTTAGACAGAATTCATTCTGGCTGTTACACTAGGATGAAGAGACTGTAATATGTTATTAAAAAATGTTACAGCGTGTGAAGAGCTGTGAGAGAAGTTCTGCTTCCTCGGGTCACAGAATGATAACCTCTCCATAATAACCTCTCTGCCTGCCTGTGTCAGGTGCACTGTGTTGCAGCCCTAATGCATGGGCTTTAAATGGTTGTCATGTTATTGTTATTTAATTATTCAAATGAAATGTCTTGCTGAGAGGAAGAACAGCCCGCAGAATGACCTCTTGTGTGTCATTTTGTTGTTGGGTTTTTGCCCCGATGTGTCTATTTACAGTGTTTGCAAAAGGGATGGCTGCAGAACTCCAGGTGATCAAATGCCTGTGACATTGGGCAGTGGGGTTTTGCATTTGTGGTGATAAACAGCATGCAGCATTTCCTTAGGCCACCAGATAGGTCATGAGCAGTTAAGGGACAAATAATTTCTCATTAACTCTGTAATTCCTTTTTTAATTACTCTTTGTGACTCAGCAACTGGTAGTGCTGTTGGCTGCCTTTCCCATTTTGAGCTGTATGGCAAGAGGGGCTCCAGTGATCCCAAGAAGCCCAGTCAGGGCAGTGAGTCTCCTTCCATTTATAACTTGAGGGGTTGGAAAATTAGGATCATTATGACACATGTAAAGCTTAGTGAGATACATGTGTCTATGGAGGTGATGGACGTAGAAATAACCCAGCTAAAATCTCACCAGCTTTGCCAGTGCTGAACAGTATCTTTGAATATCATGGAAGTCAGCAGATCTGTTAGTGAGATACTGTTTAGAGAGAGGGCAATGCACTATGACTATCAAATGTATATAAAATATATATAGCTTGTCTAAAGGCTGAGGTGTATCCAATTTTTGTGCTTAGCCAGTACTCTGACTGCCTTCTAACCTGTACAAAAGTCTAATAATGGTATTTTAATAGGAAAAAATAAGAATAAAGCCTTTCTTGATGATAGTGATATTTAAGAAAACTTTGTAAGAAATGAAAACAGAGGTTTGTAGTACAGACATGTAGCTATCCTTTGAGATTGCATTTGCCTGACTTTAATAACACAGGGCAAATAAGACAAAAGAAGCCAATGTCTTCAATAAAGCTGCACATAGCAGCCAGGCCTGGCAAAAGGTAAAGCCAATGAAAGCACATAGGTATGAAAGTCATTTCATGTGATATACATTTTCTCCCTACTTTAATTTTATTACTTTCTCTTTAAATTCTTGTCCTTGATTACACATATTGTTCTGGACTCTTAGATACAATAGCTTTCTATTTTTTAATGGTTTAACTTTGTGCCTTACATATACTGCTTAATGAAATATAAAGGGAAAATGAAATTAAGTCAGGATTTTAGTTCTACATTCTATTGCAGAACGGAATGAGAGCATAGGGAAACATGTCAAGATTTTGCCAAGATTTTATGAAACATTTTTTAAAAAGATAATGATATGTCTCCTGATACTTCCCACTCAGTTGGTGAGGGAGTTCACTTCACAAATTTAGCAATAAATATCCCCTTTAAGTTGCACAATTTAAGCCAGCTTTTTATAGGCATATACATAGATGTTTGAAGAAGTTGTACACATACGTGTGGAGTCTGAAAAAGTTCCTGACATCTTGGGGCTTGGCTTTCTTTTCTTTTAAACTCATTGTACGAAATTAAAGACAGCTTTTTTCAGAGAAGTGTCTCCAAAAGGGACATTTCTGAACTCTGTTTCAGATCTTACCACACCAGGTAAGGGCAGAATGCAGTGTGACCCTGCTAGTGTGGCTGGTGTGCTCTCCTCTGGCCTAGCTGGGCAGTAAGAGCTGTTCTGCTTAAGGTGGGTGATTTGTATCTGAGAGTGACATTGGGGAACTATATTTAAAATATCTTGTATTTCTTTTTGCTCTTGAATGACAGCGTGGAGCCATCCTGCAGGGTTGTAACTTAGCAGTTGCTGAGGAACGCAGGTGTCACTTGGGACCCTGGCTGTGAAGATTTAGGATTTGTCACTAATTCAGATAATGTATTATGTTCATTTTGGGATACTCTAGATAGCCTGTTTGACAAGGAATGGACTTGAACTCTTTAGGATAGGATGTTTGTTCTGATTCTCCTTTGTTCTAGAGAAAAATATTTTCAAGAATGAGAACCTCTTAGTCCAGTCTTACTTGGAACAAACCTTTACTGCAAGTAAGAGATTCTGAGAGCTGATGTTTGTTCACTATATTGATGCTGAGATCCACAAGAGTTTCTCCTTATGTCTGTGTATGCTGGGTCCAAGATACTAATGCTGTCTGGAAAAGGAAGATATATTTCACTAAGAGCCACTGGTCTAGATGTAATTGTTCTTTTTTTTTTTTTGGTGTGCAGAAATTAATAAACTTTTTAGCTGAATTGTCTGAAAAAGCACTTTGTGTTTCTCATGCTCTAAGTAAACAGATCAGCTGTATTTACTAGCTCAAACAGCTTGAGTGAAATTGGAAATGCAAATAGCTAGAAATGAACCTGGTGGGGGGTTTTAGCTGGCACTTGAGAAACAGTTTGCTTCCAAGTAAATTACATTAAAAGGATTATATTAAATCAATGTCGATATCAATAATTTCTTTGGCATTGTTGAAGTAGTAGCAGCAGCAACGCTTGTATTTCCATTGAGCAAGCAGTTTCAGCATCACTGGGGAGTGTCTGCCCTCTTTAGGTGGTTTCCCTTGAAGACTCAGGCAAGAAGGAATGCTGGTTGCCTGGACAGCAGCTGATGCAAGTGAAGACTGGCTTTGAAAGTCTACTTTTTTGGTTCATTACCATTTGCTGGAGAGTGTGGTTGGGTACTGAAGAGGTTCTGCTGCCTTCACAGTGATAGCTCTGGGTTCAGCTGTAGCTGGAGCTCACTTGATGGCCAGGGCAAACAAACAATGCTGCCAGGGTCTGGCTGGCCCTCTCTGTGACCTCTCTGTCTCCATGTCTGTGAAGTCCAGAAGGAGTTTCCATATTGATTTCTCTAGAAACTGCTGATTTCAGGAGTTGGTAACCCCTTCCTGGGTCATGGTGATGCTGGTTTCTTTCTTGCTGATTTTCCTCGAGTTCTGACTCAGCTTTTGAGAGGGGCTTTTGGCCCAAGACAGCTTTCATATAAAAGGATGTTATTGATTGATTCAATATTTTGCTGTTCTTTGTCCTTAACTAAAGCTAATGTTTGCCTTTTTTTTTCTTTTTTTGAGCATCAGCACCTCAGTCTGATGAAGGCTCTGACATTGATTCTGAACCAGATTTGCCTTTAAAAAGAAAGCAGCGTCGCAGCCGGACAACCTTCACAGCAGAACAACTGGAAGAGCTGGAAAGAGCTTTTGAGAGGACACACTACCCTGACATTTACACCAGGGAAGAACTTGCACAAAGAGCCAAACTCACAGAGGCTCGTGTCCAGGTGTGTATAATATAAGCTACCTAATGAAAGGAGTTTTCTTTTCTGTTAGCATGTGAGTCCTTTTATATTCTTACATGATCCTGCTCTGGAGTAGAAGGAAAATGTGAAACAACATTGTTTACAGCTGTAGAGTTTTTACATCTGTACGTGGACATTGATTTTCCAACTGTTTAAGAGAACTGCTTTGAAAAACCTTTTGTGTCTTCCCGATTAATTATTCCATACCTACCATGAATATAATACAGAATCTTTGAAGAAGTCTGATATCCCCATTTGTTTGCTTTATGCATTTGACAGCACTCTGCATGTAATCTGGTCAGCTGTTGGACCAGTTTATGGTTACTTAACTGATTTCATCTGTTGTTGTCTGGGTCTTCCAGGCATTAAAAAGGAGAGAAAAACATTTTTAAAGGACATTGTGTCTACAGAGCCATGCAAGCGAGCAGGGTGGCTGGTGCAGTTACCTACAGTTCATTTTTAGATTAGATTTTGAAGTTGACTTGGTATAAACTCTATAATATCTCTTTAATCCCCACTCTCAGTTTAATTCAAAAGAAAATAAGTGCTCAGATAACTTCTAAGTCTTCACAGCTTCATTTAGATCTGGGTGGTTTAAAATAAGCTAATGTACCAGAGCAGTGATATGGAGTTGATTTAAATTTTTTTAAAAGCATAAGCCTGAATTTTTAGCTGCTTAAACCCAGGAAAATAGCAGCCAAATTATCCTGGAATAAACTGCATCCCAGAGTTCAAGTTTCAATTAGGATTTATCCTGTTTAATATCAAAGAAACACGTGCTGTGAAAAGTTTAATACTGCAGGCAGAATCTTCTGCTGCTCTTTCACCACTTGACATCTACGAATTGCTGGGAAAAATACACTCCATTTAAATCAGTCTGAGTTGCAAGTGTTACTAAGCAAATGTGTGGTTGGGTGACAAACGAAATGTTGAAGCTTGTGGTCTAACAAAGGAAGAAAAATGAGTGGTGACTTGTGGTCTGACCAAGGATACAGGTGAATTTGGTTTCTTTGGTGAAATTCTATTATGTTTTGACCTTTGAAACTCAGCCTGAGGCATTCCACTGTGCAAACTGAAATAAGCAATACAAAACACCTCTCTGACTTTTAAAGATAATCACATCTATTGCAGTATAGTTGTATTATTGAGCATTTGTTTTGAAAGGTTCAGACTTTTTACCTGCTAAATGTTTTTGGAGAAGACTTCACGCCACATTTCTTGTAAGTGTTTGTTATGACTGTGGGAGAAAATCAGATGTGTGGATAAATTTGTCTGGAAGGCAAACTCAGCTGTGCATGACTTTTCTTAACATGTTTACTAAGTGAAATGCTTGCAAAACAGCTCCACAGATAGACTTGGGCCAGGTAAGACCAAATCAAGCCCCGGGAATAATTTGCACACAAACATAACAAAGATAAGTTGCTTCACAAGTGTTGTTAGCAAGACGAATGGGATCTAGGAGATGATGTTTTGGTCTATGCTAGCTTCAGTGGAAAAATAAGATAAAATGAAAAAGACCTTGTTCATGTTTTTCTAAATCAATGACCCACAGCTAGAAGAAAAGCAGAACTCTCATTAACATAACAGCTGTCTTAATGTGGCTTTAACCCTGTGACTTTTTACATTCCTCATGGCTTCCTTGGTTCCCTCGAGACACATCCTGTCTCACACCACTCGTATGATCTACAGCCTCCCGAATTCCCCAGTACCTCTGACATGGATATTTTACCTAACCCAGCATGGAAGAGAGCTCCCAGTCAATCAATGATTAAAATACCAGAACAAAACCTTTCTGGATTAAAGATGGGCTGGAGTTGAAGTAACCAGCCTGTGGGCAGTTTCCTAGTGCACTCCATCTGTCTGGTACACTTGAAGGCTGGCAGAATGATTTAGCAGTGGATTAAGGGATACAGGATTTGCCTTATCAGCATTCAGCACCTCTCTATAGCCCCTTAAAATAGCCACGTATGATGGGCATGAAATAAAAGACGACCTGTGAAAAGAAAATAACCCTAAGAGACTTAAGGCTGAGAGGGCTGGATAGCCATACTGAAGTAGCATTCAAGCTTTCTTAGTCACACTTCTTTTTTCGTAACATTATGACAGAGATCAGAGATACCAAATTTTATATGGATATATACACAAAGATCTCTTTGACTGCTTCCCAATAAAGCATTATCTAAAAGAGCTGGCTCTTGCAGCCTGAATCCAACTAAACCCAGAAATTTATTTATTTTTTTCCTTTGGAGCTGTAAGGTCCAATTTTGTACAGTTGTTTTATATTGTCTAGGTAGTTATTTAGTTGATTACAACTGGATCAAGCTTGCTATTCCCTCAGTCCCTCTGTGTAATACTTGCATCTCATGTTTTGTTTTCTCTTCACTGCCACCCCTGTGCTTCCCCTTTCCTTCTGTTCCCTGAGGCCATCTATTACTCTTGTGAAAGAAAGAGTCATATACCAGCGAACCGTGTTTTTTCTTACTTTCCCACTGCTGAAGGGTAACCAAATGCATGTTTCTTACCTGGTTGCCTAGAGGTGAGGAAGAAAACTTGCCTCTGGTCTGGGATCAAGCATAGAACATATCAGCCCCTAAGGGGAATTTTTTGAGAGCTACAGGCAACTGAAAACAGACTTTACACTGTGAATGTTATTTGTGTACCTAATCATGGGAACAGGAAAGGCTTTTGGAGAAAGAAGTGTTCCAACAAATTCCACATTGTAAGAGTCACGAGATGTGTAACTATAATCATGGCAAATATTTCACCACAAGGTGTAATAAAGAGTTAAAATGCTCCCTGCAATTCCTCCTGCATCAGCTTTCCACTCAAGTACTGTTGAGCCCTTTCCCCCAGTGTTTGCGCCTAGATGTGATGTGGAGCCAGGACAACCTCTTCTGCTGCCTCTTCCAAAGGCACTTGCTCTTCTCTGCACATTAGATACAGAAGGAAGAGGAGAGTTTTTTGGTCTTGGGAGTTTATCAGATACAATTCAGATAGATAAGTGCAATTACAAAGGAGGACCCTTCCTTTAAAAAGGAAAAAATAGTGATACTCTGGGAATGGGAAGTTAAAGATTTGCATATTTTGAGTAAAAATTGCAACCCTGCAGTACTTTACCTGGGCAGTTTAAAACCTCATTAAAACCATCATTATGCTGAAGTGCAGACCCTTAAGGTGTGTGACCTGTTTTTGCTGACAATCTGAAGGCAAGTTTGAAAAATGAATTTATCTCCAGTGTAGATCAAAAGCTTTTTCTGAGCTTTTTAACTGTGGAGTTACGGATTCTGTAACAAATGGTGCATCAGGAATGAAGTGGATAGTATCTTTTCTGGCCATTTTGATTCCCACATCAGGCTTGTTTTTAGACCTGGATGAAGTGGGCAAGCTTTGGCAGCAGCTTGGGATTCAGATTGATGCTGGAGAGTGTTTACATCAATCTTTTGGCAAAGGATTTTTAAATAAGGTTCAGGTTTGTCCTGTGTCTGGCCAGGAACCTGCCTTGGCCAACGGGGGCTGGCCATGCAGGCAAATCTTTTGGGGCTGTGTGTTGATGGCAGGCATCCCAAATTACCAGAAATGTGGTGCATGAGGCTTGTGTATTGGACCATGTTAAGGAGTGCCCCAGCTGTATGGATCCTTGGGGCAGGAGGCCCTGCTGTGAGAAGCAGCTGGCATATGGTCTCCCTGTTTAATTCCAAAATGCACTGGGAAAAATTTGTTTGGATTCTTTTTCACCCATGAATAATGGTGAAAAAGAAAGGAAAGTCAGGAAGAATTCTGAATCATTACTATTTCCCACCCTGAAGAGTTTCTTCTCAGCCAAATCCCAGTTTTAAACTGATTTGCTTGAAGACATATTTAAAAAAAAAAAAGTTGTTTATCAACAAAGCATGTCTGAAAATTTAGGCAGATCTCTCCAGGCTACTAGCATGGAATTGAATGTTCCCATGTCAAACTTGTAATCAGCTTGTAAGCTATTGTAGAAACCTTATTATAAACTCAACAAATAACTCCCAGGAGCTCAAATGTCTCGAATAGCTAGAAGAAAAAAACTATTAAAAAAATATATTTTAAATGTTGTGCTTGCGTATTATTTTCTTTGCTTCACTGTGGTACAGGGAGTGAAAGAGTTTGGAGAGGAGTGAGGGGAAAGGTGAGAGAAGAAGTTATGACTCTTGAGCTAGTAGTAAAGTTTAAAGACTCTGAAGGCCAATTTCTCAGCTTTAATAGTCTTTTCTCAGTAGAAAACAGTGAAAAGCACTCCCTGAGAAATCACTAGGGAGGGGGAATCTGTGCCAAAAAAAAGTCTTAACTTGCTTTCAGCTCCTCTGAAATGGTTTGAGCATATACACTGAACTGCCCAGTCCTATGGGAAGAAGAGGCAAAGGAATGTAGGATGGGTTCAAGAACATTCAAGACCTTTCATCAGATCTTTACAGTTATTCCTGATGTGGTTTATGGAGAATTTCTGATGCCTCTTCTTGAGACTAGACCTCTTGCATCATAAAAAGGCTAAAGAAAGAAAATGCTGTGTGCATCTTTGCAATAGATAACCCTGTAATTGCAGGTCCCCCCCTCTCCTATAAAGGGGAAATTCTTATGGGTAAATTAACCAACTGCATTCATATGCAGGCCCAAGAGGACATTTTTAAATATAAAGGAAAAGAGGGATGTGATTTTGATTGTCTCATTCTGGTCCCTGCTGCCTAAGGGCTTTAATTAATGTCACTTTAACTTATAAATGCACAGTTCAATTTGCTTATTACTCAATAATTTTCAGAACTATTCAGCTGCATTTTTTTAGAAGTATTTTTGTAGGACTGAGTCAGTTTTCTCAAAGAAACCTAAGAGATCCGAGTATGCTGGATCACACTGAGGGGTGATTGGAAGTCCCTATTCCCTTTGGCACAGTCTAGTGGCTTTTTGGTCTGTGTTGGTTTTTTGTTTTATTTTGTATGTGGTGTGTTGGGTTTCATTCTGACTTTCTTTGCTTTTTCGTTTGTTTGGTTTTTTGTTTTGTTTCGGTTTTCTGTTTTGGGGTTTTGTTTGGTGTGTTTTCCCCTTCTATTCCCACCCCCCAGTATGTTTTCAAAGAACTCTGGTTTCTAGCACACTGATAACTTGTAGTATCCTAAACAGCATCACTTCCCATCCCCATAAGGAGCAGGCTTTGGCAGGCAGGGAGCCCTCAGCATTATGAATTCCCACTGGTGGCCCTGGCAGGTTGCTCTCAGCAGGTTTGGGCACAGCTTTGGGATGCTGTGAGGGAACATGGTGTGCATCTGTACGCAGTGGACCTTATTCCTATGAGGCTGTGGGTGTGCAGGTATCACAGTCAAGCTGATTTTTTCAACTAGTTGTGCTAAAAATCAATTCTTTTTCTACTCTTTCTTCATCCTATGGCTGCTCCCTGGCAGTGCTCTCCCTGCAGCTCATCACACTGATACCATGGTGAGCCAGGATGGAAACTTGCCCGGCTGCAAAAAAATAAAAAAAATAAAAATAGAAAAGGGACCATAAAAAACTTATTTCCTGTGCACATCCTCGGATGGCTGCTGAAATAAGGGAGGTCTGGCATCTGTAGGGACTGCAGGAGCACACACTGAGGATGTCTTTAGAAGTCACACTGCCATGTTTTGCAAAGGTAACAGAGTCAGCTCCGCCTGGGCTGGTGGAGCTCAGCTTTGTTTGCAGTTTCCTTCTTCAGCCTCCTCTCCCCCGAGGCACCCCTGCTGCTTGTGGCACAGCACACATTCTGTCCCTGGTGGAATATCCCCCAAGGACTTCGGCTTCCAGGATGGTCAGACTTTGTTTTGAACGTGTGACCTTTGTGGGAAGGGAGAGGTGGGGAACAGTAGGGTAGAGGAGGCAGTTACCATGAAAAATATAATGAGGAAAAACTGAACCAACCTCTCCCTCCCCCCGTCTAAAATCCATCTAAAATTAGAAGTGCCATTAACAATATAACAGTCTTTTGTGTTTCTGGCACTCATGCTTGCAATGGTCAGGACTTTGTATAACAAAATATCCACGGGTTTTTTGCAACATTCACATCTTGAATGTTTTGCCCTGTTGAATCAGAAATCTTTTTGCCTTAAAAGCACATAGAGCATTCTGTGTTTATGATCAGACTGTCGAAGTGTCAAGGCTAATTACACTAGTGTGTTCCCAAGTGAATAAATGCATCTTCTAAAGAATATCCTGTTGAGATCAACAAAATAAGATATTGGCATGATCACTTGCAAACTAGTTTAAGAAAAAATGATAATAAAAGCCAGGATGCAAATATAAGGAAATAGAGATGGAAGAAACCTATTAGTTCACCTTATCCATCTACATTGATGCAAAATACAGTTTTTATGTTCTGTTGCAGAGTGATTTCTGTTTTGGTCAATCCAGTCGCAGGTGCTTGAAAAACTGGAGCCTCCAGTACTTAAAGCATTACTTTCCTCCCTGCTTTGTTCTGTATTTCATCCTCTTCAGTTCTATTTTTGACATATAAATGTGGGCCAGACATTGGGATTCAAGTTTGTTTCCAAATCATCTGGATCATTTACATTCTATCTTTGAAAGTAACATAGGAATTGAGGAGTCCAAGCCTCACTACAGTGAGTGTGACTTGGCTTCTGTGCAGACATAGTTTTTGAATGCTTGGGTCCCTCAGCCAAGTCATGTTTCCTCGGTCCATTTTTAGATATTTAGAGTTTGATTTCTGTTGTGCTCACTGCAGGGTGGCACCTTCTCAAAGGATGACACTTGGGATCTCCTCCAGGGGCTGCTTAGTACTGGAGGCATCCCTGCAGCCAGGTGATGACTGTACCTCTGAAAAGGAGGTTGTGGGAGAACACGAGCATTCTATGAGGTCCTGCTAGATTTGAAAAGGCCACTCATAAGATGAGGATTTTGTCATATTGCTAGAAGTTTTAATCCACTGCACATAAGGGGACATTGGATTTAAATCATATTGGAAATGTACAAACAAAAGAAAATATTTCCCCAGGTGTTTACAATATGTTTCTAAGCAGACATATTGGCTTGTGGTGGCTGAATTTATTTTTAAGTCTTGAGACTAAGTCTTTAAGGCTTGAGATTAGCAAAGTTTTTCAAGATTTCTTTTGTGGTATTAGTGTACATGGATTTTTCATGATACCTGAGGATTTAAGAAATTAAAAAAATCCTGGACTCTTGACTCTGGCAACTGACTGTAGTCTAAGGGAAATATGATTAATACCATCAATAATTTAATTTAAAATAAAATAAAACTGCTTCTGAATAAAGCTTAGGATTTAACTAATTTTAATAAGTGTTACATAAAATGTAAATAAAATATTTAGGTTTGAGTTTTTCAGGTTTCAGTTATTTAGTTTTTAGTAACTTTTTCTTGATTTGGTGACTTTTTTATTTTTGTTTTCTTATGTGCCTCTACCAGTCCGTAGCGATGAACTTGTGTGGTATTAGTGGCAATAAGTCTTCCTCTGCAGTCTTGAACTTGTTCTAGGGGTTTTGGTGAGTTAATCTGGGACTAACTCTGGTGCCAGTGAGGTGCCATCTGCCTTCCTGCCATCGGGGAAAGCAAGAGGCCAGTGCCAGAGGACTGTGCCAGTGCCATGTCACATGGGTGCCCATCAAGGAACACCTGTTTACAACATCCCAATTATACAGGACTGAGGTGACAACACACAACCTTGTTTCTGCACAGCCCAGCCAGGTTTCTGCACCCCTGCAGAGTCCCACTTAATGTAATGGGGTTCCAGGAGGCAACAAAGCTCTGTGCAAGGATGGCCATTGTGTGGCTGCTGCAGACTTTTTCATACTATTGAGTGTGTCCCTTTCAGAGATGTCTAATACGAAGCTACAGTTGTGGAAAAAATGCAAGTCTACAAAATGAGCCAAAAATTTGTCCATAAACAAAAATATAAAACTTGGCATTTATGTAAATTGCTTACTACTGAATTAAAGTTTGGGATCTGACTCATTTTAATAAAGATCTAGAGTTTGAAGGCAAGTGCTTATCAGTGGAGAAAACAAAATCTTGTTGCCTCACTTTCCTGAGTGAAATCCATTCACATAACCAGTTGGTGTTCCCAAAGCACTTGGAGATCATGAGATAACCCTCTTGACCTGAAGAAGAGAGAGTGTCAAAGAAAAAAGCTGTAGTTAATGACCTGGGTCAGCTAATTACAGCAAGGTTTGCTGTTCTCTGATCATTCTTTGACCTCCATTATGCTTCCTTAAGTGTTCTTTGGATCTTTAGCAAGGTCTCTTTCTTGCTCTACAGGCTGAATCTAGACCCATCCTCAATTACTGCTCATTGCAGGTTTTGCAAACCCACCCCAATGCCTTGTCCCTGTCAGCTGCTTTCAGAAATGGTTCATGTGGGGATGGGGGCGGGGGGGTTAATATGTACAGCAAAACAACAAGAGAGGGATTTGTGACATAGAACAGGGGCTCCACCTATCCCTCTGTCCTAGATCTTAAACTGGAGTGGGAGTGTATAATTGAGGAGTAGGTGTTGCGGCCAAAGGAGGAGGCAGCTGTGTGAACTGAGCATCTCATTCTGAAAAGAGGATGAAGTCAGAACAAACTACATGGTGACAGATGGCCTATGTCAGAAACCAGATGGCCCACTGAGTCCCACCACTCCTGTCATGAAATAGCAAGCAGGGGAGAAGTCCACAGTGTAGCCCAAAATGTGGTTTCCCTCTTGTGTGAGGGCCACTCATGGTTTATAAATGGTGTTATACTTAGAACCCCAGCCTGTGATGCCTGATTCACAGGCCAGCAAGGGCTGCTTGCTGGAAGGGTTACAGGTCTGAGCCCCATCTAACTTACACAAATACATCTATATGTGACTCATCAGCTAACATCCTGCAGCAGCTTTCAGCCCAGGCTGCCTTACAGGTTGTGCAGATCTACTTTATCAAATGTTAACACTCAGTTCAGGTCTTATCTAATTAATTGTATCTGTAGATGAGCACTGCAGCTGCTTCAGGGTGTAGGATTATGAGCAACTGGCGTCTTGTTTACAAATGTGTGCAGTCTCTGTTACCTTAACCAACCATTCTTTCCCTCAGTGCTCCACCATAGAGCTGAGAGTGTAATCAGAAGCCTGCTCTGAGCCCAAAACGAGGCAATGTGCTGGTACCCTGCTCTAGGCACCCCTGCACTGACTCCTTGTCCTTCCAATTTGTGATGTGTGGAATTATTATGATATCAAAATTAAGAAAAAAAAATGCGTTTTGCAACTTCTATTATGTCTGCATTTGTGATGTCTTGCCTCTTCGTATCTTGGATGTGGTAAGAACCATCCAAGACTTGGAAAACTTAAAACACAAACTGAGAATGATGTGAAGAAAAGCAGATTTATAGCTAAAATGTCCCACAAATCCAAACCCCATCTGGTTGGTGTGCTGTCCTGGGAACGAATTTCAAAGTGGTTCTGAAATGCTAATCTAGTACTGAAGTTCTGACCTACTGTTGTACATTTATTAAGAGATGTTTTGTACATATGTGAATGCATGAAAACTTGCTGGGAGGGATTTGTGTATTTTTTTATATGGGGCTTGTATTTTTCTAATTAAAAGCTTAAGGATCTGTTGGTCATTAAGGCAATATAGTATCCCAATATATAAGTATGTGCACCTTCTAACAGTTCATTAAGCGATGCCACTAACTTGTCAGCAAGTTAAAGACAATACAGTACAGACTAAATGGCTTTGGCTGGCACTTAGATTAAATGGAGAGGTTTGCCCTTTTTCATTAAATCTGGCACAGTAATGATCGTGATTAAAAACACTAAAGCTTGAAAGAGTTGCCAGGTTTTTTCTCAGGAGAGGCTGAATTTGAGAGGAAACTAGGGATCAGAATTCCTGTGTTGAATCTGTTGGACCATAGAAATGTGTGCCAAGGGCACCTTTCTTGTCTAGGAGCACTGAGTTCAGTGTGCATCTCCTGCATCTCTCATCTCAGACACTGAGCGCGTTTGAAATACAAAGCCGTTATTTCTGATACATCTGTATTAAATGTGCAAAAATCAAATGTTCATATTTAAAACATTTGCAGGTCTGGTTTAGTAATCGTCGTGCCAGATGGAGGAAACAGGCAGGAGCCAACCAGCTGATGGCTTTCAACCATCTGATCCCTGGAGGGTTCCCCCCCAGTGCCATGCCGACTTTACCAACGTACCAGCTCTCTGAGCCCTCCTACCAGCCCACCTCCATACCCCAAGGTACAGTAGCCCACAGGTACTTGGTTAAAACAGTGTTACTGGGGGGGTTTCCTGTGCTCATCCACTGTAGAAATATTTTCTTTCCTAATGTGTTGGTTAATTTAGGGTCTGACTCAGGGAGGACCCTGCAAGCCTGCTTATTTTAAGAACGTAAGGACTCAGATTTATTTTGCTGCAAGAAAGGAGTGGTTCCATGTGAAGGGTGCTCTCCAGAGAAATAATCACCTTCTGCCCAGCAGATGTGCAGCTTTGGTAAAATGATGGACACTCGTGCCTGTCCTGCCACTGCATTGGCCTGCTTTGCTGGAAGTGTCTAGTATGATGTAGAACGAGATGGGTGCATTCTGTCTTTGTTGTGACTATCAGCTATGGAGCATTGGAACTTCTGTAAATACTCTGAATATTTATCTGATGGTGAAAAAAGCAGCTATTCAGACTACTTTGTTTCATATCAGACAGTAGCCAGTCTCAGTAGGGTAAAAATGTTTCTTAATGTTATCAGAAATTCTGTGAACTTTGATGGATTTGAGTGGGAGGGGACAGACCCTTAAATCTAGGCTTTGTTATATTTTACTATTATATAAAAACCTTATGAGTGAGATTTTATAAAATAAGTTATGTACTCTTATTGCTTCCTCCTTGAGATTTGCATCCTAACTCTTGGTGGAGGTTCTAACTGAGGGAATTTTTCAAAGCCCAGGGCTTCTCCCATCCATTGCTTGACTTGATACAAACCATGGTGGGATTTCTGATCCGTGACTAGGACAGGAAAGCCAGTCTTATAAGTAAATAAATATTTTCCTTTTATATATAGACATATATAAAAAAAATACTGCTGACAATATGTGCTCACTAATGGTTGTCTTAAAACCACATGTCTGTTGTTATGATATTTACAGTCTGTTTAAGAATTTTTTGTGTAAACTCACAGGCTCGTTAAATATACAGCTATATTATAGATTTACTTTTCTTCTTAACCAGTATTTAGATGCAGGTTCTGATGCAGTTCTCTTAAGCTGAGCTTCACATAATGAACTTATTATGCCAGAAGTAAAGGAGGAAAACATATCAACATGTTTCTTCTGCTTCCAGCCGTGTCTGATCCAAGCAGTACCGTCCATAGACCTCAGCCTCTCCCTCCAAGCACTGTACACCAAAGCAGCCTCCCTTCCAACCCAGAGAGCAGCTCTGCCTATTGCCTGCCCAGCACCAGGCATGGATTTTCCAGCTATACAGACAGCTTTGTGCCTCCGTCCGGGCCCTCCAATCCCATGAACCCTGCCATTGGCAATGGCCTCTCACCTCAGGTCAGTCCTGTGTTTTCAGACAGAGGATTTGCTGTATGCCAGAACCAAAGAGTCTGTTCCCTCAGGCCACAGTATAATGAATTGCCAAATTTAAACCATAATGTATTCTTTATACAAGCCACATGATTTCAGTTTGCTAGTTTCCTTTTTTTCCTTTAAATTTTTTTCCTCCTACTGGCTGAATGAAGAGTCATAGCTTATATTAATTTCAACTGATTTATAATGGAATCATGCAGGCTTCATGCTTGCATTCAGTTGTCAAGCATTTGTAATGTTGTAATGTACTGCTCTTCTCCTGAAGATCCATGGCTAGGTACAGAAAACAGATCTTGTATTTTTTCTGTGAATAAAATATCTCATAAAAATAACCTCATCAAGATTTTACCAACTGGTCCAGGAAAATTATGGACAAGTTGTATGAGGAGAGTTCCAAGGACTGAGAAATGTGTATAGAGATGAGCTATAATCGAGTTATAAATACATAAATTAGGAGTATTACTGCTCTTTGGCAAGATATAAAGGCATGAATACCATAATTGTTTTTCTAATTTGCGTGAGCTCTTTTAAGGAAATCAGGTTAATAAATTGCCTCGATAATTGAGTGTCAAAAGATTGGTTACATTTTCCTACACACGGCATCTGTCTGAAGCTGACATTATTAGTTAAAGCTTGAGTAGATGGTAGTTTATTTTATTAGCAAGAGCTATCCAGGTGCTTGGGAAGAGATGTCCACTAAATTCTGAGGAGTCACAAAGAGGATACAATCTATAATTACAATCAGGAATCTCTTCAGGGCTGAAAGTGAGAGTTTTAACAGCTTTATCTGCTTTCTACTCTTTTTTTCCTCTCAGTGGTTAGAAAAACAGAGAGAAGCTCAGAATGACACAAATGAAAAGTGAAAAGACAATTATACTCAATTACACACTAATCACTGACTATCACCACTGCCTAAGCAGGGAGAGGGCATTCTAATAGGCAGAAAATGAGATTTTAATGGCACAAAGGGTGGCCAAAATAACGACTCGTATATCTTTGCCTCCTTCGTTTTCTTCAACTTGTGGTTTGCATCTCGGGAGTGCAGTTCCTGGTTCCTGTGCAACGGTGATAACTCTGTGCAGCTGAAAAGTTCAAAGGCACTGGAGTTGAAAAGAATGAATAACAAAGGCAATGAAATAAACATTTTTGCCCAAAGGCAGAAGTTCATAAACCCTTTTTTGTAACGGTAAATGTAATTAAGATTCACAGATTCCTATAGCATAGAGTGGGGTACAAAACTTTATGGCTTGAAACCTCAGGAAAAAAATACCAATAGAAAAACAAACGGATATACTTCCAACACGACTTGAATAGATTTTGTTTGAAAGAATTCTGACTTCTAAGTGCAAACTTCAACAAAATCCATGACATTATAGTAGTTGCTACTTTCTGGGTTTTTTTAATGGCTAGTTTCATAGTGTGCAAGGCTTCCACATTTTGGACATAATTATCTATCTGGTTTTCCATGTCAATCCATAAAAAGTAGTTGTTAGTATCAGTTTAAATGTGTGTTGGTTCTGGCTACGGAAAATGTGATCTTTTTTTTTTCCCCTTTCACAAAGCTTTTATTGTCTGTGACACAGAAGTGGAGCACAACAGTAAAGAAATCTTGTGATGGCTGGGCAAAATGGGACAAAAATGTGAGGCCAGGTCTCCTCCTGCCAAAGTCTTGCTGATTTGAGGTCTGATGTAATCAAAAGGAGATTCTGTGCGTTTTTGCACCCAGCCCTGTCTTTACACTAGGAGACTTCTGTTGTTTGTTTGTTTGTTTGTTTTCCTTAGACTTCTGAAATATTTTTCTAACCCAGTGTTTAGCACTTCTGGCTGTGTCCAGCAGCTCTACCAACAGGTTTAGGGGGATGGGGATCCCTCTAAAGCTGACATGGTGCTTTCATTGCTCAGTGCACAGAGGAGATTACTTATATCCATTTAGATTTGGAACAACTTCATGGCAACTGTATGATTACCTTCAACAGAAGTTAAAAATCTTCCCATCAAACAAACAAATTAAAAACCCAGACCTAATTTAATGTAGCATTACCAAGAACTCCCCTATATCAGTTCTAGTGCCTAAACAATGAGTTAGAGACATGCATAAAATGCAGAGGTGTATAAAGTGGCACACTTAGACTTTGTGTTTATATAATGCAGTAATACAGCCTCAAACATGTAAATTATGTGCAGCAAATTGTGGGACTGTAGCAAACCAGTGAAACTCTTGATGCCCAAAGGAGCCTCAGCTGCTGGTCACAATGTTGATGTGTGAAATGTCCCCTAGTTGTGAGGGGTGTCACTGTGCATCCCCTCTCCATGCTTCCTCAGGACTCTTCCTGAGGTGCTGAAAGAGAGGCTGAGGTAAGGAAAAGTTGAAAGCTAGCTCTGCATTTGGAGTTTCATGAAAAAGAGAAACAGGAGTTTTCCTGCTGAGTGGGCATGTTGTACTGCCCTGCCTGTGTGCCTGGAATTTAGATGAGAAAGAAAGAGGGTCTATTTACTAGCCAGTGCATTTGTGACCACAATAAATCTGGGTGTGTGAGCAATTACCATAATGTTTCCACCCATCCATGTGTCTCTTGCAGGCAAGCACTCCTGACAAACTGAGTCTAAAGCTGAATTTGTAGTGACTGTAGCACAGAGGGGGAAGGGGGGCTTTGTCTGAAGCCCAGATAATATTATATGATTTAAAAAAAAAAGCCCTTACAACATATAGAAAAAAATCGAATACTAAGATACACAGGATTATATTTTTAGCAGACTTAAACATCTTTCTCCTCTTTGTCATCGATTTATTACAAATGAGGGTCTGACACAAAGACGCCAGGGAAGGTTCCATTATAACATTTTTCTCGAATATGATGGACAAATATGGTGTTTAAGGCAAGCACTGGTGAAGGCAGAGGACAAGCAGAGACACCTAGGATGATGTGATTTTATTTTTATTGTGTTAGCCTTGAATTTTGGGGTGAGAGGGGACTGTATTTCTCAGTTCTAGGAAACAGAGTGCTCCATTACATATCTGTCTTGCAAGCTAGGTGTTGAAAATTGTTGATCTTGTTTAAAAATATAAGGGAACAGAAGGAGTTCCATCTTATTTAATACTTTTTAACATCAGGACAAGATCTGCAGATATCCTTCAGATGACTGATGATTCTCCTTGCTCATCTGGTTTATTCGTTACTACCTGGATGTAGTGAAAGAACCTCTGTCTTGCAGGCATGCAATGGGTTGACTTTTGCTGGAAAAAGTCAGGGATTAATGTCTTGGGGAGCTGGCAGCCTGAAGTGTTTGTATTTCATGAAAAAGCAACTCAGCTGCAAGCATGCCGTCTCAGCCAGGGCTCTTTAAATATAATGTCAGAAAAGAGATTATTAGTGTGTAATATATGTAAATTGCATATTTTTATGTTTTCTATGCCTATTATGCAGCTTCTTGCCTGTCATGCATACATTTATGGGAATATTGTATTTCCTTTTCAAATTAGGTTTTAGTTGCTCAGTGAATTTTCTTTTGACAAATGTTTTTGAACTCAGAATTATGAGGGGATAGCATATCTGGACGTTAATGTATGTATACAGGACTTAGGCATGCTTTTCGATTGGCGTGGCACTTTATGATTAGTGGCCATAGCTGGCTTTTTGCTGTGAAGCAGAACAGTGACTGCAGAAACACTTGTCTCACAACTGCAGGTGTATGGTCTTAGTAAAGGGCAGATTGTTTTAAAGACAGGATATCAGTATTTTGAAGTGCTTCATTTAAGATAAGGAAAAAAGGCTTTTCCGGTGTACATCGGCATTCCCTGACCTCCTCATGTGCTTTTTATTAGTGTCAGAGCTGCAGTTTGCCCTCCACCGGGTCAGGCAGTTTGCTGGTTTTGGAGAGTGCTGTTCTGGCTGCTGTAGATTCAAGTGGAGCAGCAATCCTCTGCTTGGATTGCTGCCCATGAGACCGTGTGCTTCCTGTACTTAGCCTAGAGGATATTTAACCTGTAGGATATTTAACCTGTAGGATAATCCAGGCTTAAACAGCACTTCAGTTTTAAGATTTTACTGGGAAAAGAACAAATGTCTGTAACTTGTCTCCTGCTAGGCATAATTCTTTTTCCTCCTTGCCCTCTAGAAAACTTCTCAGATCTACTCTTTCCTCTTCCTTGCCTTCTCCCTGCATAATTGAATCAAACCCATAGCTTTAAAGGCTGCAGTTTTAAAATGGGAAGTGGATTGAATATTGAATGGGCTGTGTAGGAGATCGTAACAGTCTTTAACAGAGTTTGCAGTTTCATGCCATTACCTGGAGCTCAGGAATAATCTTGATAAGAAAATCCCAAACTTTTCTGTGAACAGTAGTAAAGAAGCAAGCTGTTTCAAGGTTTCTTTCTTCTACTGTCAAAACATTTCACTGCCTGAGTTTAAGAGTTACCCTGTAACTCCTTTTGGGGAGATAGATCTTAGGCAATGGGCTTCTCTTAAGTCTTTGAGTGCACTTGGTTTTCATTAACCTGATGTATGGAACTGATGGCCGATGTTCATATTGTCTTGTTAACTCTGTTTTTAAGGGAGGCACAGGGCTAAAAATTTTCATTCCTTCATTAAGAGGGACAAGAGCAGTGAAAAAAAAAGCAGCTATTAATTCATTATACTTTTCCCTATACCTTCTGTTGGATTACCTCGGTCTGGTTGCCCACAGAAACACTTCATTTGGGTTCAAGTCCCAGAGCAATGAGAAGCTCATGATCTTTGGCACAATGCACTTGGCTTTGAGAGCTCTTTGTTTAATGACCCAAGAACATGAGACAGGGCATGGATTTCTTTGTGAGTAAGAAAATTAATTCACATGATATAATCTTCATGAACATGAGTTTTTGTTTGTTTTTTTTTTTTTTCAATTTAAAAACAGAAGTTCAGACAATGGTGTTGATTATTTTTCGTTTCTGTGAGTAAAATAGATGAGATTCAATAGTTTTGTAATTGTTACTGTGTAAAAAAAAGTATTATTTAGTTTGTAAATACACTAATATTTTATATAAAATATTTTATATTTTATATAAGTGTATATTTATAGGTAGCATACTATACGTACTAAATACATTAATACAGCAGAAAAAATAAAGAGGTTTTTGAATTTCCACCTTAACTTTTCTTTTTTGCTGTCAGCCATAACAAATCCATACATCCCAGTTGTTGAGGGAAGGTGTGTGAGAGCTGAGCTAGTGACAGCTGGGCTGGTGTTCATAATGGTCAGAATCATTCTTTTGTGTTTGGGGCTGAATAGAAGGTGGGAGGAGGAGAGTTCAGAGGCAAAGAGCAACATAATACCAAATTTTGGCTTGTTATGAATTCTTTTGAGTAATATTGCCATAGCTGAGCATTTAAAGTCATGAGACTACAGTGTCTGAGACTGCCTGAAAAAGTTATGTGATGTTTAATTGCATCAATGTGCTTATATATTCATAAATTATGATTATTTGTTCATCTTTGAGCTTTGTTTTACCTTTTCAGTCTTCTTTGGTTGCTTTTCATACCAGAGGCTCAAGAATTAGCTGATTTTAGGATTATTCTGGTGATGTTACCAAGTTCTGGGACTCTGTGATATAACACTTTAAAAAAGACATGAGTTTTGTGACAGACTGTAATAATGTTATGAAAATTGGTAATTCTCTATAGCTAAAAATGTATTTTATGAAAGAATCAAGTTATCCTCCTAATGATCCTTGATGTGCACCGGTGCACCTTCTCTAATTCCTTTGTAGGTACTAGTGATACCTAGTGGTATGAAATCAGTGTGAGGTCTCATTTGATATGAGCATGCAGAGGGTCAGATCATCAATGTCCAAAGTCAGTACATTTGCTCATATTTTAATCAACCAAGTATGTGGTTGCCAGCTCTTGCCATTTGGCAAAAAATTACTTTCTGTCGGGTTTCTTGCATTCAGCAGAAATATTTATATATAAAGTGAATCAGCAACGTGGTTCTAGGATCGTATAGATATAGATCCATATAGTTAATTAACTTCAGTCCTCTAGAATCTCTCATTAGAGTGCATGGTAACAGTCCTCTTTGTGTTCTTTCTTGTGCAATATTTCGTTTTCTGAGAGATTTCTCTACAGCGAGGAGTTAACAGCAGGTAATGCCATTCATCTCGGAAGGAGTTTGAAATTTTCAGTGTTAGTGATGAATGAGGGTATCTGACCCACATCTGTTTTACATTAGAATGGAACATTGCCCTGACATCGTTAGGAGCATTTGTCAAGATTCCCTGGACAGAGCTTCTGTAAATTACATGCTGCAAATGTGTCAGGGTCAGATAAGAGGATATCATTAACTGTGCTAAAGTTTACTCATGGTTCTGTCAGTTCAACTTAATATGTTAACTGCCAACCATTTTCCTTGAGCTGTTTCATTAAATCTTTCATTCACAGAGGGGAAAAATAGTATCACTGTACCCAAAAAAATATTGCACATGTTCTTTTCTCATAAATCATATTAATTGCAGGCATGGTCACAAAGCATATTGAGCACAAGCATGCGTAAATGAATTAAAACATATGAGAATTGGATTGTGCCTATGGAGGGTCCTACATCCTCCAGTTCTAACCACGTTAACAGCCAGAATGTTTCATTTCAATAAAAGAAGCTTTTTTTTTTTTTTTTTTTTTTTAAGTTTAATGGCCTTTACTTTGGTGATAATAGTAGTATTTTCCAACAGCTGATAATGGACCAGACATTGTGTTCATGCCTTTAAGGCTTTCATCACTCCGGTTCTCTTTCTCCATCTATCCTCAGCTGGTGATTCTATGCTGACTCCACCAGCCAGGGATTTGTCCTAATCAATATTTTGGATTGCTTCAGATGTGTTCTCTAAAAACTTCTGCAGACTTTGGTTCTTATGGTCCACTGTGTTCTGTTTACTTATTCCTAATCTAACCTTTGTTTTCTAATAGAATGATTTTATCAATTATATATTGTATTTTATTGTATAAGCACAAAGGCTGTGCATCAACATTCCTCTGTTTGTTTTGTAAAAGGTGAGAACAAAATATATGTAGCTAAAATACTTAAATCTGATTTTTTCCCCTGCATTTATAGGAGTTCTACTCTAAATTAATTGAAGAGTTACTGTATCACTTTGATGTGGTGTTAGCTCAGCCCTTGGATTCTGGGTCAGTGAGGCTGATAATTATGAATTTAGCTTTCCCAACGTGATTTAGAAGGAAGCACATATTTTCCAGTAATTTGGATGGTATAGAAATTGAACACATTTTTTTTCTACCTTCATTATTATAAAGCAATCATATCGGTTTACTTCCTTAGAACCATACTGCTTCAAACCCACAGAAGATCTGAGCTGCAAAATCCAGATCCTTGTGTGTCTCCTGTGCAGCGCTAAGCTGAGGGTGCTGAGCATCTTGCAGACATGGCCCGTTAATGGATTTCTAATTGATTAGGTGAAAGTTAGCCATGCCCTTCCTGTAACTCCTTGTATGGGTGAGAAGGTCATGGCACATACCGCAGCAAAGACTCCTGCCCTGAGGCTACTTCCCTTAGAGCTTTCAAAACAGACATGACCAAAAATCGAATTATTTAGATACTAATCAACTGCAGGATGATTCTGAAAGACTCTGAGAAGAAATTTCTGGGAAGTTGGTTACTGTTAAGGCTTCAGTTTTCTCCAGCTCAGACACAGATGGCTCAGTTAGTTCTGCTCCAGAATATTTACTAGGTGCATGTCCACTAATAAAATGATGCCTAATTATTTTCAAATTTTAAAAAGTTAATCTCAACAAACACTAATTTTAGTTTGTCAAAGAAAAGAAATCTCTATCCAAATAGAGTTGCTACTGATGTTTGAATGGTGTCTGAGACTCTGTCTGGACCTAGGTTTAAATTTCAAGACAAATCTTCAATTTAAAATAGCTTCCAGTATGAAAGTTTTTGAACTCACTCTTTTTTCTGGCAAAGTCCAAATAATTTTGTCTGGGTTTTATTCTATTGAAATGTTAATTACAAAACCCCCTCTAGTTGAAATACAGTTGGTAAAATAGTTATTTACCCAAAAGAGTAATCGGTGATAAAAGTGCTGGCAGGTAGAGCATGTGATGTGAGAGCCCTGAGGCAGACAAGAGTTTCCCTGTGACATGAGCCCAGCCCAGCTCCTTCTCCCTGCTCTTGTCTTGTCACAAAACATGAGGAAGTCCTGTAAATATTGGTGGCACATTGGCCCTACACGGGAATGGAAGGGGTTATGCACTTGAGATTTCTGATAACCTCATGTGCAGCTTAAACCATAGTCAAAACCATGATACTCCTGCCAACATAAATATTTCCCAAAGTAGTAATTTTCAATGTAAATATTTAAGTTATCCTTTTTTTTTTTTTTGTAGTTCATTCTCTTCTTTTAACTCTATTAGTGTTAATTTCAAAGGGCAAGGATTAATATAAGCCAAATGAACAGAGTTTCTAATACTGTGTCCTGCTGATGCAGTGTCAGGTCATTAAGCATGCTACATTTTGGACCATATCAAATTCCAAAGTTATAAGGAAAATATCTGGAATTTCTGAAACAGAAAATCTTTCTAAAATAATAGAAATTTTAATAGTTTTCAGAATCAATTTTTAGAACAAAAACTTGAGAGCCTAGTATTTTCAATTTTTGTGGAGTTTTGGCACAAAATTATGTAACATGATTTTTCAATCTCTGATGATTTCAGAGTTGGTTTTTTTATTATTAAACACAAGTTCTTTCAACAGGTTTTGGGCATTGAATGTATTTGTTGAATTAAATAGAAAATATCTTACATCCTGAATCCAAATTCATCTTGTTTTTATAACTTAGAAGTTGTAATATTTCAATATCTGAATGCAGTCTTTGCATATATTTTGGAATTTCTTTTTGCATGAGTGCTTCAGTTTGTGAAACATTCAGCAAATATCAACAGTTAAACTCACGTTTTCCAGCTCAGTGAATCAGAAGTGAACATTCCAGTGCCATACGTAGTATCTGAACTTCTTTCTCAGCATTTTTTTTCCATTGAGATATTTTGAGTGCATTTGATGCAAACATATTTTGTGTTCTCAATGCAGGGATCTGGGTTTTTCTTTCTGAACCACTCTGTTTCTACCTCTTGCTCTTTTCCTAATCAGACATGTAAAAACTGGGTAGGTCTTCTTTCCTACCTAAATCGCTACCCCTGGATCTTGTTTCATCTATTTATTAAAAAAAACCCCAAACCAACAAAAAACCAAACGACTCAGAGCTGGAAACACAAGCTCCCTGCAATAATAATACCTTTTAGTTTGTGATGGAAAATAAGTGCAATTCCAGGAGGAGCATCAGAACTTTAGGAAATACATATATTCTTATGAGGTTTAATTTAGTCTTTAAAAAATAGATTCCAGTTTTTAAAAACTCTCTTTAGTTTATGGCAAGAATTACTACAAAGCAAAATGATTATCAAATAGCATGTGTCAGATAATTGTAATGCCTTTTAGGAGCAAGAACAGCCTGTAAATTATCACAATATGCAGTTTTGGCAGAAGCTGTATGTCACCCACCCGTTAGAAGCTGCAGAATGTTTGTCAGGCTCTGAAGTGCAATTTTACTTTTTCAGCAAAAGTAAGCAAATCTCAGTCATACACTTATTTTCAGTGTTCTATAGTGGTGGGCCAGGAAAGGGAGTGTTCACTAACCTGTAGTGGGAGAGATTTTTGAACAACAAGAACTTTTCACTGTAGTTTCATGCTTGAAAACGCAGATGCTTTTGAAATTTTTTTTTCTTGCTCTTCTACTGGAAATTATGGCCTAGGGCTTTTGTAGGGACAAGCATGTATTTTCCAGTAAACACTTTTCAGCTACTGATTTCGTAAGTGTCCCTGTAGAAGCAGCTTCATAAAGGAGTCACAGCTGATTTGAAGTTGCTCTGGAGTGCCTGACCCTTTCTGTTGTCTCCTAACTCAGATGATGGAATCAATAACTGGTGCTATGACCAGCACTTTACTCTTGCACATTCATTTCTTTACAGCCCACAGGGCATGCAGCAGTGCAGGTACAGTTGCTCTGCCCATTTCCCAGCACCCAGAACATCCAAATCCACTGGGGTTCTTTGTTACTTCCATCAGTAGTGCTACTGGGATCTGCTCCAAACTGATTTCATTGTAATGGCTGCTGATCTTAGAGAAGAAAATCGTGTGAGCTTTTTCATAGCTTTTTATGTTTGTAGATCATGCAAGACATCATGGTTAAACAGCTTTCTTTTTGTTCCCTTATAATTTAGTCCTCAAGGAATAAACATCTGCAGAACTCTCTGCTGGTGCTGGGATCAGGCACTCTAAAACTGTAAAAGTTTTAAAAAGTATTATTCCTTATTTGCCCCCAAATCACTTCTTTTTGCTTGTTAGCCATCAGATTTTGGTGGATGATGCAACCAAATTCTACTTCCTTTTGGGATTAGCTACTCAAAGCACTATTCAAGTATCAAGTCTACCTGGTTTAGGAAATCAAATTATAGATGTGAGAATTTCTGTGGTTCGGTAAGTAATGCAGTTCTTCATATATTTTAACTCTTTCTTTATTCTACCTCTCAGGTAATGGGACTCTTGACTAACCACGGTGGTGTGCCTCACCAGCCCCAAACTGATTATGCCCTGTCCCCTCTAACTGGGGGCTTGGAGCCCACCACCACTGTGTCAGCCAGCTGCAGCCAGAGGTTAGACCACATGAAGAGCTTAGACAGCCTGCCTACATCCCAGTCCTACTGCCCACCGACCTACAGCACCACGGGATACAGCATGGACCCCGTCACAGGCTACCAGTACGGCCAGTACGGCCAAAGTGAGTACGGCACATTGGCACCGGGAAGGGCACCCAGCCACCAACAGCCTGTGCTGGCTGCCTGGCTCTGAGCAAGGCAGGTCTGAGCACACATCCTCAGGGCTCACTGCTACTCCTCCTCAAAGCCATGCACTGCTGAGATAGCTGATTGTTCGAGCAGGATTTCTGCTGCATAATTATTTTCTTAAGTGATGTCAACAACATCTTGATGTTATTAATTGTTGAGACATGAAACCTGATTGCCATTAGGTAAAACATAAGGGTTGTCCAAAATGAAATAACCGCTGGCATTCCACTATTAGAAACACATGTTCTTAATGAGGTCAGCTCAAGAATCATTACAGTATATAATCCCAGATACATAGAGTTTTGTCAAACTTGTCCTAGGAATAAAAATATTAGTCCCTTTCCTTTGATATATCAGTATTAAATATGACATTGTCAACCTGTAGTTGGCATGGCCCCATGCTGTGAGGTTGTCACAGCATGACTTAAAAAGCTTCTCTTGCTTTTTTGCAGGTGCCTTTCATTATCTGAAGCCAGATATTGCATAAATGAACTGTCCACTTCAAGTTAAAGCTGGTCTTGTTTTCCGGTCTCACTCCAAGGCTTGGATATGAGGGATCTTCTCAACACAGTGCAGCCTAGACTGGGGCAGTCCCACTGAGAGAAACAAGCTTGTTATGTTCTCTCCAGTCACAGCTTTTAGTAGACTTTTGAAGGCTGGACAAAGCTATACAGAAGACAAAGGCCAAAAGCAATAATGAATAAATGTGACATGCTTCATTATGAGTGGGTATACAAAACAGAGCAGTATTTAACATCACAGCCTGGCAAACATTCCATTTTTTTGTTGTTGTTGAAATTAATGTGCATTGATTGGGACAAATGGAACATTTTGAAACTAAACTTAGAGCAGTTGAGCTCTGTGTACTCTTACTCATCTGACATCCAGTGCTGACTTTAGTCTAACTTTAAAACAGCTCAGTTTCTGAAGCAAGGTTGAGAGAGCCTCTCACTGTACACACTGGAAACTGTCATCAAGAGGAAACGTCACCATCCCTAGGAAGCTGGATATGTGTGAAAGACTTCCCAAGCAACTCATTGGTTACCTTACCTTGCTTTTGTAATCACCTTGTCAATAAATGTCACTCACAGGTTTTGCTTTACCTAGAGAGGAGATCTTGTGTAACATGAAACCCAGATTTTACCTTTTTGTATGTGTTTTCCCAGTGTGTTTTACCTTTTTAAACAAGCATGGGAGACAAGAAACCCCACCAACAACGCGGCTGATTTTTCATAACTGCCTAGCAATGTGCAATACTGTGTACCTCACACAAACTTTGGGATCATCCAAAGTCATAGATATAGAATCAGAACTATATTTTTGCAGGTACTTTTATTTTTGCAGTGCATAATTCCTGATGATAAAATACAGAAATGTTGCAGTCTGCTGGATTACTGAAATCCAGCTTGCTAATCATGATTTAAAGGTCATCTTCAGGAGAAAATACGAAGAAATGATTACGTTTACATGTTTTTAGTGATGTACAGGACATAGACAGAGATGGACCTGTATTTGACACATCTGTTTAAATTATACAGCGATATTCAATATAGAAAGTATAATTATAGGAACCAAGGTTTACAAGAAGTTTGCATCGTGACATTTTAGAATGTCAATAAATTTGTGTTTTGTGATGTTGAGAGGAAGAGGATGATGGAAGGCAGGATTATTTATTTCTCTCTATTCTTGGAACAAAGAGGGAGGCAGAACACAAATACATTCCTTTTAGAGTTAAGGTCTATGAAGTAGTGAGTTAGACTAGGTTCAGTACAGAGGTTAGTTCACACAATGGTCTTAAGGGTGATGGAAAAAATGAAATATTATCTTTGTGTTGCAGCCTCTACAACAAAATGTGTTGTAAAATAAAGAAAAACCCAAACAAACAAACAAACAAAAAAACACAGCAAAAAAAGAAAACAAAAAAAAATGTCTTTCATGTAAAAAGTTCAGTAAATATTTACTATTTATAATGAATAAACATTATGAAGACTTTCAAAGCACTGATGATTTTGTCCTAAAATGTAGTATTGTGATAAATACATTGATACATTTTAATCTGAATATCATGAAGAAATAAACCATGTTATCTTCAATGCAGACTGTATTCATTACATGAGTGTATTCTGCACACACCCTGGGCTGTGGGAGCATTGGGCAGCCTCTGTGCCCAGGTACTGCTTGTGTGGAACTCTGTGTGTGTCTGTGTGTGTGAGATAATGAACTTTGCATTTTCTGAGTGCTGTGGGTACCAGTAGTACATCTTCCCAACAGGGGAAAAGCCCTTGCCATGCATTCAAAAAAAAACCAATATAGGTTTAAAGCCAGCACAAGTAGGGCAACCGGGATGGCTTCAGAAAATGCAGAGACTTTGTAATCAATTATGGGCGGTATCTGTCCTGAATTATATATATTTTTTTTCCTCAGAAACCTCAAGAATTTTTAATAGGCCTACACACAAGCTGATTGTAACATGGGGAAGAGACCTTTCAAAATGGGTGGAGTAAATTTTACTGCCACATCAGTGTGCAAGGGAATTTTACTTCACCCGAGGCTTGGTGAACGTTTAATTTCCTCACTATTTTGTAGGGGATGTAACCACCTTGAATATCTCCCTTTTTCCACGTGCATTTTTATTTTGTTCTTTTAAGTCTAGCCCTCTTTCATCAGAAAAGGAAGTAATACATTTATCGAAAAGAGGACATTAAAAATGCTGAAAAAGGGGGAAAGGAGATTTTTTTCCAGTTTCTGTTTCTCTGATACACTTTCTAACTTCTGAGACAATTAAAATTTAAAACTGTTGTTAACAACTATTGCCTGCTCCAAACTGCTTTTTTTCTGATTTTTTTCAATGTTGCTTCAAAAGACTTGACCCTTGACAATTGTCTCCTGTCCTAGGCTTGCTGCAAAGGCCACATAAACTTCTATTTCCTCTTTTCTGCAAAATACTGGATAGAATCTTGCTTGTTTGCACGGTTTGGAACTGGGTGATGAGTGCTCCTTCCCAGGAGGAGGGCACTCTCATCACAGGGTGGTTGAGAAATGTGACCTTCCTTTTCTGCTCCAGCAGCTGCAGAGGTGGGATAGCTGTGATTTCTCCCAGTGCCCTCAATCCCACAGAGGTGCTTTTCTGACCTCACGTTAGGGAATGGGAATTTTGGCTGCTCCTTCCTCTTCTCAAGGGTGTCCCAAGCACTTTCTTGTGTGAGAGCCTAATGCAGAGCAGGAGAGACTGCAAACAAGGCAGGGAGAAAAGGCCCTGTCTCTGTCCATGGTGGAGGGCTGGAACTGGATGATCCTTAAAGTCCCTTCCAACCTCAACCATTCTACGATTCTTTGAAAATCACCCATTCTTCTCACAGTCAAGCCATGCAGTGGAGAATTGGGATGAGCTCTTGTCATGGGAAGGGAGGAGCCTGGGGCAGAGAGACTAAACAGTATTTTGATTTATTATGTGCTGCAGAAATCTTTGACAGTGCTGTAAGAATAACTTGGGACACCGTTGATCCCTTCTTGTTATCACTGTCAAGACTTAAGAGGTTCTTGGGAACCACATGTGTTTCTGGGATATGAATCCTGAATGCTCAGAAAGTCAAAGGGGAATGAGCCTGCCGTGGATATTGCATTTGACACAGAAAAGCCATGCAATAGCTGGGAGGAATGTGCTCACAGCAATAGAGTCCAAACCCCACTCACTTGTGTGAGCAGAAAGAGCAGGTCTCAGGGTCCCTCCTCTTATTTTCTTTTTTTCTGTGTATGACTGTGCATATTTTACAAGATGAAAATAAATCACCACAGCTGCTTAACCAACTGCCTGTCATCTCATTAGAACTGGAAGCTTCTGAGAGACAGGTTTTCATTAAAAAACTTTTCTTTGTGTCACAACCATGATTTTTATTATTAAGTCTTCCTTTATCTAGAAATTACTCCTCCTCCCATCACAATACCCAGTATATGTACTTTGCCATAGTTTAATATATGTTGCTATTCCTTTATCTGGGCATTAATGAATGAGCTAGGAAAAGAATAATTTTTAATGATACCTATTATCCTTTTCCCTAGATATTTCAGTGTTTCTCATTTAAATAAAACCTAGAAATAAGCATTTTTCTCCAATAATCACACAGGGTTTTCTACTCAGTATTGCTCAAAAGTCTCTATCCAAAAAAACAAATACTGTTGAAGTGTATCTTTCTGGGCTGTTTTGAAAGGCACAAAATGCCTATCCCAATCTACAAATCTTCACTGAAAATAGCTATTTGTCAAACAGGTTCTGTGTCCTCAGAAATCTGTTCCTGCACCTATGTGGTACTAGAGTTAGGTTTTTAATCCCTAGGTTAAGTCCTGTGCAAATTGAGACACAAAATGTCTGGCTACAGGTCTGTAACCTGTATCTCCAAATGTAATGAAGAAAACACAAAGCTACTTAACTTTGCAATTCCAAACCTCACCCCAAATTACCACATGATACTAATATTTTTTGGTAGCAAGGATGTCTGTATTTTCTCAGAAGTATGGCAGACAATATCATGTAAGCTCTTTGTTATGTCTGAATTCTGTGGCATATTCTCACACATATAAGAAATTCATGTGTAAAGCACACCTCTTTGCTGTGCTGGTAACCATGAACATTCTCAACATTTGCTATTCATAAAGTCTTCTCGCCTTAAAAGTCTATAAAGTGGATTACTAGAAGATATCTTTGTGTGAAATAAGGTGAAATTAATTTAAGGCAATATCAATGGGACTATCAGAAACCTGGAACAGTTTGAATTTATAAACTTCTTTGTATTTTTCACTTCAATGTTCTGCTTAATTGCAGGAAAACCTAAATCCTGATTAGAAGATCTCATTTTAAATTTATTTTTGCTTTTCCAATGGCCTCTAGATATTCCCTAGAGCAACTGAAGAGTCCTAGGTTTATTGAAAGAAGCACATCAGTTGATTTGAATCTGTTCAAGATATTTGTCCATTGTAAAATAATAAAACTTGCAGTCTGCGTTTGTGGTCATTGCAGGTAAGAGGCCATTTGACGTGTCAGATTTTCACTCCCTATTCTCTCCCAACACTTCTGGGCAGCTCATCACAGGCTGGGAAATTCTCATCAGTCTCAGGAAGCAAAATGTTACAGCTAGAGGATTAGTCCAGTTCAAAAACTTACAGGTATTTATCGTACAAACAGCTTAAAAATCAGGATGTACAAAGGGCTGGCACTTGGCTCTGTTTTGCCATCATGGTTCCCACAAACAACACTTTGCAGTGCTCACACACAGTTTAAATCTTTGCTTAGTGCATTTCCATCACCTCAGAACCAGGGACTGATTAACCCAGGGTGCCTGTGGACAGCTTGGGCACTGCAGCATTTTGACATGCACTGTTTATTATTCAGCTACTCAGGCAATGTCACGAAAAATCATAATAAAACTAGGAAGACACATCACATTTGACCTTTGCTGAATAATTTAATAAAGCCAGCTTGATACACAAATATAAAAGAGCAGTTGCTGGTAAGAGCGGAACTATAGCTTCCTTGTCTGAGAATTGGAAACATTTCAGAAGCTTTATTAACCATTTGGTGTCTTCATCTTCAGCAAAGTTTGTCCCTTAGGCCATAACCAAATGTTAAGCTACTTGTTTCTCCCCACATTCCCCTCCTTTCAGCGCTCACACGGGTATCTTTGCTTATGCTGTACATAATTATGGTCTTAGTTCTTCTCATGCCTCTGCACAATTATCCATTTTTTTTCCTCATAGAGTCAGTTTTATTTACACAATTTTTTTTCTCCCCATATATATGCATTTATTTATAATGATCTCAAATGTACATACCTCTAAAATTTTAGCTTTAAAAGGGTGATTGTTACAGGTACTCTGCACACTCAAACCATGATATTTTATAATTCAGAGATTCAGAGATTGAAAAAAATGTCTTTGGAGCCGCTCTCGTGTGAGTGTCTCCACAGTCAGTAAGAGAATAATTAACTAAGGGTACAAATCTCCTGCGTTTTTTGAAATGCTGTTTTGGCAGCACTTATCCTAGGGAAGGGTCTGTGGGGCTGGGGGTGATGTGGCTTGCAGGGTCCATCTGGTTCTGCACTACAGAACCACAGAGCATCACTGGCGTCCTGCCCCTCTGTGGAGCTCATGACACAGTGTCTGACTGATTGTCAAACCCTTTTTCCACCTTCCCCATCTGAAGTTTCCAGGTGGTGGAAGACACACTTTGCCCACAATGTCATGGCTTCTCCTCATTGCCTCCCTTTCCCTCGTGGCTCTCCAACAAAGTCCTGCCACTCTGCAGGTGTCCAATAGCCACACCTTTTATCCCAGTGCCTGCATCAGCTCCATAGAATTTCTCCCTCACTTGCTCTTCCTGCAGATTCTGACCAGCAGCACCAGCACCAACTGCAGCACTCCCAAAATGTCACATCGCAGTTCCACTTGGCACTGAAACCTGAGGGAAATACTCGCACAGGCAGGGCTGCCTGATTTGAAAAGAGGAAAATGAATGTGTGTGAAAAGGTAAGGGATTTGCTTGGTCAGTGCACTTCCCAGGGCAGACAGCTCCTGTGAGCCTTTTGCCTCAGCCTGGCTTTGGTTTGAGAGCACCTTGTCAGGATGCAGACTGCTGCCAGTGCAGACACAGCCATGGAGCCTCGGCTGGGAGGTGTCTGCCAGTCCCACCTGCGGCCAGGCTGTCCCAGCCAGGTGCTGACCCTGGGGACAGGAACAGAGTGCAGAACCTAGCATAGCAAAACCACCTGGGAGACTCAGTAAAGGGACTTGGTTTGGCTAAAATAGCCCTGGTAAATAATTTCTGGAGTTCAGACATGCATCAGATTTCTGGCAGAAATCCTTTCCTACCTCCTTTCGTAATCCTTATTCATAAAGGGCTACATAAGTGTCAGATATTGAAGGACCTGAAAGGAAGCATTTTCTCCACCCCCTATCTACAGGAAAATACAATCTCTACTAGTGTGGATAATATCACAAGTGCTCTTGCCAAAGAGGAACTTGCAATAGTTAATTTTTTTACTGCTAAATATAAAAAAAACTCCTAAAAAGATACACAGAATAAATAAGGAGCTCAATCTCATGCCCATGTGCACCCATTTTCCTTTGATTTTTAGTGGAAATTGTAGGTGTGTGAGGACCCAGAGATAGCAAAGATGAGTGATCAAGGAAATTTTGATCTGTGAAACTGCAGTTCTGTTACTTCTATTCTGATTCTGCTCAAGTTCATCAGGAAAGATTAACTTTGGCAGCTTGTTCAGTGACTAAATCTTGATATTTTTGTGGCTTAATTCATAACATAACTGTAAGCTATTGCCCTGTGTTTATATTTCCCATCCATTTCTCACATTTCCAAAGCATACTGATATGTGATCCTGGCAATTTAGCTACCATAATTGGCATTTTTCTAGGGCCAAAAGGAAACAAATTCCTTATCCTCCATACTTCTTTAATTTCTGAAAAACAACAAGTAACATGGTTAATCCTCTTTTTTGATCTTTCCCCTCCCTTTGAGTTTTTCTTATGGTCTTTTCCTTTTAATCTTTTACTTTCTTTTTAATCTTCACTCATTGTCCCCCTGCATTTGAAGAATTTCATGTACTTACATCTCTAAAAAGAATTGGACCACTTTATGGAAATAGCTCTTTAGGATCTTGTTCAAAGCACCATTATGTACTTTTAACTGTTTGGGGGAGGGTAAAAAAAGGAGAGAAAAAACAACTTTAAAAGCAATGTTTGTTTGTGTAACCTAGCAGAACACTGATGCGTTCAACGAGATGCAGAAACAGTGTCTGGAAACAGCCCAAGTTAAATAAGATCAGACTACTTTGGATGAGCAGGAGGATGAATAAGCATCTGCCTTTGATAAGGGCTGGACCACATCATCTGACTGCTGGTGGAGGTGTGTTTGGGCCAGAACATTTCAGGAGGGGCCAAGCAGAGCAGCACAGGTGAGCTCTGGGGTTCACCTGTGAGCAGCTCCTCCCAATCTGGAGGGAATGAGCTGGGCTGTGTGGATGCAAATCCTTCAAACCTTTCCTGCAGAGGACACCATTACAGCCCCGAGCCTGGGCATGTCACAGCGTGTTTGAAAGGGAATGTGCCACACTGACCTTGTTGGGCCAGGATTCTGGGTTTGGGAGATACCTGTGGGATGAAGCCCATGTATTGACAAGTTCTAATGCAGTAATTTGTCTGCCAGGCTTAGGCTGATGTGGCTCTGACTGTGAATGCTGGAGAAAGAAAGAATTTTCTGCCTTTCATCGAGCACTAAAAAACTGCTTAGACATGTGAGGATGCCGGTACATTGCATAGCAGAAGATGAGTTAAAACACTTATTTCTAGGAAATATCGAGTATGCATCTCAGGAACCAGGCTGAAGCTACGTTTTCAGAGGCAAGGTGAAGCACAGCATTCCTTGTTCATTGCATACCCAAAACTGACACTGTGAATTCACTGGTGTGATTTTTGTCACTTAATTCTCGACTCGGTTGTGGTGTCCTACCCCTCAAAACCTCCTTATTTTTATTTGTTTTTTTGTATTTTGCCAATCTCTAAAGCCCCAGAAACTGGCCAACAGAGGTCATGTGTTACTCAAGCAGGCAAGAAATTTACAGGGATTAGCATGTGTCCAACTTAATTTATGCAGAATTGCAGGCTTCTTTCACTGAAGGAAATTCTTTAAAAAACAGACAAACAGTAAGAATTTACAGAGTTCTGGAAAAGTTGCAAAACCTAAATGAAATCCTTTTCCAGTTACATGAATATAAATTGGGCATAGTTCCCCTGAAGATTTTTATACTAGTTTAATGCATGTATTTTATTTGTAGTTAGATCACTGATAAAACTTTTCTTCTGTTGCCTCAAAACAAGATTAGGTCACCTGAATCTCTTTTTTACCCACAGGAATAGATGAATTAGATCTCTCCTATAACTTGGCCCCAACTGAGAACAGGATTTGGCATTGCTCTTTATTGGAATTTTAAATCTTTTCTCTTTCTATTCTTTTCTAAGGCTGATTTTAAAACAAATAGTTAAAATGTGGAGCTGAGTATTTCTTCTAGAAGTTGCATATTCTAAATGTACTTATACCGTAGTCTGCTGCTCATATAAAATTACAGACTTCACTTTCATCTTTCTTTTTACAAGAAACCCTTAATGACAAATGCAGGCTGTTTAGTGATACCGATATACTGCAATCTTAGCATGTGAATTAGTCATCATACAATCAGTTCAGGGGGTCAGGCCTAAAGAAACAGTGCAGAGTTGGCAAACGGCTAGTCTGGTGATGTGCTCTCCACTTCAAAGTCATGGTGCTTATTCCCCAGAATTCAGATCACAGAAAGAAACAGCTGGTATTGTCGTTTGTGGCAGTAAGGACTTTTTTTTTGTAGCAAGATAAGGTTTCACTACTTTGTAAAACAACAATTTACTTTAGAGTGACCCAGCCTGTAAAACACAATAGGAAGCAGGAATCCACGGAGCACTGCTCTGCTATTATTATGCAAGTAGACATGACCTGTGACAAACCACACTGGAGAAGACTTAACCTCCTTGCTCCTTGTCTGAAAATATTCAGTGTAGTCCACTTGTCAGTGGCAGTCAAAGGTTTCATATTCCAAAATGACTTTATAAGCAGTTCTTTTCTGTTTGGATGTTGCTCTCGTGCAGTGTGGCACGTATTTTTGGCAGCACACAGCTACAGACTACCAGTCCTAATGCTTAATGCAAACATTAAAAGTTTCAACTTTACACCTAAGCTCCAAGGCTGTCAAATTTGAGTTCAAATTTAAGTTTTCATGTTCAGCTTGTACATAGCAGCTGACAGAAACACCGTATTTTTTTTCTTCTTCCCCTAAACACCCATCACTCACACTGGTGCTTTTAAAGTCATTTCACCTAGTAACCTGAGCAGATTTGTTGCCCAAATATTGTGGGGGTAGGGGAATAAAAAATTAAACCACACATTTTAAACTGCCTGGCAGATGTGTGTCTCAGGCATTTGCTATAGTTCTATTATCGTTATTATTCATAGACTTCACAGACAAGGCAGGCTTATCGGCCAAATGCCTCCTTATCAAAGGACTGAGACCCAATAAGTGCTTAACAGCATTCCTTACCAAAAGAGGAAATGGTTCCAGGCCAGATCCAACTCTGCCAGAGCTGGTGGACAGAGTCCCACTTCAATGAAGCATCACTTGGGGCCCCTCGATGCTCACTCCCCTTTATTTTCTGACATGCTTTTCAATTCCCCAAAATGAACCAAACAGCTTTAGCTTCTCTCATCTCGCAATGTGTTCTGCAACTTCTGGAAAGGAACCTGGACACAAGGAAAAATGCTACAGAACAAAAAGAGCCACAATACAAACCATATGACAACGCCTATTTCTTCATCCTCTTTGTCATGTTGTTTTACTCTTTCCTGGCATTAACTGTCTTTTTTGGTTATGTACGCTCAAAGAAAGCGGTTTCAAAGCAAGATCCTTACCAGGAGTTCATCGAGGATAGAAATCGAAATAAGAAGTGGAACATGACCCGGCCAGTGGTGATGAAATTTGACTTTGAAGAAGAAAGTATTCTTTGAACTCCTTAAACCAAAATACTCTGCAAAATGCGCTGGACTGTCTCCGCTGCCAAGATCTCAAGTGAAGATCTACACATTTATCTTCTTCAACCGTTACCCTCACAATAAATCAGAGTATTGCTTAAAATAGGTAAAGGAAAAAGAATGCTCTTTTGTTTTCTTGTAATCCATTTGTTGCTGGAATATATATTTTCTAAATTTTGGAGAAATCTTACAAACTTTAAAATGAGAGTGGAAAGTGGACATTTTTGGCTTTTGCTTCTGATTTGGTGCTACAAGAATGGGAATCCATCCTACACAGAGACCCTGAATTTAAGACAAAGGACAAGTCGGTGTATGCATTTACCCAGTCCAGTGGAATGCTGTTGCTTCTGAGTCCTTCAGACCTGGGAACTGGAGTGTAGTATCCCTGGGAAGTGCCTCCCTGAACAGCAGAATGCATTTTGCCTAAACCAGCAAATACTATTTAACATGTAAATATAGAAAAGCTCCTCTTGCATTCCCTCCCCTCAAAAATTAATTTCATATGCTATGGCAAAAGACTGAAAAAAAAACATCTGCAAAATGTAATTAAAATGCATCTAGTGAAAAACAGGTTGTGTGTTCAGTAAGTTTAGTCCTTGTCTTGTCCATGTTTAGTATGTATTTATTCTTCACTAGTTTCTAATTGAAGTGTGCGTTTCATTTATAGAGAATGGTAAATACAGCTGATCTCAAACCTAACATGGGAAGGGCTTCTCTGTGTCTGCAGTAAATATTTGCTAAAATTTTACACAAGCTTTGCTCAGAGTTGTACTGAACACATTAGTCTACCATCTGATTTATTAATTTTTGCCCTACTTAATAAGTATTGAAAATACTTAATAAGTATTGAAAAAATAAGAGTTCTGACATAGAACGTATTGCTGTGCTTAACACAAAAGAAGAGTGCTTAGGTGCTCAGTGATATCGTGCATGTGCTGTGACACACTGCTCTGTGATAGCACACGTGTTCATCTCCTGAGCCTTTAACTTGCGTCCTGCCTTAGCCAAGGGCTCCCATTAATGGTCTCCCCTTGGATCTTGTGTGTAAGTGCTTGGATTCATTACACACAGGGCTGCATGACACAGCCCCTGGCTGCTCACAGGGCTCTCTGAGCACCGTCATCGTTTTCAGGCAGTAGGTAGGCTCTGATTTTTTCTTACTATGAATACAAAGCCAAAGTGGGGCAAATAAATTTCCATATATGTATTAACTTTTCCTGCTAGTGGAATGATAAGGTTAAGGATTTGGTTTTTCTAAAGTGTGTAGAGTTCATGATTATGTATGGATTGTTTTAGGGATGTGCAGATTTTTAATTCTGTCAATATTCAGAGAAAGATTTTATATCTATTCAGCCTGTTCTAAATGCTCCGATGTTGTTCCTGTTTCCTGGTGGGATGTGTTCTGGTGTGTGTGCAAGCAAGGAGGTTGATGCTATGCATAACCTCTTCTCATAAAACTAATGTTTGCTTCCTGCTTACCAGCATGAAAATTTGTAGGTGTTTACTCACAGTGCTCTGTCTCTGTCAGCTGTGCCAAAGCAAAATAATAAGAATAAAGTAATACTTTCTCAGTTGTACTTGTTCAGCCTTCAAGGATTTGTTGGTCAAACAGGGGCCATCTGAGGCAGAGGCCACTCCTGTGCCTAAATGCGGGGGTGGGATGTGTGCAGAACACTGATGTGGAAAGGATGAACACAAGCTTTTCAAGAGGCCAGAAAATGTTCACATATGTACTTTTGCTCTATTCATCCAATTCCAATTTAAATGGTTTTGACTATATTAACAAGACCAGAGCTGCAGTTCTTGCACAAATCAGTGTTTCGTCTATGTTATGCGTGTCCTGGCTGCTTCATCTACGGAGTTTGGAGTGGAAAAATGAAAGTTCAAGTTATCTGTGTTCACATCATGCTTCTGACTTTGGAGTACGTGAAATTGAAATCACTCTAAGTTGAGTGGCTCGTTAGAGCTTGGAGCAAATGGGCAGACCGACTCTTCCAAACACAGAATTCTGGCTTCTTTCTGTGCTCTGAAAGGCTGTGTAAATGACCTCTCCTGACAGAAGATCTTTTACTGTTTTTATCTTGTAGTCAGTGTCTTTTTATTCTTTGTGGTGCATGCTATATCATCTTAAAAATTAAAGATAATTCTTTGAAACTTCCTTCAAACCCATGTCCTTTATTTCTGTAAGCTGTTTCTGCTTTTGTCTTACCAAGCAATTATCAGATCAGCCTAAATCCCCTAAACATTCTTCAGCAATGTGCTGCCATTGTCTGGAGTTTAGGCTTTTTGGAAACATTCACAGCTTGCTTAACAACAAGACCGCAAAGTTCTTCAAACAATTTTACATCGTTCGTGCCTGCATGCGTGTGAGTGTGTTTGTGTGTGTGTGCCAAGAAGAGGAGGCTTTTTCCTGTCCTATCTCTGTGCAGTAATAAAATGTCTCTTTGTCAATGTTAGCCACAGCACACATTAGTGGCATTATTGGCCTTTTTTCTTCTACGTGTCAAAGGCTGTTCATCTTTGTCCAGGTGCTCTTTTGAGTAACAAAAGAGAGAGGAACATTCCATGCTTCAGCTCCATAGGCAGATCCTCGGCCACGACAGTGTTTCTGAAACTTTAATGCAGCCAAATTCCTCTGCCCTCCCGACCATCCAGTGAACCAGCTGGAGCTGGAGAAGTTTTAAATATGGAAGTGTGGCACAATGTAGGTGTAGAAGGGATTGCAGGCAATCTTGCCCCTGATAAGTCACAGTTGTACTAATTACCAAAGAAGAGGAGCAGCCTTGCCCTTAATGTGTCTCAGCAGTGACTAATAAAGATCAGTGTGATAAAAGGGGTGGGTTCGCTGGTCAGGGGGTCTTTGAGGAAGAGGATCTGGAGGAGGTAGAGGAGCCCTGAGGAAGAAGGAATAATGCAGAAAGACACAGGAACGAAACAAGGCAGAGAGTTGCTGCAGTGAAAGATCTGCTCTGAGGTCAGTCTGGTCTGATGGAGTGAGAGCCTGCAGCCACACTGAGCTGGGTGACAGCTGTGGTCAGTGTGCAAACCAATACCTGCAGTCACAGTCCAGCAGGGAATAGCCAGCAGTCAGAGTCTGCAGCTGGACCCTGCACTGGGAGCTTGCTGTAGGCAGAGTCAGGATGGCTAAGCTGTAAAGAAGAATGACCCAGGACCCTTTTCACGTTGTTGCCTGAATGTTTGTGTTTAGCTTATTTCTACCCTTAATGAGAGGTCTGCTGCAAAAGCAGAAGACCTGTGTGCAGCCTTGTAAGGTGAATGCCATCTTCATAGGACAAGCAAGGCTCCTAACTGACCAGTGGTGTGTAGGGAAAGAGGGTTAAAAGGTACATGTCCTTCCCTCAGCAGAAGGAAACACGACAAGGCACTGCAATTTTGGTGCCTTCATAGAATGTTGCGTTGGTTGCCTGCTCTGGAAACAGAAGGTGGTGAGAGCGGCAAGGACAGGGACAAATGACACACATATCATGATGTGAAATTTCTGAGGATGTGAGAATTATTTATCTCATTTATTATTATCTCTTCTGTGTGTGAAACCAGTGCAGTGCTTCCAGAGCTCACAGAAGCCTCTGCTGTGTAACATTGCCAGCCTCCTTTACAGCCACCTCCAGTTTTCCATGTGTGTATGGGGTGTGAAACAGGAATAGGAGAGCCAAAGCTACTCCATTCATGGTGTGCCCTGGGCTGTGAAGTATGATTTACACCTCTGAGACAACCAGAATGCTCCAGACTAAGCACTGGAGAAGGCAGGGAGCGAGGAAAGGAGAGCATTACAAAGCACTATAATGAGGACTTAGCCCAGGCAAGGGGATGTGATGCTGTAGGAAATGGAATTGGAGAGGCTGTCTGTGGCAGTAAGACTCAGTTCTACATGCTAATAAGTGCCTTGAGCTTCAAATGTTTTAGCATTGCAAGAAAAGAGGGATTCATTAGTTATCTTTGGTCCGTATTTTTTTTCTGCTTACTGGTGTTCTGAATTAGCATCACTCATCTGGTGATCTCACTAGGAACCTCCTTGCTCTTTCTTCCTTGCTAGTCAGCAACATGCTCAAACCAATTAGATCATGGGTCTTGCTTTACTTCCCCTACTTTTTGCTATTTCTTGTGGCCCTCTGTAACACATTGCAGCTGATGTGTGTGGGCTGCTTTTGGACAGGCTTCCACTTTGAATTTAGTTGGAGTATTTTGAGATACTCTAGGAAAGGCTTCACTGAAATGCAGGCATGTTGCAGTTTCCACTCAGCCTTTGTGAATTTGTACTGCAGCTCTCTCAGCCTGGTTTGCAAGGTCTACTTCTGATTAAACTCCTGCTGAGAAATATTAGGTTCTTCTTTAATTTTATTTGCCTATGTGTATGCCAATGTGGCACATGTGTTTTAGTGTATTAGGGTTTGTCTTCCTCTGAATGCCAAAATGATGACAAATAAGCAGGATCAGCTAGAATGGCAGATATTTTGTACTGCCCTCATACTAATGTAAATCTGGAGTAGAGTTGTTTTGGCTGTGTAAATTCTGGTGTTTGCTGGTGTGTGAGTTATATCTAGAACTGAATCTTCTAGGTATATTTTGACTACTTACAGCTCTGAACTCCACAAATGAAGCTCTCTGCACCCATGGGGAGCCTACAATATGTATTGGGTGACCAGGTGTTCCTGCAGTCTGTAGGCAGCTGTAGACAATGAGCAGTCTTTTGCTGTAGTTACTAATGCATGGAAAACTTCATGGCAGTGACTGCTGCTGCATTCCAGAAAAAGTTAAGTATGTCTGAATTAAAGCAAGCCTGGCACTATATATGTCTATACCTTGTTTAGTTAGTGTGGCAGAGGCTGCAAACTTTTGTCACTTCATCTGTGCTCTTCCTGTTTGCAATGACAAAAAGAGCCTGATATTTAGTAAGGAAATAGTTTTCTCATCACAGGAATACATAAAATGACTTTATGGAATTGCTGAAGTACCTCTGGCCTAGATTCAGAGGAGCACACAAGTCTACACTGAAATAGTCTGTCAGTCATGTGCATGAGTGCAGTGGGACTTGGAGAGCACATGCTTAAAATTAACCACATGCTGCCATGTTTTCCTGAGCAGGCCTGCTTCCCCAGCTTGGAAATTCAATAAGTGCAGCAATCTGTACTACAAACTTAAGCAGCTGAAATAGGCTGATTTTTTTTTTTTTTCCCCCCTCTTTTTGTGTGGGATGTGTAATAGCAAATTCTTTGCCATGTAAGTAAGCATAGTAAATTAACAGAATTTATACTTCTGGGAATAAGTAAATTCTGGGGGTTTGTTTTGAATCAAATGAATGCAAATTCTGCAAAGACTCTCTTCCTCCATAACAGAATGACACAGTTGGAGACCTTCTAGCTTTTTTTGACTATTCAAAAAAAAAAAAAGATTGGAAGGCACAGTAAGCCTTGACTGACAACTTCTTGTAGTATAACTGCACACTACCTTCAATTTGTTTTATAAATTCTCAGCAACAGGGCCTTCTTTTCAGCCTGGGAGTGCTGTGTGACCTAGCACATGAAACTGCAGTAAATATAGATGGCAGTGCCCCCTCCCTGCCATCTATTTGCTTTCATCCCCCAAGACAAAGGTGTCATGAAATTAACACAGAGATAAAATGTTCTGCCAGTTGAGGTTATGTGGCTGGGTATCCTTGTGTGTGTGAGAAAATGCTCAATGTATATTTAAAAAGTCAAAAGAAAATTGTTCTTCCTTCTGTTTCATTTAGAAGCCTGTGGTCAGACCCAATATGTTTGCTGGGGTAGCTGTCCTTGTTTTCTGCCTTGGCAAAGCACTCCTTGTCTTCTAGCTGCATGCTGGTGACATAAATCCTACCTCTGTGTCTGAAGAAGACTAAACTTGGATGCAGGTTTGTTGGTATAGGTGTTAAAACTTTCAGTGTTCGCTGTCCTTTGCCCTGAGTCCCTGAGGTGTCTCAGTGTGGTAACAGAGTCAAACCTGTGTTGAGTTCATGGTGTGGCTACCCAGGCTCACGGTGAGGTGATTGAACACTGAGGGTTTTACAGACAGATACAAATCTGTGATTTGGGAAGGGCACCCCGAGAGGGGCAACGTGCTCCTGGTCTCCTCACACTGAGCATGGTCTTTACTTCAGCAAAAAAATCTAAGTGCTGTATGGTCCAAAGTGACCTTGATGAACCAATGTATTCTACAGTAATTTTTTAGGGGAAGGGGGAAAAATAAACCTGTTTGACATAATGCCAGGACTCTAGTTTTTTGAGGTATTTTTTTCCCCCTCTAAATAAAGTAGCTTGAAGTAGAGCTGTATTAGTTTTATTTTCAGCAGAGCATTTTTACAGATGTCTTTGAAACTTTTTGATGCATAGAATCATTAGATAATCACATAAATAGCTTGGTCATGCAGTGTCATGTTGTTTTACTTATATACAGAAGTTCTGTTGAAACACTTTGTCTTTTTTCTTCTATCTCCGTGGTATTTGCTGATTCATCCCAACTGCTGTGTATTGAGGGAAGGAGTTAATTGCAGTGGAGTGGTTCTGTCAGAGCCTCCATGGGTTCTCTCGTGTTTGCTTATCAGTGCAGATCCTGATGGGCTGGAGGAGTGGGAGTGTAATCTGTCCTCAGCACTGAGCACTGTCAGCCTGGCAGGGCTCCTGGCTTCCACAGGAGCTCTCTAGAAAATGACAGTTCTCATTTTGTGCTCATTTGAAGAAACACCCCCTGCTGAATGGTGAAGTTTGCTTCCAGTGTTGGAATTGTGAGCAAAATGGGAACTGTTTTGCCCCTAATTTTCTTCTTAAGTATTGAATTCACTTGAATTATTTTTAGTTTGTTTTATTTTTAGGAAAGCAGGGGGAAAAGAACAATGTGTTTTTTCTAACTTTCAGCTGTCTGCTTTGATCCTGTATCCTTCTGTGTGTATGTTTGTTTCATTGTTGCAAGATCAGGATGTGGAGGATATAAACCAGCTTTTTTCTCCAGCTTTATTTTTGTCAGCTCAGATGCACAGAACTTCTGAGGAGTGTGAAAATCATTTAAATTTGGCACAGGGAGGTTACTCATAGCAACCAACTTTAGGGCCTGAGCAGAGTGGGCTGGTGAGGGGCAAGGCTGCAGCTCTGAACTGTTCTTTATTGGTGGCCCTATAGATAAACAAACTAAATCCAAATTCACATCTCTAGATGGGACCTAAACTAAATATCTCCCTCCTGATAGACAGAGCTTTTCTTTCATAAGTCTTTATTTATATCAGCATTTTAATCTTTGTGTATTTAGTATAATGATTTAAAAATTACCTCTATCCTGTACCATGTGACATGCTTTTAGCTGCTTTTTTATACACAGTTACTATACAACTATATAGAAAATTTAATGTAAATCAATGAGTTTATTAAGAAAGGCAAACAAGCAACTCTGCATTAAAGGAATCTCAGAGAACACAAATTTTCCAGGTGATCATTCTTGAAACTGACTGCAGTCAAAATTAAGTGCTGCCCATCTCAGAAGAGCCTGTTTAAAGCACTGATGTATTAATTGGAGTGTTTGGTGTTTTAAGCTTATCAGGCAAAAGCTGTAGTCAGGATGTTGTGCCAGCTCTGAATTACACCACTGTGCCATGCAGGAACAGATTTCCTTTAGCTGAAGAGAACAAGCTGGGTAGGATGAACGGGAGACATCACACAGGTATTGCCCAAGACTGGTGTGACTGCACAGCTGCACTGGAAGAAAGGATAAACATCCCAACACTTTTAATCATGTTCTCAGCCACTTTCAAGAGCTGTTTAAGCATCAGATTTCTCTTTCAGTTGTATGTTTATGTCCTGGCGTGACTCATGACTAAAATTTATACACACTGTAAAGATGTGTTTTGTCTGGATGGGACTTTGGCCTCTGTGTGTAACCATGGGATTTCATAGTTTTGTGCTTCCACAGTTCTACTGGTTATTTCTCTTTTCTCAGATTTGAGTTGCTTCAGGTCGTCTCCTGGAATGAAGAGATTTTGGGAAACACGGGTTATTTATGCCAGAGCTGTTTGTGTTGCTGTTTTGGCTTTGCTGTGCATGTTTAAACCTCTGTCCTGCTCATGCACTGAGCAGCTCGTGGGAAAGAACTCTGGGCCCTCACTGCCACCTCTTCACCAGCTCAAGTGTGATGAGTCCTGGACTGGTTATCTTGATTATTCCCTCACTTAACTGGGTTTGATTACCCTGATTTCTTATTGTCACTGGATTACTTGCCAGATTTTGCTGCACACAATGGAGCCGTGCGAAAATCAAGAGGCAATTGAGCCCATGTAGTGTTTTGGTTTTTTTTTTTTTGTCTGATAAAACACTTCTGATTTCCACCCCCCTGCCCCCTTTTGATTTAAATTTTTGTAATTTCTATTGGAATGGACAGTGTGACCTCAGAGGAGAGGTTATCTGTCTTACTCTCCTAAGCTGTATTTAGCATAAATTTGGTCTTTTTTTGGGTACATTTTTCTGAAATATTTGGTACCTTTTAGAGGGACAATGAGAAGGATTATGTATGCCAGACAGTATGAGGATTTCAAATCCAGAACATTTGTCATTTCAGTTAATGGAGTGTGACTGACAGAGGAATTTGATCTGTGAGTTTTAGTTTTGAATCTATCAGTTCTGTTGCTGACCATTAGTTTTGCTTCAGCATAGACAAAAAATGCCATCCTTTAAATATCTACGAGAGGAATAGTATAAAAAAAAAAAAAAACTCTTAGAGGCCAATATGCTTTATAATTTTAGTTGGGATCTCCCTCTTGCTCACACTCACGTCTATTACAAATCAGTCTCCCTCTCCTGAAGCCAACATTGCATCCTCAATTCTCACCAGCTGAGGATGTGTCCAGTGTTGTTTATTTTTGTAAGACATTTCCTCCACTTTCATTGAATTAACTATTTTGTGCATGGTTGAGTACTCTAAACTGCATATGGCCTTTGTGAAAGGAAAGAAAAGGAAAACACTGGATATTGTTTTTGTGATTTACTTCTATTTTTCCATAAATTCCTGCAAAAACAACTTATTTGCTTATTTACTTATTTTTAATCTCAGTCTCAATTCTTCCTTTTCTTCCTCCCTAATTCATTTTTCAGTCAGAAAATAGGACACCTGTCAACCAACTGTGAACTGAATTTCTATAATTTACAGAAAGATTGGTCATAAAGTGCTTAAAGCTCTGGGGACTTGGGTACCACCCAGTGCAGAACAGATTAATTTCACGGTGTTTTTCTGCATTTGCACAAATTAAAAATATGAGAATTTGTACTTTGTTTCAACTTCTTGAATTAAATTTCTTCAATTCATTTTGAGCTTGGGTTTGGATGTTCAGCATTTTCAAAAGTCTCCAGATTCAAAGTTCAATGCCAGCTGGGTGTGCAGGGCCTGTTTCTCTGCCTGTGTCCCATTAAATTTTGATGCAAAAGGATTATGTAACCTTTGTTCCTCACCAGTTCCTCCACTTGGACATTGTCCTCGTTTGCATGTTTCAGACCTGGTGTTTCTATATTCTGTGTTATTGCTGTATGAAATGCTCATCTCAGGGACTTTACACTTGTGTTCACTCCTACCTCAGGCAGTGCTGGTGCCTCATGTTGGAATTGGTGTTTGAAGAGACAGAAGAGACAGGGATCTCTGGATTGTCTGGGGGAAACTGCTTTGATGAACAATTCCCAGTGATTCAGTGATGCAATATAACCATGGTTATATTTAGCCAAACCAGTCCAACTCCTTTGGGATTTTTTTTTTTTAATTCTATTCTCTTACCTTGTAGTGAGAGCTGATAGAAGTGTTCACCCCCTTGGCCCCTGTAGAACGTTGCCATGAAAACAATACCTTTGAAACCTGCTGAAACATGGAAAACCTACAAATGGAAAAATTTTGGGCCAGAAAGAATAGCTGTAACAATAGTTTGGTGACTCAAATTATTGAATCACATCTCCCTCTAGGGTTTAGATGTCCCTGGATGAGGTCAGGCTGCCAACTGATGACTTTGCCTGTTGCAAGTTTTGCCATTTATAAAATGTTTCCTTGCAGTTCCCATGATGTTTTTACATGCAATAAACTTCTCTTAGTTAAAGCATGTCTTCATTGCTGGCACTGTACAGGAGTTAACCTGGTCATCATCTTGATGACTGAACTACAGCTTTTGGGTTTTCCATTAAATTCTTCCACTAAGTATGGTCTTGTTGGTGGAGTTCTGGGGTTTTTTTTCTTCCTAATTATTTTTTTCTACTTTGGTAAATTTAGATGGGTTTTCTACTCTGCACTTAGCAGTTGAGTCAAAACTGCTCAGGTTAGGCACCCTCTGGTGAGTGAAGTGGAATAGGAGCCTTCCTAAGTGCATTAATATTCAATTATATAAAAATATATTTTAAGGTTGGTGTATCAGCTTCTGGTCTATCTCTCCCACTGACCACATAGGCTAACTTTTATTTGCTTCACTTTATCAACTTAATAGGAAGGATTTTTGTGTACGAAAGAGCAAACACTAGTATGTAACACTTCGAATAACAGATTATTTTTGTCTAAGATTTCTTCATAGTCATAATTTGTTTATATACTAAGCTGAATAGATACAGCAATTACTCGGGGAATTAGTCTGGTTTTCTGTTCTAAGATGTGGATCATTGGTTTGCAAGTAGTTCTTGAGGGCTGACAATGCATTTTTACTACAGGAGGATGGTCTATTAAATATCTAGTAGCTGTTGCCTACTTTCATGTCTCTTCATTCCACCATAATTTGACAAACTGCAGAATATCTTGAATTTATTATCTGTTTTGTGGAAATGGAACTGAGTCAATGGGGTCATCAAGGCCAAAACAGGTAACAGCCTGAATTGGCTGTTGCTACCTGTTGGCATAAATCACTTGAGTAGATCAGCTCTGTGGTGCCTAGACTAAATAAAAACAAGTTGGAAATGACCTGCATTTCATAAACATTTCAAAAGCTATTCTGAAATTGGAAGTAATTGTTTTGTTCTTGCTGCCTGCCCTCTAAAAAATCACTGCAATTACACTGCTCACCTTGTGTTAATAAAGAACACCAAGGTAAAGGCACAGTAGTACCTGGCTGGATTTTGCAGGCTCCAGAAACAGACTTTTTGCCTTTCCTGCATTTATTCCATAGAAGAGGGCTAATCTACAACAGTGCTTTTTCCAGAGACCGTGCCTAACTCACATGTATGATTTTTCCATTCTAGAACTAATTAGTTTTGGTTGAGTAACTCATCAACATTAAGTAACAATAAGAATCATATTTCCAGGAACACTTTCCTTGTTACAGAAAATTGGAATCAACTGTGGAAGTGTGGTTACTGAATCTAGTGACTTTTTACAGAGTATTTTTTTTAAAGATTAAGCTTCCTCCTGTAATATAAAGTCTTTTAAATACAGCTGATTGGGTGATTGGATTGTAGTTGTAAAATTTTAGACTTCTTTTCATGTAAAGTTTCATTGCTCTCTGATTTTAATAGAAATATTTGCATAGTCTGAAAACCTTCCCAATATGAGGGGCAGTTCTGCTAACAGAAAATTTTATGAAACTTCTTCTCTGGAATCTTTCAAGAACAGATTAGATAAGTGTTGGCTCTGGGTGGAGCTCTGAAAATCCCTCTAGTTTCACACTTGCTGTGAGCCATGCAATCTGTTTAGTCCATTTGTGTTACACAGCACTGCAGCTGGTTTCAGTTACAAGACTTTTGTTTACTCTGACCGGGCTTCAATCTTCAATTTAGGGACAGATTCTGCCACTGAAGAACCAAATACAGAGCCCCTCTCCCTGAAAATCAGCCTGGATTTACTTTTTCATCATCTAAGCATCTGGCTGGTGTCAACCACCTGCTATTCCTTCTGTACCAGAGAGAAATTTCAGCCCTTCCCCTTTTGTGCCTATTTTCACTCTCTGTGCCAGAGGATGCATCTTCTGCTGGTTTTTACCAAAGGCTGCTTGCCTCAGTCTCATCCTTTCCTCAGTTACTGCTGGCCTGTCTCTGAGGAGGATCTAAGGATGTAGCTTTTGAGGTCTGAATTTTGGGGTGTTTGCTCACTCTTGGGTAAATGATTTCTGCATATCCTCCATTTTTGCTCTCTCTTGAGAACCTTCTGCTGCAGTTCTGCTTTGATTTCACACTCTGTCCATTTACAGTCAGGCAAGATTCCAGTAAAATAAATGGACTCCCCTGATGCACTGTGGGACATGTTTCTTTTGAGTGGTGTCATGTTCTTTATGACTTGTTTTTTCATTATTCTGAGAAGAGGGAGAAAAAGGTGAAGACCTTGGGCTTTTACATTTCTCAGTTGTCTCCTTGCTTTTCATTTTAACTTTCACTTCTTGTCTTTCATCATTATACCACCCAAATGTGCTTAGGTCAAAACTAAATGCTTCACTCTTTCACTGTTTTGCATTCAGGCTTTGCTGCAGAATCCACAGCTTAGCACATCAACCTCATGGTAAGGGAAAGCAGATATTGAGGAACAAAAGAGCTTAATCACTTTTTTCTTGCTTTGACTGTCTAATGTTGTTAGTTTACTTATCATTAGAATATACAAGTGAGAAGCTTATTGACCCATTGAGGCCTGCCCTTATTAACCCAGAAAAAATCTAATCAACAGATCCATCACCACTGTGAACTAACAAGTTCAATTGGTGGCTGCAGTTTCTGGTTTCATCCACAAACATGGATCCAAGTCTCCTTTGAACTGACCATTGTTGTTTACTTTCCTTGCTGAGCGTGTTCATTTGTTGCTCAAATCAGCCGTGTGATGGGGGGATAAATTTCGTCTGATCTTTGCTACAGCCTCATGTTTAATTTTGTGCTGCCTTCTTTTTGGCACCAAATTAATTCAGAGAAATCAGCGATATCAACTTGTCAACTTCCTTTAATGCATGTTGTTCACACAGTCAGGGGAACAGTGTTAATTTCTTGAGCTGACTTTGGTATCTGCAGATATAAAACCTCACTACAGAGTTACTGAGTTGGTCACACTCATGAATCCACTTTCAGCCTGGCAACTGAGAGCAGCTTTGGCAGTAGGCAGCACAGAAAAGGAGCACAGTGACTTTATAGCTGCTCTTGTCTCAGGCTCTCAGGGCTAATCCAGTTAAATCAGGCTTGCACACTCACATTTCTGTCTGAGACAGTCACCTGTGTTGTGCTCAGCCCATCGGCCATAGTTACAGGGAAACTGCAGGTTGGAAAAACTCTGCAATTCTTCCTGTTTTCCTCCTCTTCATTCCACAGTGCCCAACACCTTCCTTATTTGCAGTGTTTAAAGGAATTGTATTTACTAGGGGAGCTTTGCACCAACACAATGGGGAGTGTTAAATCCCAAGGAATGGTACATGGTAGAGAGAAGGGTTGTGTAGCTTTAACTTTTACAGCTCTGTTTTCATGTGGCAGTTTTTTCAGGAGAAGAGGGATGTCACTAGCCTGAAGCTGAGGTTAATGCAATGATAGCAGGTCTTGTTGTTCTGACTGGCTCTATGGATGCACTGTGGATCTCAGTCTGCAGCTGGAGTCAAGGGAATCTTGGGCAGAGAGAAGAAATCATAATTAAGGAAAAAAAAAAAACCAAGGCAAGACAGAGCAAATGTAGACCAGCAGTTTTCCTGGGCACTGTAGGTTTCCAATACTGCCCAAGAACAGTCACACCTTATCTGTTCTCACATCTGGGCCAGACCTGTAGCTCATGTGGAAAGGGTACAGCTGCACCATGCCAAAGCAGCAAGTGAGGATCCAATTCCCCAATTTTCCTTTTGCTGGTTACTGTGCATTGCATGTCATATATTCCAGGAAATGTGTTTCTTATTTGCATAGCTGTTTATATTTTAAACAATCCTATCTCAGAGCAACAATGTGTATTTGCTTTTTAAATATTTGTTTTGATATGTTTCCCAATTTCTGGTCCTGGCACATCAAACTCAATAGAATACACTCTGGTTTTGGGGAGATGAAATCAGCCAGTGATGTAATCTTTGTAACTGATGTCTCTTTGCTTCGTGGCTTGACTGAATTTGCCTTTTTAATTTTATCTCATAAATACAACAACGAAGGATAGACAATAAAAGTTTGAGATTTCAGGCGCTCCCTGTGTTTTAAATTGGTAAAAAAATCATCCAAGTGACTGAGCTAGGATATCAGTCAGTAAGAAACAGATAATACAAACAACCACTAGACTGAATGCCTGTCAGTCAGAAGAGATACATCTGCCTTTAATGTGGCAAAGGATTGTTACTTTAAATTCATGGCAAATATTCTCCATGTTAGCAGGAATACCCTTTATCCTGGTGCTGAAATCCATGGTTGGGATCCAGGATAAGGTAAGATGAGGAAGCTGTCTTCCCTGTTGAATGACTGGTTTGAATTTGATGTCACATGTTACTGTCCAGTGACAGTCAAGCTTTGGTGCTGGCAGATCAAATCCTGGGTGGTGGATCTGTGCTGTTGCCATTGACTTTACAGCTGACACTTGCAAAGCTGTTGGTGAGCCCTGGCAGAAAACCTGAGGGAGTATAGAAAGTCCTGTCCAAAGCAAAAAATTCAAGAGACTTGAAAGCTGTACTAAAAAGAAAATTGAGTTTTTCTTCCTAATTAAGATTGGTTAATTTGTCTATTTTTGATAAATCAGTTTAGGAAGCTCACTTTATTTTCAGTCCCCTCAAACTGGTGGCATACTGTAACATAGATCTTAGTATCAGTCAAGATCCATCCTAAGACAACAAGATCTTCCTGACTATTGAACCATTTATTTGTGCAAGAGCCACTCTACTACTGGGGATGTGGCTTTAACCTTTTTCTGGTTTTAGAGAACAGACCCAGATCAAGAGAGTGAAGGTAATAAAACATTTTCCTGCTATAAATGTTATTTCCTTTGAAATATCACCTCATTTAATTTATTCATTTGTAATTGTTATGCCTATACACACATGTGAGAAGCAGAACAATCTTTTTTTCCTACAAGGAGGAAAATGCCATCATTTTTAATGGCATGCAAATTCTATGATGTTCGAGTGGTATTTTGGCTTAGGATTTTATGGGAAATGATGGAAAATAGCTAAAAATATGTAAGGGAAAACAACAGCAGAAAAATAACACTCAACAATAGAACTTTTCTAATTATTTGAAATTCAGAAGAACAGATGTTAAAAAGAATACTTTTCCCCCTTTGTTCTTTCCCTTATAAAACCCCCATTTTCTAACTCTCAATCAAAAATCTAAATGAAACAAAAGTAATATGGAGGCCAGAAGTCAACCAAACCTGTTTGCTTAAAAGTCTGACGTTTAGTAGAAGTTATGACACTGTGAAACTGAGTTGTAAGAGAGCATATGAAGGGTGGAGGAGCAGTATTGGGGTGCAGTGGCAGTGCAGGGAATGTTTAGTGGTACCTGAACAGGGAGTAGATGTCACTGTCACACATGAGCATTTCCCTTTGTGCTGCTGGAAGCTCATCTATGAAAAATGCAAGCCCTTTATGTTGCTTTGACCCCAGTAATGATTAAGGTAAACACTTTCAAAGTCATAGGTGAATGGCCACATGTGGCTTCTGTTGACTTAAGTGGAGCCTCTGCATGAGCTTCTGTGTTCGGTGTTTGGTTTGTCCGTGGGAGGATGGCATCTTGCCTGTTCTGCTTCATCTTGGTCTGGAGACCACAAAAAATAAATTTTTGAAGTAGTGGCCTAAAAAAAAAAAAGCCACAGAAACGTTGTATTACAAAGTTACAACAGTATTCAAGGACAAGTACAGAGATGCTATGACAGATGGAAATGAAAGCAGGAAAAGGAATGTGGTCTGGAGACCAAATATGTTGTATAAATTTAGCCCACAATGGAAATTTTAAGTTCAAGCAATCACACCAATCCCATCATCTGCAAAGCTTGGTTAAAACTTTTGATATAATTCCAGTGGTATTTGTATAAAAAGGTTGATTTTAGTCCTAGCAGCATTTTTCCATAATGAAACAGAAAAAAACATAAGAAATGAGATTTATAGTTGTGTTTGACATTGACAAAAATCCCCAGTGCAGATTTGCTGATCCTTGCCCTGGAAATGCATGGTGTTTGTGTTCTCTTGTTAAATGGGACCCACAACAGCTCACATTCTCTCCCCTGTACCCCCCTTTTGTTGTTGCCGGCTTTGAAAACAAATTCCTGAGCTATGTGGTCAAAAATCTTTTGAGTGGCCCATATACCACAGGTGTAACTCAAGAATGACTTTAGTGTGCTTCCTAGCCCTTCTCCATCTGCTTCTGGCACCTGATTTATTACAGCACACAGGTCAGACTTGTCTCTGCTGCTTGACTGGTCATAAACTCCTTTTTGTCTGAGGAAGAGAGGATAGCATTAGCACTCCATAAATCATAAAATGAAAGACGAGTAGGAGTAACAATCTTGCAGATTTTGGTAGGGCTTTGAAACCCCATGTTAGGCAGTAGAATTACAAGCGTTTTGGCCAGAGGAATGTGAGGCCACCTTGGATCCTGAGGGCTCCTGAGCCTCGGTTAGATTCCCTTGGATGCAGGGTGCACACTCCAGGGATGCTCTCAGAGCAGAGGGAACAGTGCAGTAGTTGGAAGCTGCATCTCCTCTTGCAGCAAGAGCAGCTGCTGCTCAGTGTGTTTAGATAGCGAGGCTGGCTTTGCCACAAATGGCCTTCAAGCTTCTGGTGACCCAAGCTGTCAACACTTCTCTGGGAGGTGGGGATGGGATTTTCTGAAGATCCCTGTATGGGTGCAATTCTGCTCCCCCGAAGATTGTTGGTGATACTTCTGTTGGTTTTTATTGGAAGTGCTGCTTCAGAGGCAGAAAAGTCTTCATGTCTTTGTAATTTTAGTGGACAAAACAGAGGTGTAAAATGCTGGTGTTTAATCTCACTTTTGCATTGGCACTCTGGTGAGCTGTTTATTTTCAACTTTTCCTCACTGGAGGGGTAACTCAGTTTTTTTCTCAAGCTGTCATGACACAAGCTGAATAAATAGAGCTGCAGAGAGCTTTATCCTGAGCCTGTTTTTCCACAGTGCAGAAGAAAACTGCAGACTTAAGATCAGATCCAAAGCAGAGGGAAGTCAGTGATAGCATTTTTGTTCTTTTCACTAAAATTTGGATTGAGATGGCTCTCATAAAAAGTGAAAAGCTTCTTGTACAAAAATTCCACCAAAGTAATTAGTTTTTCTCAGTATCCTACTTTCCTATAGTATAGTAAAATCAGAAAATTATAGTGAGCTTTGAATGATGGAAAGAGCTCAAGTCCAGTAATTAATTTGTTTTTTACTCCATCTTTATTCCTACTAAAGACTGGAAGAATTTTGCTGTTGTTCAATGTGAAGTTTGAAGACTTGAAGGGTGGGTAACAAGACCCAAGATGATGATAGATAACAATACTCTGAGATGTGAGTGGATGCTATCAGTTCTGCTTGTTGGGATGGATGGTTACACTGTGCTCAACTAGATGAGCAGACTGGCTGTATTCTTAAAAACAGACATTAAACAACCCAAACCACAAGTTCTGGTATGTGGCTGAGAAAGGATTTGATATATATGCTTATTATTTTCTCTAAAGGCATTTAGTAGCATTTTCAGACAGATATTTTATATCATGATAAATAATAAAGATGGGCAGGATTGCTCCTCAAGGCTGGAAAATGAGCTTCCAAATGTCATCCTGTGGCTGTGTGTGCACTGAGCCCCTGCCTTGGGAGGCAGGAGAGTAAGTTCTGGCATTCTGGCATTTATCATAGCTTGCGAGAGTTTGCTCCAAATCCTGGCTGTACTTGTGCACAGATTTTCCTCTGTCAATTTTGCTGATAAACAGGAAACTGAATTTTGTCTCAATGGCTTATAGATGTGTTGACTATTAAGTGAAAAGGGGGGGGGAAATTCACAAACCCCTGTATTTGTTATAGGATTCACAGCTTTCCTGATTTTAGAGATTAAATCAGCAGTAGGATTTTAGGTACGTCACTTGTCTATCAGCAGAGAACTGTTTTCTCTAAATTAACTCTGCTGAATGGTACAACTGTGTCTTCAGAAGAGAGGATCTGAAAGCCAGAGGCCCATCTGCACTCGTGAGTTGCAGGGTATGAGGTTCTGTGAAAAGCCCATGTTTCTAACTGATGCCATGAAGTTGTGGTCAAGGCTGGTCTCTTGGAAGCCTGGGTGCTTTGGGATTTTCTTGGTGTCTTATACGCAGAACCAAACCTGATGTAGTAATACTCACTAATGAAATACCACCACCACTAAACCCTCTTGTAACTGTCCATCATATTCTGTTTCCTTAAGTATGAGTTGAGGTAGAACAGGTTCATTTTGTTCCACAACTGGAATTTAGACATTTGCTTCCCTGGCAAGAGAATTTGTGAAGGTACCAGACCTGAGTTGCTTTTCGATTATAGTGTGTGCTCTCACATAACGGAATTAAGACTCCTTGAAGCTGCTGCAACACAATTGTGAGCTTTTGTATAGATTTAAACACAGATGTAATTTAAATCAATATATCAGATCCCACTGGAAACGTGTTTTGGAAATGCTGCTAGAATTTCCAAAGGAAGTGCCCCTATGGTCACTTTGCTACTTGCTGGAAATGATTAGCAGTTGCACCTCAAAAAAGTGAGGTGGGTACTGCAAGATCCTGTGGAAGGACAGGCAAGATATATGAACCAATCAGGCTTTACTAGTCAGATGATGGAAAAATCTGTTTCACAGCAAATATCCTTTTGGGTAATATAACCTATTTTTTTGCCAAACTCAGATATTTCGTGGATTTTTTTAAGTGATCAAAAATATGTATCATGAAAAACCCCAACCAAACAAATAAAACCCTCAAACCATCCAGAGTACTTTGATTAGCTCACTCTGTCTCTCCTGTTACACATAAAACTTGTGTGTACTTCCATGGCTGATGGGTAATTAGCTCCTCTGAGGACAGAAAAGGAAACTTTCAGAGGCATGGAGATGCTGAATGTTTTAAACTTGAGTAATTCTGTAAAAGGTATGCTAAGACAACTTTATAAACCGTGTATTCAAGGGGATTGCAACATATCGTGAATTTAGATAATCTAGTGTGGCCATGGATTACAGTGTTAAGTGTCTGGGAAAAGTGGAAAAAAGGCAGCAAGGGAAAAGAAAAAAAGCTGTGTTCTGACTAATCAGTTCATCAGCCTTTACACTGCTGTGGTGTGCCATACAACCACGCTCTTCCCAGGCAGAGAGACTCTCACATGACATGAGATATGCCCAGGGCCATAAATCCTAGTGGTCACATTATACACCAAAACAGGAGATAAACGCATGTTTTATTTATCTTGCTTCAGCCTGTAGTTTACAGTTGTTCAGTGTCTTTTACTGCAGAGCTTCTCCCTTCAGCCTTTCCCAGCCCCATCTCCCAGATGACTGATTGGCACAGATTTAGAGTGGTAATGAATATCTTCTTGGGTAAATGGTGAGATCTATTCAGGCTGCCAGAAAAATTGTACACATACATCCATGGAATAAGTGGGCTGGCATCTAGATTCCCTTGGCTATAAAGAAATATTTAATATCTTTTTGTCCTCTTCCCTGTCATCTCATTTGGACACACAGGTTCAGTAATTTTTTTTCTCAGGGACAACAGTACCTTGGCTCAGTCTGGCCATGAGCAATATCTGTGAAAGCTGTAGCCTTTTACTCACACCAAGGGGAACTTGAAACAAGTCCACAGATAATATACAACTGTGTAATCACAAGGTTTCCCTGAAAAACCTTCTGTGCAGCTTCCCATTAAACTCTTGTTGGAGTGACGAGAGCATGAGGTCTCAGTTTTCTGCTTTTTGGAAGAACTGAGGTACATTTATTCTCGGGCTAGAGTACAGCAAGTAACTTCTCTGTGCTGTGAAGCAGAAACAAACGAGGAGCTTTTTTGCAGTAGCTGTGAGCAGTTTCATCAGCTTTTCCAATGGCTGTCCTGACTCCTTGTGGCCACTGGAGTTACTTGTCATGCATAAGCTAATCTTTCAGACCACAGGTTTTTTTTTTTTTCTTAATGTTGTATGGGTCAATGCTCTTTGTATTTAATTGAAATATGACACTATATTTCAGTTCGGTAGAAATCTCCATCTACCTAACTAGAGGGCTCTGAGTTGGGAGGTGACTCGTGGATCTTTATTAATGCTGAACTTTTGCTCGCTGTAGAAGCATTCAGGGTGAAGTAGAAAATGCTGTCAGTGTTCTTCACTGTTATTCTTGCCTGTCCTGTGTGGTGAGTACACCTCCCACAGCTACAGTGGCAGCAGGTATGAAAGAATGAAGATGGAGAAAATCAGACGTTTTTGTCTGGAAAGCTCTGTGATACAAGGATGTAGTGAAAACCACACAAGTTTTCTGTTCTTGAGTCTTCATTTTGTGTTAGTTTTAATTTGTTGGATTGTTTAGCAGGACTGTAATTTGACAAAAGGGAAATAATCTATGTAATGCTGACAACCGTTTTCCCTTGCTTTATGGGATTAGTTTGTGGGTTGGGATTGGTAGGTGGGTTGTTTGCTTTTCTTTTGGTTTTTTGTCTGTGTAAGAATAGACTACAAATATCCTGGCTCCTGCAGTTACCCACGTGTAGCATCAATAACAGGCACTGCCTAACAGTATTTGAAAATTGTTAATGTAGCTACAGAGAGAGAATATCTAAGTACCTCCAATATCTGAAAACTGCCTGTACTTCTTTGGATGTGCTTAGGACATCTTTTGGGAGGAGCTGGGAGCAAAACAAAACCTTGCTCAGGTTCATGAAATTAAATCCTAGATTTAGCAATGTAGGAAGCTCAGCACAGCTTTGTTCCTGCAGTAATGTGGGTGGTTTTCTCCTGGTGTTGACTACTGTCACTAGTTTTGGATAAAATGTAATGCTCAAAAACTGCTGATGGTTGTAAGTTGCTTGTGTAGAGAATTTGCTGTTATCTTCTCTTTGCAGGGTGAATTTACATAAAATGACAATCTTTTAATAAATGTTCACCTGTGCCTTTCTCCTCCCTCAGAAGTTGAATATAGCAATTCAGAAGGTAGAAACAGAGATTTCAGCTAACATTTGACACCTTTCCCGGCTCTTACATGTGTGATTTGTAAACTAAATAACAACCTTTGGGTTGTTATTTCTATGCATGCTTTCTGAATGTGACATTTTAATTGCCACAAGTGAATACTTACTAGCTCACTTCTACTGAATTCTGATGAGTTCCTACCTCCTAAGTATGAAAATATGAATAATTACAATGAAAGTGGTGCAGTAGAAACTATCCCATTGGCAATTAATGCTTTAAATTTGCAGCTCAAAATCCAGCTTTTGCAAGAACCAAATGAATGTCTTGTGCTTCTTTCTGTAATGAGGCAAAAGCATTGCTGACTGTTACTTCCAAAGCCACTTCTTTTTGTGATCCTCTAAGTTATTGTTGGGAATAGTATAAGTGAGGGAGCCATTGTAAATATCTGTATACTTAATGGAAGCACAAATTCTTCCTTTATTGTCATCTCTGTAGTACTCTGGTGGAGAAAGTTTTGGAAATAAATTGATTACTGATTACAGAGTTCACAGTTAGCCCTGCTGAAGGACTTAGTAAAGAACTAAGTAGTATAGAATAGCCTAATAGCCTCAATATGTCCTGGACACTTCACATGTCTGTCTAGAATCAGATTAAAGTTTTGCTTAATAAGAAGTTTGCCCTTTTCTTTTGCTGGCTGCCATCCTGCCAGCTGCCACATCCCATCAGCATGCTTTCACTCTAGCCTCTCACATTGCAGGTGCTGGAGTGCCTCATGAGTCCCAAGTGCTCCATACCACAGGCAGCGCCCAAACTGTGCTGGGCAAAGCCACGGGATGCAGAATTCCCCTGCAGGTTCCCCAGCACTGCAGCTGGCAGGGAGCTTACAGGACATCCCCAGACTGACACTTGGTTTGAGGGGAACACCACCAAATGGTCTGTGCAGCTGTACTGTTCCTGAATGAGATGGAGTGCTGGGGGCTGATGAGAACTCAGGGCATTCATGCCTTAGGATTTAGCTTTTGAATTTTTCAGATCCTGTGCTGCTTTAGTGTGTAACTCTACAGCCTGTCAGCAACTGCTCTCCCAACTGCTTTTATTCAGACAAAACAATTCCTCTCTAGGCCTGGGACTCAAGGACACCTTGCTGTCTCAGGCCCTGAAGAGTATAAACAAAAGTGAGTTGTGGGGGGAGCAAACTGTGGGAACATGACTTCATTACCTGAAGCTGTAATTGGAGGATTAACCCCCATATGTAAATGGACCAAATGTATAGCTGTATGAGAAACTCATGACTGTTGTCCCTCTTGGGTGTAGACCCTCCCAGAGGCTTTTGATTGCCCAAGGTGAACCTAGTGAAGGCCTTTAATAAATACCCACTTTTATTCTCTTGATCTCCTCTAGCCTCTGTTTCAGGTCGCTACTTCAAGGCATCAGCCTTCATTATCATAAATAAAGATGGAGTGTAATCATCACAAAATGAAAGGTTGGCAGCAATGCAAACTTTATGTATCTTCTTTGTATATCTTCTATCTTCTCTATAAAAAGAATCTAATGTCACAGCATTTTTTCAATGGCTTTCTGGGGAGAATTCAAAGACATTTAATAAGAATCAGAAGTTACTTCTCACTAACTGTTAAAAAAATTGTGGAGCTTTATTTTGTTTATAGTGACAAGTTTGAACAAGCCAGAAACTACCTTCTTCCGTTGGACAGCAAAAATCTGAGGTGGACAAGAATCGTGGACAAGTAGGGGAACACTCAGGAACTGCAGCAGGGCTAGGAAATAAAAGAATTTTACTAAGTGTAGTTGGTAGTATATGAATGTACTTTTGAACCCAAATGCTTGCATTTGTCCATTTGGGTCTGAAAGAGTTTGAATTAAGGAGCTTCAGCCAGCACCAACAGATCTGGCTGCCAGAGGGACAGAGCTGCTCTTTCCTCCAGCCTGTGCCTCTTGTTGTCACCTCTCTGCTCTCCCTCCCTTTCAGGCACCTGCATGGGAAGGGGGAAGTGATGGGGTTAAAAACGTGGCAGAGTTGCACATCCAGCTTCCCATGCCTGTGTTTGCCAGGAGCTGTGGGAGTCATGTTTGTGCCTGGTGGGGAGTAGGCAGGTCTAGTGTGACACAAAAACTTTAGGAAATCTGCCCGGCTCATTAAAGGGTGTGTGAAGGTGGCAAAGAACAAAGGAAATATGCCCAAGAGTGGGAAGTAGAGTGGCAAATGGGATAAGCAGTTGGCAGATGAGTCTGAAAAAGGGGTTTGAAAAACAAGGAAGTTTGGGAGAAGAAAAAAGGAGTGGCACATACTTAGGGGAAGAGGGGATTGTTCTTGCTGGAGCAAGTTTTGATGGAAGGAGGGGAGTCTGGCCAGGTCTGTGCCAGAAAAGGAGGTCCTAAGTGCCTGACAGAATTGTAACCAAATCCTAGAAACTTCTCCATGGTGAGAGCATCAATTTAGAATTCTCTATATACTTTTAGACATAAATTTTAAAAAATTAACCTGTGTGCACATGCTCAGGGGTTGAAACTTTGCAAGGCAGAGGGTAAATGAGGAATTTGCATGGAGAGTCAAGGAAAGTGATTGCAGAACACAAATATGTCCAAAATGATAATGAAAATGGGATGTTTCAATTAAAAAAAGCAGCCCATGTTTCTTTAGTTGTCCAAAGAGATGTCAGCTGCCATTTAATTGGTTGCAGTGGCTGTAACCCAAGTAACTATAGAAAAAGGATGCCTGCAGTGCTAAATGTGTTGGGCTGCTGAGGAGAGATTGCAGTGGTCTCAGGCCTTGCTTCTGAATTCAGAGCCCTGGCTTAACTTTAAATTGTTCTTGTGTGGAAAGAGCCGTTTCCTAACCTTCTTCACAGCTGCTGCTGTGAGTTGAAATGTGTGCCCCATCTCAGAGAGATTATTTCCCCTCTTATACATAAGGCATGAGAAACTCGGGGGTGGAAGTGTTTAAAAAAAACCTCGATATATTAAATGCCTAAGACCACTGTGCAGCATGTGTGGAGTCCTGGCTGATAGTGCAGGAGGATCAGGAACCACTCTGTTGTGGTTCTGAGGGGCTTGCAGGGACATGACTTGGGGGTTGTGCTGTTTCTATATGGCACCCACTCCTGTCCATCAGGACAATTTTTTTCTATCACTCCTTTCCTTACACTGCAGCTCCTCTTCTTGCTGTTTCTGTTTATGCAATTAAGTCTCTTTTGAGACCGTGCTATAAGAAAATTTCTCTGAAACCAGATGTCTAATGTGAATGCAGGAATTAACATGCCTTGTTTCACATCACAAACTGAGACAAATAAGAGTCCTTCCCCTTTGCTGGCAGACCACTCTTCTTCTTTCCTAGAGGAGCTCTGATATCAGTACTCTAAGACGTGACAGCTTTTGCTGCGTGCCTCTAGCAGTGCTGGAGCTGCCCAGGCTGCGTGGAGCCCTTTGGGGATCCCCTCCTCAGCTGTGTTTGCTTCTGTTTGAGACAGCACTGGAAGCAGTGGGAAGGTCACTGCCCCCAGCAGCAATGCTGCTCCTGCTTTCCCTTGGCTTGGAGGTCTCCTGCAAAGCCTGGGAACAGCTTTTGTAAATGTGCCAGTCTCTAAATGCAGCTGGAAGGTGGGAGGTGGGGGTTGTCCTATTCTGAGTGTCTCCTTTCCCTGCACTGAAGGAAAGAAATGAGGTTGTATTCCTTGGTCTGACATTAATGCTTCCCAATGCCTTCACAGCTGGAAAGTTCTGAGTAGTGACAGAGAGAAGGAAAACAGTGGTGGGGAGGATGAAAATTGTTCATTTTCTCGGGTAGGAAAATAAAACATGAAATCTTTGTTTTGTGGAAAAACACATTTTATAAGAAAATCTTGCTGTGTTTTGGAACAAGTTGCATGCAAGTCTTGGTCTTCGTCTGCTTGTTGCCTTGTGCAAGATGGTTGATTTATCTGACCATACAAACTTTCTGTTGGGCATTTTTGTTTTCTGTGCTGACATGCAAAAGCATCTTTCATCTAAACCTTTGACTGCTTTTGACTTGAGCTGCTGCTGTGCTTTGGAAGCACAGGTATCATGCAATATACAGGAGATGTTCAAACCATGCAGTTGGTCCTAAAGGCTTTTGTGCATGCAGGTTGATGGTCCTACTCAAGTGTTAGCCTGTCTTTGTATATAATTGTGTATATTTGTCTTGAAATCACAGTATTTCTATGTAAATATTCTAGACATACAAACCTCCTCAGTTTAAAAAAACATATTTCAGCTACACTTTCTTTATTTGCAAATTCTTGTCAGTCAGGGAGGAAAAATTGAATGTGTGAGAGACTGGAGTGTTCTAAGCTGTGTTGGATCCTGCAGACAGTGCAGAGTACAGGGGGCATAGACAGACATGTCCATTAAGGTAACATAAGTGGTGAATCATTAAGGTCAGGGAATGAGTTATAAATAGAAGTGGCAGCAGAAGGTTATTTCTGTGAAGGACTTCAAAGTGAGGGCAAGAAGTTTGAGTGTGATGTTGAGCAAGTCAGTCAACAGAGAGTGACAGCAATGGAGCACAGTGTCCTGCAGCCAAAAGACTGGAGCTGTATTTTTAACAAGAGGAAGAGAAACTGTGGCACTTGATTATAAATTGTTAACTTGTTGAAACTGGCATCATAAAAATCTGCTTAGGTTTGGGGGGGGTTTATTGAACAAACAATTAATTTCGCAGGCTTATGACTGATTTAATTTTCTATAGGGCTCACGTACTCAGTTTTCCAAACTGATGGAAGCTTAAAAAATGTTAAAAATATTATTATTAATTATGTTTGCTGTCCCTTTCTATGTCTTCAGCCCCACCAATTCATTAGTTTGGGGAGGATATGTCCCTCTCATGACAAATTGTGACAGAGTGGTTCTACCGTGTACTTGATGACCTCCTGACTTACAGGCAAATGGACCATCCTCACCTTCTGAGGAGATGAGAAATGTTAAGAAATATGCCTTCAAATCAAGTATGGAAAGCAATAAAGAAATATCATTACAGAATAAACATTTAATAAACATTTAAATGTGGTGATGTAATAGGTCCCTGTATGAAGCTTCCCTAATACATACTGTAAAAATGCATTAAGAATAGTGTGATAATTCCAGCGATAATAAAATGAGGGGAGAAGACAACATCGAACAGCACCATCTGCTGTTCCCACTTAGACTGCGAGGACGGCAGTAAGGTGGGGAATGTTTGTTCCAAGAGGGACATTCTCTCAAAGTGGTTTTTCATATGAAAACTTTCTTAGCAGTCCTGCTGACTTGTACAGAAATGTGAGCATGTCACAATTTGGATTTTTGTAGTTTTGATAAAACTGTTTCTATAAAGCTTGAAAAGTTTTGATTGTATCTGCTTATATATGACAGTCAGAAATTTGGTCACGGGAAGATGAGTATCTCCCTTCAGATAAATATATTTGAGTTTATATAGATTGACATATTTTTAAAGCTTCCCTAGATTAATACTTGCTTTAGCCCATAAAACAAAGCATTAACACATACAATAAAACATACATCAATCCATGCAATAATTAATGCATACAATAAAGCTTGGGTACAGTCTTGTAGCAGTTTACACAGCCTGAAGCAAATGGTCTGCACTGAGGCTTATTGTCTATAATTTTGCTAATAGCCAGCATTTTAAAGCATTGTAAATACATCCAAGTAAAAAGGAAGTGGCTAATAAGAGGTCTACGGGTGAAGGGGCTCCTTCAGCCCCCAGTAATAGCAGCTTGTGCACCCCTAGAGGGAATATAAATAAAATGGGATATTAAATGGCACAGGAGAATAGAAAAATCGGCCACAAGAGCAGGTAACTAAAAGAAAGAAGTTGCATAAACTCCATTGTTACTCATGCTTGCAGTGAGTGGAGGATAAAGACACACAATAACAATCTGGAAGTCAGGTTCCCAGCACTGAAAGCCAAGACTCATGCCTGCTCTCCTTTCTGGGATTACTGACTTCCCTGGAAGCAGTGAGTAGGAGTGAGGCAGGATTAGAGCCTGTGGATGCTCTGCACCCTGCATGAGTGCTGCACTTGGCTCAGAGCTAGGCTGGAGCTGGGAGCCAAGGCTGGATTTAAGATGGGAGGTTTTGCAAACACGGGGTGTTAGCAGAGGAGTGCCGAGGCAGGGCTGCAGGCAGTGTGTAAACTGGCACTTACAGGGCTCAGCCATGTGTGCACAATTCCTGGAGCAGGAACGGGGCTGCCACGGCTGTTACAGGGCTCCCATGTGCAGGTGAGAGCTGCTGAAGGGCAAGGAGTTGCCACTGGCACTGCATCCTGCTTGTGCCAAAAGAACAGGGTGGAAGCTGCCTGCAGCAAAGGCAAAGCTTGTCCATATCTGTCTGCAGAAGGCTCTGTACGCATACCCGCAGTCTGGCTTACTGGAGAGAGAGGATTGCTGGGAAGTGCAAAACTGGGTCAAAACTCTTCCAGACTGGTTAGATGATGGGATCTGGTTTTGATTGAACTCGTATTCAAAAAGCACATTCACTCCAGATACTCTATCATCTCATCCATAAAATAAGTACCTTGTTTTTGAAGACTGCACAAATGCATTTAATTGCTTTAAGATGTATTTCCCACCATGGTGTAGTGATTTTCAGAACAGACACATCACTTCAGGAAAATCCTCCAGTATATTATAATACTTTAATGAGCCTAGAACATCATACAGTTGTTCAAACATCTGTTATCATCACGGTCTTGTGCTGTTCTGGGTTCTCCTATGGCTTAATAGGATGTAACATTATCAGAAGTATTGAACTGATAGAGAGGATGAGGGGAAGTGGTAATTTTTGCCCTCTTCATCTGCAGCTTGCTGCTGTGGTTATCACCTCAAATTGGTTCTAAATGAAAACCTTTGATTAGGGAGACCCATTGATAGTAGCAACAAATGACCACTTTCTGATTTAGTGGTGAGACAGTACTTAAAAAATACACTTTGTCCAGAATATATGAAGTGGATTCATTGAATTAAATAATTTGTTTTCTCCCACATCTTTGATCAAAAAAATTAGGAGTTTAAAGATTTAAATATTTAAACTATTATTAATCTAGCTGGATGGCATATGAAGTTTTAATTTTTGTCTCAAATGTAATACTTTGTTTGACCCTCAAACATTTTGCTGAGAGTGAGGAGTGAGAGGGTTCATTTAAATGTAAAGATGGAACATTGGCAGTTTAGATTTTTATTTTATTTTTCTGAAAATCTAGTATTTGCATAGCTCTAATTATGAGCTCTGATATAAGGCCAGATTCTGCACACTGCTTTTCAAGAGGAATGAGTAGCTTGATTTAAGAGGACTTTGTCTCTGAACAATCTGGCCCTCAAACTTCAAGTTCACACATAATTTCCAGTAATGTGCTGCTAGGATAGTTATGGAATCCCTTAAGTGTGTGCAATGGAGGAAGAGCAGCAAGCAAGTTCCTAGCATGTACTTTTAAGAGCAGGTGGCTTAATCTTCCCTTAAATAAAGCAATAATTTCAGCATTTTCTGGTGATTACAGATAATAGTTATTCAGGTAATATTAGCTTTTTCAGGTGTGGCATCTTGTTCTAGGTGTTGTAACCTGTCGTTTACTCCTTCAGTGCGTTCAAGTTTACTTAGTAATTGCTTTGCTGAAAAACAGATTATGTATTATTTAGCTGTCAGTTGTGTGGGACTAGTGCCAAATAACTCAACAACCAGATATTAGCCAATAAACTTCAGTGAGAACACTCATGCATGAAATAAGGATCCAACTTATTTTCTTGTTGGATGGTTATTATTGGAGAGGAGTCCTGAATCAGGTCTTTCTGCTTTTGCCTTGTTGTCCAATTAAGTCATCTGATGGACTTGAAAATATGTAACTCTGAAACAACAGATATACTTAGGCTTATACTTATATATATATATATATAAGTATACTATACTATATATATATATACACTATATACTATACTATAAATATACTATACTTATACTTTTGAGACATACTTGTCTCAAAAAGACTCTCAAGCTATTTGACACAAGGGAAAACTCCAAACAGCCCTCATATCAGCAAGGTGCTGCTAGATTAAGAGCTCCTGCAGTAGAATTTCACTGTAAGCTGTTACACTTGGATAAAACTGGTTGGGGAGAGCTAGTGGTCAGTGTCAGTATATGAATCAAACCAGAAACCCTGTTCAAGCTTCCCTGAGAGCAAAGCAGAGGAGCTATCTGACCCCATCTTAACAAACAGCTGCTTTATCTTACATTTTTATATTAATTCAGCAAAGACAAGCTCTTCTGGGGATTGTGGCCAAAACAAAGCCTGCACATGTGCTCACACTTAAAGGAAGATTTCAACCCAAATTAATTCTAAGCTACTGAGGTTTAAATTTGGCATATTACAGGTGTCAGTGTGTCCTGACCAGCAAACCACCCAGGATTTGGAGTACTTGTGTTTTGTATCAGCTCCTTGCAATAGGGAAATTCTATTAATGCTCTGATACACCTGGGCAACAGAGACAAGACCACAGAGGAAGTAAAGGGCAAGGTAAAGACTGGGAATAGGTTTCCAGTCCTAAAGTCCAATCCTGAGACTTCTGAAAACCTTCAGGGGCCTTGGTTGAACACTCACATGGAAGGCTCTCTGGTGAGGATGAGGCTATTTTGGGTGAAACAACAGAGCACAGTGCTATCAGGCTGTCTGTTTTCCTGCTGCTCCTCCTTTGGGGGCAGCTGGCAGCAAGGAGCCCATGGCAGGATGGCTGCTTGGGGGAGCAGCTCCTTGCAGCCTCCTGTGAGGTTCACGTTGCAACAGCTTGAGGTCAGTGAGCTGAAAGCAGGAGTGGAAACTATTTGAAGAGTGTGCTTCCCACCCTTCCCTCCTGCTCTGCTCCGCCTGAAGCAAGTTGTTTGATTCCATATATATTATTTTCCCTGCTGGAAAATGACTCCCACTCAAAACAGGATTAGGGAGCTTGGCAAAGGGAGGGTGAATTTAATTATAGGACAAACCAACATTCCCTCCCCCAGGAGTCTTGGCTTCGGTTGTCACTTCTGGTGCTTGTTCTCTATAAATGGTATCTCCCTGGCCTGTGTTCCTTTTCATCTGATAAGATGACATCTTTTTTACTCTTGTGATGTTGCCCTGGTGTACAGATTTCAGATACTGGTGGATTAACATAGGCTGTCAGCAGAACAGTGACTGATGCTTTTATCTGGACTGAGACTGAGATCACATCTGAGTTTAGACACTATGAAGCACTAAAAGATGGGGGAAGTCTCTCCAGGCTTTTCCCATTTGATGAAGCAAGACAACATCTCTATTCAGGCATAACAGGAGGATTGAATAACTTTCTGCACATAACCGTTTTTCTCTCTATGGAAAGAACCTATAGGTACAAAAGCCCTAAAGACTACTGAAACAAATCTGGATCTTACGCAGAAATACTTAACATTTTGTACAGGTAACAATTTTACATGTCCTTAGCATTGTGCACAGCAAAGTAAGCAAAGTGTTTGTAACATAATGCTCTATTCTGTGATGATTTTCATAATCTTAATCATACGAAGTCATGAAGCAAAAAGCACCACAGGACACAGGGCATACTTGTAGCTGACAGGGTTCTTCTTTGCCTTCAGGTAGCCTGGGTTGAAGGCTGCATTATCTTGGCTTTTTCTGTCTGTAAATAGAAGAGACCTGTGGAATATTTTTCATGCCATCTCTGCAAAGAAGTTGTCTTGATTAAATATATATGGTCTTGCCAGATGGCACAGCTTGACAGATCTTAGTATTGCCAGCCTTCAGTAAAGCTTCTCTTGATGTGTACCTACTACTGACAAGTAGTCCAAGTTATCAGATGTCTACCTGTATTACAAAGCACCAAAGCAGTCACAAATTAGAAAAAAGGGAAGATGGGAAATAAATGACATATGAAGGGGTAAAAGGTTAAGAAGAAATCAGAACAGGAATTTAAACATGGCCTGTTGCATCTTGAATGGTTTTCCATTTCAGCGTACTGCCAGTGAAAGATCACGATCTTACCCATCAGTTGCCATTTGTCCTGTAATGTTCTTGGTGCAAACCCCACCCATATAAGAAAGATCAGTCCCTGTGCCAGTTGTAGAACTGAACTGGAGAAGAGTGACCTGTGCACTACAGTCCTGGGTATGACCAGCTATCAGAGGGGGTTTGTCTCTGGAGAAGAGCTTTAAGCCTGACACACCTCCCATGGTTTTTGTGGTTTTGGCCTGCTTTAGGGCTGCCTGAGCTAAGGAAGGACTCATCACAAATGCAGTAGAATTTAGCAAAGTTACTGCTTACACCTGACTAGGAAGTAGAATTTCTGTCTTTTGGTTTCATCCTGAATGAAAGCAAAAGGAATTTTAACTTGAAGTAATGAGAATTCTTTTCATCCTTATCAGAATATTTGATAAAGTTTCTCTGGTTATTTCTTCTAACACAAGTGTAAAAAGTGACATAGTTCAATATTGTAAGTGTGAGAAGACATTTCTTGTGGGATATTTTAGTTTAATCAAATCTGTGGTTTTTCATTGGAGAAGCTATTGTGTATGGTGTTTTTTGATCATTGTAAGCTGAGATATTTCAAAATGCTGTTGTAATTTAAGAAAATAAGACTTTGGATTAGTGATGTTCTGGTTCAGAGTTTCTGCTATCCAGCACCAAATGTGCTGAGCAGGAAAAGAAAGAAAATGACGAAAGTAACTTTGTGGGTTCTTTTGTTTACATTAAAAAACCTAAACCAAACAATTCCAGAACAATTTAACAAGAAGAAACTATTTTTTGCTATCTTAATTTGCCACAAGAGGACTTACAGTCCTTACAGGGTAATTTCCTATCAGCTTTGTTGGGTGCTTTGCGTTATACAATTGTAGAATTAAAGTTTTTATTTGAATTTGAAACTTGACTAATCTGAGTGTTTAACGTTCCTCTTTCAATGAATGTGTACTTGAGACAAAACTTATTTTATTAAACTTAATTTTATTTCTTTCTTCCTTGTACCCCATTTTTATCTTCTGTTTCCACATTTCAAACCAAATAGCCACTCTTCTTCATATTTACAGTGTAGTAAATGTTTCTTCAAATATAGTAATTACTGTAGAACTAAAATTATGCAAATTAGAAGGAAGGAAATATCTACTGTGTGGTGGAGGATGAAAAATGTGGATGAGTTGAGTTTCATTAGTTTTGTTACCAGGAAGGTACTGGGAACTCTGATTTGAAGAATGCTGCTCACTGGGACATGCAGTGTATTTTCTTACTTGTAGGTATTTGAGACATGAGGAGGTTGAGTCTTAAATTTTATCAATATTTGACTCATCGATACTGATCCTTCAAAGGTGATACAAACAGGTTATAAGATGTCTAGGATGCTTTGGTTCTAGGCTTGGTTGCCCCCAGGCTTCACCCATCAGCACACCTCCAATACTACTTTTGCCACATAGATTTCCTTTTCTTTTTGGCATCTTTATATATGCTGTTCTTAACATGTAATGAGGGGTTCTCCTGTTGGCTGGCAGAGGGTAGAGACCTTGCTGGGGCTGCTTCTGGTTCTTCCCTTTCTTCCCATCTGACATTCCCTTGGAGTGAGATTTGGTTTAGCAGGAGCTGTCTTCTGGGGAAGAAAGGAACTGGATGACAAAATACTGAAATTTCTTGTATTTGTTTCCAAGAGGTAAGCTCCTAAATAGATTTCTTATTTGAACTGAGCTGTTATTGGCCAAGAAGGCCATCAGACACAGTCTGTAATGAATCCTCTGTGGTTTATTGCATATTTTGCAAATAGGCAAAATCTGGCTTTGCTGTGCGACTTAAGTGGTCATGATACAGTGATGCTCATGTGGGTAAAAAGTCTTGCTTAAGTACAGATGATTATAAGTTAACCTGAAACATTTCATAGGAAGCTTGTGGAGCAGGACAATCCAACAGTTTATTTCTGTCTAATCTAAGGATTTGTATGGCAGCTGAAAGTGGGGCCCCTGAGGCTCCTGTGCTGGGAAACATACATGCACTCAGCAAAAATACACTGCCCTGGACAGAAAATTACAGTTCAGAATAAGGGAAGAAATAGAAATAACAATGTGATGGGAGGGCAGGGGTCCAAGGAGTTACTGTTGCTCCCTAATGGCAATGAGAGTAATCACCCTAAATCCCTATCTGAAAACCCTCTCTTTGAACAGAAGCAATAACCTCTTATGGCTTGGCTATTGAAAATACTTGTTTCTGTCTTTGCTGCTGCCTGAATGCAGGTTATCTCATGGTCATGGGGATGAATTGTGAACTATGATCATGATTCAAAAGCCACTAAGTATTATCAACACTGAGACTTCCTTTTAGTGCCAAAGTGTAAAGCATTGTATAAAAGTACAACTTTGAATACATATGTATAGCTGTAGTGTACATTTATACACTTTAGTTCAGTGGGATCTCGTATCAGACATGTAAAAATATTGTTATCTGGGGACAGACCATGTCTCTGTTACAATAAGTGTCTTTCTCTTCTGTGCCCTCTAAAGTGTGTCTTCAACTGAATGATATTTACTAAAGTTATTCTAAATGCAATGAAGCTGCCAGCAGATTTTTAGCAGCAGAACTGATGGTGTTTCACTCTGGTGACTCAGGGCTCCAGCAGAGGAGCTGAAAGCCACACTGCATTGCTCAGGGGACAGGTTTTGTGTCACAGGCTGCTGTCATGAGCAGCACTAATGGGTATCCTTTCCAGCCAGCCCTGCACAAGTACAACAGAACATTTTCCCTCCAGTCCTACAAAAGCCGTGTCAGAGATGTGCCTAAGCCCAGGGGATGGCTGTACAGGAAACCTTAGGGATCTGGCAGTCCTGATGAATAGATAACCTGCAGTAGGAAAGGAATTTTAGGTTTTGGTGCAAAGCCTAAGCCCTCCAAAGGCCTAAGCTAGGTGGGCTTAACGAGTACTGGGAAGAGTTACCACTAAAGACACTTTGGTCTAACTCCCAGTGTTGCTGTAAATTCATTATATTCTTTAACCCTTTCAAATTGAGGTAGCAGGCTGTAAACAGACATGAACATTATCAATTTCAAGTTCCCTTTGGAGCCATTTCTGATTGTTTTGGATTTTTTTTAGTGCAGCAGTAATACAAATAACCCAGATGAGAAAATAAAATCTGCAATAAAAACATGTGGCTCTCTGAAGGCTGGGTGTAAATTATCAACAGCTGCTATCCATAAAAAATGCCATGATTATTCTATCTAGAAGATTTATGGTTCTGTCTGGTATGATCAGACATCTGAATTTTTTTTCTGTGGAGAGCACTGAATTCTTAGAGAAAGGGTAATTTTTTTCCAGAAAGCAGAGGGAGAAGCACTGTGCCATTCTTAATATGCTGGAGAAAGGCTGCTCTCTAGTGTTCAGTGATGGGGTAATTCAGGGGAATGCTGGAAATTAAAGCACATTGCAGCAGGCAGTGCTCAGGTTTGATTTAGGCTTGACTTGCAGAGGCAGTAACAATTTGATGAAGAACATTCAGAGGATATATTTGCTGAGAATCTGAGACACTATTTCTTGATATTTTATTTTTGCTATATGCTTCAATGTAATCCATTACTGAATCATTAGCAAAAGTAAAATCCTCCTGCCAGTCTCAACTGGTTGCTGGAATGTGACTGGTAGGTGTGGGCTATGCCAAGATTTTATTTTGTATTTGAAATAGGAGCAAGCAAAAAGAAAAGCAAAAAATATCACATGATTCCTGGAAGTGTTGACAGGGATTATAAATTCTGTTGATGAGCAATTGTTTGCATCAAGGCAGAGAGACAGAGCTCAAGGGGAATCAGAAGTTAAGCAATTCTAGCAGAAGAAAACCTGTCACATTCAAAGACCTGAATACATTTTCACTTACTTTCTCCATTGCCCTCTGCAGGACATAATTCTGCTTGGTCCAAGCATTTTACTATTTGCTGCTATGTTGATGGCTATAAATTGATATGAATAAATAAGGATAAAAATGAGAAATATTTATTAAATGATAGCCTATAACTGGAACACAGGTTTTGGATCACTCTTTCCCTACCCTGCTATGGGGCCAGGGGCATTTAGAGGCTCAAACAGAAATTAAGCTGAATTCAGGGGAATGATAAATTGTGCACAAGGGTACACTTGCCTCGTGCTCAATTCCAGTGCATCAGTCTGCTTCTCCCATGACTTCTCATTACTAATTACCATGCATTAAGTAATCTGGTGGTGTTTCACATCATACTCAGTGATGCTCCATAACACTACTGGATAAACTGAGGTAATTGCTATGGCTTCTGCATCCAAGTACAGATGCACAGAATTGTAGGATGTGGGATTAGTTGCAGCAACTCATCCCTGTCTGATGTTGCCTAAACTGTAATGGAAAACCTCCAAAGACTGAAACACTACAATCTCTTGTCTCTCAGTGATCTATTAATTATCCCCATCATTGTCAAGCTTTCCCTAATGGCTAACTGCAGTAATCTTTGCTATACATGAAGCTTACTACTGCCTGCAGATATTAAGATAGGTTTGTTCTCTCCCCTCTACCAGTCTTTGCAGCAACCTATCTGAGATTATCTGAGCCATTGTCCCATGTGGGAGTGGGCTTTATCAAGACAAACAGCCAGGATGAGCAGTTATGCTGATCTAGTCATCCAAGTCTATATGTACCTCACTAGAGTCCTACTTGTGCAACTAGGGTAGTGTTTAAAACTTTCCTTATAGAAAAAATTTGCATGGTTTAATGGGAAAGATACATCCTTTGTAAATGGCTGTGTTTCTTTTTTCCCTCTTTTTTTTTTTTTTTTTTTTTTTTCAGGTTTTTCTTCTTGTTTTTCCTTGTAATTTTATTTTTTAAATAACATGTACCAAAATGGTAAAAGTGGCTAAAATGATCACTGGATCTCCTTAACTAGTGCCAAATCAAGCACTTTGAAAGCTGTACTTATTGGAAGGATGTTAGCTGAAAGAGTAATGCTCTTCTGTCTGGGATGTTGGTGTGTAAGGTCAGGTAAATTATGGAGACTGGAGGTCTGAGGTGAAACTGTAAACATGGGTGTGATTGTGTCTGTAGAGGGGGAATATGAGTGGGCTAACACTTAGGAAAGCCAAGGAAACCTGCAAATGGATCTAGAAACAGATATGTTTGTTTTCCGCTCACTTGTTGTCTGGAATGGATTAAAATCAGCAAATCTCTCCTTTTGAGAGAACAGAGCTGGTCAAACTGCAGCTTGGTTCAAGTGAAGTAAAGGATCCAGGTGGAGTGAGTGTATTCCTGGCTCCCAGCCACACAGAGAATTGAGGAATCACTTTCTGATCATTTCAGTTGTTGCCCTGCAGGCCCTGATGGCATTAAGATATATGTAATTCAAAAATGCAAGTATCTTTGAGAGAAGAATTCACAGGGAAAAGCTGTTTCCCACTGCTTTCCTCCCTGCTTAGAGTGGTGGTGGATGTCCCTGGGAGTCAGCCAGGTGCAAAATCCCAGTGCAGAGTTATGTAGGGAGTGAATTCCTGCTGCTGCCTGACAGCTGGAAAAGCAGAAGGCAGCAAGGGTTGCTAAGGCTGGCCCTCCTGCTGGAGGGAGCCTGAGGAGTTTGAACTTGTCGGGGAAGTAATGCAGGAGCAGAGCTCAGGGAGAGCACGGCAGAGCAGCTGCAGGGAGTATAGAGTATCTTTACCAAAACAGACCAATGTTCTGCTGAAATGAGTTGATTAATAATTTCCCCCTGCCCTGGTTTCCCACACACATAGTCAGCTTTCTCTCTGAGTTTTCATGGCTGATGTTGGTGCCATCCATCAGCAAGGCTGAGTCTTCCTCTTTCTGCTCTTGGAGAAAATAAGTTTTCTGTTTGCTTGCCTTCAGGAGGTGGAGAGTGAATCTGATGCTCCTCAAGCACTGTAGTCCAGCTCAGACAGAGGAAAAAAAGGACACTGATCCTGCTGGTGCTGTGTGACAGGTGGCAAAGCTGCTGCCATTGCTGGCTTCAGAGGTAATTGGGTTTTCATACACAATTTCAATGATTCCTTAGAATCAGGGAAGCCACTGAGCAAGTATATGTCATATCAGAAGGAGCAAAAGCCTGGCTTATCCTAAGTAGGATAAGCGATAATTTTTTTTTCCATTTCAAGGATGAGAGAGTATGTGGAATTAGTGGATGGTGCCATTAGCATTAGCAGTTCTATGTCTCAGTGAGTGTTTGGTGGGGAATGTGCCAGGAAGTAAATGTTTACTTCTGCTGTAATTAGAAAAGCAATCTGCAGAAAATCTGAAGATATCTGGCTTCAAATTAATTCCAGACTCTTTTGCTGCCTCTTGAAACCATTATCTATCCATGGAATAGAGTCCAAGCACTGTGTTTGATTCACCATGTGTCAGAAATGTGGAAAAGATGAAAACAATGCAGAAAGCATGGAAGGTGTGTAGCAGCAATGCCTTGGCTTGCAGTCAGTTTAACCTAGGAACCTTCTGCAGCCCATGGGGGAAAGTGTGGGCCAAAGGGGGTTCACCAGAGTGAATATGGACTACAGGGAATTCTGTTTTCTTAGGCAAACTAGTAACCACATCTGCCACATGCTGACTGGCCTTATTTTGTTACACTAGTGAGAACAGGTAGATCCCCCTGTAAGAGTTTATGAACCATCTTGGAAGGATGTTCTAGGCAAGCTCAGTCAAGAGTCAGGATATGGCTCTGTTGGGGAGCAGAGGGCAGTGGGTAGCACCAGCCCAGCATGGAATTTGAGAAGGATGTACTCTCTAAACGCTGCTCTCTGCATTGTGCAGGCTCTGGGGACACCTCCTTGTGATGAACTCTAAGAGGAATCCAACAATTCCTTAGTAAGAGAACATTTTTCCTAAATAAATCAACAGCCACCACAGTGATGTGTATGTAAGCCTTTTTTTACCCTATATATAGATTGAGGGGGGGAGCTTGCTCTCAGTTTACTCTTTTCTATACATGTAAAACACCTGTTTTGTCTCTATTTAGGCAAAAAATGTTCATAATATAATCCTTAGGGTAAAATCTTGATTTATGTTGAGATCTAGTCAAATCCCTCTGCAGATGTGATGTGTGATGAATGGACTTGAGAAAATACCTCAGTATTATCAGAGTTATTTGTGTTTTGAAGTCAAAACCCCACTGAAGTCCAGTTTAGCTCTTAATTTAAAGGGACATACAGAATGTGAGCACTGTACAAGACTTGCATTCAGCCTTTCAAAGCATATGTATTTTCATCTCATCCTTCTAAAGGCCATTTTTTCACCTCCATAGCTAAACAAGAAACAAATGACCATAATTAGAATTTAGTGCTTAATTACTGAACAAACATGTATAAATGTTTCTTTCTGTTGCTTGTAGTTCTAAACATAACACTTGTGATTCCACAGGCCATCAGAGCTCTGCTCTGATATTATTATTATATTTGATATTTTCTGTTTTAATCAAGCATAAAGGTCAATTGATTTAATTTCTGTTGACAGTAGAGATATGGTTCAATTTGCTGTTGAGTAAGATATTAAAACATGATAGCATTTCAAGGAGTACCTACATCAACAAAATTCCAGGTGAAAGGACAGAGTCTTGATATTTTTTCTTACTTAAGCTTCCTCATGTTGATCATCTTACATAGTTAAATGCCAGTACTTACATATTCAAATGCACAGAAACATTGCAATGATTAATAATGCTGTGTTAATGAGAAGCAAAATGTAGATGCATTTTGATTTTCTAAGTAATTTGAGCAAAAAAAAACCCCTAAATTCTCCAGTGGTTCAAATACATTTTGCAATTTGGAACATATTTATCTGGGAATGTGTTATTGGCACATTTATAATAAATCTATGGTTATTACTTTAGGCAAGTTTTTGGCTCAATTTCTATTAGAAATTAAAGACCTATCCATGTTTATGATCTAGGGTATTTTTCTTCTGTACTGGTCATCTTAAATTTCTTTTTAACCTGTATCACTACGGAGATATCTTCCTTCCTGCTTTTCCAATTAAAATTTGGATTGCTTTATATTAACTCCAAATCCATTTAATTTTTGAGAAGCGAAACCAATATGCACATTTTTAAGTTAGAAAAGATGTGAGCACTGATGCAGCAAAGAGCTACTCAAATATTTTTCTGCTGGATCAGGGATTTGGGCTTAACATCAGGAATCATTCCTGAAAAATTGGGAAGTAAATTTATAGGAGTGAGCTCTGTGAACTAGCACTGTTGTGAAACGGACAATTTTGTACTTCTGCCCTGGCTGGAATGATGGTTTCATACTTTGACTTCAGTGACTGGATTAAGTAGAGAAAAGCAGAAACACTGTTGAGGAGTGCAGTACAAGAGAATTACTTTGTTAGGACAGTTGTGAACACAGCAAAAGTCTCTGCATGGTTGTTTTGTAAACTGTTGGATGGCAGGTCCAGGTGAGCATTTTATGCTGGAAAGATGTCTTTGCACAAATCAATATTTTCTCTATATGTTACTTGGAAGTATCTCTGGCAATAGTAAAAAGAAGTATTTGCCTTGGGTTGTTTTCATACAGATTGTGGTAATTTGTTAGTTCTTCTATTTTTAAGTTAATCTGATCCAATTCAAAAGGCTTTGTTGACTGTATCTACATTAAATTTTTACCTTGTAGGCATTGCCTTCTGGAAATTGTAATTTTTCAGTGTGTGGAAGAAAATGGAGACTGATGACAAGAAATGCACTGATTTCTTAGAAGTTTGAAAGAGGAAGTTTGCTTTGGGAAGCTAATGATTGGGAAGAAAATGGTCTGTTTATGGAACTTTGAAGTTCAGGAGTCATGACTCAGTATAAGGTTAAGTCAGTTCTTCAAAATGTCAATGAAATACATGGATTTAAGAAATGTCAATTGCTTGTTTTTCATGAAATATCAGAGCATGCCACTGCTTCAAAAACAGGGTACTCAAGTTTTCTTGACAAGCAGGATTATGCAACGTGTAGAGAAAATGGACCTTTTGGTCTCCAATTTTGAGAATGCAACAAGATAGCAAAACCTTTAGCACTCCCATAGAATTGGGAATTCCAATCCATGTGTGGATTTTGTACCATTACATGACAATTGTCCACATATTTTATGCATAAGATTGAACTGGAATTCTGGCTTGTTCTGTACTGCAATAGCTGCACAGAAAAGTTGACTGGAATTGCATGAAATCACAAGGAAAAGGCAGGTGTCATTAGTGAAGTTACTAACAGGAACTGTCCATGTGTCTGAATTTCCTGTTCATTTGCACAAGCATCACTTCCATGAGTTTATCTCACATGCAGCAGTGACCACATCAGGACAAGACCATGTTTGAAGGACCAGGATCTCAGCATCCCTACTGCAAGGTAGCCCAGCTGTTGCAGCACCATGAATTCCAGATTTCTTCTTTTGGGTTCTTTTCACAGTTGCCACTGAGTCAGAGCAGGTTTAGAAGTGCAATGCCTTTTGCACAGGGTTGGAGCAGGTGTCAACCTAGGCAGGGCAGGTGAATCCAAGGATTGTTTAGGTTTATTAGTGTGGTCTTATGCAAGCTACATAAATAGCCTTTGAGCAGACAGTTACCTTGTTTTAGTTGTTGGAGTGCTTAGGTGATAGTTGTGGGCACCTGAACTGTCTTCTTGCCAGAATGTGTTTGACAGGACAGCATTGTTTCATAAAGTTAGGGGGTATCAGTGAGGATTTTTACTATCTTTTTCTTTTTTTTCCTTTCCTACCAATGACATGCAGCACTTAGCAGTCTCTCTGCCTTTGTCTCTCTATTGGTTAAGGGTATTTTAATATTCTCCCCAGATAAGAGAAGCATATTTAATATTTGTTAAAGCTTTGAAATCTTCAAAGAAGGATACAAGAGGAACTTGAAATGATACAAATTAAGTTTTAAAGGGATCCAGCATTTTCTGGGCATTACAAAGGGTTATTTTGAAAGCTGGTGGGAGATGACTCCTGCTGCTGCCTACAGGGAATGCACTTCACTAAGGTCTATGAATGGTTATTGAATTATAAAATGGTTCTGCAGTGCCAAACTCCATTGGCACACACAGCAGATACCTCCTGCCACGTTTTCAGGTTGCCAGCCAAAACTAACCGGCAAATGCAGGAGATATTTGAACGTTACAAAAGAAGGGAAACTTTCAGAGGATTTATCTACCTTTCCATACATTTCTGTCAATGAAGATGCTGTATAGCAAAGAACTTGCAATATCTGAGGAAAACTGGTAAGAGGAAATCCTTGATTTTTAATTTTGGGTGCTGTTGGTAATGACTGTCTTAGGAGAGTGCATTCACTGGCTGGGCTCTCAGTGGAGGCCTTAGGGTTTCCCCCCATCCAAAAGCTTTCAAGTCCTTGTAGGTAAAGCTGCATCTCAAGGGCAACACAGTTTGAGCTCATGCCTCAGGCCCAGGATCTCTGGGTGACTTTGGTCAGAACAGCCATGAAGAAAACTGCCAGAATGCAAATTTTGTGTTGTTTTGTTGCCTCTTGGGAGAGGAACTGAGAGGTGAAAGCATCAAACCACACGTGTCCAGCATCAGACTAAATCTATAGGGAGGCAAATCTGAAATGCAGAGTGGAGATGTCAGGGGGGGACCACCAGGCACATTCACCTGCTGATTCATTGCCAAAATACTTGCTGATGTGAACCTGGCCTAGTGGTACTTAATCTGGACAAAATCTAGGACAGTTTGGGAAGGGTGCTGTGTGAGAAACTATGATCTGGTAAGTGCTGTGAGAATGTTTTGCAAAGGGTACTGAGGAAAGCATCTGAGGAGCTGGTTATTTATTCAGCCTTCTCCTCCATGATGTCAGCTTTTCAGTAAACAAGATGCTGAGAAAATCACCTCTATTATTTATAGGGTGGTGGGTTTTCCACTGTGTGCTCTCACCAGCAATGGGAGGTTTACAGATTCACTGTATTCTGCTGTGGCTCTTCTCCTTTGTAAATGTCAAAGACAAAATGGCTTTTTAAAAACTGATTACTAAGTAGGTCAGTATTTGTTTCAGGAGGAATATGTGTGGTCTTTAAGACACTGATTTTCCTTTTGAAAATCTCTATTTTTCAGCATTGAAGAGTTCAGCAATGCTGGTTTATAGTGGGTCCTTTTAAAAAGCTGCATACTTCAGTGCTAAGGGGATTAGAGTTGAGCACACTTTAATGAACACCTGTGAAGAGAGTGAACCTGTTCAAAAGAATAGACATGTTGTGCTTCAAAGTAATCCACAGAGAAATATGGAGAGCCATTTAAAAAGAATACTGTGCATTTTAACTAACTAATCCAGTTAAAAGAATAAATTTTCAATGCACAGAAAGGCAAAATACAAGAGGGAGCAGAGGAGAAGGGCTGTGTAATACAGTTGTATCTTTCCTGCTACGTTATTTTTTTTTGTTCTTAATTCTGATAAAAGAATACTCTGAGCCACCTACCTGAAAGAGATATTCAGGGTGCAATTTCTGTAGGGTTTCTCTATGGCAATGGGATTATATGCATTTAATGGGTGTCAGTTGTACCTTCTCTGTGCTTTTAGCTAATAGTTGTTCTGATCCCTCAGGAAATGAGAAACTTTTCAGTGAGGATGTAATAATCACATTTACTAAGGGGCAAGTAATAGAATTTTTGCTGACTGATTATTTTATCACTATTAATGCTTCCTTATGATGGCAATGAACACGTTAAAATATTCAACTGCTGAAATGTTTTATGATAAAGACTGAGCCAGTTTTTTGCAGAACTGAATTTGTGACCAGGTGATGGTTTTAGAAGGCTCCCCAAGATGGCAACAGTAAAATACTCAATGACTAGCAAAAAAAAATGAAGTGAAGGTCTTTAGCTACTTTTTCAGAGTAGTATCTTGTGCTGGATGTCTTTTGTGTGAGACACAAACAAAACCTCATATACCTGGGCAATGCTCCTGGAAAGGACCCATCTGCTGTGGTAGGAAGACCAATAATAAGAGTTTGATTTTTCAAGATTTTTGGTTTTAATTACATGTCCTGTAACAGCTCTGTTCTTCAACCAGCCATTCATTTTTTCTGCTGATGCACCAAAACTTTTGCTGGAGTGGAACATCTTCCCAGATGTTTTGATTAAAATCATACATCATCTTGGCCTCCCCAAATAACCTTTTGTATGGAAGGTATTCTGTGTCCTCAGGCATAATGAATGTATACAGAGATCAAATCAATACAAGTATAACAAAGTGAAATTTTGCCCTTTTCAGCCCTTACTGTCTCAGCCTCGTGAAACACTTTACAAACTTTAGCCCTTTTTCAAGGGAGCACTGCTCTTTCCTTTTTCAATATAGGGAAAAGGAACTGAGACCTAAAGAAATGAGCTGAGCTGGAGTTGAAGTTTGACCTTCCACTTCATAAGGCCAGGAGGACTGGACCTCCCTGTTTTATATTTGAATGCACAGCAAAGGAGGGAACATCTGCAGGAGAAGGCAGGGTCAGATCTCAGTATGATTCTCAGGGCAAGCCCCTGTAATTCAGTGTAACCTGACAGGCTTGGCAAGTGCTCCAGGAGTAAGGGATGGGAGTGATGATGTTCCCCCTTGGCACTGCCCGGGGTGAGGCTGTGCCCAGGAAAGGCCCCTGTGAGAGCCCTGCTGTGTCACACAGAGGGTTCAGCCCCGCAGGACCCCCTGCTCTGCTCTGCTTCACTCTGGACATCAGCCCAGCCTGGAGCCTCACTGGCCCGAGCCATGTCCCTGCCATTGCCTTTGCCCCTTGGGAAGGGGACAAAACAAGAAGGTTCCATGGGTTAGTGCTCCAGTGCTGTGAGTTTGCAAGAAGAGTTGTGAAGGAGTTTAGTTATTTTGCCTACAGGGTCTATTGCTCTTTCATACCACGGAGTGAAAATGTTGATGCACCTCTTGAGTCTGGAGACCTTGGAGTCCTAGTATCCTTCTTAAAAGCATTAATTTCTGCTGTGAGGACTAACTCATTAAAAAGTGTACTTAGACCAATTTAAGGACAGATTTTCTCTTTTCAGGTTTCTAAGCTGTTCTGATGAGACACAGTTTGCCAGACACAGAAACAAAAGAACAGTGTAATCAAAAAATGTGTAAAATGAAGGGAATGGAAGTCTCCTCTTGGATTGTGTGGAATCAGCTTAAAATAGGCCTAAAATAAGTAGGATTTAAGTCAAATACAAAAGATTAAACCTCAGAACAAATTGTCAGGTAATTTTAAGAAATCCTCTTTGGTCCTTGTGCTGATAGTGAGACTGCTCTGGAAACTCAGATCACTGCTGTTTTGGAACAAACATCTCTTTATCTGTAAAGCTGCTCTTCCTCTCAGAAAAGAACAAGTTTGTAACTACAAACCTGTGGTGGTTTGTGACTGAAAATGTCCCCCAGAATAATAAAACTGATCTCAAAGGTAATGTGAGATTTTCTTCTTGATAACTTTTTTTATCCCTTGAAAAGGGATAAAATCTCAGTTTTCCTACTAAATATGGGGGAAGAGATTGTTCTGAGGTGAAGATGTCTTCTATTAGACACTGACTGGTTTTATTTAAAAAGAGAGGGGAACCCTCCTGCTCTTAGTTATTTTTTTAAATAATGTAAATAACTTAGTCTTCCAAAAATGGGGGGAAGAATGGACTTTGTAGTTACTGGGGAAGAAAATCACCAATATGACTGAACTTGAAACCTTTATTCCAAGAGAGGAGCAGTTCTTTGCAGAATATTAGCGAGGGTTTGGTTTGTCCTGCACAGTTCTGGGAGCACGGGGATGGTCCTGTTTCATTTCCAGTTATCCCCTCCTGTCCCCTGAGCTGAGTTGGTGTCCCAGATGCTCTGCCCTGTCCAGCTCTGGCACTGCAGCCCAAAGCAAAACTCCCACGGGCAACATGAGAGCCCTGGTGGGTCTGACAGCAGGGAGGGGCACACGGGGACATCAGGACATTAATTTAAATGTGGGCTGCGTGTTGCAGAAATTAATTGCTGCTGGTGAATGGCAGGGACAGGCTGAATAGACTGGAGTTGCTTGTGCTTGGTTTGGGAGCAAAGCAGAGATTTGTGTGCTCATTTATTCATTGTGCAAACCTGTGAAATGATGATGGCAGTAGACGTCATAAACTGTGTATTTGGGAGTGCAGCAAGTGAGGAGAGCAGCATGTGCTACTCTTGCAGAGAGGCTGCTCTGGAGAACTCGCAGGTAAAATTCCAAAGGGTCCCTTGTCCTTCCTGCTGGAGGAGGTGTCATTCCTGGAAAGCTGCTTTGTTTGTCAGTGCTCTGGCTACTAATTTTCCCAGTTAAAAAAAAGTCTTAAAGTACTTAAAATTCAATACATGGTGATCAAATCTTGCAAGACTTTAGCTAATAGGCAAATGGGAGAAGAGGCCACTTGATGTGGATTTTGGGGATGTTTTTGGTGCAGAAGGGTGCACAGCAGCAACAGTGTTTTCTGGCTGCAGTTGGGACTATTTAGAATTGTTGGATGATGGGGAGGTAAGATTCTCAAAAGTTTTGCTTCCCGACATAATTTTGAAAGTCAGTCTCTAAATGAACAGGTACAGGCGAGAGAGACGGGGAATAAGGAGGGGAAGAGGCAGAGGGTTTTTGAGGTGCTGTTGCTATTCCTCCCTGGCTTCGGGGGAGAGCCTGGGCCCCTTGAGGCGGTGCTGAAGGCAGGATGCCCGGGAGGAGCGGAGCGCGGTCGGGCGGGGCTGCGCGGCCGCGGAGCGCGGGCAGGGGGCAGCGTCGGGCCGGGCACCGGCACCGGGCCGGGTACCGGGCACGGGGAGCCCCCGCCGGGCACCGGGGACCCCGCCGGGCCGCCCAAACCGCGGGCTCTGCCGAAACGCCCGTGAAACAGCACAAATTACACGGCTGGCAGCTGCTGCGGGTGTCGCATTTACTGTTGCTGCTGGAAGATGCCTTGTTTGTGCACAAGCGCTCTCCCCAAGCACGGGTTCCTTGTGTGTATTGTGGATGTGGCGGGTGGGCTGTGTTGTTTTTTTTTTTTTTTTTTTTTTTTTTTTTTTTTTTTGTTTTTTTTTTTGTTTTTTTGGTTTTTTTTTTTTGTTGTTGTTGTTTTTTGTTTTTTTTTTTTTTTTTAAATTTGCTCGTTTTCGAGGACGGCTCGAGGCGGTGCCCAGCAGGGGCTGGGTCTCGCACACCTTACAGGTGTTGTTCCCATCTCCGGAGGGACTGCCAGGTGCAAGCCCGGGCCGGGTCCCCGCTGTCCCCGTGTCCCCCTGGCACAGCCCGGGTCGGGTCCCCGCTGTCCCCGTGTCCCCCGGCACAGCCCTGGGTGTGTGTCACGGCTCAGCACACCCAGCGCTGCTCTCTCTGCCAGCGCCGCTCCGAGTTCAGCGATGCCGCAGCTGCGAAATGGGAGCCACAGGACTGCGCTCTGTCCCTTGCAGTAGTCCTGGGAGTGTTCTTCACATTGCAACCTTATGCTATTTTATTGTTTTTTATAAGCTGGGTAGCGCTATCGTGATTCAGTGTTGTGGTTCAGAACCAAGTGCAAAGAAAAGCAAATGCAGCTATTGTGATAAACTTGCTAGAGTGTAATCCTTTCCAACCAAGACATTTTGATAATTATTCCACCTACATCTCTATCATTAAAAAAAGTTAACTCAAACTCTTCTGCTTATTGTAGTTAAAGATTCTGATACTGCTATTCCCTTCTTGTTTTTGCCAAGATAAGTGAAGAAAAGACATTATAATAGTTCTCGCCTTCATATATAACAGCATAGAGATTTTTCAATGAAAATTTCCAAGACTCTTGCATTTGCACACACATAGCTTTTAGAGATTCTGCTATTATGTAGTTTTGAGTTTCTTTTTTTTTTTTTTAACCATTATTAAAGAATAAGGAGATATTTTCCAGGCTGCTGCTAGTAAATTCTGTTAGAAATTAAGGAAGATGCTGCAGGAAGAAACTTTGATGTAAGGCATATGTTCTGCCATACTTGGAGGATTGAAAGGAGAGAGTTTTGTTGTTTATTAGTATTGCAAGTGACTCACAAGTGACTGTTTTGCAAACGTGATAAAGCTGATTTGTTACATAAAACATGAAGTATTTTATTATTTGACTAGGCTGCTCAAGTTTGTGAGACCTCATGCAAGTATTGAGGAGAATACACCCGGAATAACTGGTGTAAGGGAAGGTCTTCTATCTATATGGGAAAATACAGACTTAAAGGAGGGAAGGGCTTTGTGTGCTGCATGAATCAGGCTGTACTCAGAGGAGTTCCTGGAGGGTAAAAGTGGAAAAAAAAGCAATACAGTCTTGCTGGCATGGTGGTTTGGGCAGAAGGTTCCAGAGTTGATTATGCTGTTGCAGCTCAGAAAGTTGAAATGAACTTTCAAGTGGCCCTGTGGACTCAGAATACAGAAGACCCACAATAGAGTTTAGCTACAAGTTGTCAGTCTTAAACAGGTTGAAGTAAAGGTTTTCTTGCTCTTTCAATGTCAAGATGAGCTCTGACTAAACCAGGATCTGGCTAAAATTGTTAAGTCCAGGATCTGGGTAGATAATTATGTGCTTCAATTCAGCACCAGACCTGCAACCACTTGATGATCTGGAAGAACTGGGAACAGACTTGGTGAAAATATGAGGGCTTGTTGTGCAGGGAATGGTGCAAAATGAAGGCTCCTTGTTCATGTGCCTTGCAAAGCCCTGGTGTGCACCTAAGAAAGCAGCTGTGCCACACTCGAATCTCAGTCTTTATGCTGAGCTCTTTCAGACTTAGGCATGGCAAAGTATTAGTGACCATTGATGCTGCTTGGTGAACATATAATTTTGTTTTTCTTAGTTATTAAGTGCTGATTTTGTTTTTCTTGGGCTTTATGATTGTGTATTTAGAAGTCAAGTGTCCTCAGCAGTTGAAAAACTGCCTGTAGTAGTCAGGCTTTTCTGTAGGCTAAAGTAAAATTTCCGAAGTTACTTTGCACTCCAATGGCCTCCAAAGACTATTAAGGAACTGGCTTGATCATAGTAATTGACTTTGTTTCATTAGTACTAGTGTTGTCAATAAATTCTGGAAAAGCACCTTGAGCAGAAGCTAAGCTGAAGTAGAACAGCTATTAGGAACAACTTGGTTGTAAACTGGATTTCCAGTTTTCATGGCTGAAGTTTTAGCTATTCTGAACAATATCTCTGGTCTGTAAGTTCCTGCCCACCTTTATTTTGCCCTGCCAATAAGATAAGTTTAAGCTGTGTTACACTTGGAGCTCTCTGGGACAATGATACTCCTGATGCAGAAGCATCAAGGCAGCTGCACAGAGAGAGGAATACCTGGATTTTCTTTCTGCTGGTGAACTTAATCCCTAGATGCTCTGCTATCTGCATTAAGGAAAACAGCAAAAGGTCATTGGTTTTACCACCCCAGGAGTCAGGTCTGATGGTGGTGAGATGCAGTTTTACATGTTAGATTTGCCTGTCACTTAGATTCGTTCAGCTGACTTTGGCACAGCCTCTTTCCTCATATTTTATCTCTGTTCATGCCTGAACTTGGAAAAGGCTGATAGAGCTGAGCAGTGTGCACAAGCCAGTCTGGTGGAGAACCTTCATCTTCTCCAGGAGTCCAGCACCTCCACATCTGTTACCTTCAGTGCTGGACTCCCAGTGAGTGTTTCTTGTCATCAGCACAGCAGTTCTTTTGCTGCATTAGTTAATGCTAATTTAGCTGACACAAGTTCTTGATTTTTAGAAACAGAAAAGCAGCATTTAGGCTGTTAATAGACATTTTTTTGCAAACTGAAGGAAAGACAGACATGATTTTTTAGCTGAGAGGAACTGCACTGTAGTTTTAGAGGAGAATATTAGCGGAACATGATTTCACAAATATGCACAACAATACACTAATTCTTTGTGTCTCCAGAGGCCTCAGCCCAAAGGTAGCTGAAATTCTATACCATAATTGCATTCTTTCAAAATTACAGCTATAAGAGGCCATAGTTGTTTCCAGAGAAATGTTAAAAATGGGATGTGCATTTTTCTCTACATACGTTGCATATGTTAGCATTCACTTATAGATTACTTCATTAACCTTTGCTCTTCAGAAGCCTTGCAAAGAAAAAAATACTTGAAGGAAAAATAGATTGGGAGAGCAGGCTGAAGGGAATTCATCCAAGGTCAAAATCCAGCAAGTTGGCTCTCCCTGCCCCCTCCCTCAACTGCACAGCTTCTGCTCCTTCTGTCTCCACAAGGAACAGATAAGTCTTGCAGGTGCTGCAGAAGCAGGGATTATTTTGGTGCTTATTCCTCATGTGTGGTTTTAACATACTTTATAATGCACTCGTATGATTTACTTATTCAGGTTTTTTCTTGTTCTTGAATGGAAGCTATGGTAGCAACCAAAAAAGAAACAAATACAAACCAAAAATCCAGGTAAAAGGCACCTTTTTTGTCTATTCTTTTGTTTTAAAGACTGCAGAACCATTACCTGAGTGGCTTGTGCCTGAGATGCCTCTGGCATTGATAGCTCTTCAATACATCTGGTTTTAATTTATCTGTAGCTGTTTTTCCTTTTATTTCTATTACCTATTTTTGGTGTCCACATGGTGACAATAATATACTGAACGTAGCTAAACTCACTCTCACTCTATATTCTGGATTCAATTTTAAAAGTGACTTCTCATGGCCAAGTTACCAAGCTTTGAAATATGGGATCATAATAGAAAGGCTGACAGTATCTTAACAGTGTCTGTATTAGTGGGTGTTTCTCTAATATAAACAAATGGTGTTATTGGACTCTTTCTTTCCCCATGCTCCCTGCTTTCAATTAAAGGTGGTTTTATCACTCATTAGCTTCAAAATCATCATCTTTTTTGCTTAACAGGTTTTTTTTGTTTTGTTTTCCCCTTTGAATCTGGAGTGGAACAGGACAGACAGGGAAAATTTAGGTTGTAGCTTATCCAGAAGACTTCCCTGCTGTCTGCTGCTATTATGTACTTATGTTCAGCAAGTGTGTAAATAAACACTTTCAATCTAAGCCTTGAAGGAGACAATCGTTAAGGAAAGTGTCATGACAGCATAATTAAAAGGATGATCATTTTAAGATGCTGTGTTTCTAGTATATTTTATTGATAGAAATGAAGTCTTTTTTCATAAAGTAAAAAAAAAAAAAACAAAACCCCCCAACCTCTGAAAATTTTTCAGCTGATACTCAGGGAAAGGCTTACCCATTACATTAATGCAAAACTCTCTGTAAACCCCACATTTTGGGCTGCAGTTGCACAGAGAGATGAAGGTGGAGGGAGCATGTCCTGTTGTGTGTGGGTGATAATGCTGGGGCTGCCCACAGGCTCCTCCAGGAAAATTGCTGGAACAAGGCAGTGCAGGGGACAGAGGTGACAGCAGCAATGATGTGCAGACAGGCGAGGGAGGTGCCTGAGCTTCCTCCTTTGTGCCTTCTCCTGGCTGTGGAAATACCCCACGGGTGGAAGCCGCCCTTGTAACTGCAGGATGTTGTGTAGCTTCCTGTAAATACTGTGTTAATTGGAGTGTCTGCGTTTTCATCTGTGCTAGGTGGTATTTTCTCTTAGAAATCCTACCACACACTATTATTAACTGGAAGCAGTTGTGGATTCCTTTTCTTCAGCTATTTCCTTTACCTAAAAATGTAAAACTGTGCTGCCCTGAAGGGTTATTTAGCAAGAGTTTTAATGAAATAATAGAAATGTTGCACTCTAGTGATTTGCCCCATGCAGGGAAATGTCACAGTCCACTGGTCTTTCCCAGGGACATTGCATGAGATTACACCTATTTTCATTGCTCTGCTCAAGTACAATATTGTTAAGTAAATATTTGGACAAAAATGTGGCCATCCTAAGGTGTGAGCTGTCCTGCAAGGTAAATAATTAAAGCTTGTGCTCTCTCTGGTAGCAGAAACCAGTGCTTGATACAGGTTTGATCATTTCACATGTCTCTTTGTTAATCCATAACTGTCTTCTGCAATTATTTTCATCACTCAGCCAAGCAAAGATAAAAGGTAGAACATGCCCCTCTCGCCTGCTCCCAGGGAAACTCCATTATCCTTCTAGGCTCACGTGGCTGTGGAAAAGCCAATCTGAGTGGGGAGAGGCAGCCCACAAGGACGAGCTCAGTGTGAGCAGAAAATGAAGTTGTTACCAGACAGCAAACTGCAGCCCTCGGTTCTTATGAATATTTGAATAAGTAACTAAAAACAGCTCAGTGGACTCTAAGCAACTGTGACAGCTGAAACTGCCTGGGAAACCAGCAGTCTACAAGGAACACGATGAAAAGATCAGCAGTCACAATTCCACCTACACCACCAGTATATTGTAAAATATGAGCAAGTTCTTAGTCCCCAAATATTGTTTAGGAAGAAAAATACATTTTCTCCCTATGAATTTTCATAAGCAAGGTATATACTGAATCTGGCAGGAAATTTTGAATCCAATAAAATCCAATGATTTCTAACCTACTCAAGGCAAGAGAACACCCACATTCTTCAGACATTGAAATATTGATGTTGCTTATACTTATAGAAAATTTGCCCTGGTGAATCTTTCATTAATATTTTTCAGCTATTTCCATGTGGCAAGAAAGATGATGACAACAGCTTCCCTGAAGCTAAAATGTTCTGAATAACCTGCACTAAAAAGAGTGAAAGAACCATAATAAGCAAACTAATGAAAGACTGGGCTTATTTTGTAGCATTTGGAAAAATAAGTACAGGAGTTATAAAAAGAACAAAGCAGCTATATCTGTTTTCTTTAAAAAAAAAAAAAGTTTGTTACACTGAAGTGCAACTTCTTTCTGACAATGATTTTTTTGTTCCTTTTTATTTTCATGTGTGTCATATAAAGCTGCTTCAAGATGTATTTTCTATGGACTTCTTGATGGTATAGACCACAGTTATTGTTCTCTGCTGTGTTCATCACATGAATATTCCTGACTCAGTTGTTTTTGCTGGGACTGCTTACACAGGAGGAGGCTCCAGAATTGGTTTGGTATGGCGTTTAAGGTGTTGGCTTTACAGGAAAACTTTGAGGGTGACATCTTCCTCTCATTTTTTATTGCTACTGCAAGTTTACACTATAAAGCTGGCTTGAGAACCAGATGAATTGTTCAGATAAAATGTAACTGGCTTGCTGTAAATGAGTAATGAAGAAAGAGCTCTGCTTTTAAAATAGTGAGATGAAGAGCCTTTTTAACAGAAACTGCACTTCCATCTGTCAAATGGCACTTTATCCTGGCATTTGTGCCATTTGGTAGCAATGACATTGGTTTCAGCACAGCATCTGCAGTGCTGGAACTGAGCACTTGGAAAAATTGTGGAGTTCCCACCAAACCCATTCTTATGCATTCACCAAGAATGATGATGGAATAATTGATCCTGTAGCAATAAAACACAGCTATTGACTGGCAGCCCTCTTGAACTCCTGCCCAGAACTCTCTTCTATGAGCTCAGGTTTTAGGGATCCACAGTTGAGTCATGTTTGTTAAGGGAGCAATGCCAGAACGAGCTGGAAGGCTTAGGTCTGATTCTACCTATATCTATATCCATCAAGTAAGCTGAAGTTTCCCAGAAAATGTGAAGTAAATAAAAATTCAGTGAGCGTGAGTGAACTACAGAACTGTATTCCAAGTTCTTTGGACATTTCTGTTTCAAATTTTGCATTTGTAACAATGTTTTTTTTTTTTTTTAAATTTGATCCTTTTATTTTGATTACATCACTGAAACCTTACCTGGTTGTGATTAACTTGTGGGATTTAGTTTGTATTATGGCATTACAGTTGCTTAATTTTGTTCCATATTGCATAGAGAAGGTCCCGAAACTTGTTTGCTTTTTTCCAGTGCTTTGTTTTTAGTAATATTTTGTTCTTGCAAAACTGATGGAAGATGTTGAAGAGAATTGATGATTTTTGCAAGGAAGAAGGAAAAGGGGATGGGGAGGGTGAGGGCAGGGAAAAGTCACCTCTCTTGAAATTCTAGAGATGATGCCCCTATTTGGGACCATAGCACAGCAAAAGTGTAAAGGGCATTTTCTGTATTCCCAGGACTCTTGGGTAAAGTACAGAAGCTTTATAAACTGCACGTGATCTGTTCCTCTGCCCTTATGTTAGTTTTGAACTGGTCTCTTGATTTCAAGGGTTTGTGATTTTGGCTATACTTTAATGAATCCAAGTTTATATCAAGTGCCAGAGACAGTAGATTTAGGGAGGTCTGAAATGGAACAGGATTTGCCTGGAAAGACCTGTTTGGAATGCAGCAATGTCTAGAAATGAAATGGGACAAACTGTTCTAGTGAAGGATGGTGGTTTCCTGTCTGCTCTTGTCTAGGCTTCTGACTCTATGGGGAATGTTGAAAAGAAGTGCAATTTGTCCTCAGGAGCTGAGGGGTTGGAAAGTTCTGGCTCAGTGCAGAAGCAGGAGATGCCAATGGGCATCCTAAAGACCTGATGTGCCCAGTGAAGGATGGCAAAGACAGAAGTGTGATGCCCCTAATGGTGTTCCCTGCCCTCTGCTTCTCACCACAGCAGGGAAGTCTGAGTCAGCAGCCAGGGCTACTCTGGTTTGAGCTACACCGATGGTGCAACTCTTTAAAAGATGACCTGGCATCACTGCTGCACCTTTTAAAGGTCCCATTAAAAGCTGAAGATGATTCAGTTAATCAGGTCTGGATCATTTATTTTCTCAGTTTTTATGTTACTGTCTCCATGGAGTACTGCACCCCCAAAGAGACTATTTTCTTGTGTATTAGCACTGATCCAAGTTGAAAAGTTCTTCAAAGAATTAGGGAAGCTCTAGATATGTGTGTATATATTCCTGTGTTTTATCTCCTCAACTATCTTTCAGCATCTCTTTTCCTTTAACTGTATCAACCTGACAAAGCAGGTGGGGGTATGGTTGGCTTCCCATGCTTTGATGGATGAAGACTGAAGGAAGCACCATCAAAGGCTTGACCCATTTTCAGGTACCCCAGTGGGATGAGGAGCTGTGGAATAAAAGTTTGTTGTGCTGTGCAGTGCAGACAAGCTCTGTAGGGTGCTGACGGGTTCTGAATGCTTTCTCACCTCCTTGTTCAGGCACAGGAAAGGAGTTTTTCCTTCAGTGTTGCTCACACTGGGTGAAACACCACAAATCCAAAGCTTTCCTGAATTTCTTGTAAGGCAGGAGTGTGCTAAGTGCACAGCTAAATGCTTGCAACAAATATGAAAGTGTTTAGAACAGTTTGTCTTGTTGTTTTGTTTTCTAGCATTTTGGACAGCAAAGGATGTTCTTTAATCTTGGTGCTCTCCCACCTTCTCTCCATTATTGATACTCAGTTTCCCACCAGGAGGTTGCAGGCAAGGTTGATCAGAGGCTGTGTCTTCACGAGGTGTAGCAAACAACAACAAATTGGTCCTTAAAAATAATTTTTCTTTCTGTTTCATGTTTTTCTGGGGAAAGAACTCTTTATTTTTCTCTCATCCTTCCCCAGTAAATGGACACAGCAGACTGAATCCAGTTGTTATGCACAGAAATCGGAGCCTATACTTAATGAGAGGTTTGCTTCCACGAGTGACTTTGATTTAACCATGAAAGGGAGGCACCACTGCTGAGATCTTGGTGTCTCCCTGTAGCATTCTGCCGCTTCAGAAGGGTCTGTTTGGGCTCACATTAGCGACCTCTTCACCCGCAAAGGAAAAACAAGAGTTTCTATCCTGCTCTCCACTGGAAACATTTCAGCATTTATCACTGATTCTGGAAGTGATTTCCTCTGAGATTTTCTTGGCTTTGTACACAAAAAGTAAGACCTGAGAATTGTTTCATTGCTGTTCCCCTACCCCCCCCAGGCCCCTCCACACAGTAGGAGACAATAGCCTATTTCCTTTTGTTATTATCTTAGTAGGTTCTGGAAGGCTTTTTTTGTCTGTTTTTATAGCCAACAGTTGGAAGCTTTTATTTTCTCTCCATGGTTCTTCACATAAGTGGGGACTTCTGTTTTTGTGATTCAATTATATGCTTGTCCGTTTACAATACTTGATTACTTTTTGAGTTCATAATAGATTGGGGGGAGAGTTCTTAGGTTCTTGCTTTTAATTTCTGTTTGAAGTAGTTATTTAAATAAGAGAAAAATAAAATGGACTCTTTGCATAACTAGGGAAATGGAATTACTGACTTTCATAGAAGTCACTGAAGCAATGGGATTCTAATTGAATCAACTGATAGAATAAGATACTTATAAATCTAAACTATTTGCTTTTGACAGAATTTTAATTTTTTAAATATTATTTTCAAACAGAGCAGCCAAGAAAAGATTTTTCTTTTTTTTAACTGTTTTATATCTGCAATAAATTTCTTTTAAATAAAGACCTTTTTCTACAGATGTTTCTTTGCAAGTTTTTGGGCATCTGTTCTGAATCCCCTGAGTCTTAATTGCAGTAGTCTCTGTAGACATTAAAAATAAACGGTGTACAACATAAAAACCAAACTCATTCTGTGGAAAAGCCTGCTATGATTAAAATTCTCAAGAAAATTTTGGATCCATAATACCTTCTGAGGATTGAAAGGAGTCTGATTTGTCCATTTGAGAAGGAAATTGGGTCAGTGTCTTGAATGGCAGCTTTCCGGAGTACTGAAAATATCATATTCTTTATTATTTGGAATGTGAATTTAGGATACTTTTATTTTTTTTCTTCTCCATTGAAATTATTGCATGACAGTGTTACTAAAGGCATTTGGGAGGGGAACTTACTCCATGAGAAGTTGTGTAGCAGAGGAAAGTGAATAACCTGAGGCAAAACAAGAAAGCAATAGGAACAAGTTCAGGTCAGGGATTATTGCTTCAGGGATTAATAGCTGAGAGCAGCAAGGCAGTAGTGAGGTGAAAGCAGGCTAAATACCTTAGAGCTGCAATCAGACTATACGAAAAGAACTTGTAGAAACATGGCAGTCCTGGCATGTAAATCAGGTTTTTGCCAGGAATGGAGGTGCTTGTATAGCAATGGCGAGGAAATTTATATTTTAAATTATATACACAAAGGAAAAACCCCAAACAATAAACTAGTTTCATGATTGCCTTAAAAACTGATCCAGTTAAACTTGTGTGGATCCTTAATGTCAGTGTATTTAAATACCTTAGCTTGTTCTGGTAAACAAATCCAACAATCCTGTTTAGATATATCTATATTTACACAAGTTAACGACTTTGATTCCTAAGATTCTTAAATGGCTGGGCTAAGTGGAAGCAATCCTGCTAGCAAAGCTGTGCTGTGTAAAAATGGTATGTCTGCATACTTCTGCTCTAGAAAATAACCTTGATAACTTAAACTTCTTCTTTACCTGATGCTCCAATGTGCCCACGTTCACATTCTGGGTTTCCTCAGCAATGTGACGTTTCCAAGTGCTCAATTTGTCTGCTCCTGCCCCGAGTGTGACACCACTGCTTCCCTGGCTCTTGTTTCAGCTCCGTGCAGACCTGTCCCCAGCCTGACGAGGCACCAGGACGTGCTGCAGCCTTCTCCAGCAGCACAACTGCATCGAGGTCCCCTTGTTCTTGTCCTGGCCGCATCCTGTGTTAAGCATGGTGAGAATGAAACATTGCTTACAGAGTTTACAGCATGTCCTGATTTGGAAGGAACCCACAGGGATCATCAAGCCCAGCTCCTGGGTGAATGGCCCATACAGGATTGAATCCATGACCTTGGCATTGTCAGTGGATATTCTAACTTGTCATCCCCTCAAATGTCTTTCGGTTGTAAGAAAAGTAGGTTTCTTCAGAAGGAGCAATTTAACTAGTGGCTTTGTACAGGAACCTTGGGTTGTCAAGGTTTGGGAGATTTGGGGTGTGAGTTGTGAAGGATGTGAGCTGTTAGCACTTCACACCAGGCATTGTCCTGAGCTGTGCAGTGTCCAGTGCCCCAGAACGTCGTGCTGTGAGCAGCAGCACAGCTACAGCAGATATAAATATCTGCCATGGAAGGGGCATGGCATGGTCAGGGAGCCAAAGGGAGAAATTCTGTCTGTACAGTCTGTGCCCATCTGCTAGGACTGACGTTCTGGATCAAAGGGATGAATTTTCTCCCTTCAAAGACCTTTTCTTGTTATAGGCAAGTTTGCATTTATGTAAAAGGAGAAGACATACCAAAACAAGGTATCCCAGCTTACAAATTTTAATAGTGTCAATATTAAGAAAGAAACCTCTAAAATCAGGTTAGCCCCCTGACTTCTGACTGAAGAGTGATCCAGTGCTCTGTATAGACAATTCAGTATTAATTATCTAGTATTTGATTCTATTTTTCAATGTCTTCCTTCTAAGTGTGGATTTCCTATGTGTGACTATGGAACTGCCATCTATCATATTATTACTCTTTCACCTCTGGTACCTTGTGAATATGAACTGCTGCTTTTGAATTTTTTCCCTTTTTATCATTGACTGTTCAGTGATTTATTTCTTACTAAGATTGCAGATCAGATGTTCTGTCTTTGAACATTAGCCTTCCATGGGAAGAATGATGAAGGTGGGCAAATGACATCAGATTTATTTCTGCATATTCTCACAGTGACTCAATCTTTCAGCAGCACAGCTGAGTACCTGCTGAAGCAGTGCTAAGCTCTGGATGTGTAATGGGAAGCCATCAAGCAGCTTGTTACAAGATGTTTGTTTGCATTCTACTCTAAGCAGCTGTAAATAAACATATTGCAACAAGGCCCTGGTTTTGTCTGTAATTCAGGAAGGAAGAGAAGGAGGGGTTCAAGCTGTTTTCTTCAGGCTGCTTTTATGTTCCAGTCTGCCTAAGGTGGTGAACTGCTGCATGTGCCTGTGAACAGACCAGAGTGAGCTCCTTGTTTCTTATCCCTGCAGCTCCTTTCAGAAAGCCCAGTAGCCCCTCACTTTATTCTGTCGATAAGACACTCCACTCCTTTATTTTTTGAACCAAGGTTCTCTTTTATGTGACTTGAATTGATATTAAAGGAGAAGATTATTCTGAGGCCCTCTTGTTGCCAAGTCTTTGCCAAGCCTCATCTGTGTCTACTTGCAGGGCAGAGTTCTTGGCAACCAGCCCTATCAACTTTCTTCTTCCTCCTGCTGCTGGTGCAAAAGCCAAACACAATGGAACCAGATCACATTTTTCTTATCTTTTGATCGCTTTTTAGCTCACATTGGATTTCTGCTTTGCCAGCATTGAAAATAATTAAGAGCTGGTAATTCAGCCATGGTTAGCACTAGGTATAACTTATACCATAATGTTCATTCACTTTTCTTTTCACTTACCTCCTATCCCCAGGGTAAGGAAAGTGACATTCATGAGAAAAGTTAGGTCACAACTACTCAATTTTCCAGCAGAGCTAAACTTGGCTGCACAAGTCCTGAAGGACGGGTGTCTACTTTCTAGAAGACAAATGATATATTGATTTCCTATTAAAAGAGAGTACTGACAGGAACTTTCAAAACAAAAGCCTTCTTTCACCAGAGCATTTAAATATGGGACTGCTTAAATTGTGCACAGTCTGAGGAGCTCTTCAGTGCCTGCTTTGAATCCCTGTGCCAGCCCTGCCCTGGCCTCACCTGGGCTTTGCCCAGTGCTCAGGGGTCACCTGCCACAGTGATAACGTGCATCTGGCATCCCTCAGCAGACTGCTGAGATTTTGAATTTCTGAAGAGTGTCAGAGCCCACTGAGGGTTTTCTTTCCTTTCTCTCTTTTTTTCCCTTTCGTCTGTCACAGTCACAGCGTGAACTTCAAGATTCATTTCAAGTCTTCCTCCATTTTGTGAGGACAGGGAAGAGGTTAAGCAAAATACTTTGATTTTAAAAGCCGATTTTATTTTCTGTATTTCTACTCTTGTATTACAGTTCTTATTTTCTCCAAATCCTGACCAAAAATTTCCTGACAAAGGCAAAAAGAAGTAATGCATTTTATATTTTTAAATTACTTTGTCAGATGAGGAGCAGCAGCTTTTTTGAGATGGGTATTTTTATCTTGCTGTATGATTAGTCTGCTTGTACCTTCGCACGTGTGCAGGTACCATTGTTACTGCTGCTGTAGGTGGTGATAATTTAATTGTCCTGGAACACAAAACAGGGACTTTGCCCCTTTCATTTTATTTTTTTTTTTTAATTTGCTATATTAGCAGTGTTTTCTCACAGGATTTATTCAGCTCACAGTATCACTTCCCAAGTGACTTTCCCCCTGTGTTCCACCCAGGTGATCCCTGCTGTGGATGCCTCTCCTTTCAGGATGAGAGGCTGGTTCTTGGCAGGAGCTGTTCCTGCTTGCCCCAGAATGGAAGAATGACAAGCTGAAATAGTGACTCATGGAGAAAATATCTTTCAAGTACAGGAAATGAGGAGACAAAATATCAATCTTTTCCAATCATATTTGTCAAATCTCTATGAAAAAGAGGGGGATGATAAACTTTCAGGCATTTCTAATTTGAAAAATACCTGTAGGACTTGCTCCAAGCAGATTTTTTTTTTTAGTTAAGATTCTCAGGAAGCTATAAAACACAGCAAAGCAATGGCAATAAGATACCACCAGTTTCTTAAATAGATGAAAGGATGCTTCAAAGTCTATTTGTTTAGCCAGTCTCTCTTTTCATCTTTGTTAATTGCTGAGAAGGATGAAGTAGCATTAGTATGCACAGCTTGTGAATTATAATCTTTAAAAGCAATCTTTTTTTTTTTTACCATAGGTGTTAACCTTAATTCTGCTTTCCCACAGGTGCAGCATGTGTATTTACTGACATACTTAGAAATTTAGTGCCCTAATAATAAAAAAAAAAGACAAAGTAAATGAATAGGTCTGGAAATTGTTTTATTAACTGAGAGGGCCTCTTTCTAGGCATCCATATTCTTTTGTTTGTTGTTTAAGTCTCTTGTAGTAATAGATACCATTCCCAATTTTCAAGATTGTATTAGAGCTCATGTAATAGTTCATTTGGAAACAATCTTAGTATTAAGTTGTCCAATTCTTGTACTACTTTTTACTCTACTATATGCAGTAACACATGAAAAAGCTGTCTTTGGTAATACAATCCAACTTTTGAGTTTTACATGTGTATCTAAGAGATCTTGCTTCTCATCTTCCAAGTTTATTCATGGTAGTCCTAATCCCTAAATTGAGACTGAGACGAAAGCTTATATATATATATATGTAAATGTGTGTGTGCTTATGTATGACAAAATGAGCTATGTCTGCATCACAGTGTTACCCAACAACCTGATATCCATTCTGTCCACATTGTTATAATGCTGCTTCTGGTGTCTGAATGAAAAATCATTTGTGAACTCAGGCTTGGTCATTTTCAGCAATTGGAATGCCATATGGCAGGTGACTAGTTTATCACTGCAATGGTTTTGAACTCAATATCAGATAGCCAGTGAAAAAATAGGTGTGAAATTTGCAGTTGGAAATGTGTCAGAATTAGCTTCTTAAAAGTTGTTTGGCATGTGTCTTTCCACTCTATAGAAGAATTTCTCTAGCTTGAGTACAGTTTGGAATGAGCTTGCTAGCAGCTGGTGTGTTTCAGTGTGCTTCCCCCACCAGTTTGCAAGCATCAGGGTGGTATTATCAAAACAGAGATAATCCTAAAAAGAAAATAAAACATGGAGGGGGAGAATTAACTCAGCTGTCATTGCACACACAACTTTCTCAACCCCACTGAACCAAAAGCTGCCTGGAGCTGTAACGTTCTGCACGTGTCAAGGGCACATCAGTTTGGCTCTGGTACAAATAACATCTAAACCAGCACAATGGTGGTGGGGGAGGATTCTGATCTCTGGAAAGCTGGTTTTTTGGCTTTGAGTGCCTTCCAAAATTTTTTTTTAAGTGTCAATTAACCTTTGGTAGGTAGATTAGCAGGCATGTGGGATTCTTCTCCAACAATGCTGTAGTAGCTTTTTTTCCCCCTCTGTACCTGAAGAGTCATATCACTGTACACAGATCTTTTCATCTGGTGGCCCCTCAAGAGCTCTTAAACAGGCCTGTTTCCACCTTCCCTTGACAGTGGCTGCCTTCCCAGGTTTTCTGCTGCATACAGAAGAGCCAGTTTATAAAGATATAGAGCCCAGTGACTATAAAGGAGCTCAGTCTGTCGGTTTGTCATGCTTTACAGGATTGTGGGCACCCTGAAGGGAAGATTAGTGGATGATTGCCCAAATTGTCAAGGTTCTGAATTCTTTTTTAGCAACCATTTTCTTGCATCAGCTTAGAAAAAGTCTGTTTGGGGGGGTGAAGGGGGAAGGTAGTGAACAAGCAGGAATGATGGCATTCCCTCTGTTTAGGACACTGATCACTGGCCAGTGCAGCCCAGTTTTTCAATTCCAGATCTAAGTATCTGGCCCAGCCCATTGAGACCTAAGCGTGACCTTTGAGCATTTTGTGCTTGCCTAGAAGCTGCAATCAAGGAACCTAAATATTCAGTGTATCTTCAAAGCTGCCTTCTCCAGCTTTGACAAACAAAATTACTGAGTTTCTCTGTCTTCCATTAGAGACACCTTATTTTGTACTCCTGCTGTAAATTTCTCTCTCTCTCTCGGTATTCTAAATTAATATCTGTTCAGTTTCTGTTGCCCTCACTGTTCTGCTTGTACCCCCCTGCCTCCTGCAGCAGAGTGATGCTGGGGTGTGCCGAGGTGAAAAATTCCTCTTGATTAAGCAAAGTCACTGGTCAAATATGAAGGGAAAGGGCCAGATCTCACTGCCACACACTACACATATGGTCAACACTTGTGCCATGAGTGCAGTGCTTTTGGGACATGTCATTTCAGCCCGTCCCCGTGAATAATCTGTCCAGCACAGGCACAGTAAATCCACTGCTCCTGGACAGGCTCAGGTGCACTGTGTGGGATGTGTGCAGTGGATGTCTGTGCACTGCAGATGTGGCTGAGCTTTCCAGCAGACCATTATGTATGCCAGATGTCCAAAAGTCCCAACCAAATGTCAGACTCAGGTTTTATTGGATCAAAACTTTCCCTTGGGAAAGCTGGCTCTGTGACAGGAAGGATGTAAAGTGTTGTTCATGGCTGTGCCAGGGAGTGGTGATTTTTGGTGCACTTGTTTGCAAACCTGATAAAACACCAGATAAAGAGCAAAATTGCAAATTGTAGAAGTTTGATAGGAATTAATGATTCTAAAAGAGTAGATCCTAGAAAAAATAGTTTAGGGCTGAATTTTGGGACATGATTACAAGAGGTGGGTGTTTTTAAGGTCAATACTGAAAAGTCACTGTCCCAGTAAGAGTTCTCTGGGCTGACAGCTTCTGAGCTTGTGCCCAGTACAGCTACTGCATGTCCTGTTCAAATTGCTGATTTATTCCAAGCATCATTGCTTGTTGCACTGGGCAACAGGAATGAAACCCAATTCACTACTGACCACTGCTGTAACAGTGAAGTTAGTGATGCATAAACCTGGCTTTGGCCACCTGTGCAGGCAGGAGTCTTTTTGTCTCCCTATTCCCCTGATGGGATTAGCAGGGAGAGCTTAGCCCTGTTACACTTCCACCATGGTCATGCTTGCCCTGAATAAACTGGTGTGAGCCTATTCCCAGTCTGAACTGGAAGAATAAAACATTGGTATGTGTGATGCCTGGAAGAAGTGGAGAAGTATTTGTAGCTGAGCAAACTTGGGCCAACTAGCTGAGCAGCCATGGGCTCTGCATTCAGAGCCAAGAATAAAGTTGATGAGTCTTTTATATACTTCCAGTAGCTTCAGTATTATCTCAGGTACATTCAACAGTACAGCTGTAAATTACAGTGAGAAGAAAATTCAGCCAAACAACCTGTTTTGTGGTTAATCTATTCAGGCTTTATTCCTCCAGGAAGTTATCCCGTGTTACTTTATGTACTTGCTGCCTGTGGGAGATGGTACCTCTGGGAATGTGTTTCTGGGTCACTGGATATTGCAAGGTTACACATGACTAGAGAGAGAACCAGCTATGTGTCTACAGTATCACTTGTTCCCAGTCTCAGTAGGTAATAAATAGTGTCACAAAGCATGGCAATAGTCGATATACCTACTAAACCATCTGTTCAGAGCTGCTCAAATGGACTTGGCTAAGCAATTATCCCCCAGGGGCTGTTTGTACGTTCGAGTATCTGCATATCCTTTAGATCTTAACCTTTAGACCGGTCCACATAGCAATGCCTTGATTTATTTTCTTTGTGTGGTCTTGACCTTCTGGCAGACTTGACATTACCCCTCTCAAGAATGTAGATCATGCTAGAAATGAATTTCTGTACTTCCCAACTGCTGGTTTTGTGTGAGTTTTTGTAATCTCTCCTATTAAGCTATCAAACTCAGGCCTAATGATCCACTGAGGCTGGACAGGATTCATGCAATATGAGGACTGCACTTTGGGATAAAACTGTTCCAAATATGCTAGCTCTCTTCCCTTTTCATTTTCTATGCTCTTGCCTTTTTTCTCTCAAGTCTTGAAAAGCTGTAGAAATCATGTTCTTTGCAAATAAACTTTCTCTTTAGGAGCTGTTACTCCCTCTGTTTCAAACGGAGAGAGGAAATCTTATAGACTGGAAAAAGACACAGCGAAAATAAGGTGGATTTTTTTATTGTCTCCTATTAAATAAATACTGCACTTTCAGTGGGTAAATTTAGCTGGGCTGGCAGTACCCAAATACCCTACATTTTTAATGGAAATGCATCACATACTGTAGCTGCATTAGGTGGGCATAATGAAAAGTGGCCTGTGAGTCTGTGCTCCTGGTGGCCTCACAGAGGATGCTGTGGTTTGGGAGAGGCATGAGGAATGGCTTCATTTCCCTGCTTTAGAAGAGCTGATCCCTACAGCTCCCAGCTGAAGTGAATGCTGGCAGGGCTGTGCCCCACTGCTATCAGTGCTGTTTGTGTTCCTGGGGTAAAAAACAGTGTTGTAGTTCCTCCACTGGGTACTTCAACTTTTCACCCAAGTAGTGAGGCAAAGGAAGATGATGCTGTCAGTAAGATGACCTGACATCTCTTATCTCCATGTTTGCACATATGTTAAAACTGTTTCACGTATATTTTAAATGAGTCCTGTGATTTATTTCTTAGGCTCTGAACTTGCTTTGTGGCTTCAACTTTTGAATCACAGTAAAGGTTTGATAGTCTTTAAAAACGTATCTGTGGCCTGCTTAGAAAAACTGACTCTGTCATGACGTCTGTAAAGCAGTCAGGACTTTAATGGGCAATCCTTGATGCAAAACACTTCGTGCCTTTCAGCAAAGAACTAAATATATTTTAAAAGGTGTATAAAAAGAGAGGTTACAAAAGGCCTGACACTGTGTCCTTCTATGCTCATGAAGAAATTTCTAGTCCTGGGCCCATGCTGCTGAAGGCAAATCTGAGGCCCTGGCCTGCAGTGGATATGTCTCAGGGCTGCAAGCTCTGCTCTGGGGAGATGTTTCTAATATTTGCCCTCATTTTTGACTATGAAATGAAGGCTAATGATATTCTGGCCTCTACCCTTTTATCTGTACAATAAAAGGCACAGCTCTTGTGTTACCTGCTGAGGTCTGCCATAGTTGCTGAAGACAACAGCCAGCTTCTGGAATTTTAAAAAGTTAATGCTTTCTAACTATATAGAGATGGTTCTCATAGAATCATGAGCTACTATTCAGTTCAGGCTTGCTTATGGAAAAGGAAATGGCTTAGCAGTGGTAGTGGTGGCAGCTAGCCCCATGGCTTGGTTCCTAGTTGCTTGTTGTGGTCTAACAAAGAACATCTCTATTCCTAGCAGGATGTTTTCTTTGTTTTTCTTGCCTTTTCCTCAAGAACAAGTCTCTGTATGCTGGGGCAGAAAAAGATGGTATAACTCTTGCTTTGTTGCACAGAAACTTCACAGGATTACAGTCTAAGGAGAAAGTGTATTTATTATGGCATCTTTTTCATCAGTGGATGTCAGAGGAATGCACAAAGAAGGTCAACACCATTATCTGTTCTGCAGATGGAGAAACTGTCTCTGTAGTTAGTGCAGGCAGGGAAGCTGTCTCGCCATACAGACGTTGCCTGGAACCTGCTCTGTAGCCCATAACTGAATTTGAACTTGCATGAGAATTTATTCTTTTCAATTGCACCTTTGGAGCCCGTTTGACCTTTTTAAAGGATTATTTCTCCAACAGTAAATATGAAATATTATTGCAGAGATTTCTGCATCGCTTTTATTAATTACTTTTGGTCTGTATTATTTGAAATGAAGGTCGTTTAATTAAGCTGCTCAATTTTTAAAATTGGCAGTATTTTCCTACTAGTGTTATAGCAGCCAATGATCAGAAACAGCGCTTCAGTGCTGTGTGTGTCCACTCTTCATGAATAATTTTCTCTCTCAACACAGAAATTTGCTTTGAAGAAAGGTACGGATTAATTTTTCAGATTTATTTGAGCTCTAAATGTCTAGCAGCTTCAGTGGAGAAACTTTGTGGGGCAGAAAAATGATGGGAAATTGCACACCAGGCTACTCCCTGCCCATGAAGTCATGCTGAAACATGAGGCTGATGTGCTGCAAGCAGCTGGAGTGTTTCGACTTTCAACCAGTGATTTTTACACATGACTTACTTAAAAACTGATGGCTTGTTTAGGGTTGGCTTAAGACAAAGCTTAAATAAAGAGCTGGAGATGAGTAGGATTAAAAGTGTAATTTGATATAGATATGAATGTCAAGGTCAGCAATATTTAGCATTTAAAGGACAAGTTTTGGAAGGAAAACTAGCCTTCCTGCTTCAGGATCCAGCCTATTCTTTGTTCCAAAGGTGGGAGGGACTCCCCTCAGTAGCTGCATCACCTTACTTTGCCTGGCTTACACTTTTTCTTCTTGAAAATCTGCCTTTAAATGTGGGATAAAAAAAGAGAAAACTGGAGAATCACCTGTGTGTCTGGTTCTTTCTGTGCTTGTTCGTGTGTGTGGAGGGAAGGGAAAGAAAAATGCATATACATGTAAAATACACACAATCAGTGGCTCTGCTTTTGGCCTTTGTGTCTTCATTCACTATCTAAAAAAAGATCTTTATATTTTTTCCAGCTATAGTGAGCATACTAGTATGTTAATGCATCTTTCTGTACATAGCTGGGGCAGAAACTTGTCCCCTCTCTGGACTAGTAGCCAGAGTAAGGGGATCTCAAGGACTCCCCTCTCACTATGAGGAGGAAACAGGAGCAGGGAATAAATCCAACAACTGACTCAGGGTTTCTGTGTTCTAGTAAGGGATTCAAACCATGAATGATTTACACTCATTAAGTTTGAATTTCAGTCCGAATCTCAGCAAATTTTATGCTGCATTTCTCTTTTTCACATTAAAGATAAACCATCAGTGTGGAACAGTGATATCTCTTCTGTCTGCTCCAAGCTTCTGAAGGAGTCACAGAGCTCATCCTTGGCAAAACATCTCTGTTACAAGCAGTGCTGTTTGTATCTCAGGTTGCTGTTGCCTGCCTGTCTGCTGCCCCTTCACCCCAGGAATGACCTGAGAGCAGCTTTGATTTGCAGAGTGAATGTGGAGAAGCCTAAGGAGGGCTGGGTACCTTGGAGAGCCAAAGGCTGTGTCGGGTTGTATGGCAGCCTGTTCCAAAGGTTAGCAAGCATCTCCCACTCGTGCTCCCAGGGAGTCTGCCAGATTAGATATTTCTATCCTGGCATACCTCTAAAATCATAATGACTTTTATTTAGCGTTAATGTGGATGCCTTGAACATTTCTATGGGACTTCCACTGTCAAGTCAGCATTAAAGTGCCATTAAAACAAAGTGTTACTGTAAGAAGCAGAACCTGCCAAACATTTCTCAGAAGAGCACAGCGCTTTACAAGACGAGTAAGCATTCATTCCTCTCCAGTTTCATGTGAAAGTCAGTGATAAGTCTTTTTATTGATTGGACAAAACAATAGAGAAGGGACATGTGAGAATTGTTGGCAAGACTTTTTATGACAAGTGGCAGATCAGTGGGTATTAATTTGCTCTTCCTTGCACTGCAGTGTCTGAGATGAATCTTCATTGGTAATCAGGAGAATGTGATGTGATACTGCACAGGAATACAGGGCACTTCCTATATAAAATTGCCAAATAGTTCAGCCTGAAATTGTGACTCCTAGCTACAAAACCACATTGCAAAACTCTAGCAATGTTTAAGTGAACTATATTTGATATTTCCATGTAGCATTGACTATATCTTTGTTATAAATTCCCTTTGAAAAGCTACATTACCAGTGAGGCACAAGTTGCACTGAAAGCTCAGGGGTTAGGCTCCTATGTCACTTATGTGACTTCAGAAAGTTTTAGCTGAAAAGATCAAAATGACCAAAGAGTGCTCAGGTTTCCATAGGAATCTTCTGTATTCTGCATCACAGAACCTTATCCTACAAAAGTAGTGTAATAAATCCTAAGATCACTTTACAGCCCTCCTTCACTCTGTGTAGATGATTTATAGCAGAAGTGGCCAAGTGATAAAGACAGGAAAAACTAAGGAATAACATCAGTGAGATCGTGAAATTGACTGAATAAATAAATCCTGCTCTCTTTGTTTACAATCCTCATTTTGCAAGCTTTGAGGTTTAGTGAGGCAACACTTTCCAGCCTTTCTCTGCATTGTTTTAAAATAGAATATCCTACCTCATACCAATCCTATTAAATATGTGATAAAAGCATGGACTGACAACAAATAAGATGGGGAATTTTAATAAGAAGTGTTAAAGTGCAAAAAATCAGGATTTGTTAGAAATTATTTGCTCTCAGTAAGTGATGGGAAACAATAAGATTTCTTAATTTGAAACTGGAAATTTGAGAGGGGTTAGCTGCACAGAGACCTCTGAATGACCCAAGTGAGATGCTTTTGTAGAAGCTGAGATTGCTCTGCCCAGTTCAGGTTGGGAGTCTGAGCTCTGGATTTCCCTCATTCTGGCTTTTGGTTAATTTGGTTAACTGGTCTTTCTCTTTCCTGTTGAGGCACAGGTTTGAAAAGACCCTGTTATAGCTGGTTGTGAGAAGGGAGTGTTTTGAAATGTTTGCTTTGTCAGACAGGAAATCCTTTTCCTCCCTACCTGAAGGTGCCTGATGTTCTTGCTCTCTGCTGAACAGATACTGTGCAGGGCTTGGAATGGAAATGTCAGACAAAAGAGCCTCTCATGTTTTTGATAGCCCTGGAAACTTCATGTTTCCTATCCTAGGAAGAGTACTAAATGGGGTTTTTCATGCCACTACAGCATTCCCAAGGAAGATTCATGATTGGATTATGTTCTTAGGCATTATAAATCAGAGCTAATGGCAGAGATAGGTTGATGGCTTGAAGTAAGTGGAAAAATAAATTGGTCAATGCAAAGGCCTAGGGCTGAGAAGACATAAATATAAAATTTACACCTCCCTAACCCTATTCCCAAAGAAGGAGTCAGACCTCCAATTCTCAAAACATAACTTAAACAAACAGGGAAAGAGTCAGTTATACGTGATCTTTGCTCCAGTGATGGGAAAGTTGAAATCTGGGACAATATAAAACCTATGTGACGCTTTAAAAAAAGTAAGTTCTGTGTTTCCTGAAAAATAGAGAGGTATGTAACATGAAACATTAATTTTGAAACAGTATTAGGCTTTTTCAAGGGAGACATCAGAAGACATAAAAATCTTTGTCAATATCAGATTAGAATGAGATGTTAAAAGAAAAGCTTATATTCAGTCTCATGGGGTTGGACTGTGAGAGTTGAATGCCTCTATTTGGCCTTGATAATTGTTCTTTTATCTTTTGTGCAGTGTTGGTATGTTTTCACCCCCAGCCTGCTGCCTGTGTCCTTGTCTTCTCAACTGCCAGCTACCCTGGCTCAGTTCTCAGCTTTGTTCTCCTTTATGACTCAATCACACACTGTAACATCTCTGCTGAGGCCATGATTCATCACCTGAATGCACTCTCTTTAAAATAAAGTATCTTTTTGTGATAGAAAAAAGATGAAAAAAATGACTTTTCAAAGTAATTCCAGAGGCATTTTCAGTCTAGATATCTTTCCTTTTCATATGTTTTTTTATTTCATTTAAAGCTATATAACAGTATTTAAAAATACAGAGAATATGTAAACCACTAATGATTATATAAGATGCAAAATAACATTCCCATAAATAAATTTTAAGGAAACATAATTCCAAGTAGTTGTTGTCACCAGTCTGTTTTGCTGTTCAATGTCACACTGTTTCTGATCCCATTTATATAGACGTGTTATAGCAACATCTCTGAAGGGAATTGAGCTGTTCTGAGGTGCAATTGCCACAGGTGAGATGAGAGTTAGGATGTTGGTACAGACAGGGATGCTTTATTTGCCTCATCTGTAATGGAAGGGCTTGCTCTGTTCCTCTGCTCTTTTGGATGCCTTTAGAAGAATCTACTCTTTTGTTAGTGCCTGTGAATGAGAGTCTTGATTTTATTGGGAGAAACATGATCTCCCTGCGAATAAAAAATACAGATGGCAGAGGACAGATCCTTTGCTCCAGAACAGTTTTCTTTTGGAGAATGCTGATCTTTATGAATTAGTATCTGAACGTGAATATAAAAATTGGTGATAGCCCTTCATTTGATGTACCCTATTGTTTCTTTCCTGGTGATACTCTTCGGATGGTTTCTTTCCAGCCAACTGACAAAAACTATGGCAATAAGATTTTTAACATGTTTACTCACATGAGGTATTCTTTGGGTCTTGTACAGTCTTGCTTTTGACCAGTGAGAAGGTCTGTTAGTAACGACCCCATGATCATGTGAATGATCTGAGACACCTCATGAGAATGAACCTCCTGGAGCACAGAAGAGAGAGCTGGGTTTTCCAGCTGGGACAGATCTAACCCATTCAGCTGGGAGCCAGCCACCTCCAACCTGTACTTGGCACTTGCAGTGCAATGCAGGAGCTGTTAAGCACAGGGATGCAGAGCAGTCCTGCTTTCCTCCTGCCTCTTTGGACAGCCATTTCCCCACTTCCATTGTCTAAGTGCATTGCATGGCTCAGCTCAAAAGCAATTCCTAAAGTAATGCTTGTGGTAATGCTGGATTGCAGATATCTGTGTGTGTGGGAGTGGGTGTTTGTACAAAAAGGAGCAGGGAGTACAGACACAGGCTTTTCTGATTCACATGTTGCTTTTCTGACTATCCCAGTGGAGCTTACCCATGGGGATGCTGTTCTTTGATTGCTTCAGCTGAGGAAGCTGCTTGGGAGTTGAATGAGGAAGGTGAGCTTAGTGTAGGAAGGAGGGAGAGAGAGAAGAAATTCCCTTTGTGGAGCTTGAGCCAGTGCATGCTTTCTCCTGCTCCAGTATATTACATATCTTTAGTAACTGGGGGTTTTATTGCCCTAATAATGCTTAGAGCTGCAGGTGCATCCCAGAGCTGCATTAAGTCCAGTGATCTATACACCTTTTTGGAAAACTTGCAGCATTTTCACAATGGGCCCTTTGGCTTTAATGGGATTTTTAGTGAAATAAACTTACATAAATAGTCTAGCATTTTTGTGGACTTGTTTTTTTCTTTTTTGGGAAAGTAATTTAAGGACAGTGACCTAAAGAGGTTGGAGTTTGTCTTGAAGCACTGAGTCTGTGGCACTATCGTGGTGAATATTTCATGTAACATGAGGAGAATCCCCAGTTCTTTTAAATTGTTCACACCCTGTGAAATTGGAATGCAGTTACTAAAACTGTCAGAAATTACTAGGTTCAGCATATGTGCTTCACCTGCTGAGGTTGGCCTTTAAATGTTATCACTTATGAATAGGCTCTAAAGGACAAGACATGGAATTATGATACCCTTACAGAGGCCTAACAGTATTGTGTGTGTGTGTATATATATGTATACAGGTATATTAATTCTGAGAGTTCCATGGCTTGGAAAACCATTTTGCCACACTTGGCTTCTATTTCTGGCCCTTCTCCATTTCTGTGTTAACCCTTGATAAGTCTGTTATATCTCTTCACTTGCCTGTAAAAGGAGAAATGGTGGTTTTGCTTTTTATCAGGTACTTTGAGGTCTAGGTTTGAAAAGCCTTTGAGGAGCTTTCCTCCTGGGGTTTTAAAATAAGTTTTTTCTCAACCAAAAACAACTGCACTCATGAAGAACAAATGTTTTTTTTGTTTTTACTGTTCTTTACTCTGACACCCCAGAATAGTATCACAAATATTCTTGTTCTTGAGTAACTCTGTTTGTGTGTCCTGTGTGTATATTTGTGTTCACAAAACCATTGCTGGCAGCAGCAGGCTGTCCTGTCTTTGCAGGGATAGCGTGACAGCAAATTGTGCTCCCTTCTGCACACCCTGACCCTGGCAGGCAGCCTGACATTTCGGGGAGGCATGTCCTGACACAGCCCTGCTGGAGTCAAGTGGAGCTGGGACCATGAACTGGCTGAGAAACTGCCTGAAAATCGAGGGGAACTGACACCTCTGCAAGCTTTTCATCTGGTGTGGAGCACCTGGAATCCATCCATCTTCCTTCCTCTCCTTCCCAGCCATCAGCCTTAGCAGGGCTCAGGGCTGCAGCAGCAGCAAGGCTGATGGGTGTCACACGGCTTGGGACAGGGGATGTTTCCTGTTTCCCTACTGTTATTAACACTATTGCTGTTGAAGTTTTATTCTGACCAGCCCTCGGATTTATGTGGAATCAAACTGTGAGCACTTGGCAGCTGTAATGGAGCCACTAACCAGTCATCACTGTGGCAAGAGCAGCCTGTTGTGATTGAGAGCATTTTCCTGACGGCCCTAAGAGGTCCTGAGCTGTTGTTGCCATCTCGTGCTCTTTCCAGGTGCAGTCCTTTAAGAATTAATCTACCAGGAATTACAGTAGCATTAGAGGGTGGGAATTAAATGACAATATTGATTATGCATATGTATTTATACCCTGCACAAATCGAAAAGCAGCTGCAAGGCAACCTGGAGTGGAGAGTTTGGCTGGCTGTTTACAAGGCTGCTGGGTGGTTGGAATGATTGATTGCCTCGCAGTAACCTTTCTGTGTTCCAGAGAGCATCTACTGTGTACAGAGAAATCACTGCTCCCTCAGGGAGGACAGAGTTTGTAATGCAAATGTCAAATAATTTTTATATTGAAAACTAAATAAAAGGCCACAACGATTTTTATTAGTGGCTTCTTTAATGAATTCACTGTCCTTTGAACCTAAACAATTCTGGTTTTAAGCACAATCCCTCAGATTGGTATTTTATAACCTGTCAACTTTCTCTTCTAGATTTGGTGGTCTTAAAACTGTCAATTTTGATGCTCACTTGATCTCTATCAGACTAAAAAGTTTCCGGTGTAAGAAAAACAAACAAAAGAGGAGAATTAGATCTTTAAGAAGAAATTTATTTTATTTTTGGGCTATTTACTGACTTAAAAACATACAATGGGTTTTCTGTTTTACTGCTGGAAAATTGCCAAGGAGACAATGAGCTACAAAGGATACAGATTATATATCCCACTGTATAATTAGGACAGCAAACAGTCTACTGGAAAATATTTTACAGACTACTTTATAGAATGGAAAGTTCACAGCAGTCTAACAGAAACCAGCTAATATGTCTCTTAATATGAATTCTACCAGAGATTTAAATTAAAGTTTGAACACTGGTGCTTTACAGTCTGTCAGTCTTTGTAATGATTACACCTGCCTGCACAGCCTAATTTTGAAACCATTATGGTTCAGAATTAACCTGCTAGAAAAACTCAGTAGAGATTTGATGTGGTTTTCTGTTTCCTTTGCTATGTGAGCAGATCTTCTGCACCCTGCCTTGGAACTTGTTCCTTGCGTCTTTTCTGCGACTTGTGGTGACCATTTTTTCATGTATTTTGAATACTTATTTTTCTGTTCTGTGATGAGAGAGCTGCCACAATTTTTAAAATTAAGATACTATTTAAGGATGGCAGACAAAAATAGACTCTTTAGATTTCCATATATATTCCTTTGTAGCATGTGTGATGGAATTTTTGTGGAAGCATATCTGCAATGCAATAATCAGGCCTGTAAATGCAGGCCAGGCTGGATGGAGCTCTGAGCAGCCTGGTCTAGTGAAAGGTGTCTCTGCCTTACTGCAGGGGGCTTGGAATGGGGTGATCTTTATGGTCCCTTCCAACCCAAACTATTCTGTGATTCTCCTGGTTTGACTGAGACAAGGATCATTGGTTTTGTGTGATGTTCTATTTCACTGTGCCCATACAGTACACCAGTTTTCACTTAAATGTGTGTTCCACTATTTACTCTGGAGTATCTGATTTTTGGTATCCTGAACTTTTATTTATGTCTCAGGCCTTACCCAAGGAATGTTGTTCTTGTTGCAAGTTTCTATTCCCTGTTAGCTGTGGGTCTAGTTACTCAATATTTCGTGAGTACTATTGATGGAATGAATTCTGCTTTCTCCTCTCTCTGTGTGAGCTGGTGGTACTGCAAATCCTTTTGAGTGTTAATGAGAACTTGACTTTGTGCAAAACTATAGCCCAGAAAAGGAACACACGAGAGATGTCATTTGTTTTCACTACTTTCTGTTTTATAGCCACATTTTGTGGCAGTATTCTGTTTGCTTTACTGGAAAAATGCAGCATGGAAAGAATGTGGGCTTTAATAAAAAGGGTTAAGGAAACCCTTATGGCCATGTTTCCTGATTCTTGGTAGTCACGAGATCTCTTTGCTTTCAATCCATACAGACACTCTAATGCATCTTGTATTTGTCATAACACTGAGATTGCTGGACTTGTTGGCTCCAAAGGTCTAATAAAAGTCTTTATATTAGTTTTAATTGTCAGGAGGGGGAAAAATGGCCATAACAGACTGAGAAGTGGATTCTGGCTTGGAACAGCAGGCTCCAGCTAGAGGGCTCTGAATAGACTGTTTCTCTGTCCTCTTAGGTGAGTGCTGGCACTGCCCTTGCCTCCAGGCTGGTGGGACCAGCTCGTTCAGGCTGGCCAGGAAAAGGAGCAGCACCACGGTGCAGAGAGGCTGCTGCTCACCAGTGCTCTGGGGAAGGTTCCCTGGGGCTCACAAAGGGAGGAGGTGGAAGTTTGTGTGGTGTGTCCCGAGCTGGATTCATGATCCTGAGAGACACTTTCCTTCCCCCTGAGCTTTCATTCAAGCAATGTGTTAAAACTGCATCTCCCTCACAGACTGTCTGAATTGACCCAGCTCTTTCCACATAAAAAAATGTGCAGTGGTGTGTGCTGAAACTGCATGGTGACTCTTAGGAAGGGACAGGGATCTACTGAATTCAACTAAGTGCTAGCTACTAGTTGTGTATTACCCTGGTTAACTGTAGAAACAGCCTGAGAGAAGGCAAAAAGCATATTCTAGTACAGAGAGAGAAAGGTTCAAGAATTAAATGAAAGTGAAGGAAGATGAATTGGAGATTATAATTAGAAAGCAAAGGAGCAGGCAGGTTTTCCAGCCTCAGTGAGAAAAGATGATTGACCTGAGCAGCAGGAGAAAAGAAGAGGAAATATTGCTGACAGCTAAAATGCTGAAGCTATTGCTTGAGATTGACCTCTAAGGGAGAATGGGGGAGGAATGAGAAAAAGTCCCAGACATGAAACATGCAGTGCTCATGCCAGAGTCAGGGAAGCCAGAGAAACAACATTTGAAGACTAGAGTACATGAAGCAGAGATTGCTAAGGTTATTACTTACATGTTGTTTCATGTTCTGTGCAACATATATTTGTAATGTTTGTATTTCATTTCTTGTGTTTATCAGAGTTGTCAAAACACACTTTACAGTATTTGGTAAAGATGCTGGAGGTGCTGTCTAGGGTCTCCTCCTCCCATGCTTGCTGCTCCCATTCTTTGCTCAGCAAATCCATGCTGGAGGAGCATTTGTTCAAGAAAAAACTTATTGTGGGTCACCAGTTATTTCATTCCCCCAAAGTATGTTTTATAATGTATATATGCCAAAAAATACAATGCTATGTTTTCTTGAAAACATAAAATAAAGGGTCAGCTCTTCAGCCAGGGTGGATGGGAATCATGCTGTAAAATCACTCTGGACAGGATATTTCTTTCCTGAAAAGATGCCTGAAGTGCCCCTGGGAATGCTCAGAGCTTTCTGTAACCTCTGCTTTAGGAGTGTGAAATGGTGTGAGTGTTCTGAAGAATGAGGCTGAGTGCTTTAACCCACACCATCACAGCCCTGTGCACAAGGTCAGAGGCTGAGTGCACACAGCTGCACAGGAGCTGGTTTGCCAGTCCAGGGACATGGGGAGACACAACTGTACCCAGATCCTGGATCAGGTGTTTGCCATGCACACAACCCTTGCCTTTCTCTCTCTATAGATTGTCCTTTGTACCAAATCTTGACCATCTTCCAGCTATTTTTATTTTATTTTTCCCCCTTCTGATTATGAAGTTTTGTTGATAGATTTCTGTCCTTTTATAAATTCCATATCAAAAGACTCTTCTGATTATTACTCATTCCTAGACTTTCTCTTGTTTCGTATTCTTTTAAGCCTATTTCCTTTGCCCCTTCCTTTCCTAATCTAGATTTCTCTTACCTGAAAATACATCTCCTATAAACAGAACTATACATTTAGGTGTCTAATGAGGCACTTTCCAAAAATCCTAATTGTGTGTAACAGTTTTGAGTATTGTTAATGACTGCCTTCTGCTGTGGAAAATTGGCCTCCTGAAAAACCATGTGAATGTGAGTGTGCAAAATAATTACTTGTCATACTGGGGTTTTTTTTTTCAGACAGCAAATTAGGTTCCAGTAATTAGGTCTTGATCACTGACATCTTGTCAATGATGTCATTACCTCCACTCCCTCTTTTTTTTTTTTTTTTTTTTTTTAAATATGATCAAATAATTTGCATCCATGAAAACATAGTGTAAATTTATCCCAAGCTTGTGTTCATCTAGGTAGCAGTCAGACTGTGGAGCACGTGGACAATTCAAGAGCATAATGGGCATACTTGCTTCCTCAGGCCATGGTATTTGGAGGCCTAATGATGCAAGAAATCCTACTAGCTCCTTATTAGGCACCAGTATACCTTTAAAAATCAAGCTGCTATTAAGTCCTGGCTTGAGGTTGGATTTTAGCCTGTCTCTTGCTCAAGATAACTCTGCATGTTTTCAATACTACAAAAGCAGCTGCTCTCTGACTCTGATGCCTCTCTGCCACCCCTACTCTCAAACTGTGCCATATGCCTGAGTGCCTTCTGCTGCAGGACAGTTTTTCCTTTTGCAGATGGATGGCCTTGCCCCTCATCCGGGATTAGTTTCCATGTGGCAGATACATATTTATAGGTGAATAATGTTGGCTGCATTTAATGTGAGGAGAAAAAAAAGAGTTTAATAAGGAGCACAGGACCTCCAACCTCTACACAGGCCATCCTAGAGCTGCTGGTCTAAAGGCTGCTGTGTGAGAATTGCACTGCTGTGATTCCAGTATATGAAATTATCCTAAAACTAAGCAACAAAACTGTAACATCTGAAAATGACAATGGCTCTTTTTCCACACTGTAAAGAGAGATATTTGTGAGTAGCAGGATGTGGTGCTCATACTCTCACAGCTCTCATCTCTCTGCAGAAAACATACAGCACAATCCCCGTGGCATTCCCCGTGGCTCCAGCTCAGTAAAGGAGCTCAGTGTGTCCTGAATTTAAAGTGTGGCTCCAGAAGGGCTGCTCATATGCTCAGTGTTATGCAAAGTGTGTGATTTCCTTATTAGGAGGACTAGAAAAATACTAATCTTGCAAGACTTCAGACACAAATGTATTTTCTTCATGTGCAACCTGTGAGTAACCAATGCTAGACCAAAGCCAGTTCAAACCTCTCCCATGGAGACCTTATCTTGTGCTGATTTGTTTGTTTTGCAAAGATACAAGATGGGTTTTTTTATATTTTATTTTTTTTCCCCCTGATAAAAATATTTGAGTCCTGAAGTGAAACTCCAAAGTGAGCAGCTATTATTTCTTCTTTGTAGAGGACCTGTTTTCTTCTATTTGTCATTAACATTTGTCAGCTGGTGAATTATGCACAGTTTTCTTTTGGCTCTGCTGTTTTTTTAGCCAGCCATAATTATGCTAGCTGATTCCCGTGTAGACTTGTTTTCAGCTGCATTGCTTACATGCCTTTTTAATAGACTGTAATTTTTGTTAAGTAAGTTATGTCAGATTAACTACTTCCGATAAGATGCGGTATTATACTTGGGTTTTCTTTTTCTCCCAGCTGGATGCACAGAATATGTCACTGCTGACTTGCTTTCTCCTGCCTCCCTCCAGCTAAATGGCAATATGCCACTGCAGCAAAACTTCTGTTTGAGGATTCATTGGCTTTTTTTGTTGGCTAGTAATGAGGCTTTGAGGTAGCTCGCTGCTCCTGATTAGCGACAGCGTGCACAAAGAAAGGAGCAGTGCAAACCAGTCATTAACTCATAGTGAAAGCCTCAGCATTTAACTTCATAAAGATGAGGAAAGACTCTGTTAAATCCTTTCCATTCAGATTTGGCTGGTTTGGGGTTTTTTTTAGGCGCCTGCCTTGGTTTTGTGGAAATAGCCAGTTGAAGTGTTGATGATGCTCCCGTTCTTGCTGAGCTTCCATTAACTGTGCTCCGGTAGCACCACTCTGGTTTCACCCTGTTAGTGGTGACACCGTGAGGGCTGGGGCTGGCTGGAGGTGGGGATGGGCTTTGTCCCTTGGCTGGTGCATGTGGGGGCCTGGAGCATCTCTGAGTGCAGAGAGGGCAGGTCCCAGGGCAGGTCCCAGGGCAGCACTGCTGGCTGAGAGCTGCACACACAACCTCTGCCCCATCTCCTCCTGGCACAGGATGCTCAGGGACACCAGCAGGGCTCACCTCATCTCTGAGAGCTTGGGCTGTGCCCAGAGCTCAGTGCTGGTGACTTGGCTGCAGTTTCCCTTCCCTGGGCTGGCTGCCACTCCAGGCTGAGCATCCTGGGGGGCTCCGAGTGTGCTCGCAGCTGTCGAAAGCACCAAAGCTGTAGAGCCAGAAAAGAAATCTCCTGCTACTCCCTCCTTTTGTTTTGCTGCTTGAAGAGAAAATGAAAGGTTGTGTGAATCTTCACAGGTTGAAATAGCAAAGTTTCAGAGAACTCTCTGCAAGAGCTTCAGCACAGTTTTTCAGCCTTGCTACAGAGTTCCTTTATCTTTCAGATTTCAGTTTCAGTCACGGTGTTAATAGCTTTACCAGCTTTTGTTGTTTTAATGCAGCACAGTGAATTATATTTCTGGGGTCTCATATGAAAGACGATTAGCTGCTGGAAGCTGTTTATTTGTCTTGCAGTTTCTTTAAAGAAGTAAATAAAATGTGAAAATAATGGTACGGCACATTGCAAATAATAGGCTATTTTCTGCCCTGGTTTCTTGATGGAATGGATGTCATTTAATCAAGTGAGGATGAGAGAAGGAATATTATAAGTTCTCTTAAATATGATTTGCCACCTGCCTGATTGTTCAGAAGTGTATGCATGCTTAATTAATCTAATTATTCAATGCATATATAAGAAGTAAATTTACAGGCTCTCTGTCATCTTAAATAAAACATTTTTGTTTTCCTAGGATAAATAATTCATTATAGAGCTGAGTGCTAGTCTGTAATCCTGGAGAACTGGATTCTTGTATAACAAAAAAACCAGAATGATGATGTTTCTTCCTTTTTCTCTTTGGCTTCTCTTCAGTCAGGGATTTCATGGAAGGCAAGAACAACATCCACGCTGGAGGAACATAAATTTCCTTCCAAAAGATAAGCAGAGAGCCTACCAGCTTGGCCTCCATGGGTGTTTTTGTGTGAGAGATATTGCCTGTTCTGGCACAGAAGCACACTGCAATGTGTGCATAATTATCCCTGAAAGTGAAATAATTAACATGCTGAAAGCCATGTCAGAGTTCATAGAGCTTGGGTTTTCCTGCTTCAGAGGCTGGCCCACTAATTCCATGGTCTGAGTGTGTTGTCAGGAGGCCAAGGGCCAGCAGCTGTGTCCCTCTGGCACGGACAGTGCTTCTCATACACAGCACAGTGCAGTGTGGTCAGACGGGGAATGTTTGGGTGTGTGGACAACTTCAGACATGTAAAGGCACATCCTCATCAGCTCTGAGAGAGAATATCCAAATCAAAGGAGCTCCTGAAGGTCAAAGGCAGCAAAATCTTGAAAAATTTGCTTATTGATATGTCCCAGCCTATGCACTTGTCGGAGTGCCCAAAACTTGGCACAATGAGGATGTCCATCACCATGACATCACATCTGCCACCAGCAGATGTGTGGCTAATTCTGTGAACTGGAGCTGTTCTTTGGTGGTGATTTCTCTTGGGGCCTGGTATGTTACTGAAGACACTCTCTGGGGATTTTCTTGATATCTGCTAGGAGGGACAGGATAGAATTTGGTGTGAAGATTGAAAGAGAATTGACCAGCTGATTATGTGTTTTAAATAGAGTGGAATAAATTATTTTGGTTTAGGGTTTGAATTTCTTATTTCTTACTGGATTTGTAAGTAAAAATACAAAATTATTAAATACAAGTTCTTTAATAATATCTGGTAAGGTTTGCTCTCTGAAAACGTAGTGATTCTTCCCTGATTGTCAGGTGTAGTCCAGCTTCTGGGCTTCCAAATCCACAGGAAAGCTTTTGAACCTGATTAGCTGTTGAAATACGTGGCTTGATGCTGCCAGAGCTGGTGGAATTATTGGCTGTAATCTGGCTGGAGCTGAAGGAGGCTCGAGGCTGTACCCTGGATGAATTTGCACTGCTATAGTATTTACTCCTGGTTTCTATAGTTCTCTTCACAGCTCCTCAGCAGGTTTGACCACCACAGCAGACTATGTGGTGAGAGGATATTTAAGGGCATTTATTTTTCTCAGTTTTCACACATAGATTGGTGAAGAATTCCTGCAGAGCAAATTAGTATGAAACTGCATCATTGATGCATTAACACCATCAAGATTGCTGTAACTCTAGCTAAAAGTGAAAAGCAATCTTTTTCCAGGTGTCATGGCCCTGTCCTAACAATCCTGTTTCATTCTTCCAAACAAACTTCTGAAAGGGAGGTGATCAGAAAGGTGCTTTGCTCCAGGGATTTGCTTCCTGTGCACTGGGGTCATCCCTATGGAGTCGCTTGTTTGTCTCAGTGTTGGCGGGTGAAAGATGCTCCTGTGTCCTCTCTGTACAGTGTCACATCCCCTGCCTGCCTGAGTTCTCCTGGGCAAACCTGCTCTTCTGTGATCATTCCAGCCTGTGTGAAACAGCCCATTTTCCAGGCTTTCTGCAGGGGCAGAAGTCTTTGTGTGTTTTGTGAAGATGTTTTGTCAGCTCCCCTTGGTGTCTGCAGAGCTTTCATGGGTCCTGTATCTGCATCCTTAGGGACACATCCGTGCCTCAGAGGTGCTCAGAGGTGGCAATGGGCACATTCCTGTTTTCTGCCTGGAAACTGAGGCAGAGGGGTTGGATTTCAGAGCATCTGTACGGCAGGCACTGATTAGGAGGCAGCCGGGGCTAGTGATGGGCTTGATAGCTTGGAGTCAGCTCCTGGGAAGCAGGGGACAGAGTCTGGGTATTTCAGGACGATTTCAGCGGGTGGGAGAGATTGCTAACCCCAAATAAATGCACGGAGGAGGACAGGGTGAATGGGGCTCTTGAGAGGCAGGACACACAGGTGCTTTTCTCAGTGCTGCCAGGAGGTGCCTCTCTCTACTTGGGATTTATGGCCCCTGAAGGAAATTGCAGTAGCCTTTTCTTGCAGAAACTGCTCAGGCTCACTCCTTGTTTCTCTGAGTCGTGTGGGTGCAATGAACAGACCTTTTGCACAAGAGACCAGTGACTAGAAATCTAGGAGGGGAGAGAGGAATATTTCTCTCTTTTCTGTAGGGAAAGTCACAACCTCATGTTTTGGGGGTTTGTTTGTGTTTTCCTGAGCCAGCCCACGGCAAAAGGGAAAAGTCATCATTCCTGTGGATGACTCTGTGCTGTTCCTCACAGGAATCCTCTCAGTCATACCTGGGGATGCAATCCACCCTTCACATGCCCTGCATTCCTTTGAAAGGCATCCAGGGGTGGGTGCACTGGGGAGCTGAAGTGCATTTCAGCAGGTCTGGTGTGGGTCACAGGGACTCAGGAGCCCAGGGAGCTCACCTGTGCAGCCTTGGCCTCAGTGCCCTCAACTGAAGTGTGCAGCACACACTTTGTAAAGCAAAGGCTGGTAATTGCTCTGTGCCCTGGTAATTTGGGATTTTCCTTTGGCAGGGGGCACACTAGCCCCTGCTCCACGGGCTTTCTGTGTTTTATTTAAAACTGCTTTATAGAAGATATATTCAGTGACTGGAACACCTCTGACACTCTCTTCCTAGCTCTTCCTTGTTCCTCTTCTGCTCAGCCAAGCCTTCAGGCCTAGAGAGGGGATTCCCAAGCTGCAGATTTTATAATTTCCTAACTGCTGTGATAGTTCAGAACAGCCTGAGTTTTATGACATGGAGTTTGTAGTACTTGCTGCTGAAGTTTTACAGGAAAGCTGCACAGACACTGAAGACCAGTGTTTGTACCAGGCAGGTGTAGGTGGGAACTCCTCCAGCTGAGGCTGCTGGCCAGGGTGGCATGTTGGGATCTAAGCTAGTGCTCTGCTTTCTTGCTTGCTTTTTTTGTTTTTCCATTTGTATCTCTTGGTTCAACCCAGAGCTATGATAACTGCATTCCATTCCTTGGTTTATTGCTTTGTTTTCTGGTTTTATTGTCTTTGGAATTGTATTTTAGGTCAAATTTTGGACCTGTTCTATTTGGCAATGTCACATTCCAGAAGGGAGATCTCTCCTTTACTGCTTCTGTATCCCCAGTGCTGAGTGCTTCCTGTGTGTCTGATCCCATTCACTGCATTTAACCTATCAAAAATGCAAATAATGATAATTAGATGGTGAATAACGCTATTAAAGATGCACTTCGGTGCATATTTCACTGATTGGGCCAAATCAGGAAGCTTTGCAACGTGTGCTGGCAGCTCTGCGAGTAAAACTGCTTATTACTTATCTCAGATTGTAATGCGCTATCAATTAATTACTCACAAATCTCTGGTGTCAGTTTGTGTGGGTTGTGAGGAGCCGTAAATCATTAACTTTCCGTGGCGCAGAGTTTGAATTACAATGCCAGGCGGGCAAGGTAGGAAATTTGCAAGTTTGATGCGGTGGAAGGAATCCCTTTGTCTGCAGCATCCCGCTGGTGAGGGCAGCATCAGACCCCTGCAGCCGGGCTGGGGACAAGGCTGGGGACAGGGACAGGGCTCCTGCCGTGCTGGCCCTTATCTGGCACATGCAGGGAGTTCCTGGGGACCGTACCTGCAGGAGGAGCCCTGCCAGCCATGTGTCGCTGGCTCTCGGTCCCCTCTGAATAGCAGCAGATGCTCAGAGCAAACAATGCGCTCCCAGACAGAACGGGCGCCACTGCAGAGCCCAGACCAAAAAACAGCCCTGACAATGAGAGATGGAAGAGTGGAAAGTGCCCGTGATTTGGCAGGCAGCTTAAATGCAGGGCAGGATGGTACGAGAACAAATCTAACTCTCAGGGCACTGCTAAACTCTGTTTGTCTCTAGGAGGCAGTGGGGACAACAGCCATGCCTTAAACCATCAACATTTCTTATTTTTGTATCTGATGTTAATTGTGTTGAGAGTTGTGCCAAGGGTTGATTTATGTTTTACAAGAATTGGAGGCACAAAAGGAATAACAATCTTCTCTTTCCCAGAGCTTAAAAGGAATCCTGTCACAGAACTGGGGGGAAAACCAACAGGTCTCATGAGTATCATTCTCCTGCATTGATTCGAAAGGGTTTTTATTAATCATTCAATGCTTTGAAAACAAGTAATGAAAATTAAATCATTAGCTTTCTTGTTCCAAGTATCAGTGTCATTTTTATGATGGGGACCTTGCTTGCTTTATTTAATTATGGAATAACCAGTATGTGTCAGAAATCTTCCCACTGGAACCCAAGTTCCAGGAAAACAAGGCTCTGTCTTTTTAGCAAAAAGAGAAGTCTGCTGAAAAGACTCCAATGGTATCACCTCACTGTTTTGCTTTGTCTCCACAGAAGCATTATGCTCTACCTGCCTGTTTTAAGTTAATCATCTCATCTAAAACTGTTCTGTGACTGTAGTAAAGGCTGTAATGTTCCTGTGGTGTGAGCCATGGCAGCAGATGAATGAATCAGAGGGCACAGTTGGGACACTTTTAGTGTCTGATTTATCCAGCTGGCCACTGGGCACGCTGCAGTTGGAAGCAGCTTGCTGGGCAGTGTGTGGAGAGAGGGCTCAGCACCTCACTTGGCCTCAGGCTCCTGCCCTAATGGAACTGGTGCAGTGCAAATATCTTTCCCTCTTCAGCAGTGGTTGGTTACCCTTTCTCTGCTCTCCAAACAGTGATCCTTGTGCTCCCACTGAATCTGCAGTGACTGGGCTCTGTTTACAGCTCTCTTTCCCTTTTACTCCTCTCCCAGCATTTTCCAAGCAGCCCTTATAAGCTGGGGCAGGCTTGGAGGGTGTCTGCTGTAATCCTTGTTTGACACATCTCATGATGTATACAGGGTCTGACAACAATTCTGCTCTGCCTTTAACAACATTCACACTAGGGAGAGGTCCAAAGTCAGCATGTGCCATTTCAGAAGGTAAAAGATGCTCTGAGTTCTCAAACCTAAAGCAATCTTTTTTTCCTCAAACTTCTGTTCTAAGTAGAAAATTATATTCTTTCCCACAGGTCTGTCTGCTGGGCTCATGTACCGCTGTTTTGTTACATTTTAGCCATGTCTTTCGTAGGAATAAAAAAAAAATCCCTCTAGTTTGAAAAAAAACTTTGGAAACCGCAAGCATCGGCTGCAGAATTACTGTCTTTATCTGTTATTTAAAGCTCATCAAGCCTCGTGTGCAGAGGACCCTCTAGCCTGACCTGCTGCTGGAGACTCCAGTGTCTGCTGCTCTGTGTTTACCTTGGTAAGCATTTTTGGGGAATAATTTATTTTGCTGAGTTTCCCTGGCCAAACCATACTTTTTGTGCCCTGTGGCATTGGAGCACTGACATGCAGACACTGTTGCAAATTACACACCAGGGGTCGAGGACTTCAGAGCAGGAATGCTTTGACCTGAAGTAAATTTCTGTGGAGATGAAGTAAGAATATGTAATAGCTGTATGTTTCTACTAATCCAGAAACATTTTGTTGATGTGGGCAGACATGAATTGAGCCTCCTAATGAAGTGCTGTATCACAGTTTATTACCTTTGGAGGAGGACAAGCAGGGCTAAACCTTCAAATGTCTTTTCAGTTTGTGTGCAGGTATTTTCAATGTTATCTGATCTATGAATAGAAAAAGAGAAAAAGGACTAATCAGGATAAAGACTGCTTAGCATATATGAAAGCTGATGTGCCTTTCAGATATGCCAGTCAAGAGGGAGTGCTTACTAAAGAGGAGCAGTGATTATTACAAAATTTGTGTATGTAAGGGATTTTTTTTGTGTATGACTGCAAGGGAGTTATTGGTACCTGCAAAGGGAATCTTCATCCTTTTCTGCCTTTCTCTGCAGTCTCATTTCCTAGGACAGTGGTGTTTTGTTGGGTAAATTCTCTGGGCATTCTGTGTCTGGTCACACAGCCCTGGGCCTGTGTCAGCAGTGAAGGAAGGCCAGGTCCTACTCTCAGGTGCAGCAGTGGTGGCAGCAGTCAGCTCTGGCCATGGGGCTCCCATTCCAGGCTCTGCTGGGATGCAAATCACGATGAAGGGCCCTGCACATGGGGTGTAGTTCAGGCCCCACAGCTTGGGAAGCCTTCTGTGTGCTGCAGAAAAATTTGTATTGTCCTTGGCCCTTTTCAAGATGATTGTAGGGCAAAGGTACTACAGCCTGCTCAGATTGGGAATGGGAGATCAAACTGCTCTATCTGCACAAAAGAAAGGTGGGACTGCTCACAGTGAGTCCAATACTGATTCAAATAATGGAGACTTTTATTAAAATGTAACTCTATCCACTCTGGTGCTATTAACTACAATAAAAATGTTTTATTTATTCTATCTGCAATATTTCCACTTTATGATACATCTGAGGAACTCTGATAGGTTCATTTATTTGTCATTTGAGCAGTGAAATATGAAGGAAGGGTTGGAATCTATAGTGTTATTATGTGGGAGTTATTTGTGCCTTGTGTTCAATATTGCAGATCATAATGAGACTTCTTTGGTTCCAGTCTTTCATCTGGCATGAAGGTTGCTGAGCTTTGCAGTCATTTGCTGAATGAAAGAGGGGAAGGGAGGAGCAATGGCATGTCATGCTTAATGTGGCCTTAATAATACCTGTGCTAAGCGGATGTTACAAAATAAACACAAATGGGTAAACTCAGGTGCATAGGAATCTTTTAGTTTCATCTGTGCCATTGTATAAGCTGGGATTCTTGCTCAGGCACAGCTAGTGTAGACAGCTGACTCCTGGGGACCAAACCAGTGTTAAGGCAGTGAGCAAAACTGTTGCTGAATTCTCTCCCAGCAGGGAAAAAGCAAAACCCAAACCTAAATTTGCTAGATAAATTATTCAGTGTGAATCATTCCCTTAATTCTCATAATAAATGGTTTCCTACCCTTGGTTCTATTGACTAATTACTGTGTTTAATGTTTTTACTGGCTTTTGTTTTCTACGCAATTTAATTTTGCTGGGATGAGATAGTCTGGAGAAGTCCAAGTGAGGGAATGAAAGCTTTGTGTCTGTGCTGGTGCAGCTCCAACTGAGAGCCAGGAATTCAGCCACAGATTTTGCTGCAGTCATTCCCAGCCAGATCATTTTTAGTAATATAAAGCAAGAATTGGGTGCTGAATAGTGCAGCCCCTCCTTGAGGTTCTTGTGTGGAGACCCTGCTCCTGTGCATTAGATTGTATTGTTTTCACTGCTCTCTGATTGTCCAGCTTCACTGGGTTGCTGGAGCAGCTTAGAGCTGCAGCCCTGCTCCCTTTTTGCTTCTCTTTCAAGGCTCTGCCCTGCACACTGTGTGTGTGCAGAGCCTCTCCTTCCAAAGGACTCCAGGCTCCCTCTCTTGCTCCCAGTCAGTGCAGAGGCTGTCCCGGGGACTGCCCAAATAGGCTGCTCTGGAGCTGGGGACAGGGATGGTGGAGTTTGGCCAGAGCAGCTCTCACACATTGCATTGCCACTGCCTCCCCTAACTCTTGTGGTGAGTGTATGAACTTGCCAGCTTTGGTGTTCACAGCAACACAGTTTTCTCAGCACAGGCGGGGATTAGTAGATTGAGGGTAATTTAAAATTATGAAAAGATACTTCAGAATATATCTACAAGCAATTTTATCAAAAGAGCTTCAATTTTTCTGACTTTTCAGTATCAAAAGTATCACCAGGATTGGCTTATCTAGGCAGCATTGAAATGCCCTAGTCAGGGTCTTTGACTGCACAGCAGAGGAGATATCTGAGAGCAAAGTCTCAGAGGCTACAGCCAGGCATTTTTCTTGTGCAATGTTAGAGATCTTCAAGGAAAGATTCAACACTGAGCTGGGTGCCTATACTCAGGGTAACACTGGCAAATGGGCTAGAAAGCCTGAAGGAAACCAGAGTTCCTTGAGTGTGAACTCAGTCTGACACTTGAACAGTTTAAGGTGATGTTACAGCAAAGTTACTCAGGAAGCCATCAGGAGGATGGGTAGGAGAGGAGGGTGCCCATTACAACTGCATTCAGTGTTGCTGTTGTGCCTATAGATATTGTAGAAATGTGTCTATTGAAATGAACACATGACTGATAATTGTGTCCTATAATGAATATTTTAAAACAATTCCTCTTTCTTTCTAAATGCTAATAATGCTGTATATCATCACAAGGAGCAGTGAAACTCTTACTGGTATTACTGAAAGAATACTAAATTTGAAGAATTTAAAGGAATGTGAAACTGGAAGTGCAGTTTAAATAAATCTTTTCAAGTGCTCTTCTCACAAAAGTACCTTTGACTTCTGTTGCACACAGATTATTTGCATGACCTGAGGAAAAGTCTGGAGATTATTTACTATCTAGGTTACAGAGTTCTGTTTGAGTTTCCAGCAACATGTGCCAAAATAAGGCAGATACAAAGTGAAATAGTAACAGAGATTTTCTTTTTTCACTGAATAGAAGAAGCCTTTGTAGCTTGTTACAAGTCAACTCTAGCCCGCTGCCTGGAATTTGATTAGCTTTTTTGATAATTTATCATGTTTTGATTTTATGGAGTTTTGTACTTTTACACAAACCTTCTACAATTTCATGTTGAAATCCTCATTTCTCAAGTGTGGTGTTTCCTTTCTCTCCTTCTCACTCTCTCTTTCAGTTTCCTCTCTAAAGAGTAACATGATGGAAGTTAATTTTTTTAATGCATAAAACTTTATGTGTGTTTTCTGGCATGTGGGGTGGCACTGAAGCTGGCCTTGCCTTGTGGAAATGTTTGAGCACGGGCTCTGGAGGGCTCCTGTGTGGTAAGGTCGGTCTGAGTAACTGTGTCCCTTCACAGTGATGGGAGTAGGAGCTGGCAGCACTGAACTGATGGCTCTGTCCTGGACACAGGGCTGAGTCCCTGTCCTTGGTATTTTAGTCAGCAGGAGCTCTTTGGAAGACCTGAAGAGCTGTCCATGCTCCCTGGGGTAAGAGTCTTGAATTCTCCATTGTTAGCAGGACTTCATTCCTGGCATACTTTTCCATCCTCTGTGACCCAAAAAAGCTAAATCCCAGCAGTAATGGTGATTTTATGTCGATTTGAATGGGCCTGTTTCCTGGGTGGAGTACTGCTTAACATCAGAATGGCAGCAGGAGTGAGTGTTTCCAGTGTTTGGTGTGTATGAGGGTAAAATGAATCCAATAATAGTTATTTAACGCAAAAGGCATTGGAAAGCTCATCAGGTAGAGCACTTTCCAGCTGTTAACAACAAGCTATTAGGAAATATCCATGTAGTTAACTCCTAACATGTAAGAGTTGAAGCAAATTCTAACAGAATGAGTTACTGGTTAATTATAATAATAAGCAGAACAGTACTGCAAATAGTGCACTAAATCAGAACTGTTTTAAAAGCATGCTCTGGTTTGTCTGTAAATCTTGAAAAGAGAGAAAAGCAGGGCGACCTCATGAGAATTTTCTTAACATCTTTTTTACTGTCTTCCCCTTCTTGTCTCAGGCTCTATTTGCAGTGATTCATGAAAAAAAGCCCTGAAGAGCTGACATTTGGGCTTTGGTCCTTGACACCTAAGTAAAATACTTTAAAGTGTAGTTTGGGATCTTTAGACTCCTTCCTTCCACTCATTCGCTCAAACACTTTTGAAATGAAAAAAAAAAAAAAAAAAAAAGGCTGCAGCGGATGTTGGTTTTCAGTTTTCCTTTCTTCTGCCGTAATGTGTTCTCTGGGGTGCCCGTGGCGAGCGAGCCGCTTGCAGGCTGCGCTGGCAGCCCCCCGGAGCTGTAAACCCCGGGCACTCTGCAAACACTGCCACTCTGTGTGCTCAGATATTGGGGCAAGTCAGCCAATACCAGGGCGGGGAGAACAGCTCTGTTACCGAGAGGAGAAAGCGGGAGCGAGGAGTTAACGTGGGGGAATGCACAATAAAATCGCTACAGCTTTTCTGCTGCAGACCTGCCGATGAAACTAATAAAGATAGCGCTTCGTGCATATGCAGGGCTTTGTCCTCAAAGATCCCCTCAAACATTGCCTAATCCCCTTCTGAAACAGCTGTGGAAGTGACTGAAAATAATTCAAAGTGTCTCTGTTTTCTAGATGGGGAGGAAAAGCCTTGGAATCCCTGAGCAGAGCCTGATGTGCTGATGTCATGTGGCTCTGGGATGCAGGGGCAGCAGAGCCAGCAGCTCCCAGCCTTCCTTCAGCCTTTCTGTCTGTGCTCAGTGCCACGTCTAAGGATGTGCACAGTGTCAGGGCAAAGAGAAGGCTGTGCTTCATGATGTATTCATACACAGAAACCAAGATTATTGTAAATAATTTACAGTTGTAGACCAGACCATAGTCTTGGTTACTGTGATGTGACTCTACTACAACTCACTGACTGCACTACATGCATTTCCCAATTAGCATATTTTTTGTTTCACCATTAAATAACATGATCTGTTACAAGGGTCAATAATGTCTCATGCTGACAAAGTACTTTTCCAGCCCGTTTCATCTATAAGGTTGTGGGTAGTGAGTTTCAACATGTGTATACTTCAAAAACATTTGGGAGGCTGCATCTCAGCAGGAGCTCTGGGGAATAGCCCTTGATCCTAAGAGCATTAAACAAGAAATACACAAGGGGTAATTAGGTGGCAGCAGCTCAAGTTTATATTAAACATCCTGCAGCTGTATCCACGAAATTCTCTTGTCTGTGTTGGCTACTGTGGATGTCTTAGCTCTTGATAACTCAGCTCTTTACAGCAGTCAGCCATGGTTCTTGTGGCAATGGTGAGTGGTCCAGGTGGCTGAGATGTATCCACCTCTGTCTGCTGCAGCCCAGCATGACCCGGCCTCTTTGGAGGGAGAAAGGATTATTATTTTTTTTTTACTTATGATGACTCCTGAATTACACCATACAGCTGTACCTGGAAAGTGAGAGTGTCCTCTCTACTGTGGGAGTGAATGCTTTGTTAGTACCAAGTACACTTAGGCAGAGCCCTATTCCCACTGATCTGTTTCTACTGAGAAAATAGCTTTTTGTTGTAGAGTCAAAACATTAGTAAGTAAAATCGAAGTCCCTGCAAAAGGTTGTGAAGCCATTCAGGGGTGAAATGACTAATCCTAGGTGAGGCAAAAAATGCAATCTTCTTTGTCAACATTTCCAAAGCATCATTTCACATGAGATTGCTGAAAATAAGCATAAGAGAATTCAGTAAAGGTGATCTGCTTGCCTCGCATCTGCTCGCATGGCTGTCTGCAGTCATTGCCCTTCCATCAAAGATGTGAGTCAAATGAACCTCAAAAGAAAAATCAGAACAGAATATTCCAAATATTTTTAAACCAAATTCTGCAATTTTCTCAAATTTTTTTTTTCTGGTGTGACTTTTCCTACTCAGATGTTTTGATTGGTTCATTTGACTGCTAAAGACAGATGAGACAAAGGTCTACATATGTTTTCCATTTGTAAACGAGCAGTACAAAGAATAAGATATGACTGAAACTAACTTGTCCATCTTAGAATAAACAAAACAAGCTACTATACAATGAAGAGAATGACAGGAGCATGTTGTATGTGTCAAAATGAAATAGGACATCTGTGTAATAAAAAGTGCTGCTAAGAAAGCCTTTCAAGTGTTTAATGAGGGAAAACAGATCGTTAAAGTATGGATTTGATTGTTGGAAAGAACAATGCCTACTGCTTTTGACAATGGCTCTTGGGTTGTTTATAATCAATATGTTATCACACAGCTCTTCCAGGCCCTTCTGCAGTTGTGTCAGTACCTGAATCAGAAAGAAACCGAGCCTATTTATTGATTAACTACTTTGTAGTGAAATCATCACCTATCAAACTCCAGCATCTAGGGGTCACCAGATAAATAACCTGCTTGGCTCTGCCTGGGCCTGTGTGCAGTAGAAATGAGAAGAAAGGAAGGTCAAGAGTTTGAGTTACCTAAACTTGGGGAGGGTACTGCCTCCTCAAGTTCACTTTAGTGCAGGAGCAGGGTGATGTAGCTTGTCATAAATGCAGGTAAATAAAGTCTAGCCAGTTCCAATCTGGGCAGCAAAGTATTTACCAGCATCTCCTGGGAGCCTGGAAAACAAGGCTCTGCCTGAGCTGTGCAATCTCACTGACCCCATGGTGGCCTTGCTGCCCAGCTCTGTGTCCAGCTGCCTCCAGTTGATGCTGCCTATGATGTGACCATTTTTTCACTTTGAAGGAAATTCTTCATCCTTTTAAACAGGGCCTTTGGGCTGGTTTATTTTGTGGCATGGAATACATCTCTAGGTAATACCCCTCATTATGCATTTCCTTAATTATTTGGTTTCCCAGTGGCTTAGTAATCTAATATGACTCTAGGGACAAATCCTTGCCTGAGATCACAGCCTAAATATCTAATGTTCTATGGGATCCAGAGATTAGCAGAACTAAATCCTAAATCCTCTGGGGCTAGAGAATGCCAGTAAAACTGAAGGGGAACTGCCAGTATGTGGCTAAAACCACAGGAAACAGAAGTCAAATAATGGTGCATCCACTCCAGCCTCTCCCATCCCCAGGTCTTATTTGTTATCACAGGGTCACAGGGATTTGAAAATCAGAGCAAGGTTTGTTAGAACATCGCCACAGGTTGCTTGTAGTGGTTGGAAAGGGTCTCCTGTTGTCACACACAAAGCATTGGTAATGAGGAGGGGGAGAGGGGAAGGAAGAGGCTCTTTTTTGCTGTGCTGTGTTGCTGTTCTCTCCTGCTTTCTAGCTGCTGAAACACGCACCATCTCAGGAGCTGTTTCTGTTGTTTGTCTTATGCAAAGTAGAGAATCACAACCAAGTCGAAGGGAGAGTCCCAGGTTTTGATTAAATCTCAAACCAGACAGGTTCTATTATCCTTCTTTTTGTCTCTTTTTCAAAGGTGCCTGAAATGTTGTAGATTTTAATATCAGGCACTGAAAATATGCAAATTTCTGTAGCATTTCAGGCTTCTGAGATTCCAATTTTGCAAAACCAGCTAGTAGATTTCAACATCTTATATTAGTACAATGCTACCTGCAAATCTGGTCACTAAAATATACCCCCTTTATTTTTTTTTTTTTTCTATATTTTCTCCTAGAACAGTTTGAATTACAGTTTTATTATTCCAGGTCTGGAATTTATTTTGTGCATACATATGGAGTCAATTTTTTTTATCCCATCCTATTTGATATTCTGGAAAAAAATTGTTTATGGATTTCAAGGTTTTCATCACAGTAGTTCTGAGAGTGGAGCTCTGTCACCCTGCATTTATATGGAATACTTACAGGCATGCACTCCACCTGTGTACATGCTAATCCAGCAAAGCCCTTGCCATGACTTTTGATATTGTAACTGTACCGAGTATTGCTGGGTTTAGTGGCCGCTTGGGTCCCTCCAAATCCTGGTAGTACAGAGTTGTCCTTGGGTCAGTCCAGTTTGTGTGCAGCTTTGTCCCATATAAATGGCTTTTCATTGGAATTATCTTTACAGCAACACTATTGTTTTTGGGAGGGTAATGAGGTGCAAAAAATGGAAAAGATCCTCCCTCTCTGCTTTGTTATTAGTGTAAATTTTCACAGCTCATTCTAGCAAATTTTGTGGCTGTCTTAAGATTTTCTCCTCAGCAAAAAGAGAATAAAGCATTAGGCACATCAAACAGCATTACCCTGAAGTGTTACCTTTTGCTCTTGTGATAAAAGCTTGTTGTTCCTACCTGTTTTGAGAAAATACCAGTGTTTGGTTCTTCAAACCTAACGACTACCAGCTGGGACTCATCTCTGTTTATGCAGAGGAAAGTAGCTTTAACCTTTGTACAGTGGTGCTCACCCAAATTATTCAGCCTTGGGGATATTCTGCTGAGTGGCAGGATCTTGCCAAGCTGTGCATTGCTCATTTCTGCCCCATTTGTCATTGCAGTGCAAGGATGTCTCAATAAACAACATCTGGAAAGTGACTTGAGAAGTTCCTTGTTAATCATTTATTGGTTATAGGCTGAAGAGTATTTGGTAAACAGGGCCTGATGCCAATTACCTGGCAAGAATTTTGGTTTGTTCAGAAGATCTGAAGGATGCTGTGATCATGAAATTCTTTCAGTCTCTGCTCTGGAAAAATATTAACCTGAGAGAGGCAGAACTGCTAAGTGAGAAATTTTAACAATTGATAAATCTATGTGGCAGCCTCTTCACACACTTGTCTGCTGAATAAAATGTTTGCACTTTTTATCATTGGTATTGAAAGCCCAGTCTGTGGAGTTGTTTGCTCAGTCTCCAGAGAACAATCAGTTCAGATCAGTTACTTCCAATCCTGATACTGTACACTGCACACCACCTCAGAAACGTTACTGATGTCTAAGCAGGGGCATGGATAAGAATTAAAAATCTGGGTAACAGACTGCAAAGGCCCTGTTCAGTCTGTGTTAGGAGCATCCCTCTTTGGCTTCCCACAACAATGCTATTATTACATATTGTTTCTCATAAGAGTATGACATTTCTCTGTGAATCTTAACCATTTCTTAGAAAAAGCACCGATACAAACACATTTCCACTGTGTCATAGCAGCTGCCTCCATGGCAGGGTGAACACCAGGTGAGCTGGAAAGCTCTTAAATAACTGTGACAAAATGGCTTTGTTTTGGGGTCTGCACTAGTCTGCTCACTGCTGGGAGCTTGGGTGTGCTGGAGCACAGACTTGCTGCAGCTTGCATGGCAACTGTTTATTATTTTTTCAAAATAGAGAAAATATTCAGAAAATATAAACAAAGTACACAACTCCTGCAGTTTTAATTTTCTGGAAGTGCAGACAGGATAGTCTGAATGGTGGTGAATTCATTTAAGCTCTCCAGATGAGCAATTTTCTTAATGTGTGATTTTTATCACAAGGAATGCTCTGTCTCCCTTGGCCTCTCAGGACTACTGTAAAACAATCACTCACTGAGAGTTAATTGATAACTTTCACCTTTTCTTAATCTTTGACCTTTACTCTTCTAATTTATACCTGTGTATAAATTAAAAATTTAGACCAACAGTTCTGGTAGACTTGCTCTTGATTTACACTAAGCTCAGACAGCTCACCATTGGTTCTGAGAGCTCTTTCCTAAAACTGATCATGAGAAAAATATGATCAGCAGGGCCTGTTAGTGCATTGCTGTGCTTAACTGAGTTAGATTGCACAAAAACTGTGTTGAAGAAAATAAAATATTTAAAGATTTTGGATATTTTGGTGATTTTAGTGTGGTTATGAGGGCTCTGTAAGTCTTTGCCATGGAACTATAAGTGTACATTCAGAAATAGTACATTGATCAGTGTCTCTTAAAGATGTAATGAAGAAATGGGCTCAATAATTATTTAAATACCTTGTCAGTTCTTTCTCTTTTTAGCAATTATATTTAACATTATGGGGATTCTTCACTGTTATAGCTGAGGTCTTCAAATTACAGAAAGAGAAAAGAGGGAGGGTGGCTAAAACCAGGGGTCTAAGATAGCTGATTTAGCATGGGGTTAGTCTGCCTTGATAGCCAAGTAACACAATTAGGACTCTCTTGTCCACACTTAAGCTCTGCAGACTCTCATTTTTCTATAATTAGGATGAAGTACAGAGCTATGTGGCTCTCTCACCTACATTATGCAAAGTCATTTTTTCCCCTCTTCTATAATTATAGTGCACAGCTTAAGAGACTGCCAAATGCTGAGAGCAGCTTTAACTTACATGGTAGTGCTTCCCAAGAGGATCACATGGACTTGGTTCTGAGTTGAATGCAGGTTGTGGAGATGGGAAGGTGATTAGGTAATCAAGTACTATTTGTGAGTTTAGAAACGGAAAAGTTTGTGTACAGAACCTTTCTATCTCTAGAAATAGAATGGGTTTTTCAAACAAGCTAAGGATTTTAGGTAAAATTGGTTTCTGAACTTAGCAGCAATTCAGGAGCTGATTTGGTAGTCAGACTTTTCTAATGTAGCACTATTCTAGCTGCTTTTCTTTTTATAGTTTGCTTTTGTAATCTCCCAATAAAAATTTTTGCAGTAAGTCTCCACATAACAATTTAGCCAGACGTGCTAGATCTACTGTTATAAGGGACAGAGAATGTTTTAAAATGTCAGTTAATCATCTGCCTTTGCCCTACACTTCCACCATCCTGGCATATTCAGATGCTGCTTGTATGCACGTTGCTCTGTACAGGAGCCCATGGCAGGTTTTGAGCCCAGTGCACACACTCGGTCACTCTGCCTGTCAGGTGTGTCTCTCTGGCCTCCAGGTGCCCAGTATTTCTGGCACAGCTGTGAAGAGGGGATGGAGAGAGCTGTGCATCCTTTGCATTTGGAGGAGTTTGTGCTGCCTTTGCAGTCAGCTGACACACTCTTGTCAGAGAGCACTTATGGTATTTCCTTTCCAAGAGCAGCTTGTTTGCCTTTGGAAAGGCCCAAAAGGCACCAAAAGGCACTTATTTTCAAAGCATTCCTAGGAAAAGATATAACAATTCTGTGTTTTCTTCCTTCCTCAAGTCAGAGTCTTCATCCCACAAAAACAAACAGATCGCCTGATGAGTTGCCTGCATTCAGCATTTGGCAAAGCTTGATCAGTTTGCCAAATGTTGGTGCCTCTTTTCATGGATCACCTAGCAGGGGAGAGGGGTTTTCAGTTATTTCAGATGATTAGAACACATTATCCATTGTAGTTAAAAAACATCTGCAGTAAATGACAGGATTCTGCATAGGAAATGGAGATGGTATTTTGATACTTTTGACTAAAGTATTGGCTGCTTATAAGAAAGTTTTAATCTACCTGACTGAGATATGAAGTGCACTTTTCAGAGTGAGAGACCCCCTCAAAAGGAGGGGAGTTTGTCTGTGCACAGTGACTCCTTGGTGCCTGGCTGCAGCCCTGGGAGGGGACACCTCTCCAAGGGACACCGCTGCTCACACAGGGAAAGGAGGTTCAGTTAATGGTGGGGTGGAAAGCTTTGGCTTTGGATCCTGCTTGGTTCTTCCAGCTGAGGGAGAGATGTTCAGAAAAGTAATATTCTCTCGTGTGTCAGTGCAAATGCTGAGTGAAGGCAGAGGTGAGTGTAGGTGTGGGCATTTTAATAGAAAACTGGGAGAGGGGAGGCTGCAGTGACAGACCCGACTGAGCATCACCTGCTTGGCAGTCCCTGCCTGGAGCAGGAATTGTTTGTGTGTCAGGCTGTGTCTGAGCAAAAGCAGCTCAGTCATTCAGGGGACCCTTGCCCTGATGTGTGACAGGGGAGGTGAGAACAGAGCAGGGTAAGGTTTGACAGAGCTGTGTGCTCGGGAGTGCCTCCTGTTTCTGGCCGCAGACGAAATAAATGATGAGGCTTCTTCTGTGTGTCTTTATTTGTAAGTTCTCACACAAACAAGAAGCATGTGTATGTACAGAAAGCTTTCTCTGGAAGCCACTTCTGCAATGAAAAATCTTCAAGTGAGGTGCAGCTAAACAAGATGTGTGTGTCTGTGACAGTGACCGAGCTGTCTCCCAGCCAGAGCCAGGCTGCTGATTGAGATTTCACGGGTCTGTGTGGCTTGCAACAGCTGCAAAATCGCTTTATGCAAGCAGTGGGTGTTCCCTGCTAGAATTCAAGCCCCTTGCCTACTCTATTACCTACCTCAGTGACCTGTGCAGCTGATGCTATATTGATAATCGAGGCTAAAGATCATTATTGCCAGGCTGCAAACAGAACCCCCATGTCCTGGGTATAGCACATCCCCTGAGCCTGCTCCAGCTGCACCAACTTCCCAAGGATCCAAGTCAGATCAATGAAATACCTGCCTTGATTCTGGCAGCTCAAAGTGTTGTTCTGTTTCCTGACTCAGGTTCTCCATGCATGATATTCTTCTGCTTCTACCAGAAAAAGGAAGAATTATATCCTCTGTAACTGCTTTGTTTTTTCCAGAGTTCAGGGAAACTGTAGTAAATTGGAATAATTAAGAGTCTGTCCAAAAACTTAATGTGTAATCAAGTGTGATGGTAATTTCGTCATCTCAGAGAGTATAAACCTTCCTGGAATTATCATATTTGGGGTAACTTAAGTATCTGCAAACCTTGAGATTCTGGAAATGGCCCAAGTCCTTCTGCACTAGGGAGAGGGGACACCAAAGTCTTTATCTCTTACTTTTGAGTACAAGGCACAGTCTCAGAAAACCAAATGTGTTTCTTCCCCTGTGGACCTACACCTACCAGTAGCTCTGAAGATTTACAGTGTCTGATCCTGGTGCAGCAGTCACAAGTGGTGGTGCTGATGAAGGAAGGATGTGAGGTCTCATCCTGTTGAGTTCCAGAGTTCTCCACAGGCCGTGGGCTGATGGGCAGCAGCCCACAGGCACAGCTCCTGCTTCAGATAAACTGGTGTCAAGCCTAAGTAACTCCCCTGAGCTGAAGCAAGGGAGTTGAGGCACATGGGAAGAGCTGAGAGCAGTTTTTTTCACACGCAGGAATCTGAAGATAAGTAAAGTTTACCTTTGCACTTCTTTACAGTAACATAAGCCATCAGACAGAAAAGTGACAGTTTCTCCATTATTCCTGGGCAAATGTACTGGTCTGTCTGTGTTATCATGTCAGAAAATAATATCCAGTAGTACTTTCCTATAAAGGAGTCAGTCACCAGAGTAAATGCAAGGGGTGCATCAGGCTCTGAGCACAGTGCTGAGTTTAACCAATGTAGGCAGGTACTGGAGGTGTGAAATTGAAAAAGCCACGAATGCTTCCTGCCTTATTCTTTTTAGACAGGTTTCTTGTACTTATTTAAAGGCCAGGAATCCCAAAGGACAGTGTTACCACCTTTATTACTTTCCCTCTAATGAGATTTTTCAGATTTGTGGCAAAGCCACGTCCCATGACACAAATGAGATACCAGCACTTGCTGCATTGCTCAGTGTGCCTGCCAGGGAAGGGGCAGCTGTAACTCTTGCCAGTCTGTATTTCCTCATCTTTCCTTAAAACATGTAAATTTTGACACAGGGATACTGTCTTTCCTGAAGGGGAAAAGTTCAGCTTTAGTTATATCAGTCAGGCCTTGGGAGGAGGGAAGTTTGCTCAGAACTGTGATTGTTATCAGGCTGAGGAGTAGACTGGGCACCCTTTGCTTGCAAACAAAAATCCATTAAAAAGTATGGAAACCTACTCTCTTAAGTCAGTACTTATATCAAACTGTCCTTAAGGGCTTTAATTCACTATTATTTAATCTCCCCGGCATTTATATATTGCTACACTTAACTTACAACTTAATACAGTACAATTTAATACACCTGCAGCCTTTGGTACCACTATTTTTACTTTTAAAAAATTTAACATGTGACTCAAGTGAAGCCAACTTGAGCTTACTTCTGTGAAGGACAATAAAGTTTTGTGGGCATGGTGACCATTTAATATTTTTGGAAGTATTTAGCACAGGATAGAATGGCAACTTGAAATACCAGAGCCAGGAAAAACATAAATTTGATAGGCCAAATTTACTTTTCCTGTCAGAGATGTGTATTTTAGCAATCAATAGTGACTTGTACAAAGCCAGACTGCATTATTTATATATGAAATCTATTTTATATTTTTGCAATTTTACATGGCAGATTTTCCTGTGAAATATCCAGATGGATGGTGCTTTATTTTCCTTGTGACTCTATGTATCTCAAGTGTGCATGCCTCTCACTCTAGGAAATGTTGCTGCATTAATAAACCCATAATGAGTTTTATCTCCTGATGTTTTTCTGAGCAACAGGACTCAGTCTTGTTGTTTTCCAAGATCCTCTTCACTAGTGTCACCTGCACCACCCTTCTGATCAAGTGTGTGAAATGACATTTCCTGAGAGCTCAGTTATGGGGCTGTTGAAGGCAGCACTTCTGTCTCATGGTCTGCATGAACAGTGCAAGAGAAATATACCACTCCAACAACCCTGAATAAACCTGGCCTGTCGAGCAGGGCAACAACAAGAGTGGGAGGGGAGTAGAGTAAAATAATTAGTGAGCGAAAATCCTGAAGGCAGCGTGATGAACAATTTATCTCTTTTTTTCTTGTGAGTGTGACGTGGTGGACTGATGCAGATTTTGGAAGGAACGCTGCCACTGTTCTTCCTGGGGGCTTGTAGAGGTGATCTGGGGTGTGCAGAGTAGTGGTGCACCCCACAAGTTGGAAATGTGAGCAAAGCTCGTTGTCCCTCCCTTCCTCAGCCTCTCCAGAACTTAATTGCTGCATCACACATTGTTCCTCCTGTTCTCCAGCTTCCATCATTTCCCTCCTCTGAGCTTCTCAGCTCCTGCCCTGCCTTGGAGCTGCAGTTGGTGCACAGGGAGGCAGCTAGCAGTGACTGCTTAATTGGTGCTGTAAATGCACCAGTAAGTCCTTTAGTGTCCATGAAATCAACGCAAATGCCATGAGAGGAACATTTGTTTCTAGGAGCCACTTGGCTGGGGAGATGCCTTGCATTGATCCCGAGCTGTTGGACTGCCAGACCTTTATTCCAGTGAGGTTGTCACTAATGACCTGGTGATAAGGAGTGGTTGGAGGGCTGAAAAGACTGCAGCTCTCTAATGTAAATCTCACCACAGAGAGAGAGGCTGACTCCAGCACACATTAATGTAGTATGATCTGAAAACAAGGTCCTGTTGCTCTATGAGACTTCACCTCTGCTCATTCTGGCAAGGTCCTGGTAGAGGAATCTTGTAGGGTGTCACACTGTACTCCTCTGAGCTGAGCAGGGAATCTTTCACAAGAAAGATGAAAAGTTAAAAAAATAGATTCTAAGACTGAAAGAAGAGTAGATAATTGCTATTTGTCTCTCTGAGCTTTTGTGGGCAGATATTGAATAGAAAATGGTTCATATAATTGTATTTTTGGGAGCCTAGATGCAGCCAAAGATTTATAGGAGTTTTTTTCCCTGCAAAACCCCTGCTCTTTTCTATTTTAAAAAAGGGGCTATCACCAAGTGTCACCCTGAAGAATTGGACCCACTACAGTATTTTGTTACATATCAGAAAACGAAGCACAAGGCTGGTACACTATTAAGCAACAGCAGCGGAGATGCCACTCTCAACCTCATTATTCAAGGCTCTCTTTAGTTCATTTATACACCTCTACAGCTAAGGAAGATAGATGAAGGTCATTTGGGAGCTGTAAACCACAACGCATAGAATGCAGAACTATGTTCTTAAGCTGATTTACACCTTGTTCTCCAGTGTTGTACAGCATGGGGCTTCGATTGAAATGCAGAGGCAGTGATTGAAAAGCCTTTCTCCTCTTCTTAGCTCCAGATCCTCTGCCTGTAATTATTATCTTGATTAGATGGTGAGAGACAACGGCTTCTGCTTCCATACCTGGGTGGTGACAAGCCCCAGATCCTGGGACTTGGGCAAAGAGCCCACCAGGGATGCACAATGGTGTTTATGTCTGCAGTAAGTTAATTCTGGGTTGTGTGTATTGGTCCAACAAGGAAGAAAACCAGTAATTGAGGGAAGCAATTTGACTTTCCAGGAGAGACAAAGAAATGCCACCTTGTACTGATTTACCTCCCATATATCTCAGCATGGGGAATGGCAAGTACATTGAAGAAAGTTAATTAAGCACTGCAAATGCATACAAAAAAGAGAAACCTTTCATGCTAATAACAAAGGATTGTAGGCTTCACTCACAGGAAACAGGGACTTTTAAAAAATAACATTGTCTGAGGTGTGCTGTACAAACCTATCTGGGAGCAGATCCTGAATTAGTGAATCTGTGGGTGCTGATGCTGTCAAACTTCTGATTCCTCAGTAAGGCCTTGTGGGGAGACCAGTTTGGGTTCTCTGGCACTTTGGTAAAAAAAAAAAACAAACCAAAAACGCTTTTGTAAAAGATGTCCCTAAACATTTTTCCAGAACTTGTGCAATGCAAGCACCTTGCTTTGTGTGCTAAGGTTAAATTGCACATTAGCACTTTCACCCATCTATGGAAGCAGATGCCAGCTCTGAGGAATAGATCTAACTAAATATCACCTGCAATTCCACTGCTGTCTTGGGAAATATTTTGTCAGTCTAAGCTAACTGAAGAGGGGAAGATAGGCAATAAAACCAAAATGATTTGAATTCTTTTCTGAAATGTGGTTTGCTGAACTCTCAGCATCTATAGCGGCTCATATTTATTTAGAAATAAATTCTGACAAGACTCATGCTTTTATCTATTTAACTGAGAGAACAGGAATCAGTGCAGAGCCACAAGTAGTTGTGACAGAGAAATAAAGACTATTTTAGCAATATTGTATTTCTATCCATGGACTAGAGTTTGCTTTATTAGCATTTTCCCTCTTTTTATAGTAAGGTAGAAGATTAAGCAGCAAGACTGCATATTTATTTATGATATTTCAGAATTTGTTTCAGCTGGAGATATTTTTTGGATATTTTTATTTACTGGAAATAACCACAGGAGACTTTTAAACATTAATATTGTATAAAAAGGTTTTTGCTCTTAAATATTTAAACTTATAATCATATTTATAGATACATGTTTAATTTTTAGAACTAGTCCTTTCAAGTTAAAACCATACTATGATTTCAATATTGTGGCTCTGTAGAAGCCTAATTCTGTCCACAAATGTGCACATGTGATGTCCACTCATTTCATAATGCCTTCACCTGTAGGTCAGCATTTCCTCTATGTTTTTTGCCCGAGTTTTTATGATTTGCAGCACGTGGTATCCTTAAGAAAATAGTTTCTGTCCATGTGCACGTCAGGTTTTCCCTGCTGACTTTGGCCTAGGAACAAATATGCATCTCCTACTTCTGGAATGGCCCCATACATCATTAGCTCTAATTGTACATGAAGCCACTCCTGGCCTCGTTAAAAATCAATGAGAGCACCAAAAGGGCTTGAGGTTGTTGAAAATGGGGATCTCTAAGAGTCCATCAGGGATAAATGCAATGATAATACATCCAAAGACTTTAAAATTGTAATTATATATAAATTGCTACTAACTTAATTATATATATTATATATATTCTACACTCCGGAATCCCCTTTACTCCTAGGAGAAATCCTGCTTTAATCAATAAGGCTGAGGTGTAAAAACAAAGTGTGACTTGGCTGGGATGCACATGACTGCATTTTGCAGACTTTATCTGAGATTCTGCATTGATTCTTTCCTGCACTGAAGATTCGTGCTGCACTGTTTATAATCTTTTCTCTTCCATTAAATATCTTTTTGAAAGGGAAAACAAGTCTCAGAACTACTCTCTGACTTCACAATACTTTTGCTGTGGAGATACTGGACATGCTGGATGTGCTTCTCAGCAATCATTGCAAGTGTAATGATCTGCAATTGTTAAAATGAAACTTCTTTAGTATTAATTCAAAACTTTTGACATAACTATTTAATAAAAACTTTGGGCAGAAATTTCCTCATATAAATCAAAAGATGTTCCCTATTAAGTTTTTGTTAGGTTCCCCCCCACGCCTAAATAATAATTAAGTTGCTCTCTTATTTTTCCCCCTTGTTTGTACTGATGCAATTCTTTGCAGTGCTGCCTGGTAAATCAGATTAGGGAATGATCTGGATTAAAAAAATCACACCAAAAGGGCTCCAAAACTGGTGGTGGTATGGCAGCTGAGAGAATGGCTGGGAATGCCTTGGGAAGGATGAGCAGGAAAGCTCCTTATGCCAGATGCTGACATCTTTTAACCTCAAACTGAACATGAGCTGCCCCAGTGCCAGAGCAGGTGGTGATACTGCACTCTGGGAGGCTGGGAACTGCCCACACGTTGCAGGCTGATAATGATTGATTTTCTTTCTGTCTTCTCCCCCCATGATTAATTAGTAATTGTACTCATGAGGCAAAATTAATAACTTTGAATAATCCTGGCTTTCTAATCTTTCTCCTTCTTCTGGCAGTAAATTTTGAATCTAATGTTCCAGCTGAAATGCTTTTCTGAGGCTGTCCTGGCATCCAGGACATTCTCCTGGAAAGGGCAAGGCATGGCTGTGCTCCAAAAATAGGGGAGCAGGGAGGAGGAGATGTAATCACTCTGGGATGCATGTTCTGTACTCTGTATGCAGAAATTTCTTGCAGAGAGCACTTCAGGGTCCATTTTATCTGCAGGAGTTGGCTCGTATTCCAGATTCTTTCTTCAGAGGAACTTTGGGCACCTGGAGATGCTGCTCTCCCTCAAATGCTTCTGGGTAAGATGACAAGCCTTAATTTCAGGGTTTGAAAATGCAAGATATCATTGAAATTTCCACGTTTTCTTCAAACCAGAGACAGACTAAACCTTTTCCATCTAATCTTCCATTTCCCTTCCCCATTTTTTTTACACACCATGAAACCCAGCAATGTCAGCTCCAGAAATTATTGCCCTCTTGTAGAGAGGGCACTGAGTGCATTGCAGAGCTGACAAGCCATGGTTTACAGAAACTATGCTGATTCCCACTGCAACACTTGCACCTTCCTTCTGCACCTTTCTTACAAATACAGTGTGGACAGGACAGATTGTGTGTCCTGATTTCTGCTTTTTTTCCTCCTGTAAAAATCCTTGGGGTTTTCAGTTGAGAAGGGACCAAAGACTGAAATCATCCTGCTGGTTTATTGGAACACGTGGCAGACATGAGAACTCTCTCTACTTGTACATTTGGACCTTGGGAAGTCTGTGCTTGCCAAGATTGGGGTACCCACCAGCTCCTAGCTGGAACCTTCTGAGCAGAGGATATGGCAGGCTCAGCTCATTCCAAGAAGTATTGGAAATAACAATCTCCTGCATGTGTCTAAGTGCTTAAACAGAATACTTAGGGGTTTATTTCAGTTTTTTTATGCAATAATCTTCTTCAGCGTCAACATCTGATAGCTTTACAAAAAAAATCATAATGAAGTACTTGAGCAGATTATCTAGGCAAGCTCTCAATTAGCTGAGAAATCTTGACCTATGAATCTGAATAAAAGGTGATGAGCTTATTGTTGTGACCTTTCTAACAAGCATGAAACTGCTGTGGGTAGAAGAGTCCCTGAAATAGCCATAACGTGGGGCAGTAATTCTAAAAGAAGGTTACACCTACTCAGTTTTCTCCTTTACTCTCTGTATGCTGCAAGAGGGTTTATGAGCTTTGGTTAATGATCCCAGCTGTTCCCAAGGAACTGTGGTGCAGATAGGCTTGGACTGAGAAATGTAACATAAACAAGGAGTCGCTTTTTGTGTCTGTATCTTTTCTTAATCAAGCTGACTGTAAGGAATTGTTTGAGTACATACTGTGCACATCATTGAAATGCAGAGCTTTGTAGGCACTAAACAATCAGTAATGATATATCAGAGAGATATATTATTAAACAAAGACATCACTGTAAACTTTGTCTGCAATCAAAAGTACAAGAAGTCAAGCTGAGAGACCTGCCTTTCTTAGTCTTCTTGGGTCTTATGCAAGAAATTTGCATGCTCTACATTGTTTGGTACTCCATTTGTGGTTTTAGAAGGTGTTGAGCTGATCCTTCCAGAGCCTCAGCCTGCTCTCCAACAGCTCCTCTGTCCTAGTAAGGGTCTGTTCATTTGAATGTGTAAATCTCCTTCCATGCCTCTCCATCCAAAACAGCCTACTCTAATCAAAGTTCCTGCTGCTGCCTGGTGTTTTAATGTGAGATAGATTTACACTCATACATTCCTGGTGTTTGGATTCTTGCTGTCTTGGCCAGAGCCAGGTATCTCAGAAATGACAGACTTCCACAACACACATTTATTCATGTCCTTGTGTGCAGCCAGAACCAGGGCTATTTTTCCATCTGTCCTGGCCTGGGTTCCTCTGCACCAGCCAACAGGTTTGAGCACCAAAGGTGTAATTTTACCCCTGAGGGCCCTGATAACAGGACCCTGCCCCATCCTGCATGCCCTCTAACACCAGGAACTGCAGCATCTCCTTGTGTGCAGTGCCACAGTCTGTGGGAGGGAATGAGGATTTCTGTCTCCATGTGGGATTGCACTGCTCTCCTGTGACACACCAGATCTGAGTCCTGCAAGTCCTCTGACTACTCAGCTGCCGTGTAAACTACAGATGGCAGTGATACCACCTCTCCTCTGACCGTGCTGTTTTAAAACACAAAGGCACTACAGATACATTTTGCAAGGTCGTCATTCCTTAGCCCTGCTCTGAATGTGGCAAAAGGACTGGCATGCTGTGTCTGCCTGCAGATTTCCATCCATGTTCAGCTTGGGTCAGTTTTTGCAGAGAGAGGTATCACTTGCAGGTGAAATAAATAAAAATTACTACATTTACGTGCTAATGTGCTGAAGTGTTTGTTGAAATATTTAGAAAAATGCAAGTGGAAGAGACCTCTGGAACTCGTCTAATCCAGTCCCCTGCCCAAGGTAGGATTGTCAGAAGGTCCTGAGGTTAAGTGCATATAACCCACAGATCACAGAACCAGTTTCCACAGTCTTTGCTGGACCTTTTCCAAGCCCAGCTGTCAGGACCATGCTGTTACCTGTGTACGAGCAAACGGGTGGAGTGGGGAGTTCATGGCTCTGCAGGATGAGCTTTATCTAACACGGGAAAGGAAAAGTCCTGACTGAGTTACATGGGAACACAGAATTGCAGGAGCATAGTCTGGATGCTTTTAATACAGTTTGAAGCCAGAGGGGACCATTAAAATTGCCTGTTCTGACCCTCTTCATGATGATACAGGGGCATTGAATAGTCCTAATGCTGGAATAAGAGTCTGCTTAGCACTACTTTTCTAACTATTATAACATTTTTCTGAGTTATTCTCTAACCCCTAAATTACTCTTTTTCATGTAAGGCTGTCTGTCAATCTGTTCTTTACTCCTCTGACAGCTCGTTCCCCACCTTCCAGTGTCTTGGGTGGCTTTTTTTTCTGCTGTCAAACTCAGGCTAATTCATTTTCAGTTCCCTTAAGAGACTTGTCTGAGCACTGAAAGATCTGGACTCTTGCTATTTCATTAGCCCTCATTATTTTTCAGTTAATGGTTAGCTGGCAGCATTGGTTTTGATTTTTTTTTTTTTTGTAATAGTAATGAAGCAGGTTTGTATTTTATAGTCTTTTCTCATCAGTCTCTGGGAGAAAAATATCTGTCTACAAAGATATTACAGTCTCCCTGAACGCAAGCTTTATTGTTATTTGCATCACTTTCAGTTATGCACAATTTTAGTGGGGAAAGTATCTGAAGTTGGAGTGCATGCAGCTGTGCGGGATGCTGGCAAATCCTGCCACAGATGCTCCCTTCCCTCCTTTGTGACAGGACCGTCATTTTCTCAAGGCACTCAAAGGGAGCCTACTGGCAGAGACAGACAAACAGCACTTGGTTTTCTCATAATGCTGAATGTTTTCTGAGACTTTAAAGATACGACAGAGCTTTTAGGGGTAACATGATTAATTTTGCTCCTCTGGAAGAAAGCACAGAGAGTTATCGACTTCAAAGTGTCATTGTTCAAGCTGGCTTTGCAGCCAGCCGGCGCTGAGCCGCGGTTTTCCTATCGGGACGTGGGAGTAGCATGCTTCCCTGATTACCCTGAATGTGTTATTAATTAATCAAGCACAAGCTCGTTACAATGACTGAAGAATGACTCATGAACAATCATACCAGCTTCCCCCCCCCCCCTTTTATTTTGTGGAGGAGAGATGAGAGAGAGATAAAAAAAAAAAAAAACAGTAGCATCTAACAATATTTTCCCGAAGGCAGCAGGTTCACAGGGAAGGAAAGACTGGAAATATTTGGGTCATTAGCCTGAAGTTTTAAAAATGAATAGAGATGTTAGATTCCCACATTTCCTCAGCAGCTTTGGTAATCTCACCTCATGCAAAATCTATCAGAAAATCAGCTAAGTATATCTTAATTCAGAGGAGGCTTAATTGTCCCGTTGAATTTACCTGCATAAAATGATGTATGCAGGGTGACTTGCAACACTGATCCAGTGAGAAACAGAACTGTGGAGTCTGGGATTTGATGAGCACCAGTAATAGCCCTTGCCTTGAGCAGCAATTGCATGTTAGCAGCCCCTCTCAGATCAAGGTGCTTGTCACTTGTGATCACTTTAGCAATAACCTGAGTGGTTGTCTGTAAAAAAACATATTTTACTCTTCCAACCTGGCCAATCTCAGAATCGATATGAATTCTCCATTTTTCATTCTTTCTCTTATTGTTTATTCTCTGTTGATTTACCATGGACAAACCATCTCCATAACTGAGCTTACATGGAATGTAAAACCTATTCAGTTAATATTAGTTATAATTATGTTTCAGTGCTGATGGGAGAAATGACAAGAAATTTATACTTAACAGAGAAAGGAGGAGATGGAGAAAGGATTATGAGTAGTAGTGTTTGGTAATGAGGTTAGTGTCATAAAAGAGTTATCCAGAATTAGCAGCAGGAGCAGCATTTGCTTTCCTGTTTTTCCCAGAAATGGTTCTGCTAATAAAACAAGCACAGATGTGGAATGGTTTTATAGCTCATCCTTAAGTATCCTCGTGCAGTGTCTGAAACCTAATCATTACAATGTTTTGCATGAAAGCCAGAAAGTGAGCAAGTCATTATGTTGCTACGTGTTGACATGGTTCCTCGGTATCTTCCTCCTGAAATAAATACAGCCTCTCTGTAGATTTGCTATAATTGGATTCCACTGCACTGTAATATGTGAATTATAAACTTCAATTACTAGTGTATAAAAATAGCAAGTCATGTAAATGTCTTAGGAAAAAGTGTTTGAGCAGCTACTAATATTTAGGATAACCAAAATGTGAGCTACTTTGTTACAGTTGTCATTGCCCTGAAGCTTTAGGGTGTTGTTGTTTGGTTTTTACTTCTTATTTTGCAGTTCTTGTTTGTGGCAGTGAGCTATCTTTCACCTGTGTGGTCCCATATGGCTGACTGGAGGTGTGTTGGCTCTTTAGTCTGTCTGTGGTACTGTGATGGCTTTAAAAAAATAGGTAAAAAGATGTTTTAATTTGTGGTGTTTCCAGTTGCTGTTAGAACACTGTTACAAGCTGAGTGTTTGGCTTGCCTGCTGCTGTTCCTGAATGGTCTGTGGTGAGTGACTTCATCAGTTTGCAAGCCTGTTTTTTTAAAGGTGTGAGAGTGAGGACAGCTCATGCAGCAGCTCCTGAAAGGGGTGTTGGTACAGTGAGGCAGAACCCCCACAGGACGCTCATGCTTAACTTTTCCCAGGGGTGACACTCCACAGGTGGATTCCCAGCAGAACACATGAAAAGGAGGGGGCAATGAGGAGCCTGGTTCTCTTGGGCATGGCATTTGGTAGCCCAGGGGCTCTGGGTGTCAGGGCACAGAGCTGTGGTGCCTGGCACTCACTGCTCTCTGTGCCAGGGAGGGGCTGCTGCCCACAGACCTTAGCAGGGAGCAGATGGGAACAAAACCTGCAGCAGCTGCACTACATCCAGTGATGGAGCCTCACAGGGCATGAGATTGGACTTGCTGATGGAACTTGCCAAGTACAGTTGTTTAGAGGCAGCCAGCAGGAAAATGGGAGAGGGGTGAGCTCACCAGTGCCAGAGTTAAAGGAACAAAAGAAGCAGTCTTTGCTCCTTCCTTATTTTATTTTATCAGTGAAGCTCACTCGCTTTGATTCCTTAAATAAGGAGGACCGAGCCTAAATTCCATTTTCATCTTTTGCACCAGCTCAACTCTCTTTGTTTTCCTCAGGCCTTTCTGTTCCAAAATTCTCTTCCTGAAACCTGTAGAAACGTGTTGCATCTACATTGCACTGGCACTGTATCAGCATGCAGGATTCAAACAAAGGGGCTGGGAGCTCATGTCTTAAGATGAGCTTTACAACTGGTGTCTATCACCATTTTCCAGAGATATCGTTCCATTATAGTCAAATTACATTTACTTTAGTGATAGGACACCAAGCCTTCTGTGGTATAGGTTATTCTACATGGATGTGTCTCAGAAAGTCAAAATTTATTTTCTTACCCATCTAAACGATTTTAGTAATAAAGAGAACAAGAAGGAAATGTGAATTTCTTCCATTTATCTCTTAATTCTTAATTGTTATTTTTATCTTAATGCAGTTTAATTTATGCCAAAGAAATCCAGCATTCTCTTTCAGTAGAAAATGTGTGAATTCAGCTGTTGTCCTTTGTTCACTTCATATTCTGTGTATTGGCCCAAAGAATAATTAAGGAAGAAACATTCAAAAATACCTTGAAAGGGCTTAATTGTTATTGAATTCTACTGTGATATTGGTGTCTAGTTCTTGAACCGTTTCTGTAGCCTTTGAGCTTAAACAAGCTTAACGTTACCATAGGGGCAGTGCAAGTCTGAGTAACTTTAACAAACTGCTGTATTTCTCCACTATTCATTAATGTTAGATGATACTGAAATTTGCACTTTGAAATGATTGAATGCAATACCTAAAATCCCATGGCAAACCAGGCCTTACATTCTCAGTAAGAAAACAGCCCAGGAAGGCTTGCTTAAAAGCAGAACTGATTTCAAGATATTTTGGTACTAAAGTGAAAGAATGAAAAGCCTGCTTCTCACTTCAGCAGGGCTTACAGGTATGGCTAAAGAGGAATGCTTTTATTGTTAAGAATTGCATTTCCAGGGAAAGGCCTTTGATACCAAAAAAATAAAAAGAATTGGCTATGCAACGCTGGAAAAATCTCTTCACTTCTCTCCAGCTAGACCCGAGCCTATAATACAACAGGAGACTATCGCAATCTCTCATTCACTGAGACCACTATATTTTTTCTTGACAGAGCAATTACTAGTTAATCCCATTAGGATAGATGGTAATGGAGCCTAGTTGTAAAATATCCCTTTGTATTTTTTCTTCTATTTTGTTTTGAATATATTGCTTTGATTTTTATCACATTTATGTGCACATTAAGGCACAATTATTCATTGTTAAAGTCAATCTGCAATCAATGTCATTTTCTGTATTTTGTTTACCCAGATTAGAGGTTTGATCCTGCTCATTGACTTCAGTAAGTGCTTGACTTACCCTCTCCCTCCTCTCTCTTGGATCTCCATGCTACAAAGAAGTTTGTCCTTGGCCCTGGCTGGGTGCACAATGAAAAGGGTCTGTGATACAGACTCTTATGTGTTCAGGGGGAAAGCTGGTGATGTTTGCCTGCGCTGGGCAGGGCACAGTGTCACCCTGTCCAGTCTCCCTGGCTTCCAGGAAAGGATAAATGAAGGACAGGGACAGGGAAAGCGTGGAAGGAGAAGGATAGGAAGGAGAAGGAGGATGACAGAAAATGTTAGCTAGCAAATGTTTAAGAAAGAGAAAAAGCCATGGCATCCCAGGGCAAAGGCTTTGTCACACCGAGAGCTGGGACTGGGCTCTCCTTTGGGTATGAAAACCTGCAGGGCTTCTCTGAGCTCTTCTCCTTCACCCAGAAAAAAGCTCTTGGGACAGAGGTCTGTGCATATGGGGAAATTCAGTTAATGAAGACAGCTGGAGGAGGAAAAAGGAATGTTCTCAGTGCTTCAAGGGGCAATCTAGAAGGATGAAAGCAGTCCCTTCTGACCTTCCAATATGTCCCTGCTTCACAGTGGTGCCAGTCTCGAGCAATTTTCTTTGTGTTCACTAGAAACCTTCCTCCCCAGTGATGGGATATTTGTGCTCTCCACTCTTTCCTTTGATTTTGCCACTTGTCATATATCCCCTTCCTTAAGTTAAGAATAAGTAGTTTTTTCTCCTATTCCTGTTCTGGTGAACAAGAAACTTAATGTAATATTAAGCAAAGAAAGAAACTCATTTCCCTATCTCTCTAACTTGACTCAAGCTATCAGTTACCCTGGAGTAAAGTGGAGATTAATCTACCCCATGTGTACTTGCAGTATTTAACAATAACAGTCCGCTTGTCTTATCAGTCTCCCTGTGGAAGTTTTGATCATAGAACTGAAGGAAGAATAAGCCTGTGTTTATTCTTGCTGAGGATCTTGACGTTTGGCAGAGTGTTTGCCTTGCTGGTTCTGTGCCAAAGCATTACAGGCTCCATTGGCAGTGCAAAGGTGGGGGAAGACAAGGAAGAGAAAGCCCCCATTAGGGAGTGCTGGGAGAAAAACCTGCAGAGGTCTCAGCGCGGTTTTGCCCCCCAGATTTAGCTGGGAGAAGTTGCAGAGGCAAAGTAGGGGTTTTCCAAAGGCATTGAACCCTGCCTGCCACAGAGACCATACCAACTAAGCCAGGCTGTGACTCTTTCAGCAATTGAAATATGTTACTTTTGCTGTCCTTGTTTTTCTCTAAAGCCAGACTGCTTTCTGATGCTGCAGGTGAGATCATATCCTCCCCCCACATATTTCAGTGTGAGGAATATCCAGTTACCTTGATTTTTACCAGTCTGTCCATGCCAAAAATAAATGTTCTTCCTTGAGTGATCTGAAAAGTCCAAATAATCTCCATCATTTAATCCTGCCTCAAGAAACCCCTGTAATGTGCTGTGCACAGGAGTTCAGCTGGTCAACTCTGTAGATTAGTGGCACTTAGGAAAGAACATGTTTCATAGAGAGTTTTTGTTTAACAAATGATAGTGAAGAGTGTCCTGGAGTGTTGTAACTGCTAATGTTGCACTTCCTCTTCCACTGCCCTGATTTAATTTCATTGACAAGTACATTTTAAAGATTTCAAGGCACTGAAAGTGCCTGATGAATGCAGGTATGTGGAGTTCATAATTTCAGTCTGAACTGTGAAATATTATTTCACATAAATAGCAACTAATAACCTTTGGAGAACATTCTCAACCTCAGATATATGAAAAAAAGTCTGGTGTCAGACTGTCAGGAGTTACTGTGATTTTGCACCCATCAAGGGAAACTAATCCCCCACTTCTCTTCTGTACCAGTTCTGTTGTCAAGACAATTTCCTCCCCATTGCTCATCTGTGGACACCATGTCCCATAGTTGGGAAATGAGGAGAGCAGTGCAGACCTGCAGGCTCCTGATCTCATGGCACCCAAGTCTCCTAATGAGAAGAGGAAGAGGGTGAGCAGCAGAGATGCTGCCTCCTGCTTTGTCATTTCCATGGAGGAACTCTTGTATGACAGTTCAAGTCAAAGAATGCAAAATTTATTTTTTTCGGGGGAAGAAGAAGTATAAAGAACACTTTTTAAAGTAAAATATTATTGTTCATACTTATTTGATTTTTGACAGTACATTTCTAGCCCTTTTTTTAATTAATCCTTATTCAACATTACAAATATATCATTTTCATTTCAAGCTATAGTTATTTTGCTAAGTTCTACTTTTCTCCTCTATTGATTTTATTCCTGTCTAAAACCTCTTTCTGTCACTCTGTAATAGAATAAAAATGGGCTGAATCAAGCACTTTATCCAATCGATGACTCTTCATACTTGACCAAGAATGTCTGTGCCAGAAATAACATTCCACAGTCTGGAAGTGATAAGGATGAAAAGGTCCATTACAACATATTAATCATTGTTCCTCCATTTTTCTTGAGGCAAGACAAGTTCCATTGCTGTTTATTCTGTAACTTGTGATGAGTATCTCTGGCTTTGCAGCAGCAATGACCAAAGGCTCTACATGATTTCTTTATTTTTTAACTGCTGTGCCAAAATATATGGCCATTGGTTTGCATGGTGCAGCTCCCAGGACTGAACAGAGTCCTGACTGCAGGGAGGGAGGCTGCTCGTTTTTCTATGCCTGGCCTGAAAGAGCAGGTGTGGTAAGTGGATGGTGAAATCAAGTTGCAGCCATGTGTGGAAATGCTTGGATGGGAGATATTGCCTGTGCAGGAGGTGAGCTCTGGAGTGGAGCAAGGAGGCTGCTAAAATCCATCTTCCTCTGCTGGTTTGAGGAGAAGGGAAATAGGCAGGAAGGGTTAGAGGTCTAGGGGTGGTGAGAGCTTACCAAAGAAACACAGTCCAGCTGCTTCAGTATCAGACAGGAGAAGTAAAACTTGTGCTTGATTTGGAGTAGGGTTGCTGATGCTATTAAGTAAATTTCAGAGACACAGGAGAAGAAAATCTTTTCATTTTAAGCTGAATGTTCATCTCCCACCTTGTTACTCTGAACCCTTTCTATCACATCTGTGCTAACTAGGAGCTGCAGCACCAAGTGTTTATGTTTGCAGTGGTCAGGTGGATTGTCACAAACACTGCTGTAGCATTTCTCAGCTCAGGAATAGATCTAAGAAAATGCTTCAGAGTGGCTGCACTGCCTTGGGCTTCCTGACATTGCATGGGGAAAGCACAAGGCAGTTTCAGAGTGTGTAAAACAATGCAAGATATTTAGCATGGATGTTTAAACAAGGCAGCAGGAAGATGGGAGAGAGATTAATTTTCAGTCATTTTCAGTCATTTTCTTCAGCTGTAGAGAGACTCTGTGCAATGTTATCCAGAGCTTGCAAATATCTCCTGAAGGTAGGGACTTCTCAGGTAGCCAAGCAGGGCTCTCTCTCCCCTCTTCTATAAAATCAATCAGAAGAAAAGGAAGAGTGATGCTGCTCACTCTTCAGTGGTTTAACCATGATCAATTCCTTCTTCTGCCAGAATAAATTCAGCCACACGTCTTCTGAAAGGATACTCTGTAGACAGTTGTGGAAAAAGGTGTGGTAATTTGAAGAGAGGAAATTGATATCAGGGAATCAGGCCAGACAAGGAACTGCAGCTGTGATCTAGTGTGGGTTATGCAGAGTGGGATCCCTGCTCGCTGATTTTCACAGTCACTCTGATGCAGTGAGCTCCACTTTTTTCTCTTAAATACATTTTTGCAGGGAAGGGTGAGCACTCCCATTTCCTACCTCAATCATATATGTTTGGGATACATTCAGAATATTCCCCTGGCCCTGGAAGGACATTTACACAGTGTTAGGGATTTCCCTATAGAAGGCAGACATGGCTTGGAATTGCTTCACTCAAAAGATCATCCACAGCTGAGGCAAGACTGTGGTAGAGGCACTTCCTATCCACATCTGTCCTCAATGGAACCACCATCAAGATTACATTATATTTATGTGACCACAGGCTTTCAGGATGGAAATTTTGGCATCACCTGAAATAGAATTTTGGTACTTGAGCTCAAAGTCCTTTATTCAGGAACTGGCTCATGATCAGTGCATAGGTAACATGCCTCATTATTAAAACTGGATCTTTAGAAAGGATGTTGTTCTGCTGCATGTGCCGAGTGGAGGATTTGACCCACAGTTATTTTTTAGCGTGCAGAAGCTGGCACTTTAATTCAGATGTTCATGCTCTCCCTCTTTTCCCCGAAATAGTTGGACAGCTTACCCTACTTCCTCTTTATGAAGCAGTTCTTACAAAGCAGATAAAGTTGAACATTAGGTGGAGTGTAACTGAGATCGATAATTAGAGCTACTTTACATAATCTCAGCCCATGAGCACAACTGTTGGGCATTTCTCATTAGAAGTCTGTAGAATGTTCTTACTTTATTTTCCTTAATGTTACCTGTTGGTGTTTCTGCACAGACTTACAGAGATAATTTTTTTTTGTTGTGTATTCTGCCATTTCCCCATTGATGTGCATCCCCATTTCTTGTCCATTTAGCTAATCAGAAGTTTTACAATGACTTATGCAGCCTTCAAAATCATGGTGGGAAATATTTTCTAAGGTTTGTCATTTTAAAATGAGACAGATTTTTTTTTAAAAAAGCCGACATTCTTGATACTGAATCACATGTTATGAAGTAGAGATACACAATGTGGTGGCACATCTATTATTCATGACAGATCTATTTTGTAAGGAAGGTTATTGTAAGAAAATGCAAAACAAACTGCCACAAGAGGTTATAACAGAGATAGATCACAGGTGACATTGGTTTCTGTAGAAACTATAGGCAGATAAAACCAAAAAAATTAGTCAAAGAATGTTTCTTTTACAGTATTGTTGTCAGAAGAATCAGATAAGTTATTTACTTGTTGTCTTACAAATAAAGGAACACAGAGAAAATGTCATCAGGAAATATTCTGGACTCTAGATCATGTCCAAATGCTTCTATAATCCTAGAAGGAAAGCAGGAAGCAATATTGTCAATTTTGAATTGTGACTTCTTAAAATCAAACATTCATGCTTGGATTCTTCCATGCTTCTTGTGCTGAGCAGAATCTTTAAGGAGCCCTCATGTGTCTAGAACGAAGCCTGTGGAGTACAGTGCTGGTCAAAGATGGAATCCTGTCCTTTAAAGCAAACCCCCCAGCTGGCATGGTGCAGGACCAAACGTGTGAGCTGGCATTGCAGCATCCCTGCCATGGCATGGTGCAGGACCAAACCTGTGGATTCCTACAGGTGGGCAGACTGAGCTGGCATTGCAGCATCCCTGCCACCGGGGTGAGGGCTGGTCTGGGCTTTTCTCGACGGGACAAAGAGAGAGTGGGGAAAAGCAAAGCCAGCCCCGGGTGAGGAGGGGAGTTGGGATGCTGCTGGCAAGAGCTGTATCTGCAGTCACCTCCCCAAGCTCCATGGGCTCAGAGCACTTCCCACATCCCCAGAAGCTTGTGCAGGGGCTGGGAGTGCCCTGCTTGCAGGTTTGGGTGACAGCAGTGGCTGCCTGTGCCTGTTGATGATGACAACAATTTCTCCTCCACATTACTTTTGATTATCAGTTCTCCTGTGACTGGAGGGTCCAGGTTTTGTGAAGGATGTTTCTTCACACATAGTGTAACAGATATCAAATTGACCTAAGGGTTATTTCCTCTAAATTTCCTTTGGGTTCTGTTTTCTTCGGCTGGCTGAAACCAGGTTATTTCAAATGAAATTAGCCTGCCATAAATCTTCTTTTGCCTCCTTTTCTGCCACAGGCTCTTGCTTCTATGTCTGTGGTCTTATGCGCTCTAAAATATATTTATTTTAAGATAGATCTTAGACTGATAATCACAAGAATGTAAATTTCCATGTTTGAAGAATTTCCTAGTATGAGCAGCACCAGAAGTTGCACCCTGCCCCCAAGGATATTTGCCATCTTGCTCTTCTTTTGTTGTGAACAGAAATTTTAGCATGTCTTTGTCACTGTCAAATTTTGATATTCTTTCTAAAGTAATTCAGAAGGAAATGATTGAGTTTTATAATACAATGGCTTTTAAATGGGCAGGCCATCCAAGAGTTAAATGAAGATATCACAGCTGTTGCTTTATAGGTTGTAAGTGCTTGGTTTTCATCAAAGCCTTAAAGGTTAGCCTATTCCAAGGGGTCAACCTTTATATTAGGTATCATTTATCAAGGATTAACAGAAAATTAAGTTTTAATTGTACAGTATGATGGAAAGTTGGATTAGTTTAAAAGAAGTAATAAAAGGAAATTTATGTCCCTATCTGCGTATCAGAGCAGGATTGGGTGACTAGAGAACGCTTAATGTTTTTGTAGGAAAAGTGAGGAGGTGAAGGCAGAGGGGCAGACAGGCACTCTGCTGGCTGATAACCTGCCCAGCCAGTGAGCTGTGCTGGGGTATCGTGCTTGGGTGTTGGGAGATGACACTGCCATAAGCTTTCATGCAAGCCAAGCCCCACAGAGATTAAAACCACTTAGGGAAAGGCCAGCCAGCCAGCTTTTCATCCATTTTCAGCTGGGAGAAAAGCTCACTCTTCACTTGCGTTCCCAGCAATTTGGGGCTTGACTGAGATTGAGTTTGACAGTAAAAGAGATAAAACTTATCATTTGGTGTCATGATTCAGTACATAGCCCAGAAGATAAATGACTCATTTCAGAGGTTGATAAAAATGTATTTGTTCGTTTGCCATTATATGATCTGTTATATTTGCAAGCAATCTTACAACTGAAGTAACATCCATTAGCTCAAAACAGCTGCGTGCTGTCTGTAGAGTTAAAAGGAGCTGAAGCACAGTTGTGTTTAGAAAACATATGTGTATTTTCAGATTGTAGCCACAGCTTGATGAAGCACCATTAGAGACTTGGGTGGCCAGAAGAACAGTCAGCGCTGACATGGACACCCAGGATAATGTCAAGTAAAATTCCTCCAGGAAATTACTCAGTGTGTGCCAGTGTCTGGGCAGTGCCCAGCCCCACAGGCTGGGTGAGCAGCTAAAGCTCTGCCTTCAAGGAGCCAGCTGTAATCAGGGGAGATCCCTGCTGGAGCAGGGCTCTGCCTGTGTGTTTGGTAGTCAGCCCTTTTGGAAAAGATGACAAAAAGCCCATGTGAATATGCAGAGATTACAGGAGGATGGATCTCTGTGAGTGAGAGTTAAGCAGTCTTAATGGTGTTATGTGTTACAAATATCAAACCCTCGAAGCCTAATTTTAAACCAATGGGAGAATATTCCTTCCAGCAGGGCTGGAGTAAATGGTATATCTTCTGTCAAAGAGCTCTGGGCCAATTTCTTCGTCTTTTATGCACTCACATTCTTCTTTTGCAATTTCCTCCATTGCCTTCCTTAATGGACTTTTGCTAATCTTACCTTTGCACATGGGGAGCTCTGACTCCTGTGCTGTTTTCCACAACTGTCAGAATGGGGAACAAGCTGTTCTCTCTTGTTTTCTTACCACTGGACTCACTTTAGCATCTTTGCACAGGTTGGGTATCAGGACCCAGCACTATTGTGCTAAATCCTGCTCTGGCCGGTGGGAACCACAGCCTCGAGGACCTTCTCTGTTTCTTTGGAGGAAGAGACATTGCCCACTTATAGGAGCCAATTTAAGCCATTAAGAGATTTGTCACCAGTAAGACATTGTCTTTAGGTCTGCAGATGCTAAAGTGATCTTAAAACCAAAATGAATCTTGGCATGCTTTACACAGGTCCTACAACAACATGCCATTCCTTCAACAAAAAGTTAAACTTAAGGTTCCATTTCAGAAACACAGTTAAGGCAATGCTTCAGTTCTTTTCTGATTCATATTTCAGCTTACATTTTTTTCCCCTTTCCAATGTACTTACACTAATAACTTGATGGGAAGATGTTTCACTGGATATATTTTTGTACCTGAAAATAACTTTCTTGCAGCCTGTGAGATGCAATATGATGCATTGTCCCTGTGTGGAGAAGTTTTTTCCTGAATGTCCTTAATAAAATTATTATTACAAATGTAAATCCTTGAAACCAAATGAGATGACAAATGAGTGGAGATTTTATAGGTTCCTCAAAAAATAAAAAACCAACATTTCAATGAGTACATTATTTATCAGTCCCATATCTTTATATTTATACAAGACTTCTCATCATGAGCTGCTTTAATTATCCTTTCAAATACTGTCCTCGAAGTCAGGGAGTACTGTATTTTTTCTTAGAAGAAATCTGCTGAGAATTCATGTGTTTTCATCCATTTCTTGAGACCATACATATTTTTGTTCATTTTAAATATCCCTTCCATAGCACAGAAGATGTTTGATTTGTTTACCTTGGTTTATTTACAAGTCAGTACTGTTTTCACTTTCTGATGATGGTTTTATAATTAGATTTTTGTCTTCTTCCTCTCCCTGTGATTTTTTCATAATCAACTCCCAAACCTGCAGAATTACTTATTAGTATCATTATCCTCCTTTTCCCTTCATTGTCACCTTTCTGAGTTAAGAAGTAAATCTGCTGTCTTCTTAATAATATAATGAAAACTTTTTTACAGGCTTGGTAGTTTAAATTTCCCTGTACCTAAGCCTCAGAATGATGCAGTGTTGTTTTCCCATGACTGATTTGGACACTGGCAGCATGCAAAGGAGAGAACAGGGGATTGTGATGCCTGTGGTCTGCAGCATCCCTGGTGCAGCCGTGCCCAGCTCTGGCTCTGTGGGGACCCCTCCTTTCTGGGCTCTTCTTTGGCACTCTCCCTTTTCCATTAAAGCTTTCTGATGCCTTTTCTCTTTTCACACCTTATGCCACCTCTTTGTGATACAAAACAGGGGTGACAGAACTGAGGAAAGATTGACCTTTTGTTCATCTGCACTTCTCCTGGATGATTTTTAACCTATTTTTGGATGAAGAAGGATTTTTTTGTCTACTAGGAATGATCTCTGATTCAAAACTGAAGAAAATATTTCTGAGCCATCTCTGAATGTTCAAATTAACTTTCCAGTGGTTCTTAACTTTTCAGTCTGTCTCAGATTTATCCAGGTAATTGTCTAGATGCATAATGAAGCTCTGTATTTAATGGAGATTTTTTGCTAGTGGGAGCGAGGCCAAACGTTTACTGCAAACTTATTTTTTTGTTTGGTTTGGAGCTTATTTTTTGCTTCCCCCAATCTGCAGATCCCTGGAGGGTATTCTGTAATATTCGGTACAGAATACATTTGTTCCTTTCTCATCTGCTTGTTATGTTCACCTGTGGCTGTTGGGGAGGGATCTGCCTTTTCCAAGGACTTGATGGTGCAAAGAACAACCTTGTGAGGTTGTACAGGGATTAGCCCCAGCTAAATATACCTAGCAGTGAGCTGGCTGTTTAATTAGCTGTGGGCAGTGACTTTGTGTCACCTGTACTTTTTATGAAAGATGGACACCAGACAGACGAAGCTTTCATCAACAAAACAACTCCATTATTCCTGTGACACATTTATCTGTTATATTGCTTTTGTATCCTGCTGGATAAGAATTAAGCCCATGCAACACATTTCACCTCCAGCACCTTTCTAGAAAATCAGAACAAGACTTGTTTTGTGTACAGCATCAATTAACCCAGGCAAAAATGTACTGTCATTGATTGAACCTTGCTTACTGAGTTAAGCTGTAATACAGCTTTTCTTGAGAAAACACCTATAAATACCCTGTGCTGCCAGGGGGGAGAGTGCAGGCAGAGGGAAAAGGCAGATCAGGGTTCACTCTGTCCATGTGCAGCAGCTAATGCCTCAGTGACTTTTTATAATGGTGGTGAGTAATTATTCAAAACACAAACAGGTTCAGGAGCATTTTCCCCCAAGAAGGTTACAATCCTCAATAAAAATTAGGGTAGAGAGTAAGGAATTTTTCAGTCATCCAGTCTGGACTCAGCTATGTGTTTCCTTAACAGCTGTGACCAATTGTCCTGGATTTTATTCTTACCTTATTCTCCTCCTTTTTAAAATTAAAAGAATAGTTCCGTGACATTCATAGATCGCTACTTAGCATATTATTATTTCCTCCAGAATACAGCAAATTTCAGAAATATATTTCAGTCCCAGTCTGTTGCTGTGGCTGGTACCATTTCTGCCATTTGTTTCTGCAGCTGTACAATGTGGATTTGTCACAAAAGGTTCAATCTATTTTGATAATGTGGAGATTGAAAAAATTACTATTGTGGTTCTATTTCATGATATTATTTCTGAAAAGGAAGCAATAATGGTTTCCCCCCCTCCCCCCTAAACAGAGAATATAGACTCCGTGCTTCAATAAAAACATGCAAGCCCCCTTTTCCTTAATTACTGTCTAGAAAAATGAAAATAAATTAAAAACTATTTCACTCAGGAGCTCAGGGATATTTCCCACAGATCTGTTAGCCACATCCTGCAGGGCAGGTCACAGCCATCTGCCTGCTGTGTGCACCTCACAATTTTGGTAGCAATTGAAAACAGGGAAACCCCCAGACAGGGTGATTTGCATTCCCCAAACCTCTCCCATCCTTTTCTCTGCCCTCATTTTAGCAGTTTGGTTTCCTCTGCAATACTGTTGATTGCAGAGCCATTGATCAGAACTGATCGATAATTGGCAGCCTGGATTTTAGCATATGCTGCAAGTTTTAGAGAAGTAAATTCTGACTTTCTCAAAATGAAAAAAAATAATTTCAGAGAAGTCCCACCTACCCCCAGTCAGACCTTGGTTTCCATACAAGATCCACCTCAGAGCCTCTGCTTGGCTGCCAGCCTCAAATTCCTGCAGAATTCAATGGTAGCTGCAGATGGAACCCTCAGAAGCACACCCTTAAAAGAGACTTGGAGAGGAAAGTGCTTTCTCCTCTCCCTCCCCTGCTCCTACCACTTGTAAATGGTGTACAAAGAGGTCTGAAAAGATGGAGCAGGGAAATCTTCAAACTTAAGCCTTCTGGGTCATCTTTTTATATCCTAAAATAAGGTCAGCAGCAGACACCTTGGAAGGCTTTTCTTTTTGTTAGACTGCTTTAATGAGAAGTGTATAAAGTGACACTGATCTCTTCACATTAGGGTTTATTGCCTTGCAATGCTGGAGATGTTTTTAAGTGATAAAGTTCTGCTCAAGCGCTCAGTAAATAAATGCAGTAATAGAGAGATTTGGCTTATGTCAAGATGAGATGAACCGAACAGAATAGGCCATAATAGGCAACTTTTTCATGAAAACATTGGGGTATTACAGGAACAGTGGGGTTTCTCAGTGTCCTTTGAACTCTCTGAGACTGAGTTGTGTGTGGTCTTATTTTAAGGGTGGTGGAAATTGGATCAGGTCTAAGAGTGGCTTTTTAAATTCTGCTCTTGGCTCGGCCGTCATCTTTAGTAGATGCTGCTAAGGCAGATCAATGTTTTTGTTGATGTAAAGTAATCTTGCCATTGGAAGAAGTCTAATTTAGACACAGCCTAATTTAATTTGCTCTGTTTGGACGTGCTGTTTAATCCGGTGTTGAAAACCAAATCTTAGAACAGCTTTTCTTGACCATACTGACAATTACACAAGTTAAGTGGTTGTGCCTTTTGGGACAGCATGTTCACATCCTTGTGGCAGGTTTATATTTGTTTTATTTAGGTGCTGTGTCGAGTCAGGGCTCATGTGATAGCCACTCAGGCAGACAAATTAGCTGTTTCTGTTCTAATAAATCTCAAGTAACTCTTATTGGATGCCTTCAGGAATATTACTAATGAACATATTCAAGATAGATTACTTATAAACAAATACTTATGTCTTTATCCCTAAACCATCATTTAAGTCTGAAAATATTGTCACACGATTTCAGAAAGTTGTGTTCTATCCAGTGTAAATGTAATGATTACATTACCATCACATTCACAAGCTGTCAGCTGTCAGATTTTACTGGTAAATATATTGAAGTAAATAGAGAAGCAGCATTACAATTTCTTATGTTAATAAGGTTCTGCAGCTATTAAAACAGCCTAAATACATAATAAATAAATAAAACTCAACTTTATGTAAAATGCTGACATGGGATATGATTTGTTTGCCTCTCCAAACAATTTGTTTGTGGCACTAATGGAAGCATGAGCTTGGGATACTCCGCCTCAGTGGGTCTGAGATTAATCCTCCCCTTGTGTGTTAGTTAACAGGGGATCTGCCAGCTCAGGGAAATCTGCTGGCTCTCAGAACTCCAGAATATTTGGGGTGCATTTTGCCTTTGCTGACCTCTTGGAGGGAGTGAATTTCTCTCTTGCCAAGTTTCTTGGGGTCGATGGGAGATGGAAAAGCCTGCATTGCAGAAATAAGCAGGGGAAAAGGCAGTTTTGTGTTTTTCTGGTGGAGTGGAGGGGGAAGTGGGGCTGGCAAGGTGCTGGGATGAACAAAACTGGGCTCTCTTTCTCAGTGTGTAAGGAAAATGACCCATCCTTCCCCCCCAGCCGACTCTTTCCTTGCTGCAGGGCTGGGAATAACCCTGAAGTGAACAGTAAAATATAAAGTGCCCCATCTTACAATGTGACATATCATTTTTCCCTGACATCTCATAACTTACCCTTTTCTACAGCTTTTTGTTCTGAGCCAAATGTCACGAGTTAACGCATGAATAAATGAGGACGGTTCTCACCACTTTCATGATATGTTGCAAAATATACACAGGTGGTGCTTTAAAGGCTGCCATTTGCCTCAATAACTAAATACCATTTGCATTTTACTGGCTTCTCTGTGTGTCAGATCCCGCACCTGTTCCAGACTGATTTCAGTAGGCATTATAGCAGAGCCTATATTTTACTTCATTCCAGTGGTAAATAGGTCAGTATTTCAAGACAGAAATCTATTAGAGAGAAAGTAAGTGTTCTGTCTGAGAGGAAATACGGTGTGTATGAAGTTAAATTAAAAATAAATTGGGTAATAATCAGTCAAAAATTATAGAAGTGCTGGAGAAATCAGTCCAAACAGGAGAAGTAAAAAAATGCAAACAAACTCCAGCTTCGAACTCTCATGTATCAAATTCCTGTTTCCATAAAATCTGTAAGTATGTGCTTAACTTAGATATATGACTTGCCCAGCTGTAATCAGGGGTAAAACACATATGCTTGAAGTTATAGGTGTTGTTATGTACCTTGCTGATCTGTAGTTGAAGGGGTCAAGCTTAGTAAGTATCTCTGGAAAACACAGCTCTGATTACATGTAAAAAAATCCACTTATGTTCACAATATTTGTTCCACTGAATATTCCTTAAAATACGGCGAGTTTGACCATGATTAGAGGCATTGTGGCAGTAGCTGTTGTGACTCTTAAAGAACAATAGCAAGAATTGTTTAAGGGTTTTTCTGAATGCATAAATGATGCAAAGGATAGTGGCTTTGGGGAGAGGTGATTTTTAATATTCCTGTCAACACCAGGTGCTGCTCTAAGAAAAACTCTTTTTTTCCAAGGCATTATAACCTATCTGGAAGGATTGCTGGTGGTTTTCATCTTGCTGTGCTCCAGTAAGGTGCTAGAAGTGGTTCCAGTGCAAATTTGAGCAATCCCTGCCTAAAGCCATCCGTCAGCATTCACAGGCATTTCATCTTGTGCCTCTCAATCCCAGCTAAGGACTCAGAATCAATCTGAATGAGAGTGTTCATGATGTTTACAGTTTACATTAAGCAGCTTTTAGAAAGGAAGAAAAGCTTTTACTTCACAAATTAATCGCTCTGTATATATTATTAGGATATACTAATAGGGGCTAGTGTACACAACAAAAGCAGAATAAAAACACATCAGTTCTCTTTGTCAGACAAATCAGAGTTTTTAAGAGTTGCATATACACAAATTAAATTATGTTAAGAAATTTATAGTGCTATTAGGTGGCCTTTACAGGCTTTAAATTTATGAAGCAGGGTTTAGGCTTTCCCATTTCCAGTTGTCAGTGGTGTGTGTGCCCACTGAGAGCTGTAATGAAGAGAATTAGAGACCAAGAGCAGAATTCAGCACACAACTAGAAAAATGAACTACCAGGGGCTTGAAGGAAAAAGTGCCTATGCTTGTGTATCCAGAATTTATTACAGACACCTGCCATTTAGGTGTTTAGGGTTCTATTCAGGGATGGCTCTGCCCCCAGAGCAAGCAGTTGTTTGGCTCTGATCTCAGTGGGAAACGAGCATTGGCAGCAGCAGGATGGCTTGTGCTGGATCAGCCCTGAAGGGGCTGCAGGGAACCCTCCAACCTTCTTTTCCTCCATAAAATGTTTGGTTGATTTGGCACATTCTCATTTCCAAAGACTCATTTTCCTCCAACTGTTTAGGAGAGAGAAAACGTGGAGCCTGAGCTGGGTTTCTGCTGCTGACCTCCCTCAGTTCAGACAGAGGGGTCAGGAGAGTTCAGACCTTGGGGTAGAGCCAAGTGCTTTGTCCAAACTGTGCTCTCCTGGAGCAGCTTGTACAGTATTTGCTGAGGGAATGTTATTTTGGCCTGTATTTTTGTAATCTTATGCCTGTATTTCTGTCACAAGGTACAGGTTTCCCCAGAACTAGCTCTTGGTATGGACGTTTGTATGACCAGAGACCCTTTAAATCAGTGTTAGAATACAATAGAAAGAGATTGGGTGGCATGGTGACCACAGAAAAATACTGATAACCTTGGAACTGAGGTAGAGTGCTCTGGACCAGTCCTTCAGTATCACCAAGAGATTTATAACAGATGTCCAGAAGAATCCTTGGGAACATCTGAGCCGTAGCACTCCATCCTTCATAGCTTTCCTCAAGGCAAAGTAAGCCAGTATATTTGCCCAGATGAAAAAGTGGAAACTGTGACTTTCACGCAGATGTCTGCTGGTTGCTCTTCAGCACTAAAAAGAAGTGTATTTCAGAAATGTGCAGCTTTTTCTGCAGAAAGTTGAGTCTCAATTAAAATAACAGTATTTCTAAAGAAAAGGTAATGAGAGTGCTCTCACAGTATAACATTTTGACTTTTCCTTCCTCAGCCATTATGAGGAATACAAATATCCATCTGGGACCATTGAAAATTACCATTTATAGAAATAAAATTACTCCATCTCAGTTGGCTGAATCAACATCTTTAGCACTGAAGTACATTTATGCCTACTACACGAGGAAGGGTGTTTTATAGCCTTAAAAAAACACCTTAAAAATTACCACTGTAGAGTTAAACTAAATTTTTCCCCATTTTGCTATAGTAGGAGGCAGCACACAACTGTGCTGCCCCAAAGCAGACCTAAGAGGTGCCTTGTGTTAGGGTAAAATCAGAGCTATGTGAAAATTGTGGCCATTTTCATCACCCAGTGGCAGTGGTGTTTGAACAGGTGGGTTCCTGCTGCTGGTTGCTACTGGATGCTGTTAATGGCAGGTGTAGTTTCTCTGTGCTCATGTCAGCCCCGTGGACTCACTGTGAGTGACCCTGAGCTGTGCAGGGAGGTCCCAGCCCTGCCTTTCTTGCTGCCATTGGTGCCATTTGCCACAGCACAGCCCTCACCATCACCTCCTTGGCACAATAAATTAAGGAAGAAAAGCACCTACACAAATAAAAGCTATGCAGTGCTGAGCTGTAATTCCTGAATATATCATTTGGCAAGCCCAGCCCACATCCAGACAGAGGTGTGAGGGTCCCTGTGCTCTGTGCCTGGGAGAGCTGTGCAGTTGCTGGTGAGGGAAGCTGCAGCACTGATGTGCCAGCCACTGCTCCCAAGGATTTCCCTTAGAACCATCACAGGGCGAGGCACAAAGCACACAGAGAGCACATCCATCACAGCTGGCCCCTGGCTCGCTGCCTGCCTGCTGCTCCATTCAGGGCTGCACTCTGCAGTCTCTTGCAGGAGGTTTCTGCTCCTGCCTGGCTGGAGGAGAGTTCCAGCCTGTCTCAAACACCATGTGGATCTCTTGGCAGTGAGTCTGCCTGAGAAGACATGGAGAGAGTTTTTTGAGAGTAGAAAGGAATTCTCTCCTTAGTGTTTTGGTTGGGAAAAGCGTTTCTCTGTGCACAGCAGAAATTCCAGCTAACCTGGCTGCCCATAGGCCATGCTGCTGTGCAAGGTGCATTGCCAGCTTTGCCATCTTGAACCCACCCTCCCATGCTGTTCCTGGCTCTGTGGTATCTCTGGAAGACACCTCTTGGCAAAGGCAGGATGTGCAGTGTTCCTGATTCAGCCAATTTGCCTCCCTGCATGCACCCCTCAGGCCATCCCTGGGGAGTCTGTGTGCAAGTCACTGCTCAAACATGAGCATTTTCCAATCCATACTTAAGCAGATTTAAAAACAGGCTTTTTGGCAAGTAGGCTCACCTGTGACTTCTGTTGGCTTTGAAAGGATGAATTCATGATGTTCTTTTAAAGTTGGATGAGTCTTTGATTCTTTTGGCCGGCATTTTAAGCCTAATATTTTAAAACATTTCTCATGTCATATTATGACCATATAATAGGAAAACTATGGGGTGAAAGCTGAATCATGGACTTCCAGCCATGCATTGCTTTATTCAGGAATGTTACTGAGCCTGTGCATAACTGTCCTACCTTCCAAAAGAGCATATTGTGTAAGTATGCTTAAAAAAAGAAGTTAAAACTAATGTGTATTTTCCTTTGCAAGTTTGGATTTTGGTGACCTCCATTTTCCAAATGAAGTCCTTTCTGAATCTTCCCCCTGCAGATTATGGTGTAAATTTTCCGTGAATGTAACAATTGTTTGGGCTGCTGCCTGTGTGCAGTGGTTGTGTGTTGGTGTTATTACGTGTGCCAAGTATCTTCAGATTCTTTATCACCTGTTCTCACAACTGCTCTCAGAATTTGGAGATGCCAAAATCCTTTTGGGTGTTTCCCTATTCTTATATTTATGAGGCTTTTCAATAACACCCAACATTTCTGATGTGTTTGTTTGCTTTGAACAGGTACCTGTTTTCCAAACACTGGCTGCTATACCGTGAAGGATTGGCATGGTTCTCACAGCAATTAAGTCATATTTTCCCAACTGAGATTTATTGCCTACATTTCTGCACCAGAGTGGAAAGCCATATAAAGATAAGCCCTTTTAGATTGGCTGTTCCAGAGTCAGATATGGAATGTGGAGGGAGCATTTACCCCATGAGCTGAGGATTTCTGCAGAACCCCAGGCTCACAGGCAGCTCAGAGCTGCCCAGCTCTGTGGGTTGTGCTCTGATGTGCTCTCCTTCTCCAGCCATGGATTTGGCCTTGAGATTTGTGTGTGTTTGAGTTGTGTGCAGGGATGTGGGCATTGTTCTGCTGGCATGGAAATTACCTAGACTTATGTATGTTTACTTTACTGAACCTATGGGATGAGGTACTTGAAATGGTTAATTTATAATGAGACATAAATTCACTAACATGGTAAAGAACTTACTGCAACATGATGGACAACTTGTATTAGAATTCCCCTACTAATGCAGTGCAACACTCATTTATTATTATTATATGTCCAAAAGTGCTTTTGGCACAGTTTTGACACACTGCTAACAAATATCCAGTCCAAATTTATTGCCAAAGATAGATCCCCATAGGAATGGCAAACTATCCACACTGTTTCTGTACTGTCAGATACCACGCTCTGCCAGCTATCCAAACAACTGCAGGCACGGGGCCAGGGAAAACATATTATAGCATATTATAAAACCCTATTTTGACTTGCACCTTTGTTAAAAAAACAGGAGACTGAATTTTAAAGCAATAATAATAGAAGAAATGCTTTTGAATTAGAGACCTAGTAATCTGCAGGTAATTCAGTGACCCATCAGACTAATCACATATAAAATTCTGCAGTCAGTGCAGGGACGTGAAATGCAAACTCCTACACCTCACCATTAATTTCTTTTTTCCTTTATGATTTAATATTGAGCAATGATGAAATATGTCATCCATAACGGGAGAATTGGATGAAGTGATTTTCCAGTAATTAAAAAAATGTATGGAATCTGGGTCAGTTTTCTAACAAAATACCCAACATAAATTGATTCAGAGAGAGACTAATCCATGAAACATATGATTTCAGTTCATTATCTGGTTTCTGAAATGCTGTAGTATCTGAAGATCTTGTTTTCATTATCTAGGCAGATGGACAGTGATTCAAGTTTATTTTAAAATGAGAGGGGTTCATTGCAGTCTCCCCATGATGGAAGCATGCTGGACATGGTTGAAGAGGGTGTCAAAACTTCAGGAAGTTCACTGTGTAGGGAGGGGAAAAACATGTTAAATCTCTTCTCTGTCCCTTCCCTTGAAGGAATTTTCTGAGTTGTGGTGGTGTTCCCTTCCTCTCTCCAGTAGTGATGGGGCAAGTCCCTCTTCCTGTAGCCATGCAGTTGGTTTCCTTGAAGCCAAGAGAAATATTTTTCTAAGTAACAAGAATGGTCTCTAGCTGCACTAATTGCACTCATTTTTTTTCTCTATTCATCCAAAAGACTGCCCACTGATTTCAGTGAGCATTAGATGTAGGCTTTATAGCTTATTTCTTTTTTACTATGGTAAATTCCTCCAGGTTTCTGAGATGCTTTTCTGGCAGAAAGTCTGCAAGATCATCCAGACTGCAAGTAACTCTCTGGTAGGATATTTAAAGTTTGGTGTTTGTTTGTTTGTTTTGAGTTTGGAGGTGTTTGGGTTTTTTGTTTTTTCTTTTCTTTGTGGCAACAAGAACTGTAATCCTATTTGAAGCTAGACAGTTCCCCTGTTCCGCTGTCAGTAATTTCAGCAAAGTAGATTGTGAGATTTTGTTTTTCAAAATTAGGATCTCTGTACTCCTATTTCATTAGAAGAATTACAGATTTGTAATAAAGGATTTGAAATCACCTTAATTTAATGGAAGCACTTTGTAATATGAATGATAGAACCAATACATGACTAATCAAATATATTTGTGCACAGAAGGGAGATTGCACAGGCTCATTTGTCTTTTTGTCCATGTTTTATATTGGCTATGTTATACTATTTTTTTTCCATTTTCCCTTTACCTTTTTTCTGAGCTTCAACTGAACAAATTCACTTAGGGTTCATTATAAGACGGTCCAGGAGTAGATTACATAGTGCTTAATGGATTGTATTTCTGCAAGACCATTTAAAATGCATTTATTAGGGAGGTTAGGTTTATAGAAAATTAATACAAATATCAAAAGATTTGTAACATTATATAAGATTCTGAGCTCCATAATTTAAACAGTTTTGTGTGAAGGTCCACCATCTATGTAGACCATGCAAGTGCTATGTAAGTGAAACAATTGCTGCTTTCTATAGAGCTTTCATGTTATACTGTTTACTCAAGATATTTTAAAAATCAAGAAGTCTTATAAAAGTTAATTAGGTCTTTAAAAAGTGAAGTGTAATCAAAGAGTTTTCGTGGCTGGATTTCAGTGCTAGACTACTGGCATCAATTGCATGATTAAAAGTCACTCTTCTAATTTAGCTATTAGACAATCATTAGCCTGACTACTACGTATTGACTGCTGCACTTAACTCTCCGATCATACTACAGGAGGGGAAAAAAAAAATAACAGCAGAAAGGAATAATTTACTGATGACAGCTCTGCTTAACAGTTCTCAGAGCTGTTTTGGTTTTTGAAACATTTTTCCTTTCACAGTAAATGCTCACCTTGGCATTTAGAGATGTAAAAGGCTGTTGCTTGTCAGAGCAGACTGTGACTGGGGCCAGGTTTCATGCTCTGGATGAGGCCAAACGCTCCCTTTGTATCTCAGGCTCTGAAGTCACTCCAAAGTCAGGCTGTATTTTTATAGGAGGAGAAGGTAGAGTTTTATTCTGCTTCTGAGACCCAGAAAGCATGAAAGCCATACTTTAGAACCATTTCCCAGCTCCCATTGAAATCCCTCTATGTAACAGCTTCCTACTAGGAAAGTAGGGCTGATGTTAATTTGGTCTGTCTGGTCCTGTGAGGCTGCAAACCCTGGCAGAGGGCTCTGTAACCTTGAGGTTGAGCAGTGCTTGGCACGGGGGGGACCTGATTCCAGCTGCAGCCTCTGAGGACAGCAGCAGTAATATGAAGGCAAAAAGGAATTTTTGACTTGTTTGAAGACAAGGGGAAAATCTTTTGCTTTCAGGTTTGCTTTTTCTGCAGCAGCGTGGTGGCACAGCCAGCCTGCTCTCCTGAGCTCTGGATACAAGGAGCACTCCTCCTCTGTCTGAGCTTTCCAAACATCTCCTCCCAGCCTGTGAAGGAGATGCACTGAACAGGGGTCTGCTGGAAGGAAGGAGGCAGAAATCTTTCATCTCTTCCCAAGCTTCCTCCTCCAGGCTGCTCCAAGCTCATCGAAGCCCTCCCTTACCTGGGCCACCAAGGCACAGGTATGGGCTAGCAGTGGAAGCATGGGTTCTTTCAGGAGCTAGGGCAGTCCTGGCAGAGCTCTGCTGTCTTTGCATCTCTTATAATATGAACCTTAACTGGGCCCAGAGATGGACAGCCCAAACCCTGCCTGTTGTCAGTGCAAGAAATGGGTTCCAGCAACATCTAATCAATCCCTTGATTTAATCTGGGGCGGATTTCACCCTTCTGTGTTTGTTGTGTCCTGATCAGGCTACTTGAGGGTGAAGCCCTTGGAGCAGTGCTCTGTATCACCTGTACCAGGGCTGATAGCTGCTGCTAACAGCTGATACTTCCATTCTTCCTCAGCCTGGCCCCGTGACCACCCTTTGTGCCAGGCTGTTTGTGCTGAAATGGAGCTCATCATACCTGGGATGAGCACAGAAAGCTTTATCATCCACTGCTTCTGTGAGGTTTGTTCTGTGACTGCACTCAGCAGCATAGTGAATATCATCCATAGTAAGTAGCTAATTTAGCATCTCCTTTCTGAAAATGTGGTAGTGATGAATAATCAGCAAAGATTTAAATGATCAGGAGTTTAGATACTTTTTGAAAGGCTGAAAGATGAAACTGAGATCTTCTGTTACAATATTCTGTGTGTATTATATAATGCTAAGTGCCTATACAGCAACTTATGTTAAAAGATAACATGAATATTGTTGCAACTTAATCCTATGTAATGGATTTTTATTATCTCTCCAAGTAATCCTAAATTATTTTCCTTGTCAGTATGATTGACTGATCCTGATGGAAGAATCCTTTATTGTTAGAGAACACCTTTTTGTTTTAAAATTTCCTAATTAGCTCTGGATCCTGCTACTCCTCTCTGTAAAGAACTGATGTCTGCCAGACGTAACTGCCCACATAAATGCAGATCCCTTTGAATATTGCTTCACAAAACTTTCTTTTCCATATCAAGAGACGTGTGTGCCACACAATAAAGCTAAATGGCTTCAGCTAGGAAAATGATAAGCATAGAAATACTTGTCTCAGATAAAATACCAGCCTGCCTAAGCCTCCCTGGCACACACAGCCCAGCCTGGGCTGCTGCTGCTGAATGCATTCTGCTGGGGTTTGGGATGATCTACAGCTGTAGGACCCTTGTGAGCAGCATCCCTTGTGGTTTTATTGGGAATTTAGTCCTGAGCCTCAGGCTGTGGGGTGAGAGCTGCTGGCTGCTACTGGAGTATATTTTTACATCTCAATCCCAAAGTATCTCAGTTCTTTCCTACTTCTACTTCCCTTCAGCTTCCTTCCTCACTGCAGGGGCTTCTCCCCTTTGGTGGCAGTTTGCAGCTTCGGGAGGGCTGTGGGAAGCAGATGTGGTTGGTGTGCAGGGGGTGCAGAGCCCTGGCAGGGCTGGAGGCAGCTGAGCCACCCTATCCTGTCCTCCTGGCACAGCACTGGGCTCCTCTGGTCATGCCACCAATTAGGAACAGGGAGCTGACCCGCATGGAACCAGAAAATAGGACCAGTCGTGGTTTTCTGAGGCTTTCAGCTGGATAAAGGGTTTAGATCAGCTTTGGACAAGTTTCTGAGCTCAAGCCTTTGTGGGGCATGAATCTTTTTTCTACTCACGTCAATGTGTTTTGGATCAGGCCCCTGGTTGGGATAGGCTGATGCCTTTGATATATTAGCCTGTTGCTGATTAAATGTATATTTCACTTTTTAATTTTCACTTTTTGGGGTAGCCATCACTCTAATGGAGACCCATTTAGCCATTGCTATAGATCAAAACCCAAGCTTGCTCTGTGCTGCTATGGATTTTCCATGGAGCTGCCCATAAGAGCCTTGTAGTTATTAAATCCTTTGTTTTGCTGTCAATTAAAGATGGGTAAACATCAGTCAAGGAAGGGTGGGTTGGTTTTTTTGGCTTGTTAATTAATCAGTGAGCCCCTTCTCTCTTTCCTCTATGCTTTCCCTCCTTTCTGTGCTTTATTTTATACCTATCCTGGTTTCTTTCTAATAGTAGCAGGCAGCTGTACAGCGTGGACTTCAGTGCTTTAGCAGCAGAACTCTGTGCCTGGATCAGTCACAGCCTTACAAATCAGAGCAGTCCCTGGTACGCATGTCCAAACAGGAGAGAGAACGGTCCCTATTTCATTTTATTTTATTTTGCAGCGCTGCTTTGCACACAGCACACACAATGTCCTTTCACATTAAGAAATGAGTTACGTTTCCTTGATGACTCACTTTCTTATTAGGTTACATTTGGTATAACTGTTTAGGGCTACTTCTAATTATTCATATAATATTGTCTTATGTATGAGGATGGCCCATTTTCCACTAATTTCTCAACCCTGTTTTTCTTTCTCTAATGGCATATGACCAGCTCCTAACGTAAAAAGAAAGAAAGGAGAGTGAATAAAAGGATAGGGGAAGAAAAAGAACTCTGCTGTACAACCAAAACGGGTAATTATGCTCCTCTAAGCACATCGCTAGAGCCCAGCTGGCACAATTAAAGAAATAGCTGATCAGTTCCAGTTATTGATTCTGCTAACATGTTTGTTCACGGTTGCTTCTTGTCTAATTAGTTTTTTCTGCTTTCTTAGTCTGAAAGCATACCTTTTCAGTCAAATCTGTTTTCAGGCATCAGATAGCAATGCTTTATTTAGACCACTTGCTAGCCATTTATTTTAATGCAACAGTACTTCTGTTCACTTTTTTTTTTAACCCTCTGTGGGGCTGGTTCTTTGGGACGGTGTTGAATTTCCTGGAGCATTTTGAGATAGTCTGAAATTTAAGATGAGGCTTCATAACAATGTAATGAACAGATCTGAAAGTAGGGGTTAGGGGATCTCTTGGGAGCACCTAAAAACATTTAGATATCTCTTGCAGGTTGTAAGAAGTTACTGGCTGTACTTAGCAATTAGGGAAGAATGAATGCTAAGGCTCCATGCTTGCATTCTAACTGTGTGTGTGGACTGGCAATTTTAACTGTTCAGAGACTCTTCTGTTTACCTGAATCTGGCATTTTTTTCCTCTCTTTTGGAAAAACAGATCCTATGTAGAAAACAGTACTTTGACAAAATGGCCCTTCTCCACAAAATGGGGACTAGACAAAGAAAAGGGGAGTGAGAACTTGGTGAGAATCCAAGTGTACCAGGTTTTGTCATTTCTGAAGTGCAAATACATAGCTATAAAATGTTTTTTATTTCAAAAATGAGTTCTAGAAAAAAAGTGAAGAGAATTGATATACTATATCAATTTTTGTTATTATCAAACAAATAATAATTTCCCTTCTGTAGAATTGGATCAAGTGAAAACATTTAGAAATACAGCTTTTTGCCCTGACTCAGAACAGTAGTAACAACAAAGAAGAAATCTTGGACTGTTTTGCAGGGCATAAAATCTATTTTCTAACCAGCCCTAGTTCTGGTGTTCCATTGTGCTGCTGAGCAGCTCTCACATTGCATCTCAAGCACAACTGCATTTCAGTGCTGGACAAAGCTTTATATATTTCAATGAACAGTAAATAGATCATTGTGGTCTGAATAACTTTTATATTTAAAAACACCAAACAGGAAAGAACACCCCGCAGTCTCCATGACACAATGTATGTGTCTGCACACATGAATGGACACAATAGTCTAAAATGGATAGTGGTAGTCTGACAGATTTAAAGGTGCAGAACATAGGAAAGATGTCATAACTCTCTAACTTAAAAGTGTTGTTCAGGCAATGATTCCTTCAGAAAAGAGAATTGCTTACTGCTTTATGCAAAGAGATTTGAAGAATTGCACTATCTGGACTGAGAGAATAAAAATTCCTTTTATGTCTGTTCGAATCATGCTGCTCTTAAGATTTCTTTTTGGGTTATTAGAACTGTATAAGTACAGGTTGATTTTAACTGCTTTCAGTAGTCAGAGATATATACTTATTTTATATATTGCAGTAGTCCTTGTCTTTGTGATTGACATTATTCTTTCCTGATTTCCCATTTTCCACTGAGGCGGAAAAGCCAAAAAATATTTCAGCAGTTAGCAGATGAAACCTGTACCCTACCAATCTGGTTATCATTCCAGGAGCACACAGCACAAACATCCAAAAGTTTTTGACACATCTTGGCTCCATCACTTCTTTCCTGGCCGAAATATTCTGTACAGCTTGATCCCAGCTCTTGTCCCAGCCTCCCTCCCTCTGTTCCCTGGGACTCTGTGCCACTCCTGGTGCCCGAAGCCACCTTCTGCAGGTACATTCCTGCAGCAATCCAAATGTAGAGGTGTGGGGAAGGCAGGAAGGGTGACTGGGGTAGGTGCTGGAAGAGCCTAGGGAGGTGCTGGTGCATATTGGGATGTACTGGAGAGGGACTTGGGGGATGTGGGGATCTGCAGAGGGTGGATGAGCTGGGCACAGGGTGTAGGACAGCGTTACCTGCTGCTGGGGGACTTGTGGTGTTTGGTCTGCTGGGGTGCAGGTGACACACTGGGAGAGGCCATCAGAGAGGCCAGCAACAGCCCCCCAGTTAATCAAGGGGTTTGGGAAGCTGAGGCTCAGCTCCCAGCCGTGTCCCAGGCTACCTGGGGGAGCTTGAGCAGGTAACCTGATTCCACTGTACCTCGGTATGCTGTCTGTAAAATACAGAAAGTAGAGCAAATGTGCTTTCCACTGCCCGAGGGGCTTTGTGGGGATGAAGGCTTTGGGGTGCAGGGATGTGAGGGGCAGGATCGCCTGGGGAGTGAGGAAGAGGGGCTGCCTTTGGCAGGGGGCTGTCCAGTGCCGGGGCTGTGGCTGCTCAGCCAGACACGGGGCTGTCTGACCTGTCTCTATTGAGCCTGCAGCTCATTGTGGTGAAGCTTTCTCCTCTGCCTACCATAAAAAAAAGATGTAAATTGGAAGGGTACAGCACTTCTCATAAAAACTCTGTGCATTTATATTTAAACACTGAAGTCACACCACTCCCTATTGAAAAGCCCTCGGCTCCATTGTTGCACATGACTAGCGCAGAAAGAGGCCATTATACTCAGCAAAAATGTATTTTCCTTGCTCATTTTCCTGGAAACAAAACCTCCTGAGCTCTGGTGGCACAAACCTCACCAAATGGTATTGATAAAGAAGGAGAAATTGCACATGGCACGGAATCACTGGCTCCATCTGAGAGGGAAGGGAAAAAGCCCCGAAATATGGCAGCAGATGCCTGTGAGATTGCCTTTGTGGCAAAGCAGAACAGTTTACCAATAAAGCTCTCTCTGGCTGTTATAGTTGTGTTCAATAGCAATGACAGCTGTCAAGGAGCTCAGGGACTTGCTGGGATGCCTTCAACATTTTAATCACTCCAGCAAAGGCATGGAAAAACTGTTTGTGTTTGGAGCATTGTTATTGTCATATGATGTTTAAAAAGAATTGGTAATTATTATTTACCTGGAAATGAGAGGGAGCTTTTAATTGTTGCAATACAACTCTTGTTTCTGTAAACAGAAAGGACAAGTCCTCACTCATTTTAATTTTGAGCAGTTAATTGGTGAAATACATGGCCCCTTTCAGTACCACACTCTCAATCTTCACAAGATGAACTATTTTTCCCTGTGAAGCTCAACTGACAGATTTTAATATTCCATTAACTTTATAGTTTTACTATAACATCGCATCTTGAGACACTGGGGCACTTTGATTCAAACTGCAGGAAATTAATTTTTTCTCTTTTATTACACCACCAGTAACTACCTTAAAAAAAAGAAACTTTAAAACTCCTGGTGACATGAGTATAATATGTAAAAATGACAGGAAGAATTATGAATTTTATTTCCATAAGAGAAGGAAAAAAAGGGGGGGGGGCTGTAATTATAGTGCTGAACCATTGTATTCAATCTGAAATTAAGATACTTTTCTAATACATGAAATTCACATAGTCAAGAAATGATCATGATGGAAATCTTTGCAGTTGACAGGTATTAACAGTTGTTAACCCCTTTCCTTGCAGCCAAAATGTTTTGACTGAATAACTCTGCAAAAGAGAAAGAAAAATCACAAAATTGGGTGTTGGGGGGGGCTGAACTTTTTAATCTTGTCTAAAATGACCACAACTCTTCCTGGGAAAGAAAAATAATATAGTTGCTTGGCTTGAATTTTAACTCCCATCTGAATGAGAGTTCAGTTTCTTGGTAATATTCTATTAGGGCAAGAGTCTGAAAATATGTTGAAACATTTGGTAGTTATATCTGTGTCTTAGCTTTTGTTTTATAGGCAAATATAGAATATATATATGAATATAAAATATTGTTTCAACTATATTAAGCAGGAATATATATTTTAATATATGAGTATTTATATATTCCTTGAACACAGGCAAAAAATGGTTAAAAGTTAAAATACCTTCAACTGGAATAGTGCATTGTTCTTCACGTCAAAAAAGTAACAATAAAAATGAAAATTAAAACGTGTTTTATGCAATTTCCCCAGATGGCAGAAATGCTATGAAGTCAAGAGACTTCCTGGCAGTTTTCCACACTGCTGGTCACACTCGGATCTCTGTCCCCTCCATTCCCTGCCCCAAGCTGGGAATTCCTGATTGCAGGCAGGGATGCAGGGGGATGCTGCTCCCAGAGCTGGGCTCACTGCATCCCTGCTCCCCCGTGCTGCTGCCTGCAGGAGCTGTTCTCACTGCAGCCTGATCACCCTGTCCATGCCCTCCCTCCAGCCAGGGCTATTGGAATGCCAAAGGCAGATTAAAGAAGGTTTTAGGCTCAGCACCCCAGGCTGAAGGGGGGACCCTGCCCTGCTCAGCCTGGGGGTCAGGGGCACCCCCAAACTGGGCACCTGCCTGGGTGCCTCTGTTACACCAAAGCAGTAAAGCAGCAGGGTCTGCAGGAAGGTGAGGGAAGCTTGTGTGGAGCTGGGGGATGTTTTGGCATCAGGAGAGGAGATGTGGGACAGAAGCTGGGTGGAGAACAGGGAGCAGGACCGAGGGGAGAGGAAAAGGCAGTGGTGTTAGGACAGCACTTCACTGGGGTGATGCACAGCTTCCTGAGCAAAGGTGAGCAAATACCTGCTGGGAACAGCACCCTGCTTTGGGGCAGGGTCTCAGTGGAGAACTCTTGATTTGTCTTCTTTATTTTTAACAATGCAGTGATTAAAATGACACAAGATGTTTGTATTTAAGGAAACCAGTCTGACAAGCAACGGATGAGAAAATGAAAGTTTCTGAAATGCAGTAGTGTAACCCGTATTACTGGGATCATGGAAGAACACATATGGGAGGATTTAAAATGTCTTGGTTCTGTTTGCTTTTTAATTTCAGCTCAAATGGGGATTTCCAGGCTCTCATGCCATAGGATTATTTTTAAATGGGATTACACACATGAAGGTTTATTTCCATTTACCTTCCATTTACACAGAAAGGACTTTCCCAAGGAGTATTGTGTTGGGTTGGACAAGGCTGGGATGTCTGCACATCATCAAAGACAGCAAGTGACATGATTGCTGCACAATTTGTGGCTCAGGTTGAGAAGGCACTTCAGTTGCAGGGGGAGGGATCCTGCCAGCAGAGAGGGTTTGGTTGCAAAGTATTCACTGGTTCTGCTTTAAAATCAGAGTACCTTGGGGAAACGCTCATCCACAGTAAGGAAGTGAGATTTCTGCTATGTTTTTGTAAAGCAGGAGAAAATATGAGCATAGCTTCTGAGGAGATTCCAAAGAAACACTTGCTCTGTCTTGCTGGAATTAAGGCAAATAGAGACTAAATAATTTGCAGGTTCTGTCTTCTCTTTTTCAAAATAGTAATATCCTAATAATACTGTGTTCTCTTAGCTCTATTGTAATGAAAAGTTTGTTCGCCATCTTAATTGTTTAATGAATTCTTGTTTACACATAATTAAAAGAACTGAAGAACATGTTTTGCTCGTACTTTCTGTGACACTTAGTCCATTGGATTAGGGATGACCTGGGAGTTACAGCTTCTGTCTGCTATTTTCACACAGCTTTTAGCAACCAATCCCTGCACCTTTATATCCATGGGTGAAGGATTAGTCATGTGGACAGGAACCAGTGCAAAGTAAGCAATGTGACACTAATATTCCCTGCTGAGATAATAACTCCACTTTCACAACAGGATGAGTGGAGAGGTAATTGAGATCTCAGAGAAATTAGTTACACACACATTGCAGGCAGTGACTCTGGCACTAATAGCTCTATGTTACCATACCATGGTAGCTTTAGCATCACTTCCACATGTTTCATAGGAAGACAAAGAGGGATTTACGAGCTTCTCAGTGCTACAACATAGTATGAACATACTGGCTGCTTGAGAATTCCACTGAGATCTGACAGATAAACTTGGGCATTTAGAAACAATTGGCCCAATGAAGTCTTTTGCCCCTAATCTACATGCTTTCTATTGCTTGAGAAATTCTAGTGTGAAAGTGTTGATTAATCCATATAAATTCTCAGATAGAAACTGTCATACACCCTTAACCAGCCTGGTAGCTTTCTGTGATGACTCTGTGTTTATTACTGATATGAAATATTGTCTCTGAGGCAATAAAGGAACAGAGGATTCTTCCATGGCTGTGTCACAACACAGATCTGCTGTCAGCTCTCTCCTGTTTCAGCCAAGCCAGCACAGTGGAGGGGAATGATAAATGCAACTGTTTCACAGTGAAGAAGTGGTTTTAAGTTTTGGCTGAATTTGAGGTTTGAGACAGTTGTTTTAAGTAGCTCTGACCTATCCATGCGTTTTCTTTCATAATTGGAGATCCAGCTACTCTTTCAGCTTAACCCCCATGAAATGCTGCAGTAAATTCAGGTCATCGTATTGTGGCAATTCTGAGCCCTGGAAATGTTACTCCTCTGTTCAGCTTTGATAACTAGTGAAGAACCAGCTTTAGTGAAAGTGTATTGCATTTTTACTCTCAACCATAAGTCCAGATCCTGTTGACTTTAAATGCTAGAGCTGTCACATGCTTGTGTGGCCACGAAGGAGCTCCTTGCTCAGCACCAGAGGCACCACTGTGCAGGATGGTAGCAGGACAGCTATGCTTTCACTTTTTTAGTATTAACAGTACAAGCACCTGAAAAGATACAACTATTTATTGCTTCCTTTGATTTATTTGTAAATGCCTGTTGTGAGGGAAGTCTGCTGCCAGGCTGCTTTGGAGCTTCCAGCCCTGGCACAGCTGCAGAGCCTGGCCAGGGCATGGGGGCAGTGGGACAGCGTGTCCCTGCTCCACGTGGGGCTCCTGCCAGCCTGTCCCCTGCTTTGCTGTCCCCTGCCACTTGCCTGTTGCCATGGAGAGCAAATTTGGTCCTGCACACTCAAGGGTCCCGTGTGGCTCTTCTCTGCCAGGGTAATCTGCTGTCACTGTGGTCATCACAATAACTGAGCTTTTTCTTTTTTTTTTTCTTTCTTTTAATACACTTTTCTCTGTACCACATCTCGTTTTCAGCTGCCTAGAAACACTCTTGGTGTCAGCAGCATGATGTGATACTGCTCATTTAAACTGGGAGACAAAACCCTGATGTGCTCTGCTCACAAAATTGCTGGGTACTCCTGTATATCCTGCAAGGTTACTTAGGATACATACGGCACTGTTTCACCTTTTGTCTTTAAAGTGATGTAGGATGAATATCTTTCAAATGGAAAGACAGGCGACTGGAAAAAAAGGGGGAAAAACAAGTAACAAGATCAAAGACATAAATAGAACAAAATATGCACAAGAGATCTCATCTGAGATCAAAGATGTGAACGTAATTACCATGAATAAGACGTGCAGAGCTCACCAGAACAGAATGGTTTGTGTGCCTGGAGAATTCTGCAGAATAAACCGTTCTGTGGGAAATTGAGCACTCCACAGAGTGACGAGGGGACATTTATTCTGCACTGGAGGGGGAATTGCAGCAAACCCACCATTACAGCAGGGCTGCTCACTGCTGCCTGACCCTGCACAGGGCTGCGACAATCCAAGTAGCTCAAAAGAAATCTCTGAACCTTTTATGTTAAAAGATTCTGATCTGGGGCAAAAATAACCCCCAAACCCCAGCTCTTTAACCCTGGGAGGTGTGTTGTTCTTAGACAGACATTTTCAAGGGCAAATGTAGTGATTGTGTTACGAGTGCAGTTGGAAGAAAAACAATTGCTTCTGTTAAGCTTAACGCATAGAGGGATTGTGCCGAGCATAAATCATTTCTTTTCACTAACCCTGTTTGGTCAGGGATTGTGATTGTATTTTTGATTTTTATGGCTGTTACGTACACGTGTCCACAGGCCCTAACAGAAAATCCTTAGAAATGCAATAAATAAGAGAAATCTAGAAGAGAGTGTAAGAAAAGTTACAGTGACTGAGCTGAAATTGCAAACTTCTGATTCTTCTTTATGAGCTATATGCTAGTCATAGATGCAAGAATATTTTTTGATTTTTAGTGAAGTTACTAAATAAATGTCACTAAAAATAGAAAAGGAAAAATAAATCTTTCTTCTTTTTCTGATAATGCAGATCTGGACACTGATCACTCCTTCCTATGTTTCCAGATAAGATGTGCCTTTGCCATGAATATCTCAAAACTGATGAGACCATGGAAACTCAGAAAGTTTTAGGAGGGAATTTTGGTTTACTACCTCTCTCTTTCTGTTGTCATGAAACAGAAATTCAGACACAGGTCTACATATCAGGCTTATTTTCACTGGGGAGAGAGGCCAAAAAGGAAATCCTGTGTGCTGAGCCTACTGTCAAGACTTATTTTCATGGAAACATTACTAGAACTGCGTTTAGCATGTAGATGATTTCAACAGTAACCCAGCTCATCTTTGTACAGAAATACCTCCTGTAGGGAACTTGAAAAGCATATGCAGTCTCTAGAAATTAGTATTTCCACTCCAGTCGTCTGACTGCTTTGTTTTTGGGAAGAGCCCATTGCTGTCCATAGGTTCTGCTGGCTGTGACTTTGAGTCAAAAAGTGGAAGTGCAGCCACTTTCTGTGTCAGATCTCATGTGGATCTGTGAACTGTACAACCTCTGATGGAGACCCTACTTTTCCATGGCAATTATTCCTGTCTCCATTGCAAAATCCCTATCAGCAGTCATGTGTGGTACTGTGCCAGCTAATGCCTTCAAAGGGTCATTTCTGCACAAGGCACATTTCCTCCTCCCATGCAAAAATGTGGGCTTATTCTGCTATAGGTACATTTTGCAGGTAGTGTAGAATTTTTATGGCCTAACAATAAATGTAAAACTGTATCGTTTTCATCGGGCAAAAAATTCGTTTTCTTAATAAAAAATGTACAGCTTCTCCTATATTCTTTGGAAGAACAGACCCAATTCTGCCTTCAGTCATATCCCAAAATTCTTTATGAAATAGAGGGATACAGACTAGAGGTGTAGAGATTGAATTGAGAGAGCGTTCTGTCCTTTTGCAGGGGACGTTACTTCTCAAAAAGAGGCTCTTTCTGTCTTCAGGACAAAATTATGAATGATGTATTACCTTAAGATCATCAGTTACTGTCGTGTTGGAGACCGAGGGAAGTTTATTTTGTGATGTTCATGACTGTTTCTGTTCTCCTGCAAGCTTTTGCTTTGGCTTTGCTTTGACTTGTTTTGCTTGACTCAGTTCTCTCAAGAATCTGTAAACTTACTTATACTATGATTTTTATTTTTTTTTTCTCGGAGGTGTTTCTGGAATTCATATGCTTTCAAAATAACAAGTATGCCCAGGTTGCAGGAAGCCTGTAGTATGTGACTCTGCTTGAGAAAGGGGTTGGATAAATTATAAAATGACCTCCACAGGTCCCTGCCAATCTCTGCCAGGCTGTGTCTCTATTTGTAACTACTCAGTCTCTTCATTTGGGTTCAGGTGATAAAGCAATAGAAACCTCCGTCCTGTTTTATTCTTATTATAAGTGTTATCCATTCTACAGAACGGGCTCCCCACAGCAATGGTGCTCACAAAATCTGTAACTGTTTTAGTCTAGTATGTTTAGTTATTTTCTTTAGATAATACTATGGATTTTGGTTCAACTTAGTGCTTAAATGCCAAGGGCAAGCACACAAATAATCTTGAAGAGGACAAGAGAAATTCTTTTATACTCAATGCTTAAGCTTAAGTGCTTGACTGCATAAAATTCATCCTCCTGATTTTCACTTAAAAGTACTGAGAGAAGCACAGTTTGTGCAGCAGAGAGATGGGTGCCTGTGAACCTTTTACACAGCCTTTGAAATTCTGATTTCTGATGCTTAACTCTGCATTGATGCAGAGTTATCTCTCAAAACAAAATTTACTGCTTAGCAATGAAGTAAAGTAGATTTTGGACAAACACCATCTTGCCCAATGACCAAATAGTGGGGTTTTTTTGTTGGTTTTTTTTTTTTGTTTGTTTGTTTGGGTTTTTTTGTTTTGGTTTGGGTTTGTTTTTTTTTTGTTGTTTTTTTTTTTTTTTTTTGTTTTTTTGTTTTGTTTTGTTGTTGGTTTAGTTTAGTTTTAGACTGAGCTGTCTAACCTATTTTCTGGGCCAATATCGACTGAAGAGAAGCTCTCCTTCCCATGCAAGTATTCAGTCAGTTCAAATATTTTATTCTTACTTGAGAACTGCTGCGGCTCATGGCAACTGTGAGCAGCCATCAGGGGATCACAGGCAGCTAAAGGCAGTATGGCAAAAGAAAGCCATAGATATGCTCTCAACTTTCCAAATATATATCCCTTTTAATTTTTTTTTAATCATTACATGCAGGTTATATTGAATATATCTAAATTGTAAGATTAAGATTACTGTGCCTCAAAGCAGTAAAAGCATGTTATGGGACACCGTGGGCTTGGGAACCAGGACTGGGATCACTCACCATTGTCAGGGTATATGGGCTCATCTGCCCTCTTTCAAAAGCACATTCACTGTCTTTTCTTACATCTAAAAAGTTCTACACATCCACAGAATTTAAGTAAATAAAATCAGAGCTGGGTTTCAGAACAGGATCAATACAGGTCAGGCCTTTGTTTCATGGGTGGCAGTGCTGTCTCTGCAGCAATGGGACCTCCTGTTTGAACTGGCAGTGTCAAAATATTTTGATCTGCCCTCTCCCTAAAATTAAACCCTTCCTTGCAGTTCCAGCAGTGAAAACAGTTCTACAGGGGGTTTAAGGTAATGCAAAACTTAGTTTAAATGGGAATCAGACCTGGAGCGTGTGTATCAAGGACTATTTGAATTACATTCAGCACTGTTTATGGATTCTCAGGAATTGCAGAGCCTGTTAAAAATGAAATAAAGCTTATGGAAAGGGGTCTGTGTTTTCTACTGTGCTGAAAAAGAAATACAGAGGAAAATATATTTGTGCCTGTTCAAAGGCTGCCCAAGGACAGCTTTCATTCTTTGTGACCCAGTTGCATTAAATTCTTTCACAGGAACTCCTCAGATACTTATTAAAAAAAAAAAAAAAAAAAGAAAGGAAAACACAGATCAGTGCTTCTGATCTTGACTCTGAGGACATATCCAGGCTTGGAGCCATTGACAGATATCTTGCATCCCTTGCTACCTCTACAAAAATTAAACAAAGCAAGAGATGAGCAGCACTGGATGAGAAATTAACTCTGGCCATGAAACTATTAAATGCCATAGTTTAAAATCATTTTGTTTTTAAGAAAAGTGTAATCAGTTGTAACTTTGGCAGCACAAGCTGACTTATTGCTCTTACCCTCTTTCTTTGGTATTTTTTTCCCCCTTCTGGCAAAATGTGAGTCTTTTGAGTATTTTGTCTGGTATTACCAGACCTCCCCAGTCCAGCTGAAAGTTTTTGCTGGCTTTTGACAGAAGGTAGGAAATTCTGCATTGGACATACAGTGACAGTGGTGTTTGTCAGACAGGAGCCCAATTCCTTCTGAAACTGATGGGCTTCAGTGTGCCCTGTGGCTTGAATCCTGTAGATGTATGCAGGAGCTGATCCCTCTAAGATATTGTTGATAAATGAAGTGTTCTATAGACTTGGTTACATCCTAACTAAGGCCCAAATTAGTCTGTGCTTTGAGGGACAAAAAGTAAAGCTCTTTCTGCTACTTCTTGTTATTTTATCGGACTAATGGTGTTCGGTGCTATTTGAGGAACATGAAGCTAGAAGGATTTCTTGGGAGTTGTGGTATATCCCTTTCTGTGTGCCAGGACTTCCAGAAGTGAGAGTACACAGAGCTCCAGAGAGCACTGGACAGCAGTAGTGCATGTACACAGTGACAGAAAAAGCCTTCTGTGGAAACCTGAAGTTCTTTTGGATATCTTCTTGTCAGCGACTGAAGTAGTTGCAAATATTTTTTTTTGGTGGTATTGCTTCCTAACAAAGGAGAAAATACAAATTAATAAAGCCTGTTGTAATTGCTTGCAGTGATTTGAAGAAGGTATTTGTTATTCACGATACTAATTCCCCTGACACTGTGCCCTATTATATTTGCCAAAATTAAAAAGACTTAAAAAAATTCAATGTTTTCTTGATACACTGGATTCTTGTGTTTTTCTGTCATATGAATATTGAGTCATTGATATTTTATGTGTCACACAGAACGGTTGAGATATCAGAGAAAACGAATGATTTGCATAAGCATCCCAGAGGCATTTTTGGCTTCCCGGCATGCAGAAGCTTTAGCCTGTTGTCTTCACACAGAGTCTGCTGTAATGCTGCATGCCAGAGATGATAATTCACTTTGTGAAACATGATCAGAAGAACCTTTATGGAGGTGTGACAGATGCAGCTGTAGCCATCACTTGAAGCACTTTTTCATAACCTTAAAAATGTGTCTCCTTCTGATTTTCTTTCTTGATGACTTTTTTAGGTATTGTCAAGTTGCAGCTGTCATGGGCAATGAAATTCCTAAGAGAGCAAGGAAATAAAAAGGTTAAAGTGCCCACAGCCACAGTTTCAGGACTTAATTGGACACTAGCTACTCAACTCTGAGCATTCCCCCAAAGAATGGTGGAGTTCTTGCAGGCTTCAAACAATGGAGATGCGTGGGCTGATGCCATCTGCAGCCTAGGGCTGGTGGAACAAAAAGATGTTTGAAGAAGAGGGAAATTCTCAGAGATATGGCAGAATGGGAATGATCTGAAAGTAATCAATCATTAGGGTGACATAAATCACAACACACAAGAGCCCAGAGCCAGGAGATGTCAAACACCGCCCGCAGCGCATCAGTCTCTCTGGCATCATCACTTTTGTGTGCTGTGCCACTGCTCTTTTGTGGGCCATCAATTTTGTGGGGTGATGAAGGCGGGGAATGCCGGGCTGGCCCTCTCTGGCTAGTGCAGCTTTATGGTTGCCCGCCCTAACGCGCGCTTGGGGCGCATTCACGCCGTGACCCCGGCGAACAATCGACCCTGAGCCGGGTCCAAACCCGCCAGATGTTGCTTGATCTCATAATTACGTTAGTTCTGTTGCTCCAGTGCAGCAGCATCAAAACAATACCAGCCAGTCTGGGGCACAAAGAGAGGCTGCAGCTCTCATGTGGTCATCTGGTCCACGCTTGACATTTTTGCCCAAAGCTCTCAGACGTTAAACTTAATTTCTCTTCCTTGATTATAAGCAAAATGATCTGTGTACAGTATTAAAAAAACATTTATCAGCTGGAAAACAGCAGAAGGCATGGCATAAACTCATATAAATGTTAATGAAAGGCAGACAAAATTGAGCAATAGTATTGTATTCTTTAGGCATTTGTACACTTTTATTTAAGAGACTCTAGGAGAGGAGGTCAGAACAGGATTGAAGGATAAGCACAAAAAATATTGTTTTGAAATTTACACCAACTCTTCTTATTGTTTAAAACACTGATCTGGAAGTTCTGTTAAATGGAACAAGCATAATCATCCTTTAACTTATTCTGATATTGATCATCAGATCAATGTAAATCATAAATCCGTTTATTTCAATAGAAAGGCTCCATCTTTCTACTGTTGCCCATAAAAAACTCATGAATTTTTGGCTGCCTCTCTCCTTCCAAGAAACTGTACCAAATGGTGAAACACAGACGTGGTTGTTGTCTAATGAGGTCTGTTCCTCTGAGCTAGGGTGATGCTATTGGGATGGTCTACAGAGCAGTCTGAGCACAAGGCTCCAGGCCCCAGCACAAAAATACTTGAATGCATAGGACTCAAATTATCCTCTCCTTTGTCGTATTGATCTTTAGTTTGCTAATGTAGAGCTGAAATACAGCAAGGGTGTTTTCATCCCAATTTTGTCAGCCCTCAGCTCAACAGCTCACCAATGGGCACATTGCCCCTTTCCTTCCTTTCCTCCTGCTTTCCTCCAGGACCTGTGCTTGAGTTGGTCAGCACTGGTGCTGTACATGAGAGCAGTAGGGCTCTGCACAGCCCTCTGCAATTTCCTGCTTTTTCAAATAAATGTGGTGAGTTCTCATCAGCAGCAACTGTTAAATTACAGCATTTTCCTTCCCTCTCAGTTGTGAGCTACAAAACATATCTCAGACTAGGCACAAGGAAAATTGTAGCATAGGACAGAAACTATCAGCTAAAAAGGTTTTCTGAACAATGCAAATTGGCCTCAGTGTGCCCTACTAATAATCTCCATCTTGCAGTATTTTCATTTCAACTAAGAATAAAAAGTCATACCACATATAAGAGAAATTTTATTTCCTGTACTACTACAGTTTTTTAGCATAATGGCCCATGTATATCAGTGGGCAAATATTACATCCTAAAGTTTCAAATAATTGCCATCTTTACATTTCATATCTGATCTTTAATAAATGTTATTTTACACAGTGCAATTAGACTTCAGGATGTAAAACTCAGAGTAATCCAGAATCTTTTTGCAGAGCTGGGTATTTTCAGGGTGCATTGACGTTTAGATTCTGATCTAACTAATGGCACAAATCTGAAGCAATTTCCTAAAAATCAGTAAAATTACATCAGCACAATCCCTATAAAACTAGGATGAGAGTCAGACCTTTATTTCTTTTCCAGCCTGCTCCAGAGATATAGTATTTTCCATTTAGTCAACTGAAGAGAACTGTAAAGGTATAGAAAGAAATGATAGAACTCAATTTTACTATTTAACATATGGGAAACTCGGTTATTATTTTACCATAAGCTTACGCAGGAAAAAGAGCATGCTGCAGTAAAATGGAAAAAATTCACCTCAGGTGTTGTGTCATGAAATCCAAGGAAGTGACATCAAAGATTAAACCTGGCCCATTTACTTTTAAGCTGTTTTGTCTAAGTATCAGATTTTACGTCGGGAGATTTTCTCTACTCTGTGAATTTTATTCCTTTTTTTAAGCATAAAACTGAATAAGGCTCAAGAAGAATTTATTCTGTTGCCTCAGTACCAACATAAGACGCTCATGTTAGCCCCTGAAATTCTTTTGACAGTTTTGGGTGTCGGGTATGGAGCAGCTGCACACTGGGGTCAGCGTGCACAGCAAATGTGGTGCAGGATGGTTTCAGCCAAGCAGGAGACAGTTGTTTGCCTATGGGGAACGCTGGCTCTCCTACTGCCAGAGCAGCCTTTTTGTTCCAATTTCCCCGCTCACATTGGGACAGTAATTTTGTGTGGGATAACGTTGTGTCTTGGTCATGGCTCTGTCTGGAAAGGAGAAGTGGGAGTGCCAGAGCTGTCTGGGCAGGCAGGGGTGCCGTGGTGTCTCCTCACACCCCGGGAAGCCACAGCTCTGCTGCCTTCCTGGGCTGAGAATTGTTTTCTTTGATTCATCTCACTAATTTAGGAGAGTGACAGAAGATGCTTGGGAAACTACGGGAAAACTTCCAAACTCTTGTGGGAGAGGACACAAGATGCCTTGTTTTGGTTAATGGGAGCTGATGGGGAGAGCACATCAGGGGTGGGTGAGGTGGGACAGGGGGCAGCTGGCTCTGGGCTGGCCATTGCCTGCAGGCAGCAAGGTGCCCTGCAAGTCCTTGGTACCTGGAGCTCTCCTTTGGGACTCTGCCACGGGCCAGCCCTCACCCCTGTCCTGGTGCTCTCTGGAGCATCTACCTGGACTTTCAGGAGCTGGAGAAATTCAGAAGAGTGTGGAAAGTTTGGTACAAGTAAGATGTGAATCTGCCATGCTAAATTTTGTTCCCAGTCCAAAACTGAAAACTTTTTTTTTTTTTTGTGGGAAGAAGTTAACTGGAACTGATGAAGTTTCTTTTCATGGATTATTTAAGCAGTACAAGATGTTGTTAATGCTGAGTTTCTTCCATGTTATTTGGGAAAGTATGTCTGATTATGTAAATTAAAAGTTGCTGCTTAAAAATATTTTGCTTGAGAGATTGCAAAGGCAACACAGTAAATGAATTAAGATCAGAGAGTCTTGCTCAAGTGAGAAGATTGCATAAGTAACCGCATGTGTTATTGAAAAATACATACTGTTTACAACGTATTCTTGCAAGATCCTTAAATATTTCACTTTGAGGTTTGCTTGATATAAAATATTGCATTTGTTCAAGCTGTCTCACAGGCTGGGACCTAAGCTGATTTGCAGCTACATGCGGATTAAAACCACTATGCTGTCCCCTTGCAATTTTGGATTTAATTTGGTTAGTTTCCGTCTTTTTAAGAGAAACAAGAGAGTTTTCAAACCAACAGGCATTGACTGCTTACCTAATTAAAAATGTATCCATCTGCTGGTGGCTGACTTGTTATTCAAAGCATGCAGATCTAAGTAGGTTGATTTATTTATGAAGACCTTATGACACTGAGAGATATGCACTCAAAAACATGCAAAAATAAATGTGGCTGCAGATGGGTAGACACACAGAGATCTTTATGGGGTTTCTAAATAACAGATAGAGAGAATTTGGAAAATGTGCTTTAAAGGGAAGGTCCTTTTATGTTGCTTTCACGTGTTTAACATTTAGAGCTCAAATAACAGAGCAGCCAGAGAACATGTTGTGAGATAACTCCAGTCTAAATATCCTATAGTGCCTTTTAAGTTGCCACAATTTTTTTCTGAAAGCTTAGTGTGAGTGATAGACTCTGAAGCAGATGCATTTTAAGCGATGTTTTATTTAGAGAACACTTTAAAGGGAATTTTAATTAAAGGAGACAAAAATCATTAGCACTCACAAACACCATGCATTGGAATCAGGCTAAATGCTGTCTTCTTATATTTGACTTTATTGGTATATTGGTAAATGTCTCTCAAATTAAGCTTCTATGCCCAAGCTTTGGAAACTTCAAGTTCCAATGGATTCATTCTCAATGCTATAAATATTGTTGCAATCCTTAGGTAAGGTTCATTCATCACTTTATGAGCTCCAGGAAATTCCCAGTGTGATGAAGCCCTTGGGTGTTTCCACTTGGGGTGTGGAGCTGCTGGCGTCACACCTCACATCATTGCTGGTGCAATTCCACTGCTGTGGGACTTGTGACACTGGTACAGAGGGAGGGATGTCCCAGCTTGCTCAGAGCTCTCTCCAGAGGCTCAGTGTGTAGGTGGTCTGCATCTGCCACCTGAGAGGTTTGAGGAGAATGGAGAACCCCGCGTCTGGGACAGCTCTGGAGTAGCTTTATGGCCTCTGGTTCTGTTTACAGCACAGTTTCTAGCCAGTCCTTTTGTTTTTTTCTTCCATCCACGTGCTTGGCAGCATGTTTATTCAGGTTTTGCCCATTTGCATGCTTGTTTGTGTTCATTGTTAAAAGAAAAATATCAAAAATAGACTGAAAATATTTCTTTACAGACCACCTTGTCATGCTGGTATCCTCTTAAATTGAAACTGTCTTGCACTAGTTGATAAAGTTGTTTTCAGAAGAAATGTATTTCTTACCAAATCATGCATTGACAATTGTGCTCAGCTTCACAAAAAGACAATTCTCTAATCCCAAGGTCAGTTTAAGCTGATTCCCCAGTACATACACTTTCAGATTCCCTTGGAATGCATTTTGTTTCCATGTCAAGACAAACATGTGGGTTTTCTAGTGCCAACAAAATATAGAAACATGGTTTGTATGTAGATTAGCTAAGGAGGATATTAGACAGAGTTGCCTTTTGGTAGGAATCCATTCTGTCATTTCTTTGGGAAAACTTGAGAGCTGTTTGAATAATCCTTATACTAACAGATGTCACCACTGGGAATCTGTTTTACTTTTGCAGGTCTTTGTTTGAGTATCTTGCTGGCATTTTTTGATATTTTGGAATGGGGCGTGGATGTGTGTGAAACTCAAATAAATCTGTATTTTCTTTTACTTGATTTCTCCCAAAGATATATTTTGATGAAAGCTTCAGATAGCAATCAAGGGAAGAAAACCTATAAATTTTGCTATGGGTGTTCCTTTTGTGTAGAAGGGAGAGGACAAAAAAATGACCAAGAATCCTTTCCTTTTGTTTCCAACACACTGCAAAATAACTGTTTGCTGTTTTCCTGGTCCCGTACAAGCTCTGGAAATGAGGGACAAGGGATCACAATGGGTCGAGGCAAATAGTTAGTCACACTCTCTCTTAGAATTGAACCCATTGTTCAAGCAAGGCAAGCAAGTTTTCCACTACTAATTTTGGTCTGCACTGGAAACTGTGGCCAGTGTGGTTGTGTGAATAAGGATTAGTAATGGTGAGTGGGCACGGGAGGTAGCTGAAGGGGTGGCATTTTTGTGCCTGTAAAAGCTGTAGTGGCTCCACATTTCTGCCCAAACTTAATATTTTTGTTATTTTCCTCAGAAAACTGTAGGACTACTTCATTGGGAAAAAAAATATCACTGGAAATGTCAACTGCATACATGTTAGGGAAGTCTTACAATCGACTGTCTCAGTAAAACAACACCAATGAGTAATTTCTAATGGAAATTTGGTCTTAAGGTAGAACTCAGGGAGATGTGTCCCTTCCCTTTATTGTTACCAATCTGTGTACAAGAAAATACGTTCAGGGTTTGGGTCTGACTTCCATTAAAGGAATTAAATGGTTATTGCTGAAGGGAAACTCAGAGGGAAATGGGACACTCAGTGTTTGCAGCTGGAGAAAAATTGTTTGTGTTGCCTTTGGTGTAAGAGATGGGAGGAACTAATTTACATGTCAGAAATTTAAAAATTCTTAAAATGAGGTTCATGATGTGAAATGTGTAATGCAGGTGTAAGACCTGTGAACATATTTTGTTCTAATGCAACAGTGATGTTCAGCTCCTTGAGAGTGGATTTGAGGTCTGGTTGTGCTAAAAGCTGTACAAGAATATCTCAGTGCATGACAAGACCCAGCAGATGGGTATAAATAAAAAGAGAACAAGGAAATACTCTGGCAGCATTGCCCAGCACAACAAACAACATTATTCTCGGAACTCTTCCAATATCAGTGACAGCACTGAGGAAAATTATGGCTGCCACTTTTCTAATATAAAAGTGAGGGATTTCTTTTTTCCATTGTCCTTGCAGTTTTTCATCTCTGTGCCTACTATTTTGCTTACATGAAGTTAATCCATAATTTGCAGTATTCTGCTATAAAATGAGTGCAAATAGTGAACTAGAGCACATACATGTACATATACTCATTATTTCCAGTTAGTGGCTCCCTAAAATAGGACAAGTGGTTTCTTAGCTAATAAACAACCATTCTTTGGGATCTACAGGTAATCGGAAATCAGGACAGAGAAACACAGGCAATGCTTCAGATCCTGAGTAAGCTCACCATTCCTTAAAGGCTGGCCAGCCTCTAGACCACAAGTTCCACACTTCCTTACAGATGCTACCACAAGGAACTGCACATCTCCATATTCTTGGCAACAATGGCACAACAGGCACTAGATGCCTACAGATCTCTCTGACTTTATATTTATTTAGCATCACTGTTTTAATGTGGGCAATCACATACATCCAGCTTCAAAAATGTTGCTGCCAGTGGCTGTTTCAGGAGATCTTCAGGAGAGCAGAGTCCTCCCAGAAGTAAACTCACAAAATTAATCTTTCTCCTATGCTGTGAATGTATCAGTCATGCCTGCATGCACAGAAAAATATTGTACAAATACTTTCCACTTTTTGGAACAAAAAGCAATGGTTTTTTATTTAATTGTAAAGAAGGACAAAGAGTCTGCCCTACTATTAAAAATAGCACATATTAAAAGAGAAGGAGAAGTTGGTAATTTTTTTTTACTTTACACAGTTTTCTCCTATATGGTTGCTAATATTTTGTTCATAATAATGGGTGGACCATCTCAGATAGGATGGTTTAATCTGAGTTAATTAGGATTTACACTCTATTAGAAGTGCCAGAAAGCTTCAGTGCTCTGTAGGGAACCTGTCTCTGGTGCAGTTTGATTGGTACCATCGTTGCATAAATAATCTCTGAAAAGATTGCTGTCACTGAACACAGAATAAAAATGAATTAGAGCTCTGACACTCCATTCTTTTGACAGTTTTACAAAAAAGACAATTCAAAGATTTTTGCACAAAAATTATCTTTATTTATACTGAACTTTTACTGGTGCAATTAAAGTGATGCTTTATTATTTTTAATAATACCTGCAGTAAATTATGACAGGAAATTCCAGTATGAAAAAAATCTGGGAAACACTTTGTTTTAATTTATATTAATTTTAGATTTATTCTGTTTTCACATGAAGGGCCCAATTCTGCCTACACATTAAGCTGTTAGTAAAATTTGGCTTTACTTTAGAACAGGACAGAATCTGGCTCACAATCTTAAACCACGACCCTATTCTTGACAGAGAAAATCCAAGTCTGCCTGACTGACTGTTTTTCCCGGTGCAGAAAAACGGGTGGGTGTCTTTAAGGAAGCCTGGACGCAGTTTGTGGTTTCAGCTGTACCTTTCCAAGGCAGCTGAGGCTCCCGTGGAGCTGCTGCAGGCAGATTCCCTGTGCTTTGTGGCAGAGCTCCCTGGCTGACGTGTGTTCCATTACTGACGGCTCACCCTGCCTGCCAGGAGCCCTTTGGAGGAGCTGCCCGTGCCCACCTCTGGCTGGTGGCCCTGGCCACCTCTGGCTGGTGGCCCTGGCCCTGCCTGAGCTCTCTCACCAGTGGCACCACTCCTGTGCCAGACCCACATCTGCATCCACCAACTTCTGATTTCTGGGAGCTTACGCCACTCCCAAATGATCCCGATCCTGTCCTGACAGCTGCTGAGGACAGGCAGTACAGAGCCCGAGATATCCGAAAGTAGTTTGTCATAATTAAGGTGTCTGTTAACCTGCACAGCTTTAAATAACCTTTCAGTGAAACGTGGGCAGGCACATTCCTCTCCAGGTTGCCAAGCATCCGTGCACTGCAAACAACCTGCAGCCTTATACAGTTATTTGCTCTGGTTTATTGGTCACACTTTCACAGGAAAAACCTGCAGGTCTCTGCTTGCCCCCGGCCTTGCTGAGGGTGAGAGCTGTGGTGAGCTAAGCCAACACCTCTGCTGCAGAAGTGGGAGCTTGTACTGGTCACATTTGATGGGCTTATTCAGTGAAAAGCAGTAATACCTGTTCTGGCATTTTGGTGCATTTATTTCTCCCCTTCATCCCTACTGATTTTACCTTTTCCCAGTGGCCTTTTGTGTTTATTTATTTTAGGAAACATAATCTGCATTGTAAAGACTCCTGGATTTGTAAATAGCTTTGCTGATAGGATTTCCTTTCATGGACCTGGTAATGGCATATTATAAATTTTAGACTAACCATGAGATTTGAGTTGTGTTGCCAGGACCGGTGCAATAAAAGATACTACTTCAATTGTCATTAAAATCCTGTTACATTTCACTTATGCTTCTCTAGTTTCCCTTAGCACTGCTGGTTAGAAAAGGCAAAAAAAATCTATGCATCTGTCTGTCTGCATATTGTCAAGTCACGCCGTGTGCCTACTCTGAATAAAGACACTGTCACAGGTCCTGTAATCAGCATCAAGGCAGTAATGAATAGGAAAATCTTGTGATGATGATCACGATTAACAAAAGGAAATGTAAATAATCTACAGTGCCTAAAGCTCACTTTTTTTTTTGCAGAGTGGATTTGCAAGTGAGCTATAAACCTGATCCTTTTCTTATTGAGGTCAGCAGCAAAACTCCTGCTAATCCCAGCTGAAACAAAATCATTCTGCCAGCTTGATGTTTATAGAAATGCATATTACCTTCATGGAGATGTTCTCCCGCTACGGCTTTTTGTATTATAGCCTGCAACTTCATCTAAAGCAAACACGACCTGAGGAATGAAATCTTACTCATATCAAATAAAAAGCTGCTATTCTGAAATAGCGAGCAATAAATTTTGTCAACTAATCTACTGGCAAACGTTTAATACTCACAGATCCAAAAGAATCAGTAAATCCAGGGAGGGAGAGGCTGGGCACATCTGAGCACTTGTACAGGGAAGGAGCCGGCAGTGACTCTCTGGTGCCAAGCCTGATAAAGGTGCACCTTTGGGGCATTATTTCCTTTGACAATGAGACTCAGTGTGAGAGTCTTACACTTCCTGGGGTTATTTGACACTCTTTTGCAAATAGCCAAGTAGTGTGGAAGTTGTGTGGGAGTGGAGTAAATAGGTTCAAATTTTTGTAGGAAAAGGCTTTTCAGAGGAGATGGGTGAGTTTTTCCTGCAGGCTGTGGAATTGCATACTAAAGGAAGGGCTTGTGCTTCCTCCCCCCTTCTTTCTTATTTTCTTTTTCTTTTTTTTTCTTTCTCCTTTCCCCCTTCTAAATGTAGTGCTGGGCCTCAGGAGACCCATGAACACACAGAGCTTCCTACTGAGGTTGTCACTTGACTGACAGCAAAAAGCTTCTGGGGAGATGGACGAGCCTGAGTAGGTGGACATAGAAAAATGGAGAATGCAAAGATAAAGTAAAAATAGAACCAAATGTTCATCCAAAATCACAGCCCTTTCAGGAGCCTAATGTAATGTATAAACGCTGTGATTGGAAAAAACATAAAGCAACTCTGCATGGATAAGCATACATGTATGTGAGACATTTGATAGCCATTCAGTGTTCTGTTAGAAATTATGCTAACTACAGAGATACATCCAAGACAACGCCCTTGTGTCAATGCCCAATTATTTATACACTAATATAGTCTCTCAGTCCTTTAAAATATGAGAAGGACAAATTGTGAGGGAGTAGGAAATACAACAATATTTCAGTCCTTACATTTCAAGATGATTTACAGTTTCTCAGAAGCTCTATGTTTGTGTGTTCATGTGCCTGTTTGTCTGTACCACTCAAGTCCTGATCTCTAAATAATTCGGCTGGGGTTGACCTCTCTGAAGTAGATAGGATCAAACATTTAACACACTGTCATAATTATTACATTGTCTGCTGCAAGTGAATACAGTTTCACCGAGGAACTGAGACAAATACCAGAGACACTGGCTGTGCTTTATTGAGCTGCATTAAATTGACCGTTTAAATGGTGTAAACTTGATGATGGTGCAAACATGATTAGTTCCCATCAAAGCCAAATCACTCCTGATAGTGAGTTACAATAACATAAGTTGTCAGGTCGGCAGCTGCGCAGGCTGCTCAGGTAATAGGAATTTAAGACAAATGTAACAGCCCCAATGGCTGTAACAAAATTTTAAGGAATAAATTTTGATGTCAGATACTTTGTTGAAGGGTGGAGTTACTGGCTGAAGCCGAGAACAGGATTTAGTCCAAGTATCAATGACATCTGTTAAAACCAAGCTGGGCTTTTACGATTCGATGAAATGACACAAAGTAAGGAAATTGTGATGATTTTGGCAGGACTTCTTAAAAAAACCCCACATACTGGAGCCAAAATATAGTAGATTTGGTAGGACTGCAAACATTTCATTTTATGACATTTGCAGGCCTTTTTTACATTGTCTGTGTTTATTTTATATGACTTTTCTTAACAAATTAAAATTCCATTAAATTACAGAAAAAAATTTAAAGTTTCAAAGCATTTTATATATTTTTAATGACGACTGACTCTTCTGGCATTGCCACAAAAATAACTTTAATTAAAAAAAGAAGACGTTTTGATGCTTCACTATTCCCATAAAGTTTATCCTGACTAGTAGTAGATCTGTCAGAGGCATCAAAGATGTGAAAAGAAGAACATTCAGATAGTTTAAATTGAGGACTGCCTATATTTCTGTGTAAATAATAAAAAAGGCACTAAACCTTTTCTTCCTTCTCATTAGGCCAAGAATTCTTGTAGATAATTAAAGTCAGGAAGTACAAGTTTTAACAGTTGCATTGACTGTGCTACACTGTTTTCTAACGCCCATTATTCAAGCAGCCGCTTAAAAGATTTATTTTCTACGGAAAGAGAAAAACACACCAGCGATCTTTGCAGGGTTATCTTTAAGCTTCTGCCAGTGGGAGCTCCAAAAGAAATGTTCAAGGCTAAGGAAAACAATCTGAGTCTCAGAAATAGGAACCTCATTGTAAATACTGTGTTAACAAAGCTTCTTAGCAGCGGTTTTAAGTGCCAAAAAACGCATCCTCCCTAGACCTTGACCTGAAATTAAACCAGATGAAAGATACTCTATGTTTTAAGAAAAAAGTGTCAGTAAGGGTGTGTTTGTGAGTATTGTGCTTCACAGATATTTGAATTTGGGGGAAAATAGAATGATTTAAAGAGAAAACAGCAGATTCTGAGCAGGCGTGCTTTCCGATGCACAGAATGGTTAGTCAAACTTTAAGTCGCTTTCAAAGTGTTTTTTTTAGCTAATCGAGCCTGCAAAGGGCTTCTGTGCGGAAGCTACAGCTAACTCTGGCAAGGATTCGTTCTATCCCAGACGGAGGAAAGATCCTCGGAGAGTCTGGGTGCGATTCTCCAGCGCGGGGCGCGGGGACGCAGCCGGGGGAAGGAGCTGTGTCCCGCACGGAGCGAGGGGAGTGCCGCGGGTGCCGGAGGGCGCTGCGGGAGCCAGGGCGCTGCCCCCAGGGAGAAGGGAGGATGTCATCCCTCCGAATCTGCGGGAAACTGAGGCACCCACCGCCAAGAGCGCGGGTGGGAGCGCGGGGGGACTCGAAGAGGGAGGCGCTGCGGGCTCCGCCGGTTCTGGAGCTTCCCGAGGCTCAGGCAGCGGTACCGACAGCGGCGGAGGGACGGAGCATCGCGGGGCGGGCAGCGGCCGTGCTGCTCGGTTTGCCCCTGTCCCGCAGCGCTGTCCCGGACCGACAGACAGACAGGTCCGGGGACAGCTCTGTGAGTACGGACTGTTCAAGGACGGTACTCAGCCCACTGATGCTGCCTGACCCACACGAGGCTTAGCGGGCTTCTAAAAACTACGATTTTTTTTTTGCCAAGGCGCATTTAGAGAGTATTTTTTAAGAAGTCAGATGTTCGGAGCGTTCAAAGCAAAGCGGGGCTGTGGCTGCACAGCGCAGGTTCTCGGGGACAGCCGAAGGACATCAGCCAACACAGGTGTCCCCGGGCACGGCTCGGCTGGACGCGTGCTGTGTACGGCTGCGGACGAGGGGGAAGTGCACGAGCTTGAGCGTCCCGATGGATCTTAGCGTTCAGAGGGAATCGCTCCGAACCCGGCTTTCCCACCAGCCCGCCCCGCCCGGCCGCTGCCCCGGTGCATAAAGCGTGAACGACTGGCACCTTCGCGATGAGCGCCGGGGCCGCTCCTCTGCCGCTCACACATGCTCAGAGCGGCCGCCGCACTGTCCGTCCCTGCACATCTCTGTCCGTCCCTGCACATCCCCGTCCGTCCCTGCATATCCCCGTGCGTCCCTGCCCATCCCTATCCATCCTTGCACATCCCTGTCCATCCCTGACCGTCCCGGCCTGGCCCCGGGGAGCCGCAGCCGCGGGAGCCACTGCTCCCGGCAGGTGGCGCTGTTGCTCAACGGTGGCGCCGGGCCGGGCGGGGCAGAGGCAGCTCCGGGACGCTCCCGGGACTCTGGGCCACCGCGGGCTCGGCGCGGGGCAGGTCCGTGTGCGCGCCACGGCCGCGGCTTCCCCGCCAGTCTGTCTCTCCTAACTTTGCCTTTTCGCCTTTTCCATCATCTTTCGGAGTTCGGACACTGTTAAAGTCGCAGACCCCGTGGACCGGCCGCGGCCGCTCGCTGTAGCCGCCCGCTGGGGCAGCGCTCCCCGCACGGCCCCGCCGGAGCGCCCAGGAGCACCTGGCCCGACCCGGCTCGGCTCGGCTCGGCTCGGCTCGGCTTGGCTCCCCGCGCTGCGAGCCCGCGGGGGGCGGGGCGGGGCGCGCGGCGCGGAGCGGGCGGCGATTGGCTGCGGCGCCTGACGGACGGGCGGGCCCCGCCCCCTTGGCAATGTCTAGCGCGCGCCGCGCGCCCCATGTAGGCAGTTATTCCGCTGGGATAGCGCAGCCGGAGCGCGGCGGCGGCATGGCCGGGGTCCCGATCTGCGCCCTCCTCCCGCTCCTCGTCGGCGTCTGCGGCGCCGTCACCGGCTCACGGGTCTATCCCGCCAACGAAGGTGAGGCTTGCCGGTGGCCGGGCTGCGTGTTCTCTCGGCGGGGTGCCGGGGCAAAGTTCGGTATTCCCGGGGCTGGCAGCGGTGCTGTCCCGTCCCCTCTCCGCCACGGCGCTCCGCTCGCCGCCGGTCCGGCGCTTGCCCCGCGCTGTCCCGGCCGGTCGCTGCCCGTCCGGTGGCCGCGGAGCTGCCCGAGCGGCGCTGCCGGGGCCGCCCGCGGTGCCGGCACAGGTGTCGCGGGGAGGAGCGGCCGCCGCCTGCCCCGCGCGTCCCCCGCACCGCCGCTGCCCCGGCCGGGCCGCCTGGGTGCAGCGCTCCCGCGAGCGGCGCCGGGGCGGCCCCGGAACGGAGGGCGGCTCATCGAACCGGTTCTCCCGGGAACGCTCGGCGGCTCCGCGCCGTTCCCCGGGGCCCCGGTTCAGCCCGTTCTGCGGGACCATCCGGCGGCGGCTCCGCGGGGAAAGCCCGCGGCTGTCCCGCGGTGTGGGCGTAGGGCGCCGGTCGCCTCGGGAGGCCCTGGCTGATCTCTCCGTGCCCAGCCGTGCTCCCGGGCTCTCGGAAAGTATCGACTTTGGGCCCATGACCGACATGCGGGCGCGCTGTCCCCGGCGGCGGGAGGTGCGGTGCCGAGCGCTCCGAGCGGCGCTCCGCTGCCTGTCGCAGGTGTGCCGCGACTCCGCCGCTCCCTGCGCGCCCCTGAGCGGCTCCGCTGCGCCGGGAAACGAGCGTGGGATTCCTCAGAGAGAGTTTCGAAGTGTTTTTAAGATATTGGCGCGGTCGGAAATAACATTTCATTTCAAGTGGAAGGTGGATGCGATCGTGCTCCGCACATATGGAAACGTTCAGGTAAACCGTTTATTTAATATTGCCTTTTGGCAGCTGGAATTTAATCTCTTTTATTTGTACCTTTCTGCAGTTACCTTGCTGGATTCCAGATCAGTTCAGGGAGAACTGGGGTGGATAGCAAGTCCCCTGGAAGGAGGGGTAAGTTTTAAATCGCTATCTGATCAAAAGGGTAAAGGGGGTGATTAGTAACTTTCAGAGAGTCCTAATGGCTCGATTATTGTTGATTGTGGTGAGGAGGTCAGATTTCTTCCCCGGCTTACCAAGTGAATTACTCTTTGTTGGAGAAACTCTATACTCCCTTTGGATAGTTCTGTCATGGAATAAGTGGAAACCAAAAGGGCAGAAAAGAGGTTTCAGAATTAAGAGATTGGTTGAGGCATGGGCTTAGATGCCTATTTAAAACTGAAATACCAACAAGAAATGTGATCTGCCGACTGAATTGGCATTCTTGACTGCTATTATTTTATCTGTGGGCTGTCTTGGCTGGGAGATGTTCAGGGCAATTGCCGTTCTATTTCTGGATGAAAGAGTAGGGATCAATATACACGATAGACCTTTTGTTGTGATGGGACAGTTGTCCTGTTTCAGGATGTAAACATCGTGTGTTTTAGTTTCTGAACAGATAAACTGGAGCACCCAGTGCTTGACTGTGATTCCTTGGAGTTTGTTTTTATGTACTTTTTACAATTATCTTATTGAACAGAAGGCTGCTTGAATGCACTGCCCAGTGGTGATGTGATGATGTTAAGAGGTTCACTGTGGGCTTAGAGTTCCTTTGATTAGACAGCTGCACACAAGGTAGCTTTATTTTTTGGTTTAGCTTTATATGATTGGATGCTCCTTGCTGCTCCTTCATCTGTGCCCCGACCTGCAGGGTGTCCTCTCTGGGAAACTCCTTCGAATGTTGGACTCTGGAGTTGCTGGATCTGGAGGAGACCGTACTTCATGGGACTTTCTTTTAACAAGCAATTAGAAAAGCTTTTTCTTTCTTCATATGAACAATTTAAACAAAAAATGCCAGCAATGCACACTAAACCTGCATGTAAAAAAAAAAAAATCCCAAATCCTTTTAATATTAAACGAGTATAAGCAGCTTCAACTGCTTAAGCAGAAGTAAATAAGTCAAAGTGTTTGAAAAAGGAAAGTGCTCAAAGATCAGGACAACATAGCACTGGATTCTTCAGAAAACCTACAAATTTACTTTTTTTGTGTGTGCGTTCCCACTCGTAATTAGAAGAAGCAGAGCTAAGGAAACAGCAGTGAGCGGAAGGAATCCGGGGCTGCGTTGGCTGGTGATGCATTATGCATAAGCTCTGAATAACCATAACATGGGAGAATGGGGGATTGTTTTGCTCCCCCATTGTTGTTCTGGGTGAACTTGACTACAGTCCTGGCTTGTGCTCCGCCTGAGCACACTGTGCTGTCCCCGAAACTCGGTTTTTCAGAGAGTGAGGATGTGATTGGCAGGCCTCTGGCAGCGCCCACGGTGCACATTCAGTGCTGATTGCAGGCAATTGCCCTCATCTTTTGACAGCGTGGAAAGGTACAGCTCTATCTCGGTGAGAGTCGGGGCTGCCTGGTTAATCCTGCACCCTGGAAATGCTGGTTAATGAGATGGGGTCTTTCGGACGGCTCTCCAAGGGATATCTACACTGTGCATTAAAACAGAACCTAAAATACAAGTTTTAATAAGTCAGCAGTGGAATCAATGATCAGAGGACAGCTGTATATTATTAATGGCTGTTGGATTCCCCCTTTCTCCACATGTTTTTTTCTGAAAGCGCCATGCAAGCTTGAGAAGGAGAAATGTGTGCTCTTATTGTGGACGTGACTCGTTTCACTAAACCTACATCCATGTGTTCTATTTTTAAGCCTGTAGTGAAAAATTTAAGAGTACATGGTCTGTTTCTGAGATACAGTGCTTGGAAAGCACTTACTTTACTTCATATGCTGCAGATTTATTTCAAGCAGCAGAAACAAACTCCTTTATCTTCCTGGGAAGAATTTGTCCTTGTTTTTCTGTAACTGTGTGTACTTTATTGTCCGTTAAAATAAGGTATTTTTCTAGATCTGAACCGCACTGTTCCTGGGGTGTGAGGGTTATGTGGATAAGAAAGGCTGGAGATAAAGTCATTTAGCAGTGACTAGCTATATAGTAGCCCCGGAGGAATTAATGAGTTGCATTATAAATGTAATTAATGATTTACTCTTGTATTTCACAGTTGAAAAGCAGGTTTTGTGCTCAGAATGTTTTAATCGGCATCATTAAACTGTGGGAAGAGCTCAATTATAAAATTTAATTTCAGCTTGAAAGCAAAAAGTTACAGCTTTGACCACATGCTTAGAATTGCAAGTCGTTTACAGTGGCTGGACGTTTTGGGCTGTAGATGTTTTCAGCTCTGTCAGAAAGATTCACTTGGGTTTGTTTTGTATTTGTGCGTTAATGAAATAAGAAGCCCGGGTCTGTACATTTGTGTGTTGGTCAGCAGATGGGTGTGTTGAGAACATGATCCAAAAACTCGCTGAATTCAGTTGCTGTGTGTCTGTTGACCTCAGTGGTCTCTCTATTGAATCCTCTAGCAGCATCCTCCATTGTGTAAATGCACTAAAGGAAATCCCATCAACAAGTATTATTTCCCTCTGCTTCTTCCTTTCTCTTGTACCACACACAATATTGGTAGCATAGGCAATCTGAAGATAAGCAGAATGGAAAGTGATGGATCATAAAGACAATATTGTAACAGTGCACTAGCTCTGTGGTGCTCTAAATTAAACAAGTCTGTCTTCTTACTAACAACATGTTACACTTTACATTGATAGATGACTTTTTAAGATTTATTTCTTCCTTTTCTCTGGAAAGGAGTGACATGCTGAGTATTGATTTCCCCCCTTCTTCATTTTAATTTGCAGTTATCTCTAGGCAGCAAATAAAATATTATTCTTTCTGCTCCTAGTGACTCATGGTGCTAACTGCTGTCATTCTATAAACGGATTCAGCTAAGCTGGAAGCTCTATAAGTAAAAATCACTTGCATAAGAGCAATCCTTTGGAGAAGAATGCAGGATATTATACAAGAAGCCCCTTCATCTTAAGAAGCCTTCTGTTTATCAAAGCTATGGCTTCAGTAGTTCTGAAAAGCACTTCTGAGAAGTCTCTTTAAAGTTATTACTGTTTTCTAAGGATAATTTTATATGCTTCATTGTATTGCCTGCAAACGTAGTCAGCATATCATTATCTAATATTTTTATAGGGAAGGATAAATTGAATAATATAAATGGAAGTGCTATGGTTTTGCTGGTTTTTTTTTTCCTGAAATTATTTCTTTTCCTAATGCCCCTACTTTCCCCTCTCTCCCTGCCAGTAGAGCACTGTGATAAAATTTCTTCTCTGTGATAATACTTGGACCATCTTTTTTCAGAACTGTTGAATATGTGTGCTTTCCTTTTCTGAGTTAATTATGCTGAACACCTGCATCTTGTCCTTCCTTACCGACCTTGGATTACACACGTTATTGTTGTTTCATAGTTATGTTGCCTGGTTGGCACTTCTGAAGATGCCTGAACTTGATTTGAGGGGTGTAACAATTTTGAAGAATGCTGCTATCCTGATCTTTCAGCTCTTTCCCTCACTGCTAACCTTTCTGGGACTTTGATAATATGAATTTGGCAGTTCCCTGACTTTTCCTTCAGAAAAAAAAGATGTGTAGTATTTCTTCTTTTTTTTACCTTCCCAATAGTAAGAAGCTTTGTTTGGATAACGAATTTATAGTGGTGTTGCTGGTGGACAGAAGATATTGTCTCTTTATCTGTTTTTCATTCTCTTAAGAGCTACCCAAGTCAAGGACCCAGTTCTCTGCAGACAGCTATTTCTGCCCAGCTCCAAAGTAGAATTTACTGAGTCTGTCTGGGATATTGGTAGCCCAGAAAAGTAGTTGGCAGCTAGAGAAATATTAAGCGATGGCTTAGGAGTTTTTAAAGTAAGTGGTAGTGATGCCTGAAATGTGGATGTCACTCTCTCTGTGTGACTAAGCCATCCTGTGTCACCTGTTGGATATTCCCAGGTGCAAGGCAGGGTCCATGAGATCTGCTGCAGAGAAAACACTGCAGAGCAGGTCAGTGCTGCTCTGTGAGTCTGTAAAGTTTTGTGTGTAGCCCTGCTCTAGGCAATGTTCTGTGGACTGAACTGTGCTGCAAGTGAACCTAGTCAGTCAAGGGAGCATTCTTGGATTGGTTCAGAGGGCCCTTAAAAAGCATGCTTGCTCCTCGAGGCATGAGGGACTTGGAATTTTTCTCCTGAACAGATGCTTCCTTTAACGTCCAAGTAATTGAAGTCCTGGCTATGGCTTGGTCTGCTGGGTTGTTTTTTGGTCTGTTTGTTTGTTTCCCTGTAATGGAACAAGTGCTTATTGTTTGTTGTGAAGCTCTGTTGTTCCTTTTAATCCTGATGTATATTTCTCCCTGTTCTCCTCCCTGCAGTGGGAGGAAGTGAGCATCATGGATGAGAAGAACACTCCTATCCGCACCTACCAAGTCTGCAACGTGATGGAGCCCAGTCAGAATAATTGGTTACGAACTGACTGGATTCCCCGTGAGGGGGCTCAGAGGGTTTACATTGAAATCAAGTTCACGCTAAGAGACTGCAACAGCCTGCCTGGTGTCATGGGAACTTGCAAAGAGACTTTCAACCTTTATTACTACGAATCAAACAACGATAAAGAGCGTTTTATTCGCGAGAGCCAGTTTGCCAAGATCGACACCATTGCTGCCGATGAGAGCTTCACGCAGGTGGACATTGGTGACAGGATCATGAAGCTGAATACAGAGATACGGGACGTGGGCCCACTCAGCAAGAAGGGGTTTTATTTGGCTTTCCAGGACGTCGGTGCCTGCATTGCTTTGGTGTCAGTCCGTGTGTTCTACAAGAAGTGCCCGCTGACCGTTCGGAACCTGGCGCAGTTTCCAGACACCATCACTGGGGCTGACACCTCCTCTCTGGTGGAGGTTCGTGGCTCCTGTGTCAACAACTCTGAAGAGAAGGATGTGCCAAAAATGTACTGTGGGGCAGATGGCGAGTGGCTGGTGCCCATTGGCAACTGCCTGTGCAACGCTGGCTACGAGGAGCGCAATGGAGAATGCCAAGGTAGGAAGAGCCATATTGTACTGTTCATTAGGGCTTAGTGGAATGCATAATTGAATCGAGAGCAAATGGACTAAAGCCAGTGATTAGCAGCCCTCTGGGATGTGGTGGGACAGAGGGGTTTAATGAAGAAGTCCAATAGCTCCAGGTGGCAAGGCTAAGAATTATATAATGCAAAACAAATGATACTGCTGTAATAGGCAGAAGGTGAAACACATTTTCTAGCAGACGTCTAAATTTGATTTGGCTTGTGATAGTCACCAAAATGTGGATGACTGCAGAGCAGTGCAGTTGAGCTATTGTTTGAAGAGAGAAATCTTTCAAGGGAACTTTGTTAAACACAGGAAATTCTGGCAAAGTTGACTTTGGATAATGCAGTAGGTTAAGAACCAGTCTGGGAGGCAGGACAGGAATCTTAGCTGGATTACTTTCCTACTTTAGGAAGTGGAAATCTTTAGTGTTTTACTTGTTGCAAATTTCTAGCACTAAATACCCTTTGATATTTGACACTGCTGCCTTTGTTAAATATTTTCATTTCTGAGAGAGTCTCTATTGTCAGTTAAATAATAGAGGTGCTAGGATACTCTTAGAAATGCTAAAAGTCTCCACCCCACCCTCCCACACACACACCATTCTGTGTGCTGCAGAATTAGGGATTAAAGTTTGTATAAAAGACAGATTTTGCCTAAAAGAAAGAGCCTCAATACCTATATTATCTTTGCCTCCCTTTTCTGGATAAAGAAGCTGTAGAAGGTTAGGGAAGGAGAGAAGAGTTTATAAATAAAATATCTTTAGCCTCTGCTTTGAAAGTCTTGCTCATGTAAGCATAAATTAAGATCAGACTTAAATGGAATCTTGCACAGGTCAGTGAACTTAATATTGCTGGGTGCTGAATTGAAGGTGCTCAGCTCCTTCAGGGATTTGGAACCATGTTTATAGAAAAGCTTCTTTGGAGTCGGTTGCCTCATCTTCTTGGTGTGTTTTTACTAGGGCGTTTTTATCATCTTGAGACTGAGAACAAGTTAGCAAAGCAGGTAACTGGCTGCTTTTGTGGTAGACTCCTAAGAGAATGGTGTCTTTTGAATGTCTTACTTGATTTCTTTTAAATGGTAATTTAGAGTCAATATGAAGTTCATCATTATGCATTGAAATTAAATTTTGGTAGGAAAGAACTGCTTTGTGTAAACTTCAGCCTTAATTTCCTGAGTTTGTGCTCCATGACAGAAGCCTAATGTGGCATAGTGGCAACAAAATTTCCATGGGATGAAATTAGAAAGGACTGAAAGATGAGCTGCACAATGACAGGGCATCCTGTCTGGGGTAAAAGACTCTGGGATTTTTGTTGGTTTTTTCCATCCTGTGAGATGGAAACGTGAAAGCCTGTTTGCCACAAAGTGTGTGAACCCGTGGCTGTGGTAGTGCCTGGGTGCTGCTGGGGGAGCCATTGGTGGCTGGGAAGATGCTGTTACTCTCCTACAGCTCAATAACTTCAGAGCAAAACTTCCTGACCCCTTACCAGCCTGGGCTGTGAGAGGAGGAAGTGAAGTGGGGAGGCATTTATTGGTTTATTGCACAGAGATGATTCCACCTTCTCCTAAAGGCCTGTTATGTCAGCACTGCATCACTCTGACACAGATCATCCATTTCTCAGTGTCAGTGGCCCAGGTGTGGTGAGCTAATTGTCCAACAAATCCTGTGCTGTTCAGGGGAAATCTCTTGAGGTTTTGCTGATGGGCAGTGGTTATAGTGGCATGCTTTTTAAGCTTATTTTTGTAGTGTTGGACTAGACCTTGGGGATGACTGTCAGCTTACCTAAAGGCTCTCAGCTGCATCTGGGGACGTTTGGGCTCAGGAAACCTAATTTTCTGTTTCCCAATTAAAAGGAAGATCAGGTGATGCCATATTGACAAAGGTGTTAGAAATGTTCTGTCTCTTGGGCTCTCCAGAATGAAGTTGGCCTGTGCTAGTCATTTTCAGAGCGTTCGAGCCAGCGTGTAATTGAAAGTGCTAAACCCATTTCATCAGCTGTTACTTGTGGTTTCCTTTTCTCACATTTGCCGTTCTCCAGCCAGAACAGTTAACTGGAAAGCTCCTCCTGATGAATTCATGAAGCTCACCAGAACTGTGCAGCTTCTCTCTGGTTTCCAGTGAGGCTGTTAAAGCAGTTTGGCCTTTGACACTACTGAATGAGGTTTCCTCTTTTCTTTCCACTCTTAACTTAATCGTTTAGCTAATGTTCTGCTCTGACAGGTTTTTGGAAGGGAGGAGGAGGATTCCTGTGGTTTTGATACAGAGGACTGGGGGTAGGGGAAGAGACTTGGAGTTTGGGAAAGGCTGTGAAAGGGCTCTGGTGTGGGATGGGAGCTGGTGAGCAGGTTCCACCTCAATTGTTTTTCAATAGGTTGACTGTGGCAGGACAAATACAACGAAAGGTCAGAGGTTGTCCATTTCCTCATCCATCTTCCCCCGTGATCCTAGGGTCAGACTTAGGATTGATTAAGATCTTCAATGTTTAACAAAAGCTCAGTGGGCAGGAATAGTTTGGGGCATTGCACTTGTTGGGAGATCTCCAGTCTGTGTTGGAGCTCCTTGTCCTCTCCTGGGACCTGCTCCGTGTCACACAGTGCTGGGACAGACCAGCTGGCCCTGGGCTTGTCCTGAAAGCTGCTTCAAGTTCACTCACCCTCCCAATTCTTAAATAATACGTTTTCCTTGAGATTCTTTTGCCTAATTTCTGATATGTGTGTGGGAAGCGTAATGGAAAGCCTTTTCACATCTAAAGTTCTTGTAGTAGGAGTTAATGACTTTCTGACCTCAAATGGGATTTTTTAAAAATTGTGTTGGTGGTATGGAGGTGTTTGAATATGATGGCAAAAAACTTTCTCTGCCTGCTGCTTTTTTCCAGTTGACTTTATTGATGATAATTGTCTTACTGAGCATACATGTGTGTGTATATATGCAAAAACCTGGGACAGGAAGAGAAAAGGATCTAAGCACTTAATCCATATTTATTTGGGAAGTTTCACAAGTGTGTCATGGCAGTGGTTCTAATTGGTTCTTATTGGTCCTAATAAGTAGAAATTTTAGGTGAGCTCTGATTCTTTGTGTGCACATGAACTTTTAGCTGTGAATTAGATGCCAAAAAAATTCCGATTTGCTATTTTTGCTACCGTTTGTTTTCCCTCAAATCTTCTACGTTAGTGGCTGTCCATTTAGGACAATACGAATGTGGAATATTGTTGATGGAAGATGACTATCCCAAATAGTGGCACATCTCAAGGCTGAGGCAATTAGTGCTTTAGGGCAAAGCTGAGACATAGAGTAATTTTAAACTTCACTTGTACTCATCATTGTTATGTAAATTGTTTTGTTACACATTAATAAAATGTGGTTTGGATTTAGTTATTATTTCCTTATGATAAAACACATATCTTTCTAACTCAAAGGAGGAGGGGGAAAACAAGCAGGAAGGCAGAAAAGACGGATTAAAGAAGCAATAGACTGTAGCCATCTGTGATGATTTTGATGCTGTGAAATTACAAATCTCAATTTTAGACCTGCCATTTAGTATAAATATGTGAGACAGTTGAGATTTTTACTGTGATATTGTAAAGGTTATGAGAGCCAACAGCTTTGTCTTCATCTACACTTGCTTTTTCTGAGTTGTGAATTGGCCAATTGGCAGAAAATCCAGTGTCATTTAAAATATGGCTCAGTCCTGGTTTCATATCACTGCTGTTTTTAGAATTTTCCTTCGAACTTTGATAAGAGCATCCCTAAGAAGTAATAATTTGAATGATAAGATTCTTTTTATCTTGGAGGCTTTGAAGAGTGGCTGTGATCATGGAAAGCAGCAGTTCAGTTTACATCACAAGTGTACAGTCTAATTATATGTTTTTCTGTGATAAGGTTCTTGGATGGTGGGTTTTTTAAGGGTGGGGAAGTAAAGTAATTTGTGTGTACTTTCCCATTTTAGTCATAGATAACTTCTTTGTCAAAATAGCACTGATGTACAGTCTGTCTGCACAAAAGGGTGATCAGAAGGGTGACTAAGACTGTGCAGATTTGAGCTTTCAGAAGGATTTTTTTTTTCAGGTTGATTATTTTTGGCAGGGGAAAAAATGCACAGACTCAACATGTTACGTTTTAAAAGGAGCTGAGAAGACTACAGGAAGCTACAGGCGGGGCCTGGGAGCGATACTGAAACACAGTCTGTCTGAACCAAATTTAGTTGGTTCTCTTCTCTGCTGATTTGGTTATGTTATGTTCTCATGTAGCTCAATAGATCTTCCAAGGGTTACTCCCTCTGTGATTTTCTTGTACCACCTGGTGCATTTCAAAATCTGCATTTAAATGTCATTGCAGGAACTCATTGCTTTTCTCCTGCCTGGCCTCCTCAGAAGTCAAGTTACAGTTGTCAAACAATTGTCCCTTCATGTATTGCTTGGAGAGGCTGTGCTTGCTTCATTTTGAATTTCTGACAAGACTTCTGCTAGTACACAGGGGGGCAATATCTGGTCCTTATTCTGTGTGTTACTGGTGAAAACCACAGTCCTCAGAATCAAAGCCAGATGAGCTTTGTGGTGGTAATGAATTTCATGGTAGGTCTGGGTACTCTTTTATGGGACTTCCAGCCCATCTTCGGGGTTGTGTTTTCTTTTAGGATTTAAAAAAAAAGGCAACCCAAAACTTTCTGGACAACTCATCCAGTGTGTGATGCGTTCAGTGTTTAGATCTTGGCTGGGTAAGGGTTATTATCTGTCTAATAATATGCTCCACTGAGCTTGGTCTTTATTGTGCTTGTGAGTAGTGATTAAAGAAATGCCCAGCAGTACTCTAAGGTCTTTTGAGACTGCATCAAAAAGCCCCCCAAACTTGTGAGATAAATACCTTATCTCGTTTTGTCCCATTATGGGACATCCTTTTCACATGTTGCAGGGAGCAGGTGAGGTCACACAGTTTTGTGAATCAGAGACAATTAACACTCCCATGACTAAACGGCCATTTTATGAATATTCAGAGCCTGCTTCACCTCCCTGGGAAGCAAACATGTTGGTTCCCTTCTCCTTCCTCCTGCTGGAGACTAGGGAAGCTCTCCCTGTGAATGGGGATTGGCAGCTGTCGGCAGCTTTGCCTTTTGCATGCAGCAAATTCCTCATTTACATCATTTGTATACACCCTCATGCAAAGTAGCACACCCATTTCCCCATTTCACAAAGGAGATAAGAGCTTCCTTTGGAAATGCCAGCCAAAATCTTCTGTTTATGCGGAGCTCAAAAGATTTGGATTTAATGCAAATGAATTCTGTTTTGATTTTTTTTTTTTTTTTTTTTTTTTATCTCTTTGTTTGAGAGACAGAGTAGTATTTGTCAGCGTGCTCCTCATGTCTTGACCATGGCTGGTTGTCCCCATCTCTCGCCCCATGTGCAGCTCCCTCCCAGCTGGTGTGTGGGACAGGGCTGTGCTCACACCCTGGGCAGCCCTAAAACCGTGGCTGGCTGTGGAGGCACCACTTGTCATGCCTTGGGTGTCGTGTCCAGATGTTCACCAGAGATCACCCAGCTCTTCTGCAGCTGCAGCCCCAGCTGGGGGTGGTGGGGTTGGGGAGCTGGGATCCCCTCTGGGCTGTCAGCGTGCACTTAGGGCACCAAAAATCAGCCTTGCGTTTTGACATTTCCTGTGCTTTGTGCCGAGTACCTGCTCAGGCCGGGGCGAGTGCCCTTCCCTTTGCTGTCTGGGCTGGCCTTGGCCCGTGGTTGTAGTGTGGTGAAAAGGGGCTCCCAGAGCTCGGGTAAGTAAACATGCAGAAATGCTCTGCTGTCTTTATTTATTGAATGAAAATAATCTGTGAGAAAAGTTCTGCTTTCTTAAGCCTCATGATTATACAAGAACCCATATTTTATTTTTGGTTTTAGTGGCTTTCTTTTCTTTTTAACTTTTCTTTATTTCAACTTTATTTAAAATTGCCTTTGGCTTGAAATAAAGCTGAGGCTCATTAAATGCTCCCAAAACACAGGCTTGTTCAAAATGGGTTTGTTGAAAGGTTTATTGATATAAGTTAGAACACATGGTGCATGAATGTACTGTATTTCTTTAAAGGACTGGTTTTCATTTTGTGTCTTTATAAATCAGTGGTATGAAATTGGGACCCCGATCGTGTTGGGGCTACATCCTATAAGAAACTAGAAGGAAAAGCATGGTTGTGGGGGGTTTTCGTTTTTGTTGGATGTCCAATTAGTGTTTAACTTGAAGGTAATTTCACAGGGGTAGTAAACTGCGCAGTGTGAAACCTGGTGGCATAATTAAATGGAGGAAAGGCCCTTTAAAACAACAAAGGAACGTGCAAAAACTTTGCTTTTGTCCTAACAGTCACCCAGAAGGGGAGGTCATGCTGTTCAAAGTACAATATGGATGGGCTATTAAGGTTTGGAGGGGAAAAAAGCAAAAAAAACCACCAAAAAACTGTACAGTTGGTATTTGCTTTGGCTCATTTAGTCATGGATGCCTAGAAAAACCCCATTTGCTGGTCTGCTTTTTATATTTCCCTTAGATGAGGGAGTTTGAATCTCACCAACGTTGAGTTAATCTGTACAAACCCACTGAAAGTGGTGTGCTGGCAGACAGGTTTTGTATTCACTGGGGGCTTGGTGCTGCCCAGCTCAGGCTGTGCAGAGGCAGCAGTTTGAGCAGCCTGGGCAAAGGCAGGGTCCTGGGCAGGAGGATGAGGAGGAAGGATGCTCAGCAGCCAGGGATGGAGGGATGAAGCCTGGTAACTTTCCCAGAGGCACACAGGATGTCTGTGACCGAGATAGGACCAGAGGGAAGGCTGAATGTAGCTGCAGATAGCTTCTGCCCCTCCTCACTTGTCAAAAGTTTTTGCTCACCTTTTCCTAATGAGGGACCTATCTTACACATCCTTAAAACATCATTTGAGCTAAGGTAATCAATACCTATTGCTTCTGCTTGTATATGTGAAAGCTTTGTGCAGCCACACTACAAAGCTGCAGTACAGTGTTTTAATTACCCAGATAATCCTGTTTGCTTGTATTTTTAAACTATGGAGCGCTGGGTAATTATTCAATTCTTAATAGAAGGCAAATGGCAATGTAAACAATAATTAGGATGTTAGACTAATGTGCTTCAAAGCAAATTGGATTTTTTTTCCTACCGTTCAGCATGAAGTCCCATAAAGCTGACAATTTAGTGGCAAGGAAGCGAGTTCCATTTTGCTTGTGTTTTCGGGTGTTATCTCCTCATGCCTTGTTTCCGTGAATGGGTTTGCTGTGATGCTGCTGCAGAGCAAAGGTCGGGGCTGACAGTCAGTTCTGCCGTCCCCTGTAGCCAGGGGCTGGGGGTCAGAGCATCCCGAATTCCCTCCCTTGCCAGGCGTGGGAGCGCCCAGGGGAGGCTGGAGCCAGCGCTGGCCTCAGTGGGCCAGGCTCCGGAGAGAGGGAGCAGCCAGCCCCAGCTTGGTGACTTAAACTCATTTCCTGCATTTGGAAATAAAGACATGTTGCAAGGGAAATTCAAGTTTTTGGCTCTTTGCAAACAGGGTAATGTGCTGTGGGTCAGAGCTGCTGCTCGTTATCTCCTCTTGGTTTTCATAGTTCATATCAGATTTTCCTAGGAGCATGATGTCAGCTACAAACACTGATACAAAATACTGAATAGATTTCTGTTCTGCCTGCGAAACTTGTGTAATGTAACACATTTCAGTACTTGCTCAGGCCGTTAATTAAACCCTGTCATTTTATCCGTTCCTCTCATTGTATTTAGCCCGTGATTGAAAGGCCGGTGTTGGTAGCAAAGGCGTCAGTCAATAACGCTGCTGCTTCCCGAAATTCTTTAATAATGTCTCTGTCACACCAAGGGTTTTGTCTGCCCTTTGCTGTGTGTTCCCAGCAGCCTGAAGGGATTGAACAATTGCCTTTATTTTCCCCATTATCAATGCTAAGAAAGGGCAAAATGTTCTCCAGTGTTGATGCTGAATTACAGAAATTGAATTTCAGAAATTTAATTTTAAATACATTTTATTCTTCTCCTAAGAAGTGCGTGTGTGGGGGAATCAATGGAACACTTCCAGAGGTTATGGCTGAATATTTTTGATACAAGTACAGGCTATCTTTATAGTAAACTGTGCACTTAGAGGGTGTGGATTTTCTTATTTTAAATCCCAGAAGGTTTTTGCCAGGCCACATTTTAATAACCCTAATTAACAAGTCTGTCTTTCCATACATCAAACATCTCTGTCTGGGGAGCTGAAGAATACCTGCGAGTGCTACTGTGAACTTGAATTCATTTGTTTTCAGTTTAAGTTTTTCTGCTGCCGAAAAAGACATCGCTGCTTTGAAAACAGTTTCCTTTTGAAGTGTCCAGCCTGGCAATGACTGAAGCAGCAAATTAGCATGTTAAAAGCAGTGGATCAATACCTTCTCTTCTCCTGATCTCTGCTGGGGCTGGGTCTTGGCAGCCCTTGCTCGGGGTGGGGCCGGCTGCACCCCAGCATTTCGGGGGAGCCGTCAATAGTGGGGTGGCTAGTGTCAAGCTGAGACTGCTTGATCTGCTGCCCAGGCTCTTTCAAGGATGGCCATTTGAAAATGGATTCGAGGGGATTGATAGCTTCGGGAAGATCAGACAGCTTGTGTAATTATAAACAGGATTAGAAGGAAAGTGGAGGGAGAAGTAGGAGATCAGTTGCAGGGCACAAGTTGGCTGAACTCCTCTTCTGATGCTTGAGTTTTGTTGTACTTAGCTGCTGTGTGTAGAAGATTTCTTTGGGCTTTTTGAAGAGACAAGTAAACACAAATTAAAAAGAGGGTGTGTGGGCAGTCCCTACTGTTTCACAGAAATGCTTGGGGGCAGTGTAGCAGGAGATGCTTAGATCCAGCTGTGTTTGCTGACAAACTGCAGAAGGTGGTTCTGCCTTCCCCGTGGGAGCCCAGCCCGTGTGCCCGCACACCTGCAGGGGCACTCTGCAGCAGCTGCTGTGGGATGGATGCTCTCTGCCGTGCTTTCCCCTGGCTTGGTTCGCCAGACTCCTGCCCACTGATCCCAGCTCCCTCCCTGGGCCTTGGGCAGAGCCCACATCTGTTCCCTGAGGAGGGACAGCCCCTGCCTTGGCAGTGCAGGGAGCACCAGAGGTTCCTCCTGTCCTCCACTGTTAAAACAATGAACAGATTATTGCAGTAATCAAAATGGCTTTGGAGCTGTTCTGAAATGGAGACTATTTCTTGAGAGGCTTCCTGTGGTCTCACTCACCAGAGATACCAGAAGATAGCAGAGTTCTGTTGCTGTTTCTTTTCAGTGGCTTCAGTATTTGCATCTTGCACATCTGCCAGCCTTCCCTTAATCTCTGAAGTATCCTAACACAGTTATTAGCTTGACACATTTTGTCCACTCATAATTAGTTCTTGGATTTCCTAATTTATTTTTGTGGTGATCAGTAGTGTCCAGGGTAGAGCTAATAAGACAGCTGAAATCAGGACCAGGTCCCTGTGCACAGTCCACCTGCTCATTAATCAAGGACTCTGCAGTTAATGAGTGTAATTTCCAGGTAATATTTAATCTTAGAGTAGCAATAGTTACACTTAATGTGAAAGAACTTTTTTTGTGGTTTGTTACTGAAGTCATTCCCATGGCACGTTAGAAACCTCTGCTACTCCCAGGTGCAGCTCTGTCAGGCTGGCCCAGATTTGGACTACTTCCAAAAATACATACAAGGTGAAAATGCTGGATCCAGTTATTTAGGCTGGACATGACATTTTGGTGGGTGCTGAGTGCAACACACATTCCTATAGATGTGGCTGATAATGTACAGTTTTGTGATGCTTTTGAGGTTCAAAGGCCTCTCTGTGTGGGGAAGAAAGTTGAAAGCAATCAGCTGAAGGGTTGAAGTCAGTGTATATAACTGAAGGTGCATTACTAATTACCTGCAAGACTGTTTCCATCCTTTTTGTCTGAATCTACCCCTGTGCAGATCCTTTATCCATTTAGTTGATTCACCTTAAAGTTCTCAGTGGCTCTTTGAAGACATGCTCTCAGTGCCCAGTTTTAATGTGCCCGGAATTAATGCACTTGGTAACCTTGAATTCAACACACCCAATAGCTTGGGAAAGTGAGCTCAAAGGGTTGTGGGCACTGTGAAAGCACCCATTTGTAGCTTTTGGATTCTTTAATTTGGGAAAGAAAGGAGAACCAAATCCACCTACAGTCCCAGCAGCAGAAGGGAAAGGAGCCAAGGAGCGTGGCTGGCCAGCTGCAGCAAGGGGCAGGAGCCCTTGTGCCCTGTGGAGGAGCAGCACTGGCTGTGACAGAGGCTGGTGGAGGTGCCCTGTGGGTTGGCCCAGCACTGCAGGGACCTGCCCTTGTCTTAACAGGAGTGGTGCAGTCCCAAGAGCAGTATGTGGCCTTATTATCTCATCTCCTTCCCATTAGGCTGCGCTGAGGTGGTGTTTTTAGTTCAAGATGAGCTGTAATTGGGATATGAGAGTGTGCAAAAGGACATCTCCCTCTTTCCTGTTTGGTTGGGCATTGGTTTGTCGGTGTGCAGTCAGAGTACCCTGCTGCTCGAACTTGTGCTGAGTTTTTAGTAGCTCCCAGCTCACTGTGGGGATATGAGGGGCAGGAGTTCTGCCCTCCATATTCCTCTGCTTCTTTAAAGATTGCCACTAACTCCTCTTTCTTGTGGCTGTGTGTTTAGCTAGCCTTTTGCAGGAATGCTAATTTGACCTCTCTATACACCTGTATTAAAGTTTGAGTCAAAAATGTAGTGTAGCAAAGGAGAGACTTTTTTCCATGGGATTGTTGAGCTCTTTGAGAATGCCGAATGACAAAGTTAACTCTTGTGCAAACACTGCCTTTTATTTGACTTTGTAGTTTGCCCTTTGAAATACAAACATATTTGTGTCAATCAGCGAGTCTCTTTTCCGGAGTTCTGGTTGACCCTGTGGAAAGAAATGTGAGTGTGCAATTATTAAAGGTGAGGCCTTCTCTTTAACAAATGCTGAGTAATTGCTATTCACTCCTCTCTGTGCCTGTGCCATAAATGACAGTGAACTGCCCTTCAGCTTGGGTAAATAACAAGGAAGATACTTGTTTGGAAGGAATAATTCTTCAGAAATTTGCAATGTGTCAGAAGTGTTGTGTCACAGGGACTTGTGAGTAGAAAAAAGTTGTCTGTCTCAGAGTGCAAGAGCCTTAGTTAGGCTTTAAAATGCAATCAGGTTAAATACTGTGTCTGTGTCACTCAGAGCTCTAGTAGGGGTTGTCAGAGTATAGAAGAGGGCAGAATTTGACCATGATAAAAGAAAATCCGAAGTGTATATGGAGGTGTGATACTCTGATAATTGACTAACAACTCTTTATGATTAAAAGGATGAAAGCCCCTCCTCTTCCCTACCAGAGTGTTGGCAGGAATTAGAAAAAGGCTCCTAATGTATCCTGGGAGTACTTCCACAGTCTGGAGACTTGGCCCTGCTTGGTGGCACTGCTGTGATTGATTTTGTCCAGGGAGGTTGTCAGCCAGATAGTGAGGCTATGGATGAGTTGTGCCAATGAAATAGAAAATTAGACCTCATTACTATTTTTGGAAAAGAGCCCTTGTCCTCTGCCAGGTATTTTTTTCTTGCTGTTTTGGTTTTTTTTTTTTTTTTTTTTAATTTTTTATGTAAAAGCCTTCTGAAGAGCCAGAAGTATGGCATAAATTTAAGTTTATTAATCATTACTGATGCTTTATAGAGATACTATCAATCATTGCTGATTTGACCTGTGTCTTCTTTCTGTATTAGGTTCTAATTCCTATATCTTCATTCAGTCTATCTGTGATTTCTCAAAACAAGTTGTTTATTGCCCTGAATTCAGCATCATGAGTCTTGCAGGCAGACTTTCAGTAACTAATAAGTCCTCCTAGAAGGGTAAGGGGAAATAAATTTTTGAGAGCACTTCTCAATTTGTTTCTCAGAGAGATTTTTCAGAAAGTAGTAGATTGTGTTTTACCTATTCATACCAACAAGCTTATTTTGGCCTTTCTCCAGAAGGAAGTAATTGAAGCACTGTGCATTGGCTTTCTAAGTAGTCCAGAGCTTGATTGATGGATATGTAGCCCTTAAGCAGGCTTAAGAGACTAAAGCATCCCTTCTGCCTATGTTAGGGCTTACTGTCCAGTTCACTTTTAGTAGTTCAAAGGTTGGAATTGCTTAAAATGGAAGATATCTTGAAGTGTCTCTCATCTTTCTTCTTTAACTGCAGGTGCACAGAATTTGCCTGTAAAGATGGAGCTGATAAACAGGGCAAGAAAAATGGGCTTAAATTGTGAAAACAAAAGATTAGGCTAAACCCAAAGGAAAAAAACCCTCATAATTACTGAGATCTCTAGTGCCAGTGCAGATTGCTCACGAATGTGGGGGAATCTCAGTATCAGAGGGTTTTTGGAATAATTTAGACATCCAGTATCATGGTTTAACTACAGGATATGCTCCTATGGGGCTGGGAATAGGCTGAGTGGGATCATCTCTACCTGTGTCTCTTGTGGTAAGTGCTCTTGTACAGTTATTATGGGATCACCATTGTCTTAGAGGTGAAAAGCAGCTCTTGAGGTGTGACCTAGAAAGAAAGACTTGATCATGCTGTCTCCTGACTTCTTTCCCTCAAGAGAAACTTTTTCAGTCTGAAGAGGTCTCTTGGCTACTAGAGCTCTTGCTGTGCTGTTCAGCTTTCCAGTTTAACCAGCTACTTCCAGCTAAACAGAACCTTCTTTGGGTGTCTTGGATAACCCTCTCTGTTTGTTCCAGTCTTTCATGGAGCCAGAGGGATCCTGGACAGGCCCTGGCTTTTCCAGTGAATCATGGCCCAACATACGAGATTCATAGTTTTATTTTACTGGCTTTAGTATCCCCTCTGAGCTGTGATAATAATAGAGAATGTCAGGGATGCTGTGGAGTAGCCATGAAGAGCTCAGCCTGTTACTGGCTCACCTGGAAAGATGAGCAGAAATGCTGCTGCTGCTGCCTGGCTCCTTCCCCTGTTGCAGCAGCACTGCTCTCCTGGCTCTGGAGCACTCCTGGACACTCACACTAGCCCAGAGTAGATGGGTGCAGCAGAAGTGGTGCTGCACTCCTTGCTTTGTAGGTCTCTGCTGTATTTTGGCTTAATTTTGCATTCCCTCCTGTGCACCTGAGAAACTTGGCAGTCGTATCTCAGCTTGTTGGATGATGGTCCCCTTATGCCAAAGGAAGCCTTCTCTTTGCATCCAGGTTGGTTTTAATGTGGAGCACATGTGCTCACTTACAAGTTAAATAAACAAGTAACTCCTGAGGAGATATTGTCTGCTCAGGTGCAGTCCTATATCTGTGAGGATGTGGAGAAGGGATATTAAAATTGTTTACGAGGTCAGAGCTATAGTGAGCCTTGCACCACCTTTGAGTTATGATATCATTACCTGAGCTGCGGGAACCAAGAAATAAAACCTTTTATAGTGAAATATGAGGAGTGCTTATGATTTTGAAGTATAGAGAGGAAGAAAAATGTGCATCATGTCCTAGTACTTTTTTTTCTTTTTTTTGCAGGGGTTTGTTTCTGCTTACTGGTGACACACAGAATAGACACGGCATTTGCTAATAATGTTTGTGCTAGAGAAATGCTTTTTTTACTAGTTCATTTCTTTTTTGGGCCAGGCTAGGAAAAATGTTCCTTCCTAAAAGGAATAAATTATTCAAGTTTATGTAAATAAACATGCTATTATTTAATCTACCTGGTCCCTGCACTGTTGCAAGTCCACTCACTTGTTCTCATTTAGCATGCTGTGCTTCCTGTCCTTTCTGTGAACAGGTTTTGTTCTGCCCTGGAGTAGGAGCCATTATGGCATTCATGCCATATGAAAAGTTGCAGCTAAAACATTGATGGAATAGAACAGAGATTGCTGAAGTAACATTGATTAGGCTGATTATTCTCAAACAGATGAGAGAAGCTAGTAGTTTACATCTTTGAGACCCACAAACTGTTTTTCAAGGACTGAAAGCACTTAATGATGATCTATAGGTAGTGATCTATCAAAACATATTTTGACAGTTTTTTGTATTGTCCTGCTTAGATACTAGTCTAATAAATCAATTTGTGGAATTAAACAACATTATTATGAAGTTATGTATCTTAAGAGTGAGAAAGAAATGAAAAGCCATGAACAAGAGAGAAGAAAATATAGATGTAGAAACGGAATGAATGTGATCTATCTAATAGAAAGATGTGCTGTGGACAGCAGGAGAGGCAGCAGAGGTTGTCCGGGGAGAAACTGAGAGACAACTACCGTGTAGTAAAGCAGTATTTAGCAAAGCTAACTTTCAGTTTCTTTTAGAAAGTAGATTTTGTGGTCTTGCTGGTCTGCTGTTATGTCAATGACTTGCATCAAAACTTCCTCAAGTCAGAACATCTGTTGTGGCCAATGGAAAGATTCCTCCTAACTTTAATGTGCTTTGGATCAGGCCCAAAATGCAAATAGTTTTTCTCTCATCCTTTGAAGTCTTTAACATTTCATGGGCTCCCTTATGTTATTGGTAATTTGCACCAGAAGTATTTTGCATGCAAATGAAACTTTGGCAGTAACAATGACTGCATTAGTGAATATGCATGTAGGTGTATCAGTAAAGCAAATTTTACCTTTTGGTGTATCAAACTAAAAATTTCTTTGTAACAGTGAGTTGTTCACAGTATCTACAGCTGTAATCAAATGTATTGACAAATGCATGTAAAAGACTGTATAAAACTGTCAAAGTACATTTTGATACGTCTGTATAGAGCCAATTGATTTTTCCCTTTTTTTTTGTGGCTTGTGCAGGTTAATACATGTTTTCTGTATGAAACTGGCATTTGTCACTAGCTTCATAAAGCACTGTGGATGTCATAAATTTGAATACTGTAATTGAACCTGAATTTACTATGGATTTATTTAGCAGATCAAAGAGTAGCTTCAACCTACAGCACTCATTTTGTTTGCTAGTATAAACTCCTGAGCTGAGGGAAGTGCCAGAGAGGGACTGTTCCTTTGAATTATGTGAATGTGAGCAAATCACTGGGTTTCTAGTTTTTAATAAAATTGGAAGTATATTTTTTAGCTGAGGGATCATGCTGATTTTAGCATAAACATTTTGAAGTTTTTTAGAGTCGTAAAGACTGTTGCAGTGTTCTCATGGGTGAGTACAATACCAAGGCAATAAAATATAACAAGTTTAACGTGCCCCTGTTTTACTTTTTATTAGGAGTTCACTTTCTCATGTTAGGTGGGTGCTTTGCTCCCCAGTACCTGTCCAGTGAACTTTGTCTGAAAAGCACTGAGCCTTAATGAGGGCAGCATCTTCTCATCGTGGCTTGTCACCTGCCCTGGCCACTGGGATGCTCTTCCCCATTTAAAAGTCGTCCTTCCTTGCTCATCTGCTTGGTTTCATCTGGTCCTGACCCAAGTTTCTGCCGGAGCCCTGTTTGCAGAGCAGTCCTGCTGAGGTCTCATCCCCTGGGGCCTCAGCCCTTGCTGCTCCCTGCAGCAGCTGGCCCTACCTGTCCTGGCTGGGCTGCCTCTGCCAGCCTGTGCCTGGGAGGAGAAAGGGAAAAACAATTTGTGTTTCTAATTGCTCCAAGATATGATTACGAGCATCTTTCCATAGAAAAAAAAGTCTGCTAAATAGAGTATTGCAGGAAGGGCTTGTCAGTGCTGTTGCTGTTGGGAGATCACCGTGTATGACTGGAAATGTAAAGAGTTAGTCACTCTTGTACCCCAGGCTGTTATTTAAAGCTTTTGCTGGGAATGCCATTGCAACAGGGAGGGAGTAGCAGGAAATAAGGGCTGGGGTCAACAGTGACGTTTTGGAGCAGAGAGAAAGGATGTGTCAGCTGAGCAGTGCCCAGAGTCCTCACCTGAGCTGCAGGGATGGTGCTCACAACAGGGCTTGGCTGTGGGAGCTTCTGCCTGTTTTTGTGTAAGAAAGAAGCACATAAATAATCAAATCCTCAGTGCGGTCTTTTGTAGAATTGTATCAGATTGCCCAGCTCATAAAAACCACCAGTCACCAAAAATACTTATCTGTTGTCAGTGAAGGCCTTTAAATGAAAGAAGGGTCTTTCTGGTTCTCTGTTTTCTGGTGTTTGATTTTGCTTCGATTTAGCCAAGTTTTATTTTGAGAAAGAGGAAAGGCAATGTAAAGGTGCCTTAAGGAAGCATAAAGGGAGCATTGCAAGTCTCAGTATGTGGCTGGTGGCTTTACTGGGACAGAGTACCTCTGGCAAACTGATGTACCTAAACTGCCAAGGACAGCAAGGGTTTCACTAACACTAGTCCTGGTCCAGGTAATACTGTGGTGGGAAGGGAAGGAGTGGGGCTATGGAGCAGGCTTTGCTGTAGAGTAGATCTGGAGGTGCTGTAAAGCCATGCCTTTCCCACGGGGCTGCTCTCAGCCTGCGGCACCCCAGCCTTGCTGAGTCAGTGCCAGGGCCAGTAGAGGGGCTGGGCAGGCAGGGTGGCCCCGAGGAGCCAGTGCCAGCAGCAGCCCCAGGCTGCCCGGTTCCACGCTGCAATCTCCAGCTTCAGAGGGCACCGCTCTGCTGCCTGCGTTGTGCTCGGACTGCAGGGCGCTGCCTGGGCTCAGCCTTCCCTCCCCAGCCTGGCTCCAGGCTCCTCTCAGGGCACAGCCGCAGGAATGGCTTCAGGAGACCGGGGGAGAGGTGCGGTGCCATCCATGCAAATCTCAGCTGCTTTGAGCTCCTCTCTTCCAGCCCGGGCTGGGAGGTTTGTGCTTCATGGGCCGTTCCATTTGTTTGAACATGCTGCTTGTGTTTTCCGCAGGCAGGCAGTGTCCCAAATTATTATGTAGCATGGACTCTTTAATATTATGAATTTGAGGGCTAACTTAGATATGGGCTGCATAAGCAGAGATTAAGAGCTGCTTAATTCTTGGCAGAGGCTTGGTGGTGGATACTGGCAGGGGTTATCTAGTTAATTTTTGAACTCTTACTCCATCCAAAGTTAAAAGCTGATCCCAAACTGCTGATGACATCTACCACGTAAAACTAGGTGGTTAAATCTCAACCATCAGCTTTGGTGGTTCATGGGCACTGCTCAAGCCCTGCTGTGACACCCAAGCACGTTTGAAATTCACCTCACAAATGTGCTGTTGTGTTCCTGATTCACTGCCACCCCTCTAAAGAGTCAGCAAGTGATAGTGGGTGCAGTGAGAGCTGGGCTCTGTCCGAATTAGCATTCCAAAATAAGTGTGAGGTATTGCCCAATTAATATACTCTGCATTACCTAAGACCATGAACAGCCTCTTTTGTGAGGACCAAAGTTGTCTTTATAAAGAAGTAATACAAAGATGTGTTTAAATATGCATGGAATGTGTATTGGTTATTTTAAACACTAAAAAAGCCTGGTTATCTGGGAGACCAAGGACACTTGTTTTATTGTATTGAGTCTTACAACATCTTTGAAACTTTTCAGCTGGGTACAAGTCTAGAATGAAAATGTTCTCTTACGGCTGAATCACATCAAGTTGTAAGCAGTATTTTATTGGCAGTGCAGAGGGCAGGATGGAAAGAGGAGGGTTGTCCACCCAATAATAAGACAGGTTTTAAAATGCAGAAATTAGGGGTTTACATGGTGTTTGTTCTCTTCTGTTGTTTAGGGTGGGGGTTGTTTGGTTAGTATAATTTTTTCTATTTTTTTTTTTTAATATTTTTTAAACCCACTGGAGAATCATTCCAGACTTTTTTTTTCACTGCCAGGAGGGATGTGCTTTGCCTCTAGGATGTGAGTGACAGTGCTCACTTAATTGCCTTTAGAGGGTGGGACTGATAAAGCAGCACAGAGTGTGCAGACAGTGCAGTGCTGATAGCTGGCCTCTGGCTGGTACCTGATGGAGCCAAACTCAGACATCCTGTGGTGCACAGATCTGCTTTCCTGTGAGGCTTCTCAGTGCATAGCCCTTGGCTCTGCTTCTCCTGCCTTACAGCTTTTCTCTCAGTGAAACCCCACTGATAGATGATGAGAATTTCAATTTGCTGCTTAATTTTATGGTGATAAAATTAAGCAAGGTGAGGAGACTCAGGCCGTGCATTATGAGGGTGGTTTTATGAGAGCAGTGATCAGGCTGTTGAGTCATTACATCTACTTTACACTTTAGATTTTAATTGCTTTATGGAGCTTGTTAATTTTTTGTTTAGTTTGCTTGTAACTTATGAGAGGTAGTTGTCTTTTTCAAAAACTTCGACCAGCTCTTTCATCACTACTTCCCTGTGGTACCACAGTTCTTAGAAACACTCAGGCTTTTATCCTAGGTGCCTATTACATTGTAGCTTCAAAAATACCATTGTGGTTTATTTTGGCTTGTTTTCCTCTCTCGGTTGCTAGGAACAGATATAACACTTAGAACAGTGTGAGTAATAATCAGAACTTCTTAAATATCAACTAATGTGGGAGATAAAACTACCTCGGTGACATATTTGTAAGTGCAAGTAGTAGTAAAGCCATATGAGAAGTCATTAGCTTCACATTTTAAAAATCATTTGTTGAGATATATTGCTGTTTATTTAAAATACCCTTGGTACAAAGCTCCTGGGAATACCAGTTAGAATGTGGCATGCAAGTCTCTCTGTGTGGGGGTTTCCATGGGCAGCTGTTCTTTGACCTTGCCCTTGCCCTACATGAGGAGTTTCAGGCTTTCATTTCTGAATTACTGGCCATTTTCTCTCAGTATCACACATTCACCTGAGCTTTCTCAAAATGCAATGGCAAATCAGATTGCATTAATGGAAAATGCCGTGGCCTAGAAAACAGCTTTTACTGCTGACAGAATGGGCTGATGAAATCTGGGCTGGTAAGGTATGCTATTTTTGACTGTGAAAAGTAGCATTTTCTGAAGGTTTGCTGAATGCAGTAATGTGATTTCATGTTCCTCTTTGTTAGTTATCTCTAGCTGCTGGTGATGGTAATGGATGTTGTTAATGTTCAACATTTAATCAGCTAAGGTATGTGTCTGTCTGCTTTTCATTCTTGAAATTTGCGAGGATTGTTATCAGCTCCGTGTATTTTCTAATAAGTCAAAAGCAGCTCAGAGAAGATGAACAGAGGTCTGCTAAATCTATTTTCGAAGCCCGTGAGTACAAATGAATTATTATGTGAAAAAAATCAGTCTTCCCTCTGACTAAAGAGGTGCTTGCAGTAACTGCTGGCTTGCACTGTCTTCCTCCAGCCTTGCCATGACCATTTTGTGAGGTCTGATTTCGACAAAAATTCCCACTATCTCTAGGTTTTATTCTCCACTGAGGCGGAATCTTTGGATGTCTGCTCAGACAGAGTTTACTTTCTAATTAGCACATCAAGTGCTTGTTGGTTTTTTTTTGTTTTTTTTTTTTCCTCTGAAGGCCACAACCTCTAGTCCCAATCCGGGCAGGTGGAATTTCACAAGCACTTTGTCATGGCTCGTGCCTCAAGCATCCGGACACACCTTTCTGATTGTCATTCATATCCTGCCTGCCATTGCCTCTGGCATTTGCTGAGTTCACGTTTCCATGTGATTTACTGCAAAACATTTTGTTTAACGAGTCACTAACGCACACTGACAGGGAAGTCCCCCTCAAGAAGCTGAACTAATGATAGCCTTCATCTTTGCTTTCCTCAGGTAGACGCTAAAAAAAAAAAATCAATCTGTGGGTATCTGTGCTTTAGACTTTGCACTTACAGAGAATTCTTGAGACTTGGAAACTCTGACCTTGAATGTGTGAGTGCAGTGAGTTGCAAATGCTCTTTGTCACGGGCTCTGTGTGTGTAACAAGGTGGAGGAGCTCTGAGGCTGCCCTGTGCTCCCCAGCTGCAGAATTTCCCGTGCAATTGGGATATGAGTCAGCAGCAGCTCTGAGTTCAGGTAAGCGCTGAGGTGTTTGGGTGCTGAGGCTGCTCCTTGGCAGCATTTCTGGGAAACCTTTTAATATACCAGAGCAGCTGCCCTGTCTTCGGGCCTTGGCTTCTTTGGTGCATGCCTGAATAAAGTCACTAAGTGTTTGCAATACCAAAATCCACTTAATGTTGACAAAAGTGATTCATATGGGTCTTATAAAAGATTACTTATCTCCCATGATGAGTTGGGTACAACCGCAGAAATAGCTCTGTCACATTCACAAAACACAAGCAAATGCATAAGAATAAAATATAGCAAAAAACCCCATCTCCTCTCTTCCCTCAGTTGGTTGCTGATCTCATGTATTTGGGGCTTTGCCTGGCACAGTGAAGATTTACTGATCCATTAGTGGCTGCTGTTTGGCTGCACCTTCACATAGGAAAAATATGTCTAGAAAATAAACTTGGCACATCAGACACACCATAACTAAATCATTGCAGCCAGCACATTTCCTCCTGTTCTGCTTAACTGCCTCAAGTTTTGATTATGTACAAATTTAATGGTTTGGTTCTGCTAGAAAATCTGGGGTTTGTTTATTTAAATTTATATTTCTTAATGAATGCATGCAAGAGAAAGCACTAAGTAATTACAAGTAAGGAACATGGAAAACTAGTATGCTGAACTGAGCATTAATTTTTGAAAGCACAGGCTCGTATGGTATTTTTAATAGTCTAATAAAAATTTTGGTAAATGAGTGACGAAGTGCTTGCAAATTCAAGCAGATGGTGGTCCCTGAAGGGCTCCTTGTGGAGCAACCTAACAAATCCTCTGGGAACTCAGTTTTGGTGGTTAAAGCAGAGTGCAAGTAACCCTTCTGTGGGGTGGGCGCAGGGAAAAGGCTCTGGTGGCCATAGGTGGATGCTCTAGAGGATTATCCACCTGTAGTTGTAAGGTGCCTCAGTGTATGGAACTCTGCAGTCAGAGGAGCACCAGGAAGACAATGAAGTTTCGCAGGGTAATTTTTTTCTATTTTGGAAAGACCCTACTGGTAGTTGACACAGGCAGAGAGAAAAAGAGGAAAAACAAAATCCATTTCTGCCTCAGGTCTTCTGTCTTGGCTGAAGGTGGGAGTGGAAGTTACTCTATGTGACTTTGGGATCTCTTGAAAAGTGAGAAATATATGCTGAAAACATTGTCTTGCATACCCGAGCAAATTTATTTAGCTTCTGTAAGATCACCGTGTGGATAGCATTTTAAAACCTCGCTCTCTTTAAGCTATCTTAGATACAATTGGGATGTTGGTGATAGCGTTTTGTTAATTGTTGAGGCAAAATGAAGTCTCGGTATGTTTTAGTGAGATAAAGTAGATAAAGTAGTGCTCATAAGAACTGTGAGCTGATAGCTTATCATTTCAGGAAGAGCATGAGGTGATCAGGGCGGGCGTGAGTCACACGCCAGCTCCAGCCTTGCCACCAGATTTCTTTGCTGCAGTGAATTTTTGTGGCCTGGACTGAAGTCAGTGATGCTTTTGGCCTTTTCTGAATAGCTCCGTGGTCACCACAATTAATTTCTTTATTATCGTTCACTAATTTACGTATCGTGTAGATATTTGAATAAATAGCTCTATTGTGCCAACCATGGGGGCCTCTGAGCCAAAATGGAATGTTTTTGTTCAGTTTATTTGCCAGTAGTTTTGTTGGAGACAGATGCTTTTCCAGATTAAGAAGCAAAACTGTGTTTGTTTTGTCACTTTCTCCTAATTAGCAGCTGTATGACATCCGGCGGGAACTCGAAGGGAACCTTTCCTTCTTGTGTGTCACCATTGCTGGAGTGAAGGCTCTGAGGGCTGGGCAGTGTCCTGACCTATATCCCAGCCTGGGGACAATCTGTGCCCTCTGGGTACCTGCTGGGGTGACCAGGACTGCAGGAGGCTCGGGGCAATGTGACAAAGCCCCACTGGGAATGGCTCATCCTGGGATCTGTACGGAGAGGGAGAAGAAAACCCCTCATGAGCACATGCTGACAATTAACCCAGCCACCTGAGAAGTCTCCTTTTGCTTTAGGAGTTGGCTCAGCTGGGGCTCATTCCTCCTGCTGGAGCTGGTCCTGAAACTGTGCTATCATGCCATGGTCTGTGCCTCCTGCAGTGCCCAGAGTGTGAGTCCATCTCCCACAGGAGCAGCAGCTGCCTCCACCATGTAGGTTTTGCTCTGGTACAGGTGGAGTCACACTCTGGCTGCTTCCCCTGGAGCAAGTCAGAGGGCCCTGCCATCCTCTTGTAATTCATCATTTCTGCTGCTCACTGGTGTGTCTGCTGAGAGCCTCCCTGGAGCTGTCTGGCAAATACTAACCTGGGAGAGAAGAGACCTATCACAGCTGGTTTTGGTCATGCCTGACCATGGGCTTCTTTTCCCCAGGACTTTATTTTATTTACCTTCTCTTAAAAAGGGAGACTTTCTGCAGGACCCTTGAAAAGTTCTTAAAGCATTCATTAAATGTCTGCCTCTGTAAAAAAAAAACCCCTCCTTTAAAGTTTTACCAGGTGATATGCCCATTGCACAACTGGGCCAAATCCTGTACTCCTGGAGCAGCAGCTGTGTTGTAAATCTCTGGGTTGCCTGGACCTGGAAGATGGATGGGCAGAGCTCTAATTTAAAGATACCATACATCTTACGAATTTAGGATAGTAGAGGATTTAAAAGCTGAGTCCAGCTCAAATTGTACTTCTTGTCCAGAACCCCCAGCATCCACTCATAAAACTGGTGTCTCTTTGGCTGTTATTCTTCTGAACTTACTTGCTGGGGCTGTGACAGCAGGTCCTCCAAAGCAGCCTCTTTACATCAAGTGCCTTTCCCTCACTCTGCAGGGATGTGCAAGGATAAAAGGAGACATTGAATGCAGGCTGGGGGGAGACATCTGCTCTCTGCAGAGCAAATGCTGATGAACCAGAGTGGTGGAAAGCATTCTGAATGCATTCTGAATGGGGTCAGCAGCAAGAGCTGCTTTCCTTCTCCTGGATTGGTGCAGTGCCACTCCTGGCACATCCTTCAGAATGTCATGATGCACAGCTTGTCAGGGGTTCTGCTGTGCTGGTGTTTCTGTTGGTGACCTAACAGACTCTGCTCCAGAGCTATTTTCTCCTGAGGTAATTCCTTGTCTTGCTTTTATTTATTAGTGATAAAAGACTATCACAGATAAATAGGCATGTTCTCACTTGACTTGATAACTTACATGGCATTGCTGAAGGTGATTTACAATTTATACATGGAAAGGATTTGCTGATCTCATTAATAACTTTCCAAACATCTAGATAAACACGCTATTGCTCTGAATCAAATGAGCATGAAACAGCCAAGGTATTCACCTGCAAGGGCTTCTGGCACTCTGCTCTTTCCCAGACAACAGAACTTTGACAAAAGAATGTGGGAACTGCCAAAACGCGTTTCTCCTCACAGCCACCAGATCACCCTAAGGTGGGAGATTTCAGCTATTCTTGCTAAATTATTCTTCTCTATTGGAAGGCTTGTTGACAGAAGATTCCCAGCTCTTTGATTTTTAAGTAGGGGCTGTATTTCACATCTCTGAGACTGCAGCCCATGCTGGCATTTTGCTGCATCCTCTTGAATGTCCTGCCAAAGCCTGAGATGGAAAAGAGCAGGTAAACAATCTCTACATGCTTCTTCCATCAAGGCTGTAAAAGGAGAGTTGAGACAGCTCTGAGTATTCCCTGCTGAGCAAGGTTGTTGCCATGATTTGTTTCATCAGAAATAATCACCTCCTCTTGTTTTATGGGCATCTTGTTATCTGGAGATCTCCAAGTGCTGTATTGCTTAATTAAAACTCACAACAGCTTTTAGGTGTATCTATTGTGAATCTTACTGCCTCTTCCTAAGTGGATAAACTGAGGCAGGGATATTGAAGCATACACTCTGGGTGTCTGTGTAGTTGCACTTTTCCATTTGGGGGCTCAAAGGAACAGCCCTGCTTTCTCTTCTGCTCCCTCCTTCTTTCGTGCCATTAACTCCTGTGAGAGGATATCTATAACACGGGAATCTCCCATGATCTGTAGAGAGGTGAGCTGGAAGTTAGTGAGCAGACAGTGAGGCCAGCTGGGCCAGCTCTCTACTAAGACAGTGACACACACAGTTGTGTCCGTGAAAGCCAGAGGCGGGTCAGGCAAGCTGTGCTCAGCCTCTGTGGCAGAGCCAGGAATTACACCTGTCTCGGTCTCCCATGTGGCTGTGAGATTGCACCTCACTGTGAAGCTTCAGGCTGTAAGGGGGAACAAGAGTGGATGAACAGCTTCCAGATGGCTCCCGGCATTTTTGGGGGTTTGTAGGTTAGCCCAGTGAGGGGCACATCTCTTTCCCTGGAGATACTCAGAAGTGGTCGGGACACAATCCTCAGTAATGTGCTCTGCAGAACCCTGCTTGAGCTGAGAGGTTGGAGTAGAGAACCTCCAGTGGTCCTTCCAACCTTACCCATTCTGTGAAACTTCAGCTTGATTTTCACATCTAGGAGAGAGTTGGGGTGAAAAAAAGGCATCTTGGGAAATCCTGGGTGGTTTGAGTCTTCGTCTTTCAGAACCTCGTTGGTAGCGAGTGTCACGTTTAAACAAGGGTGCACCTGCATGTGCCTCAAGTCCAACACTTCTGAAAAGGTGGGATCTGTGTAGGATAGAGAAACATGCAGCTCGAGCAGATTTAGGGAGAAAAGGACAAACAATTGAGCTGCTGCTTTCCTCTTGCTGAAGCTGAGCTTTGTGCTAAATTTTGCATTGGTAATGAACTAAAAGTGCTCATGTGCTCCAAATAGCAAAGGGCAAAGAAGAGAGAAGCAACTCATCAATGTATGACCCTCTCTCAAGTGTCGTGGGTAATCAAGTGTGCAGTTCTTAATGGATCATGATTTGCATGCCACTATTTTGATTGATGTACTACTTAGTAGAGGTTTGATAGTTTTCTACAGTGGTGTTGATAGGAGTCTCTCAGAAGGAAAGGTATTTAAAAGATGTGAAGATGTGACACCTAGGGACGTGGTTTGGTGGTGGACTTGGCAGTGCAGAGTTAGCAGTTGGACTCGGTTTTTTTCCTAACTAAATGACTCTGTAAGCACCTCGTCTATTTTCTTTAGTGCTGGAGGGAGCCAAAGCAGTGATGTTTTGAAGTCATTGTGTTCCCAGCATCTTTGTTAAACAGTCAAAAATAGTACAGAGTTGTTATCTTGAATAGACCCGGATCTCACCAGAACTGCCTATATTTAGGCATCTTCCAAAACCTTTGTGTCAAGCAATTCTCTGGGGAGACCAAAATAGCTTTTTTTTTCTGTTGTTTATATATAATGTTGTACAGCCATCTAGAGAGGATGTGATGATTAAACCATATTAAGACATCTTGGTATAGCTCTGGAGATAGGAGATTAAATTGTATTCCAGGCTGCTCACAGTTAAAGCAAGAATAAAAAACTCCAGGAAAATACAGTAGTTTTTGGTTTGCTGGCATGATGTGGTCCCATCACACTCATGATACAAGTTCAAACAGTAGCAGAAAACATTACAGTTATGCTGGGTTCTGTTGTGGAATGAAATTCCATTTGCACAAAAGAGACAGCATTAAGGGATTTAATTGCAGGATCAATCCTCAAATTCTTAACAATAGACAATTTGTTAAGGGGTATTAATGTAATAATTATTTCGGCCAACTTGCAGTGTCTCATTAGCCTGTATAAAATACAGGCACTTTTAAAATAACTGGGAATAACGTGTTGGATGCTCTATAACACGTTACAAGTACAACCTTTGCAAATTCCAGGACCCTGAGCTGATGCTTGTTTTAGGAGCAAATAGACATTTTAAACAGTAATGTCAGAACTCTGTGTAGGGCCTTTCTGTCTTAAAGTGCTCAAGCTGATACTGTGCTCTATCACAGGCTTCTCTAACTTTGGAGGTTTAATTGCCTTTCTACAGAGCTGTTAAGATTTAGGAGATGAGAGATAATCCCAGGCTGGCTGGACAGTGCTTTTGAGATACAGATCTCTGTTCTCATCAGTGCTTTTACACCACTGGGGAGAGAAGCTTGTAAGCAGGTCTCCTGACAAGAGGATTAGGGCTTGTTAATGTGGAGATTCAGGCCAATTAATCAGCTTTCACTGGAGTATATCATAAAACTACAGTAGGGATTTTTTTTTTCTCCTGTAAAATGTAGTTGCTAAAGAACAAAACTCGCGATTTCCTCTTTTTATATATAAAAACCCCCCACCTTATTATCTTAGGTTAGCTTGAAAATCTGTCAGTTTCGTGATTCTCCTTGTGCTGCCTCTGTTCAAGGGAATCCATCAACTTGTTTTTCTAATTGAGTAATTATTTGAAACTGATTAGTTGACTCATCCCTTAAATCTCACAGCTTGTATAAAGGTGATTAAACTTTGAAAGTTAGATGAAGTCTGTGATAGAGCAGAGTGACAGCCTGAGCCCTCTGAAGAGCAGAACATGCACCACTAGGCAGCAGTGATTTAAGGATGCCCGTGGCACTGGGTCAGTGTGCTGGCAGTGCTGGTGCTCTCTGCTCCCCAAAAGGACACGGCTGCTCCGGCTCCCAGCACAGGGAGCTTTATCATACCAGGGCATCTGTTTATTGCGTAAATGCTTTTTAAAAGCAGAAATGCAGACAGTGACCTGCCTAGTCCCCAGTTCAGCAGCACATTCCTCCTCGTTAAAGCACTTAAAGTGAAGCTGTGTGTGCTTTTAGTGCCCTGTGCCTGGAAGAAGGGACATGTCCCTGTGCTCTGTGCAGGCACAGGGTCCCCAGTGCTTCCTGCTGGTGGCCATCAGCTTCGCTTGCCACTGCCAGTCCTAGCAAATATCTTCCTGTAGAGAGCAGAGCAGGTTGGGATTTTCACTCCTCGTGGAAAATGCTGACTTCTCACTGAGAAAAGCTGGGGGTTTTTTTGGTGTGTTTTGTGGGTTTTTTTTTTTGTGGTTATTTTTAGTCACGATTTTTTTTCACCTAGTCCTTGAATTTTTAGCTTTCTATTTTTATTTTAGTTTCAGACAAAACCCCAATGCAGCAAGTGTTCTATCCAGGGGCTGATTTTCCTTGGTGAGATTTTCCAGCTGTTCCCCCTCTGGTGCAGGGCTGGAAGCTTTGTGTGCTGGCGGGGTTGACAGAGCTGACGTGAGATCAGGGTGCTGTCAAAGACCAGGAGTGAGCATGATGTGCAAAATGTCAAGTTTATCCCCAGCTATTCCGCCCGGAGCTACCACAGCTGTAGCAGAGGGTTGCATAGATAAGCTATTGTTATTATTAATACATAAAAATGTGAGATTTTCAAATTTGTGTATTTTTAAGAAGAGACTTCTTTTAGCAGTTGTGACCTATCAGCTATGTAGCAAAATTCAGAATAATTCTTATTAATTTTAAAGAATAAAAGCTAATTTTTCATTTTTTACTTTTCTATGTATGTACCTATTAAACTTAATATATTAATTGTATATGTATTTAATTTTTTAGTTTATGATTTTGACTATCTAATTTCTTTAGAAAAAGGGGACCGATGAAGCAGATTTCAGCTTTTGAAGTGATTGCGTTGTCAGCATAATTGCATTTCTTTTGCATGAGGTACAAGTCGATTTGTAATATTTCTGTAGGAGACAAGCCAAATGTTTCTCTGTGTAGAGCACAGGGGAGCTGATGCTGCTCAGGAGTGGCACTCCAAACCCACAGGCTCAGTCCCTGCAGGGAGGATTTGGCAGCGTGGCCGTGCCAGCGGTGCCGTGGGTCTGTGCCCACACTGGGCAGTGCCCAAGTGCATGGCAAAAACATCTGGCAATCGACTCTGGAGGCTGTGCACAGAAAATGATAGCCAAGTGAACAGGACCTCCTTGGCTGGCTGGGATTAATAGGCCATTCTGGTTCTTGTATCATACACCTGGGAGTTTTGTTAGTGCCTGTAGCTCTCTCTTGAGCAGCCTGCCGTGTCGCATGTCCTGTCCTGTTGTGCTTGTGCCCTTTGCTGAGCTGGAGACTTCATTTTTTGTGTTTTGTTTCCCTGGATTTCACGCATATTAAAAATAAATAAATAAAGCTTTGGAATTCAGGTCAGAAGATTTTGGCTTGCTCAGGAATTTTATCAGGAGGACAGTGAAGAAGCCCACATGGGCTGGTGGGATTTCAAGGACAAGCTGCTGCAAGGACATGCACAGCAGCTGCAGAAGCTAAAGGGGGTGTTGCAGAAGGCCAAGGTGGATGGGCAGGAGGCCCTTGGCACAGCTCAGACACACAAGAGAAGTACCCGGGGGGTTCTAGAGTCTAGCCATTCCCTGAGGATGCAGAGGAGGCGTTAGGAAAGCCAAAGCTTGGCTAGTTTGTCTGGTGTGGGATATGAAGGACTCCAAGGACACCTGCTCCTGCAGGCACAGTAAGGAAGGCTGAGGAAGACACAGTCCCGGTGCTCAGTGGGGCAGGAGACCCAGTGACCAAGGCCATGGCAGAGGTACTGAGTGGTTTTTGTCTTGGCTTTCACTGGCACTCTTGGCTGCTGGCCCTCCAGGCCAACCAGAGTCTGTGACAGTGAAGTGTTACAGGAGAGGACGGAGTACAGAGGAACTTGAGCTGATGGGATGTGCCTGATGGTGCAGAAGGATTTGGCTGATGGCAGGGCACTGCCATTCCCTGCTGTCTTTGACAGGCTGTGGCAATGGGCACCTGGCAGTTTGCAGTGAGTGCCTCATTCTTTTCCCTCCTGAGGGCTCAGTAAGAGACCTTGGATGGCAATGGTGATTTGTTCCCACACCAGAGATCGCTCTAGCTCCTCACTTCTTAAACTGAAGCATGCAATTGATTTTTAGTCTCTCATGAGCCAAATAAAAATCCGGCCACCTATCAACAAGGTGATCATCATGACTCCATGGGTGCATATCAGGCAAGATGCTTTTAGATTAGCCAAAGATGTTTGAGTCCTGCTGTGACTGGCTGGCATCATGGGATCAGTCCCTAGCCTTAAATCAGCAAACCACAGCCCTAGCAGCAGACCTGTGGCTGAGGAAAGTATACTGGGAAAAAATAACCAAAGATTTTTGATTTGGTTTTTTTGGTGGTTCAGATTGAGTGTGTGAAAAGCTCCTCCACTTGGTTTATGCTGCAGCTTTGCAAAGGAGGTCTGAGTGCTTAATCTGCCACAGTATCTGCATGTACAGGTCCAGTGGCTTGGATACTCAGAGTTTGGATTTCAAATCATACTACATTTATGTTCCAAGGTCCCTTTATTTCTGTTTTGAACTTCCTGAGTTTTCACCCAGTCATGGAGTGAAAGTGCTCTGCAGCCAAACAGTCTAGACTCTTCCCCAATGGGATTGTGTTTGTTTCCTTGTGTCACTCATGCATCAAAAGTACATGCTTAGTGTGTAGAAATACTGGTTTTCTCATCAGAGATACGAGTTAAAGATGGGGAGCTCCTTTTCATGTGTAGAAATAGTACAGTCATTATTAACAGGAGGCAAAGATCTTAGAGTGTGAACATCAAAGGAATCTGACGTTATTTGGAAAGAGCATTTGGTACATCACATCACATTCTACAACTTGACTTTTAAGAAATGCTCAAGAGAAAGCTTTTTTTTTTTTTTTTTTTTTTCCCCCCTCCTGCTTGGCTTCTAAGGATCTTTATTTATCACCCTCAGGGGCATTACAGTGAGTAATTAGATTGGACCAGGAGAATGACTTAATTTTACAAGAAACTCATTAATTCATCCTATTTTAAATCTTCTCATTTCACCCAAAACCCAATTATGCTTGTAGTGGCAATGATCTGGAAAGGCATTGTCTTGTAGGTATCGGGGGGGCCACTGGGACTGCTGGGATATTCATGTCGGGGAGACAAGAGTGACTCCCTTTCTTTGACTTGTAGGTCAAAAGACCTAGTTGCTGGGACAGCTTGACAATTGGAAAACCCTGATGAGCATTTGGAAGTAAAACAGCTGTACAATAACGGAGGGGTTCATGGTGCAGGGCAGAAAGCTCATCAAAAGAGACTATCCAAACAATTGAGTTCTATAATTAACACACAAAAATCTGTTCAGAAATGGTAATAACAGTAAAAGTAAGCTGAGAAGATGCTGCCTTCTTATGTGGCAGATGTAGTTTTGTTAAAAATCGAGAGAGAAGATCCATCCTCTTAAAGATTAAGAACAACATTCAGGGGAAAATTAGAAGTAACTTTTTGTTCCTAAGGGTGCAGATAAAACACGAGCTCAAAATATTTCCGGAGAGAAGAGCTGTGGAAAAACTAACCAGTGATGAAACACATCAAATGTGCTATCAAAGTATTTTTTCAAGTCTTTAAACAAAATATTCTTTTCTCACTGTAATGTATAAACATGACATTGAAATATATCTTATTAAATTATTTACCTTGTCCTTCATTTCACCAAGAGTACTATTTTGGAGTCTTTCTTTAAAGCTGGCTACAATCATTGAGTTAAAAGTAGTTTTCTCTCTTCTGTTGTATGTGGAAAGAAATTAGATTCAAAATTGCTTCTCAAGGAATTTTGAAGTTTTCTTGAGTATGTAGCCAACATATATTTTTCTGCTTCAAGAAATGAAAACTGGAGTGCATAGCTTCTGACAATTGAGCTGATTGCACCGGTTGTAGTGGCATTGCTGGCTTGCCTGTGATAGTGAATGTTCTTGGGGGTGCAGAGGGTTCCTTTTGGGCAGGAGGGTGCAGCAGGAGCATGGTTTGGTTGTGGTCCTGTCCTGCCTGGGGGCCTTTTCCTTGTGGTGTTTGTGTGGAGAGCTCAGCCTTTGGCACAGGGACCTGTCTCATGGCCGTGGCTGTGCAGGGCTGCATCCCACTGGGCTTTTGTGAATGAGCACTTCAGAGCATCTCTGTCACATTTGCTTCTAATATCAGTTTATTGACTTAACCAGATTTACTTGAGCAAAACCATGTTTCTGTGCTTGTTTTTCTCCCTGTTTGCTTTATTAGGTCCTAATCAGAAATCAGTATTTATTTCAGGAAGTCCTCTTCTTCAGCAGAGGCTGAGGCTCCAGGCAGGATTTCTCCTGGCCTTGGTCCCTGGTGTCCAGGGCTGGTTCCGGAGCTCCTGCCCAGCAGTTTCCAGCTCTCTTGGGCCATCCCATCCCATCCCATCACTGCTCAGATCCCAGCCGAGCTCAGGACTGGCTCCCGTCCCTGCCTCAGTCCTGCTCAGCCTCCAGGCACAGCCACAGCCTCTGCCTGGAGCTCCCTGAGATGTCTTTCAGATAGGCACTGCATTTTTAATGGTTTAGGAACTCGTCAGCAAGGAGGCTGGGATGATTTCTTCATCCAACCCTTTGCGAACATTACACAGTTTTTTTTCTTTTTTAAAGAACTATTTAGGTATGTCAAGCCTTTTCCAAACTCAGATTGAAGGAACAATTGCCACTTCACAAGGATAAAGGAACAATTTAAGAGCAAGTACTGGGGAATTTTTTTTAAACAACTCTGAATTTGAAAAAATAATTTTCTTAAATATTTCTCCCACCCCCAAATAAAAAACCCCAACAACATATCTTATTTAAAAATAGTTAAAACCAATTTAATAAATGTATTTGTTATAGCAGTGTTTAGAAAGAATGTGATTAGAGCCCTATCCACTATGAGATGAGGTTTTTAAATTCTAAAATTGCTGTCTGAAATTTTCTAGTAGAAAATTCAGCATTTGGAGAGACTAAGCAAGCAGACTTTTCAGCCCACACAAGTATTCTTTCTCTTTTTTTGAGGAAACTTTAAGTCTGAAAATCATGTGAAAATGGAGTTGGAAAAACAGCTTGAGAAAATTTACATCTAGATTTGACTGAAGTTCCATAATTCTTCAGAGCCATTTTTGCAGTTTTGACATGTATCACTCTGATATATTTGGAAAAAAGAAGGAAAAAGGCATGTAATAATGACCAGCAATGTTTGCCAGATCTTATCTTGCTTTAAGGGAAGTAGAAATCAAATGGATTTTAATAATATAAATCAAAGACATCAGCATGATTATTTCAAGCTGATGTTCATTTAAGTCAATGTGATTTGTTCTGAGGAAAAACTGTGAACTGAAAATATTTTTGTTTGAGAATTTCCGTTGAATGTGTTGCAGTCGATTGTAACTATGTTACACTTGTGGGTGACCTGAATGTGAGAAAAGGTTTTTCTCCTTTAAAAAAAAAAAAAAAGAAAAGAAAAGAAACCTAACAGAAAGAACTAATTAAGGCAAAGCTAAGAAATTGAACTCAAAGTTTGCATTGCACATGTGAACTAATCTTTTTACAAAGGCATCTTTCGAAAACTGTAAGAGCCCCATTCATGCTGGGTCTCACCCAGCAAATCCTTCCTAGAAAAGCAGCTGCGTGAAGATTTGTCATGAGCAAGCAATAAAGACTTCCAGGGAACGAGTTCTGTACAGGCTTCTTGTTTGCCTACTAAATCATTACCCTTCAAAAAACAGTCCATCCATAGTTGTAATAGGTGTGTCAGCAGCACTCCATGCTAAGAACAGCTTTTACAGGATTAGGTTTGAGTTTTTAAGTGGTGGTACCGTGGAGCTCTTGGGGGCAAAGAACTGGTTTAATGCAGCACATCCTCTCATGCCCTTTTGTGGCTGTTAGAAAATGTGGTGAATCTCTGAGCACACTAAAATGAAGAAAACTCTCTTCAGGAGTAGTCGATTTTTGAAGCAAAATGGCTGTGTGTGCTTTAGGAGCAGCCACTGTGCTTGGAGAGCTTTCTTCAGGTCTTGAAATATTAAACATCTCAGCTTAATATAGTTGAAAACAAAATACAGTGCATGAAATGAGGGGGAAAAAAAAATCCTTGAGTTACAGAGTGTTGACCTTGCAGTACCCACTGAATACATCTATTTCCTTTTAAACCACAGAGTATGAAAAGACAGGGAGGAATGGTCACAAAAATCTTTACCTGTGACATTTTCTTGTTCTTCTAGAAGCATGTTATAGCCCGAGTAGGATTTTCAGCCTTGAGCTAGATCGTTGAATAGATAAGTATTTTAATACCTCAAATATGCTAAAGATGGCTCACTGTTTAATGATTTCTGTGGGTTGTGGTGTTCATATTAAGAGTAATATTAGAGTTTACATGTTTAGTTTCTAAAACCATAAACAACAGAAAGAATTTTGTGGATAAAAGCAGTCAGCTTGGTTTCCTCTTGTATTCTGTTTTTCAATATCTTGTCTTTATATATGGCAGCAAGATCCTTCCCATAGGTGTCTGTCCTGGTCATACACAGACTTAGGCATATTTCTTATCTGAGCTGTGACAGTGAAAACCAGGAGTAATATCCAAGACCAGTGTCTGCCACTTGACTGCTGCTCTTGTTAAACCCAGGACATGTAGTGATACAGCAACTTGCTCACCAGATAGTGCAAGTTATATATATATATATATAAAAGAAGGGTTATTTTCCTTGTTTGTTTGTTTTGCTGGGCAATTCCCATCCCAGGCAGAATAAGCTGTTTTCCAGGTGTGTTGCCTTTGCATCCTGCTGGTGCCTGGCTGATGGGCCAGACATGGTGGGTTCGAATTTGTATTCAGGGACCAAAATAGTTTCTGACGTGGGCAGGCTGGGTTTAACCCCTGCGATTCTCCCTGCCAGAGCTGTGGCTGCTGATTTTAACTGAAACCCCGAGGCTGTTTGATGCATGGCCAGAACACACCTAGCAAATCGAACCTTATCTAACACCACGATGCCTGTGAGCTCTGGAAGTGTAAATCTCAGTCACCTGAGCCGTGTGTTTTCACAAGGTCCTCTGGTCCCGGGACAGCCCCAGCGAGTGACACGGGCTGATCTCCCAGCGCTCGCACACACGGCGTGCGGCACCTCGTAAAGCCAGGGCTTGTTAAGGACATTTCATAAATGGCTTGGGCTAATAAGAATGAAGTAACTTGCTCTTTTATAAACGTGTTACTAATATCCCTCTCCATTTCCCACTGGAGGGCTTCGTAAGAGAAGCAGGGAAAGAGTGAGGGGGGACTAAGGGAAGGTAGAAACAGCAAGAGCGAGCCCTGGCTGTGCGGGGGCTAATGCCCTCCCAACAGGAGCCTGTGTGTAGCAGGGGAACCCTAAAGGTAGTGTAGGTGATAAACGACAAGATGTGGGAGTGAGTCACACAGTAAATACTGGGAACAGCCTTTCTTTTTCACTGGTTTGCATGCCTGGGAATTTTCTCTCTCCTCCTCAGTGCTAAAAGCCAGTGGTGATGATGGGCTTTTTTCTCTAGCCAAGGGAGAAATTTCTAGGATGACATACCTGTTAGCCACCATGAAAATGTGTTATTAATGATGCTAATGGATTTTTTCCAAGTGATGTAAAAGTAGCCTTTTGTGTAAGTCCTGCTTTTATGAAGCTGATGTCACCGAGAGCTTGCCAACTGCACGTGGGCCCGGGTGGCAGTGGTGCAGTTACTGCTGAGCCCCAGCTTTGAGCAGGGGACAGCATGGCTGATCTCCTCCCTTGGGGAGAAAGAGCCAAATGAGTTCTGCCTTGCCAGGAGGGACATGTGCCATTTCCGGGCATGTTGGGTTCCTGTCCCACTCCCTCTTAAAAATTGGCAGTGTCTGACTGTCAGCTGCCATTCCTTAAGTGGTCATAGAATAAACCAATTGCACCCCTTTTATCATGCTCTGTGTGTGTGGGGTGCAGGTGGACATGGGTTAAGCCACATGCAACTCTACAGTAAGCACAAAGAAGCAGCTGATTTTCTGGCAATGTCAACAGAAGAGTATAATTTTTTTTTTTTTTGCCTTCTCTAACCCAGCTTTTAAAATGGCTCTTGTTGGAATTAGAAATCAGTATCCCCTGACGTAGGGCTCCTCATTAAGAGTGTGATGATTGTTAATTCTTCACCTGGGGCTAAGAGGACATCATTAGATCTCTTTGAAATGTCTCCTGCCTTGATTTTGAATGAGTAAGCTAGCAATTTATGATCACAGCCCGGGCCAGTAACACTCTCCCTTCCTGTTCCTCCATCTAGCCTGCAAAATCGGATACTACAAGGCTCTCTCGACAGACGTGGCCTGTGCCAAGTGCCCCCCTCACAGCTACTCCATCTGGGAAGGCTCCACGTCCTGCACCTGCGACCGGGGCTTCTTCCGAGCGGAGAACGATGCTGCCTCCATGCCCTGCACTCGTGAGTTGCTCCTTGAACCATCTCTTGCCCCTTTTATCACCCATTTCTTCCCCGTGTCTCTAAAAGGCGTTCTGCTTCTGGCAGCAGTGCTCAGTAGCTCCTGTGGCCCTTTGCAGATGCAGTTTTCGTTTTGGCTCACACTTCTGAGTGACAGTGTTAGTTCTCAGCCCTCAGTTCCTAATGGTGGCATGGTTATGCTGACCCTTGTGAGCTTGCAGTATAAATAAATCAGGAGACACAGTTACAAAAGAGAGACTTGCACACCTTAGTAACACAGGTAGAAGTAAAATACGGGCCTCAGTTCCAGTCTGAGCATCTTTCATCTCTTAAAATATGGATATTTGTAGAAATAGTGAAAGCTTTCCCTGTAATTGTATAACCTCAGGTAAACAGGTAATATTTATAATCCCATTATATTTCTAATTTGCTTGAAATATATCTGATGACCGTTGGGAACCTAAGTGTTCATCTGAAAGGGGTGGTAATAATAAATCTTAAACTTTAATGAAACAACCACCCAATGCATGGTTTATTTTATCCTGTGTAGGTAAATACATCATGTGCAGCAAATGGAATTTGCTTTAATTCCATCCAAATACTTTCACCAGGGAGAAGGAGAGGTGCATTGAGCACAGTCACAGGGCTGCTGGATGAACTCCTTGTCCTATGTGTTGGTTAATGGCTCATGCAGTCGAAGACCTGGGATTCCAGGCATGTCCTGGTGTTAAATTGTGATCATCTAATTCTTTGGTTTTCACTTTCTTAAGAACAGAGCAGTCTGAAACAATAAGTGAAAGGGCTGTATTTTACCAGGGGGATATCCATGTGTGGCATTCCCTGAAAGCTATTGGAAGTGTTTCCAGATTTTTGGAGTTCCGCTGTATATTTATGTAGAGAGAGCCTGTGTGTGTCTGAGTGAGGGAGGGCCGAGATATTTCTTTTGTAACATTTTAATATATTGAGAATTAATTTTGTGAGAGATGACTCACATTTATTTAAACCTTAATTTCTCCCTTACAAGGCAGAAACAGAGTATGTCCATAACTAAGTTAGCACTCATCCTTTCCCCACACCCCTTGATTCCAGCTGTTCTCCAGTGATTTCCTTCTTTTCAGCAGTGAGTTTTGCTGGTGGTGGTTAAGGAGGCCAGAGCATAGCCAAGAACAGCTGCTTTTGCTTAGTAGGAAGCAGAGTAATGCATATATCCCCTGCCAACTATTGACTGGGAAAGGAGTCTAACTGTATTGTGAAACCTTGTCTAAATGGGCAAGAACATGCTTTCTATAATATAATTTACACTACTAGATCTAAAACGTGACCAGTTTGGTAGGAAAAATGTCTTTCTGCAACAACAAAACTATTGTTTGGAATATACACCCTAAATAACATTATACCAACAAAAGTTTTTCAAAGCCCTGGTCCTTGTGAATATCTTGACCAAATTGAAATCAAATTAGTAATCAACTGGTTGAATTTAAATAAGCATGTGCAGTTAGTGCTAAGTTTGAGGAGAGAGCAAAACATTTCCAGATGGGGAAATTGTAAGCAAATTATCTGTATGTTTGCTGGTATTGCAAAATGTACCCCTGCAAGCCTAGCCCTTTTTTGTCAAGTCTTGGGCCTGATGGAGGCACTCTTCCCCATTCCTGTCTTGGGAGGTCAGACAAAACTGAAGTTCCTGATCTTGGTCTTTTACCCTAAAAATACAAAGAGAGAAGGAGAAAAGGCAAAGGCTGTGGTGCTGGCCTCAGTCTTCATCTCTGCAGCAGCCCAGGATGTGGGGGCAAGCCAACACCTCAATCCTATGGATACATACTCCTGGAAAACGGGCCTGTCCCTGGAGGTCTTGTTTGATAGCTTTGAATTTTCCTGTAGCTGAAGGGCTTCTTCTCCTGTGATCCAAGGTGCAGGATGAGGCAGGAGATGTTTCTGGGCTGGCCTGTGGGGCAGCTGTGCTTCCCCAGCCTGGGCTCTTCCTTTGCCCCTCCTGGAGCCCTGCCTTTGCTGGAAGGATGCTGCTCCTGCTGCTGCTGCTGCTCAGGGACAAGGTGCAGCCCTGCCCCGGGGCTCTGGGGGCTCTGGGGCTCCTCCTCTGCTGCTCCCCCTCTGAGTGCCCCTCTGCCCATGTACCTGAGGCAAGTGACAGCATTGCAAGGGCCTCTGCTGAAGGAAGACCCTTCAGAAGAAGGTCCCTGTTTGTCTGAGTTTCCTGCTGAGATGTGTGGACAGAAGGGAACATAAACATCAGAGGTGCTTTCAGGTGGATTCAGACTGTAATCAGTTCTTACCAGTTGGTTAAACCCGGTGACAAACCCAATTCCCTTGTGCTGACAGCCATAATAATCAGGCACCTTCTTTGTTCATTATCCTCTTTAACTCTGGTATTCTCATTCAGGCCTGCATTTAGTAATCGCTCAGTGTGACGGCACACTAATGAAGAAATAAAACACAGTATCTGGGATCCATTCTTCTAGCAAAAAGATAGACTCTGCTCCACTGGCTTGTAAAATCAGGTTTCTGTTCACTTGGAGAACTATTAGACCAGGTGAATAAAAGTAACATTGGATAATTTGGAAAGAACACCTGGAATGGACTGTGGATTGATCCCTTCTTTATTATTCCTAAACACTTTTTACGATGAAGAACTTCAGCCTTCTTAAGATGTGTTTTTGTAAAGCTTTGACCCTTGGCTATTGATTTCCTTTAGTAGTAAACCGGCTGGCCTTGTCACTTATCTTGCCTTCTGGGTTGGGGGAGGAAGACTGTTAGGACTTTCCATTAGCCTGATTGTGCTAGTGGATGAAAGGGAATTAGAGAATTCCCCTTTTCCTTTGTTGCAATTCCCATGATAAGTAACAAAAGCAATAGCTACTTCCTGGTGTGCTGGTCAGGAGAGGTGCTCCAGAGTTTCACCCTTGCATAACACTACTCTGTGACATTGCCATCCCTTGTTGAGGTAAGCCAGGCACCAGGCTCCTAAACAAGTTACTTAAACTCTGGTTTTAGTATTCTGCTCTATTTCAGCTCTGCCAGAGTGAGTAACTACGTGTGGCATAAAGTTTGTGCACGTAAGGGCAGAATGTGGCAGGGTGGGTTTAGAGACAGTGGAGTGGGCTGTGTCAAAGGCCAGGCAGAGACCTTGACATCCACGTGTTTGCTGGTGCATCTTTCCCCTCAAATTTGCCTCCTGGGGATAATCATCAATGTGTCTGTCACCACAGAGGGCAGAGCCACTTCGGCCAAACTTGGGAATTCAGACTTTGAGCTCTGTAGCACAGTGGGCCTGTCAGCTGTGTGCTTGGGTATGGAGATGGCATCATTGACTTGTAGTACACCTGAGCCCAAGCCATGGAAAACACGGATGCCTTTCCCTTTTGGAAGCATTGCAAAAGTAATGTTAAAGCAACTCTACAGACCTTCATTATATTTCAGTACTTGAAGAGAGGAAGGGTCTTTCATAAGGTTAGCAATGTAATGGAGAATAAATTGCCTTACCCACACATTAATCCATGAGGCAGGAAAACAAATCAGTCTCAATCATGTCCCTTGTCCCTGAATTCCCTTCTCTGTAAGGAGATATCCTGTGAATTTCAGTCTGGTGCAGGCAGGTGCAGTTTCCACCCAAATTAAAGGGCGTTGCTCCTGCGTCCCCGCCATTAATGAGTTGGGTTTTCTAACTCTTAACAAACAACGCTCACATTATGAGTGAGAATGGGATGGTTTTGTATTGTTTATATTGTCTGTTCAATTCAAATTATTAATGACTTTTAATTGGGAGCCCTTCACAAAAGAGAGATTACCATCATGGACTGTCCAGCTTGAAATCTGACTCAGTAAATGACCCTGAATAATTTAGTCAGTTGTGTCACCCAAAGAGGGACTGGTGGATTGATTTTGTCATGACGTAAAATATTTCAAAAACGGTTGCATTTAAGACAGTTAATACTGGAGAAGCTTGGAGATAATAAGAGCAGATGTAGTGAGATGCAAGAGAAGAGTGCCTGCTTTAAAAGGACTTTCTCCACTCTAGGTTATCAAGAAACTGAACAGCCTGACTTCAAACAGCAAACATCACTTACTTGTCTTTACATTCCCCTCTTCTAATTGAATTTAGTGCACTGCTGTATTTCCTTCAGAAAGTATATTGTTTTTAAATTACCATTTCAGTGCTATTACTCAAGGCTCCTGCTTCTAATGCTTTCTGACAGTTATCAGCATAATGAACCATAATGAAATGATGAGCAATCTACAGTGGAAACTCAATGTGAATTCCACTAGAGCTGTGTGACTGTGTTGTTAAAATTTGAATGCACATTAAAATAACACTGTCCTTATTTGTTTCCAAGGTCAAGGCTTTAAAGAAGGTCTGAAAGGTCTAAACACTTCAATTTTCTTAATGTTGCAGTCTAATATATACCCTTAATGCAATCTTGTGTTACATTTAACGTATCTCAGAGATAAATATTTGACCCTCATCTTCAAAAAAGAGTGAATTTACCTCCCTAATAACTGTGGCTGCAAATGAGTAATTACATAGGAGCAGATTATTTGAGCACATGTTTATAATGATTGCTTAGACTATAAACAATATAAATAAGCAAACGTGCTCTTTTCCCTTCAACTTAACTTGCTCCTTTTCTGAGTTTCCAGTTGGATGTGGGTTATCACCATTGTGGCTGCTAGGAAAAAGGAAAGCAGGATACATCACACAGTCTTCCTGGCTATTGCGTTGTAGGTGGCTTTGCCACACTTCCACTTGTGCTGGCACTACTGCAGTCCTCTGCTCTTGGAGCCTGTTCTCTGTAGTGTGAGGTATATGCCAGTAGAGCCTCTGATCTTCAGAATTTAAATTTATGACATAATAACTCTTCCACATCTTTATATATATGTCCACACCTTCAGTAAATGATTTTGTTCTTAAAACATCCTGTGATATTGTTCATTATGTAAATAGTACATCAGAATGCCTTTTAAGCTGTAGTACAGCAGTTACAAGAGCAGGGGGAACAGGGTAGGCTGTAAGGAGAAAATCATTTTTCTTCTCCACGTAGGCTGGGAAAATAGACCATCCATGGCTGCATCGCTGCCAGATGGAGAGAAAGGGATTGTGAGTGATGGGAATCTGGAAGGAGAAAGCTGTCTCCCCTTGTGTGTGGTGATGGGCTGAAGGAATTGAATAAGAAAGGGAGTGGTTATGGCTTGAAGAGAGGAGACTGGAGTTATTTGACAGTGTGTGTTTATAATCAGTAGACTTGAAATCATCACTCCTTTAAATACAGCAACTGTTTATTAGCTGTCTTCTGATTTTCTGGCCAGAGCCTTAAATTAACAGAGACATTTACTCAATTAAGTGGGGGCTTTGATTTGGTTAGTTCTGTAGAGTTGTTGAAGTAAATTAGAGGGCAAACAGAATAAGAAATTCAGCAGTTGGGCCAATTACAGAACAACTTATTTTTCTGGTTGGATTTCTTTCCTGTCAGACTGTCAGATAACTCTCTGGTTTCCACAGTGGAATTCTTTTTATCTCGAAAGAGTGAGTGAACACAGGTCATATTGTCTGCAGCACAGTGCATTAGAGTAGATGTGATAACATATCTTAGTATATGTGACAATGCAAAGTGTTCTTACATGGCAGTTCTTGGAAGAGAAGCCTAGAGCCCAAAGGAGTGGTACCTGCAAGCATCAGTTTTCCCACACCTCTGCCAGTGGTAGCTGGACCTCTTTGCTTAACTTCTTAGGCTCTTTAGGAGTGGAGCTAATAATTGGATTGTTCTCCGGGTGAAAGGAACAAAGCCTATTGTGAAGCTGGTAGCCAGGGTACTTTTGGCAAGCAAATAGGAAATCGTACATTCCAGTGGAATGGGCATTTTGTCACTGGCGCTGGTCCAGGATCCCTGGCTTGGCAGAACTCCCACTGAAGTCAAAGGAATCTTGCCCAAGTAAATAAATGAAGAATTGTTTACCAAATCATTTGCCTTATTATAACCTAGTTGTAAAGCTAGCTATGCACAGAGAGGAGAGAGGGTGGAAATGGAGCAGATGACTGGTATTTTAAGTGACTGCTGCATCTTGTGGCCTGTTGGCTTTGGTCTTGCCAATTGTAAAGCACATAATCTATAATGATAAATGGTCAGGAATAGCCAGGCAGACAAGAAGTGAGGTTTGTCCGAGCTGCCTCTGCTTGTGTAAATTAGCCCACAACAACAGGGGACCTGTCCACAGCTGCTGAAAGAAGCAATTAGTGGCAGCAACATACACAGCTGTCAGGGGAAAGTGTGGGCTTTATTTGCAAGCTTAAAACCTACAGGACCCAGGTATTTACTCTGCGTTAGAACTTTTCTTTCAGGTGGTTAGAGATCAACGACAAAGGCATATCTGAAGGGCATCACAGCTCCCATGCTGAAACATCATTGGCAGCTCCACTGCTGTACAGGTTCAATGAAGCCTCATGAGATGGAAAGAGGAGGCCAAAGTGCTTCCTCTTGTACACTGGTCCTGGCACCACTTTGCCAGACATTTTAGTCAGTGACTTAAGGCATTTAAAGACATTGATTATTTAATAATTACTTTCTTTGCATCCTCTCTGAAAATAGTAAACTCTGTTTCACGCTCAGCCCTGCCCCCAGGGAGATGATTCTAGAATCATGATCAAATTAAAGAGCATTGATTAGAGCTGTTAAAGGCCATCCATACAGTGTCATCGTGGTGAGACCTTGCTGAGAGAGCAGCAGTGTGACCCCATGGGTGAGGTGACAACACGACCACCAGCCCTAGCAGTGCCCTAGTGCTGCCTCTGTGCCTGAGCCAGCCCCTTCAGAGGCTGTACCCGATGTGCTTCCATTGGCATTTCATTGCTCTCTGCAGATATGCTCCAAAGATCTTTGGAAGCCTTCATTGTATGGAGCCTTTTTCTTTTTTTTTTGCACACCTCTTTATTTGGTCTCTTTATTCTTGCTGCGTTACACACAAAAGCTGGCTCTCAGATCTCGTATAGCAGATGTGCTAAACTCTTCCCTGCTTCTGATAGTGCATTTCTAGTCGGGTTTTCTTGCTATTAGACAGTCGGATGCTTGCTCCCAGGTGCCTGCTCCTCCTTTAACTTATCAAAGACTTTGCTGCTCCTCTGTAGTGCAGCCAAGGCCAAGCTGCCGATTCAAAACAGGCCAGTTCATCCTGGGCTCCTTTTAAACCACCGTGAGTCATAGCAACCTTCCCTGTTGTATGAATCTTGTTTATTATGTAGCAAATTAGCTCAAGATTTCTGAATACCCCGAGTTCCCTTTGAAACCACGGCAGATGAAGAGGGTCAGCGTCTCTGGAGCAGGCTCATAAAGAGGATCCTTTTGTCAGTGCTGGTGCAAAGCCCATTGAGCCCTGCTGGTCTGCCTGATTGACTTTGATTAGCAAACACTCATAGCTGGAACACAGCTGCATTTAACAGTATTTTAAATTGTATATTTAAGTGTATGTTTAACCGTTTTAGGGTGAATTTAGAAAGCTTCGAACTGTAGCAGGTTATTGTATTATTTTTAATACAGTATTTTAAATTTTTTTGCTTGTTCAAATAATTTTGAATCCTTATCAAGCTAAGGTCTGCTTTTTCTGCCTCAAAAAAGAAGTGGTATTTTCTTCAAGGAGAGTGGGGGAATGGTTAAAGAAGATTAAAGTCTTTTCTACATGCTTGAGGTTTTCTGATGTCTGGTGGGAATTGCCAATGAAGCTTCCTTCCGATTTCACACTGTCAGGCAAACGCAGGCTGAATGCAGTGTGACAACCCACTTGAAAATAATTATCCACTGCCCTGGCTGCAGAGACATCCGTTACCTGCTGGAGAAATGTGCTTTTACATATGTGCCCATGCAGATGGAGTAAATTATTTTTTAAATCATTTTCTCCTTCCAGGGCTCAGAAGTTTCACCCTGCTAGTTACTTAGTCACATACATACCTTTAGAGAGCATCTTTCTTTTAAAGGAGGTACATTTTAAATGCACTGATCTGGTGACTGACAAGGATGCTCCTAACAAAGAACTTGCCTTCTGGAGGGTATATATTTGAAATATCTCCATTAGCACTTCCATGGAGAGTGTGGGTTTCAGTTTGCTGTTTTAATAGATCTCCTCCCACAGCCAGATCTTTCAAGGTAATAAATCTTAACTATAACATAGGCTAGTAGTAAACAGATGTGGTTACAGTCCTAATACTGATAATATCACTTCAGTCCTTAATGGGTAATGTAGCTGCCAGAATAATTCACTACCACTGCTGATGTCTGAAGACTAAAGTGGCATAAAAAAGAGATCTCCTGAAGGAGTCCTCTGCCAGACTGTGACAGAAACGTGCAGACAGGCAGCTATTTGTGGCTAAGAGAGCTTTACTTTGGGTGCTACCTGAGTGGGTTTGTTGGAAGTGTGAAATTTACTTAATTCCTTTAAAGTGTCAGAACCCTGTGCTGAAATGCTTTTTGGTTTGTTTTGTCATGTTTTTGTTTTTCAGCATAAGAAAATAGTATATAAAGGCTACTTGTGTGATAAAATTGGCCAAACCAAAGCCCTCGACTTTGCTGTCAGTCCTGTGGCTATGGGACCTCTGAGAAAAGGAAAGAGGAATTTTTTTACTCATGTCTGCCTTCGGCAAACGGAAGTTGTTTGCCCAAAATTTGGAGCTGCTGGTTGTCTAGAAGTGGGATTCTGGAGTTCTGTCAACCTGGGGCAGCAGAGAACCAAGCTGCAAGGTCTTTCTTATTTCTTCTCATTTTCTGGGACAATGAGGTCACTCGGGAGCTGTTTTGCTGGGAATCATTTCTTTCTCATCTCCGTTCTCTGTGCTTTAATCCACGCCTCCTAACCATACACTGTTGCCGAACTAAATTAACTGGTTTAGTGAAGACAGTATTCTTGATGTCAAACAAGTCTGTCTGGTCTCCTTGCAGAAAACTGTAATTGAATTTACCGCATACACCCACAGAGACTTTTAGAGAAACATCTTGCTGGGCAGATCAGTAATAAAAAAGGAAGATGTAAAACCAGGGATATTAAAACCTCTGTCATAACCATTTAAATACAGTTCCTCAGCACAGTGCACTTACAAGTCTACCTTCAAATCCCAGGGTTAGTTTTCAGGGATATTTTTTGGTTGTGTGAATCTGTCGGGTTTGCAGCTGTAGGGAGGAAGGGAGGACTGACTTGGCTGGAGTCTTCCTGCACCCCCAACCATCCGTGCCTGCCTTCCTGTCTCCCTGCAGCCCCCCAGCTTCAGGAGCCCAGCCACAGCATGTCCTCTGACATGGCTTTGGATGGGTTTGTGCTGCATGGCATTTGTCAGGGGAGGGGCTCTCTCCTCCCCACTTGTGCCTCTGTGGTGCTGCTGCACTTGCAGTCCCGTCCTGCCCTGGTTAGACCCTGTCCTTGGGCAGGCTGCAGTCCTGGGTTCTGTGCTTTCCCTGTGGTGTTCATGAAGGGCTGGGCATGCTGATCCCCCAGGGCAGCAGGAATATTCACTCAGTTGTAGCTAATCCCCTTTGTGCTATCTTTCTTTGAAATCGTTCATTTCGTTGGGGTAGACATTCTTTCTCCTTGGCAGAATGACTTTGCCAAATTCGTGAGGCTGAGCCTCCTGCATTTGTGCTGCTATCCTTTAGGGACAGGAAGAAAGGGGCTTTGGGATAACGTTCTCAGCTGGATGGCATCCAAACAACAAGCAAACAACCTGTTGATGTTTGACTCAACTATCTCTGATTCCCCTTAGTCTTTAGGGTAGCTGATTTAAATGGAAAATACTGTACTCCTTGCAAGTAAGCAGTTCACTGAGGTGTTATTATGCCCAGCGTTAGTCTGCAGCCTGGTTCCCTTCCCAGCTGTGTCCCCTTGCCATCTGCACCCCTCAGGTGCTACTTCAGTCCTGGAGAGCAAGTTCATTACGGGTCTTCACTGCAGAAACTGTCTGTGAGTCACTCCAGTGCTTGGACCAGGCTTGATCCCTGGTATGCAGCATCCAGGCTCCTTCAGTGTGCCCACAGAGAGCTGGCACACAGGGATCTCCTGTGGTCTGGAAAGGAGGAAGGAGACAGTCAGGTGTTGGTATGAGCCCTTGTCATGGTTTTCACCAGGTCCTTGTCAGTTGTACAGGCGTGTGTGGGAGGCTTCTGACTGGAGAGAGACGAGTGTAGGAAGGGAGGGAGAGAAATGTTGATGGATGAAAAGTTAAAATACTGCCTGAAGTTGTAGAAGGAGTGCTAAAATACATCAGTCCTTTTAATACAAGTAGTGCTTATGCTATTAACACCTTAAAAACTCTCGTTTTGTGAATGTTTGTTTGGCATAAGGTACAACATTGTCCTTAAGACAGACAGATCTCTCTATCTGTGGATGAAAGACAGATAGCTGTAATGGCTATAGCCTATTGCAGCAACAGAAAGCCAAACAATCCACATTGCCCAATACATTTAAGGAAATCTAATAGGAGGGTTGAGGAAGATAGCAAGATTAGCCTGATGAAGATTATTTGTTGCTAAACAGACTCTTCAGTGTTTCCCTCAGCCCTGACACACACAATGAACTGCTCCACCCAGGGCCTTCCCATTTGCTTCATGGCTCACTTGATTTTGATGGGTTTATTGTGAAAGCGGGATTTATGGAGCCCCAGGAAGGAATAAAATTGAAAACATCCGTTCCCTGTGTTCCCACAGAGGAGTCCCCCCTGTCCGTTCAGGATGCTGGTTCAAGGGGCTGGAGAGAGATCCGGCTTTCAGGCCCCGTGATCAAACCGTGTCCCCTCTGCAGCCACTGACCTGAGACTGAGTGATTGTGCACATCCATCCCTCAGATTCTGCTGTCCTGTGCAGGCAAAACAACAGCACCTGCCTTCCTAACATCTTAAAATTAATTTTAAAATTAGTTTGTTTTCAGAATTAACATGTTTAGATTTAAATTTGATTTCCTGTAGGAGCTGTCACATTTTCGAACTGTCACATTTTCAAACTCTTCTAGGCAGCGTGACAGTATTAGCTCAATTCTTCCACAGTGTTAAATAGCAATAGCATACTTCCATTGGCAGGAGATTTATGAAAATCGCTGTAGATCATGGGACTTGTGACAAAATTACAGATGGTGGTGGTGATTCAGAGGCACAGGTCCCTGTCTCCTCTCTCATTTGCCCCGTAGCTAGATTTTTCTGCCAGAGGACACAGGTTTGTGAGAGAGCAATGGTGTGGCTGTCAGGATGCTGTTCCTGTGGGATCCTGCTAGGTGGGTTCATGCAGGTACTGTCCCGGCCTTTGCAGCCTGCCACAGCCCTGAAAGGGTTTGTCTCATCTGTCAGCAGGGGCTCTGTTGTCAGAAACAAAGCAAATCCTGATCACCATTGAAGGAGCAGATACACCCTGTGTTTCAACATCTGAAATCAGGCCCATCAATCTGAAGCTAGTCCCCACTCCCTGTGCCAACAGCTCCATTGATGACTGTGCTCCAGGAAGAAAAGAAATTGCTTTTCCCCTCACTGTAATGTCAGCCCAGCACTTGGAGACTCCCCCCCATCTTTCTTTTCATGCTGGAGGTGGTGCACTCATCTCTGTGACCTGCAAGCATCTGCTTCCCTGGTTTTCCGCTTGGTCGCATCTCTGTTTAGACACTGCACTGCCCTGTCCCACATACTAATTACTGACTTTTAGCTTCTGAGGAGCTTGATTCATTCTGGCACATTTTCCCATGTGAAACTGGACCTAGAGCCTTGGAAAATATCTTAATGGACATCAGACTAAGTCTGAGTTTAACCCCAAACTGGCTGCTGTATCTGAGCTAAGAGGCACATCTTTCAGACCGCAGCTGTGGCACTATGAGCCCTCCTCCCATGGCAGTCTTTGCTTCAGGAATTCCCCACTGGCATGGGGAAATTCTTGGCCCTGGCAGAGCTGGTGCAGCTTGGGGAGGGAGGTGTTTGCACTGGCACCACCTCATCTCAGCTCTCCTGGCTGCACTCCGGGTCGATGCTCGTGTGTGTGTGACTGCAGCGAGTGAACGCTCTCTAAGAAAACGCCTTTTGCTTTTTCTCACTATCAGGCTCTCAGTGTTTCCCACAGGAGCAGTTTCTATTCAGGGCACACAGCCTCAGCTCCCAGTGTCTCTGGCTGCTGTCCTGGCCAGGGCAGACCTTCACTGTACAATGTGCACCTGGGCTTGCAGTCTGCTGAGGCTGCTGTTCCCCCCAGAGGCTTTTGTTGGTTTTGCTGTTCCCTTGACAGTGCAGAGGGACAGGTGTTGTCACTTTGTGCACCTGCCTGCCCTGAAGAGAGCCCAGGTGTGAGGCACTTTGGGGAAGTCTGGGCTGGAGATAGTTTGGTTCAGTTCCTGCTCAGCAGTTCCTGTGCTGCTGCTTGAGTTCACGATTTCAGAAGTGTCTTCCACCTCATTGCACTTAGAGTTTGTTTCTGAAAAGAAAGCTCTGCAGGCTAAGCAGAGACCACTTTCTTGTACCCAGGGGAGCTGGCAAAGCCAGCTTTTGGGGGAAGGAGAGCTGGTTATGGGACAGAGGCATTGGGCTGGGACTTGGGGCAGTTTTGACCACTGCCCAGATGTGCAAAGCATGTCTTGTGTGCCCTTGTCTCACCACATCTCTCTCTGCCTCCATTTTCACATGACAAATAGAGATTAAAACCAGTTTATTTCCTTTTTCTTTCTCATCTAGTTTTTGGATCAGGAAAGGTCTCTTACTGTGTTCAGTAACTGATCTTTGAGTAGAAGGTTTTTGTCCTCAGGAGTCCGAAATGCTGCCAGTGCATAAATAAAAGCCATGAATGGCAGCCTGGTGGTGCAGCAGGCGGGAGGGCTCCCTGGCTCAGGGGCTGGACTCAGCTCTCTCTTCTTGCAGTAATTCTACCTGTCAACCCCGATTAACTCAGAGACTGTTTCAAAGGTTTGGCAGGAAGGGAGGATTTCCCTCCTGTCAAAATAAATGCATTAATTTTGTATTTTTGAAGTAAACACAGACAAACAATCTTTGCTTAGCTACTCCTGCAACAGAGACCTTTCATTTAGGTACTGAAGACCCATTTGACTTCTTTGTCATTTAGACTCTTTTCTTAACCTACTTACCTCTCTCAAAATAAAAGTCCTGTCTCCCGTTGAGCATGTTTACACCCTGGTGGATCTTCAAGCACAGACCTGTGGAGATTATGCACCCCTCAAAACCTTGTCCTATGCACCCCATTCAGGGCTCAGGCTTTCTTTGAGATGAACCTGATGAATTGAGGAAGGAGCCACAATTAATCTTCCCCATAGTCATCCCTTAACAGCTTAACTTTTTTGCTGTTACACTTCATGAGTCACTTTGTAATTTCAGTAGATTTCACTTTTTCAATGTATTTGGTTCCTGTCTTACCACAGTGACTGTTTTTGTACCTTTGGCATATGAGAGATTATGACTTACTTATTTATACACTTAATGAAACTGTTGGTGCTGGCTGATTCTTCTTTGCCAGGTTCATAGTTTCATAATGTTTGACTAATTTGCCAGAACTTTCTCCTTTCCTTCCTTTTCTGCAAGAAGATCTAGTTGAACTTCTTTTGAATTGCAACCATCAAATGTATTTTAATGAAATCTACAAAGCTTTCATGGGCATTCTTGTGTCTTGAGTTTGTGACTTTCTACAGAATTATTTCCAGTATTTTTCTGCTAATAATATTTGTATGTAAAGCTCTATCTGTAGTTAGTCAGTGCAGCTATTTTTACTGTGTTCTGGTTTGGACTGGTACATTTTGCAATCTTCATTCTCATCCAGCTTCATTTGTGTTTGATGCAGTGCTTACCTGTAGCCCTATCCCAAAGCACTGTGTGTGTCAGAGTACCTGTGTGCTCTGTCCCAGAGCAGGCTGCCTGCTGATGGTCAGGGAAGCTTTTTGGGATGGATAAAATACCCGTCTCTTTCATGGGCTCACTCTGAATCATCCGTCTTAAATGTAAGGGTACAAAAAGCGTGTCTCAACTGTATTGAAATTAGATTAAGAGTTGCAGGATTAGCTCTGCTGCATTTTCAATTTGCCTGTGGGTTTGGGGCCCTGGGGACTGAAGCACATCAATAGGATTTGTGCCCGTGCGTGGTTTGGCAGGGCTGGCCACGCAGCTCTGCAGAGATGCAGGAGGTGCTGCTGGCCCTGGGCTCTGCCCAGCCTGCCCTCAGCTCTGTGCTCTGGTCCCATCGTCCCTGTGTTGGAACCAGCTGGGAGCTCTCTGGAAGCATTCTTATGATTCTTGAAGTCTCCCGTCCCCGAGGTGGAAAAGCTGACCTTGTGTCTCAAATCCAGCCTTATTGCCAAGCTTTTCGTCTGGTCTCTTGTTTCTGACCAGGTTTCTTTTATCAGCTCTTCCTTCAGGTGCTCACCATATTTTCCTCTCCAGTTCTTTCACTTTCTCCAGCTCCCCTGTTATAAACTTTATTTTTCATCCTTCAAAGCCTTAATTTTGTGTCTGGCTTTTTACTCAAATCTCCATCCTGCATGCTGAAGTGTCATGTTCAGGTCCCTGCTTGATAGGCTTCAGTATTCATTGAATGATTTGACATTGACTTGTCTGGAAAATATTGCACTTATATTTTTCAGAAAAATATATCATGAGCTATTTCTATAATAATTTCAATGAGAGTCTGCCTGTAGGTAATGGGGGACCTTGAAAATCTCAAGTGAAGCAGAAGTTTGTGCATTTCATGGTTTGCTGCTTAGGAGATCATGGAAAAAGTGAGTGTAAGATATGTTAATTTAACATTTTTCATAACGAGTATAAACAGTGAGAGGGAAAAAGTCCCACTCCTGTTTAATTGCAATACTGAGCTTTCAGGCTCATTTAGAACTGGAAAATACTGTTAGTTCATCAGATGAAGAGATCAGAGTTTGACTTACCAGTTAAATTTTTTTTGCCTTCATTATGAACATAGAGAAGGAAAATTCTGCTTGGTCTCTGCTGTCCTTAACTTAAATGGGAGTTGCACAGGGTAAGGGACCCTTAACTCCGATGTTAGTATGTAAGCTTTTTTTTTTTTTTTTTTTTTTTTCTTAACTAAAAGCGTGGGTTTTGTCGTTTCAGGCCCTCCATCTGCTCCCCAGCACCTGATCTCCAATGTCAACGAGACCTCCGTGAACCTGGAGTGGAGCCCCCCGCAGAACAAGGGTGGTCGGGAGGACATCTCCTACAATGTGGTGTGCAAGCGCTGCGGGGCGGGCGAGCTCAGCCGCTGCCGCTCCTGCGGCAGTGGGGTGCACTTCAGCCCCCAGCAGAACGGCCTGAAAACCACCAAGGTCTCCATCACTGACCTCCTGGCACACACCAACTACACCTTTGAGGTCTGGGCGGTGAATGGAGTGTCCAAGCAAAACCCCAGCCAGGACCAGGCTGTGTCAGTCACTGTGACAACGAACCAAGCAGGTAGGACCATCAACAGCGTTCCCTTCCATCTCTGCCGCCTGTTTTTTAGGAAAGCTGTGATTTCCATTACATTTAGCATTAGCAAATGAATGCGAGGAGCCCTAAGATGTGTAACTGGGTCAAACCCTTATTTTCTGGTGATTTATATGGGTAGTTTAAATGCTTCAGAGGCAGGGAGAGAGAGCAGGGTTTGGGTGCTGTATCTGGGAGCAGGAGGCAGTCTGCAGAAGCACACCTGCCCTGTTTCCCCCCCGGGCCACCAGCAGCTCTGCTCTTTGGGGGGGACACCCTGTACAGGGACACAAGGATGTCCTTGGTGTCTGCAGAGGGCAAAACACGTGCTGGGGGAGCACGGGGTTGTGCTCCTGCCCCCGTTGAAAAAGGGCTGTGTAAGATGGATTCAACGAGCGGAACGAGTGGGCGCCTGCTTGCTCTCCTCTCCTGGAAAGTCAATTAGATTCTGTCCCCTAGTTAAATAAATACCTCCTTAACCTGCTGCTGACAATGTTTCGATTGATCAGAGCTGGCATTGCTGTAGAAATCCTATATGAGCTTTCAACTTCATGCTGACTAATTTTTGCGTTTCGTTTATCTGGGAGAGAGAAATGCTGTTTGTGTATATACGAGATTATTTCAGATACCCCGGGCAGCTCTGCTTTTTTGGTACCCCATGCTTGACCTAGTAAGGGCAAAGGCTGCAGCAGCAGATTGCCATTTCGTTTCGATGCTAATTTGTTTGATCTTTTTCTTTAATTACATGAAAACATTTCTTAGTTTGCAGACAGCTAGGATTTAACACACAGGGTTCCAGTTGAATTTTTAATTTAATGCACAAAATTATATACATTTGAATATGACACTCTTCTAAATGCAAATGAGATATCCAGACTGTCAGACTGGCTACAAGACCGTCAAACCTGTTATCTGATGGCTCAGAGTGCTGATTGCCTTCAGGTCCCACAGATGTTGCAGGCATTCAGCCCCTCGGAGCGTAGCTTACAGGGTATTATTTATTACCAGCCTTACGGGGTATGAGGCAATATTAATATTGCCTATTTTGATAGTACCAGACCATATAGATATTTTGAATTCTATTTCCTAATAGATGTGTGTGAAAAATAGGTAGGCATAGTCTAAATCTGCAACTTTTAGTCTAGGATGTGTCAGCATTGCCAGAGAGATACGTTCAATTTTGCAGTGACAGTTACAAGCGAAATTGTCAAGTCCAGGCTGAAGCGCCTTTGAAAATCTGGTCCAGTGTTTTTTGTTCTTCATATACAGTTGACAGCATCCCTTTTAAATTATGATTCAAAAATTCAAACTACCACTTTGCCTAGTGAAAAGAAGACTAATAGAGAGCAGGGGCTATTGGGAGTCTTGGGAGAAAGCCGTGGGAGAGTGCTGTCATACGCTGTACGAGAAGAGAAGGTTGAGAACAGCAGCAGGGACAGTGTTTTTGTGCTATGAATGCCTAGCAAAGAGAGTATTTCTGACTGACTTTGGCATGTGTAAGGATTAGTGGATGCATATATGCATGAATAAGCGAGCAGGATCCATCTACCGTGTGAAAATTCTACCATCTTATGCTTTTATATGCAAACCAAAATCTGATTGAATATGCAAATAAGAATTGATTTTGTTTATTATCCATGAGTAGTATTCTTCCCATCAGGAAATTTGTATTTTTGCCAACATTTCCAATTTTGAAACATGCCAGTTTATCAAATGCGTCAGAGGGACGGAGAAAATTATACTGCTATAAATGAAAATTAACTCCAAGGTGCAGTGTTCTCTCGTTCTTCATACAACTTTGTGGTTTCTGCTGCATAGAAGATCTAAATAGAAATGTGTGGCCTAAACCTACAGATCCCAGCTGAGATAAATAGCCTTACATATGCAAATTATCCCATTGATTTTGGTGAAACTGCTTGCTTGAGTAAAGGTTTGTAAAGTTAGACCCTTGGGTTTTACAAGTACTGATCTGTTTAATCATTGTAAATGTGTGTCTGGGGTGCATTAAAATCTTTGTGCCACTAATTTTCTTTCACTATATTTCATTATAAAGAAATCATGTCATGATGGAGCACTGCCACAGGCTTGGTTTTCATCTTGCACCTTTCTTACACTAACATAAAGCTGCTTGGTTTCTTTAAGGCAATTCGAAGTTCAGATTAGGACCAAGCTCCTCCCTTAATAGCATTTCTTCCCTGTTTTACTAATAAAAATGAAGCCACCAACACCGAAAATTTGCTTCCCAACAAGACTTGATAGGGAAAAAAAATGTTGTCAGTATAGGGAGGTTTTTTTAGTTCTTAACATATCAGCAGTGATTTTGGCTTGCCTTCTAGAGAATTTGCTAGAACTCTTTGCAGGATGTGCATCTTTGAGTTAAATTCAGTAGAAATTATAAGTATGCAAGAGACCTGGAAATTCTTCCTCGTAACAACCTGACCTCCCAAAAGTGCAGCCATACAATCGGAAGAAAATAGGCAGAAATTTTCAAAGCAGTTTTTGATGTGAAATCAGGAATTGGGGTGCCTGTGTGTTTGCTTGCCTGGTGCCAGCCCCTGTGGAAGGTGTGCATTTGGAGACAGGCAGAAAGCAACGAGAAATCACTCGAGGTATATTCAGCACAAAATTGATGGAATGCATTGCAATGACATAAAAGATGCAGTTGAAAAGCACAGGTGGGTTTTTGTTTGCTTTTGTCGTTTTACTCCTGAGATAATGAAATGAGGCAGTTTACTTTCCACTCTTCATTTAGAAACTCTTTTCAGTTTCCAATACTATAGAAAAGTGTTTAAATGAAATAAGATCTGCCATTCAAAGTAGGATCAAAAATCGTTTGAAAAAGTATTTTTTCTGCTTCTTTGGAAAAGGTATTGGTTTATGTAGCTTGCTTTTTTTTCCAAAATAACAGCTAAACTTCAGGCTTTGAAGGAAGTTAAAATTTGCATCTCCTAGTGAAATACTTCAGTGTTGTGACACTAAGAATTTTGAATGAACGCAGCCCATTGTTCTGCATGTTTAGTATAATTTCTGGAGGTTTTTTGTTTTTTTTTTTTTTGTGGCTTTTTTTGTTTGTTTGTTTGTTCGTTTTTTGTTTTTTTTTTAGTTAGGAATTATTGCTCTTTTCCCATATGAGATTAGAAAATATAGAAAAAGCAAGGATGGAGCACTGAGCTGCAGAAACTTGGAGCCAATGTCCTTAGCACAATGAATACTGTAAATGCTGATACTGGGGGTCTCACCACCAGCAGTGGTGGCTTTTGGGCTTTCAGTTTTCAGTGAAATGAAACCAGCACTTTGTCCATCTTTAAAAAAAATGTGAAATGATTTGTGGAAGAGATGCAGAGCAGCAATTCTCATGTGATGCTGCTAGGAGAAGCTGATTTCAGTGAGGGACTCAGGCTGTTGACTGAGTAGCTCAGAAATCTGCCGGCTTGGTTGTTGTTTTTTTTTTTTCTGCTAAGGATAATTCTGCGAAGCTGTTCAAAATTAAAAGTAAAGCTCTCAGTAAAGAGATCTTGTTCACAGCATGCAAGAAGCTTGGGGTTTTTTTGAAGAGTTGCTGAACAGTTTATATTTTAATAAGGATTAAACAGCTGAGCAGTTTGGGTGTCCAGCCTGAGAGGCAGGTTCCCTGCTCAGTCCATCTGTGTGTCTGAGGGGGCAGTGCCACAGGGACACAGGGGTTTTTGAGTGGATGCTAAAGGCATTCATAAGGCAGGAGAGTGGTGTAGGGGGCAGAGCCTACACAGGCTTAAATGAGATTTAAAATCCAAACTTACTATCCTGCTTGCTTGGCTCCCTTTGTTATGTTTGCTTTTTATGAGGGATGGGTGTCCTGCTTGCTCCTTTGCTTGTTGGAGTTAAAGCAGTTGATATTTCTGAATAAACAAACCAGATGGTGATTTGTTACCTTGTTAGGTTACCTTGGGCTCTGTGTTTCCTTAAGTGGCTCTAGCAGAGCTAGATGGATGCAGGATGAGCCAATTAGGGTGAAAATACAGTATAAATAAATAAACTCCTTTCCTGTTGCACCACCCTGGCTGTTTTCAAGCTGCCTGTGCTCAGGATCAAGAAATGATCTTTGCTGAGAATACCTCGGGCTCTGTGTCCTGGTTATTCCTCCTGCTGCAGTCACTCCTCTGCCCAGCCCCTTAGAGTGTGTGATGCCCCACTGCTGGCCAGTGCAGCTGTGTGTTCACAGAGCTGCCTCATCCCAGGGCTGGCTGGTGCTGCTGCAGTCCTTCCCCTCTTCTGTGTGCTCCCCCCTGGCACTCAGAGCCCTGCAGTGCTTCAGCATCCCTTTCCAGGCAGGAGATAAATTTAAATTGGGTCACGGTGCCACCAGGATTTCAGCAGCCCCGAGAAGATCCGTGTGAATTGAGTGTTCTTCTGGGACAAGCTGCATTTGTGTGAACCCAAAAACTGACTTTCAGTGCAGGGGAAGGGAGATGTCAGCTGTTACTCAGTTTTATTTAACCTTTAGGTTTACTTGTTGTTTATGTTCTTGATTCCTTTACTAAAAGGAAAAAAAAAATCCCAAACCTGAAAGATCCGAATCCTTTGAGGATGATGGTGTATTAAGTCAGAAATGTCAGGGGTAGGGGTGAAAGAAGTGGGAGTTATGACTCATAAGTTCTACTGGACTTTTTGGTAGGGGAATAGATATTCCCATTTTGCATTTTGGTCTTCTTGAAAGCCCACGTTTCCTTTCAAATGCTGATTAGCATTCCTCACGTGTTGTACAGAACAGCACAGAAAATGCATATAAGGTCTTACATTATGCCAGTGTGGTTTAGCCTGTGCTGAGCTACATTTGCAGTCAGTAAAAATTCATGGACATACATTGCCCTTGGTCAGTGTGTGCTCCTCGTGTCAAAAAAATAATTGTAGCTCAGGCAGATCAAAACCAAGGCATGCCAAGGCCAGGAAAGCTAAGGATTTTAGTATTTTCTTTTTTATGTACTATTTTCCTGGATATTTATAACTTACCTGTGAAGAATTGCTCTGTAGTGAAACATCAAAAGACATTGTTAAGTAGATTTCAGTCACAGAGCTTTCTCTAGGTGACTGCATGAACACTTTTAAACTACTACTGGAAAATAAAATTAACACTTACTCTGAAGGTTGATCGATCCATCTGATTCTTTAAGCTCCCTCATGTTCTTAGAGTATAATCCTGGTTACAATATAAGTAATAGTAAATAATTTCTGTTTCCTGAGAGTGAACATAACATTTTTTGATTTTGTGTGTGGTGATATTTATGTACGTATTAAGAATCTTATCGATAGGGAGGTGCTGAAGGAAGTTAATTTTGATTTTAAAAATCACAAGATGTGTAGTCACTCAGACTGCTCAGCTCTTGCAAAAAAATGTTCCTTTTTTTAAATGCAGTCCTGTTGAAGAGCTGTTTATTGTTGTGTTGAAATATAATTTTTGAAGGGCTGTATAACCCCAAGGAAGACTTCATCTCCAAATAGCCAGCAAAGGAGCTCTGTGAATGTGAAGACAGAATTCATGGTGCACTCGTGTCACAGTTTCACAGACCCTATGAAACAGTGTAATCTGGCAAGATGAGTAATTTTGTGTGCTGGCATCCCCGTTCCGGTGCCTGGTGGGGCTGTCCCAGGGTGGGTGGGCTCTGCAGCCCAGCCCCTGCCCTGTTCCCCTGGCTGCTGTGAGCACTGGGCTGTAGGGCTTTGTGGAGGGACGGGCTAAGGCTGTTCCTCAGGAATCTTTGGACCTTTGGAGAGTGTTGAGGTGACATCCATCTGGATGGCCCGGCCTGGGAGAGAGGTGCAGGAGGGTGAGTGAGTTCGTGGCACTCCGGATGCTGGGCACAGCTGGTCTGGCTGTAGCCTTCCTTCACAGGCATCCAAGAGTCAATTTAGTTTTTTATTTTTATTCTGAGTACTTGCTACCAGCACAGTCCCACCCTTTCCAGTTACTTGTTCCCTGCAGCCAAAGGATACAAATAGCCTGTTCCAGTGGTCCTTTTTCAGGCACACAAACTCGTGAGGAAACTCATGCACGTAGCTGGGTGTGTACAGTCACAGCACCCTGGCCACCCAGTTCCCAACAAGCCTGATTTAAAATAATCTCTTGGCAAACATCTGGATGCATGCCAGCTGTTCAGAGCATGCGAAGTGTGTGTGATACTACTGGCTGCATTCTTTTTTCTGTAAAATAATGTAAATGTAAATAATATAAATAATATAAATAATGTTTTACCTTTCTGTAAAAGAGTAGTGGGAAAGGGGAATTGCAAAGGGGTATTCTTACTTTGTTTTAAGGTGTTTGTACTAAGAATGATAAACCAGCAGTCTCCTTATTCAAACGGAGCTGTGTCAAGCCTGAATTCGGTAGGACAGAAATTCAAACCTCGTAAGCAAGGAGTTGGAAAAGGAGTGATCCATGAGTGTAACACTCTGAGTGATTTCTTATAGCATCTTGCAGAATTCCAGGGCAATTATAAGCAACTTTCTCATTTGGAATCTGAATCAGTGGGATTTCTAAGGCTTCACGCAGTTTTTCTGCTAGCCACGAGCAGCAGTCCTCCCTGCACACACGTGTTCAAGCAGGAGGGTTGGGACAAGCTGCCTGCTGCTGTTGGGTTTCACCTGCCCTGATGGGTGAGGTGACCTGCCAGGATGTGCAGGACAGCCACCTGCCTTTTCTTCCCCTGCTTTGGTTTTCAAAGGGACTCGTGTTTTGGCTTGGGACATCTATTGAAAGGAGTTACTATAAAGACTTCTGAAGCAAACCAAATGATGTCTTTTGGGAAACCACAGATCTTTCAAATAATAATGCAGTGGGAGATCCAGAAAGAAAAGTGATCTTAGCGCTAGAAATTTGGGAATTGTGTGGAACTGAGCAGTGGGGAATACTTTTGAATGGGCAAATTTCAGCATTGGGCATGAGATTTCTCAGAGACTTGAAGATACCATGTGTTGACTGCCTCAGGTTTTTTCTGCTGCACGTTTAATTACGTGTGTAAGTTTAAGTGTCTGAGTAAGGAGCTTCTCCAAGCTGGCAGATGCAAGTGGGAGTTTCTCCCTAACAACTCTGTGTTCTTGCAGAGGCTTTAACTGATGGTCTGTAATAAATGTGTAGTTATAGGCATACGTGCTCCCATCTTAAAAACAAAACTGGGAAAACTATTGTTGAGAAGGATTAAATTATTGTTTTAAGGTAACTGCAGCATTCCACAAAGAAATAATAATTAAAATAACAACTGCCTGCTTTCTGGCAAAGCTGTCTGCACCACCCATTTCCATGAATTTGTATTCAAGGTGGGGGATACAAGTCTTGGTCGGAAGGAAAAAAAAAAGTGCTTTCTAAAGATTCTTAGTAAATAACCAGCTTCAGGGTTCAGTGAACAGCTTAGACAAGCTGCATGTCACATAGAGCCAAGATGTAATTGCAGCATTTAAATAAAAGTTTGGTCACATTTTTTAAAAGATCTCGTGGTTTGCTATGGAAAATAGAAGTTAGTTACACATCCTCGTAGGGAAAGAGATGCCTAATTTCAGCATTGGGTGGCATTGATCATATTTAAGTCGTATAAATTTACTTCAAGGAGGCATAAAATTCTGGTCTCAGTGATGTTGGTACAGATGAATAGTTACCAAACTGACAGAGATGGAGATGCAGTCCTGCAGCTGTTATTTGCCCTGGACTATTTAACTGTGTGCTCACTTTCCCTGGCAGCAGACTGACATTTCCCTTTCATGGAGCTTGATGGTAGCTGTGAGCACTTCCCTGAAACAACTGGCACAGACATATTTTCATGTTGAAGGAGAATTTGGCCAAGAATGTTTGTGGCTACTAAATGTTTAGACGGACTTCTAAATTCTCTAGTTATTTTTGCAGCTGACTAAATAAATTGGAAAGCAGCCAGAGAGACAGCAGAGTCCAGTCAGTAGTTCAGCAACCATAAAAGGCTTCGGAGGACTCTATCAAAGCTTCCATTAACCCCCTGCTGATGTCCTCAAACAGGATTTTTTTGAGGGAGTAGAAACACAAAAGCTAGGCTGCACAACTGCCCCTGTGTGTCCATTCACAGTTTTTAAATCCACACAGTTACTAATTAAAATGCCATGCAGCGTAGCACAAATAAACATCACTAGTCCCTGAAGCCCGAAAGTTTCTGCATCGGCTCATAGTTTGGAGGGCAGGATGCTGAACTGACCCCAAAGGGTGGTGAAGCAGCCCATTCTGGTCCAGATACCCGGTCCTTGTGAAATGTGTGTCAAGTCCATCCATATGCATGAAATCCCACTCCCAGAATGCCATCCCAAGGCAGCCCGTTACATTTTATTTATGTGTTGCATAGCATTGCGCTAAACCGCGAGGGCTAAATAGAGCTGTGGCATGCCTGCTGGCTCCCTATAATCACGTTTGCCAGATTCTGGTGGACATCAAAATGCTGAGCAGACGAGTGAATACTGCCTCTTTCATTGAGAAATGTCACTTCAGATTTAGCCCCACGTGTGAACTGGTGTGCAGGGAGTGCTTTATTGTCGTAGCAGGGCTGCAGTGGGCTTCCCCTCCCAAACGAAGTGGGCAAAGGCGTAGCCTCTCTCTGCATCCACTTGAAGGATTTCATGGCGTCTCCTTAGATTAAGGTAATCTGCCTTCATTACTAAATTCAAGAACCAGAGCCCCAGAACTTCGAGTGCACTCCGAGAATGGATTCAGGGTCTCTGAAAGTTGTGGTTTGGAAACTGGTGATAACAAAAGTTGACCACAGTTTTGTATTTATTTTTTTTAAACGCAGTCAAAAGAAATGTAGGAAGCTTAAGCATTTGTGTTTTATTCCTGTGGTTATTTGTATTTCAAACCATCCCTTATGGAAAAATCCTACTGTTAATTTAAAAGGAAATGATAGCTTTTGTCTCAGCCTTCTGAACTGTTCCTGCAGAGTTTATTAGGACTTTTATCCCTGCTATTGAATTCTATCACCTAGTCTTAAAAAGACAATTGACCGATTCTGATTTTTTTATTTAATTCTTCTACTGCTCCATAAAATATCTTTGGTTTTTGTCTGTATTAAAATCCATTGAAAGTATCCATGGATTATTACAGTCAGCAAAACCCTTAAACTGTGAGTGCTTTGGATATAAATGTCTTCCAATTCCATGGATTACTAAAGGCTAAAAGGAAAGCACTGAAATTTTTAATTAGCTTTTTTTTTTTTATTTATTTTCTATGTTGCTGTTAAGTGGTCTTATCAAGAGATAATAGAACAAGACAGTTTTGACTAAGGAAAATAGGAAAGTATAGTGGGCTGGAAAAGGTGTCTCGTATATGAATTGAGTTTTGTGTGCTGTCCCATTTATTTTAGCAAACAAATCAAGGCATGATCTGGAGACAGCCCGTACAAGGGCTCCCTGGGAAGATTGTGCTTGTCTCGGTAACAGACTGCGTTCTTTAAATCTGTCCTCTGAATCAGCCCCAATTTATCTTCCCAGCATAAAAGGGAATGCAGATGGAGTAGCCTCAGCCTCCCTTATAGTTTATCAGGATATTGTGCATGCACATAAATAAGGCAGAAAGTGACTGGAATATGTAAGTGGCTGGGTGTTAATCCCATGTTTTTCCAGCTCCCTGGCACTCAGGGATGGAGCAGCCAAGGGGAGTCCTGCAGGAGCTGCAGGAATTTGTGGGTTCTCTGTGGCACTCCAGACCCAGTGGTGCCTTTGCAAGAGGCTCTTGCTTTCACTGCTGCCTGTGCTGAAGGTTAAAGCTGCAATTGTGGAAGAACTGGGAAAGAACAACGTGAAAAGGGTGGATTGGCTCAGAAGGAGGCTTCGCAGCACTGCTTGCACATGTGGCATTTTTCTGTAACCAAACAATATTTTTATTCATATTTGTTGCTCTGGCAAGCTGTAGGTTAAAAGGGCTCTGTAGCACAAGACTTCCCTAGTTTATTTTTGGTCTAAGTGATCCTTAAATGGAAGGTACCTGGATTAAATGAGAAGATGATAAAATATTTGGATCTTGATGACAAAAATGAACTAAAACCATAACAGTGAACCTTTCAGGGAGGAGAGAAATAACATTGAAAAATGCTTTTTGTGCTATTGCAAGAAGAAATGGTTGTTGAATTGCAGGTTTTGAAAGAAGATGGTTTTACCTTTCAGTCCATATCCTGTGCAGGTCTCAGTTGCACCCTCCAGTACCCTCAGGACCCTGGCAGCAGTGGGGAGGAAAGTCCTGCTGGAGAAATCATCCCAGGAGCTGGGGTGGGCTCCTGCCAGTGCCATCCCGTCTGCTGGAATATGGGACTGGAAACTCAGAATACAGACCAGTCTGTTTGACTGCTACACAAATTATTGTTTCCATGGGCTTTTATTTGCCCACACTGCAGCTCGCTACTCATCCAGGACATAAATCTGGCTGGTCTTTGTACAGCTCAACATCCTTATAACCTCACAGGGTTACTTTTTATTTATTTATTTATTTTTAGGATTGAAATTTTTCAGACTTTGTAATGGCACTTGCATTGCACAGGAAACCAATTATTCTTTGCAGTGTTTTACACTGAGGCAGTCACCTTTAATATTTAATTGCTGATTCCACTTGGGTTTTTTCCAATTGACACAATTTTAAAACAAATAATGCGCTGGTTTTCAGTATCCAACATAAAACCAAAATAACGAAACCCCTTCATAAGTTTAATTATGTGCCACCTATGATGTAATTGGCTACTGACATCATGAACTAAGATTTTAATTTTAAGGTTTATGTGTTTCAGGGAGCTTAGGACTCTTCCCCAGTTTGTACCTCATCAGTGTCTTTTTTTTTTTAATGAATGGCAAACATAGGTAATTTTGCTTTTTGCAGCAACACTGTGTGCAGTTTTTTTCTCTCTCATCGGGTCTATTAATGATTTTTAATTTCCTGAACAAATCTGCCTGTTGTGGGTGAAGGAAAGGGGGTTTAATTCATTTTAATTTACTTCCAGTGAAAGGACCTGGTGGGAGAGCTCCAAGTGTGAGTTAAGTGTGCTGCAGTCTGATTCTCGGTGGTACTTTCCAAAAGCAAAGACTTTGGTGGTTCCCTGGAGAAGAGATACTTTGCTGGGGGAGTATGGCAGAGTGTCTTGCAGCATCCTGGAAGAATGAGGATCTCCAAATGCTGTAGGAGCAGTGTCCTTCTGTTGCTAACTTGAGCCCAGAAAACCCAAACCTTGATTCAATCTCAAGCAGTTCTCAACTGCACAGAGGCAGAGATCGTATCATGTCAAATCCATCTAACCTTTGTACAGAAGGTACTTCACTGGAGTTCCAACTGAAAGCTCTGAATATCAGCTGTAGTTAAAGTTTATAGCTTGTTCAGCTGAAATGTACATATGTAAATGTAATTCTTCTGCACCAGCCACTTCTCTGTGATGGGGCTGAAACTAAATATGGGTGAAGTTCTACCTTTGGTGGCTTTGAAACAATTTATGCTGAATGAGTCCTGGGTTTGGATTCTCTTAGGTGCTGCAGGCTCAGCAGGGCATGGTTGAGACCCAGCCTGCAGTGGCTGTTGGAGCTGTGGATCCACAGTAGAAGTAAAATGTTTATAATTTTATTACTTTTTTTTTTCCCTGAAGAGTCTTGCCTTTTCTGACTTTAGATGATTGATCTGAGAAACCCAAATGGCAAAGTCTAAGTTTCTGCTATTACTGAAGCACTTCAGAAGCCAGGATGAGGCAATGTGGCCAAATCTATTTATTAAAATAGCGAATGCTGCTTTAGCAGAATGAGTCATGCCATTTATTTATTTATTTATTTTGTTTAGAAGATACTTCAGTATTTCCAAGGCATCTAAGTGGCAAATAGGGCAGTGGCTTCTGTTTGTCTGGATTTTAAAAAGGCTTTTAAGCAGCACTTTTTACAAAATCTAATATTCTTAATGCTGAAGATAAGTGACAAAGGACGTTGTTTAGCACATGTATATACATCATCTAGACATCCATGTTTCAAGTAAATAAAAAGTAACTGTGTGAGAGCCAAGGAGAGCAGCGTTAGGAGATGTGTTGTCTTGGGTGCCAAATCACACTTTGCCCCATAATGGATTAAGCTTTATGCCATGACTGTTGGGGTAACCACATGCTCGTGTGACTTGGTGGGAAGTGTAAGAAAGGACCAGGGAGCAGAAATGAGGCTTTCTGTTAATAGATACAGACATGGGGCATCAGGTGGGAGCTGTCCTGTGCCCTGTGAGACAAAGGGTTGTCCCTTTGGGCTATTACAACAGCAGGCTCAATGGTTTTTTTGTTGTTCTATGGATTATTGAAACACTGTTGTGAGGGGTTTGAAAACTGCACGCAACAAGTTGTTTGCAGGGCACAGATACAGTAAGTTATTTACTTGGTTCTCTACAATTTAAGAACAGCTCTTCCCCTCTTGTGTGTTGATTCATGACGTGTGTGCAAACGTCTTAACCATGGGCAGGAGGATGGCAGAATGAAGGAGGAGTAGCTGGATGGTTGTTTGACTTGAGGACGGGCTTAGAGAATGGGATAGGGGTCTCATTTGAGGGTAACTGGTGTTTCTTTAAGGATAGCTTTCATTTCCTGGTGGAAGGGGCTGGGGGTGAGTGGAGTTCATTTAGAAAAGGCAGCTCAGCAGATCCCCCTCCTGTGCAGCAGTGCAGGGGTGAAAGACAGGCTCTTTCTGGGGAGGAATTAACTCTGGTGGCTACTTCTGGCTCCCTGGGAGGAACAGCAGGATGTGTGGCTGAGGCAGAGCTGCCCTGAGGGAAAGATGTTAAGTGGGGCATTTTGCTCCAGACTATTTATTTTGGTTTGAACTGTTGGGAATGCTCCATTTCCAACATTATTATCTGCTTTAATAACTAGGGGTTATGGTCTCTAATTCCTCCTTTCAGCTGCCCCAGAGCCACTGTCCTCAGGGGTGCTGTACATTGTGTCACAGCATCAGAGGTTTCTGGTGGTCTGTGCTTGCTTGGACCAGCATTTGGGAAGTAAGAGGATGATTACATCCCACAAAGTGTCCCACCCAAATTCAGTCCTGGGGTCCCACCTCTAAGTGTGACAGCTCTGGCCCACAGCAGTCTCTCTTTGTCTGGACTGCCTGGCCCATTTTTTCTGCTTCTCTCAAGCCAGTATAATGCATTGGAGCATCAGTGTTGGCTTCTTTAGGCTACAAAATTTATGGTTGTTTATACTGGGTCAGATTCCAAGCTCAACTAGAGGGAAGAGTAACTGCAACGTGACCTGCTCTGTGACCAGCGGCTCCAAACCTGCTCGGGTCAGACAGCTGCTGACTAATTCCCCATCTTAACAAATTACTTATAGCTCTGGAGTTTCTAGAGCAACTCACAGCTCAAAGTATGTTCACCCTTCCATGTTAATCATCCTAGCATTTAGAAATGTTTCGGTGCTGGGTTTATTAAGTGGTTGTGATGTTCAGATAGATTTTATAAAATACCTTCCATCTGAAAGGCTTGTTTTCCTGTTTGTTTTAAACTGGCATTGGTACATACAGGAAATACACAGTATTCTGCCATGTTTCTGTTGGCAACTATTAAGTTACCTTTGTCAGAACATGCCAACAGGATTTCTTAGCAAGCTAGCAGAAAGAAAACAAGCAGTTTTCAGACGAAACAGACCCCATGCTTGAGTTGCAATACAAATCTCTTGCTAAATGCTATGTAGATTCTATAATCTTTTGGTTTAAGGCAATCTTTGGGATTGTAGGTTGCAGATTCAGATCTTTGGAGTAATTCCAGGCCCGCATTGCATAAGCTGACATCATTATTTGGCCTTCAAAATTGGAGGAGCTAGTACCTGAAAATAATGTATTGCTGTCAAGAGCTGGCCCTCTTTGATCACCAGAACAAGCCATCTCCTGGGTTTATAAAATCTTCTTCATCCTCCCTTCATTTCTGCTGTACACCACAGGGAACTGTGGTCACATCTCAGTTCCTATAATAGTTTTGATCTAAATTAGAGCAGTTCTGTATGTTGAAGTAGTCTGTGCTAAAAGTGACAGAACTGGATGTGCAGCCCAGAAAATACACAGACTCTTTGTGGATCCTCAGCAGCTGTTGCAGGTTGCCAAGAAATGAAGCTGGACTTAGGTGGTAAAAGTACAGCACTCTAATAATACTCAACTACTACTATCTGTTGCTGCTGAGAGCCTGGGTTTTCCTTCAAGCTTTGATTTGATGCAAGTCAGAGCCAGCTTTTGTGGTTTGGCAAGATTTGTAGCACAGGTTCTTTTGGGAGAGGCAAGAAATGAAAACTTTAAAACAGAGGAAATGTTTAAAACATAATAATACTGTGTTAACAGTCTTTAAAATCTCATTTTCTAGCCCCTTTCTTTATGAACACATCATTACAAATAACTATGTGAGCTGGTCCCTAGGTTTGAGAGCCTGTCACTTGTTTTTCTCAGAGGTCTGTGACTGGGTTGCAGAGCCTGGTTAGCAAGGCAAGATTCCTCGTGCCTGTTATTTTGGGATGAAGGTGTCCTGTGAGGTTATCCTGTGGCCAAGTTGGTGCTTTCCCTCAGCAGTGTAATTTCTAGCAACAAGGAGGGGAAGTTCAGTTCAACAGCATTAGGGCTGGTTAAAGGGATTGGGAGAGCGAGGCCAAGCTCAGCTGTCACCCTGCTTCTCACTGCTCTGGCCAGGATTTCCACGTGTGGGTGGATAACCTTGGGCACTTTACTCCACAGGTGGAGATTTAAAGTCTCTGCTTTAAACACTGCAGGCGTGAAAGTGCTGGCCTGAGTGCTGGTGTGTCTCACTCCCCAGGCTGGGAGGTGTTTCCTCGCCAGTCGTCATTCCTGGGGGAAGGAGAGGCAGACGGTGGGAAGACAGAGCACTCGGGAATGTCTTGGGAAGCTTCCAATGGCTTGGTTGAGCAATCAGACCTCTAGATCCTTGTCCAACTCCTAACCTGGTCCAGTCATCACTAGTACAAATGTTTTCTCCGCTTTTACAGAGGGAATAATGAAAAAAGCCCCAAATATGCATGTGGTTAGTTTGTAAAGTGCTCAGGCAGCCCACAGCCTCTGGCAGGTCCCTCGGAGAAGGCGTAGCTGTCGTGCTGACAGTGAGGAATGGGAATGCCAGACTCCAGCTTGGCTCTTCAGACGTGCACAGACATCGAATCTGGGAGTGCACATCGCCTCACACATCTGCAGGAGCCTTTCCTGAGCTTACCCTGATGGGCATACATGGCTTGTACATATGCTTTGCATATGTTTGGAAACTGTGGTCGTGCTAAAATGTTTTCTGGTCCTGATGAGGCCACATCTGGGGTGCCGTGTCCAGTTCCGGGCTCCTCAGTACAAGAATGAAAAGGAGCTCCTGGACAGAGTCCAGTGGATGCTGCCGAGGTGATGAGGGCTCTGGAGCATCTCTCTTATGAGAGACTGTGGGAGCTGGGCCTGGTTAGTCTGGAGAAGAGAAGGCTGAGGAGATCTCATTAATGCATACAAATATCTCAAAGGGCTGTCAAGAGGATGGTGCCAGGCTCCTTTCATGGTGCCCAGTGGTGGGACAAGAAGTAATGGCCAAAAGCTAAAATACAAGCAGTTCCTCAGCCTGAGGAAGAACAGCAGTGGAACAGCTGCCCAGGGAGGTCATGGAGTCTCTCCTTCTGGTGACATTCCAAGCCCATTTGGATTAATTTCTGTGTAACCTGCCCAGGTGACCCTGCCTTGGCAGGGGATTGGACTGGATAATCTCCAGAGGTCCCTTCCAACTCTAACAAATCTGTGATTCTGTGAAAGAGAACTGCCTTCTTTTTAATTTATTCCGGTACATGAAACTAAAGAGGGTTGGAAGTTTTTCTCTTCCCTCAATTTGAAGTCAGTGTGACAGCTAGTCAAGTAAGATGCCCTCTTACATGAATAAAACAATCAGAATCTGATCAGAGCCCAGAGCACGGGCCTTTAAAATTATTAAAATAATATTTGATTCTTTGTGTTGTGTATCCTTTTCCTGCTGTGAGATTATTTATTAATATAATTTGCAAAATCTCATGTAAACACCCACAGTATTACAAGGTAAATAGTCAAAGAGAAAACCTGAAATGTGCCAGGTTCCCTTAAATATAACATATTCTAATCAAGACAAGATTTATTTAATGGAAGATCTTTTGTTTTCTTGTTTTGATTTCTAAGAGGACTCTTCTTCAGTGTTAGATTCTCAGAAATATATATTTTTTTTTTTTTTTTTTAAGTAATTAATAATGGAGCAGGCTTTTAGTATCTACCCTGGAAGGTAAAAACCCTTAATCACAGTAACATCATTAGTGCTTTCAAGCATTTAATTTTGATGCTTGACAAAGCGCATAGCCATTGATAAGAACAAATAAGTGTTGTGTGCAATTGAGAGAATAAAGAAAAGCATGAAAACCCCTAAGCTTCAAGTAATTAAATTTAAATATGTTATTTGAATTTAGCTGAGATAATGTACAAACTGTGGGTATATTTTTCAGTCAGTGAAAGACCCCTTGAGTAAACATGATCCATTTAAATTCAAATCATGGGGAGTGGAAAGTAAACCCTGCTGTGGGCAAGAAGGCATCTTCAATAAAACACTGGGCATTGTGTATCTTTGATATCTGAGTACTCATGTGCTGTAGTTTTATAAAGGGCTGTTTTCACTCATGGATGCCTACATGCCAGAGACTTTATTGCATCTATTTATTTCCTGTTTTTTTTCTCTTTCCATTCTCCCCCACCCCTCCTAATTTGAACCAGTAATGAAAAACTGACACTCTTGCCTCTGCCATCCTTTAAAGTGCCTCAAAACTGCTACAATTCAGCACTCGCTAGCCTTGGGATATGGCTTTATGGCATTTGGGTGAAGTTTTTGTAGTACATCTGTGCTCTTTCTCTCTCTCTAGGCTGCAAGCTCAGAACTGAGGTAATAAAACTACTAGTAGGTGTTTAATGGCAGGTTATTGAGGAAGTAGATGAAAGAAAATTGCAACATTCACATCAGTAGGGAGCAGGGTTCTTAAGGGAGAGGAACTGCTGAGCTTTGAACTCGGGAAAAGTTACACTTGGTGCTTTTGTTCAAGGAGAGACCCCTTTTTAGATACCAAAATACCTCATTTTGTGAGAAGGGCTGTTCTGGTAGAATTGGTGCTTGGTATGTGCAGTCTGTGCACGTGTGGCAGAAAGCTTGCTGCTGTAAGCAGTGATGGTTGAGAAATAAGTCATTGCTTACTGCTCCTTTCCAAACATAAGGGAGCAGGATGGAGGGAAGTGCAAAAAGTCAAAGAAGAAGTGATCTCCTGCTCCCTTCCATAAGTCACATGGGAAACTGTGAACATCTTAATTGTGTACGTTATTCTTTTTGGTCAAGCTGTCCTCAGTGTGTTTTATGTAGGAATGTGTGCATCTAATGAAGTTAGCCCATGCACATAGAGCAGAATATTCTGTCTTTTATTCTGCTTGTGATCAAAGCATAATTTTACAACCTGTTACATGTTTATCTTCACATCATCTCTAAGAGGCAATTTAAAGGCAAAAGGGAGAAGAACAAAGAATGTAAATATTTTGCACAAACACACTCAGAAGGCTATGTCTGCTGCCTGAAGTGCCATGTTGAGCTGGCAGTGCTGATGTCCTCTTTGTCCTGGACAATATTGACCAGACTTTTATGCCCTTTAGTAATACATGTGCAAGGAGAAGCTGTTGTTCTTCCAGGAATCCAGTCTTTCAGGTCAGATGGTGGATCCTGAAAAACAAGGGAAAAAATAAACCTGATTTGTAGGGCCACTTGCAGAAAGAAAAGGGAATTTGTAACTGAGGACTGTGTCTATGCAATGGGATAGCTGTAGAACCCTGTGGGTACTGGGTCCAGTTCCTCAGGGTCCTCAGAGCTCACCATCCTGTTGCATAGACCATTGTAGGTCTGTGCTGCAGGGATGTCATTCCTGAAGAACTTCTTGCAGCCCTGTAGTTGGACTTTGGCATTCTTAGGATTTCTGTACAGCATATGGAGAGGCAGGATGTGCAGTCAGAACAAAGTCAGAAACAAATGGCTCATCTGCAGAATCCAGGACAAAAGAAAATACTGAAAGTTAAGGAGGATGAATTTGCATATAAAGGGCAAGAAGGAAAAAATAGGGCCATTCTTAAAAGTGTAAGTAGTAATGAAGGAATTGATGTACAAATCCTTTCTGTGTCCTGGAGGCCAGGAGCGTGTTGCTTATTCCAGTATGGTGTAGTGATCAGCTGTCCATTTTTGGGAGATGTGAGAAAGCACTTGTTAAGCTCTGTAAAGCTGAGAGTCTTTCACAAGAAGGCTTAGTTAATATAAATTCTTCTGCTGCAAATAGCCATTTTACAACAGAGAAGAAATGTGTTTTCATACTGCACTTACCGGCCCAATATTGAAGGACTCAGTAAATTCCAATATAGATGCCTGCTGAAATGAAATGGGAAACCAAGGAGGTTAAAGAGAGGATAAAGGAAAGAAAGTGAACTTTCTCTCTACAGTTCTTGAGGTCAGACCAGCATAAGTGATGGATTCTCAGTAAAAAGAATTGCTTGTCTGCCCTGCATGAGGCAGCGATTAACTAAGCAGATTTCTGTCCGCTTGGTTTATCAGTAATGGCGTGTGCGTGCGTGCTTTAGGGTAACAAATCCGATTTCTAATTTATTAGCTGAGCAGTATTCTTATTGCAGAGGGGAATTAAAAAAAGGTTTGATCCTCTCTTGAGGAAGTGTGAGGTTATTAAGCAGGTTTGCAGTCATGCCACAGATATAATTTGATGGAGCACACCTGGATCCTCCCTGTTGGCTGTGTTTATAGTCTCCTCTGTCATTCAGTATTTGCCTTTGCCTGTGAGAGACAGACAAGGAAAAAAGAGATAAAGGTTTTGGAGGTATTTCTAACAGAGATGCCAAACTGTCAAATAGTAAATCGGGAAGCAGCTCCCTGATGGTTTCACATCAAGAGGAGACACCCTTTTGTGACTGCAGCATCTACCAGTTATTTTCACTTCCATCAGAGCTGTCTGATATGGTCAAGTAGGTTTGAGGCTTTCAACATTCAATTTTCCTTTCATTTATAGTGACTGTTTTATTTCTTTGCCTTTCTTGGTAGTTTTCAAGGATACCTCTTTCAAGGATACTTTTAGCTTTATTACATTTTCATGGATCGTCATCCCAAAGTTAAAGGTAGAAAAAGAAACAGAAAGGGAAATGGGGAAAAAAAGAGCAGCTACGGCATCAGGGGACAAAAGAAGAAATATATTCAATTTAGGAAGACCTCTAATCTCTGGTTATACAGGACAGCTTTGTTAGATAAGATTAAAAATTTCATGAATGTCCCTTTTTATCCCTGGAGACTCCGCCATTTATACCAGCTATTGTCAGCATCAAAAGGGCTTGATAACAGCTGGCTAGAGATGTGACCACACAGCAACACAACAGCAAGAAAGGGGCAGCCGGGTTCATAAATCTTCAGAAAACCCGTTCCCCACACAGCCATGAATCTGCTGCTATCACAGGCAGAGGGAGAAGGCATTGTCCTCCAGCCAGCCAGAAACCTGAACTTCAGCATTAGCAGGGGCTCTTTAGACAGTGCACGGTGCACAAAGATATGCTTTCCATTATCTTCTTCATTGCAGCCTTTATGACTGACACAGATACAGTTTAAAGGGTCTTGGAGTTTCGCTTGTTGCTAGGTAGAGTTTTTCCAAAAATGCTGCAGCCCTTACCCTTGGTGGTGCAATCCTGCTCTTTCTGTTCATGGCATCGGTGCGGCACCACACGGGACAGGGTCAGGAGATGCCATTTCGGGACACACTGGATCAGTCTCTGCTATCTGCTGGCTGGGAAGGAGCTACCAAAGCCAGAATCTGGCCCTTGGCTGCTCACAGATTTGGGTGTAAGCAGGGCAAGTTAGGAGGCACAAATTGGCTCAGACTCTTGAAGTACAAGTTTCCTGGTTTTAATGGGAGGGACCAAATTCATATGTAGTCAGCTTTACTTTGGCCTTACTTAATTCAGTGGCAATATTTTCTCAGCTTCAGAGAAAACCAGATTGAATCCTCAGGAACTTCATAATTCCTTTAAAGTAAATAGCTAATGGAATAGCATCAGTTAATTTTATGAGATGGAAGAAAAGAACGACTGTGGACCAAAATGACAAAGGAAAAAATAAAAGATCCTTTAGTACATGATCTTTTATGAAAGTTTTTGCCTTCATTACCTGTTGCCTTCATGGGCATGATGAACACTGTAGTGTTTAGACAGTTGTGTTGTTACTTTCAAAATCCACCTATCTAGTACTGTCCAGCAGCCAAATCCAATCTTTCTTAGAGATGATTAAATGCAATTATGGTAGAGAAAACAGGAAAAATCTTTAATGCTTCTAATTTCCCCTCACCCCCACTCCCCAAGAAGAACACCGTTTCTGAAAGTGCTCATATTGTGAAAGTTACAACTAAAAATACATGTTCCTCGTTAAAACTAAATAAATGCTTATAATTTTTTTTTTCCTTCTGGCAGCTCCATCCCCGATTGCATTGATCCAGGCTAAGGAGATAACAAGGCACAGCGTTGCCTTGGCTTGGCTGGAGCCTGACAGGCCAAATGGAGTCATCCTGGAGTATGAGGTCAAATACTATGAAAAGGTACTGCTCAAAAATGGACAAGTAAGGAGTTCCCTTTGGGCTTGGGCAGAGCTTTTTTATTTCATTCCACTGCAGTTTATTTCCAGATAGGATTCCATCATTTGAAACCAAATAGATTCAGTTTAATAAAATCCAATTAAGGATTTCATGCACTTGAATGGTTGCTTGAAAGAGTAAGACTCAGAGGCTGTTCCCACTGTATGGCATGAGTTTATTTTGTTATTTCTTTCCTACCTAGAAATGGAGCTTTTATAGCAATCGCATTTATAATGAGAGTCAATAATGTTGGGCAGAAGTGAGACATTAGCTTTACTTCATAGACAGAAGTATAATAATGAAGTATATAACAGAGTCATAATAATAAGATCTGTTTGCCGACAGCCTCTGCTTCGAGTGATAGTGTGGACTGGCTGGCTTTTAATAGAGAATAAGGAGAGAAAATTAGATTCTTCATACTTTCCAAGTTAGAGGGAGATGTTATTCCTTCAAATAACTTCTCAAGTAGGGAATTATGAAAAGAGCTATTTTCTTTGAAGGCTCTCTGCGAAAATGAACAATTACCTGCTCTTGCTTGTGTGCGCTGTCTCTCACATGCACACGCATACTTCTAATTTTTTTTTAATTAAAAAAAATCACTTACTTGCTTTCCACATATAGAAAAAGGCATCTGATTTGCAGGGAAGCTGGATTATTACGTTTTCTGATAGATTTTCCAGCCAAAAATAGGACAATTTTTAATAATGGACTTTCTGGAAGACATTTTCTAAGTCTTTTCTTTTTAAAATATTTTTTTATAATTTTTTAATATGTCTTCTGGCTGGTAAGAATAAAAAGAAAGTGCCAGCATGTGTGAGTAAAATGTGCTTATTCATCAAGAGGATCCTATTCGAATGCTTGGCAGTTTTCCAAAGGTTTTCATTGTGTGACTTCTTAAATAATCAGTGATATATGAGCATCATACCTACTGCATCATCCTCCTTTTTCGGCTGCCTCGGAGCCCCACGCAGCACACAGTGGTAGGGGGTTGAGCAAGGCCAGCAGCAGGAGCCCTCGGGATGTATTTAGAGAATTCCATTGCTGTTACTCATGGCGGTTCACGGCGCAGTTTTGGCAAGGCAGCGGGGCGCCGGGTTCGTTTTCCCTCCGTCAGCGCGGTGTCGCGTGTGCCGGCAGGACCAGAACGAGCGCAGCTATCGCATCGTGAAGACGGCCTCCAGGAACACAGACATCAAGGGCCTCAACCCGCTCACCTCCTACGTGTTCCACGTGCGCGCCAGGACGGCAGCGGGATACGGCGACTTCAGCGGGCCCTTCGAGTTCACCACCAACACAGGTAAGGGCTCTGCCACCGAGCTCTGCTGCTGCTCGCCCGGCACAGGCTGCACAGGTCACCGGGCTGGGCGCTGGGACGTCCCTGCTGCGTGCCCGGGCTGTGTGTCTGCTCCTCCCTGGGATGCTGTGCAGCTGACCCCAGACGGTGTTTGGATATGCTGTGACAGTACTTCACTGTGGCATAAGGAAACAGGCACCCCATAAACACTTGGAAGCCATCGATTCTTGAGAGGTCTTGTTTTCTGTAAAAGTAGACATTTGCCCATTTCTGGAATATCTTATTTCAAGGAGAGTAGAGCCCTGTTACTGCCCGCTGCAAGCTATTGTCATAGATCAGTTGAGTGTCCTACATCAACTCCCATACTTGCCCTTTTCCTTAGACAGTTACATAAAGACAAGAATGTTCAAACTACATTGTCAGTAGGGCTTTTCACTTTGTTCAAGGAAACATGCAGATTTAGACCTCAAAATGTTTGCTTTTCAGTGGCAGAAAGGCACTGTGACCAAGCCTATTTTATTTTGGACATACAGGTCTCCTTAAATCAAGTTAAGGTCATGCCGGTTAGTGGCAATATCATTCAGGGTGTTAACAACTGAAAACAATCCATCAGGAGGAGAGTAGACATTTTAAAATAACTTACTCTCCTACTGTCAGTTGCAAAGTGATCATCCGGCCCCCCTGAGAGAAAAAGGAGGAGGAAAGAAGTGTGGAAAGCAATTGGAAAGGCAAAAAATGTAGTCATTATACCCTCTGAGCAGCGCTGGAGGGGAGAAGGAGAGGGAGTCCTTGTTCCTGGTGAACTGAAGTTCCCCAAATCATTATCAAATATCATGTCGTCAGCTCATTAGCACCCTGTTGGAAAATTGTGTCAAATGACTATGTAATAAAGGCCTGAAAGTAGATTTGAGTGCTACTCTAAACTGCCTTCATAAGCCAAAAAGTTCATTGAGTGCTTCCTAGATTGATTTTTTGAATTTGTCTGACACAAATGCTCCCTTTTCTGTTTCCAGTTCCTTCCCCCATCATCGGCGATGGTACCAATCCCACAGTGCTTCTTGTTTCAGTGGCTGGCAGTGTTGTTCTTGTGGTCATTCTCATTGCAGCCTTTGTCATCAGCAGGAGGTAAGAACTTAAGCTTCTCTCTCCTTCTCTCTCTTTCATCAGGGAGCTTTTTGTCTCCTCCAAACAAAGCTAAATTCTTTGATTAGCATCATAAACAGTACATTTGCATTACAAGCCTTCTCCCATGTAGCTTTGATCCTCTCGACATTAGTACCAAGCAGCATGTGATGTAATGGCAATAGTTCCAGCTCTATTTGCCCTTCAAATGCAAAGCTGATTCCAATAACTGGCATTGAGAAACAAGCCAGCTAGAGACTTGTGGTTAGTGTAATTTGAAGTTAAGTTTAATGGCTATGGGTACAGTAGATTTTCTTGGACTGACTCCTGATGGACAAGGAATAAACAACATCGGTTTTGTTAACTGAGCCATCAGACTGCTATACTGTGATGTTTGTGTTAGTCTGTCTGTACTAGTCCTTCCTGTGTGAGGGGATATGACTCTAAAATGGAAGCCACAGTCATTCAGCATCAGATGCAGTAACACAGTAGAACTGGATCGATGGCTATTTCATCAATGCAGCACCATAATCTTCTACCAAGTGCTTGTTCATTCTCCCAAATTCAACCCAGGCATCAGGAGCAATCCTGTGAGTGGGAGGACAGTGTAGCAAAAACACAGTGTGAGTGTTTCTGTCTTCATTTTTGTGTTCAATCTCATTTAAAAAGATCAGCATGATCTTGCCGCTGTAATTTTGAGATAAAACTGGTTGTATCATTACTGCATCTGAAGCCTGGGATCTGAGGGATGCACATTTTGTCAGTCTCTGTTGGTCAGTTTAATGGCATCAGCTGTAAATGTGTTCAAACTCCTCTTCATTTGCTCTCTTTAAATTGTCCTAGAGAGCTGTTAGGTGACTGTGATTGTAATATCTGGAAAGTAGACATGCATTGTGATCGCTTTCTGTGGGTGTTCAGCTCAAAGCCTCCATGCTGGCAAGAGGAAAGAAGAGCAGAACATATGAAAATGTGTGGAGAGACAGGTTTATTAAAAGCCATTGCAACAGAAAATAGCATCACTGAGCTTGATGACTTAATCTCCTCTCTGCTTTTATTGATCACTTTATTATTTAAGGTAGGATTGATAGCAGGATACATTGGATTTCTAATTATGAGTCGCCACCTTGGAGAATTGAGCCTGTCGAGCTGCTTTGAGATGATTCCTTCCCCTTCTCCCCCTATAAAAAAATGTCTCTTCCCAAGGCTGATAAACACTGCTTGGTGATTGGCCCTCAATGGATCACTCTTTAGAAAATGAACTGTCAACCCCTTGCCCTGGTATTGATTCTCGTTAGGATGGGCCGTAAAGCTGCCAGAGGAGAGGCTGCCTGGAGCCAGGTACTGACAGACCTGCTGGGCTCAGACAGGTCTGCCCAGGGCTGTCTGCCCACTCATCTCTGCCCACACAGGCAGCACGGAGCAGGTGGGCAGCAGGGACAAAAGCCTGGGCCAGGCACTGGTGGCAGTGGAGATAAAAGCATCCTGGTGGCCGTGGGCTGGGGATGTCCCGTGGCTCTGCCCTGGTGTCTCTCAGAGAGGCCAGGGAAGGGGAAAGGCAGAGCAAGATGAATGAAATATTAGGACAGTGAAACTACTCCGTGCATACTAATGCAAGGTGCCTTGCTAATTAATAGCCCTCAATACACAGCTCTGCAGTAGCTGGAAGTAGCTCTCAATAAACAGAATCTACTTTAACATTCAGTGTTACTCTAATGATTTCAACCACTATCACAATGTCATTTAGAGGTGTGGACTTTGGGGATATTTCACGATGTTCCAACACCAGCAGAAGTTAATAGCAAAATAATTATACTTTGTTCCAAAATTACTTCAGATGAGAAGAAGATTTTCTGCCCCTGTGAGAAGGTTTTGTAATCTAGCCATGACCTAAAAGTCATATTTGTACAATCAAACCTGTGCTTTGGCCTGCAGACACGGCCTCTCTGCATCCATGAGCCAAATGTGGGAGCTGGGCATATGCTGTGAGTGCTCACTTTGGAACTCTGGGTTATTACTGGTAATTTAGCCTCATGCTTTTTTCAAGACATCGTTCAAATCCCAAAATTCATCTTTACAGCAGAAATAGGCAAAGGACTTTGCCTTCTTTGCCTTTAGGCAGCTCAAGCTGTTTGGCTCTGTCCTGCTATGCGAGAACCAATCTGCCTAATGCTGGTTTAAACTTCCCGAGGTTTGGATGGGGACATCCCTGGAGCAGCAGGCAGGACGTGGCTGGGTGTTCCTAAAGCCTGCTCTGAAGGAATGCTGGGGGAAATTGCAGCATCTCAATATGAGTTGAAAAGGATTTGGGGAACCTTCTGAAAGGGCTTGTGAGGAGTTAGATGGTCTGACCAAATCTCTGGTCATCTGAAAGTTTCTCAGAAATTCTTCCAGCTGATAAATTGATCTATCTTCACTCTGCTGACACATTTGCCCACCTTTTCCCGGTGGTGTTGGAGCAGGTGCTGTGGCAGCCTGGTGCTGAGCCCCCCCAGCCCCTCTTTGTGGGAAGGAGGAGGTGGGAACAGGGCCATGGCAACCGGGTCCTGCTGTTTCACCTCAGTGCCTGCTAATTCCCCCTGCTGTTAACTCCTCTTCATCACCAGCCCCACCTGTAGCTCTGCCTGTCTCTGACCCCTGCAGTTCCTGAAAGCTTCTGTGTTCTTTTCCTGAATGCCGGCTACTTAATCACCACTGCCCAAATCCCTGTAATTAGGAGATTCAGATCTGTGACAAAGGCTCCCTTCTGGCACTCAGGTGAGCTGCCCCAGAGGCAGCCCCGGCCCCTGTGCCCCGTGGCGTGGGGCTCCTGGGCTGCTGTGCAGGACAATGGCACTCAGCAGTGTCCTGCCCCAAGCCAGGCAGGAGAGGTCAGCAGGTGACGCGGCCAGAGGTGGAAGTAGGTAGTTAGTTTAGAAGGTATTATTTAAACTTAATAAGCTACAATTACATTGCTTGAACAATAATCCCTTTGTTTCCCTTCGCTTTTTGCTGTCTTTGAGTTTTAGTGGGGGAAGGTTATTTTTTAATCAGTTGTGAGGATGCTTGTACTTTTCAAAAATAAGATAAAGAGACTTTCTTCATACTTAAAATGCTTTCATGCGAAGTCTGTTTGCATTTTGCATTTCCCATCTGTGCCTGAACATTAATAAAATTAATTTGAAGAATCCTGATAGAATCTTCTTTTTCCCTTTTTTCCTTTCTTCTGAGAGAAGTTGTATAATACCTGAAACCATCTCTGCACTCCCCTTAGCTGGCCTGGTCTTTTGTGGCCTTGAGTGAGAGTTGTGCTGCCTCTTCCTTCTTACTCAGTTCAGTAGCTGGGTGCAGAACATCATCCCATTATTTCACTCAGCTCTATGATACCAGTGCTGTAAGTTCTGGGGCAAATAAACTGTTTAAATGGCTGTTTGGATCCAGTGTGGGTTTTAATAATGCTCTTCTTGTGATTGGAGCCATTTGTGTTTCATTTACTTGTGTCAAGAAAAGAAGCTCCCACTGGTTTATGGTTGTATGTGTACCTGTTTTTTCTGTGTGAACACAAGTCCTGTCAATGTTGGGAGCTGTGACACTTGGTTCAAAGATGAGGTTGTATTCACATGTCAAACAGGATTTTTTTCCCTCTGTTTCATGGCTAATTTATATTTTTTTTTTATTCTTGGCATAGTGTGTTGTATGATATGACCCAGCACGAGGAGTGCAAAGGCTGGGAGATGGGCTCCCAGCTGACAGCAGTGGGAGCTGCCATTCCCCACAGGGCAGGTGCAGAGTGGGAAGCAAGATGCTTTTTGCTAAGGGGCAGAGGGGTTTTGCTGACAGGAGAGGTATGGTAAGACTCAGGGAGATTTGCTGCAAGTGAGGCTCCCAGTTATGACTTTTCTGTTATCTGTGAGTTTTTTGACCCCTTTTAACTCACAGATTTTTGTTGTACCTGCTCCCATTTTCCTCTTCTCCTTACCAGTTCCAGCCTATCAGTTAACCCAGTCTCACCCTGGTGTCCCTGGCAGGCCTGATTGTCCCCTGCCCCACTCCAGGCAGCAGCTGCACAGTGCCAGTCTCATCTCCTGTTCTCCAGGCTTGGTTTCCCCTTCTGCCTTCCCTCTTCTCTCCACCCCAGCTCTCCTGGGAAACTTGGATTTCTCAGGAACAGGCAAACTGAGAGTAAGCAACAGTAAGCCCTTCTCTTCAGCAGTGTCTGTTCTCTGCTTGGTTCTGAGCATTCAAGGATGGATGAGTAAAAGCCCAAATAATTTCTCTGCATCTATGTACCACTGGATGCAGGGCAACTTCAAATTCCTACACATTTGGCTGAGCAGACTCCTGAATATCCTCCCTAATGGACTAACTTCTGGTATTAGCTTTTCATAATGCTCCTTGTCCATTGAAGCTGAAAGCTGAACTAATTAAGTATGTAACTAGATTGCAGTATCACAGGTGTAGGTGTAGAAGTAGTAATCTATAGAATGAACATACTCTGCTATGTTATTGCCTCCAGCTCAGAGAGTGAGTAGAGGAGGTCTGCCATCAGGAGTTCTTCAGCCCCTTCAATTAAGCAGTGATTAAAAGAATAAGCAAAATCCTTGGGATCTTAATTTTTGATGGCCAGAGTTGGTGGTTTTCCTTTTTTTTCTGCTGAGATACTGATTTCTGTGTTAAGAGACTTGTTTCCAGTTTTAAATTTGCGGTTAAATAAGTGTATTGATGTTGGCATTTACCTAATGATGTTTGAAAGTCAATCTACCAAAACACCTCCGTTGTAGCATTTAAATCCCTATGTGGTAGTGCTAAAAAGCAATTTGGCCCCTCAATTGCAAAAGCAAGTTTGAAGAAAAAGTAGCCGAAGCATGAACTTTTTTTTTTTTTTTTCTTTAAATGCTGAGATATAAACGGATTTGTGTTTCCTTTGATTCTCTGTTGATGCCAGTAGCACGTAGAGGAGAGTGAGGATCCTCCTGCCCTGTCTGTGTGTTGTGTCATGGCTGTGGCAGGTGCCAGCAGCTCAAGTCTCTGCAGGTCAGGATGGCCGAGCTTGTTTCAGAGTGAGGTCCCTGTCCTGAGCTCACATGCTGTGTTTTGTTCTGACAGGCGCAGTAAGTACAGCAAGGCAAAGCAAGAGGCAGATGAGGAGAAACACTTGAACCAAGGTAAAAGGCCCTGGTGCTTGGGGTTTTTGGTTTGGGCTGTAAAACGTGGCTCGTGTTCTGGCACTCAGGAAATAAGGGATTGCATTCTTCTTTACAGCGAATAGGTTTCTGATTTCCCCTCTTGCGAACGTTTATTTACTCTAGTAGCAGGAAAAGTAGAAGTATCTGGGTAAAATCTGGGTTTTGAGGGTACAGACAGGAGAAGGGTTTATCAAATTTTTCCGTTGTTCCTTACTGCTGAAAGATACCTGTTCTTAGCCACTTTCTACGTGGGATTTTTTCTAACAATGCTCTGCTCAAGCAGTTTCTGAATGGGCCAGAGGCAATCCTGCAGGAAAGGGAATGTGAACTTTGCTGCCTTTTTTCCAGCACTGAATCCTATTGTTACTTTCGTGAACCAAACCCAGGACCTGAGCTCAGAATTTCCTGGCTCCTATAGGAAAAAGGGATGTGCTTTATTCTCACAGTCCATGACAGGCTATGCTAGTGATAGCAGGGATTTTGTGATATGTCTGGCAAAAGCCGGACATATTCCTTACATCCATATTGGGAAATATTAAATGTTTACACTTTAAAATATTGCACTGGGGGGGGGGAAATACCTAAGTCCTTCCTTCCTTATCAGTCATTCCTGGCTTACAGTACATTTTTATTGTACACTCTCTTTGCTGTTGTATATCATTAAGGCTTCAGTCTCATATGTTCTGTGTTCAGCAGCATGTAGATCAGTGACTTCAAATAAAACATTTCTGCCTTGCAGGTGTTAGAACATATGTGGATCCTTTTACATATGAGGATCCAAACCAAGCTGTGAGGGAATTTGCCAAAGAAATTGATGCCTCCTGCATAAAGATTGAAAAAGTTATTGGTGTGGGTAAGTGCCAGAACTTTTGCATTTTTTTCTGTAAATACACTTCTAAATTTGCTTTTAGGGAACGTGTGATCCTATGATTTTTGTATGACAATTCTCCCAAATGTACTGACATAATAGTTTGACAACACAAGTGCATGCTTCAGGCTCGTGACCATGGATTCTTGTGCCTTTTTCTTTAAGGGGAGTTTGGTGAAGTGTGCAGTGGACGCCTCAAAGTGCCAGGAAAAAGAGAGATCTGTGTTGCTATCAAGACTCTAAAAGCTGGTTACACTGATAAGCAAAGGAGAGACTTTCTGAGTGAGGCCAGTATCATGGGACAATTTGACCACCCCAATATCATCCACTTGGAAGGTGTAGTTACTAAATGTAAGTAGGTAATTTTCATGACAAGTCCAATTTGGAAGTCACTGAGAAATTAAGTCTGTGTGGTGTGTACTGTTTTTTTTTTATTTTTTTCCTTCTTACCCTCTTTCCTGTAAAATGACAGATGGAACAGATCCACTGATAGCTAATAGGAGGAAATCAGTGCAGGACAAGTCATTAATCTTGTTGTCAGCTATAAATGGGTTTATGGTTTCAACTGATACTCTATCTGCAGGCAGCTTGTACAAGATTTTGTAGAGGGAATTAATACTGCAGGGGTTGGCTTTTTTTTTATCCCTTCTTGCTATGCCAAGCAGGCATCTTTCACATCTTTGCTAGACTGAGATGATTGTTACAGGATAGGCAAAAGCAGATGGTGAGTGAAGAATTCAAAATGATGGGGGAAAAATACCAAAACAAAACTACACAGTCATATGTTTAAAGTACAAAGCACAGATGTAAAGAGCAAGCCTTTGAAATGAAGCAGGCTATTTTAGTGTGAAACTTGCTTATTTGTTTTCTCTGATTTACAGGTGTGCTAATTTCACTCTGCAGAATTTACCCGGACAATCTTTTTGTTTGCTTGTTTTGGGTTTTTTTAAGTGTGACAGTTTTCCCTGTGCTGTAGAGAGTGGCAGTGCTTGCTGGGTGCTGTCTGTAGGCTGGAGCTGAAAATGCACCTGTGAGACACCAGTGCTTGGGTCTGACCTGACAAGGTGCCACTTCCGTGGTGTGCTGTGGGTGTTTCTCTGCTCCAACTGCCCTGGTAGCATGGTGGCAAAGCCTGGCTCTGATTGCTAATCCTAAAAGACCCTTTGGATGTGGGGGCTCAGGCAGTGATCTTGTGAGCTGCTGTCAGAGTGGACTTTGTGAAGCTCACGTTCTGCAGCATGAGGAACGTGAATGCAGAGTATTAATAGTGGGAGCAATTAAAATTCAAGATGGATGAAAAGTTAAAAAGTAAAATAGCAGTAGAAGAACAAAGTACCTCTCATCGAGGGTTATCAAAACCATCAGTTCCTCTGTAAAACTCTGTTCCTCTTGAATGTCAGTGAGAGCTGATACTTACTCTGCCACTTATGTTTCTGGAAATCTTACCCCTGCTCGTTTGTGTTGTCATCTCCTGGTCTGCCTTCTCTCAGCACTTGAAAATGGCTCATACAGTGTGTGGCAGTTTGCTTTTAAAGGCAAAGAGCAGTTTGGACTAATTCTGGCCATCCTTTACTGAGAGCCTCCCTCAAAACTAAAATTGAAATACAGTACTCTGTTTAAATTTGGAAGGTCTGAGTGTCTCTCTGTGATTGTTATAACAAAGGGGAGTGATCAGGCCACAGTGCCTCAGACAGTGATTCTTTTAGCACCTCAGTGAAAGAGAGACAACAGGGGAATCTTTGTGTTGAAATCCCACTGAGGCTGGAAGCCCCTGAGCTGCTGCAGCTCCAGCACTTATAAATGACCATGCTCATTTGCATAATGCAGTTGTCAGTGAATTAAAATGATTGGGAGTTTTCACCGAGGAGGTGGCAGTGTGACCTGGCAGGGCTCTGTTCCTGGCTCCCAGTAAGTGATGCTCCAGCTCCGTTACCTCCAGGCTGCACTCCTGGGGAAACAGGGCTACTTAAGAACACATTTATCTCCATTTCTCCATGGGCTTTCTGAATGCTGTGATAAATGAATGCATTTAATAAACTGAAAATTAAAATGTGAGATAAATAGTGGTATAGATGGGGGTTGAGAGAGGCAGCAAAAAACCATGAATAAATTATTGGCTGCTAGTCAAGTACTTTAATAATTGACTCGCTGATGGTTACTTCTCCCTCCTCTCTCTATCCCCCCTCCCCTGCAAAAGAAGTGCCTGAGTAATGAAATTACATGTTAATGCACTGAAAGAGTCTTCCTTTTTTTCCCTTCTACATTGACATAGTATCTTTTGATTGAAGAAGGTTAATTAATACTCATTTAGCTGTATTTGTTCAGTGGAAGGGTTGCTGCCCGCAGTTGCAAAGAATAAATGAAACAGTGCCATATGCAGATTTGGTTGAAGTTTTTCACTCTTTCTACCAAAGAATGCTTTCAAAGGTGAATTAGAGGGAGGATGATGTTTTATCACACCCTTTTACTTAAGAATGTGCTCAGCCAAGGTCACTCAGCCCTTCTTCCAGAGCAGTTTGCTTTATGCAGTACCATTGCTTCTCTTCAACATTCAATAATGGCATTTCACAGGCTTGCATGGGACCAAAACAGTAAGAATTTGGATACCAGCAGGGAAGGGAAATAAAAGCAGGAGCAATAAAAGGCCTGTAAAAGATAGGTTGGGACCAGAAAGGTGAAATAAGCAATGATGAGTGAAGTAAGTTATGTATCGCACATAGATGTTGGCCTAAGTGAAATGTGGTAAAATGTTTCTGCAGTCAAGTCTTACAGCATATGGTTTTCTAATTGAAAAAAGGTTACTTCAGAACCAGAAATCCCTGACAAATGAAGAGAAAAGAATCTTGGTGAAAGATGCACTGAGGTAGAAACTATTAGGGGAGCTTTAAATGCTGCAACATTTCACGGTAGGGTAATTTTTAGAGATGGTTGTTCTGAAGCAGATCTTTGCTGGTGACAGAAGCAAGGAAAAATTAGGTAGTTCTTATACCTCCCATGCCAAGATGCAGTTGAACTATCTACAGTCTAGGTGGCCTGAACTTTGAAGCCTTCTTTCCCTGTAATGTTCCCTTATTCAGATCAGCTCCAGGAAATAAAAGCTGAGTTTCTCTGGGACACCATCTTTTATTTAGGAAGAAAACTCTATAGTTCCTGTAGGTAAAGCATAAGAGAGAGGAAGGTTTGCCATGCCAGACAGCACTGATTGTCAGGTGCTCGTCTTAACAGTGCTCATCTTGGGACTGGGCTTTTGCCATTCAGCCTTTGATGAGTTACTTCTGTACTTCTGCCATTGCTCTTTTGAGATCTTCTCAGACCTATTTCTACAAAATCCTGTATGTCAAATATGCAATAGGATTTAACTCCATGAAATTATTAGTGTTCATTGTATGCACCTAAATATTCTTGGTTTCAGTGCTGTATGAACTTTATAAAACTCTTAAAGACAACATGAAGCATTATTTGTGTATTTGGTGTTGTTTTAGGCAGGAGAGTGCCTAGAAAACATCCCCCTGTCAGTAACACTGCACTTCTCCTCTGCTTGCCCCGTTTGGCCTCTGTTGCAGCATGGGGAGCTGGGTGCTGCTGAGCTCTGTGCCCCATGTGTGACACAGGGCTCTGAATCATTTTGCCCCTGGCTGACTTCAGGAGGCAAATGACTTTGGCTCATTTATAAATAGCAGGAAACACAGAGTATAAATTTGGGACAGAGAAGGTTGAGGGGAACAGACTGTATTTTTCATTCTTAAATCCAGTTGTGTTGGAATACCTTGTAGCTCCTGGCAGCTTCCAACTTGCCTAAAGCATTGATCATTCAAAAAAGACAGAGAGACCAAAGCATTCATAAATTCCATTTTCTGCTCTGCAAGCAATTTATTACACTAAAGATTTTTGTCAGGTTTAGACAGATCTTTGTTTCTTAGTTCTCAATTATCAATTCACATATTCCTTAGAGAACGGGAGCCACTTCAGTTAAAGACCTTGTCAATGAGTCAACCAAAGGGTTAACCTTCCAGATGGGCCCTTTAAATGTTTCTGTCCTATAATATTTCATCTCTTGCTCCCCACAGCTGAGGCATAAGCTTGGTGCTTTTCAAATTAAATTAGATTGTGTAAGCCAGGTGTCTTGGCAGTAAAATCACGTGCAAGCCATTTTTATCCCATTAACATTGGTGTTCATCAAGGAATTGTGTTTTTCTTTTTGCACACTCTAGGTAAACCAGTAATGATCATAACTGAGTACATGGAGAATGGCTCCTTGGATGCCTTCCTCAGGGTAGGTGATTTCTTCAAAAGCTAAGGAGATTTTATACTGGGAAACATTTTCTGGTTTTCTTTCTTTCTTCCTTATTTTTTTTTTTTTTTCAAAATGTTACTGAAAATTATGCAGTTTTAAAGAAATGTTTGTACTTGGGAAATTCTGTTTTCTGGTGTTGCTTCTATCGAAAACCAGAATAAATATAAAGTGGAAGAATATAAAATAAATTAATTTTTAAAATAGCAGGATCTTAAATAATCCATGTTTAATGTGAACAGTTCTGACTTGCTCCATTTTTGAAAGCGTTGCAGTGCTGTAGAGTCATTAAAATCAGATTCATTGCAAACAGGGTACTGCATCACCGAAAGCTGTGACAGAACCTCTGGGTTTTTGCATTACTGGTGAATTATAGACCCTGGTGAGGAGAGTGAGGAAATAACATTGCATTTTATCTGAGAGAAGATGGCAATGCACCGCTTTGCTCTGTGCCGATTTCATCCGTGGCAATAATGCAGTTTTTAGCTGAATGCCTGTGATTTTCTCCTTTCCCCATATGCAGAAGAATGATGGCAGATTCACAGTGATCCAGCTGGTGGGGATGCTCCGTGGCATTGGCTCAGGGATGAAGTACCTGTCTGACATGAGCTACGTGCACCGGGACCTCGCTGCTCGCAATATTCTGGTCAACAGCAACCTGGTGTGCAAAGTGTCTGATTTCGGCATGTCCCGCGTCCTGGAGGACGACCCTGAGGCAGCTTACACCACACGGGTAGGGAGGGAAGGAAATGGCCATGTTGTCATGCCTGCATGTTGGTTTTGTCTGACTGCGTGGGAGGTGACAGTGGTTTGTTTTAAAATAGTCTCAGTCACAAGTGAAAACCTAAATCACAATCTAAAAGTAAACATTGGCCCAGGCTCCATAGCTCCTATAAATTGATGTGCTGTTGCTGCTACAGCAGTGGCCACTGCAGTATTTCTTTTCTGAGGATGTGACCCATGTATTCCTCTTGTTCCTTCATCATGATGGAGCACGTGACAGGAATCTGATGGCAGAAATTAGAGCCTGGACTTCTGTTCCTTCTGATATCTACAAACATGGTTTCCAAGTGGCTGATCCTACTCATATTTGATACAGCAGGTGTAGAGACACCACAAAAAAATAAAAAATATACATCCACTTTTGCCCATGACAAAGCCAGTCATAAATTTGACCTAAATGATTGGGACTGGGGAAAGCGTTAGACCCGCGTTCCCATTTTTTGTTTTTTTCCCATTTTATCTTTATTTCAGCATCCCACTGTTAGGTAATTTTGCTAAAGCCATTTTTTAATATGCTGCACATGGAATAGGGCTAATGCAAGTGTTCTGGCCACAAAACAACATCCCAGCCATTACCAGCTTTTGTACCAATACCTCTGATATCAACATACACGTAAAGAGAAAAATGTCGGTTTATTAAGTCTCCTTTTTTAATTGCTTATTTTCTTCGTTTTTAAATATCTGCCATTCTCCATCTGTTCTCCCCAGTGCTGAGTTTGTTTGCAGCACTCAGATCTTGCTGTTGAATCCCAACACTCATCCTTTAATGGATTCACAGCTCATTACAGGGAAGGATAGACTCCTGTAGTATTAAATGCTGGCCAGCCTTGGTATCTCTCACTCATAAGGGTGGCAAGTGGAAGAAGCAGAAGCAGAGGTCTAAAAAGCTGTATTCAGGGAAATCAGGGTTTAGACAAGCACACAAGGACAAGTCAGACATTACTGAAAAGCTCCTCTTTGAATTTAGCAAGTGGAAATATGGTATTGTTGGCTCTCAGGAGTAAACTAGAAAGAGCCAATGACATTTGCTTTACAGTCATTGTCTTCATTTGGTATCAGTAATGAAGGATCAGGAATATTTGGATTAGCTCCACTGTGCTCAAGCAGCTAAATATAAAGAGCTTATTGACAATTTTTAGAATGACAACCATGTATAAACAGTGTCAGTGCATCTGTGTCTGAAAGGAGGAATAAAGCTTTTGCATTTCCAGAGAGGCTGCAATAGAATGCAATTTTTAAAGCAGTATTTTTTAAGAGAATGATGTGTTCTGCTCCTGTTAGTAACTCATTAAAGCAAGAGCATCTTACAGTCACCAAGGCACATATTGCCACAACCTGATTCACAAAGGGCCTGATGCAAAGGCTTAAACAGCCAGGAGAAGGACCCCTTTTGATTTCCCTTGGCTTTGGAACCAGTCCATATTAAACACTTGGGAGATATAGTAGAACAATATACTATTAAGTATGCACACACTGCACTCAGTTATGGATAAAAGCTATCTAGGAGATGGCTGGGAAAAAAAACACCAAAATAAACTTAATCAAAAAAGCATAAAAGCAAATGAAAAAAGCCTTAAAACCTTTGTTCAGCTTAAGTCATTCCCCAGATGGAACTGCAGGAAACCAAAGGCTCAATTAAAAACACCTTGCATATTAGCATAAACAAAAGGAGAAATCTCTGGCCTGGGATCACTCAGCTAAGGCAAAATCAGATAAACAGGATGGAGTGAGTTCCTTTTAAAACAGTGTAGGACCTCAGTGGCCCAAATCAGATGACCAAGTATTTTTATTTGTTTAAAAAGATATATTGTAAGAAGAGGCAGCTTTTTCCAACAGGTATCAAAAGCAGCCTTGTACCCTGGTTTGGTGTTGAGCTCCTCCCTCAGGGTCTGGGAGAGCCCAGAGGCTTGCTTGCCTTCTCACAATTCTGGTAGGAGTTGGGATATTGCCCATGGGAAACACCACTGTATTCATAAATCTTCCCAGTTTATCCTCTCTTTATTTTACCTTTTTGAAAAGCAAAATGTTTGTAATCCCATTTTTCTGAAACAGGCCAAACGGGTCAGACGGGCAAGCAAGGAAATAGTAATTAACAGCATGTACTTATTTGTTTTGTCAACTAAATCTCTAATATATACTTTGTAAAACCCCTGGCTTGTTCTCAGGCTTCGGCATAGCCCTAAGCAGAGATCTCTTGGAGGGCTGATAAAAATACATGTAACAATTTACTGGTTTGCCTCCTCATGACTAAAGAAAACAGATGGGCAGCATTGCCTGCTGGTTGGATCTGACAGTTTATGGCAAGCCGGAGAGAAAGTGGATGCGATTTTAAGAAGGGGTCTGGAGTCGTACACAAAAAAACCATTTTGTGTTTGGAATATGTAGAACAGTGTCAGCCACACACCCTGCTGCACCAGTGACTCACTGGGCTGTGGTTCTTTCCTTGGTGGCAGGGTGGCAAGATCCCCATCAGGTGGACAGCTCCCGAGGCCATCGCCTACCGCAAGTTCACCTCGGCCAGCGACGTCTGGAGCTACGGCATCGTCATGTGGGAGGTGATGTCCTACGGGGAGAGGCCCTACTGGGACATGTCCAACCAAGATGTGAGTGTCCTGCCCAGCTTCCCCTGCCTCTTCTATCCCTTCCCGTCCCCAGGCCTTTATCTTTGTCCTCAGATGTGTGCTGAGGTGTGTCTGTGGCAGTTGCTCTATGGCTGTAAGACGTTTATTCCAGGCTTTTAAAAGGATGTCATTGGTGGTAGACTCCTGTTTTCTCAGGAAACCTCTCTGGAACTAAAGTTCCTTGAGTACTTCAAGCTTTGTCTGAGGTCATGGAATAGGGGATTCTCGAGTTAGGGTCTGTACCTTGTGCATGGGGTTTATTTGGTTTGGTCTTTTTTCTTTAATTGCTATTTTTTTTTAATTTAAAGTAGGAAAGGGAAACAAATATATTTAAACTGTCAAATCGTAATGCTGTCAAGAGAAGGAAGATTTGAATGTTCATAATATATCTTGAGTTTACTGAATGTCTTTAAGAGAAAAACACTTGGCTTCCTATTGGTAGTTCATTTTTGAAGCTCCACTATGATTATAATGCTTCCAGGTGATTTTATTTCTTGTAGGATATCTAAATCAACACATAGGAAATCCAATTCTTATTATCAGTCAGAGCATCCTTGTGGCAGTGGCATAGCTGCCCCCTGAGGGCATTAAAAAGCAGCTTTTGTAAATGACCATTCTTAAATTATGCATGTCCTGTTTAACCACACCATCTGGACTACTTCAGTGTGTTCCAAGAGGGACTGTGCACAATGGTTGCTGTTCCAGAAGAGTATTTAATAATAATGCTAATAAGAGCTTTTGCTAATAGAATTTTTATTAAATGAAAAATCCCAGTGAAAGTGAGGCCTAGATTATCCGTAATTCTGTTCCCAGGAGATTTACAAGCAAATAAAGGAAGAAGAAAACGGTAATCTGAATATACAGCCATGGGAGTGTTTAAGGCATTTTACAAGTCATCTGCTTTCTTCTGTAGAGCTGAACATTTTCAAAGAGTGTCTAGATGTGGATGGCATTTAATCTAAATGGAGGATATAATTTTAATTTCCTTCTGATGTGAAATGTCTCTTCTGGCACCCAATCTTGCCTTCCTTTTGCTAACAGGAAGTCATCAAGACGTAGCAAGAAAATAAAACACCAGATGTGTCTCAGTTATATCAGGCATGTCTGCACCACACAGTGAAGCTCACTGCAACAAACAGAGCTGGTTTTATTAGAGCTGTTTATGTTAGGCTGGTGTTCACTGCGACTGTACACTGCTAGACCATGTTGAAAAGCTGGCTTGAACAAGACAGGGAAAGCCAATATTACTGTCTCTGCACACTCTTTACAGTCCATAGCACAGACGTGCCTTTTTTCCTCCTTAATGATGGCAAGAGCAGTGCTTCTCACAACAAAGCAGAAGAGGATTTCAAATTATAGTCAGTGTCTGTTGAATCAAGAGAAATCAAAAGGATCTTCATACTTTCTGGAGGAGTGAGAGCCACTTTGTTTGTGGTCACTGAATAGCTGCTAATAATGCAAGCATATCCCTCACCTTGTCCTCCCAGTGGATTTTAGCCACTAATTGGACAAGTCCAGAAGGAGGGAATTTAGTGCAGCTCAGTCTCTGAGCAGTCCTGGTCTCCAGTCTCATGGTGAGTCCTGCCAGCAGTGTCATATTGATTAATTCAGATCTGAAGGCATCTGGGTCATGTCCCTGTCATGTCAGAATTGAGTTCTGGTCGTGTCCCATTCTCCCGAGAGACCTAAGAAGCCATTAGAGCCTCTGGAGTGATTTTTAGAGGGTTTGAAGTGACTTCAGTCTCAGTTTCTGAGTTTCTCTGGTTGCTATTAAATATGAAATACATACTTAAGATGTGTTGGACTTTTGTAAAGCTGCACAAAAGGGTTCCCATCTCTGCATTTCTTGGCTCAGAGCATACAGCAGTGAGAGAACAGGTTCTCTGCAAGGCCTGTATTACCGACAGAGATGAGCTAGCCAGGGAGGACAGGGGGAGGGAGTGATCAGCTGTACCTTAAAAATGATGGGGAAAATACAATCTCAGCATATTGCACCCAAAACTGACTGATAGTAAAGACTTGCTGTAGAGCTGTTGCTTCTCCAGCACTCTGTCCAACGAGGCTAATTGCTTATTTCTAACCAGGGCTCTTCTGTCATCCCTGTGTCCCATGAGGTTTTTTGTGACAAATTGCCCTGCCGTATCTGATGTCTGCTCTGGGTGCTGCACCCTTTTAGTTTTGAATTGCTGAGGAGAAATGACAGTTCTGAGACCACCAGCTGTCCAGTCCAAGTGCAATTCTCCATGTTGTATCACTTAACTGGGGATTTGTCACCGCAGTCTCCATGGCACTAGGATAAACCCTACTCAGCTGGTAGACTGAGCAGTGGCTGACGTTCTCTGATGTGTCCCTAATTGTGCCGTTTGCAGGTGATTAAAGCCATCGAGGAAGGGTACCGGCTGCCCCCGCCCATGGACTGCCCCATCGCTCTGCACCAGCTGATGCTGGACTGCTGGCAGAAGGAGCGCAGCGACCGGCCCAAGTTCGGGCAGATCGTCAACATGCTGGACAAGCTCATCCGTAACCCCAACAGCCTGAAGAGGACCGGCAGCGAGAGCTCCAGGTGAGCCCTGCTCCCTGCTGGGGACACACAGCTGGGGGCCTGCAGGGCAGTCACAGCAGAGGGGAGCTGCACACACGGTGCGGGTGGCACACACAAAGCGAAGGTGACACATACACATGGTGCACGTGGCACACACACAATACAGGTGACACATATATAGTGCGGGTGGCACACACAGATTTCAGGCGGCACACAGAATGCAGGTAGCACACACACAGAGTGCAGGTGACACACAGTACAGGTGACACATATACACAGTGCAGGTGGCACACATATAGTGCAGGAGGCACACACAGTGCAGGTGGCACACAGAGAGTGCAGGAGGCACACAGCTCTGCAGGGCCAGCCTGCACAGCAGCCACTGCTCTGCACGGGTGAGCACAGGGCTCTGCTGGCTCCATGTGGCCCCCGGGGCAGGCAGGTGTGCCAGCCCTGTCAGGCAGGAAGGGCAGTGAGCAGGGCTGCTGCTGGATCACACCAACGCTGAGCAAGTTTCCAGCACAGCATTAAGCACGTCCTGACGCAGGCAAGCTCTTTGAAAAGTCAAAATTTGCTGCTTCTTTCCCCTTTTCCCCCCTGTGAATGGGCTTGAATGGGTAGGGTCACCTCAATCAGTGCAGCTGACAGGAGTGATGTGGTTTTGTGCAGGAAAAGCACATCATCAAGTTTTATAAACCCTAGATTTGTGTAGGATTTGCAAATGAGCGTTACAGCATTACAGCCAACGCCTCGCGGGCATTGGGAAGGTGTGGATTAATTTTTATGTGAATTTGAATTTAATTTTGTGGAAAGCCGGTTTCATGTCTCCACCGATCCCGCATTACATTTGTTTTGTTTGCTAAGCTTGGTGTACCTGGTACGTGCAAGAGAAGTGCAGCAGGAAGGAAAACTCCCAGAGTTATAGGGTAAAACCAAAATATCTTTGTTGGGACAGATCAGCAGTTTGTTTAAGCTGGTGAAACACCGCTGAAGTAATAGGAGCTTTACTGATCTCTACCAGCTTTGGTCTCTTTTTTTCAAATGTCTCTGCTTTGTCAGGTAGTTTTGCTTACAGCAAATATGGAAAAAAAACGCATAAAAGAAATGAGGAAGATAATAGGAAAATATTTTTAGAAGGGGGAGGTGCAAAAATATGCATTAGACAATGCAAAATTAAGTTTCTTGAATCAGCGAGGGAGTAACAGAGATTCTGTCTCTGCCTCCAACAGAGCAACATTCTTTTTTAAACCTATATGTCGCTTTGTGAGTCTTGCTTACAATGTATGTCACCAGAAGAGGGATCATTAACCCTGTGAGGCCACTATCACCAGATCTTCCAGATTGCCCTAATTGCACTGGGAGCCTGGCAAAAATGTATCTTCCCTTGAGGCTTAAATAATTTACGTGATGAGAATCACAGTATGATCTGCTGTGATAATTTGATTGAAGAATCACAGTATGAACGCCTCCATTTTGCTTTCTTTTCAATTTACAGGTGCTCTTTGAAAATATATAGGTTTTCCAATAGTTAATAACCTGTTCAAGGTCATTCTGTGTGTGTGTGTGTGTGTGTATGTAGGTTAACAGCCTATTCAAGGTCATTTCATATTCATGGATGTTTATAAATATTTTTATTGTCTTCAGAGTGGGAATTTCAAATATGCGTATAACATTTTTAATATATGACTTTATGCATAAAGCATAATTATATATGAATAGGTTACCATTATTGGTCTTGTGTTAGATAATGCAGAAAAAGAGCTGAACCAAGTATTACCAGCATATACTCAATGCCTCAGGCAAGACCAAACCATGCTCTTGCACACCTAGTCTTTGATGATGTGCATTTTCAAATAAATTGCTAAATGATAATTGTTTTGATTAGATAGATAACAGTAATTTATAGTGCTTTAATGAAACCGTGACTTATATACATGAAATAAATACAATGTTAATAAGAGAAAAAAATGTTGTAAAAATAATTATTAGCAAAACTATGCAAGGCAAAATGAGAAGCACATTCCACAGTGCAAACAAAGATCAAAGCTCGTGTGATTCCCACCACTCCTGGCACACACTTGGTCAGGAATGGATTGATTAAAGAGGGGATTAGCTCCCTGCTGTCCTCAGTTTGATTGAATGCACTGAGCAGACCTGGCTAGAAACCAGAGTTATCTGAACGCACCCTGAGTTTTACCCTCCAAACCAGTCTGGCAGGGTGTGAGCTCCCAGTTCTTTGCACACACTTCAGCAGTGTTTCTATAGCTGCTGAGCTGAAGCCTGACACATGCAGGGTTGGCAAGGTCTGGCATTGCTGCCCATGAGATACAGACCCAGCAGGCTGAATGCCTTCCAGCATTGCCATCTTCTTTGTTTTGGGGAGTAAAAGCATTTTCTGTGAACTTGGTTGTATCTGAGATGGAAATCATAAGCTGTATTGTGGTTCAAATTAGATCTCAAACCAGAAACAGAAACCTCTGGTCAAATTCATTCTTAGCAAAAATGGGCCCATTACTTTGCATCTTGTTCAGTTTCTTGCATTGATCTGAGTTGATGTGCAGAGCCACCAGTTTCACTGGGCACGGCCTCTTGCCCTTGCTTTCCCTCATCATTGAGGTTAATTGTTGCAGGGAAAACTTTGGTTTGTGGTTCATGATCCAGCTGACACTATTTCTTCTGTCCTTTCACTGTTTGGCGTGCAGGCCTAGCACAGCCCTGCTGGATCCCAGCTCCCCTGAGTTCTCGGCGGTTGTTTCTGTCAGTGACTGGCTGCAAGCCATGAAAATGGAGCGATACAAGGATAACTTCACAGCTGCTGGCTATACCACCCTTGAGGCTGTGGTGCATATGAACCAGGAGTAAGTACTCAGCGATATAACAAAAAAACTGGTAAATCTGGATTTAATCAGCCTCTCTTGCTTTGTGCTGCATATCATTACACTCATTAAAGGAATGGAATGCCTTTCATTTGGATGGAGGATAACTTTAAAATGCCTCCACTTATTTAATTAAACATTTCTGTACATCTGCCTTGCTTTTGCTAATGCTGCTTGCGGTTGACTCTCAATATTTTTCTCTGCCCCAGTATCTGATCCCTGGTTCTCAGCCCCTTGTTCTTCTCTTGCTTTCCACAGGGACCTGGCCAGGATTGGGATCACGGCCCTGGCACACCAGAACAAGATCCTGAGCAGCGTCCAAGCGATGCGCACCCAAATGCAACAGATGCACGGCAGGATGGTTCCCGTCTGAGCCAGCACTGAATAAACTCAAAACTCTTGAAATTAGTTTACCTCATCCATGCACTTTAATTGAAGAACTGCACTTTTTTTACTTCGTCTCCTCGCCCGTCGAAATAAAGATCTGCAGCATTGCTTGATGTACAGATTGCGGAACCCGAGCGTGTGTGCTGGGAGGGGGCCTCCAGAAATGACAGCCGTCATTTGAAACCAGACCTGGAACAAATTGTTTCTTGGAACACACTTCTCTGTTGATCAATGATATGTAAAATACATGTATCTATATAAATATAAAGTCACATTCAAGTTTTGATGCTATGTTTGCTGCCAGATACTGTGCTTAAAAAACAACAGCGTTACTTTCCTTCTCCCTGTGACCTGTAGGATTACAACCATAGTGTTTTATTTGTGGGTGAAACCACCGTTGTGTACCTTTCACTGGAATGAAGAACCTGCCCTAGGATATTCTTTGCAGACTTGATGCATCACTAACACCTTGCAGAAACCTCAGTGAGAATATCGTGTGGCTAATCAGTGCCTGCCAATTAGTGATCTACCCGTTCATGGGCTTGAGACATGAAGTGACCCACCTTGTGGATTAGTGGGCAAAACTGGACTTCTGGGGAGGTTCTTGGCTGTTGTGCTTTGCTGAAGCCTACCATTGAAAGACTTTTGTGACCATCTTGCCAGTAGTCAGCTGTGACAATCGTGGCTGTGGAGCTTTCAGACTTCTTTTCTCTTTCAAGGAACTTACTCCCTTTGCCTCACAGAAGGTCAGTGGAAGTATAATGTCCAACATGTTCATGGTGCTTCATTTTGTAAGCTGTGCTAGGGCTTCACCACTGTTGGGGGAAAATAAAAACTGCTGTTCTGTGTGTTATTTGGGGTTCCTAACTGGTTTATAAGAATCTCTGCTGGTTTCCCAGACTAATTGCTGAGCCTTTCCCATTGTTTGCTCTATTTGATGGCAGTGAAAATTGCACTATCTCAAATTGCTCTAAGCTGTTGCCTGGTAGGGTGTGAACACAAGGTGTTGGAGTGACTTGGGGCTCAGCTCAGTGCTGAGAGCTTGACCCCACTTCACACTGAGAGCAGTAGGGATGCCCTTAACGCTGTGATTGGAAAAACAATATGAATGGATGCCATAGTGTAAAGTATAAATACTCATAAATGCACCTAGAAGAACCAAAGACTTTTCCTGCACTCTCATGAGCAGCAGTAAAAGCAGTATTTGGGTTTTAGAAAGATCCTTTTCTGTTGTGGTGTCAGTAGTTTTATGGGAAGAGAAGCAGAAAAAATAGGGATTGTGCATGCAGCCTTGCAGGTTTTATGCAGTTTGGGTGTCAGAGCTCTGTGCAAAGCAGGAGTTTAACAGCTCATGCACCATGATAGTGTTGGATCGCTTGTGGGAACCAAAATCCGCTTTGGAAACCAGCCCTGTAGGGTGGGAGCTGGGATTGTCAGGGCAGCTCTGGGTGTGCCAGGTGCAGACTGCACAGCTGGGGTCTGACACCCCTCTGCAGGCATGACCAACAGGATGGATCATGGAAAAGCTGCCCTCTGCCTCCTCTAGGGAACAGATGGAAGTTGAGTGGCTGAAAGCATCCCCTGGCTTGCTAGGTGGAGGAGACTGCTATGGCACTGTGGTTGTCCTCAGTAGGTCACACAGGAAAAAGCTTTATCCAGTAAAGCTCTGAACACACTGAGGCTTGAATTTATTTGTCATTAAGCTTTTATTACTCTTTTTCAACAGAGTATGTAAGTTAGATTCCTTTAAAGTCCTTCTGAGGACCAAAGTGATGAGATGACCTTAGAAAAAAGATGGGCCACTTACTCTGTGCTGAGTAGGAGGAGGATTTTCATGACATGTCCTTTAGAACTGACATTGCATTTCAGCTGTGCCAGGCACAATGTCAGAAAGGTGAGATTTATAGTTTAATGGCACTAAGTCTGGTTCTTTAGTCTATGATATTTTGGTCCTACTCCACACCTGACAGTAAATTCAGAAATGATTTAGTGGCTTTATATGTCAAACTTTCTTAATAATTGAGTTTATCCTAAATCCAAAACAGTTCACTCAGTTGGACAAATCACACATACTGTATTGTCACTCACATCATTTTTTGTCACATTTAACAATAACTTGCTGATTTTAACCACTAACTCTCCCTCACTCCCAACTCTCTCAGAGAACAACTTGTTCTGAATATGAGATGCTAAATTTGGATCCTGTCAAGTCATGACAGCTCAGTATAAACTGTTCTGCAGTATTACTTATAAAAGCTTTTCCATTTCAAGAAATTTAAGATTTCTTTAAAAAATCTACTTAAACCAGTATGCTTTAATGTCACTTTGCCAGGCAACATAAGATGTAGTTACTCATTTTAAAGACCTGACATTTGTACTTTCAGCAGGAAAAATTCTTCTGCCTCTCAAGTGCAGAGATACTTGAAGTTTCCTTGCTGTAAATCTGTTGCGTTCTGTTGAGATCATCTTTTTATCTAAAACCAAAATACACCCAATTTTCTGGCCAGTTTGTTAAATTGCTGTCTTGGAGTCTAGTAGTGGTAATTCAAAACAGTGCAATATTTTCCACACAAAATGGAAAACTGTGTCCCTATAGAATGAAAACTGTGAAGGCAGCTCAGATGCTGGGTTTTCAGCACTGCCACTGGTGGTTGTGTTTCCTGTGATAAAATATGGCAAATGAGGGGCATCCACTGGAATGTGATTTTAGCTTGAAGAGAGCAGATGGAAGAAAAAAAAGGTGGCCCATGTAAACATAGATAGAAAGAATAGATTGGTTGATTACATATCTGTATATAAGGTATGCCATGGAAGCAAGACTTTGAAATAGTGTGAGGGAAGGAAGAAGGACAAGGAAGGTAAAGGGTTCCCACCCTTTGAGTGCTGCCATTTTGGGAAGGTCTGGGTGTGTGTCGTGAGGCATGTGGTTCAATACATTTAATTTGGGTTCTCTTTTTGTGCAGGGAAATGGATTTTGCTTTCACAGCCTCGTAGCCCGTCCTGTTGATCACATTGACCATGGAGGAACACAGACTGGACATGAAGCCTCCTGGACCCACAGTTGTGTCTTCCATAGCACTGATTCTGGAGAACACATGCTGAACAGTCATCAGTCCCTGAAGAGAGTGTGACTTTTACTTCTTCTTTTTTTGCCCTGGGCCATCCACTTCGTTGTTTTCTCCACTGAGCGATAACTGACTCGTTAAGACTCAGCACCCAGTTGTCACTTGAGGAATGTACTGTGTCAAGGCCCTGCAGACTTCTGGATTTTGTTTTTCCTCCTCTTCTGCTTTCTCTGCTTACCTTTGGTTTTATTTATATATTTTGTTGTTGTCTCTCCTCATTCCTCTGGCTGTCACCACTGCATCCCGGACGAATGAAGGTGACAGAGCACTACACATCTTACCATGGACACCAGGCCAGGTGCCACAGCAAAGAACCCAGTTCCTGTGAGCTGCCTGTGTACATTGCTGAAGTGACATTTTACACAAAAGGTGCCATTGCAGTGATATAAATATATTTTTTTCCTTGAATGGATAATGGATTATTATCTCCTCCAAAAGGTGCGTACGTGTGCTTGTGTGCGTGTGTTGGTGTGCAAGTCACCTCCTGTGTAGAACTGCCTGTGAATGTGCCCCAACCACCTCTGGAAGAGCAGGAGCCCCCTGTCCTGTGACACCAGGCCAATAGCTCGTGTCTGAAATGATAGCAAGAACACACACATTAAGAAGTGTTGAAATTTCTGTATCTGTAAGTGTATTTTTTAGCTGCCACACTAACGTTGTTGACTAGTTCTGCAGCCTGAAAACAGGGGCAATTTCGGGTTAGTTTTGGAATAATGGATTGCAGGATCTAAAGGGTGCTAAAGGTTTTTGTTAAGTGTTGTTTATTCGTACTAGTGCCCTGCTCATGGCCAAGAACAACTAGTTTCTCAGTGGCAAGGTGGTGGAGGCAACACCTGCATCTCCATCCACTGCTAATCCTGAACTGAATTCTTACGTAGCCTTTTTTATCTGCAAAAATAGGATTTTAAAGACTTGTTGAATGCTAACAAATATATGCAGTTCTTCCATTCACAGAAGCACCTTGCTCTGTGTGCAACGTAATAATCAGAACACTTCCCTGGTTCCCAGCACAGATAAGGAACAAAGATGCAACAAGACCTGTAAAGTTAACAGTTAGCAAGAGTTGTGAAGTGTGTCCTGTTCCTTGTGCAGTTGAAGAGCAGTTGAAGTGCAGTAGAAGACACTCTTTCTTCCATGGCCCAGGGAGCAGTGCTGCAGCATCCTGATACTACCCGGAGAGTTCTCCCTAGGGTGGTGTGAGGCAGCTGGAGTGGAGCTGAGTGGGACCCAGGGCCAGGAGGAGCGGGCAGGGGGCAGGTGGCAGTGCTCCCCAGGTGCTCCCCAGGTGCTCCCCAGGTGCTCCCAGGGCTGCTCGTGCCGTGGCACAGGGCTGGCTCTGGCACACGGGGCAGTCTGTGACGTGCTGTCCAAGGTTGCTGCTGTTTGCTCCTTTCCCTCCGTGGTAATTCTGGTCCCAAAGAGGGGCAGCAGCAGGGCTGGCAGGGGAGGGAGGGCAGCTGAGGCTGGGCACGGCAGGGCCAGGATGTGCCAGCTGTGCCTGGCATAGTGGCCACGGGCTGGGCCACCACAGAGGGAGCTGGAGCGAGGGGAAGGCGAGTGCCACATGCCACACGTGCCACGGCACTGCTGCCCTTGGGGACAGGCCACTGCCAGCGTGTCCCCCACGACGAGTGTGTTCAATTGTCCTGCTCACACACCAATGGTTGATGTTTGTCCGGGTTTCTTGCTGTGCTAATTTTGTGATGGATCTTATGTATTAAAAATATATATGTATAAAATACGAAAAAAAGCTGGTAAGTAACCAGTAAACAGGACTTAAAAAGCAGTATTTTTCTTTTATGTGACATTTTCATAACCAGAAAAAAAAAAAAATCTGAAATACTAATCAGACAAATAAAAGAGAGTGCATTTATTTTTTTGTATCACTGCAAGTATGTTGGAATATGCAAGGACTGTGGTTAAAATTAGAATGTATGAGGCATATTATAATTTAGTTCATACTGAAAAATTCTAACAGCATTTCTTGGTTTGTGCATTTGAACGATCTCTGGGTTAGATATATAGATTTTTCTATTTTGTTTTAATTTGTAATTTTTTCTCCCTCTGTGAATTTTAGGTACACATAACTTATGTCATTTATTTATGGTCTTTTATACCTAGTTTGTAAAATTGTAAAATATCAAACAATGCAAACATTTGCATTTGAAAATAATAAAGTAGTTGCTGTACAAACCTGAAATGGACTATTCCTAATTATTGCCTTTTTTTTTTTTTTTTTTTTTTTTTCATTTAGAGTTTATCCACAACAGATACATACAGATAATTCAGAGTAACAATCCTGGTGTTTGCCCCAAAGGGATTTATTCTCTTCAGCAGATTTCACAGGAATGCACTGCCAGAGTTCATTTGAACTGTGTGGCTCCTGCAGCACATTAAAGTATCTTAAAATACCTTACAGCACATTGCTGTTCCTTGCTGCTGTCCTGAGCTGTGGTGTTTGTGATGTGGGAAGGCTGCTGCAGTCAGGCTGACCTCGTCAATAATATCAGTGATGCTTCTTGGACACCAGGTGCTATCCATGGGCACTGTGCTGAGAAAAACCTACAGGGCCATCATTTTTCATACTCGTGGCTGAGATTGGCTAGGGATAGAGTTCCTGCCCTGCTCCCCAGCCTGGCCCTTGCCTGAGGTCAGCTGTCCTTGGCAGAATGCTGCAGTTGTCCCTGTCCCTTGTGCCAGGCTGTCACCTGACCCATGGAGCCATGGCTTGCTTCTGAGTTCCTGAGTGCTCTGCCCAGGGGCTGTGCCTGCCTCCGTGGGCTCGTGTGGGAGACCCATGGCCAGGAAGGGAGGAGGGCACAGGTGTCAGGAGCAGCAGAAAATGGAGTTTCCCTGAGGAGCTGTCCAAGCCAGGAGCCAGAGCATGGATGAGTGTGAAGGATGTGCTGTGATGGGCACATGGCCAGGGTGTGTCCTGAGGGTGCAGTGGCCTCAGCCATCACCTCTGCAGGGCTGCTGCTCAGTTTGGGACACACAGGCTTTGAACTACCCAAATTACACAGGTACACCATTCCTGGGAGGCAAAGAAACAACGGGGGCTCTCGTAGAATTTTCCTGAAGATTTTGAGCTATTTGAAGAAGATTTTGAACCAAACAAATTGGGAAAGACTGCAGTGATATCAGCAGAGCAGCATTGTGCAGTGCTGGTGCCCCAAAGCCCTGCTGCTAGCACTGGGTGGTTGTGTTTTAAAGCAAGTTCACCTTCTGTAGCTTTCTGAGGTGCCTGGATTCAGCCAGAAGAGAGAATGTGTCATGGGTGGAGAAAGTTTCCATTTCACATGCACAAAGATGTTTTACCAATTGTTTAGTTTCATTGTGAACTGAAAGAACCTTTACATCTTTTTTTAAGGAGCAATTGTTTCAAAATGTTCATTGAGGATTGAACACTTGAATCTTCCCCCTCCTTTTGCTGATTCTCTTTTCTCCTCTTAGCTCCCAAATATAAGAAATCGTCCTCTAGGAACTTTTTACCCCAATGGTTTAATTTACTTCCAAGTACATGGATTTTACTGAAAGATTTCCTGGCCAAAAAGACATTTTTTCTCTCCCTGTCCCTCGTTCTTTTCACATATTTATACAGTAGCATAAGGCAAGTGAATCTATTTCCACATAAAGCCAATATATTTGCATTTCATTGATGGTGAACATCCCTTTCCCTGAGCTGAGCATGGGGCAGTGCTAAAAATAGACATGGGGGCCACATGTCAGGAAAAACAAAATGTTTTTTGACAATTGCAAAGGAAGAGAAAAAAAAGGCACGTTATGCTCTAAATCAGCAACATGATTAAAACTAGAGCTGCATTTGAGGCCTTGACCTCAGTTATTTTACCCTTTCCTTTGCAGGGAAGTACCCTTGGGCCATTGACTGATCCTCTATTGAATGGGTTACAGACCCCTGACACACCTTATTTCTGGCAGTGGCCCTGAACATAATTCTTTGTTTATAGGAGCCTCCAAGAAAGTTAAATGAATATGTAGGCTTTCAAAAATAAAATTAAAACTTAAAGCATTTCATTCCAATCAGTTTAGTAAAATGTATTCTCCATGGGTGGATGGAGAGAGTAGCCACAGGAATATGCTACATTAACTGACTTTCATACATATACATTTATTTATACATATTGGGCAATTATATCCCAGTAATCTGCTGTGGATTACTAGCCTTTAACCAGACTAACAAAAGATGATATAAATCCTTGTTTTTATAGTTCTCTTGAACTTACTCATTACTCACTTCTATAAAATCTTCTAATTAATTTAATGGGGTGAGGCATTTTGAGACATTAATTTTTTGAAGATTGTTTTTAAAATGAAAAAAACCCACTGGTCAGCAGAACAAAGCCATCCTGAGGAACCCAGCTTTGGAAATGCAGACAGCAGGAGGGGAGTGGGCATTGGAGGTGCCAGCTTTGAGTAGATTTAAACCCAAAAGCCCTTTAAGGATTCTGGCCTCAAGTTTTCAGAGTGCTGTGCCTTCTCATTGCCATGTGCCAGTGGAATCACCTGCGAGCTCAGCATGTAAGAATTCAGCACAGGAGCCCCCAGGGAGTGCCTGGTTCATCTGCTGAGCACATTCACCTGTGCCTGAGACTTTACCCAGCCAGCAGGTTCACAAGGGATGACAAATATAAAAGACCATTTATTTCCACCTTTTTTGGAAAATGGTTAAAATTCTGTTCGAAAAAAATGCTTCTAAAAAAAGGGGTTAAAATTGAATGTTGATATTCTTCCACAATTAAAGAGTCTGCAGGGTTGATTGAAGCAGCATAAATGAATGGCCTAGGAAAGGTGACACTGACAATTAAGGAAATAAGGATAAATGAGTTGATCTGAGCCTCCAGGTGGTATGAACTGATTTCACTGGGAGTGCCCTGACTTGCAACATCTTAAAAATGTAGTCCTTATCTATGTGCCACAGGAAACTTAGGTAATTTTGTTTGTATATTTCACCAGAAAAAAGATTTTAAAGTGCGGTTTGGCAATGATTCAAGCAGTGATAGCACATTTAGGTTGGTCTTTTTGTCTGTTGTTTTTTTTATGTGGCCATTACTCATACAAATATTTGAAGTACTTGTTGAACAAAACAAAATAATGGTATCCAACAACAGACAGGAGGGTTTCCGTGGAGTCCTGCAACTCCTGGCTTTGTCAGCTTTGTTTCCAGGTTCGATGGCAGAGGGGTTTTATTTGCTCAAATGGTTTGGATTGCAACAGAGACCGATTTTGTCATTTTTGCAGCCTCTCAGTGTTCCACTGTGGCTGCTGAAGAGGCAGGACATCTATGTGCCTGCAGGAGCCCTGGGAATGGCAGAGCCCGGACTGAGGGTCCTGGCAGCCCTGAATAAGCTGTGAGTTGTGTTTGCAGCAGCACCAGCAGGGCAGTGCTGTTCCAAGTTTTGGAGATTCACCCAGTGTGTACGTGCAGGGTGGCTCTGGGGAAGGCAGGGAGGAGAGCCCAGGCAGTGGCAGCTGCTCAGCATTTGCAGGAAGCAACTCTGCTTTTCTTGTGCCCAGAGACACTGCTCTTTTTAGCATGGATTCAGAAAGTGATGTCTGTAAACATTTCTTCCACAGATGCTGCTTCACATTTCACCTGCTTTTATCTTCAGACCAGGCTGCACCCTGTTAGGAGCTAGTTTTGACTTATGTAGAGTTTTGGAAATTATTAGTTTTGAAGCCAGTTTCTCACCCTGAACAGGTGGGAGAGATCATCAACAATTTTTAATCAGCTTTGAAAATGGGTGTAGTTGATCCAAGAACAAAAAAGCATTCACCAAGTACTAAATCCAATCAACCGTGGGTGACTGATTACTTTTAGCTTTCTTAATTGACTGACTGTGGCATTTCTATGAAGGAGCTATTCTGAAACCCAAGGAAGTCCACACAAGTGTTTCAATTCTTGGAATAACTTGTAAGGGATGTGTTAAACCTGTGTTTGACTCCAACAGTACTATGTGTTATAAGCCAAATATACAGATAGTTGTGCAACAACTCTGCTGGAATAATGGGGGATTTTTCCTCTTGCTTAGTAGCAAGTTAAATGGTGGAAGGCATAGGTTTATGGATCTTTTGAAAAAAGTTTGAGGAGTTTTTTCCCAGTTAAAAGCTCGTAGTAGATACCTAGCAATGAGTTTTCAAAAAGAGGTTCCTTTCATGCCAACAATGCACAAAACCTACCTGTACATGTCTGTGTGTAAGTGAAATTGCATTTTACATACACATGTGCATGAGAAGAGCTTTGTTCTGGCTGGCTGTCATGGTGCAGCTCTGAGCACTGCTCCTCAGCATCAGCTCCACCATGTCTCTGGGGCAGAGCTGTCCTGCTGAGGACACACCAGACACTGCAGTGACACACCAGACACTGCACTGGCACATTGGACACTGCAATGGCACACTGGACACTGCAGTGACACACCAGACACTGCAATGGCACACTGGACACTGCAATGGCACACTGGACACTGCATTGACACACTGGACACTGCAATGACACATGGACACTGCAGTGACACATGGACACTGCAGTGACACATGGACACTGCAATGGCACACTGGACACTGCATTGACACACTGGACACTGCACTGACACTCTGAGTGTGTCAGTGGCCAGGGCCTGTGAGCTCACTGTGCATGGATTTATCTGTCCCAGGGCTGCCCTTAGGACACAATGCAGGTAGGCTTCGTTACACCAGTGTCAGATTTTTCCTGCCATTGTACCTTACTGACAGCTAGTTTTACTCACACAACTGAAAATGAACCTGTCAAGTCCTGAAGTATGACTCCCCCAGCAATGTGTTCTAGGCCAAATCATTAATGTCATTATTCTTTTATTTTCAACACAGTAAGACAACTCCAGCTGGCAACAAATGTGCATAATACACAGTGATGCCTTTGGTATGATACACAGCAACCTGTCAGAAGGTGACTCAGATCCAAATAAAGGTACAAGCCCTCATTGAACAGGGCTCAGTCATCACCCTCAGCTCTCAGACGTGTCTGCTGATGGGTTGGGACCAAGGCTCTTGTGGGTTGATTGAGAACTTTTTAAAAAATGTTTCTGAACCTGGGAATTTTAGCCACAAACAATCAGAGTCCCTGGGAGCAATCACCTTCCCTGTAAAGCACAGACATTCCTGGGTCAACCTGTTGTTTTTCTAATGACAGCAAGAAATTCATTGGGAGTATTTTAATAAAAAATAATATCTTGTCATAAAACAATGTAAATAAGTCACATCAATCTGTTCCTGCACTTGGCTTGAGAGTTGGGTTGGGACTGTTGATATATTAAAATGAAAGAAATTCAGCTGGTAAAATACTTTCTCTGGGGCCACTTTTTGCTTGTGAATGGGGGTAGTTTGGCTAAAGAAAAAGATAAATACACTTCTGACATTGCATCTTTTTCTACCCTAACTTTCAGCTGCATTTTTTTTGTTTCCATCTGTGTAAAATACAACAGGTTTTCTTCAACATGCCCTTTCCAAGCTGTATAAAATCAGCAGTGGTCATTGTGTATCTAACTTTTGCCAGCTGTGGAAACTAGCCAAGGTGATTATCACAGCTGCTGGGCATCTTTTAATTGCAAGCCCCAATTACATTTCTCCCCTGCTCTTGGTTCCCCAGCCAGCAGCTGTATGGAAGGGGAGAAAGAACTCACAAGGAGTTAGTTCCCTGAGGAAAAAAGTTAATTTTTCCCTCTGTGGGCTGGGTAGCAGGTCTGGGAGTTGATTTGGTATCAGGACATGTAAATGTTGTTTCTGTGTGAATTAATAGCTGAACTGACTCAAGTGCTTGCTGGCCACACTGTGCTGCCAGGTTCAGCCAGGGATGCACCTGAGTCCTGTGGGGCATCCCAAGGGATGATGTTCCTGGGCTCAGATGTTGGGGAGCAACAGCCCTGGTGCTTTTGTGGAAGGCATGTTTTGTATCATAGCAAGCCTTTGTTTTGGCATTTGCTTGGGGAAAGCAGCAAGCAACAAACAAATGTGGCTTAAACCAGAAACACCTGTGAAATTATGCAGGGTTTGTACGTGTGCTTTAAATGAAAGTGGGGGCAAATTTTTTCTTGGCTTACAGTTTTGCAGTTTGTTGAAAAATTACATGGTCTCCATTCCCTCCTTTCAAAGTAAATTGTTGTCAAGCCCTGAGCCAACTGAAATAAGCTTTTGTTACTCACAGTGGAGGAAGAAAAGCTGAGCAGGATCTGTTTGTGTTCTGAAAGCACACACAGCCAGTTCTGGGCCTGAGCTCTGGTTGGTGTTGCCTTGATCAAAGAAAGCAGAGAGAGCAGCAGACAAAGCCAGCGCCTGGGCTGGGCTGGCAGCACAGCCAGTGGGTGCACTTGGCAGGTTCTACCTGACATTCTCCTCTCTCTAGAAACCTGCATGCTTTCGTTACATCCACTGTTAATCTCTCCCCACACTGTTACCAGCAATGCCAATACTGAGTTTCTTCACCTGTGCTTGGGTCTCCATTCCCTCCATGCACTTGTGATGAAGACAGCCTCAAGTCCAGCTTTGTCTGATAAAGTCCTGGTTTATTGGTTTTCTGGTTGCTTCCTTGCTGTGCTCATCCCAAATTAATAATATTTTCTGTTCTTCAGCTCCCATTTATGTTTGTTTTTTTAAATTTTTCCATCAATAAACCTCCTTCATCCTTCACTCTTGAGTCTCCACCGGTGAGGAGTTTCCCTTTTTCAATCACTGTGAGCACTGTGATTTCCTGGCTGGCCCCACCACAGCAGTCTCAGGGCTGGAGAGGCTCGTACTTGTCACCATGGCATGTGCAGAGAGCATCCCTACAGCATCTACTGCAGATACAGAACATTTCAGGAGAAAAATGGAAAGCAGCTCTCCTTAAATTACTGAGGAAATAAAGACAATGTGCTGCTGGGCACTGGAATGTTTCCTCCCTGTGCTCCCTAACAAAGCATTTGTCAAACACCAGGCACGTTCTGCTGTGTGTGGTTTGTGTCCTGAGGAGGAATTTGCCCCGTGTGTGACTGAGGAGCATTATGTGACATTGTCAACACACACGGGGCTGCCCAGGCAGTTCCAAGTGTTTGCATAACCCAAACAGCTCCCCAGCACACAAAAAGGCACCAGATTATTTTTGTAATTCTCTTATTTTCTTGCTGCAATAGAAATTTTTTTGTTCAATCATTCTTTTCCTTATTGGGTCTAATTTTATTGATTGTTGAACAAAATTGTTCTGCTTGTATTAAAGAGGGATTACAAGCTTACCTTTTTGAATCGGAATCCCATGTTGGTTTATCTCATAATCTTTAATATCTCATTACCAGCAGGAACAGCATATGGAATCTTAAATTGAGCAACTGAAGGTCTTAGTTGTGAGCAAACTCTGTTCCTTGTCAAGTCTGAATCTGTGCAGAAAATCCCTGTGCCTCTCCATAGGTGACTGCATGAACTGCATTCATCCTGTAGATGCAGTGGCTTGCAGTGCAGTGTTTACCAAGGACAGCATCAGACTGGTGGGATTGGAGCTGCCTTGCTTCATTTGTTTCATTTTGCAGCTCTTTCTCTCCTCTTTGGCACTAGTGTTGTGTCCTGGGGCTTTGGTTCAAGTGGAGCCCAGCTAAAGCAGCTGCCTTTCAGCTGTGTGCTCATTTGTAGATGATATCTGATATCGATGGTGCTGCTCCTTTTGTTTATGTATCATTTTGTAAACTAAATGATATTGTTTTAATGGATTTGCTGAAGAGCACAGCCAAGCATTCAGCTCATGAACTGTCCTCTTTGATTCATTGCTATTTGAAATTCAGTGTGTGACTGATCAACCGAGTTGCATAGAATTTTTTTTCTTTATGTTGCCTGAATCAATCAAACTTTCTCAGTGAGAAACTGTAATTTAAAAGAAAAACACACAAAACTGAAAAAACCCATTTATATTCTAAGGCCTGGATTTTTAGGAGTGTGAAGCAGCATTAAAGATGGTTTAAGAAGTCAGCTGGAGTTTTCCTGGCATGAAATAGCACAGAGTTAGTGCAGTTTGTCTTACAGCACTTTAGTTCAGCCCCAGCATTGTAAGCAGGTATAAATCTGAGCAGCCCTGGTGAGTGAGGAGGTTGTCTCTGCTTCAGTCTGGTCTCCAGGCTGTGAAAAGTTGGTCTCAAAGTAGGAGGCAGCTGGGACAGAGCTGCAGCCAGGCTGAGAAACAAAAGGGAGGCCGAGAAAGAGGAGAAACTTCTCACACAAAAATGTGGAAAAAAACCATGTTCCAAACTTTTTCAAAGTGGAGAATTTTCTCATTTTTAGAGTTGTCACAATGAAAAAGGAAGGTAGAAATTAACAATATTCACTTTTCTCTGACGAATTAAAATCATATGACTAAGTTTACTAACTGTCAAAAGAAAAGATAATCTAAGAACATAAAGTTTCTTGTGTGTTAAGGAGTTCAGAACACAGACAATGGACCCAAGAAATCCCTGGATATGGCCTGAGGAGTGCATGTTTGTAATGCATTGCATATGTCTCTCCATGCACATCTGATCTGGGGCTGGCAGTCTGTGCTGTTATTTCACTTGATTTGTATATTTTAAAAGCCCCAGCTCCTTCCTCACTGAAGATGAGGAGATTATTTTTTATATTTGTTTTAACTGGACACAAGTAAAGCAGATTGCTGACAAAGCAAAAATCCAAACATTTTTCTTGCTGTTGCCTTTTAGAGAACAAATATTTTTAAGGGTTCAGAGGGCTCTGCAAGTCAAGTGTCAGAACTGGAAAATGAGAAAAGGTGGAGATAGAGGGGAAACTGTGATGAAAAAGAATAGCAGAATTGTGGCTGGGGAAAACAATAATGGATATTATTGCCTTCTGGGTAGAATGAAAGGACTGAGCCCTTGGCTGGTGTTAATTGGTCCAACTCCTCTAAAGTTGGTAGAGGATTGATTCACAGCAGTTGTAATCCTCAAGTTAAATCCCAGCCCCACGGGGAGTTTTATCATTGTCTTCAAAAGAAGAAAGATTGTAACCTGTGTGTTATTTTATTCAGTTACCCACTGAATCTCTTAACAGCAAAAGAACTGGGCTCAGCTCTTCCCTGGGGGAGGAGTGGGGTCAGGCTGCTGTAGGAACCAGAAATGTGGAACTGGCTCTCTGGAGAAATTGTCAAAAACCTTCCGAACAAGCCTTTGTCCAATCTCAGTCGTTGGTGTTTTTTTTCACAGCTACTATTCAAAACTGCTGAACTGCAAAATTTTCAAATCCAAGCCAGGTGAAAACTTCAGCTTTTGGCTTGTTTCCTAGGAAGAGTTTGGGTCTGTGTCCAGCCCCAGCAATGAGTGCTGTGTTTTCCCAGGGCATGGCAGGCAGCTGAGCTCCTGCCTGCAGACACAGGAGCACATGCACGGATCTCATTTTCACTGTGTGCTCTGCATGGGAAACTGTTGTTGGTCCTGGCTTATCAGAGGATCAATTCAAGGAATATGAACACAACTGTGAAGTGTAAACCAGGCCAGGTGATGGGGGATGATGAGATTTCATGACAGGAGTGACAAAAAGTGCAGTCCTTGTCTGGATGCAATCTCTACCTGGTGGAGTCAGCTTGGGATTGTCCTTGGCTGTCCCCGTGCAGCCCTGCTGAGATTTCAGAGGTGCCACAGGCCATACAAACCCTACGGGATGGAAAAATAGCATAAAGCTCCTATTTTACATATGTTGTGGGTTTTTTTCCCATGCCTTGTGACTATTGAACCATCAGAAAGCTGCTTTTAGGTCACTATTCAGACCTGGTTTGGCAGTTTCAAGCTTAGCCTCCTAATTAACTACGTGGAGTTGCAACCTGTGTATGCAGAATATTGACACATTCCTAATTATCTTACTCATGTATGCTGAATTTTAGTATCTTAAATTCAACTTCCCTTAGGAATAAACTTGGCCCTGTTCCTCAGGCTCTGACTGAAACAGTGCAAGGAACATCAGAATCCCACTGTCAACACCACAGAGATCCAACAAAGCCAAGACAAACTCCCTCAGAGCCCAGCACACATCTGCACACGACTGAATGGGAAACAGGCACAGAAAAGCAGCACATACATGGCTCAAAAATGAGGATACTCCTGGCTCTGAGTCTTCCTGAAAATTTGTTTCTTTTTCTGTTGTTGAAAAGAAATGACTGGATAAAAAAGCCAAACTCCCCTTTGTCGTAGGAATGTGGTATCTTAAGGTGGCATTGACAAAACATCTACTGTTTGGGGATGTTCTGTTCAAAAGCAGATTTAAAAGTAGAATAAAAGTTTTTGGCAGGAATTCACTTGTGTTTTGTGTAACTGCTCTGCCAGAATAGTGGTGTTTTAAGGGCTTTCATATGGCAAAAGAAAAGAGATGGTGGGTTTTTTTGTCCTCTGGGTGTTTTCTTTGTATCTTTCACTTTTCTGGTGAACCTTTCCCCTGAAATTATTTCTCAGCTTATACTCCACACAGTTGTGGTCTTCTCAGCATTACCTTTAGTTTCTGTTTTATTTTCCTCTTGTTTCTGTGCTGACTTTGTGGCTAGATTTTCAATTCCTTTCTTGGTCAGATTGCTGCTGATCCCTGTAGTGTCTGAGAGCTGCAATATTTCATCCTGTGATTGTTTTCTGTAATTGTATACCAAACACAGGCTGCTGTTGTGTTTGATGGGAGTGAACAGTGGTGCACAGCCATCATTATCTGTGAGCTCACTGTAGACTTCCTGATATTGGCAGCATTCCTGCAGAAGTGCTGTTAGCAGAGGTGAGGGCAAGGCTCTTGCTCCAGCTGTAGCTTTCCAGCTCTAGACACCTTTGTAGCAGGGGAAGAACAGGAAGAGTGTCTGGCAGGAGAGAAGGATAAATAATTATGGTGGGGAGAGCTGGTCTGAGGGTGTAGAAAGGGAGACTTTCCTTTTGGTCAGCTTGAAATGATGGCCTGCACTCTCTGCCAAGCCACATCCCTTCTCCTTAAAGCTCTTAGCTGTTTGCTCTCAAACAAGCTATTGTATTTTCTGTTTGAACAAGAAAACAAAACATCATCAGAGAGATCAGACTTATATATTCAGATTCCACATTTTATTTTCCTTTACGTGCATGGTCGCAGCAGCCCTAAGTAAGTGAATGGATGGGCTGAGACCCCAAAGGTGTTTTACTTGCAAATTGTATCTAGGAATTTCATTTGGGAGTTATCAGTGAAGGGCACTTTGGGGGGTTTGCCTGCCTACCAGAACATCTAGGCACCAGATTAACTTTGTATGAGGACAGGGGAGTTGAGGAGAGCACAGGCCCTTGCGACACCCTGTCCTTCCTCTGTCTCTTCTGTGGTTCCACCAGCCTACCTAGAACCTGGTGGAGAAGCCATTACTAAGAACAGTCTTGTAATTCAGCATAGATCAGCACCATACCTCTGACAGCAAGCAAAAAGTTCAGAATGCAGGTGTAGACTGGAAGCCATTCATCATCAAATTGCCACGATTTTAATAAGGACAGGCCAAAAGCTGGAGTCCAGAATAGCCTGGCACACAGATCCTTCTCATGGCTCCTACTTAACTGGCTCTTGAGAAATGGGTCACCAGATTCTGCAACCCTGCTGCAGCTATCAATGCTGGTACAGAGCTGAAGCCCCTTTAATTCTGTCCAGCTTAGGGGAGTTAAAAATTCCTTCACATCACACCACAGCTTCCTCTTCGTGCTGCACAGGCACTCCATAAATCCACACAGCTCTCTCCCTCTTATCTGAATCGCAATGCAGTTATTAAACAAATTGTAAGTCTATTTCATATCCTTTTTACTACTTTGAAAACTGCACAATATAAGGCTTAATAAAAGCTGAATGCTCCAAAACTGCTCTTAGAACTGAAAATATGACTACATCAAAAGACTTTACAAGGGCAGGATTTTAATGGCTGAATAATACGCTGGAACAGAGCAGTAATTTCTTCTCGAATGCTGGGATGAATTATTTATGCTTTGACAACATTATGTGTCTCTAAAGCAGCTTTTAGTTATTCGCCTATTGGAGGACACAGCTGATCCTGCTGCCCACTCTTGTAATTACATTAACCTCTTGACACTACATGACAAGCTTTTCCTGTGAACTGCGATCAATAGCCCATAACTGCTACCTATTTAATAGGGCCATGGTTACACTTCAGTTCAGATATAATTAGCTCTTTTCCCCCTTCCTCTTTTAACAGAGTGTGGAAAAAGCCCATGTTGTTTAAATTAAAAAAAAAAATACACACAACAAAATAAAAGCTGTTAAGAGAAAGAATAAAAGCATTCAAATCACTGAATAGGCAAGTAATATGTTCCTGAGTTTGGTTCAGAAATGTGCAGCCCTTTCATTAGTTCACATCTGCATTTAAAAGGAATGGGAGGCCATAGCACATGAGGACTTTTAGGAATCACTTACAGAAGTGTTGGAACAGGTGGGCAAGGCTGTGGTACAGCTGAAGCACACACTATAATGAGATAAAGGAGCTTCATTTCCCTTCTGTTTCACATGGCATTGCATACCTTCGGAGCTACCTTGTCTCAGGGATATAATTAGATTCAGATAAATACTTACAGGGTTTGAAATGAAAGTGTTTGACTAATTGTGGTAACACTTTTAAACAAGTAATGCTTTCTTGAAGCTAATATTTTTGCTGTTACGGACTATTTGAACAGACTAGTGGATAAAATATGAAAGAAATTGATCTTCATCTTGATGTAATAAAAATTACCTGTCATGGGGACTTTAAAACACCTTTTCATTCCTTGGTCTGTGGGTAGGTGGCTGTGCTCATGCCATTGGCCCAGACAACAGTGTAATTTAAAAGTTTATATTCTCTACTCCAAATAATTCTTTATATTTTCATATGCTCTTTTCAAAATGATCTTCAGGAACTAAAGAAGTTTTGTGGGTTTTTTGTTTTTTGGTTGGTGGATTGATCAATTTATGCTGCCGCTCATTTTAGAAGAATGGGATGAATGCTTGTAATCAGGTTTTATAACTTTTTAAAAACAGGCAGTTAGCAAGAGTTGTATTCTTTCAGTCAGGATCCAAAGAAAACAAGCTGATGAACTTATTTCCAGATCCTCCAAGAGACTTCCAACCAGGTTTTAACCAAGAACAGTTAATGCTATCAAAACATGACAAGACGATATTGGTAGTGAAAGAACCTGACTGGTTTCTCTCATCAGAAACACATCTCTTTAGATCTGTGAACCCTTTCCATTGGGTGCCTCTATGCCTTTTAGGAACCTCTCTCGAATTTCATCCATTTTGGAGTTAGATGCTTAAACTTATGTAACATCTGGATCTTAGGACTAGCTTGCCTTCTCTGAAGTTACTGAAAAGGTTTCTTTACTTGCTTGACTTCACTGGCAGGAAATGGTTTTTTTGTGAGCATACCTGTTATGACAAGTTTTTTTTAAAATGCAAAAATTACAGACTCTAACTTCAGCTTGTAAGTAGTTATTCTCCAACCTTCAGCTTATAAGTAGTTATCCTCTAAAGAGAATACATTCGCTTGTATTAAAATTAAAAGTTTTTGTTTACTTGTGTTTGAACACTTTACTGACTTAGGTGGTGCTTGGAGTGTGGTTGTTGCTGAGGCCCTGGGAGGGCTCCTGACCCTGATCATGCCTTGCTGTCACTGAAACAGAACCTAAACTCCTCTGTGACATTGGTTCTCTGCAACAAGGGTGAGGTTTGATGATTAACAATATGTAGTCTCAGGAAGGCTTACCTTTGCTTAGTAAATATTATATTTCCTATTTCAAGACTATAACAAAGCCGTGGTTTGCCCTGCCCTCAGAAGCTCATAATAGAATAATAGATATGAAAGCATATTTCTGCTATAAAAACTTCCTTATCAGTTGCTATCTGGACACATATTTTTTTTTCCAGCGTAGACAGATTAACAGAATTGTTAATACACTTCTAAATTAGAGTAATAGCCCTGTTTGACGTGGTAACTAGATGCTCCTGTGAATTGCACTGGGGTAATCAACCATAAGGCAGAGATTCCAAGGAAACTGAAACACCTTCCCGTTTCTCCCAAGAGACAAAAGACGAGAAAGAGCTGAATAAGCAGTTAATAACATGTAATGAGTTAGAATTTTCAAGTTTATGATGATTCATAATTATTATAAGAAACCAGTTTGTCAATTCATGAATTCAAGACAAGCTTGTTTTCCTGCACACTGCCTATTGCCACTCACTGGAGCTGTGAGGTGTTGTACTGCCTTTCAACAGAACTTCATTTTTGGAGATGTTTTTTCTTTCCTTCAGCATGTCTGTCAAGTAAGCAAAGGGTTTGGCTAGGTTTTCTGTTCCTCCTCCTTAAATGAAAAAAAAAAAAAGGATGCCAGTCAGATTTTCTGAGATATTTTTGGTAACAGAATTTCCCTCGCACAGATTTGTTGATCCCAGTAGCTGACAAGGTGTGTTAAAGCAAGTTCTTATAAAACTGCTGTCCTAAAAAAATGACAGATTATCTGCTTCTCTGCAGAAGGCAGACATCCTCTTTTCATGGCTTGAGTGTGTCAAAGGTTCACAGATGTGAATCTCTTGTAGCCTTGACAATCTTGAGAACAGGGTGAAGGAGACAGAGGTAAAGGACCCGAGGGGAGGGCAGGGAGAGGAAGAGGAAGAGGAAGGCGGGTTCTCAGAGCAGGGTAGGAGCAAACACCACAGCAGCTGCTTGAAACACTGACATTTGGGAATGCATCAAATGAGAAAAGGGTCATTTAGCAGCTTACTAACTTCCACAATTAACAACCCCTCCAGCCCAGATGGAAACAGTGATAATTTTCTTACTGTTTTTGTAGGTTAGTTCTGATAAGATGGAAGATCTCAGTCTTTTTTGAGACTTCCCTTGTGTTATTTAACACCTCAGTTACTGTTTGTCTATCAAAGAAACCCCTGTATTTAGAAAAAAGGGAATGTTTCGTTATTCCCAGTTTACAAAGTAGGAATTGAGACTCACTGAGAGGTAGTTATTTTATTAAATAACTAAATATGATGCAGACAGTATGTGACAAAGTCAGGAACAGAAGTCAGATCTTCAGGACCACAAACCTGTTCTTTAATGGCAAGGATATCTTTCCTTCTGCAATTTTACCGTTTGGAATAGGCTGAGAAGCCCTTCCTGACTGTAGATTTGTTTAATGGTATTACAAGATTAACGCTAGTCATCTGGCTGGAATTTTCACTAACAAGTCATATCACTATGTGTTTATTTAATATGAGATAACCTTTCATTTTCCTGCCGGCAAATATTTCATTTCAGAAATACTAAGCTGACTAAAGTTACAACTTGCATGAGTGATATGGAATTTGAAGTTAAACAGCAGAGTGTTTGTTATATTTATAACTGATAGCAGAAGGGGTTTCAGTTCATAATTAAAAATAAAAAAATCAGGAGCTTGTCAGCATTGATGTGAGGGAAGTCCTCATTGGGAAATGCACAACATAGCTAAAATATTTATGTACCTATTTGTTTTCTTGCACACCATGTGATTAATCTGTGTGCTATCAGCTGGGCTCCCAAACTATGATTTCCTCAGCTCTGTATTGCACTGAGCAAGGCAGGGCACGGAATGAGAGAGAGCTGCTTCAGTTTTCCTGGGCTGTTCTTTGTGCTGCAGCAACAGGCAGAGTCTGGATTGTTATGAGCAGGGTGTTCCTCATCCTGCCAGGCCTTTTCCTACAGCCCCTGCCAATTTGGCCTCACGGTGGGGTACACTGGTCTTTGAAGGCTGAATGAGCTGAGAACGTGGTTTTGATACTTATCTCTAAGCAGATTTGGCACCTTCATCTGACTGGGGAAGGAAAAATGAAAATCAAATCTGGAATCACCAGTATGGCAATGCAAAATGCTCCTGTGAGGCTGGCAGGACACAAAATTGCAGGGTACATCTTGAACATAGGCACAGGTCCATTAAAGATTATATTTCCCCAGTTTGGGAGCTTCTATTCCAGAGGACACTGGTGCATTCTTTCCGAGATAGGAGAATTCAGACACCTTCTAAAGGTACCTGAATAAACAAAGTCTATGAGCATTTCACTGAGGTAACACTGGAAGTCCTAGAAAAAGATATTTTTCCTGTTGTGTGGTAACCCACCCATTTGTCTATACATTATTTAACAATGGTCACCTAAGAATGGCAAGCAAGGGATATCTCATGTCCCCTTTGAGATGTTCCAGGAGTAGTGTTCCATTACAGCATATAGTATCCATAATGGCTTGAGAGATACATTCTCTGTATCCAGTGTCCATTTTGAACAGGGAAGGAGAAAATGGTAACATGATCACACTGTCCATGGGCTGGGAGCTGGGATACAGCTGGGCTGCCTCTGTTGAAAGAAAAGCCTTGAACCCAGCAGAACAATTTGCTTCCAAAATTGTTTTTCTATTGCATTATTCCAGATTGTTTGGGGGGCTGGGGGGAGGTTTATGCTATGAAACAGGCTTTCAGCTGCTGCATCGCAGCTGTCTGCAGCAAACAACCTATAAAGTCCAGCAGCTTGTTGAGGTGAGCAGAGCACAGGACTCTGAAAAGAAAAAACTGGAAACCTGAACCCCGCATTTGGTTTGAGCTGCCTTCATCCAGGGTGGGTCCAGTCCTGCTCCTCTACCCCAGGCAGGAGGCAAAGTCAAAGGGGGAGAGCTGCAAGATCCCTGCAATGCCAGGGTCTGACACGAGCTCTGACATCCCTCTGCTCCTTGGCACAAAGGCACCAGGCTGGGCATCCCCTCTGGTTAGAAATCTCCCTGTGGGGCTGCCTGTCCAGACTTTCAGTAGGATTTTTCCCTCATCTGTTTCCCCTTGTGCTTCTCATCCAAACCGAGTAGATGAAATTTTTTTTCCCCAGTCTCACCCTTTCATACCTCACAAGTGTTCTCATTTGATTGTTGTTTAACTTTGTGCAGCCCAGCTAAACCTCCCACAAAATCAAATATGTAAAATTACAAGAAAAGTATATTTCCTATGTACTTTCTTGCTTTTCACAGTGTTTACATACAGCTTCTGATGATTTTTAAATGTCATTCATATTTGAAAATGATTTGATTAAATATTTCATTAATTTTCCTCACACTTTAGTTAACTATTGCTATACTTACAGGTCTCTATCAGGTTGTTTGTTCACTTCAAAATCGGTCCTGCAGTCAAAGGAATTGACTTCCAACTGCTCTGCAAGAGTCTGTGACACAGATTGCCACAGAGTGTATGGTATTTTTTTTACTTCTTAACTAGATGAACATAACCCTCCTAATCACATTCCTGTGGGAATGATCATGTATAGAAAGTTAAGATTTGCTTTCCCAACCATTGAGAGAAAATCTTATAAAACTCAATTTCCATAGTAATTGCAGAAAGGAAAGGTATCACAGATACTCATATCCACGGAGCATCTTTGTGTTTGTCTCACATTCTTAGGAGATTTCTTTATTTCTTTAGTGGTTTTGTGTTATTCAGCCACTTCACTTTTGTCTATGGTCAAAATCTGATTTATCAAGATAAAGCTGTTATTTCCACAGGTAGATGTAACTCTTGAGCTGAAAATAAAATGTAATATACTATGGGAAAATGCAAACTAAGATAGATGAGAACAAAACCTTTCTATAGCATGCTCCAAATTGGCAGGGGTATAGCAAGAAATGATGTAGTAAAAAGACTTGGGATTGATTGCTTCCATAAAATTAGCTTTGATCTGCAACGTGATATAACCGGAAGAAAGGCTAGCACAGTTTGGGGCTGCATTGATTGGAACATGTCCTGGAGCAAATAAACCAGAGACTGGGTCTTGTTTAACTCCTTGGGGTTTTACTGCTGTGGGTTTCTCCCCAGACTAGCAGCCCTCAGTGATATCCTGGGGCCTTGATTAATCTGCAGCCTCAGGTACTTGTGTTTGGGAAGTCTTATAAAGATATCAGTGGCCACTGAAAAAACACTGACTGCAGAGAAATAAATTGGTCTGGAAGGACTGCTCTGCAGTAGTAAACATAAGGTGCTCTGGTAAAATTACATGCTTAGCCGAATAGCAGCTAAGTAGCAAATTAATGCAAAATAATGTAATTGATGTCCATAGAAGAAAAACAAGGATTCAGTCACGCCATAGAAGCTACGATATAATTAGGAGCAGTAGAATGAATATAAAAAGGAAAAAAAACCTAATTTGAATATTAAGCAAAATATTCTGAACTGCCTTTAGCCTTTCAAATAACATCCCAATGAGGCTGTGGGGGATTCTTGAAAATTGATCCTATAGGTATTAATTAAAGAGCCAATAAACCTGCAATCGAGAGCAATCTTATCTCTCCTGGAGGGATTGCCCAAATGATCTGCGCAATATTTTTTTGTCACTATCTCCTCAGGCTTATGCAGATGAAAGAGAAAAGCAGTAGTGGTGTTCTCAGCACAGGTGGTGACCTGGCTGTGATGGAACATTGAGTCCAGCAGCCCTGCAGGTGCCAAATGGAGAAGGGCAAAGAAAGGGGGCACCTGGAGAAGGCACAAATGCAGTGCCCTGCTGAGAGCTGCATCGAGGCAAGAGAAAACCAAGTGTAAGGGGCTTTAGAGAGGCAAAGAGACAGAAACCTTCTTGGAGGACAAACGTGTGCTCCTGTGGCTGAACCCACCCATGCAATGGCAGCTCTACAGCAAAACAACTCTCAGTGCTCGGGGTCAGGTGGTTCAGAAAAGTGCCTGGGTGCTGCCTGAAGGAAAAGGGGTGCTTTCCTTGCCTTGTTTCAGCTCATTTTGCTGAGTGGGTCCATGGGCTGCTATGGAGGAGCACTGGACCCCCAGACAGCCCTGGAGCTGCCTGTCTCCCTCCCCTCCTCCCCACTGAATCTTTCCCAGCAGTGGGTACCTCTCCCTCAGGCTGGGGAGACCTGCTCCTGTTTTTATTCCTCCTAGGATTTGATGAGGGCACTATTGAAAAGGAGCTGTTTTACAGACCTGCATACAAAATGTATCCGTGGATATATGCTTTCATGAATTTGAGGGAATCAAGCTGAGAGGGGTGAACCTAAAAAGTGTTTTCTGAGTGTGTACAGTAAATCCAATAATATGTTCCCAAATGCTGTGTTAGGTAAAAGTCAACAGCTAAAGCAGTCGTTGTACTGACTGCTGGCTGATGTGCACCTTGGGCTTCCCAGTCTCACTGCAAAGGGAATTTTCTGTGTAGCCACAAGCAGAAACTGAAGTGGCTGCTCCCTGTTTGTGTGTCACATGTCCCAGCAAACGCAGGAACCTGCAACATCTCTGCAAAGCTTTTCTGTGTACAACTGGGGTTTTTCTCCCCCTTAAGGAGCACTAGTTTGACTTCTGTCACACATTGCAGGGACTCCAGTTCCTGGGGAAGGGAATTCTGCTTGGTTCTGTGTGCACACGAGCCTGCTCAGGTGAATTGCTTGAGAGCGTGAGAGGGGAAAGCATCATTTTGTGTAATGGACATGCGGTTTATTTTGTGAAAGGATGAGACTATTTGCTATTTGTTCAAGACTGTACTTTTTTGCAAAAATCTACGTGATTTTTTTCCTCTAATTTCAACAATATGAAAGAATTGAAAATTTAGCTCTTGCCATTAACTGTTTGGAAACACAAAGAGAATTGCAGTTGTTGTTTTGCTGGTTGATTAACATGGCAATTTTCCTCCTTATTTTCCAAATGTTTTTGGTCTATTTGATGCATCTTTACTTATGTGCAGGTAACTTAATGGTTATACTGATTTCTTGTACCAGAGCTCCTGTTAAGTGGATGGATAATGCAAAAATGCTAACACTAGTACATCACTTTTTTTTGGTCTAATTTTCTCCTGAAAGATGGCCTCCTATTGGTATCACTTTTCCTTGTAATCACGTTGGCAACTGTTTGAAGGTGTGATGGGAAAGCTTTTAAACATGTGAATGTTCCAATTGCCTATGAGTATCAGTAGTGGAAGTGCTTTTGAGGTCATGCAATGACAGATGAGCACTAGTACAAGGCAACTTTTCTGACCAGCAGCAACTAATTAATGTTGCTTGTGCAATGAGAAATGATTTTCCACAGCAGCTGATAGAAATCAACCCATAATGTTAAAGAATACTGGCAATTTACCAAGCAAGTGAAGATCACGGATACCCTGCAACAGAAAAAAAAAGGATTCAATTTCTCAGATAAATGACCTTTGTAGGTTATTCATCTAGGTCCCATCAGAGAGGGTGCTCTAGGTTTCCTCTCTTGATACTCCTCAGAAGAAATTAACTTTGTTTTTCCCTACCTGATTGCTATAGTCTTTAGAGGATATTTGTTTTTAAGCCACAGCCTCTGTTATTTCCTTTTGCTGCCTGAGCTCAGTGAGAACTCTGTGCCTCAGACATGCAATAAAGCCCAGTAGCAGAGGAAATAACAGCGCAGTTAACCTCTTTAGCACTGATAATAAATAAGCACTAATAAGATATGTACCAGGGTGGCAATTGCCCTGACATAATGAAATGCACTAGTTTAAATAAGCAGTAGCTGGTGTCATCATGCTTTTCAGTCAAGAACCTGTGCAGGCACTATATTTTCTGGGTAATTTATGTGTCAGGTTTGGTAGGCAGCTTAGCTGCTGTTAAGACATTTAGTCCAATTGGCCCAGTTTTCATAAATTCTTGACACCAAGCAGAACCCTTTGTTTTTACAGGTGCCTATCTCTCATCTGAGCTGTTCTTTAAAAATATTGCCCCATTTGGAGGGGCCTGAGCATTCTTAGAAATGCAGTCTCTGTATTCTTCCTATTTGTTTAAGCTGCATTTCACTGGATTAAAGCCAGCTCCATTGAGGATCTTTCTCTCCAGTTGCTTCTCTGGCTCTTGATAGAACACAACACCTCTGCCATCAATTTACATCCCTGCAGATCAAACAGCTCTCTTCATCTCACCCCACTGACATCCTGCCATGACAACTGTGTGGATACACTCACTCTGAACTGAGCTGGAGAGCAAGTTTACTTCATGGCAAGGCAGTTCTTCAGCGTGGTTAGAGAGGCATTTTGAAGGAAAAGGTTAAGGTTGTCTTTGCAGCAGGTCCAATCCAGGAAATGCAAATGTTCCCTCTCAAATAGGTTGTCTCACAGCTTGGGCCCTGCTTAGAGCAATTCATGTGCTGTAATTGAATTTCAATACCTTCAAAAAAAAGGGTACTGAATAACCAGGAGATGTTTATAAGTAGCAATATTAATTAGACAATCACAGTTTATAAAAGCCACATGAGAATGTGATTTGTGAATCGTAACTAAGTCTCAGAGATTGTGCTAATTTATTATGGTTTGGAAATAGAACTGTAAATTTGTAAGCGTTGTGCCTCATTATTATGATTATTATTTTTTTTTTATTCCACAGTTCCCTTGACACTTACTGTGTTACTAAAGACAAGAATAATAATACTAGAAAATGGTTATGTTTTATCTCTGTAATATTGCTGGCAAATTGAGACAACATGGTAGCAAAATCGTAGAAGAGAATTTCTCTGAAGTGCCCATGCCTTTGGTTTATGGAGCTTGTTAGACTTTCGTCATTGCTTGGTTGCAAAAAAACATCTGTTCCTGCTTTTGGGAAATATTTGTAGCACTTTTACAGCAGGATTTAATTACTGCCAGCGAAGGGTGGTTGGGTGCCACACAGTACTAGAAGATTTTATCTATACCCTTCTGTATCTATGAAGTGTAAATGACAAATAGGAACACTATTTAACTGTGACTTTAGTAACAAAGGCTACTTGCTGAAGAACTATGTGGTGGGAGAGTTCAAATGATGGTCAATACTCAAAGGATTTGGTTTCAGAGTAACTCACACAGTGATGTGATTTGTTTCTTTTTGAGCCCCATACCAGAATGCAGCTTGCTAAATGCTCAAACTGTTAGCCACAGTAAAATCTCTAAATCAACCGTGAGTGAATCTGAGGTACTGGGAGCTTTCTGAGCAGATGCAGCCAATGTTGCTTATGCTTTTTTAAAGTGCTGATCACTCATGGCTCTGAACACTATGCTTTTGATGGAGGTTTGTTTTAACAAATGGTTTTGTTAGGTTTTAGTCGTCCATCTGCTGTTTGGGAGAGATCTTAGACATTTCTGTTATCATGAAGATATAATCTGATTTTTATACTGTATAGAAAGGGAAGCATCTCACTCCTCTAGAAAGATCTGATGCACAAATGTGACTGATGGTATTTGATTACAATGATTTCTCTGGTAATTAGCAGTGCAATACCTGAGGCAGCAGTAATGCCAGCTTTGGCTCCTTCCTTTCTCTTCACAAAGCTTATACCACTCTGATTTTTAAAAGCCTGCTTTCTCTCTGTTCTACTAGAAAAATAAGCCTTTTTCCACATCTGATGACTTCCCTCATTTGAGTTATCCGTGAATTCTCTGAACTCTTCATCCTTGTCAGCTGCAATAGCTGCAGAGAGGGAGCCAGCAGCAGGTCCTGGGTTCCCTTGCAGAGCGTGTCTGCAAAGGATGACACTGCAGGCATAAAGCCAGGCTTGTCACAGATGCTCCTGAAGCTCCAGCTTGGCCTGGGGAATCTTCCTACTGCAGCTCCCTGCTCTGCTCACACCCTTTTTGTACAGAATTTGCATGAGAAGGAAAGAGCCCGGCTTGGTAGGCCTGGGAATTTGTGGAGAAACTTTTCAGTACTTATGCATGGGGCATTACATATGGAAATCAAAATGTTATTATAGCTTATAAGAAACATTTATATTAGGGTGGCACCCACATGTTCTGCTCTACGTTTATGTATGCAAATAAGTGACAAAGCATTTGCAGTTTGCAACTGAGAACCTATTTTTTTTCTTTAATCTGAGTCCTTGTTCAGTTCCTGCAATGACTTAGCTGTGGCAAAGGTTCACACTGTGGTATTTGAAAATGGTTTCAAACGCCTTCAATGTTTTTTAGCAATACTGACATGCCTGCACAGGCAAACAGACATAGTCTGGACTTTCTTTACACCAACAAAAAAAGTGCATTTGCCAGTTTATTTTGTGTATAGTTCTGGAATCGAAACAAGCCATAGCCCTGGGGACATCTTAGATTGTGTTTGCATGGGGCTTTTCTCAGCACAGACACTTGGAACCCCAGCAGACATTGTTATGCTTACAAAAGCTTCATGTGTCAACCTTTATTTTCTTTAAAAATTCTTGGAATTCAAAATCTAGTCATCCTGCCCCTTCCCTTGCTTTTGGCTCCTAATGCTTTGCAGAAGGTTTGGTGATGGATTGGTGTGTCTGGGTGTTTGTTACACACTGATGTGCAGCAGCCTGGGCAGGGTTAAGGCTTCAGGGGGCTGGACAAATCCTCCCTCAGCTTTCTCCTGAGCCCTAGGAGCTCAGTCACATCTCATTCATTAGACAAACTAGCTGGTCTGAAAACAGCATGCAAAACACTCTGGGTTACTCTGATGCAAAGCTTTAGCAGCCTGTTCCCCCAAGGAGTGCCAATAACTCAACTTTTAGACCTCAAAGGAAGCCTGGTTTTGAGGGTCCAATTTACAAGGGCTTGAAAATGAATGTGGGGCAGTGTTTGTGAAGAACTGGGAGCTAAAACAACACACATCTTGTTAGTTTAAGGTGGCAGGGCTGCCCCTCACCTGTAATCTCTGCAGATTGCTGGCTCCTGCTCCACTCACAGGGCTGACAATGGGCTGTTCATGGCACACCGACCTGGGGCACATCCAGAGCGACTCACATTTCTGCTCAAGGTATATAATTCCATTGCTTTGACACAGGCAGGATTTATAATAGCAGGAGATGATGTTTTTTCCCCTATCTCAAATGAGTGACAATTCTCATATTCTCTCTCTGTTGAGCCTTGCCTGTAGCTCTCAATTCTAATGTGATTTTCAATCTTGCATATATCTATTTGCAAAGGTAAATGAGATATTTCCTTGTATGGATGTAGGCAACTGATGAGAAGGTTTACTGAGGTGGTTTTCTGTGTAAACACCCTGAATTCAAACACTTATACAAAATGTCAGGCACTGTCAATCCACAACGCTGATTTTCTTGGTCTCTGAAACTTCACTCAGGAATTAATTAGGAAATTCCTAGTTTCTGAAGTAAGAGGAAAGCTTTTTTAATATGTACCTGGTAATGTTGCATGTAAGTCAGGATACCAGACCTAGGAATTTTGGCATCAAGATTTCCACTTCATTCTGAGTGATAATGCATCTGAAAAAAATTGTACATGGGGATAAGTCCTGGAAACAAATTCAAATGTTCAAAGACCTAAGTGACTGAGAAACAAAACAATACCTCTGGCAATGCCTTGTAATGACTTAATTACCTTCTCTATTAAAAAAAAATATGCATTTTAATTCTAATCTGAAGTGACAGAATTACTAATTTCTAGATGTTGCATTTCTCGATGGCTTTTTTTCTGTTGCTATTAGCACTAGATCTTATTTTCCTGTAGCTGCTGCCTCAGGTATGTCTGTGCATGCTCTAAACTCATGCCTGTTTGTAGTGTAGGCAAATTCTGTTTCCACTCTGAAGAAGATAAACCCAGCATGAAGCAGAGGAGGATCCAGGTGCAGAGAGGCTGGTGACAGCACAAATGTACCTGAGAAACCCTGCAGGCAGACCAAGCTCTGGGTATTTATTTCTTTTACCTCTCATTTTACTCTGTTCCAAACATAGCAGCCCTTTACAGGTGAGATTATCCCCTGTGAAACCCTGCACAGTAAAAGACTCCTTTCAGTACGGGTGACAACATAAGTTTAGGAAAATGCTAACAATAATAGATTTTGTTCAGCATTCTCTAAATGGTCCAAACTCTCCCATTGATTTTAATAGCTCTTTTGCCTGAGTAGTTGTTATGTGAGCAGGTTATGATTGAAATGGCCTAATTCTCATTTACAGGAAATGCGTATGAAATAGAAATATCTACAGCCAAGTCATCATTATATGTGTGGTAGAAAGGATTTGAATGTAGTAGAAAGTAATTTAGCTTTAAAGGTGAAGGTACCTCTCTTTTCATTTCCTTTCACCATTGCCTCTCCTGCTTTTTTCATGTCTTTTTCCTCCTTTCTTGTTAGCTTCTTCCAGGGACTGGAAGCTGAATGGTGATTCTGTCTACAGCTCTGTTCAGCTGAGATTGTGATTCTATGCTGGTCAAAAGTATTTGTACAAATTCCTGAGTACATTAAGGATTTCCTTTTCTAATTGGAAAAATACCCCCCAAACCAAACAGCTTAGAATCTCGTGTCCTGTTACTCCCACACAAAACCTTTGCCTTGTCCAATAGACTGAAAAAAATAGACTTAAAAAGTATGGTAAATGAACATTTACCCATTTACCCTCAAGGTAATCACATCCTTTTAGAATCCTGAGGTTTGTTTGGTTTTTTTGCTGCATTTGAACAAACAATTCATAGAACAAACAATCCCTGCAGTGACAGATAACATTAGCAGATGTCTGTAGTCTTCAACAGCCTCATCCTGCACTTTCAAGAACTAGACATGTTGGTAGAAACGTCTCCCTGGTTCTGTGATATAAGATGGCACTTGTATCAATCAAGGAAGTACTTAGGAAACTAAAGATAATGCTGTAGCTGAAGGATCTTTTTTCCTGAAACTCTTGCTGCAGAAAAAAGTACATTAAGATAAATATCCCAGTGTCAGAGGCACACAAGGAGGCCTCTTTGTTGAACAATGTCAGTAGATTAAAGAAATAAAAACACATGGTGGTGTCTTTCCATTGTTACTCCAGTGTAATTCTGATATTCTTCACGTGGTTGAAAAGGGAGCCATTCCAGCTTTTTACCAAGCTAATGACAGGAGAGCTCAGTCCCTCATTCCTTAGCCTTTCTTAGAAAGAATTTTTTATGCCAATATATTTATTGCAAGAAGTTTTTCTTTTTTTTTAATTTTTTTTCCCCCAAGAATGAGAGCTTTCTTCCCTTGATTCCAATCTACTGATTTGCATGTGTCCAGGTATGGCTTTGGTGAATGACCTGTGTGTGAACCTGAGAGACAGAAAGGAAGGAGGGAGAGAAGGGGTTAATGGAGGAGACGTTCATGGAAATGGAATAACCTTGCCTGATCATCACAGGAGAACAAATTCTCCAGGGGCCAAAGGATTACTGTGTCTACAAAGGTACAATAAAGGGGGAGGCCGAGCTGCTCCTAGTGTCATCACAGCTGTAATTCTCAAGCCATAAAAAAACCCAGTATGTCATTAATTCAGCCATTCTGGTTGCTGTAGAGATGATATTCCACTACTGCCATTAATTCATCTTTTTACTCACTGATACATTATTTTCTGCACAGATTCATTGTTTTAACCCTCAAAGTAAATTAGCCTGTGGCATATTTCAAAGGTTTCTGCCCAATTAAATCCATCCAAGGACATCCACATTGCATCAGAGCCACTAGCAATACATTAGCAAAGATAAAACCCCCAGTCAAGAGGGTGGGATATCTTTAATGGGACTTTATCACCGAGACTTGAAGTTATATAGACGTGAGAAGCAAAATGCGGTTGGCAATTCCCACAGAGATCATGCACTCTAAAATTACCTTAAAATGCACAATCACTAACAGCAGTATTTGTCACACTCATTGCTTGTTAGTTTAGACCAGAAAATTACTTCTGAATAAATGCTGATTTGCCACAGAAAATATAGAAAGCAGTAACATGTAACTGAAAAGGGTCATCAAGCTCCAGTATTGCTGGGACTTGTTTTTTACGCTTGTGGGTGATGAAAGGTTTTTAGCTAAAAAGAAAATAAGCATGCATAGTGCTGATAGAGAGAACGGAGCAAGGCAAAGCAGAATGGATGTGATAGAGAGCTGCCTGGGCAGGGGCTAAGCAGCTTTGGTGGACCTGAGCTTGTCTGGGGTCTCAGAACCATGTTCTGCAGAATGCAGCACCAATATTGTTCATGCTTTTGCATTATCTACCTTTCCCAGGCTTCCTGCTGCTCTGGATTAGGGAGAGCCATCAGTGTACAGACCTACCCTCAGTGTTTCTGCTCCCTGAACAGCAGGCTGGAGGAGATAGCAATGGAAATCACAGATCAGACCCTCTGCTTTTGTCCCTTGCTCTCTGGGTGGAGTAAGCACAACTGGGTGTTTAATTTTTTGCTTATCATTGTTTTCAGAAACCGAGATGAGAGTAGGCATGATCTTTGGATACATGTGTTATTTCAAAGTATATCCCCAAAGTATTTGTGCACCTGTCTCTCAGTCCCCTACCAGTTCAGGTACTTATCACTAGTGGTGGTTTATGCAGAATGCACAGTATTCTTATCCTAGAAATTAAGGAGAAGCATTTCAGGATAGAATCTGTTTTCATGGTATTAGTAGCCGTACATGACACTGACATTTACAAGGATCTGACACTGCTCAGTTGTAGAATTCACTGGTTTCAGAAAACAACAATGCAGAACATAAAGACAGGACAGATTTTTACAGGGTATTTTGCCACACTAGGGAAGGCATTTAAAACACAAATAGACAATATGTAGCACATGCACTATTAAGCTTTTACAGGGCATTGTTCCACTCGAGGGATGCTTGTGGTGTGAAAAGAGAGAGAAACAACCCAGGACATAGAGAGCAAGACGGATCTTTATGAGGAATTATCCCACACTGGGGAGGCTGCTATTGTGAAGAGAGGGAAGGAAAACAAGGCAGGAGATAAAGAGGAGAGATTTTGCTGGTTTTAATGTCCACCTCTGTGTGATCTAAAGCCTCACTTGGTAGCATTGGATGAAGAATGCACACTGAAAATCCCATCCTAAGATAGCATTCTGTTTTCCTGTTTGGTAATTGAGAAGGTTGAACTGGGCAGTGTTTTTCCCCCACATACTTTGTTCTGGGAATAATTTCTGTCTCAGTCTATAGGATAAAGTGACCAGTGAGGCCCGAGTGAATGCACTTTTCAGAACTGATATTTTTCAAATGCTGTGAAATAGAGTATAAAAAATAAAGACCAGTGGGATTTTGCTGAAAAACGGAGTTCAAGGAGAATAGTTACTGAGTTGAGGTCAAAATAGGCAAATGGTTTCAGGCAAAAAAAGTACAATTTCAAAATACCACTTTTGTTGTGAATTTAGATGTGGAAAATAAAGCGTGTTCTCTTAAATGTCTCAAAACAAAGAAAATTAATTTTCAGCTTGACACAAAATACATTGATCCTCAAGAAAAAAATTTATTTTGTCATATTCTCATGAGCCAGAATTTAAATTTTGAATTATTCTGAATTAATATTTTTTAGTCTTTACTTGTTTCAGACAGCAATTGCAATCATGCAATTATTTGAGTACTGACATCAGCCTCATTCCTTATGGAATATGATCCAACATTTTCCTGCACAGGTATGTTAGTGTTCTGAGAGGCAGAACAGAGACAGCAGGTTCCTGTAGCCCTTTTCCCCAGCAAACCAGGGAAGGGCAGCTCAGTGAGGCAGCATTCCCTGTGCTCTGCTCTCCAGGGCCTGTCCCAGCATCCTGGGAGCCCCAGGAGAAAAGAGGCTGACTGCCAGTGGGGACACAGCCCTGGAAATAGGGTCACTGATCCACTGCCACAAACCCCAGAGCAACAGAGAGCCTGCCCTGCATGCCTGGGAGCAGCTGCATCTTCTTTAATGCACAGACATCTGTGTGTCTCCAGCTGTAAACAGGGATATTTGCTTGCTCTCTGCCATGCTGCAAGTACAGCTGTAATATTGATTATGAGATGCTCAGATATTATAGGAAAGGAGGTGATATAAGCAGCTTTATATAGTTTAATAGACAGTGTGAATGTTTTTTACAGGCTTTCCAGGTCATTCTGTAGCATTTATTAGGCTTCTGTGTCCATGTGAGTCTGCAATTAAAAAAAACTCAACAAAACAACAGGACCATACCCAAACAATCCAACCCCATAAAAAGCAGAGCTCAGTTTCTCCTGTTAAATCCTGTGGTCTTACAGGTAACTGGTTTGGTGCAATGTCATGGCTGATAAATTCTAGGGAGGTTTTTCCATAGAAAAGGGTGACTGTGGAATCAAGTTTTCTGAAAAAGAGAAATGAAGCCAAGTACATGAAAGTCACAAAGGTAGGAAGAGTTAATTAAAGTGAGATCAAAACAAAGGGAGGAGAAGATACAGAAGGTGACTTTTCCAAAGAAGTTGGACAAAATCCTCAACAGTTAAGTGAATAATAACAATAGCATAAAGAAATATGAAGGAGGGTGGGAATGAAAAGTAAACCCAGAATGTGGAAACCAATCCAGAGGGTGGGAAAAGAACAATTGTGAGTACTTCTGTGCCTTGGCTGGCACAGACTCACCAGGATGCAGTTGCTGGTTTCTAAGACTCTCATGACTCAGTAATTTCTTTTTTTTTCTTGCATTCTGGGGGAAAGAGCCTCAAACCAGTGGTTGGTTGAAGAGAACTGGAATATACTAGAAACAGAAAGGATCTGCATGTGGGTATTTGTTTTTATCCCTCTGCTCAAGTGTTTGTATGCTGCTGATCAAGGATGTTTCTGTTCAGGCCATGTTAATGTGCAAACATTTATTTCATTCTGCTCTAAATTGATCTATTTTGTCTTTATTATTTTTTCTTTTTTATTTTTTCTTCCTATGACCCCTGCACCTATTCCAGTAAGAGGAAGCATGATCTCTCTTCCTTCATGCAGACTAATACAGTTTCCTAAATCAGGCTTGTTCTGAGAGGTCATCAAACCAAGAGAATATGACATTGTCCTAGCTAATAAAATTAGGGAAAACAAGGAGCCATGTCTTGCATCCTACCTTGTAAGTGGTACAATTTAAGCTTTGTCAGGATTTTTCTGGGGTTGTAGTCCAAGGGACTGCTAATGACCTAAAGAAGCCTTTCATAGCCGTGCCTGGCACTGCTCAAGACCTGGGAGAGCACAATTAGAGCATTCCCACCTGACTTGGAGCTGCTGCAGGGCAGACCCTGCCTCTGACATCGGTAAACCCAAACTGCTGAGAGTTTTAGTTTGAGTTACAAAATAAATTGTTTGCAGAGCTTTCTCCTAACTGTTCTGTTACTGACTTTCAAGTGTAAATAAATATTTGTCGAAATTTGCAGCTGAGGATCTCACTCTTTTAAGCAGACGTGTTGTCTGCAGGGGTGCTCCTCAGGAGAGACCTGCATTAACACTCCATGCTCGTGATTCACATTCCCCATGGGAATGCTGCTGGATCTGGCAGCCTTGCTTGCCTCCATCAATGTGTTTTGACCTTGGAACAGAGTGAATGGCTGCCAGCACCTCTGGGGACAAACAGAAGACACTGGGGAAGGTGTGCTGGGGACAGCCCTGCAGTTCTGTGCTGTTGCAGAGGTGCTTTAGGCTGGAAGGTTTGCTCGTGACATCAGGTGTGCACAAAAGCTTTGGCCACTGCATGGCTGTATCCTCTGGTGCTGCACAACTTCTTCATCCAGCAATCTGTGTTTCTGCTGCTCTCAGGTCCACATCTTTGTAGCTAACACAGCTAGATTAGCTCAAACTCTTAGGAATGGCCCTAAAAACGTTACTTTACCAAGGCGGATTCTTCATGGCTGTGAAAAAATATTTCTGACCCAAGCTACAGTGTGACTGAAGGATACCTGATGTCCAGGAGAATCTTTCTGGGTCTGCAGCTGACACACACTGAGTTTTGGTTGTATGAATAGAATGGGTGATAAACTCTCAGCAGTGTTGGAAATTACGGCTCTGTCTTTGTGAAGCAGATACAGGTGTGTTTCCAAGCAAGATAATTTAGTTCCTTTCATGAGAGAGAGGGTGGAACTGTCCAGCTTCCCTCCCCTCTTTGCCTTGCCCAGAAGGCAATGGTACTGTGTGTGTACCTTGTGGGACTGCTGTACTCCCTGGGAATGAAAGGAAGCTCAGAGGAGAGTGGCCAGGATGATGTGAAACTCAGCAATAATACAGGGCATGATTGACCCCAGCTGCTGCAATGAGCTGAATTTGCCTCAGCAGAGTCCAGAGGGTGGGCTCTGTTCTAGCTAAACACCATAAGTTCTTTGAAAGAATGTCTCCCTGAATTAGCCAGACCAATGTGCTAAATAAGAAATCGTCTGCAATATCAGCTATCTTTAAATGAGGAAATTTGATATGGAGCATTCCACCCTCTAAGTATGGAATATCTAAAAGAACATGCTCACAGAATGCTGGACTCTGGTACCACTAAAATGTGGGATGTGGAAGAGCCTCTGCCCCCTGCTACATTGTGATTTATTATAATTACCCTGCCCATTATGTTATGCTTCCTAATGGGTATTGTCCATGCCCAGACTAGATTGAGCTGTGTGATTTTCTGTATGGTTTTATTTAGAAAATTCAAGGCTTCTGGCCTTTTTCTTTTTCACTGGTGGTGGGACAGAGAAGAAAGAACTCATTTTTACAATATCTTAAAAAGTTATACTTTTTGGATTGTGGTTTACTATTTTTTTTTTTTGCATGCTGTCTTGCTAATGATTGCAATAATCTTTCTGCTCTGATAGGAAGGCATTTTTAAAGATTGTTTTATTCTCCCATTTTATTTATTTATTTTTCCTTTATTTTTGCTCACTGCTGGGTTCACAAGAAAATCTGGCCAAAACAGCAAACAAGAATCTGAAGGTAACCTGTGCACAAGGAAGACAATAATTTGGCTTACTTATTTCCTTTTCCTGATTTAAACTAAAACAGGTCTGTATCTCTTTATGGCAGCACTTCTCAGTACATCTGTTCACGTGTGAGCTAAAAGCAGGAGACCATCTAATATTTTCATTTCCAGGTTTTCTCTGCTTCCAAATATCAATTACTAGGTTTGTGTAAATTACAAGCACGATGAACTCAGAGTAGCTACAGTAAGTTTAAAATGTCTGTACAGGGATAATAGGAGATTGTGAAAATCTGCTCTAGGAAGTCCTGGAGACATTTTCAGGTAATTAATGCAATGTGTGGAAACCTGAAATCAGCACTGGTTTTTTTGCTTGTTTGTTTGTTTTATAAACTAGTAATTTAGGAGTACATTATAGGAGCACATTAAATTTACCATTATTAGATGAGGAAATGTTAAGATTATTAAGATAATAAAAACCAATTAGTATAGGGGTTTTTTTGCCCATAACATGGGTCTCTTATAGAAAACCTATTATGCAGGAGGGACTGTAAATATTTGGGGGAATATTTCAAGCAGAAGGTGGGGTTTCAGGTTCTTGAGCTTTTTTTTCTTCCCCAGCAGAAATGAGTGTTCTATGAACAATGTTCCCTTTGAAACATAGTGATGTGATGTTAGGATTGAAAAAAGTGGTTCCCTCAGGAGGATTTCAGGTAGTGTGTAAGAAGTTTGTCCATCAGTCTTTTGGGAGTAAATTGCTGCAGCTGGAAGAAGAACATAAAATTGGTTATTTGTTCATGTGAGGCTGGAAACAACTTGCCTGTTTGCCCATGCTGGAAAAGTTTAGATATCATTCCTGGAAAGTTAAAGCATCACATTTTCTTCTGGTTAAGCAGTGAATTAGAACCATTTCCATTGACATTAAAATGTTGACATCAGTGTAAGGATATTGGAAATGAGGCAAGACTCATTCCTAGTTCGTATCTTGATAAAGGAGAACATGATTCTGTAAAAATATTTTCAGTGAGAGGTAGAAGATGTCTTTAATATGCACTTTCATAGCAACACAAATCATCTCAGACAATTTGTATTCTCACATTGTTTTAATTTTGCTCCTGTGGCTGTGATAAATGATAAGAATTTTATGACCACTTCAGGCAGAAATTATACAAGGTCAATAATTTCTCCATTATAACTTTATGACATCAGACACCCTTATAATCCTGCATCACATTAATTTAGCTGTTTCCTGGGCTGTTATCTGAGTCTCTGCTATTGATTCTGGTTGGTCAGGTTGCTGCTGTGTCCAAACCCATTTTTTCAGATTAGCCTCAAGCTGGAGCCAGTTAAGGGGACCTTCATGACAAGTGCAGTTCCCATCTGGTAGTTTATTCAAATGATCTCTCTTCATTTACTAATCCCAAATGTCTCTGTGTGACCAATTCTTGTCTTTCAGAGTTACTTTCATCCCACAGAGCAGAGCTGTCAACCTAAATTTCATTTGATTCTTCTATGTGACAGATCTCTTGGAGATGCTATGTGCAGCCAGCCTTCACACACCTCCCACTTTAGGAACAAGTAGTGTTTGCTTTGATATGACCTATGGGCTGAAAATATAACTCCAGCTCTGCAGAGAAATGCAGAATTGCACATCCTTTGGATGTATCAGGTTGTCTGCCTGTTGCTGAGTCAGACATTTTGCTGGCATGTCTCACCTGATTGTTGTTGGAAATGTCAACCTTTTTCTCAAAAACAATAGTAAATTCCTGGTCCCCACACAGAGCCTGTTTGCTGTTTTCTATCTTTCCTGGATTAGAAGTTGGAATTTTGGAATACCTTCTTCAGAAAAGCCACAAGTGATATCTGTCATGTTGTTTGTTTGGCTAGATTTGGTGTGGTTTTCTTGTTTGGGTTTTTTTTGTGGTTTTTTGTTTTGATTATTTGTTTTGTTTTGATTTTGGTGTCTTGTTTGTTTGGGTTTTTTAAACACCCAGATTTTCACAGGTTTTCATGTCCTGAGTGTACCAATAAGCCTTTAATTCTCCATATCAGGGTAGTCTGAGACCTCCACCCTTCCTTTGGGCATCCAGGAGCCTTTTGAGCTCAAGCAGGGACCATTCCTGGTGTGAGCTGGAGATGCAGAGCAGAGGAGTGGCAGCAGCAGTGTGGCCATTATCAGTGAAAGTCAGGAAGGTCAGGGCTGGGCTTGGTGTGGGAAATCTGGAGAGCAGCAGCAGCTCCAGGGAGCAGCACACCTGGCTGGGACTGTGTGCCTTGGCCTGGCCTTGAATTCTGTCCCTGCTCCTGGCTCTGGGTGCAGGTCCTGGATGAGCCTGGCTGGGACAGGCAGGGGCCAGGGCTGTGCTCAGGGTTTGGCTTTAGGAGCTGAAATGTGTGTTTGTGTGAGCTTCTGGGGGGGTTTATGTGCTGAAAGGGCACCTCTGACAGCTTAAAGGTAATCCAGGCAGGGATGTTTCTGAGTTTCAGCTCTTTGTTGTCTAGGTTTGTCCTCTATTTTTGAGCAGATTGTTTCCAAAAATGAATGTGACAGCTCAGGAAAAAAAAAAAAAAATCTGGGTTTCACCTGGTTTTATCTGTGAGAAAATGGTTTGCTGCAAAGCTATTATTAAACATTCATTTTATTAAAAATTGGAACAAATTCTCTTGACATCCTAATCTCATGTCCACCTTTGAGCAAAGCAGTCTGTGCTTCATGTCTGTAACAAAATCTGCAGTGAGGGCAAGGCTGTGAGCATTTGTTTTCCTGGCTGACATCTCGCAGCACACCATTGCATTCTGTGTATAGAATATCTATAGTAGTCATTAACGTGGGCTCATTACAGCCTGCCATCTGTACTGGTGACAAAATGAGCTACATTATTGCATCAAAATGCTGTGATCTTGAAATGGTTTTGCCTGTATCTTCCTCCAAACATGTGCAGTCAGGGAAATTAGCACTACAAGGAACTTCTCTTTCTTTGCATTTTGTGTTCCATTCCTTTCCCTCAGTTCAAAACTTGCTGTACTTTTAAAAATCCCCTCCAGGTGAATATAAGGTGCTGATCCCCTCCAGGTGCTGATCCCTGTCTCTTTGTAATTTTACTTTATTTGGAGTTTATCTTCTTTTTGTTTTTTGGGGTTTTTTTTGGCCCTGGGTGACATATTTTATTGCCATCCTTTCTTAAGTGATGCTAAACGTGGCTCAGACTTTGAGTGAAGTGTGTAGGATGTGCCTTTGGGTCAACACCACTCAAAAGAGAAAATACCTTGTAAGCCCCTGCTCAGACACAAAACAATGCATTTGTTCAGAAAGGGAGAAAACATGAAAGAAAGCAAGGATAACGATAGAGACAGTTTCTGGGCATAAACAGGTAACCTGATCTTGTAAGATTATGGAAGATTAGTGTTCTATCAAGGAACAGAGAATTCCTTTTGGGAGAATAAAACCAATGGATTAAGCAGAGAGGTACCTGTCCCTGTTGTGCATGGCAACGGCATTAAGGGTTCTGCTTAGCAGGGGAATTAAGAAAGTGTAAGCTGTCCCTTTGTGTAAGTCTTCTCTGTTGGCAGCATTGCAAGCCCCAACAAAATCCTGATTACCTCAGAGAAGTTTACATCCCCATTGGTCTGGGGGAATGCTTCACTCTTTGTCAGAGTCTAACAAAGGAAAAGTTTTAAATGCAAATCTTTTCCAAAGTGGTGCTCAGAAATTATGAGAGAAGGAAACCCCAGAAAACTTTAGCAGACCTATTAGTACCCCATCTTTGTTCCATCTTTATTCTCTGGAGTTTAAAAAAAAAGTTTCTTCTTTCATCACTTCTGACTTTTTTTTTCTGTTTTTAAGGAATCAAATGCTCATTTCCCTTCTCCATACTATACTGTCCTCTGCCTTTTCTCCAAGAAGATGCCTCTCAGTCCTGCTACTCTACCTGAAAACTGCTCTGTGCTTTGCTACCTCACTTCAGTTCCTGCCTCAGAAAACCTTAGTGAGGCACATGTGACTGGAAGATGTGTAGGCAAAAGGAGCAAAGTAAATGTGTAGAAAGGTTAGAAGGCACCTGCTTTGGATTATTATCAGATCATATCTGACTTAAACAACCTGGCTGCATTGCAGTGGCTGTCAAGGCCTGGATGGAGTGGATGCATCATTACCACAATGACCTTGATTTACTAAGGCTGACTTTTATTCATTATTGTTTGCATGAAAGGTAACTGAGTCTTTAGGGATGCTTGCAGTAGTTAGTGCTGAAGATAAGTTAACTTCCTTGGAGTTCTTGCACCTCTCAGTTCACCTTTCAGATGAAAGAAATGAAGAGACAAAAAGATAACTCAGAGCTAATTTTGAATCCTTTAAGTGAAGCTTAAAGAGGGATTTTCTTTAAAACAATCTTGCCCCTCCCCTTTCCCACCAGCAGGATTATGATGACACATGGAATGTGTTTGTCAGTACAGTTAGTTGGGGGTGGCAAAGTGTGCTTGTGGGAAAGAACTGCATTCTCGGAGATGCAGTGGGAGAGGAGACAGCTCTCTAAGCTTCAAAAGGAGTTAAACCTGGAGCTTCCCCATGACACCAGCTCTCTGTGCTTCTAAGAGAAGTGAGTGGCACCTCCCAAGCAGAGCCACACCACATCCACTGACCTTTACTGTAATCTGGCTAATCATTTTTTGACTGACAAAATGCTTATAAAATCTGTGTCTTTTGACAGCATTGGAATGTCATTGCACTTGTCTCGTTGCCTTGACTCCAGAGACAGCTAATGGCTGGATGCTTACTGGGGCTGTGATGTGCTTTTAAATCAAATATCTGTAGCCCTGCTGTCAACCTGTCCCTCCTTCAGTTCTCAGTAGCTTTGGACCTTAAGGGACATTTTTGGCCAAATTTGATTGAGGGATATTGGTTTCAAAGATGTTAAGCAGTGCTCAGAAGAGGCTGCTGCATGTCCCCCATCCCCTGAAGCAGAATGATTATAACTTTGCATTGAGCTATTGCAGAAAGCAGCAGCAGCTGGGCAGTCATCACACATGGAACTTGGGTTTGACAGCAGCAGCTACAAATCACTCTGGTTGAAAATTTCTCGGAGAACTGAGAGAATTTTCAGGAGTGGAATAGAAAGGGTGTGGAGGAGAGGAGGAGCTGCTAAAGATAGAGGACACAAATGGGTCGGAAACTTGCTTTACTTAGTTGTGGTACCCACAGGCCAATTTTCTTAGGGTTTTTGCTTTAATTTCTTAAAAGAATGTCAAAAATTGCTGGAGAATTTTTACAGTCTAGAAAGGATCTGGTGTGATGTAAGGAGAAAACTGCACTGCAAGTGTTTCTGTTGGAAAGTAATATCTTTTACAGGAAAGGTAGAGTTTGAATAGAATAAATTACAGCAAAACCTGAATGGAGGGATTAAATAGAGGATTACAGAAAATAATTGAGATGAAACCAACACTTCCACCTAAATTGGATAGTACAAGTGTGAAAACTGCTTATGGGGCTATTGATGGGAGTGCTTAGCCTGCTACAAATGCAAGTCTGCAACAGAACGTTTTCCAGTACAATGAAGAATGGTCTCAGTTGGAACATGACATTTACTCTTTTTAAGGTAACTTGCCATAACTACAGAATGCCTGGAAACCTTTAAATTTCCTTATAAGTCTGTATTGAGGCTGGCAAATTTTATACAATGAGATTCTTGTGTGTTTGATCTGCTATTTGTGAAATGATAAAGTGATGGCAAAGAAGACCTCTAGAGAGGCTGGAGTGGTATTTATCTGAATTCCCAGGTTTTCCATGGCTGGGGGACTTTTATCTGTGCTGATATAAGTTATAGGAAATTACTTTATTCACAGACCTGCTGGACTGGTAGTAACATCTTCCTCTAGTGACACAGAACCATTTGTTTCTCCTGCCCACAAAATAAAAGCTTTCTAGAGAAGTGCTCAATATGTGACCCTCCTATCTATCAAAATTAGAAAAGCATGAGGATGATGGGGAGGGAGCAAGTAAGTTCCCCTGCTGCTGTGCTGCCTGGTTTTGGAGGAGATACAAGCCCTGTCTTGCAAAGGGAGCACTGAAATCCCACGTCTGCCACAGGTCTTGTGAGTGTTTAAAGCAAGTTATCCATCTCCCTGTGCCTCCTGTTAGGGCAGTAGGGGTTATGTCACTGCTCTCCCTCAGGAATGTGGGGAGGGTTAACTGGAGTTAAGGATAGCTGGGTGCTCAGCTTTTCTGAAGGTAAGAGCCAATAAATAGCCCAGATAGGCAGAACCTCTCAGCTGCCCTGAGGGAAAGTGAGGGGTGAAAGTTAAGAAGCAGCTCTCAGGATTTTATGGCCTCACAGGAGGATTTATTTCTTGGATAGCATGGATAATGTCCTCTGTAACAAAGGGTTAAGGAATTGGACTGCTCTCCCAGTTTAGAGACTGGATTAAGTATCCATTTAGTGATGATCACTGGTACTGCAAATCAAGGCTTGAGCCTGGATAAAGCTATACAGAGAAATACGAAAATAAATCAGTGTTGTTTTTTGACTGAAAAAATAGAAAATTGGTGCAAAGATAAAGTATATAAAATAGAAAGAGAAAACTAGAAACATCTTTACTTAAACTGAGATACTGTTGTCATGGTTAAGAGTAATAGATGAAGTATTTTTTGGTTTGCTGGACCTAGCCTTGTGGATATATAAAAGAGGGTGATGGATGAAGCGACCACTTGTTGCAAGGCTCCAAGCTGACAAGGAGGGAGTGGGGAATATAGTTCAGACAAAGACTGTACATGCCAGTTCTGTCATCTGTATTATTAATGTGCTGTGTTTGGTCCCTGCAGAGAGCTTAAACTGAGTCAGGGGCAGGATGTGCATGCAGTGAACATTTCCTATGATACTGGATTCATAAAGTTGTTTTTTTATAACAGTCTTGAAAGTTAACTCCCCTCTCCTCTTTATCTGTCTTCCCTTCCAGAGATGTCCTAAATGTTTGATTTGCCTTGAATTGGTTCCAGCATCAGTCACCAAATGTTTCACTTGTACTGAAAGAAAAGAGAGAAGCCAGGCTCACAAGGGAAAGCAAATGTGTACTATCAGAATTGTTGCTGGTTAAAGACTTGTGAATAGTTTTGGAGATCGTTTTGAAGAAAAAATAAAAAGGAAAATGGAGGCTTAATGGGAAGGACTCGGGAGTGAGACTTTTAAAGTTCTCTGCTTAGCTTTTTTATTTTGCAATCTTGTTCCCAAACTTGCAATCCACTTTGAGTATTCAACCTTCTTTTGCTAGGATAAGCTTTAAACATTTCCAGCCTTGAACTAATGCTTAAATGAACTTCTTGCTGACAAACGCAGGGTGCTGCCTTGTTTGGAGTGATAACACTGTGCATGCTGTGAGCTTTTTGAATATTTGAGTGCATGTGAGACACTGGCCACTTGACAAGCTGGAAGTGCAACTCCAAATTGCAATGAATCTTGGTGATGGATGCCAAGATTTGGAGAAGCAGGAAAGCATTAGTGCCACTTCAGTCAGGAAAAGCAGCAGAGTGACAGCTCTTTTCCTCTCTGTTTTGTTGTACCCTACTGACACTTGTACCTCTCAATCCCTCTCAGGGGCTCTGTCTCTCCTAAGATCATGCAGCCAGGATTATTCAGCTTGTAAAATGCAGGAAAGTGATCAAGATTTGGATTTGGGTGTACAATTCACTTTTTGAAAGAAGGGATAGATTTTAGAAAAAGGAGATAATTACTTGCACTGCATCCCTATTGTATATTAGATGATATGTGGATTTTTTTCCTGCTCACCTTTGGCAATCATTCCCTTCCCTTCTTATTAATAGCATTGATAGGATCGGGCAACATAGGAAATATTCTTTGAGCAATAGAATTTGTTGGGAGTTTCTGAAAGGCCTGTTTCGTATAAGTCAGATCTCTTCAAATAGTACCTTGATCTTATACACCCATGTCTCATTATTTCTGTTCCTTTATGTGTGGCTAGGTCATCTCAGTATAAATATAATCACACAAACTCTCCTCTATGGCTCTGTGATGCCAGAGCATCCTGCTTTACCTGTTTTAGGCTAAAGACCAGCATTGCTGGAGACACAGATCCTTCTTGGGCTGCAGATAGGCTGAAAGAAGAGACCAGCCTCCAGGTATTCTCTGTACCCTGAAGAATACACTGTCCTCTGGTATGTGGCAGCTTGTGACATTCTCCCTAACCTGTTTCCAGTCAGTGTGGGATGGGATCAGCGTTAGCTCAGACCTGTCATTAGGCTGTTTGTGCTAATCAGATTTTCTTTGGCTGGGAGGCCTGAGGGAGCAGTAGCCAGAGGGTGAAGCTGTGGTGGGACATGGGCTGGTGGCACCTCTCTGCTGACACAGCTGATGGTGAGACAGAACTTGTACCACCGCCTCGAGTCAGAGAAGTTCAAAGTGAGCTGAGAGCTGCAAACAGATCTGGGGTGCTAGAGGCACTGAACCCTCTCCTGCCCAGAGAGCTGCAATGTTTTGTTTCAGATTTGGTCTTCCCAGCTCTGGCCCGTTTCTTGTGTTTCCTCAGCAATGTTAAAGGAGCAGCAGCTGAGCTGGGTGAGATGGTGTCTCCCAGAGCTGGCCCTGGGCAGGGAAGGCTCCTTCTTCAGCCATCCTCAGAGAGGAGCAGGCAGCCATTCTTTATCAGCAGCACTAAGGAATGCTTTATTACTGGGGAAATAAGCAATTTATTACAATCAAATGAAAGAATGGAGAGAAATAGGAGCTGTTTAGGATAGAGAGGATGTATTTATCCAGGCTGGAACATAACCAGGATACTTAGATTAATTTCTGCATTCTTTCAGAATATTCCTCAGGATCAGTAATGAGAGCACGTGGCCATTTGTGTCTAGGTTGTCTCTTTCAGCTTCTATAGGAGGTGAAAAAAGAATCCATATTGCTCACGGGCTCCAGAGTTTTACTGTATTTGGAACATTTCAGCTCAGCTCCCAAAACAAAGAACTGGCTATTTAAAAGTGTTTGCAGCTCTGATAAAACTATTACTACTAACTGGTAAAAGTTAGTAATGAGCAGCTCATTAGTCAACACTACCTCTTTCTGTGTATTAAATGAAGAATGTTTTTCAAGTAGCAGGAAGCACCTAACAGTATCTAATTATAGAGAGTAGTTGGTAACTATGTCACTTTTATTTTAATGGCACAATCAATTTTATAGATGAAAGTTTGAATTCAAACTTAAGGAAACTGTAGCTTTAGGCAGACAGCCAAAGCTTGAATTACTGTACTTAGTAACTTGAGGGAGAAAAAATTATTTATAGAAGGTTACACATGTCTATATTTTTTATAAAGAACTCTTGATTGCTTTTGTTTTATGTCTCTTTGGAACTGTTGACTAGAAATCATATAAGAAAAAATAATAAACTAGATAGCTCAAACTTAAGTGGCCAAAAACAGGAACATATGTGTATGGTCTCAGAATAAATATTAATCAGGACTGTGGTTGGATTTTAGAGTGAAGCTATCATGGTTTGACATGATGGAAACTATTCTTGCCTCTTAACAAGAATGATGTTTATGTTTTTGTCTTATTTAATCTGAAGCTGTTTACATTTTCCTCTTATTTGTTCCAAGGATATACTCTTTCCTAGCTGAAGGATTATTTAGACTGGATAGTTTTGAACAGCTGTGTGATCTCTGAAATTTTAGACAAAAAAACCCTCTTAACTAATGCTGAGGTGTGGAGCTCGAATCTCTCTGAGCTTCAGATTTTGTATATGGTTAAAAACAATAGGCCCTTCACTGGCCCTTTTTGTGGGGAGTGGTAAAGGTGTAATTGAGGGGTTTTATGTCAAATGGGGCATGAGTTCCTTATGAACCAAAATATAAGAACATTTTTTCATATGCTAATATGTGTTAATTCTCAATAAGTCTCATAATTCAGAACTGACTTTTCCAGTCAACCTAAACTTTTTTTTGTGTGTTTGGGTTTTTTTGAGGAAATTTTTCTTAAAACAAGTGAAATGTCAGGGTATTTTTAAAAACCTTGTTCTAAGGTAATGTTAAACTCTCTAATTTGTATTTAAAACTAAAGCTGTTGAGGATTAACTCTTATAATGGGTAGAGTAAGAAATAATCTGAATTAGTTTTCTAGAAAAGAGATCATTAATAGAGTGTGTGGAGGAATGTGTGAGGGTGATTGTTTCGTCTTCTGTACACTGGCTTTTCTAGCTAATACCTAAATAAGGGAACAAGGCTATCTCTACCAGGTTCCACAAAATTATTTCCAATCAATCTAAACAAAAATCAGGAATTTCTGGTTTTGCCCAGTGGCCAAAATGAAAATGCAATACTGATTTGGCATCACTTGAATTAAACTGTGTTTAAGTGCCCCCCAGAGACTCAAAGGTCTGCATGTATATTCTATAATATATATGTGCTATATTTTTAGTGACTAAAGGGTTAATATACATTAAAATATTTCCTATTCCATACCTGCCAGTTTAATAATATTTTAGGATTATGAGTAGTGGTTTTTAAATACGTTCAAAGCTTGCAAGCTGTGCATTCCAGGCTTTCTGGTAACAGCTGGAAATCCCTAATTATAGTTCACAGGTTACACATTCATCTGGCAAAATCTGTAAATAAACCCTGAAAGGCGAGAATTCCACTTCCATAGTTAAATTCTGAATGCTGCAGACTCCATCACCAGGGAATGGGCAAATAACTCTCCAATAATATTACCTTGCAGCACATGAAAAGATTAAAACATCCACCCCTTGCCAGATTAAGAAAGGATTATGATGTTAGTATTTATGAAATACACAGGTTGCTTATATTTGAAAAATATTTGAAATACTTGGATAAACTTGCCGGTTTCTTGCTGATTTCACAACACGGATAAAAAATAAATGGAACTACATCAGGCTTCCACATAATGGCAAATCTCTCTCCAAATCTGTCTGCCTTTTTCACACTTGTTTGTGGGGGCTGAAATCTTACCCATCCAAAAGACAAGGCAGTGGATGCAGAGTGGACTGGAGTTACCTGTGGTCTGACTCCCACGGTGCAGTGGATGTCACACACTTCACTTCAGCCCCCTGACCACCTTCAAGATTAGCAGCTGCCTGATTTCTTGCTCAGGCTTGCAGGAGGACTGGTACTTCATAATCCAAGCGTTTATGCCAGAAGATGTGATTAGAGAATCACCTTTTAGCAAAAGGCAGCAATGCAGCATCCCAGTTGTTGAGTCCTTGACCCAGACTAGAGGTAGAGCTGACTAACCACTCTCTCAACACAACTCCCAAACCATAATGAATTACAGTAATGAAAATGGCTAAAATTTAAGGGTTAGGAATAATTTCCCAAAATAATTATATTTATTCTTAGGATTTCCGGTTTATTTAGTTAAGGGATGTTTGCTCAGATTCCTCAGTAGTTTTTAAAGGTAGAGGTAAACATATATCAGTATATAGAGCCACATGACATAATTGTATCACTCAGTGGCAATTAAAATGCAAGCTTCCATGGAGATACACCCACCAGTTAGAGAAATCCATGTCAGTCTTTTTCATTTTTTCAGAGAACTTCTCATTTTTGCTTGGATAGAAAACATTTAAGCTATTTATTTATGCACTTAACACAATTAAAACAAAATAAACCAGCCAGAAAAAAAATGCAATTTGCCTATGATTGTCACACATCAGCCTTACCAGCATCAGTCAGTCTGAGTGTCCTGAGGCACTAGCAGATGTAATGTCTGACAGAAAACTGTTTTACTGATTTCCTGTTCCAGCAAATATAGGTCTTACTGAGCAACACTCATCATCTAGCTGGCAATAAAGATAACGTGAGGATGTTTGCATTTATAATGTGTGATTGAAACTGCACCCATTGCTTTCCTTTTCTGTTGCATTTTTGGAAAAGGCTGCTCTTCCTTGCCTTCAGAATTTGTTCTTGCTTAATGAGACTTAGAAAATATGTTCTGTCTGCATTTCTGATCTCTCCTATGCCACTGTAACCCCGCTGATTACAAGGGTCACACAGGGTGAGGGGGTGTTTTGTGCATAGAACTTCTGAAACTGAAACAGTTTGTGCCTCTGAAATACCGCATCCAACAATTAAAACACCGCAAATTAAAACTGCTTATGCAAATACATTTATCTTCTCTTGGCAAACTCCTGTGCAGAGGACTTTTTCATGTACTTGCTCAAGTGTGAATGCATCACTCTACCTATTTCAAAAAACGAGATCAGTACTTACAACGTGTCCTTTTATCTCCTGTTCTTAATGGGGCTGTGCCTGCAAAGGTTCTGCTTTTCCTCTGTGCAGAGGTGGCAGGTACAGCAAGCAGTGATGACAGCAGGCACCACTGTGGCACAAACCTGTGTAAACAGTGACCCTAGACACCCAACAGCTTGCCCAAAGATTAGTTTCCTCTCTATAGCTTTGAGGTTTGTTTTTTTGTTGTTGTTTTGTTTAGTACTTTTTTTTATTTGGCACTCTGATGTTGCTCATGTTCAGCACAGTACCAAAAACAGACATGGTGAAGAGCCAGAGCTCAGGTGAATGTGGGAGAAGAACAGAATATTCACGTGCCAAACCTTGTTAATGCTTCATTTAGGGGTTGGCTGATCTCTGTACACTCTTCACCGTTAAAGGGAATGTGCTCCAATGTAGGTAATGCAAATTATAACCACAGCTGATCCATGAGGTCCCCTCTGTATCTACAGGCCCATTCTTTGGGATGGATCTTCTCATGTAGGCTCCACGTGTGTCCAGCTGGCCAAACCCCTGCTCAGTCTTCCTACAACCAGCAATGCCTGCACACCTCTGTGTGTTAAAACACTCCAATGAAATCCCTTGAAGGATGTGCAGGGCTATTCCCAGCGCAGAGATCCTGGGCACAGCTCTGCTGTGATGGTGCCCTCCCTGCCCCACACACCAGACTGCACTCATCATTTTCCCAGTTAAACCCACAGGACCATCAAAACAGATGATTCTGAATCCTGACTAACACTTTTCTAAAAGGAAGATGGGAGCTTATTGCTACCTTCAGCTGTGCTTAAGAGAAATGTTACAATAGAGAACGAGGAGTTATTGTTATAGAGAACAAAGTGTTCCTTCTGCCAATCATTTTTATGCATTTGCTATTTACTCATGCTGGCATTAATCCTGCTGGATGGGCCTTATGCAGCAGAGCAGGAGCCAACATACTCAATTGATGGATATTTTCATCATTTGTTGTTCTTAACACTGTGCTTCAGTCACAAACCAGTTTATATAACCATTCCTAAGAGTGAACATTCAAATGTGCATATTTTTAACTGTTTTTATTGCACCTCAGATCATATTCATTGCACAATTAGGAAGGAAAAGCTTATACTTTTTTGTTACAGATGTGGTGTTTCATACTTTTGCATATGCAAATTCATACTGAAACGAAATTTCTTAATTTGTTGTGGTCAGATATTATTCCGAATATTGAAGTGTGCCTTACAATGTGTGACCCATTTGCTGCAATTTGGCTTGTTGCTATAAGGGATTTACTGATTAGTCAAGAGGAATGAGAGAAATGTGACATTTAATTATTCTGTGATGAAGGAATGCTTTATCACAGGACAAAGGTACACATAATGAGAACAGGTGGATCATGTGAAAGCACATGGGAAAGTTCTGCAAAGGAGAGAGAGGAAAAATGAATTTGTGAATGGAATTTATTAGCATCTGTGTAAAAAGCCTTTAAAGCCCTTTAATATACAGCTGTAAAACAAGTTTACAAGTGGAGGTACCCAATACTTACAGTTTTAGTGTATGCCACTTTATGTTTGTATGTTTGAAACAATCATTTCCACACATAGAGAAAATCAAAGCACCTGGTTTGTAGCACATGCCCCAGTGTGCAGGAAGCTGGGGACACCTTTCTAGCTGGCACTTGATAAGAGTGAGCTGTTCCTGTGAAACAGGCATATTCTCTTAATTATTTATGGAGTTACAGGAAGGAGTAACAGGTTGGGAAATGGCAGCTTTAAGAAAGCAACCCACCTGTATCTCCTGGGTAATAACCCTGATGCTGAATTTATGTTGTTCATGCATATGATAGCTGAAAAATATTAAACAGAGTTGCATAAAGCCCCAAACCAAAAAATTACATTTCTGTTAGAGAATTGTCCTTAAAACAAGTTGGCTTTTGCTGTTTTCTTCACCCTGTACTCAAGTTTCAACAACCTCTGATGGCTTTAGCAAAGCAAATTGCAATGATGCCTGGGAAGCACAAGGTCTAAGCAAATACTTGTGAAAATGACCTTCAATATCAGGGCTAATGGAACAAGATCTACAAGATCTCATTTCTTTGTTATACCAGTAAAAAACCCCCCAGCCCTCACTGATTTGGATGCAATGTTCCTCTTTTTGCAGGGCTCTAAACAATTTATTCTTCTGTGGGGGAGGCAATATGTAAAAAGCCAGAGCGTTAAGACCTTTGAGTATTGCTAGATGTAGTCTGTAATGTCTTAAGTAATTAATTTTAATACTTGATTCTTACATGGCTGTGCCCAGCTGAACTGAGAATGTGAAGAGTTGCTGTGCTGTAGAGACAGCAGTTTCTCCTCTAGTGAGGAGTGCAAAAATGCTGAAAGAAGCAGAGAGGGAATGGAGGACATAGGTACGTTTAATTTTTGTTCCTGTCCTACTGAGAAATCCCATCTCAAGCTAAATTACTTTAAGCTAAATGTAGCTTAAAGTGGGAGAAAGGGTACTGCACTGTAAACTTAAGAGCTCACACACTTACGGTTTTATAATTTGTTCTCTGAACCAGAGGTGCACATGAATCCAGTCTCTGCCACGCACAGATTCCCTGTGCTGCTGTGAGATGTTCTTATTGCCCTTCAACTGCAAAATTGCCCTCTCTGAAGAGGTGTAAAGGTGTGTTGCCTGTTAATAGTGCTCTAGGGGGAACAAAGAATGATTATATCGATTTCTACCTTCAGCATTATTGAAAAAAATTATGGATTTACATGTGCACTCAGCTACATGTGTGTAGCTGCAGGATTACAAATGGAAGGTACCTGCTGTTGAAAGGGAATTCCTCAAAGTGTCATGCAAACATTCACCTGGGCAGGAAAGGAGAAGAAATTAGAATTTCACTGCTTCAGCTTAGATCCTACAAATAGCTGAAAGTAGTTTTTTGTGCATGGAGATGATTTATTCTTGTCTGCTTTTCTACCCAGTCACCCTTTTGTTGCAGACGAGAAACTGCTCTGACTCTTGGATATAATAATGTCCTTTTAAGCCTTAAAACAGAGACACAGAAGGGTTTTGGTTTTGTGCTTGGTCTGCTTGGCTTTTTCCTGAAAATAAAACAAAGCCTAACAATTATTAGCCCGTATGTTGAGCTTACACGCTGTAAATACGAAGTCATTAACAAAAGCCCTTAGATGACCTGCTATTCTGTGGTGAGGAGGGTGAGTGACTAATGAAACATCTTCTCCCTGATGTCTTCACATACCAGTGATTGTTTAGCTTCCCCATCCAGTGTGCTGGTTATGTGGAAAATATCAGCAGACTCTGATCAATATTGGCATAATTATATTTTATTTACAATACCTAATACCAGTTTTTAATATAGTGGAATGTTCACAAGGAAATGAGTGAACTTCAAAAAAATATAGTAATGTGATGGTTTTAGTAAGTTTTGCAGGATTTTTGCAGTTTGATTCATTTGCTGTGTGGCAGCTTTGGAATCAAAGTATGTCACAGCAATGAGGTCACGAGCAGAGGCAGTGCAACAGTCTGGGTCAATGACTCTCCATAGCTTTGAAATTTTAAATTTGTCTCACTCGATAGGGAGGAATATTTGTAAAATGTTAAGGCCTATTTTCTTCTTCTTTTTTTTAAATTATTTTTATCTTTATATTTTTTTAATGTGGAAAACTTGTGGTTAGGAGATTTGTTTGTAAGCCAGGTAAGCTCAGGGTTAGTCTGTTTATCATGGCCCATGTATGTGCTCACTGCCTGGGTGTTTCATAGAGAGATGTGGGTACTTCCAGGAGGATATTCAGCCTTGTGCAATCTGACTCTTCTTCCATGGGTGTCTCCTGAAAGTCAAGTGAAGATGATTAGACTTCTAAATTAAGTTTCGGTTAGTTTTTAATTCTCTCTGCTTTAGTCACCTATAAGTCTTGTACAGCACCCCATGCCATGGGGTTTTGCTCTCATTTACACAGCAGCCTTTAAGTTCTCTAATACAAACAATAAACTCACACTTGTAACTCTGGGACACTGAGCAGAATTTCTCCTGGTCTGTGTGCAATATTTGAGTTCAAAGTCAGACACCTGGAATTTGGGCTAAGACTGCTGACAATCCACCAATTGTGCTCACAGCTTTGGCTGTGTAAACACCTGCATTTCTAAGGCACAGATAGGAAATTTGTTCATTTTATATAGGCTACCAGGCAGCCTTCAAACAGGAGTGATTTTTTAGCCAGCCTGGTCTTGCCAGGTTTGATATGGCTTTGTGCCATGTGTTCGATTTAAACTTGTAACTTAAGTAGCCATATCTCATTTCCGAACACCTGAGCCATGCAGAAAGCTGGTTCTACTTTAAACTTAAATGGTTTTGCAAAGCTCTGCAGCAGAGTATCCACACATCACAAATGATGCAACCTGACAGACATAAAGTGGAATTAAAGTGAAATACGTGTACTGGTTAAAACAAAATCATCTCTGTCATGAATGAGAAAAACAAACCAGATGGAACTATGTACTTGGTCATGCATCAGAAGATTCTCAGAGTCTTGTAATACAGTGTAATTTAATAAAGGGGAAAGCCCTTCAATATTCAAAATGCAATAAAGTGAAAAATGTGATTTTGTAATCATGCTGGAATTTAGTATCAATAACTGCAAAATAAAGAGTACATTGATTACATGACATTAGGGCTTAAGAAGAATATACGCATTGATTTATGAATGATTGAGTTGATATACACTTCAATTGTAGCATCACCAGCATGCTGACAAAGTGGCTTTATATCAGCATACCCCACACTAAAAGGAAGATTATATTGTTAGGGAGTGGAGTTGTGGTTACAAGAAAGGGCAGTGTCCCAAGGACTTGAGCCAGCTCTCCCCATCTGCAGAAGCGCTCAGAGCTCAGAAAGGGTCCAAGCAGGCAATTCTTCACACGCCCTCTGTTCCCCACCACTGTGCAAGTTTGGTGTGATGGTTTTCCTGGAGCCACAGGGAAGTCAGCACTCCTCATGGCTGGGATGCAAAGGATTGGTGTCACTGGGAAAGGCTCATCCTTCCAGGGACAGTGCACACAGCACTGCTGGGCAGCTGATGGGGAGAATGTGCCTGAGGAACTATTCACTGTGAGACACAGATTAAACAAGATAAGGCTACAGGCTTTACACTTATAACAAATGCTGTTTGAGGTGGTTGTATGCAGACCCTCCTACCCAGGGATGATTACAGTATCTGACTAATTTCTGTGCTCTGTATTATCTGCCTTATTCCATTGCTGGACAGGCAAAGCCTGTACTACATGTGGTATATCAAACCCTTCTCAGATCACAGTAACAATGCAGAATATAAGGAAGATAAATGCCTTTGAACTTTTACTAAAGCTCACAGAGTCACTTCAGGTACACCCGTGACAATTTTATCCAGCTTTAGCATACAAATGTTTTCTGTGCTCCTTTTCTCTTGCAATAATAAATACAACTAACAAAAGTGCTTTCTGTATTAGGCAGTTTAATCACAGCAATACGGTCGGAATCCAGGAAGAGGAGGTCTTAGGTACCAGAAGTCCTTGGGGATTTTTATTACTGGAAATGGGATCTTTGCCAGAATCTGCAAACTCTCTTTCTAGAAAAGACAAGATGAAATGGCCTCTTAGTATAGGATTGTGCCAGACGTTTTAGTTTTCAGGAATCTGTGTGGGTTTTTTGGTTTTTTTTTGGTGTGATTTTTTTCTTAACTTAGACGACAGTCAATTTAATTTGTAAATCAGTTGAAAAAGGACATTTTAAGCTATAGAAGCCTCCATGGAAAACAAATTTCTCTTGGCAATCAAGATAGCTTAACAACCATACACATTGTCAAAGGGAAAAATTACATTTTTCCTTAACACAGATCATATACAGATGACTGATTTCTCTTTCAAGTTCAGGCACAAAGGGGCTGTTTATTTATATTCAGAATCTGACCTAGCTCTTGAAGAGATGAGGAATGGTGGCTAACAGGCTTTCAAAATGCTTCTTGGCAAGGAGTGCAAGATAACAATCAGTGTAAGTATAAATAGCTCAGAATGGTGATAACAGGAGTGAAGTTGTTGCTCCAGATAATTTGCAATGCTTGCCCACCTAGATGTAATCAGAAAGGGTTTTTTTTACAGTACATATCAATTTTGAAGCTGCTTTGGATACCAGCTACTTCTCTGATTGGGATGTGCTAGGACTCTGTCTACACAAACAGAAAGCATCACCTTATTCTCCCTTTAATTAGTATAGATAAAACTAAAGGGTCCCTTGCAGCATGCTCAGTTTTAGTGATCTACTGCCCAACTGTGGCAGCTTGGTGTGTACTTGCAATACCCACCAATTCCAGGTGGTTTGTATCCTGTTCTGCATTCACATAGGATTGTTTAACTTATAAAGTCATGCAAAATCTGGATGTGGTCAGCAGAGTACAATTGATACCAAGGGAAAGGTGATGATGTATAAAGAACTGCATAAAAATATTCTTCCAATGAGGTTTTTCTCCTTTGTACTTCCAGGGGTGCTGCCCTGACAGGGTGTTTGCCCAGCTTTGACTTTGGAGTTTCCTTTTAGTTGTGTCCTTTGCCAAACTGGTGTAATTTGCTATGTCAAATGGACTTTCCCATTTAATTTTGAAACTAGTAGAAAAGAAACATTGTCTTTGCTGTTCATACGCCTTGCTTTGCAGGATTGTGGGTTTTTTGGAGATTCATATATAGTACCCCCATAATGGCAGAGGAAATGCTGGCTGTGTGATTTAGGCTTGTGTCTCCCACAAGAGAGTGTAACTGGGTTCTTCGGCTCTAAAACCATTATCACCCTATCTCTCTAATCTTTTTATAGCCCACTGGTTTGATAGGGATTGGGGCAGGATAGATGTGAAACTGCTAACATTACTCAACTGCATTCAATAAAACTTATAGTTGATTTATATAATCATATCAATTTTTTTTAATATTGGAAAACCTGAGTTCTTTCTCCTGCTATTACCTTTATAGATATAGATTTTAACTTGGTACTGCTCAGCTGTCTAGCCTTGCTGGTCACTGCCTGCTTTATTCCTCTTCTAGAGCTAACAAAGAAGGTGATAGACTTAAACTTTGGAAAGTATAGCATGACCTGGAAACTCACTGTATTATCAAGTGAGATGAATAGAGATGCACCACTCAACGAAATTGCAGGACTCTAAAGAGCAAAGGGTGTCTTTGAAAGGGAATCTTCACTAAATTATTTTTTGTTTGTTTTTAATGTTATGTAATCCAGGAGCCTAGGTTTTACTGGGTTGACACCAAGAAAACAATCTTGTGGTTTGCTGGTTCCTTGATAAATCTGTGTGACTTTGTGTGTTTCTGTCTGTCAGCTACACTGCAGGAACATGTGTGCTCTGCAAAAAGCACCATGAAGTTTTGCTATATCTAACTTGAGATGTCTTGAAAACTAGAGCATTGCAGAACATTTACGGAAGGCTCTCTGAAGGCTGTTTTTCAAGCTTGAAAATGCAGGTTTCCTTCCCAGAACAGTGGAAACACACATGGCAAGAGAGCTTATTGATGTCCTCTTGGAAAGTATTACTTGGTAAGGGTTGGACTATGTAATGGATGTGTTTCTAAAGAAAGCCTGAAACAGGAAGGCTTCTGAGTGCCCCAAAATTAATCTTCAGGCACTTCTGAAGATTTGCATGTTCAATACAACTCTGCTGATGCAATAGGGACTATAGAAAAAATAAATAATTTTGAAACTTAAGGCAGATACAGCTGGGCTGCTTTTCCCAAGCTGCTTCCTGACTTACATTTTCTGTTAAAACTACTTATGCCTTGCTTTTATCTTGCTAGATTAGAAGAACTTTCTCTCCTGAAGCAGTTAATTAAATGCTGCTTTTACTGTTAGCTTAATGCCATGTCTATTAGCAGTTTAATAATGGAGACAGAAGGTTGAGCACCACCTCAAACTGAAAAAGTTTGTCACAGTTTGTCAAGACACTGAAGAAAACAAGAATTTTTAGCTTAAGAAAACCTGAGAACACATTAAAATGTCTGATCTGTGTTTTTTCTGTCAGTGCAAGATTTCTTTATTTACAATTTCATCAGTGTACTGCTGGATGAATCAGCCACAGATTTCCAGTGAACAAAAAGTAAAGGAATGTTCTTTATTGTTAAGACAGAAATAAACCCACCAACAATAGAAGCTGAGAGAACTTAAAAGCAAGTGTGAGTTAAATGAATACGTAGTGTAGTCTTGCTGATGAGACATAAAACGAAGGGCCTGACTGCTTATGGTAATTAACAATCCAATGGCTCTTTTTGTAGGGCAGGGCATAGTAGCCCCAGTGTCCTGGCCCATTTCCAAATATGTGTTCATTCTCCTTCAAATCTCCCTGAAGTATCAATTTGATATGGTATTCTCTCCTCTCTTTCCTCTCATAAACCAATATGTACTGGGGCTACTGTTTCCCAATCCAGGAGCAGAACTTGGGGATTCTCCAAAATAAATAAATGCTAAAAGTTATTTTTGTTGTTTTAGTGCAAATACTTCCTGACATACCTTTTCCTTGCATCTCTGCAATGAAGTGTAGTCATTTCAGTGCTCACCCCTCTGTGGGATCCCAGTCTATTGGAGAAAGTCGATTTGTTCTTAATCATATACCTCTGTTTGTTCATGCTCCCCTTTTCTGACAGTTTGAAATATGATCTGGCTATGACCAACCTTTAATTCAGTATTAAACACCCTGTTTGTGTGTAGCAATATTCCTCCCTCCTTTCTTGCTGTATGGGTATTTATTACCAAAAACCCCAGGATCTCTCTCTTAAACCTGGAGATTGGTGTGTACAATTTTAGGGCTTGTCTTGAGTGTTGAGATGCAAAGAAAGTGTCTGTCTTGGTGTTGGTCTCTTCCCTGAGATGCAAGGGAGATTTTCTCTGCTTGTACCAGCCCAGGCACTTTTCCATCAGCCAGTGGGTCCCTTCCCACAGGAGCCAGTTCTCTGTGAACTGCTCCAACATGGCTCTACTCATGAGCAGCAAAACTGCTGTGGCATGGGTCACTCTTCCATGGGGTGCAGTCCTCCTCCAGACTGGAAGCAGAGCCCCCTCTCCTCTGGGTCTCCCACTGGATCACAGCCTCCTCCAGACATCCACCTGCTCTGGCATGGGCACCTCTGCCACGGGCTGTGGGTAGATCTCTGCATCCCCCCTGGATCCCCAGGGGCTGTGGGTGGATCTCTGCATCCCCATGGATCCCCATGGGCTGCAGGGACTCATCTGCTTCCCCATGGTCTCACCGTGGCCTGCAGAGGAATCTCAGCTCCAGCACCTGGAGCCCCTTCCCCTCCTTCTCCACTGACCTTGGTGTCTCCACGTTGCTTTCTCTCACGTGTTCTTGCCTCCTCCTCTCTAACTGGCTGCAAAACTTCGGACTGTTTTGATTTTGCTCTTAAATATGTCATCACAGAGGCATTACCAACCCCTGTCTTTGGCCCAGTTTTGGCCAGCAGCACGTCCATCTTCAGAGCCATCAGGGATTGGTTCTGCTGGACACGGTGGAAGTTTCCAGGAGCTTTTCACAGGACCCATCTCTGCGGCCCCTGAGCTACCAAAACCAGGCTGTGCAAAACCAATACAATATTAGGGGATAGCTTTGGTACACTTGACAGCATAGCTGAAGTGAAAGGATGAGTCCATTCTAATGTGCATGTACATTAAAAATACTTAAATATATAGAAAGATATATAACTTATGGGGTTTTTTGGTTAGGAATATTGTCAGATCTGTTAGGCTTGGTCTGTCAGCAGACGAGCAACAGGATCTGTGTAAGGCCAGCATCAGTCTGGGATGGTGATGGATCCTGGGCTCAGTTCAGTGATCTAAAAGTAGTGCTTAGTGATAAATTTGAGGTGTCCCAGAGATCCGAGGATTCCCCATTAGGCTGCAGGTACAGCAGACCTACAGGAAACTCAAGCACTCCCAGCTGAAGCTGGGTGGAGTCCCCCAGGGCATCTCACATGGCACCAACAGCTGTCTTTGGGCAATGGGTTGAGCCCTTCACTCATGTCAGAGGCAAAATTTTTACTGACTTCCCTGGGACCCTGTTTTTCCTTTATAATAGGAATTAAATAGTTCCAAATTAAATTTCACCATTTTCTTGCAGCAGCTGCTGAAAGCTGCTCATCCTGGGATTATTCCTGCATGCTGCTGCCTAGAGTTGTATTAGCAGAGGTATATGAGAAACCCCCTGAAACTTTCATTGTTTTCACAATTTGTTTAGTCAGTTGTTTCTTTTAATGCAATAACCTAACTTCAAATTTTATCAAAAAATAAGTGAAGAAAATCTCTAAGAAAAAAATGTGGGAAATGATACAACACTGTCATGTTCTTGTTTTTAATAGCTGTGAAAATATATTGTTGGGCTTTCTGAATTGCTATACTCAGTAAGGAGCAAACACAATTAAAGCCAGAATATACTGCATCACAACATGTACTAAATTAATTTATCTTGACAAATTTCGTGTAGTTTAAATAATTCATACTGTACTTTTATTAAAATCTGAAAGGAAAAGTAATGAATTCTTGGTTGCATGGTGTCTTACTGTAAACCTCTTACATTATTAAAATTATAAATGTAATCACTTGAAATGGTTGCTTTTTTTTTCCCAAATGAAACTGTTTGAGGTGGCTTTTTGAAGAGAATGATGATATGAGAAAAGTTGGAGGTAAAAGGGAGTGCTTGAATGTGATATTGCACAGATCCCAGTGCAGTGCCAGGGCAGTCAGTATTGTCTCCACTCTGCACAAACCAGGGACCAGAGAAGTGGAGAGGGGTCAAAGAACTTGCAAACAGTCCTCCACAAAAACAGTGGCACAAGTGGAAGCAAGACTTTAACAACTCTGTTCTTTTTCAAATTCTTTTTCTTCCCTGCACTAGCACCCCTAAATTCCTGTGCAATGATTTTTTGTCAGTCTACAATATTTCTTTCCATTATGAATTCTTCGTGGCTTTGTCTCCAGTGACTTTGTTGACCACCATTGTACATGTTTGTGATTAATGTCTTCATCCTGCTTTTTAATCTAGTTCTAGTTTATGGTTCTTGGAAAAAAAAATAGGTATTTCCTGTGGGAAGAGATTTAAACTCTTGCTGCATGAAAACTTTACCCTCTCCTCTATACAGTCTCCTGAGCATAAGGATGGGAACAGAGGATCATAACCTCAGGTGCAATAGAAAGCAGCTGGAGAAGATGATTCTTAACAAAGCAAAGTTTGGTTTATGCAAATTCTAACCGACTGAGTGAATATTAGCTGAAAACATATCTTATAGTAACAAAACTGCTTCTGAAGAGTATGTTTGACAGCCATCATTGAGCTTAGATTTGCTGAAAAATTTTTTTTCATGTAAGTTCTCTTTTCCTCTTTGAGGAGTGTGATTGTGAAATAAGTGAACCATAATCATCATCACAACTACAATGTCAACCATTTTATTCCCTCCTAACATTTTCTGAGAGCTGTTTTTTGGAAAGCATGCCCTGAATAGGAGGGCAGGCTGTGTTCCCTGTGAATTCCTGATGCTGTAGTTCTGCTCCTTCTCAAGGCCCTTCTCAGTAGTTTAACATGGGGTTTTGTGCTATTCACCGTGACAGCACAGTCTCCTGACCTTCTCAGTGACATTGTCCTCACTCTGTTTCCTCTCACCATATCCCAGTTCCTTTGTCTTCTCCCCATTTAGTTTAGAGGTGTTGATTTTAGCCTCATTACAAGCCCATTACAGGATCCAGTGTCACTGGCAGGAATTCAAGAAAGGCTCCATAATGCAATAGTTGGCCATTTGCAGAGGAGTGCCATAAAGAGATGCTTCCCCAAAGACCAGTGGGTTCCAGCCTCTTTAATGCTCTGTTCGTTTTAATGGATGCCAAATTCACATGCAGTGTTCAAACTATAATAATAACTTATATATAAAACAGGACTGAAAATGTGTACACTGTAAAACGTTGCAGACTCTACATTCAACAATGTGAGCAAGCTGTGCTGTAGCTGCCCACTTCAACACAGAAAGTCTTTTAAGTGTTTTATCCTGGTATTGAAGACTTTTTGGAGGATGTTTGTGTCATGCAAGTATGTGTGAGATTTTTCTTTCTCTCATGCCCCTCCCTGAGAGGCTGACATTCATAGGACCCCTAAAAGTCAGCTGGAATGTCTGACACTGGCAGTATTCAGGCATTGTGGTAAACATGAACTCATTTGTACAGATAGATGCTCCTTTTGCTGTTGTTTTTGCTTTAAACTGTAGTGCTGTGGATATAGCTGGATCAGCAAGCTGGCAGAAAGGAGATATATATGTGAATATATATATATATAAAAAAAATACCATTGGGGAAGACAAAATATTTAAATCCAGAAGAACAGAATAGTCTTAATTTTCCTACTTTTTAACCAAACATTTTTTCAGATTTCACCATATTTCAGATTTGTTTGGCTCCAATGAATTTTATTATCTTTACTTTTTGCCACCCGCAGTGAACTGATTGACCTTTGATCTTCCAAATGAGTCACCACTGACACAGACAAGTCCAGGAGAGACAACCTGAGGTTGTTTAGTTTCTACAGATACAGTGCTATAGCAGCTGTTTGGGTTGTTGTTGCTGTTGTTTTGGTGGGTTTTTTTTGTTTGTTTGTTTGTTTTTCATTTAAACTCTGGTAATTTTCTTACTTACAGTTTTAGAAAAGTTCAAATCTTACCCTGAGTATGTCTTTGAATGAGTTATATCCTCTTCTTGAGGGACTTCTACTGTTTTAAATCACAGGAAGTCCATCTGGCTTTAAAAATGCCCATATAGTTTGCAACATGTGGACTAGATGATGATTTTCCTCCGGGAATGTAGACACCATCATTCATTGGCAAGTTTTCAAAACTTGTAATATTCTCTTCTTAACTGTGCTGAGAAGAACGAATGAAGAATCCATTTATTCCCTGTGGACAGAAATGTAGTTAAAGCTGTATTCATATGGTTTCCTTGGTTTGACTGAAAACTTTCTAAATCCCAATTGTGTCAGTCAGCAGTTGTATCGCTTTAAGCTCTTCACACAAGACAAATCACTGAATCAGTGAAATGTTTGTGTGAATCATGAATCAGTGTTTCCAGTGCAGGCAAACTTTTCCCTGGAAGGCAGGCATGGCTTGGGCAAGTGAATCAGAACTAAATTGCACCCAACTTGGTTGGTTTGCAATTCCATCTGCTAAAGGTCTGACCAAAGCAGCAGACTGGGGATAAACCATCTAAAACAGTCATGTCCGAGCTGGGTTGAACTGTTGTGGTTCATTGTTCCCCACAGCATGCTCTTCCCAACCTAGGTTTTTCTTGTGTTAGCTTTTAAACATGTGAATTATTACACATTTATTTATGTAATCTCTTTTTATTTTATCTCTGGTGGATTTTCTGTAGTGTATCACCAGTCCATAAGGATTTGATTTTCTCTGACAAGCAGAATTCCTTCTCATCTGCAAACAGGAGCACCCAGAAACCATATCAGCCCAGAAGTGCCAATATTTTAGGGTGTTTCAGAACATTAATAGAAAACTTAGTTAAATGTGAAAATAAATTATGTTGTTTACCTTATGCAATAGATATATCTTCCTACTGTACTGTAACCTGGAACTGTTTCAGAAACAAATAACTTGTTCAAATGTTTATTCAGCTAGAGGTTCTTCATGGCTGTGAATCACACAGTACATCATGCTGATAAAGTCGGAGTTAGCAGCAGTTCTCTCAAAAAATCCTCTGGCTTTTATTCAACAATTCTGTGAAGAGTTCCTTCCATTCAGAAACTTCCTGGTTCTAATTAGCTTCTTCCCACTTATTTTCCACCAACATTTTTTTAGTTAAAAAATAAATTATTCATTTCAATAAGATGTTGTACCTGTCTCTGACAAAAAGGCTATAAACAAATACACCAGTTTTCTGTTTCAGTAGCAGATTAAATATATTTTGTAGCATAGACTATTTCTGGAAAAACAATCTGGGGAGAAATCTACTATGTTACCCAATGTACTTATTAAACCACATTACTTTTTCAAAAGCAACTATGACCTCTTGATTTGTGTGTATTAGGAAATTTAAACTGAAACTTAATCCATTGGAATTAAATGTAGATTGCATAAATGACATCAGATCCTTCTCCCAGCCCTCATTCAAAATTAAAGAGGTTTTAATTTAGGTTAGAAAAAGAAGTAAATTCAAATGTATTTGGTTTACTTTGTATTGAATCTGAAGGAGAGCTTCCATGTAGCAGTTTAACATTAGTAACTTTGAAAATTCTGTCAAAAATGAAAACATGACAAGATGCAGAGAATTTGACTTATGATACTGCATGATTTGATATAGCACGTGTGTACTTGTAGTTTTCTGCTACAAAAATAAAACAAGCAAGCTTGAAACATGTTCAATCTTCACTTAGCTCAAAAAGCTGGCTTTTTTTCAAAAAGCATCTGATTTCTGTTGCTGATGATGTAAACAGAAGATAAATTTGACAGTCATCTTTTCAGATAAAACGGGAAAGGTGAAGCTATGAAAGAGAATGATGGCAGCATCTGCTGCTGCACAAACTACAAATGAGCTGAGAGCCAATCATGTCCTGAACTCCCAATGGCCACAGTAAATGTGGCACCAATGTAGGCATGTGGAGAGCTGCTTTGGAGGAGGGAAATGACCTGCAGGATAACGTGGAACACGGGTATAATGCATTGGTAGATGATATCGGTGTGCTTCCTTAGCAATAATTTTCTGGATATCAAGGAAAGCCTTCTGTGAATGGAGTGAATCCCACCCTGTGGCAATGTGTGCCTGCGTCACAGAATGGGGCTCGTTCCCATGCAGGGCTGCAGCAGCATTATATATCCCTGGCATTTTATCAGCATGTCCTGCAGCTCAGCACCCCAGCACCAACAAACTGCAGCAGACAGGAGGCACTTGTGCTCCTGTGGCCAGAGTGTACATCAGCCCATTTAGAGCTACATCGAGGCAGAAACGATAAACAAATATTCTTAATATGCTATGATTATCCAAATGTCTGATCTGAAAAGAACAGACTGTACAGTTGCAAATTGGGATGCATTTACCTTACGATAGAGACACAAAAAAGAAGCTAGGAAAGCCAGTTTAGAAATTTTGCTAGATTTTGTCAAAAGTCTTATCTGAAGAATATGACGGGGAAATTTTAAAGGGAACTTTTTTTCATTCTCACTAGAGTTAGTGAGTAGGAAAAAGATCCTTGCCACATGCCCCAAAATCCAGCTGGGTCAATAACCTCGTCCTGCAGTGATACCCTCTAAGAGAAGTTTTGGGTTTTTTTGCAGGAGTTGAGGAGCAAGCTAAATGAAGAGTGGAATGACACTTCTCCTGTTTTGACAATTCCAGAGCTGCGGATAATATTTTCTTTATTTATATAGTAGGTCTTGGTGAAAATCTGTTGTCTAAATTATGTGGGGTTTTTTTAGTTTTTTGTTGTGTGGTTTTTTTTTTCTTTTTCAACTGCCCTATGACTTTGGCACACACAACATCCTGTGGCAAGGAATTCAACAATTAAATTATGCATTGTGTGAAAAAGTACTTCCTTTTGTTTGTTTAAAACCTGTTGCCTGATAATTTAATTTGGCGCCTGCTGCTGTTTTTATGCTTAAAGAATTAGTAAGAACCTTGAAACAACACAGAAATCTAGTGTAAAACAAGGCATTAAAAGGTCTTGATATGACCTGTGCATAGCTAGCATTCAAATTCACTGTCAGTGACTAGGCTTGCAATAAGAAGTATATTTTTATAGCATTTTTATAGGAGTCTGTTGTGTAATAAAGTAGTATCTGTCTTCAGGATTATTAATGTTGAGCCTTTTTATGTCTTTCTTTTTTTAAATTTAGGATGCATTGGCTCGCACATCTTAAGCATAGGTTTATATTTTCTCAGGATGATTATAAAGCATGTATAGCAACAGCTTTCTAGCTTTAGAAGAATAAAAACGGTAAATTTAAACAAAATTTATTTGAAAATTCTAGGGTTGAGGAAGTTTATTTGCATTTCTAGTAGTTATCAGATTTCAGGAACCCAACTTGTGTAGTTAGGTTTTAAACTGGTCTGGAATTTTCTGTCCTACTTTGCTTACTACTACATATGTACAGGCAGAGGAATGTTTATAGATATATTTGAGTGGAGCAGGAGATTAATTTTGAGTCCTGTGCTGACCTTTGCTCTGTAAAATGTATTGGCTGAAATTACACCAGGCTAGTGCAGCATGCTCCTCTGTCATGGACAATTTGGCATAGAGGAACAAAACTCTGAATTTACTGTTTTCCTTTAAAAAGCACAGTCCTCAATATGCACATCCAGCCAGTATATTGCAAGTTGTCTCTGTAATATTTTTTGTTGTCTTAACAAATACGTTATTTTGATGGAAATGCATTTAATTCAGAGCATGCACCCAAAGATCCCTGTGAGCAGTGTCAGGCTGGGGCTGAATGCAGGCTCTGGAAGGGAAACACACCTGGCTGGGCACACTGTGTGCTCCAGGCTTCAGCCCTGCAGCCTTTGGGCTCCTGACACCAGACAAGTCCTTGTGAATTGGCCTCTGTGTGTGTGGGTTTGATGAGCTGAGCATCACTGGATGGAGCTGAGCTTGACTTGAACAGATTATGACACATAACCAATGTAATAGTTTGGTTAATTAGTGAAAGCAGCTTAACGAAGGCTGGTTTCTGAGCATAAACTGGAACTGCACAGCCAAAGCTAGTCAGCTGAAGAAAGAGCTGTACTCAAAAGGCTCACAATGAATTTTCATTTAGCATTGCATGCAGTGCTAATATGATTTCAACTCCAAGAACTAGGAGATACATACATACGATTTCCTTAACCCTTAATTCCTTTAAAAGGAATTACATTTCCTTTAATTTGTCAGGGCAGTCCAGCCTACAAAATTTAGACACACAAATACGTGCTTGTGGAAATCCACTAACAAAGCACAGGCTCTGGTTTAAGAATGGTGCTTCTAATGTTACTTTGTCATAAATCTACAGCAGTAAAGCAGGAATTGCTCACCAGTTGTGGAGATGATAAATAGAGGTTATTATTACTCAGTTGGCTAAATATTTTGGTGGAACATAGTAACAATGGACAAGGTTTGCCAACAACCTCCCTGAGATGCTCAGCCTTTCCCATGATGGTTGTGTTATGCAAAAAGCAGCACTGAAAAAGCAGCTCAGAAGACCTGTAGCAGTTTGTCCTCACATTGTATTACTGCCTGCTTATCAGAAACAGAGCTTGGCTTGGCAGACAGAGCTCTGGTAGCAGCACATAGCTGAGCCTGGAATTGGGTGTTCATAAAGCGTGAGACGAGCATTCCCTACCACGACAGAGCCCGAGCAGGGCTGAGATGCTTTCCCTTCTCCACCCCTGCGAGGAAATGCAAGGGCTGGTGTTGGGGTAGAGCTCTTGTGAAGGGCTGAGCTGGAAATCATGTCAGAGGCTCACAGCAGGGCTGTGCTCAGGGAAGCATGGAGTGGTGTTTCCTTGCCTGCAGCCAGATGGTGTTGATATGTACACCTTCCCCAGGAGCTGGGCAGCTTGTAAGAGGAAGTGCAGCAAGGTTCAAGGGGACGAAGATCAAAGAGGTAAATAATAATGAGCAAAAGGCCTGCTGGCTTCCTATAAGCAGGGTGGAAACCAGAGGAATTGTTATTTTAGTGGCATAGATTGCCCAGATTGGAAGGGTCTTGCTGCCAGTGCTTAACCCTGTGTTGGCTGGAGCTTTCTCATAGAGCTGTAATGGACAGGTGGCTTCCTGGTCTCGGGGTTGTTGCAGACCACCCTCTAAAGCTACAGTTGCTAACTGCAAATTTGGATTAGCATTGGATTTTGCAGGAGATTTGTATATTTCTAAACTTATTTCTTGGCTCAATATTAGGCTATTTTAGAGCATTTCAAAGTGACTAATGCAAAAATTAATCAATTCAACTTTGTTTTCTTAGTGCCAAATAATTTCTAGACTGTAGCATCTATCAGCTATATCCAGAAAGGTAGTGAAGAAATGTCCTGTTGTGTCACTCAATGTAAAACAAATATTTTTGAATTAAAATTAGAATTGCAAGTTTCCCTTTTTAAATATGCAAGTAGTTTTGGGTGAGAATATTTTATTTTATTCAAACTATTTCCACTTCTGATAAAATTGATGCAGGAAAACACTTATTACAGCACAATGATGACTTCAACATTCTTAAAGATGTTGCTGGAAGCATGAAGGGAAGCCTCCTTCAGTCTCTCATTGCACTGAAATTATTCCAATAAAGTAGCGAGAAAATTACACATATAAACATTAAAACGACCATATATAACAGAGAATAAAATTTGGCACGTAACATTTGTATCTTTTACAGAGCTCAGAACAATCCTGCTGTGGGAAGTGCACTAACAGCTTGGGAATAGGATCAGATTTGCAGAGTGCATTATTCCCAAGGCTCCATGCTGAGACCAGAACTCACTGGCAGCAGCCACCTCTCCTCTTCCATGAGCCCCAGAGTGACCTGGGCACTGCCAGGGGAACATTCTGCACACTTACACCCTTAGGTGAGAGCCATATTTGCAGCTGAAGGGAGTTCTTAGAAAAGTGGTAATCCTGGAGCATGAACAGCTTTTTGTCATCATTTCTGAGGGCTTTCCAACATTTCATTCTTCACAGAAAATGCCTGTGGAGCTAAATAGAATATCATAACCAGTCTCTGAGATATCTGAGTCATCTTAGGGAATTGTGGCCTCAATTCCAATAACAGGAGCTCTGTTATCAACTTTTATGGGCCTGCATACCTTCTATGGAATAGTTCCTTAAATTTAATATTACTAGAATAAAATGAAATAAAACATTCTCAATTGAATTCTTCTATTTTGGAGGGTAATTTTTATAGATTCCTATTAAATTCTAGGCAGCATTTCAATGATGGAGGTTTATCTTGTCTTTCAATGATATTAGACATAAAAGATCTCAGGGGGTGTCTCTGATGAATAATGCTTGCTCTTTCCCAGTTCCAGGAGGAGGAGGAGGGTAGCAGAAAGGCACATAATTACCTTGGTGCAGAGCCACGCTGCTGCTGCTGCCACAGTGCTGCTGGCAGGAGAGTTAATGATGTTCTTTGGTGCTGTGCTGATAATCCAGCTCACACAGAACTAGGTGTGGTGCTTTAAGATGTCATCAGATTATGCAAGATAGAAATGCTCTGAGATTGTACCAACAGCTCTTTTTATGGAATCCTACTTGAAAGAAAGAAGGATGCTGTAGCAGGAATGCCAGTGCCCAGGTACTGTTGTTTTAATAGGATTGCTACTGAATCACCAGCCTGTTTAATTAGACCTATAAAAGTTATTTAGCAAGGTGTGGATTGGGGCTTGGGGGAGGAATATCAAGAGCACAGCATGTCTGGAAAAGTGTCTATAAAAATCCATCTATAAAAGTCTCTTACTATGTGGTCTAATTAAGGTCTGGATACAGCACATGCATTACTCTACAAAACAAACAGGTTGGTTTCTGTTTGACGCACATTATTTTTATAACCTGATTACAAACTGAAAGAGTTTGTTAATTTAGCCTTAGTTTGGGTATACAGCAGAAAGCAGTGCTTGTCACTGGCTTGGATCAACCCTACTCAAGGCATTCTTTGGAAATAAACACAACCAAATCAAGTCATATCAAGTAACTGCTTTTTCAAAGAGTTAATTTGCTTTTTCTTGTTGCTGTAAGGTTAGATTATAAACATATCAATGGTATCCAGTTTTTGCCTGCTGCCTGAGGAAAGTTAGTGTATGCCCATGTCCGGAAGAGGGAAAATAATTTCTAAAATGTGGAAAACTGTAGAAGCTTGATGGTGAAACTGTAACTAGAATATTTTGCGTTGCAATGACATTGAAGAGAAGTGTGGGATGGCCCAGCTGAGAATGGGAGAATGGCGACCCCACATTAATACTGTTCAGTGAACACTTGAGCATGAATTTGCCACAATTCCCATGTTTGTGCTCAGTGACAGCAGGGCAAACAAAAACTAACCCTGAAGTTATTCTACTGCCAACATTTACAAGCAGAGTATTTATTATGTATCATGAAACTATCCAAAACTTTGACATGGTTTGTTGCTCTTCTTTAGATCTTGTTGTCACTGGGGTATTTGTTCAGGATGGCCATGAGAAGTGCTTGTTTTTTACAATGAGAGTGATCAAACACTGGGGCAGAGCCTGGACAGGCTGCACTAAGCCCTGTAACAGGTATAGTTAAAGTCTAACACTGAAGTTAGTTCTGCTCTGAGGGAGATGTTGCCATCAGGACCTCTTCCAACCTAAAATATTATATTATTTTATATAATAAAAACCTATATGGCCAGCCTATGAAGCATAAGATGGCTGATAAAAGGACATAGTACAGAGCAGCACTGATTTTTTCCAACAGAGGTGGTGGCTGCAATCAGTTCAGCCAGTCCCAAATAGAAGAGGCAGTCTCTGGAGCTTGCCTATTTTGGAGGCTCTGGAGTATCTATTTTGGAGTCTCCATATTTCTGGAGTCTCTATTTTGGTGTTGCAGTCCATGTTCAGTAGCTTTTCAGGGTCATAAGGTGACAATGGCTACACTGGGTCACCTTGGCTTCCCAAATGAGTAACCAGCTCCTTGTATTGAAGGTGAACTCTCTGGTTGTGTCTGGGGTACAAAGTGTGAATAGCATCTCAAACACTATGAAGTGTCAATACAAGTACCTGATGTTATTGCAGAAATTCATTTGAAGTCTAACACGTCTAAATCCAACACAGCTGATCTGTATTTTCCAGCACAGAGGAACAGGTTATATTCAGATATTCTCTAGGCTTGTTTTGGTGTGTTCTCAGTTTTATCTCCCATATTCATCTCTTTCTCTGCACTGCTCTTATCTGCTGAAGAAAAGTCTAAAATAAACATGTCAGTGAGGTACCAGATGTCTCAGTAGCTTTTTAGAGTGAATGAGAAATGCATTGTGCAGGTAGGAAATAGTTCTTCTGCTTCGTGGAATAGGGAAAAGAAATTGTAACTTAATCTGTCTGTGACAGGCTTCAGAAAAAGTGGGGATCAGCAGGCGGTGGGTTACTGGGTGAGAACAAATTTATGGCCTAGGAAAAAATAATCCTGGTAGGATATAGTAGGATTATTGAAAATGACAAGATACAAGGTTCTGTTGGATATTTTTTCATTATGGTGAATGCTGGCTCTGGTTAAAAAGATTGTCTATCTGGCTCTAGATCAAAAAACTGGCCTTTGCTTGTTGCAAGCTTGTAAAATTTAAAAAGGAAGAAGAAAAATCAAGAAAAAATATATCTGTTGGTTTGTTTTTTTTCTGTTTGCCTGTCTTTCTCCTTTCCTCCAGGTTTCCACACAAGCATAATGGTTCTTTAGTGCATAGGAACTGTTCTACAACAATCAGGTTTCTAAACCTAAGTGAAAGTTCTATCAGTCATTTCCAACAGTTGCCTTTTCACTTTTTTCCAGCTATTTCTCCAGCACAAAGAGACGGTTTCTGAGTGAACTAATGCTATTGCCACATGGTTTCCTGAATGCCTGGGAGGACTCTGCAGGTTAGATTCTGACTGATGTTCGTGCTGGCATTTGGGATTGTTAAGGAGGAATTTAATGGGGCTATGCTGATTTATATATGTGAAGTACAAGGTCTTTCATATGTCTAGTTTCTACTGTTTTATAGTTACTTTTTATTTTACTGCTGCCCAGCAGCCAAAGTGATTTCCTTTCATCTCTTTCTGGCTGAAGTCTGAGAGCAGTGTCCCGGGTGGTGGGGCAGGGACATGCCATGCCATGGGGAGAGCCCTGAGGCTGTGCTGGGGGCACCTGCAGTCCCCAGGGGCTGTGCCAGGAGCAGTGGGCTCTCAGGACATTGTCCCAGCCCTGGCCAGAGCAGGGCGAGCAGCTCTGTGCCCCCGGTGCTGTGGCTCAGGGGAGAGGCTGCAGCTCTCACCTCACACCACGTTTTGCCCTGGATCCTCTTCTCTCTCACCTTGGTTTAAACCTGTCTTAACTCCCTTGGTGCCACAGAGCCTGCCTCTGCCACGGAGAGAAGTGCCTAAAGAATTGGGCGTTTTCAGTCCTACTTTCTCTTGGTTTTTTTCCCAGCCTTCTGTTTAACCTTCCTTGCCAAAAGCACTCTTTGGTGACTGGCAAACTAATTGGCCGGAGGAGGTGTCATCAAAAATTCATCTCAGATAATTAGATATTGAGCTATCATTATCCTTGAGGTTCAATTCATTTTTGTTTTCATTAGCTCTGGTTGCCTGTGGCAGATATTTCTGATAATTCCTGAACACGGAGGGGTCAGGAGTGCTGCCATTCTTTCAGACCTGCTTCTCTTGCCTGTCCTTGTCTCCTGAGCAGGAGCTGGGGAAGAGCTGTGTTAGCCAGGCTGCACATCCCTCATTTCATCTGTTTTACAGGGCATCTTATGTAAGAAGCAGAATTTTCACTAGGCTTGGATAGAGAGCTGACAAATTCAATGCCACACAGTTTGTGAAGGAGCATTTCTGTTTTTCCAGCATTTTCAAATAAATGTCATTTCAAACAGCTGTTGATAGTGTTAAGAAATGCCATTTGCATTTTCTGTCATTCTAATTACATAGTAATTAATTTCTGATACAATGGCAAATCAATGTTAGAGTGAGGTCCTTGAAATTTTTTTGCTTTATGTGAAGCAGCACTCTTTTGATTATGAGTCCTTACATATGAAAGGAATATAACAAGATTTCTGCCAGCAGATCCTTAGCATTTTAAAATTTTTTAATGCAACATGGAATTTGAAAAGAAAAATTACTGGCAATTCCATAGTAAGGAATAATATGCCTTTGTCTTTGATATAAAAAAATATATTTTTAAGCTGATGTCCTATATTTTGCAATAATAAGTAATTCTGAGTATTAGAGCTAGCAAAACGAGGAATTTGTATATATATTTTTTTAATCCGGATATTTGGGAATTTGTTTCCATTGTTATGAATAATCAGAAGCACAAAAATATTTCTCCAAAATACACACCTAAAATTTTTTCTTGAAACAACTGAAATAGTCATGGGAAAGTAATTTTGAAAGAGAAGCTGTAATTACTTGGTGTGGTTGAAAGAAAATTAATTTAATTTTAATATGATCTTACTGAAAATAGAGAAGCTGATAAAAATATCAGTATTTTATTTGAAGGAGTTTCCATTTTAAGTATTTGTCATGTTTTTATTAGGCACTTTATGTCCTGGAAGTGTTGTTGGACTGCATTTACGTATAAATATTTGTATCTTAAAAATGTATTCTTATTTTCTGAACACCTGCATGCTCAGCCTTTTCCAGAAAATTATGTCACCTGTCTTTAGAAACCTAAAGCAAGCAGTCAGCAGTAATTATTGGCCCTGATGCCATTGATTAAAATGCTTCATGGCTTTTCTCTCTGGCTGTTGATTGCTTCCTGCTAAGAGAGGAGCCGTGGTGCTGCTCATACCTTGGAGACGTGGAAATTGCTGCAGAGAGCAGTTAATTTACAGCTTGTCTGCACTCTAGATGTGCCTCTCCTGAATTCCACGTTGCATTTAGAATGCAGTGGGACACGAGCAGGTTGTGATCAGGTTTCACCCTGTGCTAGTCAGGGTTTGCATTCACCAGGAGGGCAGGGCGAGTGCTGCCAACAAAGTGAAGTAAAGTAAACGAGACCCTGCAATAACTCCTGAGGTCCTGTTTGGTTTTAATCAAATCTGCTTTAGATTCTTGAGTAGAGATGTAGTGTATTGAAATACTTTGGTGAACACAGAGCTGGCAGGAAGGACAGGTGGGGCCATTTAAAGCAAGCTCAGCACCATGTTGCACTTCTCAGTTCATCCTACCTGTGCTAATGTCCATTGGTTTAGTGCTGGATTCCTGCTGGAATCCACTCATTGCCTTGAGCTCTGCTCATGGGCACAGCTGCAAACAAGGCTGAGGAAATGGGAGCTTTCTAAAGCTGTCTTTATTAAAATTACTTGTCTTCCTGTTGTCTCTGGCTTTTACTTCTGAGTTATGAGCAACAGAACCACCCACTGTGTAGGCACGTAGATTTCCCAGAGGTTGTATTTCACAGTTTTCTATTTCACATTTTTCAAGGATATGCCTTTTTTTTTCTTTGCTTTTTTTTGTTTTTTCTTTTCTTTTATTTTTCTTTTTAAAAATAAATCTTCCAGTATATCTGCTCAACAATGAGCAGCTTTATCACATTACCCTGGGGGAACAGTATGTTCTTTTGTAGGCTTAAACTGGATGGAGAGATGAGAGAGGGTCACTCATTCTCCTCTTGACTAAGGAAGCAGGGTGACCCTCTTCTGGTGTGTTGAACCTAGTCAAAATTTCATTCTAGTGTATTAGCTAGTAGATTGATAATTTAAAATGTCCAGTTCTTTCATCAGTGTTATCACATAAATTTGCAAGCCTGCTAATGATGTGAAAATGTTTTAAGGAATAACAAAGTGAAGTACTGTGAGTTGTGTATTTTCATTCTCATTTTAAAATCAGGTTGAAATTAATAAAAATAAAAATCACCAGAGAAGTAACATCTCTATTTTTAAAATGTGATATCTTTGTACCTTGAGAGCAAAGCAGCCTTTAGAATGAAACAATATTGAAGAATTCATGGGCATGTTGAGTGTTAAATAACATGGTGAAAGGACATGGAGACCTTCATCTTTCTTTGATAAAGTAAAGTATTTTTGAAATGAACATCTTATCAGATCAGAAAAGCTGGTAATATTGGCAGATCAGCACAAGTTGGTTATGTCAATCTGACGCTTGATCATAAGTAATGTACTTTTGGTAAGAAAGAAAGTCAAAGTGAAGGACATCACAACTTTCAGAGGCAGTGTTCCAAACTCAGAAAGATGGTATTTTTAAAACATTTTCTCTTTCCATTTCAAATACCAATTCTACTCTTAGATCCTCACAAAATGAATTCTGTACTTGCCTCAATCTCTCTTTCCTGGATCCAGATATTTGACTCTGTTAGCTCTGGAGTACATGGCACAAGAGAAGTTTGAAAGTTTTTTTCCAAGACACTGACATAAAGAATTTTGTATCTAAGCTGTAGAGTTGACTGCAAAACTTTTCCTAATTCATCATTTTAATGATCTGTGATTTAATTCTTTTTAAGAATCTCTTGTCTTTTACTGTCTCATCATCACTAGTTAAACTTTCATGCTTGATATCAATACATGTTGATTGATAAATGAGAGAGCCTCTTCCCAGCTATTAATTTCACCATTGTTTTCTTGCACTACAATCAAGTTTCCTATGCATTTTGCTAGACAGCTGCCCTTGAAGGGTGCTATGTATCTGTAATATATATAACACATCACTTTTTCTCTCCCTGCTCATATCAGCTTCAGACCAAGTACCTGTATTGTGGAATAGATCAGACATAAGTCAATGTATTAGGCAAAGCAGTTAGGCTTTATTAATTCCATCTAATCAGTGGCTAATTTATGGCTTTTGTCTTGCAACATACGTGAGGCAAAACTTGAATTTTCCCACAGCATCCATTGTAGACATACTTTAACCTGCATCACTGCAGGTGAATTCAGTATAAATTCTTGTTTCATAGAGATTTCTATTGTGAAGTAGTAATTTGTCAGGCAATGTGAACCCATGCCCTTTAATGAGAGGCAGTTTGTATATACTGTATTAATGGGCATTTGTACTGGGCTCACTTATCAATTTATCTTGGATACAAAGAATAGGTACAGGATTTTACAAATTATAAATTAAATGTACAGCTATCTCCAGCTCAGACCAATCTATTAGCTAACATTCTTGCTTCAATGACAGTGACTGGATCCACTTTTAAAACAGTTTATACACATAAATCTTGAGGTTTAGAATGGCAGTCAGATAGAGCCCAGAAGCCCTGTGAAATCAAATTGCCTCTGAAGTTTCTGCTACTACTTGGGAAAATGTTTTTTTCTTGTACTTGCTTTTCAGGCTGAAAGCAAAAAGAACAGAAGGATGAAGTCATATACTTTTCAACTTTAAAAGGATATTGTTCATTTTATTGTGTTGTTTTTCAGGTGTTCTGTATTGAGGTGATTGCATTGCAATACTGAACCTTTGAAAATGAGAATAACAACAAATGACAAATGAGTTAGACTCGATAAATTCTTGTGTTTCTGCAGTTACCAACCCCCACTGTGAATTTCAAAGGCACCTACAGCTTGTGTACATCTTGAAGAGCTCACCCATTGGCAAAGTGGGTGATTGTTTCTTCTGGGTGTTTCTCAGGACAGTTATTAGGGCCATGGCCCCAAGGCCAGGGGAGATCCATCCTTGCTTTCTGCTGTGCCTTGGTAGCCAAAGGAAGCACAGAAGCCCTCAGGACTGCCTCCTAAGGTACCTGCTTGAGCATTTTGCTGAGCTGCATTAGGATCATCAGAAAGCTTCGGGCTCTCCCCAGGATCCCTAAGTAGCTCATTTTAAATGGACTGTTAAAAAGCACAAATTGTGGTGAAAAGAAGTACTTGTCTTTCTACCAGAACACATAATAGTTGAGATGAAAACAATGGTAGGGGCCTGTGATATGCTCCTAAAACACCCTTGTGTACCTCCCCAAGCAGGAAAATACATGGGGCTTGATTAGATAGAAAAAGTCATTTGACACTTACAAGTCCTAGGCACCACAAAATCAGGATAAAGCACGAGAAATGTCTTATCAGTTATATTTGCTTCAGTGTCCCAATTGTCCCAACTGTGTTTATATTCAAAATGCAGATAAATGAATATGGGATTAACTTTCTGTGACATTCAGCGACGGCAAGGTTTAGGGTAGGATGGGCTTGGAATATTTTCATGAGGACACTTTCTGAAGGTTGTTGGGAACCTTTAGCCCAGAAACTAGTGCTACTTCTTAATAAGTTGGAAGTACATATACAAAATAGCATAAACCCTGAAATTCAAGTTGTTTTATTGTTTTTTTTTTTTCCTTCGTTAAGACAGACTTTTGCAGGAGACTTAGAATATTTCCCTGGGCCTTGCTGGACAGCCTGGTATGAGGTAGCAGCACACAGATCATCTTTTCAGATATGGATATGGAAACAGAGTAATTTTTAAAGACTATTTTCCACTGTCATCAGAATTTACCATATCATCAGAAAAAAAAATTAGTAGAATTCTACTCCTGTGTGCTAATCCAGCCAAATAAATTAAGGTGTATCTCATTCTTGCCAACATTTTTATAAAATATTAATTATTTTATTTTTATACTTACCTTAGATACTGTGATACTGATACTATGATCCTGTGGCCTTCAACCTGGTTGCCATATTTTGTTTTCTTGGCTGATATTTGAGGTTTTTCTGCTGTTAGCTCCTCCTTTTTGTGTCTTCTGGGCACTGCCAGCTGCTTCTCTGCTGTGAGCAGTTATCACCCTCCTTTCAGCCATATGGTCTGGACACACAGGAGGGCAGTGCCCTTCCCACGACCATGGTGGGAAAGGGGAGTCAATCAACCAAAAATGAAAAGGTGGAGATATTCCTCCCCCTGTTTTCCTCAGTGGTAAGATGTAAACTTTGCCAGCAACCTTTCCCCTTTTAAGAAAGATTAAACTGAATTAACTGGAATGAAAATTCACAGCCAGTTTTGTTCTGCCAGATGAATCCTTGTACTTACTCAAGCAGCAAAAGAAAGCTCCTGTAAAAAACAGGTGAGTAAGCAGACTGGACAGAAACAGGAGCAAGGTGTGAGAAAAGGGAAGCAGCAGATGTGGCATTATATTTGGCGTCCAGCTATATTGAAATCTTACTTTGGGAACATCAGAAGCTCTTGATCTAAAAGCCAGAAGCCAACATTTACTGTAACTGTGAGTAGACACTTGTATTTGCTGCAGATCAAAATTACATGTATTTTGTGAGTATATTTACTCTATTTGTTAGAATGACCAATATTTACTGCAGAAAAGAGGAAATTTTATCTCACTCTCTGAGAAAAATGGTATCTAACAGTTGCAATCTGTCTTTTTTAATAGAAGGGGTAAGGTTCTTATACATGAAACAAATGATTTTGTGGCCATAATTATAGTACCGCTGACTTAATTTTTTGCTCACAAATAATGTAGTAAATTGATGTCTCACTGTTACTGTTTCTGAGGACATGTGCTTGGCCTGAGCTAGATCACACTGATCTGCCAGATCTTGATCCATGTCAGCAGCTTTTCAGGGACATGTTTGTGGTTCAGCATTCCTAAAGATTGTTTCTGCTGTTTTCCTGTGTCCTGGCATTAGATTATGTCCAAAAGATGTAATGATCCCCTAAAATATTGTTCTCTACATGTGCGTTGTCTCCTTATGTTTCTTCCAGTTCTTTTTAAGGTAAACCAAAATGAGGTTGGCAAGAAATTATTTTTCTCTTTTCTATCTACATTTCTTTGGTTTGGATAGGAAGATCTCTTAAGGAACAGATGGAGTACTTTGGTAAATAACATGGAGGATTGGGAAAGGAAGTTATTTCTAAAATCAAAAGCAATACATTTTTTTATGAGGATGTCTGGCCTGGATATGAAATGATTCAGAGAACTGAAATAAACAGGAAACTTGAAAATAAAGGTCTCATGCAATTAGAATCATAGAATCAAAGGAATGACTTGAGTTGGAGGAGACTTTAGAGTTACTAGTGAGATTAGTGAGAACTATTTTTATTTATCATTACATCTCTCAGATGGCTACTGGATAATGATTCTGTGAAATTGTATTTCAGAGATGAAATAATGAGTCTGAGGTAGGTGTCAAATATTTTTTAAAGGCAGAACCCAAGACCTGTTCTGGGAAAAGAAAGTGGTAGCTATGGATTTTTTTGTCCAGTCTGATGATAAATACAAATACTATTCTTTAAGAAGGCCAGAGTCATTCCTGTCCAGCAGATTAACTATGTACTCCATTTTGTATCCTCCCTCAGCCTACAATTTTCTATTTACAAGGCATATTTAAGAGTAGTGGTGATACCATTCTTGCCAGAGAATATTAGCCTGACTATTTCAAAGGACTCTTGCAGTAAAAACAGAGCTCAGAGGTATCCAAACCACGTGCAGCCAGAAATCCCACCCCAGCAGAGCTCCTACCTATTCTGCAGCCCTGTGCTGCAAAGTGCAGAGCTGGTTCTGCAGGAGCTCTGGCAGCTCCAGCAGCAAATGGAACTCCTCAGCACGCAGCAGGATGCCAGGGTCTCTGTTTTTGCAGTGCCCAGCTTAGAGCACATGGAGCTGTAAATGGCCCCAGGGCTTTGCAAGGACCTCGCCTATTGTTTGCAGTACAGCAGAACTGTTTCTTTTGGATGGATGCAAGTATTTGACTTGGAAGTCCTAACTCATTGCTCCTCTGGATATCAGGTTATTATGGGAGAAAACATGTCCTGCAGAGCAAGCAAACACAGGAGAGGGACAGTTCAGTGTAATCCTTTGGCTACAAGCATGGTAATGCTTCCAGCTGAAATAATCAAATATATTCTATGTGTTGAGGATTTTTTTTTCATCTGATTAAAAGCTAATGAGGGATATGAATACCAAATATGATTACTTGAATCAGTAATTAATAATCACAGTCTGAGCTGTCTTTAAACAGCTAGTTCTAAATAAACTGGGTTGATACAATGTAAGCCTTAAAAATCAGCCAGATTTGAAATGGATATCAAGGGTGCTTTCAAAAAGCCTATTGCTGGAGTAATTGTGTGAGACAGAACTAGGTGGATGCATTAATATTTGAGCTGTCAGATTTGCTATTCAATTTACATGTCAAGTGTCACTCTGATGGGCTATCTTGATAAATCCTTACAAACTAAATTCCTACTTAGTGCAGAAACTTTCTTGTTTGACAGTTCAGATTCAGAGACTTCTAATGAGGCTCTTTTCCCTTTGAAACTAAGTACAAGGTAACATCCTAGGACATAAAAAAGTGTCCTTAGCCATACAGGCAGACTGGGAGTCCACAGAGGAGTGGTGATGTGTGGGATCTGGGCTAAGGGAGCCGTGCCCTGGCCACGTGTCCTGTGTTATGGACCCCTTGCTCCCCTTAAGGAGATCATTATCCCTTCTGCTGCAGCATTGCCTTTAATGGGAGCTTTCTCCATCAGCTGCAATAATTTCACCAGGCCCTAACAAAGGAGGTGAGTGTGGGCTTTAAGACATTTTACTTCAGAAGGGATTATTATTTACCTTTTTAATCATCAACTATTTGTGTCTGGGTATTTTCTCTTTCCACTAAAGATTCTACCCAAATTCTTGTACTATTTCATAGAGGCACAATTACATCCTCACAGTGAATAAAATCCTGAGAAGTTACACATCTCTCTGCTGGTTGAAGCTGCAGGTGTTGGAGCAATATTTTCCCATCATTAGGTCATATTACCAGCAACGTGAAGGACAGCTCTTTGTCCCAGATCAAAAGACTATGGATACACTTTGTACTTTTTTATGTCACTCTGCCAGACTGTGAAATCTGAAATACTTCACCTTGCATTTAAAACAAAATTCTCTTTTTAATCTTGGAGTTGACATCCTTGTTAAACATTCAGCTTCAGATGGCAACATCTCTTTGTCCTAAACATTCTGCTGTGATGGGTTTAAAGAGGTAAAAAAAGGGAAAAGAACATATGTTTTAATATTTAGTATAAGTACTATGTCTCTTCTTTTGATTGATATTTTAGAATATCAAATAAATTACTAAGGAAGGTTTATTATTTTATGCAAGAAATTATGTAATAAATTTCTGCTTTACAGGTCAATATGTGGATTTGTATATGACACTATTTTTATCACATCTTGCAAATTTATGGTTACTTTTTTTTTTGCTTGAATGCCAGTAAGCTTCCTAGACTAAGAAGTTTAATTATTACTACTGAATATTATTATTAGTAGAGATTATTATTGGAATATCGTGTAGCTCTTTTCTTTTGTGGGAAGAGAGAGAGGTTTTGCTTGATAACAAGAGCAAGTTTTGTCCCCTTTTTTGCTAGAGAATTCCTAATAGACTAAACCAGAAAGGAAGTGAAGGGAAACAGGGGCAGGGAGGTGTAGAAATAAGGAAAAGCAGAGAGAGAGAAGGAAGGAAAAAAGGAAGGGAAAAGATAGAGAAAGTGGGAAAAATTATTTAGGCACTGAAAGTGGAAATTGACAAGTTGGTTTAAGTCTCTCTGTCCTCTCTACATGCCTCTAGCCATGCAAATGGTTCTGCTTTGCTGAAAATTCCTCATATCCCTACAACTCCTGCTGCCATGCATGTCCTTGACTGCCTTGCTTTAGCTCTGCTGTGACCTCTTGGTAATGTTCTCATAGTGATGGTAATGGATTATGTGATGGATGATTGTGTGATCAGGACACATGTGACAGAAAATTTATACCCACAAACAGAGACAAGTGGGACTGTGGAACTGTTTGAACTTTAGTTTCTCCTGCACCAAGCTGGGCCCAGACTGTTCCTCTCACAGGGAAAGGACAGCACGTCAACCACAATGTTCATTTAGTCTCCTTCTGCCAGCTGGTTTTACAAACTAAAAGAGATGATGGCATATCCTTAATATTCTTTGGCAGTGCAATATTTTTACTTAAACTATCTATTCCAGAATGATGCTTCTCTGATAGAATGGCCAGTCAATCTCACAGCATGATAGAAAACAGATGTAAGATTAGGATGCAAAGTAGTTTTCCAGATACTTGGTCCCAGCATGCTGTACAACCCAGCCCTAGAGTTAACCAGGCAAGTGCTGACACATGTCTTATAGCAAAATATCACTCACAGCCACAGTTCAAAGGCCTTGCTACCCTCCAGGGCAATTAATACAGCATCACATTCAATGGTGCTTGAACCAAATCCATGGAACTCTCAGGGGAGGAATAGGGAAGCAATCTCAAGGCTCAGACATGAGCAGCATGCTGCTGCAGCTGAAGTTTCAGTCCCTAGGAATACAATCCTGCCTTAAGAATGCTTGTGTGACAATGCATTATAAAAAGCAGATTCTTCTGCCATTAACATTTTTGACAACAGTCTCATTAGGTTCACTAAATAAAAGTTCAGACTCTAGCTGTGGGTCTCCATTTTTCAAAATATTTATCACAAAGGAAGAGCCAGGCGTTTGGAAACTGTCTTTTGAATGAGAAATTTAAAGACCATTTAAAACTAATAATTAACAGATTTATGCTGTACTTATGCATTTTTTAAAATTAAGTGATATGTATATATTCAGTGATGGTGTTAGTAATACCAACAGCCAACCATAATAGCTTTTGCTTCAAGTAAGTACCTGAAGTGATCACTTTTCATTTTAGAAATTACAGGGAAATTTGAATAGTAATGCTTGTATTATGCAGCATTTATCCAACTAATGACGCTATTGAAAGTGCTGAGGCGTCTCCTCGTGTAATTTAGTGCTTGGTGTGAATGTGTTTTGATGGCCAGCCTGTGTCTGGGATGCCAGAAATGAACAGTGTCTATGATACAATTGTGTTGTGCAGGGAATAGAACAGGTGGATTTAACTCCTGATTTCACTCCAGCAGTTGGCACTTCAGTTTGGATTTGTTAATGCAGGGATGGGGTGCTCCCACACATCCTCCTGCAGTGGTTGTGACAGCTCACAAAGCAAGGGAAGCTACGTGTGGATGCACTTTGCACTCTGCTGAACATGAATATTGAACTGAACATTTTCATTCAGGCAGTTCTTGGGAATTCCCAGACTGGTCATTTTCAACAGAAACTAATAAGTAATTCAAGTTCCATTGTAATTAAATGTAGCGTATGAAAATGAGCAAACAAAAGACTAAAAGCTTAGTGCTTTTACTGTTCAAGAAAATTAATATTTTTGTGGTGGTTCCATGCACCATATTTTTTTCTTTAAGGAGGAGAAGCTCTGCAATTCAACAGGAGACATGCTTACATTCTGTCCTATAGATTAATTGCTTGTGGTGGTCAGTTTCTTACCAATGTGCATGCCTGTATTTATTTTGTAATTACATTTTTTAATAGATAAAATATTTGTAGATAAGAAAGATGACTCTCAGAGAGTATTTTTTGTTTGCTTATTTATTTTGGGGTTTCTTTCTCCTTTTTTAATTTTTAAATTTAAATTTATTTAGGATCTGCAGGGTGAGTTCCACATTAGAATCTCCATACCTGTTTTTGTCCTCTGTTAATTCCTCTCAGGCAAATTTCAAAATTCTCTTGTAACCAAGCCTGATTTCCCACATTACCATGTAGTTCTTATGGAGGTGGACAAAGGTTGCTGTTTCAGACTGCTAATTTCAAGAGAGAAATTTCAGAAACCACATTCAGCAATACAAGTGATATTACTGAGCCTTTATAGGAAGGAAATGGCTGCAATATAAAATAATTTTTTTTAGACCAATATATCAGTCTCTTGAACACATCCTGATACTAGGAAGATCTGTCTCTATATTTGCAGATTATATGAATAAAGGTAGGAATAGTGCATAGAAATGATTGCTTTGATTGCTCTGAATATTTTAAGGTGTCTTATTAGTGAGCATAGCTGAAGTTGTTGGATTAAATATTTTCTCCTGGCTTTTTTTTTTTTTTTTTACCAGAAAATATTTGCATTCCTCCAGTGGGAAAGTTGGTTGCCATCTGTAAAGCATCTTTCCTATAAATCATTACTTCGATTATTTGTGCTGTCACTTAGGCAAATTCTTCCCTGCCTGGTCACTGAAACAATAGCTTGAGGATCTATTGTGAAGTACTTCCTTCTTTATCTTTCATTGCCAGAAGTTCAACGCAAAGCAATGCAAAAACACTTTTTATAATTACTGGTTTGGAACAAGCAGTTGATGGGCTAGAAATTGCTTAGAGAAAGTCTTTGTGCAGTATTAAAGCATATTGAGATAGAATGTATAGCAAGGTCTATAAATGGCAAAAATGTTCTAGGAAACCACAGTTGTTCTGAAGAAACTAGCCTAAAATTATTTTTAAAAGTCATGATTAAAAATTTAAAATGGAAATTTCTTTCTTTGGTCATGTATTGTCCTTCATTCTCTGTAACTGATTGTGTTTAATGGGCCTCTGATGCCTCCCTTTTATATGATTTTCCTTTCATAGCTCATATTACTTTTATTGCTTCTCTCCAGATCAAAGGCATAGGAAGAAAAGAAAAATGGTGACTGAGAATGATGTCTGCAATCTTTCACATTTTGGCATTATTTTTATAAGTATTCTTACATTGATTTAATGCAGCTTTTGCTGTTATAATTTTAGGAGTCACTGTAGATAATTCTTCACCCTCCTGGATATCCCAACCTTTTGTACATTTATAGAACCTAGTGCTTTGCAAGCCACAGTGATAAAAATTCAAGCTCAATATATTTAGAGATTCTAAATGCATTTCAGTTGCTTTCTTTAAATTTTATTTGCCATCTGGCTATACAAGCTAGTACAGTTTTTTTTGGGGGGGGTTTGTTTGTTTGTTTTTTATTTTGAAAGTTTGAAAGCTAGAGGCACGACTGTTTCTCTAAAAGAATGCCAAATTATCACATGGCTACAGGCACTGATGATTTTAGGAAAAAACCACCAAACATGGTGAGTGAATAGTAGCCCTCCTCTGTAGTTCATCGGTTGTGTTTCAGAAGCCCAGTGCTTGGTGTCTCTTAGCCCAGCATGAAATGCAGCTCCTGGGGAGGGTGGGGATGTGTGTCTCGTAAGCACTGAAAACTGCTCTCCCCATTTCTTGTGAGAAGTTTATTGCCCTTAGGTGAAGAGTTGTAAAGGTAGGTGATGTGTGTGTGTTTGCACGAAGTGATCCCTCAGATCCCTCAGTTTTTCCAGTGTACTTTGAGTCCACGGGAAACTGAGAGAGCTCCTGCCTTCCATGTGAATTCCCACAGCCGCTGGTGGCTGTGGCTGCAGCTCTCACAGGGAGTGGCTTTGTTTCCCTCTAGGTATTAGCATGAACTTCTCCACAATGCTCTGATGTCTTTGTCCTCCTTCTCTTCCCGTGCCAAACCTCTTCCCCATCCACAGGTTTGGCCTCTTTCAGTAGTGATGTCCTAATTAATGCAAAGTAAGTAAAACTTGGGGTGGTATAATTCTTCTTTTGGTAATGACTGCACAGCTGAATATCATCTTCCATTAATCTGTCAGTAATTATTCTTCTGTTTAAAAATAATAAGAGTAAGAGGATATTGAAATGTTGAATGGGCCTGGAAATGTAATTTTAAATCAAAATTGTACATTGTTTAAAATCTGCTTGAAGTTACAGCTCTATTGAACCAAACGGAGGGAAAATCCATGGGGACATGGTTTGGAATTTATAAAATCCTGGAAACCATGGCTGTTGTATTTTCCTCTAATTTTCAGCGTATACATTGCCACAGGTACTTGTAGCAGCAAAAAATTTGGATAAATTTAAGTACTTCTGCAGCACTGCATCATTTTCCAAGAAATGTGAAAAACTTTCAGTAGTATTATTTCAACAGCACAATTCATTTCTGTAATTGGCCAGACTTCTGAAAAGTCGTGGATTTGGTGTCTAGTAACAGCCTGAGCTATCTTCCAACTAAATAAAGCAACCTGCTACAGGCTTGACCTCATTTTCATATATACATTAGAAAAGTCAGTGATTGTAAACACAGATGGTCCAACACATCATGTCATGCTGCTGCCCTTGTGTTGGAACGCAGCTAAATCTTGCATTTAAAATGAGGATTATTATGTCAAAGGAAGCACTTAATTAAGAACAGATTTCAATATTTAATGACTACACAGTAGCTTATTAAAATATTTGCACTAGTGTTTACGATGTTTGGGGGATTAAATACCAATATATTTGTTAACTGTAGAACAACTTCCATTGCTCTTGCATCAAATCCAAGCATTACTCCTGTGATGCTACAGAGGCTCCCTAGCCTAGCAAAGCAGATTTAGTCTTTGTGCATGTGGAGCAGTGTCTGGGGAACTCGGCATGGTTTGGGAAGCAGGATACAGTGAGAGGGTAAAGGGGGAATCTGAATGGACAATTTGGTAACATTTCTTATACTATGGCTACATTCCTAAATCACAAACAACAAGGTAAAATCTTTATTTCCTGCTTATCTGACCACTTCCTTCACTATTTAACATTATTGAGGGTTAAGGGGGTCTGTAGAGATTCCCACAGCCACACAAAGAGGTTCTCATGTTCACATGGTGAGATGTTCTCATCTCCTTCAGCTTCTTCCCTGAAATCATAGATTGAAGCCATGGGTGGTTTATCTTCCTGAGTTTAATGTATGAAGCTAATGAAGTCTGCTCTGTTTCAAACTGGAAGGGTACAGTTGCAATTTAAATAGATGATATTTTAACTTTGGCTGTTCTAGAACACACTGAATTTTTCCCTTGTTTGAACTAGGGCCAAGAGACACATTTCCTTCTCCTGCAACACCTTTATTGTCTTGGTTCATGGTGAAGATTCCTTGCTGTGTTCGTGCCATTGCCTTGCTAAGTGATAAAAATAAAGACCACAATGTTTCTTCTTTCCAGGACAAAAATGTTTCAACATTCTTTTCTAGAAGCTCATTTAAAAATTATAAACAAACATCTCATCACTCTTTTCCTTTGGGCCTTTTCTCTCCAGATGAAAGAAAAAATTCCACCATTCAGTTCCCTAAACGATGCTTCTCCTGAGGAAGTCATTGTGGCTTCAAACTCGTACATATGGTATTGTGCACACATACTTAGTGCTGTGGTCCTGGGAGAGATGTCAGCAATTTATATCTCCATCTGCAATAAGTTATGAGCACCTGCATCAGCTCAGCCATGCCGTGTGTGCAAGCCCTGCTCCATCCCAGACTGACATTTATGGAGCCAGCCCAGTGCCTTTGGAGATTGACGTCAGGCTCTTGTCCATGGCCTTCCAGGAGAAATGTGGTCAGTCCAGGGCACCATCCACCCCAGCAGAACATCCTTTGGGGGAAAAATGCGATCTGTTGGTGATTAATCTGAAAAAAAAAAAAAAAAAAAGCATAAATATTCATAGTCAGAGCGACTTCTGACAGGCAATTCAGAGAGCTCTGCACAGCATCATGGTTCCTCTGCTGCAGATTTTTGCATGCTATGGTGGTAGAGCTGTTAGGTGGGGCCTCTGTCAACAAACAGCAATCACTTCTCATGTATATTTCTGGTTAAATCTAAGTTAAACTCTCATTTTAAACAATTTAAAATGAGATTGTAGCTTGTTGTCACCAAAAGTTAAGTTATCATAAAATAAATATTTAAATTTCTACAACAAAGGTTAAAAGCTTGATGGAATGATACTTTTGGACAGCAGGAAAATGTGAATGTTTATGAAATCCAGCAATAGCCCTTATAGAGTTACACTCTTTAGAGCAGTTATTTTCTCAGTTTATCTGGAATTAAATGTGGCTCTGTATATCTGATTCTTCTCTCTGCCTCATTGTCAAAGGAGTAAAAGACGTTATTGCAGCTCAGCACAAAATCTTAATTTTTCATTTCAGTGATATCTTCGATGTAAGAAGTCTCAAAGACTGCTGGTATTAGTGATGCAGCTTTGTAGCACCCTTGGAGACCAGCAGCATCATGATCAGTGTCTGAACAATAAGACAAGTCAGGCAAAGAGAATTTGAATAACTAAGCAGACAAAAAAAGCTTGTGGCATAGCCAGAAAGAGAATACAGGGCTGTTTTATTTAGAGGGGAACTGTTAATTTTTAATTTCATTTCTTCCCAGAAAATAATTCCCAAAGCAATACAATTTCAATCATTCTGAAATGATTTCTGAGTTTGACTAGGATTTATGAGGAAGTTTTAGATAAAAGTTGAAAAAAGATGGGTTTGATTCCTATGTGCTGAAATGAAAAATGTTTGCCCTGGAGAAGGTGATGTGCCTCCCTCCAGTTCCCATAAGCAGGAGGGAAGGAGGGCTGTGGGACCCAGGGTGCCCCATGCTGCAGGGTGGGACAGGGGCTCATGCCTGCAGGGCTGCAAGTGGGTTCCTGACCAAAAAATGACATGAATTTTATTAACTGAATGCAATTTTTGGTTTGTTAAGGAAACAGCCTGCACAGTTTTGTTCCTAAACTTTACTCATGTGTCCTTTCCAGCTTCCCCTGGGTGCCTTATCCCTAGGAGCATAGGCTGGGGTGCAGTGAGCTGGTTTGGTTATTACTGCTGAAAGAAAACAGCAATAACATTTTTGATTTATGTCACCTGATTGGGCCAGATTATTCTGCAAATGTGTAAGTCACTGTTGTTTCTGAGTACATCTGTAAGGGTGAGCCAGGTGTTAGAGCTCACCTGCAGCTGCACTGATTCTTCTTCACCTCCTTGGAATCTTGAGCAATTTCTCAAGAACAGAGTTGTGGATAATGCTTTGTGGATGACATAAGCCAAGACATTTGGGAAATTAATTTTAGTTTATCCCTGTTAAAAGGAATGAGAGAAGGGCAGGTTTGTCCTATCATGCTATAGATATGTGGGGCGTTATAGAAGTTTTTGCACAACTGGAGGTAAAACTCATGAAATTTGATCATGTTGATTTATCCTTAACAGTATAGCCAAGCATTATAATAATGAAATATTTCCTCTATTTATACCAGTCCTGTCATGAGATCTCAGTTTGATTTCCAGACCTTGCATATTAGTATAAAGTTACTGAGGTACATAATAATTATTTTGGAAATCTGATTGTTTTTCTTGCTTAAATGTTAGAACATAATGCAGTGCTGAAACCTGGGAGCAGAGCAATTCACAGCAGATAATTTAAGAGATTTTTACCCCTTTCTCTGTGCAAATATTTTAAGCATCTTTTGCTGCAATTTGCCTGCCTAGTTTTTCTTGTTATGTAGTTTTTTCTGTGTGAACAAGTTCAGGCCGATTGATTTTTGACAATCTGCTCCATGTAGATGACATTCACATTGGGTTTTTTACCAAGACTGTCTGGCAATCTGCTCTTTTCTAATTCTAATGCAGTGTTGTAAATGGTTTAGTACAGGGGCTTTGTTCTCTTAGGCTAAGGGAGAAAGAAAAAGTAGAAGATGAGTTAATCTTGGAAGTTTGATGTTAGTATTTCTTCCTGGTCCTGTCCTAAGAGAGAACATAGGACATATGGACCTGGTGTTCAAATAATCCTGGATGTTATCTGGAGGAAGATGTGATTTAAGCTTAGCAGCTTTCAGGAAACTTGAGATTCCTTTCTCAGCTATCACAGTTGTGCCATCTGATTGCAAGTGATTCACTCACATGACCCTGTTTGAAAGATCTGTCAGATCTTTCACTGGTTTATTGGATTCCCCTGGGTGCCTGGGCTTTGAAGGTGGGTATAATTTTCTTAATCTCTGTAGCCCCAGATCAGGGGCACAAGCTATTGCATATAAGTGCCTTTTAAAATGCTGCTTTTTTAAGAAAAATGACATATTTTTAAGTGTCTTTTTCATCTCAGACTGAATAAAACAGCTTTCTTGGCCCTATCAGCAACCTGAAATGAATTCACTGGCCTTCTTTTTGTAGGCTGTGTTGTGTTTGCATTTGTCATAGTAGTTCCTTCTTCAATGCTTAGAATATTTGCACTCTCCTTTTTGTTTTTGTGGAGATAGTGCTGAACAGAAGTTAAAAATTACTAGCACCCTAGGGAGATAGTAGCAATAAAATCTCAAGGTTCAGAGTAGCAGTATTATTTTGGCTAAGGAATTTGGAGAGAATTTAAGCTGTAAATCATGCCTGAGGGCTACGTCTTATGTCAGTTGAAATCTTGGAGCGGTAAAGGAAACAGATATTCAAAAATGAAACTGAAGAGGAAACATGAGAGTAAGTTGTGAAGGATCTCAGAAGGAGCTCAGGTGAAATGGCTTTGGACAGTAAAAGAAGCAGATTTGACAGGCATCAAAAGGTGGGAGGCTGCATTTGGTGAAGAGCAGTTCAAGAGGTTCAAGTGTGTTAGAATCTGGTTGAGGTTCCACCTGACAAGTAAGCATTGGGGAAAATACCAAAATACTCCTTTTCCACGCTGCTTCTGAAGTCTTCTGTGGTGTAGAGGTACACAGATTTGGAAATAACTTAGAGAAAGTTTTTTCAACAGTTTTACTTGGAATCTCTTTTGGTGCAGGCAGAGTCCCAGGGTGAATCACAGAGTTTATTTGACTAGCCCACAGAGACCAGATTAGTAGTTGGAGACAAAAAGGGATGAGTACTGTGTTTCTATCATTTTGATAACAACAGTGTTTGTCTTGCCTCATGTGGCTTACAATTTAAATACACTATCCAGAAGAGTTTTGTTTCATTTTTATGGAGCAAAAATAGATGTTTGGGGATTTGCATTTGAAGTTCTTGTAGAAAAGTGTTGGCACAGCTGGGAACTAAACTTTGAGCTCCTCATTCCCAGACTAAAGATAATTCTTTCTTTGTTTACAGATCCTTCACTGATGCAGATAAATGTTATGGTATGAAATACAATTCAGCTGATTTACATCAATAGTGAACTGACCTTTTATAAAAAGATAAAACTTCAGAGTTTCATTATCCTCTTGAAATCTATTTTGATTTCTAAATACAAGGACTGTAATCCAGCAGAGAGAATGTCTTTTGCATATTGCAATTCATCTTGTTTCATTCTATATCAGTTTTATCTCATAATAAGGTTATACAGAGAGAAGGTTACAATTTTTTCTACCCATACAACAGCCCGTTAGGTATTTGGATTCCACACTTGTATCATACCAGTGTCTCTTGACCCTGTTAAGTTGGTTTCTTACAGAAAGACACACCATATGTGATTCTGGGCTGGGTGAAGAAAATTAACTAAAACATCATAACATTAATTGCAGAACCATGTTCACTGAAGAGAATTGATAATGAAAAACACGATATGGAAAAATAAAATAATGAAGAGAAGGATGATAGCAAAATGACATTTAAGAAAAGGTGAGATTTGAATTTGATCTTTATGGTTAAGAGTCACTTGCTGTTACTTTTAATGATTCAATAATATTGAGGTTCAGCTGTATGGGAGGTTCCTCAGTTGTCTGCATCTTTGAGAAGACTGTAAATAAACCTGAACTAGAGGGACTGATATATGTATTTTTGAGTCTTTTGTAGTATATGTAATTTATCATTTTAGAGTGGTAGCCAGGAAAGGATCTAACTGAATTGTGGGGTGAGAGAAGATTTTTTTTCCCCTTTCTTTGATTATTAATAATGATTGCTAGCCATATGCCATTTCTGGTGAACTTTTGATTCTTTCTCTTCTGGGAGCAATATTTTTTGTGGCATTTTGACATGTTTAGCTGATTCTTCACCTGACATTTCATTAACTCATTGGTCTCGATTTTTTTTTCTCTTACAGGGATGAAAACTGAGAGCAGCATGTTGGTGTGCAGCTAGTGTGAGTGAGACCAGGTTTAAATTCAGTGACAGATTCCTGCCTCCCACCAACCTACTGTTCCAAACATGCTAATGTGTCTTCTGGGATTCTGACACTGCAGTTAGAGTTTGGCTAATAATACAACCCATACACTCTTAACCCTTGTGTCCATGCCTGCTATTCTAGCACAAGCTAGATAAAGTGATAAACTTGACTGAAGAATTGATTTGACTTCAAAGAATCTGGAAAACACCCCTACTTTGTTTTTCAGCTAAATCATTTTTAGTTTTGGCTTGTTGGATTGCTGCTAAATCATTATAATGCTCTGGAACAAAGGGTAAGAACTGGCAACAGGGAAGTGAGATTGTCATTATTTCACCCCAGAACTGCTGTGAAAATGTTGTGAAAGGAAGGAGATAGATACCTTGAGATAATTCGCCTTCATTGCTACTACTAGGTGCCAGGACAAGCCTGCCATTCTCTTTTGAGATAAGTGGAAAATGCTTCCCTGGCCTGAGAGCCTCAGAAATCCTATTCCTTTCTGTTTTAAAAATTATTTTAATAAGAATATTTGTCCAGTGTTGAGCACTTTTATAATGATATCTTAAGACAATTTTTTCTCCGAATCTCTGTTTTCCCCTTCACTGAGATTTTGCAGATGCCTTTTAGCACAAGACACACTCGGGAACATGAAGAGACTCTTTGTTGCAGAGGAAAACAATGCACCTGGCAATAATGTTATTTATATATTATGGACTGTCTGACAAAGTCAATCCTGGCTTGGGTGCAGAGAACAAACTCAGTTTCTGATGTGGAGAAAGAAGAATACTGTGTCCTCCTTAGTGCTAAATAGGATGGAAAAGAGCAAAGATGTTTAGCTGCCCTTGATAGATTTTTATAGACAATGTAATTAAATCTTTATGTAAAGGTTTCTAGAGATCTCCATCTGTGTGGAGGCTAAGGTAGTTGAACTTCTGATTGATAAAACCATATTAAACTGCACTAAACCTAACCTAAAACTGGAATACTGGGGGAGAACTCTGTGATTTTTAAAATTGTTTTTTGTTTTTTTATTAATTAGAGATACTTTTTCACTGTGTGCTGCTGACCAGAGCCAGGGTCAACTACACCTACCTATAACTTGAACTGTGGGTGATTTTCAGATCATATATATTCAAACTCTATTCCAAAGGGCCAAGTTCCCATTTTGAACTACATTAGTAATATTTTCATTTTTGATGGTAATAATAATTCCTATATGTATAATGTATATATATATATATACATGTTTAAACCTTCCCACTAAGATTGCTGGGTATGGCTTTGACTCTGGCATTGTCTCAAAAGGGACACTGCACACTTAGAAAGGGGGTATCCCTTTTTGGCAGCACCACGAAATTGCAGGCACTGAAATACAACTGAAAGTTATCAAGGTTTCTGGCTCCATTCAGAATAAAGCAGAATTTTGGCTTTTATCACGATGAAATTACATATCTGCTGAACTGGCTGAGTCCTTTTCTTTAGTACATTGCCTGTTCTCTGTAGGTGCCCTAGGGAGGGATGAAGGAAATGGACTTGAAATGAAGGAAGGAAGGAACTTGGGAGAGAGGTTCAGGAAATAACAGCTTCCTCCTGGTTACACAGCTCTGAAATTCTGGTCAATATTTTCATTAAGGTCTCAGGTGATGCAATAGAGAGATTGATAGACTTATGAAGGACTCAAACTTTTTTTAGATTTAAATTAGAAATCAGAATTATTTGGAAAGCTGAAGATGTGACTTGGAAAATTCTGGATATTGTCCAGAAAGGAAGAGTACAAGTCCAACATTTAGGCAGATCGAATCCACTGCAATAGTATTTGGTGTAGGAATCTGGGACAGTACCAGTTCTGAAGGAAACCACCCAGCCTGGATTTATAACTGAGTTGGGTGAAGACAAGGGGTTGTTCAGACTAAATAAAAGATTGAGATTCATTAAAAAATTCAGAACAAGATGTTGCAAAAAGGAAGGGAATAATCTTCTATCCATGTCTGGCAACAAATTATGGCAGAAATTATGGAGTTTTACTGTAGCAAAAGATATTTAGAGCCAGAGTTGAGATAAACTTTCCTGAGGAGGACAGTGCATATCAGAATGGATTACTGGCAGTGTTATTGAGACTTCATAACTCTGCAGAGGAAATCTTGAGGAGTGTAAACTATAGATCTGTCAGGAATGCTATAGATATCATGGCCCTTCCTTGGGGAAGGGATGTGGACTACAGGATTTCTCAAGTCCAATAGAGACAGATTTTTTTTTTAAACTAAAATAACTCTGTTTGGCTGACTTTTTTTCTTTATTTATTTTTTTTTTTTTTTTACCTCCTCTCAGCTAGGAAATAGAGATTAAGAAGATGGAGTTATTAAGATCCCAAGATAAATCAAATGGGAAGGAACATCAGGGGCCAACATGTTTCAAGCAGGGTCAGCTGTGAGATCAGACATGGTTACCCAGGGCTTCAACCACTTGGGTCTTGAAAATCTCCAAGGATGAAGACTCACAAGTAGCTGCTGGTGCCTCCCTCTCCCAGCTGATTGCCACCTGATAAATGTTTGTCCTCTTTCTTGTCTAAGTGCATTTGAGCCCCTGCAAAGGAGTTCAGGAGAGTTCAGCTCTATAAGGCACTGCCTTCCTTTACAAAGTGATTCACACCAATGAATACAAGATTTTTCAGACATAGTTTTTGATTGTAATGTTCCTGTGGATGTGTTGGGGAGCATTGGAATGAAAATAATATTTGTGCTACTTGAAAAATTAAGGGAACAATTCAATGGAGAAGACCAAAATAGAAGAACACAAGGTAAACAGGTACCTTGGGAACCACTGATCTGTTGAATGAGTTGGAAGAAATGAATGTAAAATAGGGCATCATGGCTATTTTTGTATCAAAGGGAGAATGATGCATATTTTAAAACAGGAGGTTTTATTGTTTCTTACCCACAGTGCTTATTCTTCAGTTTGTTATAATTTTTCTAATTGTTCTATAATAGGATTGCTATGAGCAGGTACTCTTGCTCATAAATGGATTAATCTGGCTTCCCCTAAAGACAAGGAGACATTTCTATTGATTTCAGTGGGAAATGAATTAAGTCCATTCTCTTTAAACTTGGCACCAGCTGTCATCACTTAGAGCTCTTGTTGAGGGGATGTAAGTAGTAGAAAAGATGGGAATTAGTGTCTGATTGTGTTGCCTTAAATAAGCTCTGGACTCGATCCAAATTAATTTCGTATTTGTACAAATGGTCCAACATATTGAATTGTCCTTGTCCAGTGGTTTCTTTCCTTTGCTTGCTGCCATTCTGAACCATTTTATTTGCTTTTCCTTCCCATTGGGCCCTCAAGCTCTCTGGGCCCTCACTTTGTTTGTGGCTCTCAAACTGGGGCTGGAGTTCCCATTGTGCAATGGGTTTAACAAGTACCACATGTCCTCACGAGGTTCCCCTGTCCAGACCAACCCTGTCCTTTTGTTGTTTGGCTGATCTAGTTTCCTTCTTTAGCAGACTGCTGAGTTGAAAACATCCATGCCAAAGTTCCCATTCCAGTGGGCTCCACTGCTGGAGGCCAATTTTATCCAACAGCTGGCCGTACGTCATTGTAAAATTCTAAATGCTCAAAACTTTTGCTCCCGTTCCCAGGGGTTCCGCCATTAAAATTATTTTGCATTCACTACCTGCCAACAGGGCCTGTAAGTGAGCCAGAAAAGCAGCAGATTAGGCATAACTATGAATTCTGAGTGGAACAGAGGGGTTGGAGATTGAATTTTTAGGTGAAAAAAACGGGCCTTTCATGAGAAACAAAACTGAGTACAAAGTGCTCTGTGGGGCCTTTATATTGAACTGTAGTTCACAATTAACACCTCTGCTCTTTTCTCACCATGGGAATAAAATTCCCCCCAAAAGTTCATTGTGTTAAGATTTGCCCTTCACATTTTGGAGATCTTCTTCCAGCCAGATTCTCTTATTCCTGTAGGCAGAGTAAGTCATTGTGGCTTTCTATTTAGAAAGAAGCTGGGTATTAACTGCACCAATCCAGTCTTTTCCCTAGGCTTGTAATCAATGGATGTGAAGTTTTAATCCTTTCAGTTTTACAGACCTGCAGAAATGAGTAATGAGAAAAAAGCCTCTTGCATATTTTCACCTTTAAGTGCCCAACTTTTCAGTGTTGTGAACAGACCGATTGTGTAGTACAACAGATGCTGGGGTCTTTCATCCTTCATAACAAGGAAGGAAAAAAGTCAATTACACATTTGCAACCTGGAAATGTTTTCTAAGGAGTGAAGCTATCTTTCGATAATGAATACTTACAATATGATTGTTTCAGTTCTTAATTATCATGAGGAGCATCTTTCTTCCATTTTGCTTCTATAACCTATGGTTGTGGGAATGGCAATTTGATCTTTCTTATGATGCCATTTGTTGTCAAATATGAGTTTGTGTTTCGAGTAACAGGCCATTTCTTTCAAATGATTTATCTGTTTTCCTTTCTCCTGTGATAACTTGGCCTATGTGCTAATGATTGCCTGCTGATGTTGAAATGTAGTGTCACTGTTCATGTTTTGTTAAATTGAAATGATTGTACTTTTCTTTTAGTGTTTATTTTTGTTTGACAGGTGAGAAGAGAGAACACTTGGCATCTTTTATTTACTATTAAAATTCACTTAACATTGTACTATGTTGTCTTTGCTACTGTACTTATGTTAGGTGCTTGATAGTGGAAAGCTGTTAAGAGAGAGATAATTGAATACTACTTCAGTTTTGTGTAGCTGTATAAGACCTGACACCAGTATATAAAAACAGAAAGAATATTTTGGTGGAAGATATAATGGAAGAATTAAAATAGTTAAAAACAGGAAGACCAAGGCCACTTGTCAGTTTAACCTTAAGAAATGCTCCTTAGAGATGTGTTTACAGTGAGAGTCTGTAGAACCAAAAAGGAAAACAACTCCAACTAAGCAAAGGCAGGGCAACACTTTCACTCTTTGTTTATATTTGGGTTTCTTCCTGCTTTCATTCTTGAGGACAATCCAGAAAAAAAAAAAAAAAGCCCAATTCCTATTCCCTTTCTGATAATCAACATATAAAACCAGCAGCAAGTGCCATAAATAACAGCTGTATAACTGCTGAAACGTTTGGGAACTGAAAGATGTGGTGATGTAGGATAGAACATCAAGTAATGGCTTAAAAATATTATTTGTGATACATTTTGTCTTTCTCAATATAACTCAGGAAGAAAGCAAGAAGGTGAAATAATTGAAACAAGCTTTAAATGTGCTTGGCTTTTTCTTAAAGTGCAATTGAAATAGAAGCTTTATATATGTGTGTATGTATATATCTTTTTCATGGTGTTTGACAACGTAAACTTCTTGTGTTTAACATTATATATTGCCTGTAGTTTAAAATTCTTCAATCAAGTGAAAGAAAACATGCCAATATGATCATGCTGAAATATTAAACAAATGGCATATTTCAACCAAATACAGATATCAAGACACATAAAAATATTTTAGCCTTTTTGGTTGACATATTTCACTTCTTCTTCCTACTTCACAATGCTTGACTTGAGCTGTATTCTAAATTGTGACAAAGCCCATCATTGAGGTTTGGAGAGCTTGGAAAGAACTGGACCGTGTTACAGAAAGAAAAGAAAGTAAATTTGGTAACATTTCTCTGGGTAATTCTTACCTCAGAGCTAGCTTGAAAGATGAGGAGTATATACCTTTAACAGAATCCTTGTGAAAAAGCCCAACCCTTGGAGCTAGAAAATTTCAGGAAAAATCACTGAATGTCTAATTTCAGAAATACAGAAAGCCAGGTCACAACTGAACCTGTAAAAGACAAGAAAACGATCCAGTGTTTGTCTTTCATGTGGTTATTGAAAATTTTGCCTGATGAGACATTCAGAATAATTGCCATGGTTTGGCACAGGCAATTGTTCAATGATTTCTGAACAGTCCCTCACACTTTACTTCCAGTGCCAGTGGTCGCAATTCTTGACCTGTACATGGATTAATTTCTTTTGTATTTTGTTGACTCTAGAAAATTCTCTTTCCACTGAAGAGACAGAAAGGATGATTGATCACAGGCAGCATTGCTGCTCTTCCAGGTACATGATCATGTACTTATGTGTTTCATGTTCCCAGGAGGAAGAAATGAAAATTCTGGTAAAAGTGACCTTTCCTGTATCTTCACCGTATTATTGATGACAGACATGCTTCTTTTATTTGCTTGCCTCATTACTGAATAATCTGTTGGTGTTGCAAATCCTTCTCCTGCCCAATTCATGATATTCCACGTTTTTATTACAAGCCTTAAGATAACCTTTTTGCTCAAAACCCCGGACCACAAATAGTTTATTGAACTGGGGTAATATACCATGCTCTGTTGTTTCTCGAAATTGAACTAATCATAGAAAAAAATTGTGAAATGCAGGTTACAATGCAACTTCTTTTTTTACTACATCTTGTAGAATTAATTTTCAAATATAAACCTATTCTTTTGAACCACAAAGTTTTAAGTTTCTCTTTTTTTTCTCTTCAATATAAATCTTCAAATTGGATTCATATTTTGATATGAGAAAAAGATAGATGCCCTTTATAAGTTGCAGTCAGGGTGGCATTAAATATAAATAAACCTGGCAAGTACAGGTACCAAGATTAGTGTGACCTTTCACAACTTAAAATGCAGTTTTGTCCTTAACTTTGAACTACACTGATGTAGTGTTATTGATAATAATAATCATGAGATTGTCTTTGCCTTCAAGAGAGGTTTTAAAACAATATGTTTTTATAGCATCTCATTTAGTAATTTCTGATTTTTTTAATAGGGTTCAGCTACCAAATTTCTCTTAAAAGCAGAGGTAAGCAATTGTTTTGAAATCTGACCTTCAAATACAGGCACAACTGGGATTTTAAAGAAAAACACACAAAACAGCCAGTATTTTGATAAAATTGTGTGCTGACAATGTAATACTGTCTGCTCAGCCCATGCATTTATTAGCAGTTAATAATATGGAAGTTTTATGCAGTAGCAGTGTTTAGATGCTGGAGATGACTGTCAGCTTTGAACGGGACAGAGTCTATCTGCTTATTTCATGTGAGTTTCCAAAGCTCAGTCATAATGATGAGCTGCAGTTGGATTTGAAAAACTCACTTGTAGGCGAACTGTGTCACATCTCTTACGATTTTTTATTCCACTCAGAAAACATGGAATTCTTTTTTTCCCAAACCCTTTCACTGAGTCAGAAGTACAAGTTTCTGCAAAAATTCCCAGATAACATGATTTTTTAACAAAATGAATGACTCGGTATCTTCTAAGTTTTTATTACCTAAAAGTGGTTTGTGGAAAATAGGTGGTAATTCAAGAATATATTGATGTATTTTCTTTTTCATGGCTCCTTTCACATGATACCTGAATGAAGGCTTCCCCTCAGCAGTCCAAGGAACTCTCCACATATCCATGAGTGGAGGCCACTCATGTAGCTTACCTGGGAATGAATAATGCAGCTGGGAAAAGAACAATATCCCACGAGCTGCAAAGAAGATATTTGAGCAGAGTCACATTTCAGGATCATCAAGTATAGCTGAACTCTGAACATATTTATTGCTGGATTGGTCCTTGAGGGGTGGGAAAATGTCAGAAAATGTGGATAATGTGGTACTGATGCAGGGGATGAGTTACGAGTTATCCTTCATAACATTTGGCTGAACATTTTACGAATACCTGTTAAATCTCAGAGCATTGCTTGTCAGGTTGAGGCAGATATTTGTGGAGCTTGCACCTTAAAAGTATCTCTTTTGTACAATAATTATGCTATTTTGTACCTGCTTCTGTCCTTCTGAGCAGAAGAGACAGTTCATTCATTGTTCAAGATGGAGAAACCTATTGAACATGAAAATTATTCTTCAACTTTATTCGTGAGGAATTTTTAGGCTGAGAAAAATCTTCTCAGTCTGCTCTTCTCTTTCTTCCAGAGGCCCAGGAGGAAATCAGATCAAGGTATTTCATTTCGGGAATGTTCTATTTTGGAAAATGTCTTGGAGATAGTTGTTTCAGGATTTTAATTCTGCAGAAATTTTCAGTTTTAATTTTTTGGATGAGTCGTACAAAGAGTTTTGGTGTAGTTAAAATCTGGTGTCCAATCAGGTCTAATTTCTGTCACAGGATTCTCAGTATAGTGCTGAGAATCATCAGGCTGTACATGCTTAAAGGAGTTAAGATTCTTCTGATAGTCTTAATTCTGGCATTGCTTGATTTTTTTTTTTTAAGTATGAGCTAACGAAATTTCTCCAGTATTGTTTCTGTGCCTCTAACTATAGCGATTATATTTTATGAACTCCTTGGTTTCTGGAATTTGTACTCCATTCCCACCTCTCCAGAGCTTTCTGTTACCTGCAGAGCTCCCATAAACTCCCCTCTCAGCAGATCACACCAAGCCTTAACCTGGAAGGTAAAGGAGAGTCAGCCACTGGAAAAATTGTGCTTTCAGGGGTGGGAGATGGGGAGGGGAAGAGTGGAGCTCCTGGCTGCTGCTGCTGCTGCTGGAGGGGCTGGGGGGGCACACCTGGGGTGACAAACTCACTGCTGTGAGGCACAGCAGAACTTTCTTCCTGGCCAACTTCATCGCTGTGACCCTTCTCCCTCACCAGCAGCGAATTTCCAGGACATGTGAGATGGAGCTGCCTGAACCCTACCACAGCAATTTGAGGAGATGCAATAGATGTCAGGGTATCTTGGGTGTTATTTTCAGCAGAACTTTGAAATCTGAGGGTGAGAATCACATGAGACCTGCCAGCAATCTGCCCATGCCCCAGAGCATCTCTGTCCCAGCAAATATCTGCAGATGACATCCAGAGCTGAGAGTCATGTGTGCTCTGTGCAGGAGCTGCTTTGTGGATGCTTGTAGACAGACTTTTTCTGTCATAAAACTGATTCAATCAAAACATTACAAATTCCTAAATAGCCTCTAACAATAATAGCTATATGTAAAGCAGGACAATTATCAGATGGATTTTCAAGACATGCTGACAGTCTTCTCACTGATACGTTTTCCTTTTCAGCCCTGAGGTCATATTTTGTCTGTATGTTTTGCTGAGTGCCTTATAAGAACTCTATAAATAAAAAGTTATAACCATGTGTTTGCATTTTCCTTGATTAAAATGCAATGTAAATGTATTTAAAATGGCATGCAAATGATATGAAGGCTCCAGGCATATTTCTTCCTGCACGACCCTCTGCATTGTAAAGGTTGTTAACAAAGCAAGGAATTTAAAAAAAAAAAAGGAGAGACAAAAAAAAAATTAAATCACTACTGGAAGCAAGAGGGCAATGAAGGAGACTTTTACAGTTATAAAATGGGTTTAGAAACAGGAGGCAAGACATGTTGATACAGAATTTACTCATTCCTGGTGACTATCAGGAAGAATTAACTATATCCTTCAGTCTTTTTCTAAGGCATGCTTCAGAAGCTCATACTATAATGTACACTATATTTTCTACTGGTTAGAGGTTATGTATTAGGATGGAATTAGCTGAAATATCTTTCTGAAAATCAGACTTAGTATTGAAGGAATTTATGGTTTCAATTCTTTCTTGTCTGGAGTTTGACATATCACAATTTGGTGGTACATGAAACTGTGATAGGAACCTTTATGATACAATTCTGACTCAGGGTTATAAAGTAAGAAAAAAATGTGCCTTAAAAATGTGGTACACTGTTCACAGGTCTGTTTTCACAAAGGGGTGAGTACAAAGTCTGTTATCATGGGGTTTAGCATTTCCATGCTTTACACCTTCTGCTTTATTGATGTCATACTTGGGATTTTTTGAAAGCATGTTTTCTTCTTTTCTGTTCTTTTTGTGTGCATGCACGTATAAGGATGTGTGCATGCATAAGTATGTCAGTGTGAACAACATGAAATGACTCTTCCTGAATCTCTGAGCGATGAAAAACCAGATATTGCTGAATTACAGCCTTTAGACAATTCCTTACTGGATTTATACCTCCATATAAAAACATAGCAGGATGAAATTCTTGGGTTCATTCTGCATGCTCTACACCTGCTTGTTTAGTTTAACTGCCTTTAGAGCTGCCTTTGGTCACTGCCTTGGCATAAATAAGGCATCAGAATCATATTACTCAGCCACTTTTGCAAGAGTTTGCTGGAGGGAGGAATGGGGGCTGAGTGAAATTGTCTAAAGGCACTTCCTTGTTAACAAAGAAGTCAAAACTTGCTTAAGCCTTCTTAGCTGGCACAGGAAATACACAGCCACTCAATACCTGCTGAAGGAGTGTAAGTCTAAGACAATTGTGCATAAGACAGCTGAAGGTCAGAATAAAATACTTAATCAGGTAGTTTTATTTAAGCAAGAACAGAATTGTGATCCTGATTTTAACTTTTGCATATTCATTTATCTCACCACAAATCTAAACACCTCTCATTGCAGCAGACTGTGAGTTTAAGAAAAGAAACACCTTTCCTTGGGCTGGAAGATTTCAAAAGGGAAGATGTGACCTTTGAGAAATCTCTTTTTTTTGTCCACAACCAAAAGCTCAGCAGTTCTGGGATGCAACAGGGTAAGTCAGATGCAATGTGCTGCAGAGCTGATCAAATTCTGTGGCAACTGGATGCACAAGTTAAGAGCTGACTTAGCAGGTACTGTTCCCAAGGCACTTAATTGTTTCCAGCAGCTTTTCTTTTATTTGCTCTTTTTAAAGAACAGTTTTCCTGGGTGACAGAGAAGCCAATGCAAATATTCATAATGAGTATTGCTTTAGGTTTCATTCAGAACACAGAGCTTCCCTAACAGTATGTGAAAACTCCAAACATTTCCCACAGCTCAGACTTAACTGGAGTAAGAGCTGGCTTTAGACAAGAATAAATAAACCCCCATGAGAGAAAGCCAGGTTATGTGGCAGGTACCTTCTTGGGTCAGCCACCACTGAAATGAGAGAGATTAGGAGAAATTCCCTTTATGACAGTGTGGTGTTCTATTTTCTCCCCTGAATGCTATCTTGATTAAATTAACTGGGGAAAACCTGCCAAGATCTTTTAAGATGTATAAAATAAGGTACGCCAATAAAGTCAAAAGGTATGTTAGTAAAGTTCAACATGTTTGTACTAATAAAACCAGTGATTCAAGAAACTCACACTTCTGTAGCCTTTGAATGAGAGAGCTTGTTCACTAGGTGTGAGTGAGTCACATTGCATGCATGTCCAGACATTTCAGGGTTTTATGTGCATGAGGCTAATGTTGTCAGAGTGCTACTGAGCTCATAAGGAATGTAGAGGGAAAAAAAATCCTTTACCAAGCCTTGTATGTTTTTGAGAGGCAAGGAAATATGTAGAGGAATTCATCAGATATGACCAGTATATTTAAATTGCTTGCAGTGATAACAGAAGGAGATATTAATAACAGATAAAGGGGTTCTTAGTTACATACTTAAAAGCTTATTTAAAGAGCCTAGATTAGATCATAGATCAACACAGCCTCACTGGAAAAAGCACTCATCTTACACATCGGGCTGCACACTGCAGCACTTAACTGAGACTTTGGTGAGATAAAACTGTTTGGCTTTTAAGTCAACCTTGAGATGACTTTCCCTTTAAAAAAACCCCAAACCACTTTGATTATGTATTTGGTTTGCATGCTAAATAAGCTGCTCAGCTAAAAATATACCCCCGCAAGGAGCTTATGTCATCTCCCCCCAAATGTGTGACAGAGAGTGAAAGACAGGCAAGGCAGAAGAAGCAATATAAGAACCCAAGTTTTAATTTTTGTCTGGATAAATTGGTAAATTTGTATTAAATTATCTAATACCTAGAAAACAAAGACTTTAGTTTTTAGATGACAAATCAATGACAGCTAGAGGCCAGATCTACAGGCAACATGATCATGTGCAGTTTGGGGAATTTTGTTCGTTCTTTGCTGTTTCACACCAGTTCCAATGCTCACATGTGTAAACCTCATGACCTTTCTGTTCATTTTAAAAAGCACAGCAAAACCGGGTATAAAACCAATGGCACCTGGGACTGGCTCCTTCACCCCATTCCCACTGTGCACCTTCAATAGCACGCACAGCCCTGGCTGGATCTGCAGAGAGATGGGATCACAGATCTGCTGGCTGCCCCTGTGCCCACAGCTGGCACACGGGGAGGAGGGGCAGGTCCAGCAGATGTGCCCTCCCTCCTGCCCTGTCTGAAAAGGATGTGCCCTCCGGATAAATTCAGGCACTGTCAGAGCTGACACCTTTCTCAGGGATTAATAGGAGGCAAAGCTCTGAAATGCCAGGTTCCCAGTAAATTCTCTCAACTTTTCATTAGTTCTCTGGTTGTAGATACTTACCCCAAGAGACCTCTAAGGGCTTTTTTATTGTTCTAAGGAACTTGTTGGACTAATTTAAATAGATAGGAACACTGTGTTCTCTGGATGTGAGGTGATGAAACCATGATTGAGCTATTATTTTACATGAAGGTGGAGCTTGAAAAATAGGGAGTGTTTAAATTTAGAACTCTCCATCACTGAACAGCACTGCCCAAGGGCTATGGAGAGTGGGGCAGTTTTCAAAGGCCTATTCTTTTTTTTTTTTTCTTTTCTAATCTCCTCAGCTAAACAGAGGTCAGAAATGGAAAAGGAAACCTCGACAATGCAGCCCAATCCCTGGGGAAACAAGACTGATTAATGGACAATTTTATGGCTCATTTGTAAAAAGGGAAACTAGCAGAGTACTCAGTTTACTTTGTCCATGTGATTCATATCAGCATTTACGGAAAAAACAGAAGATGTTTGGATATCTTGAATACCTTGGGAAAACAAGCAAATAGCTTATAGACATCTGCAATGAAGAGTACAAACTACTGGAGGATTTATTACAAACACTGTATGTACTGGAATAGTCAGACTCCTGTAGATTTTCCTTTAGCCTCATATTCTTCCTGTCAATTTATTTCTGAAGATTAGTTTGGAGTTTAGGGATGAGAGTCCCTCTAAGAGAGGCAGTTTTTGCAGACCTACAGCCAGCCAGACCTACAGACCTACAACTGGTTTGGGAGGGCTTAGTGACACTTGGGAGCCTCTGTGTATCTCTTTGTATGTTTGAGCTTGCTGACTAAGTCTGGAATTAGAGCGGCAGCAACAGGCAATTATGCATTTCTGAACCCCAGTAAGTTAAAGAGGCTCTGGCTTCGTTTTTCTGAAGGTTTGATCCAGGGCTACTTATTTCACATCCCCTGTGTCTCCACCCCCAAAAAAGAAGAAAAAAAGAAAACAAATGGGAAGAGCTAGATTAGCCTCTTCCAAACTGTACACAGAGGGGCTGTCTTTGGCACTGAACTGACAGGGCTGGGATTGTTGGATTGTTTCCAAATGTGTTATGGCTACCATGAGATGTCAACTGACTGTGAATCCCACACTGGGAAGAGTAAAAGGTGAAAGAGAAAAATCAGAAACAAAGAAGAGGTATTATACAAGGAGGGGCAAGCAGGGAGAATGTTGGTAGAAGTGAAGTATCAAATACCTCCTAGATTTTGCCAAAAAAAAGCAAGCAAATTATGTAAAGCACAGAGGAGCATAGTCTCTTTAAAGTACACAGAGATCTGCACGTGAATGTACACAAACATCCATTACATACAAGTGGTGAGACTCAAGACAGTGCAAGTGCACTGGAGTGAAAATCTGTATTGAAAATATTTTGTATTTAACACCACCACCTCCTGCATCATGGATATTAATGTTAGTTTAATGTTACACTTGTCAGCCATGAGATTTGCTTCTCTTTTGGTACGTGTATCTGAGTTACATTTACTTTGATGAAAAGTTGCAGTGCCTCAAGGTAAAGGTGAAACCTGCAGTAAATACATTCTTAGTAAATGTACACAGAAACTTGACTCTTTATGGATCCCTCTATTTTTGATAGATTCTAAATTGTGATTTGCATGTTTTCACTGAATAGTTGAGGTTGGAAGAGACATCCAGAGACTCTAGTTCAGCTCCTCAAAGCAGGAATAGCTGCAGTAGGTTGCCCATATGTGATCAGGATTTTGGAATAGAGGCTCCACAATGTTTCTGGGCAGCCTGTTGTAGTGTTTGCCCCCCATTCGCAAAAGTGTTCTCTTATGTTTGAACAGAATTTTTTTCTGTTGCATTTGGGCCCATTGCCTTCTGTCCTGCCACCTGTTACTGGATATTACTAAGAGAGCCTGGCTCTATCTTCTCAATCCTTCCCATCAAGTATTTATTTTTATTTGTCCTCCTTACCACAACCCCTCCAGTATGTTTTCCCCAACTTTTGTCTTCTCCAGACTGAACCACCACGATTTTCTCAGGATCTCGTTATCAGTCAGATACTGCAAGGCTTTGTCATCCTTGTGCCTTTTTGCTGGATCTGCTCCTGTGTGTCCCCTTGTCCTGTCCTGGGGAGCTCAGCACTGAGCACAGAGCCCCAAATATGAGCTGGCACTGCTTATCCTACTGCAGCCAAGGAGGGCTGCCTTCTTTGCAGTAGAGGTGCACTGCTGACTTGTGGTCACCTTGGTGTCTAGTAGGAGCCCCAGGGCTTTTCAAAAAACCTTCTTTTCAGCCAGTTGGTCCCCAAATTATTCTGGTGCAGGAAATTATTGCTCCCAAAGGGCAGATTTTTTAATCCCCACTGCTGAGCTTCTTGAGACTCCTGTTGGCCCATTTCTCCAGCAGCACAGCTGGCATTCGCACATCATCTGCACACTGGAGGAGGTGCCCTGTGTCCCAGCACACAGGTGATTTATGCAGATGTTGAACAGTGTGGGCCCCAGCTCTGCCCTCAGCCATGCCAACACTACCAGTGACCACCTCCAGGTGGGCTTTGTGTCAGTGCCAGGCAGAGCAGCTCATTTCCAGCCCCTCTGTCCCTTCCTCTGGTCCATATTTCATGTGTTGTCTGTGTGGATATTATAGGAGACTGTGTCAAAAGGTTTGCATAAGCCAAGGTAAGCAATACCCACAGTTCTCTCTTCCTTCTCTGTTCTAGCTGTGTGATAATGGAATGCTATAAGGTTGGTCAGGAATTATTTCCCTTTCATAAATCCATCTGGTTTCATTAGGGGCTATAGCTGCATTTTGGAAAGCAAACCAGGGAAACAAAGGAGGTGAGATTAAACTAGGAAGCTTTACATGCATTGCAGTGTCATACATAGAATCTCCTAGGATAACATCTTATCCTAAGACGGTCTAAGGTATGAGTTATCTCTGATTTCATACCCAACACAACTGAGAGCTCATACCTGACTGGTGGATTTCCATACTGTGCTTTATTTCAGTGTTACATGAGCACCATCACTGAGATGGCCTAAATGTCTGTCTCTCCAGCCCTTTCCTGACCTATGGTGTCCCTTGACCCTTCAGTGTTGGGGCAGCCTTACCAATGAATAAGCTTTCATGTGAGGCCACCTTATCTCACCAGACCTCTTCAATTTTCATTTAGCCTAATTTTGTATATGTTTGTACAATGAATTCCTTAGTCTCTTGGCAGACAATTTAATTGGTTAATTGAGCTTTGTTACTCTTTCATGCAACAATCACAGTTGCCTTTGAGGGATTGTCCTTGCCTGTTGTACAGTCTTGTACATTGTGGAGATTTTGGCACTGATAAAATGCTTTTGGCCGGGCTGGGTATGTGTTATTTACTCCTATTTCTTCAGAGGCAATTATTCTAAAGTTGACTGTAGCATCAAACAAATATCCAAACCTACAAATGCTTCTGATCAGCTTTTAGCTGTCTGACAATGCTGGGCTTAGTGGCATGTGCATGTTATTGGGAACAAGCCATTGAGCTCTGGGGGGATTCAGAGCCAAAAGTCAGCAGCCTAAATGGATTGGCCAGAAAACAGGAACTGAGCATTTCTCCATTCAGTACTGTGTGTAGTGAGTGCCTGTGAAAAACTGGCCCTCCATATTTCCATGGGCATTTTAATGCCTTGGGGTGCCATTTCTCAGAAGAAAAGAACAGGAAATCTGTGCTTCTCATCAACTTTCAGTTCCTAGATGTTGGACTATCTTGAGGACAAGATCTCCTGTTGTTTCTTCCTCATAAGGGACTTTTTGAAGGAAACACTATCTTGGAAAAACACGCACCACCTCAGCTATTGAAATATTGAAATAATTCACTTTAAGAGGGTTTCTTGTGGGATACATTATGCAAGGCTTGTTGGGCTAGATCCCTTCTGGGTGGCCTTTGTCCATCTCCCCGTGTTTTCACGACACATCTTTTACTGCAAAGGGCAATTAAAGGCTTCACCTGAGAGGCTCCTGAGGAGTGGAAGGAGGTATTGCCTGAACGATGATGTGCCCAACACTTTTGTTTGTATCACTTTCCTGATAAGCCCAAGCTGTTAAATTCCAGCTAACCAATCAGGAGAACAATTTACTACCTCTGTGTCATTTTAAGTGGGCTGTCTGGCTGGAGCAGGATGTATTCAAATGAAAGTTAACAAAGTATGTTTTCTTTTGAGGATTTGTCTGCTATAAAGAGCTTGAAGAGAACTTTTGAACGGGCATTCTCATCCTGTTACAGCTGAAATACCCATTGTACCTCCCACAGCTTCAATAACTGCAGTTATTTTCATTTCCAGCACATTTAGAAACAAACGATGTTGAATCTACTTTATTTGATGGGAGAGGTTCATAAAGCAATGGCAAAGGGCTTGCATTTTTAAAATATTTGGCCTTCAGATATCCTCTTCTTTCCAGATCCTTTAAGCCATGCTCAGGTGACCCTTACAGGCTGAGCAGCAAAACCCTGCTGGGAGAGAGGGGCCCAGAGCTGCTGCAGCCTCCCTTGTGGTCCCTGCCAATCAATGTCTGCTCTTATTCCACAAAGAGACTGGACTGTCTTGGCAGGGAAAGCTTCATGGGATCAGGTATAATCCCCTGAGGAAAACAATTGTATACAATAAGAACTTGAAGGCATGAAAGGAAAAGATTTTCAACCCCTCTAAGCAGAGCTTTATTGATAAAAACTGCATCTGCCACTTTTCTCTAGTTAGCTTTCTATTATGTGAAAAACTGTGGAAAGCAAGGCTCATGCCATTCATAAATGAGCTTATCCTGTAATTGAAAAATAAAATAAAGTTATTTGGCTGCAAACCGGATATAAGCTTGATGGCTGAGTGCAAGGTATTTGTTTTCTTGTGCTGACTTCTCATATTTTCCCCTCCCCTTACTCCAATCCATCTGTAGAAATGTTTTCTTTTCTTGTTACCTCAAAGCCTGAATGTTGTAGATTCTGGGTGAAAGACTTAATTCATATTCTTTTCTCCCATTCTTCTGTAGAAATTCAAGACTTACTGGTTCAGAGAACATGGGTTCTTCTTGTCTTTCCTCTTTTTTTCCTTTCAGGATGATCATGTTGTTGAATTTTAAAACTCAGTGTTAGCTAACAGTGACATGATGGTGAAATCCCTATTTACCTTTTGTGGGACTGCAGCAGCTTGTTTCCTCTGATAGGGGATGTAGAAACCAAACAAATTACAAGACTGCTGTTTTGTTTTTTTTTTCCTTTGCTGATGAGAGAGCCCTTGAGGATATTCTTAAATGCTGGTTTTTAGGAGAGCCAAACCCTGCAGATAAATGTTACCTGCAAAAGAGGAACATTGAACTTGTGCTATATGTACCTGAAGTGTCTTTCTGTGTGACTGGGATGCCAATAGGAATTTCCCAGACACCACGCGGGACTGCAGCTGAGAAAAAAAGGCACTAAACTGATCCTTTGTCTGCTGTGACTGCCTTGGAACTAACTTTATAGACCCGGATTTTCTTTCCCTCATATCTCTAAGCTGGCTGGAGAAAGGCAGCAGCCTGGGCTGCTGTCCACGATGCAGGTGATGGGCAGAGCCAAACTGTTCTTGGCCCCATTCAGGGTAAGCCCTTGTACACTGCTTAGAGTTTTGGGGCAGCAGCAGAGTTGGGGGGACCTTAATGTTAGGTCATGTGTCTGCCTGACCTTTATCCAAGCCAGATTTTTTAACCCATGTGTAGATTCTCCTGGTTAAATTATTGGGCTTTTCAAATCTGCCTAGAAGGTTGAAAATGAAGCTGCATTTTGTCTCTCTCTGGCTACCAAAGCTCAAACTTAACATCTATTCTACATTCTTGTAGTCTTAAATCCTACCTGCTTCCAAGGAGTCTAAATGAGTCTGAAGAGCAATTAAGCTATTCTATTTAATCTCAGCTGTAGAAGAGAGGGTTCAGAAAGAATGAGGTTTTTGACATCTGTCACTTGCACAATCACCTTCCAGTGCCAGCAGAAGAAATCCATTACCCTTTCTGATTAGAGAGTGATTTTAGCTAGCACAGTTATAGGGTGATACCAGCTACAGTGACAGATATATATCCTGGAATGCTTTCCCAGTCCTGCTGTGTTTATAAAAGGGATACAATCAAGACAATGCTATTTTTTTTATATAGTCACATTTCTGGGAGGCAAAAAATCCTATTCTTCCCACAAGCGATGTTTTGATATCCACATTTAAATGCTATTGAAATTACACCTATTAACTGCTAAAAGTAATAGATATACATTAGTATTGCAGAAAAAAAATACTATAACAGGCAAGAACTGAAATAGATCTGGGGAATTCAACATCATCAATGTATGATTTGTCATGTGGGGCTTTTTTTTGTTGATAATTATTTGTGATAAAAGAAATTCCCAGCTTTTTAAAGAAACAACACAGAACAGGATTATATCCTGTCATGTTGGTAACACCTCTTCAAAATCAGAGACAAATGAAACACACATTTAAATTAACTATTTGATCTAAATAGTATAATTAAATTTAAATAAAGTAATAAGCTAACCTAGTAAATAAATGAAGATTTAATTTAAATAAATTAGTAAGCCTACATTATTTTAACTATGAGCCAGTTCTGAAAACTGAGGGACTGTAAAAACCCATGAACTTCAATAAGCCATGGTCAAGTAACTATGACTTTGTGATGAGTCAAGCCAAAGCTTCAAACCCAGACATTCCTGAGCACTGGAACATAAAAAATAAGAATGTGGCTATGGATCTGTGGCTTGGTTCTGTGTTTCAAATAAAGAAGAAACCCCTTTCCTCAGAGGAAAAAAATGTAGAAGTTATAGAAAAGAAAACAAAAATCAGAGGCCATCAAGAGCTGTTTAAGTGTGAGCATCCTGCACCGTAGGGACATTTGTGTGTCAGTGTGCCCACCTGAGGATCTAATTCCCTCTCGTGTGCACAGGTCTCTATCTGACACACGCTTAAGGTGGATGCAGAGATGTGCCCTAAGCAGGCTGTTGTCTCTGTCTGACACACCTGTACATTCAGGCTTTGCTGAATGACAAAGAAAGGTGTCTGGATTGTTGGTAAAGAAGGGAAAAAAGGGAGAGATTTTGGTCACTGTGGTGTGAAAATTCCTCATTGGTATGTGGGTATGGTGACCTAGATGTCCTAAGGATGCCTTGGAAAATGGACTTCCAGGTGACTTCTGGTCCACAGGTCATTAACCAGCTTATCTGTGCTTTTAGCTGACCATCACCACAAAATTGGATGACATATGATCAAAAAAGATACCAGGGTTTTTGTTCTTTAACTCCCACAACAATACCTGATAAGTCTGTTGGAATACAGAGTAATTTATGCTGTTCTGCAGCTGAATCTTTCCTGAAGATTTTCTTGAGCACTCAAATTGCACATGCACAAAGTCAGCTGATCTTTCATGAAAATACTATGATAATGTTTGATTAGCTTTACATCTTTCGAGTGTTATAAGAGTGCATAATTGCTTGTTTTCCTTGAGTGTCAGCAGCAGCCTTTTTAAGAGGGAAATTTAGTAGAAAATTTAGCAGGAAAGCTTTCAAACTTAGTGGAGCAAGGAGGCCAAACTCACTTTTTAGTATTGGAATATGCAGTTGATATATTTCCCAGTTCTTCTCAGCCTAAACAACATCGAATATCAAATCTTGAGTGGTCTGCAACAAATATAATGAAGCTTAGGGGCTTAGAAACTAAAGTATTGGTCTCAGGAGGAAAGGGTTGTACAGCACAGCTTGTTTGTCCTTGAGTTCTGCTAAAGGCTGGCTAAAAATGGGATTTGAGGGGTTCCTTGTTAAATAGTGGAAATGTTGCTGTGTAACTGAGGACTTCTCCTGCCTTACCCCTGCTCCGAAATGTGCTGAAGTCAATAGGAGGTTTCTTGTCACCTCAAATGAGTTTGGGATTGTGCCATATCAGCAAGGTGTGGGAAACAAAGGCAGTCTGTGTCTGGTACTCAGGAATGAGGAAGAGACTCCTGTAATGGGGGTCTTGCTCTGTCATAGTTTTCATATCCTTTTCATACACTCATTCTTTATTTTCATGCAATTCATTGTATATCACTAAAGGCAGCTGCAGTTGTGCAAAGAGTGGCAGGAAAACGAGAGGAATTAGTCCCCTAAACTAGTAAATGTGGATTAGAGCAGAGCAGAATCAGAGAAGGCTGGAAGCATTGTTTATGCTAAAAAGGGCATTTGCTGGTGCACTTTGTGTTTCCCATTGTCAGATGGCAGGGAGCCCAGTGCTGGCTGGCTGTGGCCCCAGTAAAAGCAGTGCTGCACAGAAGGTGGATGTGCTCCCTGGTGCACTGAGGGCAGGGCTATCTGCTGTCTACAGCCAGCATGAAAATGGCACAAACCCCCAGGGACCACATTCAAGGGTCACTTCAACATTCACCAAACCCCTTTTTTCAGAGCCAGCTGCCGAGCTCTGAGCTGCCCTTATGCTCCTTTTAAAGAGACTGTCTGTGTTCAACAAGGTGAATCCCACTATTCCCTTCACCCTCCTGGTTTGTACGTGCTCTGTGTTAAACCCACTGTGAACAGGTCTCCTGTTCACTTGGTAAAACCTGGGCTGTGAGCACTGCCTGGCCAATTAATTTTTTGTGGTACCCAGGGAGCCACAAAGCCTGAGAAACCATGTTTTTCTTTCTTCAATTACATTCATTGTGGTAGCAAGGACAAGGTAGGCATCACTAAAATAATTTGATCCAAAGTTGTTTTGGCAGAATGCTTCTGTGATGAACTGTGCTGTGTTTACTACCGATGTGGGATGATATGGGGCTGGAAATAAATGAGGAGTTGGAGCAAACAGGGGAGTCAGGCTTCCTTTATGTGCCATAAGGACAAAGAGGGGCAGTTTCACACTGCATCCATCGTGGAGAATCAGCCTCCCAGAACTGCTGCCATTAGAAAGCATTGAATGAAGGATGGTTTAAAACAGCTGGACAAGGCAGGAGGTAGGCTACTCCAGACAGTAAGCAGGTGCAGAGGACAGCAGGAGGGCAACAGAATTTGTTAGAAATCCTGCCATTAATGATATTTTTTACTAGTAATTTTATTAGAGGAAAGGATTTTTATTATTATTGTTTTTTCATTAGAAATAATAGGGCTTGTGTGTGAGGCATATTTACATATTGTACCCCAGGACTAGATTTGCTCACAGAGTCTAAAAGAGCATATTGTGCAGTACCTTATAAGTTTGGGGCTTTCAATTGCATTTTGTTTCCGTCTCAGTGAAGTGTTTCTTATTTGGAAAAGCTGACTAATCTGTGTCATTTACCTACATAGTAAGTGGTTTGACTTTTCTAGATGTAGGACTGGGCTTCAGAAGGGAAAGAAGAGTGTTGTGTGTGGCTTTTTTTGTTTGTTTGCTGGTTAGTTTTGGGGTTTGATTTTTTTTGCTTTGGATTGGTGGATTTGTTTGTTTTTGTTGTATTTGTTTGTTTTGTTTTTGTTTTTTTTTTGTTCAAATGCTGCTTCGGGTGTCATTTTCGCAGAACAAAGTCTGCCAGTTAAGAAAAAATAAAATCAAATCTGTGCTGAAGTCCTGCAGAGAATTCCTGCAGGATTAAAACTGTTATCAGAGTCTCCTTCCTCCTTTTACATTCATGCATTTGGCCTCACAAACACACATTTTCCTCTAGCAGCACCGACAAGTTTTTGAACAAATCTCCTTTGCTGAAGTTTTACAAATAACTGCTGCACTCTTTGAAATGGCTGTTCCAAATGCCGGTGTCTGCCATGCAGGACTTCACCAGATGGGTGGTTAAATGCCCTGCCTTTGCTGCAGCCTGCAAGCTGTTTTACATTGCATGAGAGAAGTCAAAAAGTCAATTAATATGCTGACCAAGACAAAATAGTTCTTTGCACCTATAGTCAATCCCAGTGTGGACTCTCCTATGAGAAAATTATTAATAATAAGTATGTTGTAGGCCTCATGTCATCTCTCTAGGAGACACTTAATCCTACAAGTTGGATCAAGAATCTAATTTGCTTTTAATCAGATGGGATATAGCTTTGTGTGTGAGGAAATACTGCTTAATCTTTTGCATTCTGGAGGGGAGGCTGGGAGTCCAAAAGCCATTGTGATTTGAGGACTCATTCAATGCTGGCAGAAGTGAATAAATTCAGTATCCCAGGGACTTAGAGTGGCTCCTGTGGTTTCCTTTGCCTGTCCTTGTAGAAAGTGTTTCACTTAGATGCTCAGAAACAATCTGGAGAGGGTGGGCTGTGTGAGAGGGAGCACTGATGGGTCCCAGGGCAGCTGCTGTTGCAATGCCTGCATGGTTGGTGTCACAGTCCAGCAGCTCTGCAGTGCTGCAGCTTCAGGTGTGAGGGTCCCTGCAGGTGCAGGGTCTGTGCATGGCCATCCCAGACACAGCTGTGCCTGTGCAGTCCCAAAAACACGTCCCCTGCTGCACTCAGCTGGATCCCAGCTGCCCCTTAGTGCCAGGTGCCAGCTGCACTCAGAGGAACCATGAGGCCATCAGGGGACAGTGGGGATGTGACTCTCAGGGCAGAGAGGACTCCAGGTATGTGGGACTGCTGCTGGTTATCCTCTGCTCAGGTTTTCCTCCGTGTTTCAGTGTTCACCTTGGCAACTGCACTTGGTAAAAGGCAAAGTGAAATCAGTTTCTGTGTGTGTTCTTCCCTCCAAAGATTAAGATGTGATTTTGCACTAAACACTGAAAAGCAAACTGGGATCAATTCTGAGCCTCGATATCTTGGTGTAGAGTAAATTTAGACTAAGCAATTTAACTTATTTTCTCTTCTATTTTCCAAGATCAGTAGGAGAACAGGATTTGGTCCATTAGATTTTATTTGCAATGTGGGAAGGTTGTGAAAATTCTACTTTTAAAAAGCTAGCTGCAGTCTGTCATTTAATTTGAAGAGTCCCTGCAGCACCAAGATTCAGGTAAGAACCAATTAATGATAATGGTATTAATGAACTTTTCCAAATGCACATTTCATTTAGCTATAACAAGATAGTTATCTCTGATACACTGAATATCAAATCAGCTATCAAACTGGAACAGAGATTAATGAGTCAGATAAATAACTGAATATACAATACTTTAACTTTAATATGAGAGTTTAAAAGTCAAGACTAGTTATGGTCACTTGACTGGTCATCCCGAGCAGATAATGTTTAAATAAACATTACTACAGAATTAGTAGTCCAGAGGTTTTTCTATCAGTTGAAATCTAAAATAATGAAAGAATTGTATTTGGTGATTCTTGTGGAGAACAGGCCCAGGTATTGACTGGAGGAAAATGCTGCCTTTACTTCCTTTGTTGTGAGTAAAGGCTGAGCATGCTTGTAAGATAGAGATTTTTGTCAAGGTGTATCAAAAATGTTCCAGCAATATAACAGAAATTACATTGAATGGATAAAGAATAGGCTGTATGTTTTAATTTTTCACTCATAGCCCAGTTTGGTGGAAGTGGATCCTCTCTTTCCTGTGAAATTATTTTTAATGAGCTTAATATAATTCATTCTCTACATACAGCCATTTGTTCATAACCCTGGCCAGTGAATAAGAGAAAATTATGTATTCTTTGAATCATACCAGGCACAGCTATTTTCTAGCTTCTCAAGGGCATATTTATATTAATCCTAACAGCAGCCAGGCAAAAAGCCTGAGTGACAGAGCAGGCTCAAAGTGTCCTTTGTGTGTTAGGACTGCTCACCCATGTGAGCTGGGTCTGGCCATGGCAACGCTCAGGAAAGGCTGGACACTACAGCAGAAGTTGTGTAAACAATAGGGCAGAATAATTTCCTTGGAAAAAGGGCAGGAAGAGAGATGAACAGAGAAAATGGGGCTCTTTAACCCCCACAAGGTCAGCCATTACAGCAGAAATGAAAGAAGGGGATCCTGTGGAGGGCATGGCATGTATCTCACCAGCAGTCAGCATCCCTGCCTGTCTGCTGAGGTGTCACATACTCAGCTGAGCTCTGGATACACTGCACACATCAGTAGATGTCTCAGCAGTGCTCAGGAAACACATTCCCACAGTGGCTCCTCTGATGGATCAAGGCCACAGCATGTCTGCAGTGTCAAAGTGGCACCACGAGGTGAGGGGCTCACGTCTGCCTTTCTCTTCCCATTCCACTCAGAAGCTCAGCCCTCAGAAAACTGGAAACTTCCTCTCCTGCCAAGTGAACTTTACCCCTCCACAAATAGCAGCACTCCTCATGGCTTTCTGCTGCCAGTAGTCGTCTATGTCTGCCTTCTCACTCAGCTTCTGTATCTTTGTGACACCTCAAAGTGTTTAGCCCTGCTCCACACCCAATCCCAGCCAAGACCTATGATACTGCTAGTCAGTCATAATTTAGATTTATAGGAAAAGCAAAATGAACTTAGAAACCTGCAAATAATCTTGTTCCTAGATGTGAGAAAGCTATCACAGAGTGAAGGAGAGCGTGGCAGCTGATTAGATGATTGGCACAAAGCTGTTAATGGAAATCAGCTGCTCCATGGCAGGCAGTGCTTTAAGGGAATCCCCACACATGAGCTTGAGCTGATATCTAACCTGTCCTTTCTGGGCCTTGGTTTTCCATACCTCAAATGGGGACAGGCATTCTCTTCCTTGCATCAGAGAATTATTGGAAGAAAATAGCGTGCAGCACTTTGGATTCACAACAAGCAGAATTGCAACAGGTAGTAAGCAGATTTACATTATATTATAAGAGGTAATTCTAGAAGACTTAACAACAGATTTCCTTTCAGAAAAGCAGCAGAACAAATAGAGATTTAACAGATATGTTTTAACAGAAGAATATTTAATTCTCTCAGTAGACTGTTTTCCATTATGGACTAAGCAACTTCAATTCAGAAAAATTCCAGTGATTTGTATGAAGAAAAATAATCATTAGCTGAGAATCTGATTGGTCTTTCAGTATCGATTTTATATGAGTTTTATGGCCTACATGGAAGAAATGAGACAAATAAATATTATTATATTATCCTATTATATTAATTTTGAAATATATAACTTAGTGTAAAGTTTATTTTTAACATTGAGAGAGGTGATGAGGAATATTCTTATCTAAATATTTACTAACAAAATGCATCAACAAATCACTGTCTTAAATGTGATGCAGTAGGTGGATCACTAGCCTTTGCAATGGCCTCTTTGAGCAAGCTCTGCAGGAGGTGTAGGAAAGGGAAAATAGAAAAAGTGTTCTTAGATGTTCAGTTTGGTGCTTTTAGGGAAAGCATTGGGCTTGGTCCAAATTTACATCTGATATAGCCCCTTATACTGAGACTGGGAAGAGACCCCTGTTTGCACTTTGTGAGGATACACAGGAAAAAAAGGACAAAGCCTGGAAAGGTCTACTGTGTGGCTTCTAAGAAATGGTAAAAAACGGGCAGGAACACCGAAGGATCTTGGCTAGCCTAAAGGAAACTTGTGCTGGGAACATCTCAAGAGCTGTCTCTGCTGCAGGGGTTCTGAATCCAAGGCTGGAGAAGGGCTGGGCTGTGTTGTGTCTTCTGCAATGGTATGCAGGAGTCCAAAGCACAGAAGAGACAGAACTGTTCTGCTTCAGGAGCAAGGAAGGAAGCAGGAAATGCCTGGAGACAAATGTCAATTTTTGTGGACTCTTAAATCTCATATTTATTTATGTTCACTGCGTTCATACTGTTTTCAGAAATTCAAGTCTGAGTGTGGAAGGCTCATAGAGTGATCAGGGCTTTGCTTTTCTGTCTTTGTTTACTTTCTCTTGATTATAAATGAACAAGCCACCTCCATTCTCATTGAAATTAAAATTATTTCTGTCAAAGCAGACAACAGTGCTGCTTTTTATGCCACAGATGAGGTTTTCTATATCAATACCAACTCAATAGAGAGTGCTTTAAACTCCATGCTTTAAAACAAGAAACCCCTTGAAAACATACCTGCAATAAATAGCAAAATACCATTCCATTGTTTTCAGCTAAAACACCATAATTGTTCTGGTTGCAACTTAAGAACAGCTTTCCTTAGATGAAGATAATTAAATTTCACTAATTGTTATGAACACCGCCATGCTTTAGTGAGTTCCTGCTCAACAAAATACCTGGGAACAAGTAAGAGAACACCTGAAGGGGAAGATGGTTAATGGTGGGTTTCAGGTACTGAAAAATGCCTCTCTCACTTGGAAACAAAATCTGAGCAAAATGTCTGGTAAACAGCATCAGTGGAGGTTGGCATGAAGCAAAGCAAAGGACTGGCTCAGTGGACTGACTACTGCCAATTAAATGGTTTCATGCACTGCCTACCTCAGGTAATGAGGTCTGCTGAAACCTTGAGGCCCTGGGCACCCGTTAGAAAAGACAAATATAGCTGGTAGGGAAAAAGAAAATTCCATTGGGACATCTTTGATTTAAACAGAATCAAATGGCACGCTGCCATGTCAGTGGCCTTTCATGGAATGCAAATAGGTCTGTCTAATGGAGAGAAAATGCACATCATTCATTTTAGACTATAATTAAGTTTTAATTTAATCAAATATTGGTACCAAAGCAGGCCTTGGAGAAAGATTCTGATATTAAAGCCTTCAAAGCTCCTTTGGAGAACTCTAAATGGTTTGTGTGGTAGTAAATCAACTTGCAAAGTGGTACTATACAATGTGCATATCTTAGCTGTATCACGGTTTATTATAAAACTTAAAACAGAGAACAAGTGGATTGCAGTCCTTTTATGAAAGAAAACACTGTGTCATGCTGTGAGTCACTCTATCTCAGGGAGACAATTTTTTTGAACATTGGATTTTAAGAGAGTAGTAAAAAGTACCACCAAGGACAGTGTGCAATTAAAGGTATTTTAATCTGCATTTAGGGTCTGGAGTTTATGGTATAGAATTATTAGTAAATAATGTTTAATTGCAAAGCAAGGGGAGCAAAGATGAAATGAATAATGAATCTATAATTTTTCATTATTGTGGTCTTGTCTGTGTGAGCAGATTTACTTAGTCTTATGTTCCATTCTGGCTGGACTTTGGAAAAGCAAGAGACATTTTTGGGTTATGGAGCATGTTGGATAATCTCCAAAATTATTTTCATCCCTGACGTTGTTATCCTGGTCCCAGTAACCTTGTTCCTTAGGCACTCCAGCCCTGTCAAGCAGGGTGTAGCTGAATGCAGTGCAGGTGGAACTTCACAGTTTCTGTGGAGAACAGTTATCACTGACAGATCTCATTTCCATTTCTAGAGTGCAAGCTGGGTTTCCTGCCTAGAGTGTCTCCTGTCTGTATTAGAAGCTGGTGTGCAATGAACTCAGTGTTTTCTCATAGCTGCCTGATAGTGAAAGCTGGGGGTTTGGTCCTGAGCTCGTGGAAATGAATAAGAAAGTATTTTGCACTGGATCTTTCAGCAGATTTTTCGTGTAGAACATGGAGAAAGTCAGTGTATTAATTTCATACCTGATTTTCAATTTAACATCCAAAATATAACTGGTATTATATAATCTGTATTATTTGATTTTTTAGTTGGTATTAAAAATGCACCTATTCAGTTATGCATCTTAAATAATTCAAGCTCCCTTTAAATACTTTTTTTTTTTTTTTATGGTAGAGAGAAGAGGCTTTTTTACATTGAGTTTAGGAAAGAAGAGAGGGTAAGAAGAATCCTATATTCCCTGGAAACCGTGCAGAAAAATAATGTCATTCTTTGATGATGAGAATGGTCTTGACTTATGCAATGCTTCTGACACAGTCTCCCATAGTGTCTGGACAGAGAGCTCATGAAATATGGACCAGAGGAAGGGACAGAGGGATGGGCTGGAAATGAGCTGCTCTGCCTGGCTCAGAGCTGTGGGCACTGACACAAAGCCCACCTGGAGGTGGCCACTGGTGGTGTTGGCATGGCTGAGGGCAGAGCTGGGGCCCACACTGTTCAGCATCTGCATAAATCCCCTGTGTGCTGGGACACAGGGCACCAGGGCAGATGCTGCACAGCTGGCGGGGCTGACTTTTGTGCTCCCTGTTATCTTTAAATAATTCTGAACTGTGGCAGGGTGTTGCAATACAGAAGAGGTGATCTTCAGAAATAAATGCATAAAAACTGCAGTAAATGAGGACTACTGTGAAACTTCATCATTGGGTCTGGACTTCATTTTAGGAACGGATTTTGTTCTTGAAGAGCCCACTGATTTCAAGGGAAGGCTTTAACTGGCTAGGAAGGCAGACTCTAAAAGAATTTACAGCAGAGTGGATCTATAAATAAGACAAACTTCATCTATAAAAAGACTAAACTTATTTTTCATCACTGACAAAGGCTTATTGACTGAACAGTCTGTGCATGTATGCAGCTCCTGCTTGGCTAAATTGTGACTAAGCAGCCTGCAAGAGGTGTCAATTTAACACCACTGGGGGTGATGTGCTTACTTAAATATCTTCTGAGTAATTAGGAGATTGCTCATTAGTTTGCCACTGTTCCTAGCAGAAATGTCACAGGCTCAGTTTTTCGGACACTGTTAGGAGTTGATTTCCAGCCCTGCATTGTTTTCTGCAAATTGTGGCTGATGAGAGGATGGGCTTTTACTGCAATCACAGCAAAAGTAAACATCTCAAATTAAGAAAAACAAAGTTTGGTTGTTAGGAAGAGAACCAGTCAAGCAGGAAACGCCAACCAAAACAACATTCTTCGGGCACCTGATATAAATGTGATTCTCCCAGCAGCCTGTTGGGTCCTGCTGGCTGGGGTTTTCCTCCACTTGCTCCAGACATCAGGTGCAGGTTAGTGATCCTGGCTGAGGTGATTCTTCTCTCGTGCTGAGCACAAATCTCAAACTCCTTGTTTATTTTACATGGGTGCTGCTCTTAGCTTTCACTGAAAGGCAAGGCAGTCCCGAGGCTGGCCCACTGCACTTGGGCTCTCTGGGAACTCCCAGCAGCTTCAATGGTAAATGGGAGTGTTTCCATTTGAAATATGTGCTGTGCCATTTCAAATGTGGCCTTCCAGTTTGTTCCAAAAAGTTTGTTCTACTAGAGTTCATATTAAAGCATGTGGCATGCTGGAAGGATCTTGAACTTACCTGCATTCTTACACAATAAAAAATATTATATTATTTATTTTAAACACATGTTCCTACTGAAATCAATCAACAGAGAGGTGAAGTAGAGAGGCTGCTAATTTTTATGGAATTATGAATTTCTTTCTATGTGTAGAATCACATTAGGGCTATTTCCCTTAACATTAACAGTAGACCTGTGAGATTGCTGCTGATGGGCAAAATACTTCATTGAAAGAGGCATTAAAAACAGTTTAATCTAGTTTACTGTACTTGCAAAATTTTAGTCTGATGCCATGTTGATTTCTTTGCTACTAATGTGATTAAAATGACTTCCCCCTGCTGGTCATCATATTAATTATGGTGATGTCTCCTTAAATTAGATGAGAGGAGTAATAAGCAGAATGCTGCTACAGAGCCCCCATTCAGCAGAAGCCTGATCTGTGCAGTAACCCTGATGCTGACTGAAGAGCATCACTCAGGCTGCCCCGGAGCCTTTGCTCTGTGGGCATAACCTTGTGGCAGCCAAAAATGAGATCTGAATGTTCCCTTGGGATCTGGGCTCATGAAGTTATGATATTATCTCCAAGTCCAGCTTGGTGGCCAGCTTGGAATGAGGTTTGGCATCTTGTGGGGAATATTTTTAACTTTTACTTGTTTTTTGTTTGTGTAGGCTCCACTTCCTCAGTGGTCAGCTACCATGGGAACTGACTTCCCAAATCCCTGACCTGGGTATAGCTGGGGACACTCCTTCCATTTCCTTACTCTTGCCTTCCCCTACCACCCTCACTTGACCAAGTACAGATGCATTTATAGTGGAAGACCTTAAATTTCACATTAAATTCCCAGGGCTTAACTAGAAATATTACTTGTTCTCCTTTCTTATATTTTACATGTATTTTAAGTCCTGAAAGTTCAGATCAGCATATTTTTTCCTTTAATAAACACTTAAGTTTACAGCCTTTAATCTTTTTTTTTTTATTATTTAAAACCACAAAGAAATGTACAACCTTTTATGAATTCAAATTAAAAATGAAGTGTGATGGAAATGATTTACAGTCACTGTAGCTTAGCAGGGGAAATATACAACTCCTTTGCAGTACATCATATTCTGCTCCTTTAATTTATAAGCAAGCTGTAATGTAACATATTAATCATATGAAGAAAACGTAGCTACAGTTTGAAATATTTGTTGCTGCAGAGCTCCATACACCTGCAAATTATTTATTCTTAAAAAAGAAAAGAAAACATGTGCATCACACACTATTGTATCCACAAGAAAAATGGATATATTTTTTAAAATCCTGGAGTTAATTATCTTTATATTTTTTACCTTTTTCCTTCAACCACTTTCATCTTCCCTGAGCTCAGCTTCCCGTGCACTTTCAGTCAGATGTTCTGTGCCGTGTGGAAGTTAAAGGTGGCTGGAAAAAAGAGAGAAGGATGCAACTCCACCTTGTGTCACAGGTTCCTGTTTAAAGTGGAAGATGCTCCTGTTACCCTACAGAGGAAAAAATAAGATCTGAAATATTCAAATATTTTTCAGTGATCATAGAGGCAGTTTCTATATTCACAAATTGGTTCCTTCAACCAGGAAGACAAGCAAAAAGACTGGCAGGGTGAAAAACTGTGCTAAAGAAATAAATCAACAAGCATAACAAAGACTAATGTGAGTATGTCTAATATCTGATTGATAGTAGTAGAGAAGGTTTCTTTTTGGTGCAACAGCACTTTTGCAAGCACCTACAAACGCTGTACAAAAGCAGCCTCTGCCTTTTTTAAGGATTTGAATTTTGCAAGCAAGTGTAGGGGAATTGCAAGCAAAAGTATTCGACGCCTGATTTGCTTGGATTACAGACCTCTTCACAGGGAGGGGGAGATTCAGGTGGGTTACAGCCAACATTTCAGAGAGGGCTCTGGATCTCTGCTGCTAACTTGGGCTGTGGTTTCTTTCTGCTTTCTGAATAAACCTGTCTGGCTTGAGACACCAGAGTGTCTTCACATTATGGTGGTGTTTCTCTTGTTAAGAGCAAAATTATTTAGAAATGAGACTGTGGAGGAGGGAGAAATCATGATATAAATTTTGCCTTTTGCCTCCTTTCCCAACTAGAATGGGAGTGGTATCTGGAAGATGATAAACAAAGGGAGGAATGGGGAGCGAGAGGGCAGCAGCAAAACTCCCAGAGGGAATCATGAGTCTTGTTCTCACAAGTCAAAAGGCCTGCAATAATGAACCACTAGGGATAAGTAAAAAGGAAAAACATAAGTTACAGGAAGCCAAATGCAGTGCCTTTGGGCATAGAAGTTTGTGTAGAATGTGTGCAGGAACTTCTTTTAACTCTTTCATTCTGCACCATTGAAAGGGTAAAGTTGATCTCATGTATCCCCTTGTACAGCAGGTGCTTTATTTCCTTTACTGAAATCTTAGAAACCTGGCTGATTCTTTAGCATGCCAGCTGGCAGGAGGAGTAGCAGAAACCAGCTGTTGAAGATTTCCATCAGGCTTGGATGTTGCCCTTTCTGTGGGGAAACCTCTGTCCATGAGGCTTTCTGCTGTGCCTAATTCTGTTTGTCTTAAAGAAGAGGGTAGCTGATATCACATAATTGAGTTGCTAAGAAATAGGTTTGATTTGCTTGACTGGACTTTATGCAGACCTGCTATTTGTCCCCATCAAATCTGATAATACCTTTTACAGATAAGCAATATGACAGTGAGAGCAGAGAACTTGTGACTCTAGAGCCTTGAGGTTTAACACTGCCAGATGAAGATCCGGGGAAAGGGAATAGCTTCTTCTGTTCTCTGTAGCTAGGTTTATTCCCTTAGACCTCGGTAAAAAGTTCACATGCTACGTGGGGTGGAGTACTGAGGAACTGAACTATACAACCATTGTCCGAGACTCATAAATAAAGCAAAAGGAGCCCTAGCTCGATTTCGGTGGAAAAGGCATTGGTCCAGTGTGTTTTAGACAAATGGGATGTGCTCACTTTGGCACAGGGTGGTGTTAACACTGCCGTGCAGGCGTCTGAGCTGGCTTGGTGAGGGGTAGCTCCCTGTCCTCACTCACCTGTGTGGGTGGTGACTGGAGAGGCTCCCTCGTGCAGCGGCAGCACCTGTGTGTTGTGCTCTGCAGGGCTTTGTGCAATTTGGCTTTGGTTTGCAGCCTGCAATCCAGCCCCACCCTGCTGCAGGACTATGCCTTGAAAGCACCACCTGAGCCTGTAGTGGCAGCTGGCTGGAGCCCAGCAGCTCCTGCCAAGTCTGAGAGGCTGCACTGCCAGGATGGGGAAGCAGGAAGAGAAAATGAAAGAGGAGGAGGAAAGGAGAAGGGCATAAAAAGTCTGGGTACATTTGCACAAGCCTAATTGAAGGATTCAGAGACCTGAAATCTGAATGCTTAATCTAAGAGATGGAATATGTTAAAGCAAAAACAAAACCCAAACCACTGCTGCCACCAGAAAGCCTATATTCCCCCAATGCTTTGGAGTGAGTAGTGTCTACGTCTGAACACTTGAAAATGTTTTTGCCTCTTCTCCTCTATTGTCTCCTATTGCATGACATCCTCCATGGAATCCATCAATGCTGAAACATTTTGATCCAGAGCAATTTTTTTCAATACTGGAGAGGTTTGCAAATTCATAACGGCTTTTTTCCCAAGGAAAACAAAATGAGATTGTGAAATCCTCTACAAAAGTAACTTCCATCCTCCACGTAAAAGGAGGATAAAAGGCCCAAGTTATAAATGATAACTTTGTTGTAGTGTTAATGCCTTGAGAGGCTACCTAGAACAGAGGCTAGACAGTGTTAAAGGAATAAAGTAGTTATTTTTTAGAAAGGATTTCAAAGGATTCACCTTGGGCAGCACAAGACCCCAGCCATGGCTACACCCAAGATGGACGGCGTGTCACGAGTTTTCACACTATTGTAAGTTTTGGTCCATTTACATATTAGGGTTAATTCTCCAGTTATAGCTTTGGGTTATGCAGTCCCATCCTCCCAGATTGCTGTCCCCAATTCACTTTTGTTTACACTTTTTTACTGAAGCTGCAAGGGTGTACATGATTCTCAGGCTGGAAAAGGATTTTTTTGTCCAACTAAATTGTGAAGAGAGCTTACTAACACTTCATATAAAGTTCAGAATTACACACTAAGGCAGTACAGAATCTAAAAAATATGAAAACTGAAATTTAAGGCATAAGTGTAAGACACAATACTCTATTATTAAAAAAGTTTATTTACTAGCAAGCTCTTGTAATGAACCAAGAACATCAGATGTGGGCAAAAGTCCACTAAGAGGCAAACTGAAATAATAATGAAGCTAGGCAAATAGCTTGATATTGAAATTACTGGCTAGACCAGCTTTTAGTGTTGCTTTTGCTCAATCTCTTAATAGAGCAAGGTGGCTTGAACCTTTACTTCACCTTTTCAAGGAAAGTTGGAGACACCTATCAGAAATGGCTGATAAAACTAATTCTGACTCAGTTCAAATTTTTTGTTGCTGAAATCGCTGTTTTAGCAAAATGTGGTCTTCTAAGTAAAAAGAAAAAAACTCATAGAAAAACTTGAATTTGGAGATTCTTCTCTTTTAGCCCCCCCATAACCCTCTCCTTGTGCAGGTGTAGGTTACAGGTCCTTTGTGCAGATCTGTACTTGCACCATGGCTTCCCTTCAGACTGTGCTGTCACTGTTATCAGGGTACAGAGGGGTTTTGTCAGCTCATTGTGGGACTGTCACCTATACAGCACTTGTCTCAATAAAGAATATTGCTTGTTGACTTCGTCTAATTTGTTGGGGAGTGTTGGTGTGTTGTTAATTGGCAAACAAACCACTACAAGTTAGCATATGTGTGTAGGTTTTTCTATTAGTGCTCTTCCCACAATAGCAATTTGGATCCTCCTAAAGACTTTCAGAAATGATGACAGAACAGCTCATAATTTTCTTTGGTGGTTCTAAAAGCTAATCATGTGTAGTTCGGTCTTATTTTTCATTTGTTGTATGATATTTTACACTTTAACCTGCGAATATGTATCTAAATTTCAAAACAGGCTTGAATATTGTTTCTTTTGTAGTGTTTTGTGTTTTCTTTCTTTTTTTTTTAAACAGGAGTGTTTGCACTTCGTGACCACAGAGGCTCTGGAGAAACAGGTATTTTCCTCCTCTCCTTCCTCGACCTGAGTTGTGGGACTTCATATCCTTCTTCTCAGCATTTCACTTTTGGATTGGTCCTGTGCTGGCTGACTAAGCAAATCAAAAGGTATTTATTGCTACTCCGTGGAAATACTGTATATGATAGGTACATATTTGAAAAGCAAGGAGTAAAACTACCTCAGAGCATAAACTATGAATAAGGCCAGATTCTGACTCATTTTCTAATGTTGAAAAGTCTTTACTCTTTGGACTTCAAATAGGACTTCTTCCTTGAGTAAGCATTACTCATGGTGATTAAAGACTCAATTTTCCTGCCCTGTGTTATGTAATTAAACTATGCAAATAATTCAGCTATCCAAGACAATGCAGATTGTGAATGGAATAGTCAATTGTACATTTCACAACTTCAGTGCCTTCAGAATACATAGCTTATTTGCTGAAGAAATAAATGGAACAATTTGAAATAATGAATACATTTATGACTGTAGGACTCTGACAATTTCTTTGTGAACAGTAATGGACAATTGGTTATGAATAAATTATTTTCTTATTTCCAAGATGGCCCTTCATCCCTTCTTCAATCTTTGTAGCTTGTGGGCTTTGCATAAAGAGGTTATCAGCTATCTGCTGCAGAGTGCTTCCCCCTCAGTAAATCAAAGCCTTGCTCTTCCCTGCTCCCTTTTCATAGACAGGTGATCCAGCCTCTTTCACTTCCCAGCAGCAGAGATTGCTTAAATACTTGTCCATAGCACCTTGCCATGTCTGAGCACTGTTTACACAATCCTGAGGGATTGCTTTCCTTCAGTCAGTGACAGCCACATGTGCCTGCTGGGCACTGGGTGTCCTGTTCATTACCAGCTGCTCAGAGTTGTGCTAACCAGCCAGAACTAGAAGAGAAATATTAAAATTTACTCAGTTCTTGTTTCTTGTAATATTGTCTGCAAGCAAATGATTGTCTGATAGCAGCTCAGTAAACTGCATGATGTAGGTTTTTGTGGTAATCTTATCTGGTTGCTGGAGGTGGGAGATGGAAAGCACAATGGTACAAATACACTTTTTCTTTAAATACTGCTTTGAGAAAACTTGTGTGGTCAGTGGAGCTTTGAAATGACTCAGAAAGTGCAGGGAAGTTGACAGAAGGATTCATATTGATTTTACTGGGATTTGGATCAGACCTGCCAATGTGAATCAAGAATTTACGGGAGCCTGAGCAGCAGTGTGCAGGAATTTAGTGCAGATCCTTTCAGATTTCTGGGTTAATTAACTGGGCAGATCATTGTCTTGAGTAATGCTCAGGGTCAGACAGAAGTAAGTTTCTCGCATATTTTCCTTGGCTGCCAGGCAGGGTTCCACCCTGTCCTCAATGCCTTTTCCCATGGGCAGAACCAAATTCCCTGAGGGCCCAGCAGCCCCAGAGCCCTGCTGCCAACTCCCCACCTCCCACTCCCAAAACAACTTAAAAATGTGGAAAGAGAGGGTAAGGATTAGGGTGATGATTGCTTTTTACCACGGATTTAAAGATTTTCTTTGAACCATTAGGGAGATCAAGCACAGAGTGCCTTCCTGGGGAGCAAAGACCTGTTTCTGGGAATACCTGTGGGTTAGGAATTATTCTGTGAGGAGCAGCTCTTGGCAGGGGGACACGTGGAGGTGTTTAGTAGTAGGAAATGTTTGCTAGCAGAAATGGGAGGTGCAGAGGGACTGTGCAGGAGGTTTGTTCTCTGGAGGGCAGCAGCCTTTGCTGGCTGCAGAGATGTCCCAGGCAGCTGCCTGTGCCCACCCTGCTCCCTCAGAGCCATGGGCACCCATGGCAGGGCTGGTTCTCTTCATCTTCTTTTGCTGTGTAATTCTTGGGTTTGTCTAAAGCTCGATAACTTCCCTGATCAAAAGCTGCCATTATTTTTCAGAAGTGTGTGATCCATGGAGAGCTCTCAAAGACTGTGGAGAATCTGCAATAAACACAAAAAAGGCAGGACTTTAACCCAAGCCAATGCTGTCTTCCCTTCAGAAGGGAAGGAGGGGCTCATCTTACAGTGACATTAAGAATTCATTCCCCTAAATGAGATATGTCACCTTGCCATTTTAACTTGATTCATTAAAATAGTGGCTCATTAGTTATTCCCTTGTGCAGTATAGAATTTGCACATTAAAGGCTATGCATTTCATGTACTTACTACATTTGGGGATAAATTTCTAGCCATCCTGTTTGCAAGGAAAAAGTGTGGGCTTTGAAAGAAAAAAAGGTAGAAACTCTAGTCATTTGATCCTTTTCCCCCCATAAGTCTTTTCTAATCTGTTCAGGCCCCTAATATTTCATTTTAGAAACTGAAGCTACTGTGACACGGGACCTGCTGAAGTAGCACTGATCTCTTCCCAAATGTGTTTGATGTGTATTCTCTTTTGTGCCTTGGAGTGCTGAGATTTTCCTAATGTTTCCTTAGTCTTGCCGTGAGAATTATCATCTCTAAGCTGAAAAAATACCTAAAATCCTGGACAGGGAAGAGCTGTGCCATGGTCCAAGGGAGACCACACCTCCTGGAGAGTGGGGATGTATGATTACCTTGTCAGCCTGGTTGGAGAAAGGTGTCACCAGCCATATGCCACACATAAACCTCTTCCCTAAATGGACAGATCGTTCCATTCTCCAATGGCAAATTTTGAAGTAAAATCCCTGTGGAGTGAAATTCAGAGTGGAAAGGGCTGGTTTTCCATCACCCATGCTGTGGGAAAGCTCCTCAAGCAGAGGGGAGTAGGAATGGGATGTGAGAAGTGCCTTGGCCAGCGTAGTGAGCCCTCTCTGCTGAATGGGGAGGACAGGAGAGCACTGTGCAGCCTCCCTGCTCCCTCCTGCCCTCCCCTCTGGGCACATATTCCCAGGGCCTTGGGAGCTTCACTCAGCTACTGCAAGGGCCACATCTCCCAAAAGTCACTGTTGGGTAGGTTCTTGAACCTTGTTAGGTGAAAGCAGAGGAATTCAAAATGAGGAGGGGGAAATTTCAACTAGGAATAGCCAAGAAGGAAAAGAATATGAAAATACTAAATTTGCTTGAAGAGTTGAATGGAGCAGACTGGAAAGTTATTTGAGTCTTTTATGTAACATTTAGACTTGTTCCAGACCCTGGTTGATGAACTGCTTCCATATTCCTGGAATCTGAGGGCAGAGCTGTTGTTCATTTAGTGGTGAATGCTAGGGCTGGATGGAAGGAATGTCATTCCTAGCTAAAGTCTAAGTCTAATCCTTTGGTTTCACTGGTGACTCAAATTACAATAATTCAATACGGAGAGGGTTCATTCTCCCTCCTCCCTTTTCTTACTGTATTACAAATGGCCAGTGAAAGAAATGTAGCAAAATGCTGATCCTGCCTGAAATGCAATTAAATATAACTATATTCCATCTCCTGTCTTCTCTGTGATTTTCTTGCATACTTGCTCTTTTTTTCTTGCCTTCTCAGTCTCTCTCCAACAGCATCTTCTGTGCTTTCAAGATGTGTGTACTGTTAGTTTCTCATTTGGAATTTGAAAAACTCTTTCCCATACAATAAAGTTCTATACAAATATAGCTAATGTCAATAAAGCTAAAAAGACATGTCAGCAAAGACCCAAACAGCCAATTTATTACGGTTAAACATCCTGCCCAGACATTTTATTTACAATCAGAGCTTGTTATATAAGGCAATCCCTCTTCCCTTGATATCTTTTTTTATCTCATAGTTTACAAATTACTCTCTTTCTCATTGTATCCCATATGAAATACTGAATTCACTTGTGCATGTTCTTTGAATACAGCCTTTCTGTTTCTTTTTTTAAGACATTATTGAATGATCACTTGAAAGTTTGTACAAAAAAATCTGTGTATTTGGCCTTTTTAACCAAAAGAAGTTATATCACAGTAAATTTAAACAAATAAAAGATTTGAGCGTTGTCTCTTGCTAACAAAGTCGCCCAACAACTTAGAAACGTGGTTTACAGAAACATATATTTTCCTCATGATCTTAGATTTCACTATACTCTTTTCCCACTGTAAATATACATAGGAGGAAATGTGCATAACTCTTTCTATAGGTTTTCGAAATATGGCTGTTTGGGGACAGAAGAAAACCACAGACCATTCTGACAGAAAAAGAAAATAAGCCAACTTAGTCATATATTGAGATACAAACCCAGAAACTTATATTTTCTATAAAATGCCTACTTTTGACTTGTTATACAGACAAATCAAGCCTCTTTCAGGTTCTCAAAATAGCCTTTGTGTGACGTCACAACTGCATGCTCCACGGCTTCTAAACTGCCCCTCAAATATTGTTATGAGAACATTAGGAAGGAGACCTTACATTAAATTACACTCTCAATCAGTCATCTACATCTGCTTGTGTTTGTCAGGGAAAACCTGGGACAGGGGTGCAGCTTCTATCTGATCGAGTCTGCATCTGTGAGCAGGTTCCAGGATACTTTATCTGGCACAGGAGAACAGTAAAAGCTTCCCTTCTTTACCAGATCTGCTCCAGAGATACTAAATTCCTTCATGATAATGAGGTGTCCAGAATAGTAACAAGAGGCCAGGAGTGTGCTTTTGGTTTAGACTGTGCTGGAATATCTGCTGACTGTGGGTGAATACACAGCAGTGCACCTGAGTGAACCTGAGCCCAGAGTGAGCAGTGAAACCCTATCAGGTGCCAGATCTCCTGGGCCCTAGGGGCAGGTGTAGGATTGCTGTGTCTGCCACAGCTGGGACAGGCACTGCAGAGGAGACTGTGACAAACAAGTAAAGCTATTGCCCATCGTGCTGTTGTAGTTCCTGCTCGTAAGGTTTTACCTGGCCTTTAATGCCGGTGGTGAGAAATAGTTCTGTCTCTGCCACCCTTTGCATGCAAAATACTTAAAAAAAAAACATGTTCCTTTGCAGGTGCAGTTAATATGGGTACTGAGGAGTACAAATAATTACCTGCCTGGCAAAGTGGATGGAGAAATACTTCTCATTCAAGTCTTTGAAAGGTGGAGAGTGGAACCGTGGAAATTCCCCGGACTGTGTCATTTTAAGTTTTGCAGATGTTCTCCCCATGGCATTTTCCTCCCATCTCCGGTTTAGCCACAGCACAAAAATATTTTGACCAACACTGCAGACTCAGGAAAGGTCATACATGTACCTTCTTGTGACATGTTTTTCTAACCTCTCTACCTGCTGTGGTTAGTCTGCAACCTCTTGTGCTGACAAGTCTGTGATGGCTGGGGCTGTGATTAATGGGATTTCATTAACGTTTGTGCAACCAGCCCTGAGAACCCTCAGAGGTGCTCTGGCCTCCTCCTCTCACTGTGAACTTTGCAATGGCAATAAGTACAGGCAGATATACTGGAGAATCTCTCTCCAAAACTTTTCCCCTGGGCAACAGGGGTTGGTAGTGATTTGTATTGGAAAGGGTAATGTATAATAATTATGGCTACAATGTCCTGACTGGAAGGAAGAGTAAAACATCCCCCTGTTGCCATCATAGAATTCCACCTTTGACCAGAGGTTGCTTCATGCGTGACCATGTGGTAGGGTTAGCTGAGACTCCTCCTGGCTTTGAGCAAGCATGGGAAGGAAGACAGGGAGAGGCTGCACAGCAGGTGTTTTTTCCTCAGTGTGAGAAAATGGAGTGGTTTGTCTGCAAAGGAAATGGAAGGATTGAGTGCAGTTTTTAAGACAGACACACAGTGCTGGGGATAGACACACATATCTTCAGTGTGCCCTTGTGCTGAGCTGACAGATGGGATTGTTACCCAGTGGTGTCAGCTGTGCCCAAATGAGTTAACCTCTCCCCATCTTCCTTCGCTGGATTCTTCCTGTGCATATTTGACATTGTGTCATATGGCAGAAGTCTGCTCTTGGGGTTTCCTTGAAATAATTAGGGTCAAACTGCTATTGCTATATTTTCCTGGTGTCTGTCTAAGTGTAGAACAGCATTTCATTTAAAGAGATTATTACTGGTAGAATATATTCAACAACTGCAATAAGCTGGAGGTGTATTAGGGAAGGATTAATTGGTGTCTGCACTCTCCTGCTATCTTTCACTGAGCAGCCACAGTCTGATTCAAAACTTTATGTTCCAGTCTGTTTTTATCTTTACATCATGCTGCCAGCTCTTTTTGTTTAAATTAGTTTAGTTTGAAATAACAGCTTTTTTGCTTTAATTTTGCACTATTGTACTGTGATAACATGATATGCGAGTATACCTAAATTTCCTTCTGCCAAGTTGCCTTCACACCAGGAGCTCTGGGAGGGCAAGGTGTAAATGACAGTGGGAGGCATGAAAGTCTGACTAATGTGTTATTCATCCAAAACTGATAGAAATTAAAGAAGAGCTCCAGCAGACTGCCATGGGTTCCAGAGGACAACGTGCATTTCTGCTGTTTGGTCGCATTTATGCAGATTAAGGACTAAAGGTAGCTAAGGTAAAATAAACTGCCATCACAGCTCTTGTGTTGCATAGCTTTGGGAGAGACAAGAAAAAGATCTGCCTTTTATCTCACCTGCAGGGTGAGAAAGCTGAAGAGTCAAAAATTGTTCATGGCTCTGACAACAGTAATAGAACAGTCAGACTGTGCACACCTCAAGGATTCCTGCAGCTTCCCCGAGCAGAGAGTGCAAAATGCAGCTTTGTGCCTTCCCTGGGCGAGGGGAGAAAGAAGCTGTTTTAAAAATGCATATACAAAATTCATATGTACCCTGGTTAGGGATAGTAACAAAAGTCCAAATACCTTTTAGGTGCAACAGTTTGTTTACAAGATGCAGGGCTGGTGCCAGAGTTCACAGCCAGCAGCAGGGCAGGGTTTGTCGCAGAGGGACATACAGAGCATCTCTCATAAAAGTGTGTTCCCAGATTCTAAAAGTCATGAAAGGAGCTTTTCAAGCCCTTTACACTTTCTAAGCAAGGTCCTCTTGAAATTATCTAATTCTAAAAAATGAAGTTTATTACTGTTCAGCCTTTAAGCGTATTTTAGTGTAATTCCGAACTAACACTGATAATTCTCTTGAAAAAAAATATTTTAGGAATCCATCTGGGCTTTGTCTGATCCTTTCCATAACTGTTTTGCTTACATCAGAAATGTTTTCTTCACCAGGATTTCTGATGCTTTCAGAAAAAGGGGTAATTGCCTTCATTGATCTTGAAGTTGTGTTATGAAATCCCACTCACAACATACTGCGTGTATCTTTAGCACCAGTTTATGTCAGGCCCCACTTAAAAACACCAACACATTCACCCAGAGTCATTGTTTCTTTGCTGAGCACATTCTTCTTGGTGTTTTTGCTCTTTAAAAAAAAAAAAAAAAAAAATCCTTGCACTGGGGGAACCAATATATTTTGTATTACCACAGCCTGCTACAGGCTATTATTCCTAAGCTGGAGATAAAGAAATTGAAATCAACAAAAAGGGCAAGACAAATAATTGATTCCTCCTGCTTTCATCTGGGGACTTAAAACATTAAATATAACTGTGAATTTTCTTTAGAAAAGCTAATTGTGATGATAAAAGTGAATTCTACCTTAATTGATACCTGATAATTAATACCTGCCTTTTCTGACACAAGCCAATAATGCAATGACCTTCTGCTGAGGCAATAAGGGAGGCAGAAATCTTACAGACTCACTGTCCATATCCAAGTGCAGCAGCAGTGAATGGTTCCTCTGTACCTGAATCATCCTACAGTCTTTGATGATCTCCTCCACCTTTTGTAGGGTAGGAAAGCTCTTGTGACAGACACACAAGGAAAAGGTTTCAAACTAGAAGACTCAAAACCCCGATTTCTTTGTCTAGTCTTAGCCCTTCAGCAATAGTGTTTTCACTCAGAAGCACTGACACCTGAGCTTTCAGGTGGGTAGAAGGTAATTCACTGAAAAGTGCTGTAGAGGTGCACTTGTGTGCTCTGGTGTTTCAGAACTAGGGCTAGTTGGACATTTCTCAAGAATAATGAAGATAGCAGGAGTATATGGGGCTTAAGGGTTGGATGGGTGTCTTTTTTTATCAGAAAATGTATGTTTCTTGACCAAAACTTTTGTTCAAATGAATTTTCATCAAAACTCTGCTTTCTTTTCTCCAGAAAAAGTGCTCATACGCTATTCCTCCTTAACCTCTCAAGTAAAACATTTGTCTTACTTGTCAGGTATCTATATTCAAATCCTTCTTCTGCCAGACTCAAATCAGTGATTTTACAGCACCTCACATTGAACGGCTTATTTTCTTTTCTGGTTGAACTCTTTCATTATTTGATGAGAGTAAGAGAGAAAATTCGCTAGTGTTTTCAGTCTATCCTGATGTAAAAGGGAAATTATCATTGCCATTTGTTATCATTGCCAAGAATGTCCCATTCTTATGAATATTTCAGGGGAATTGTTTTAAATTTTTCCCCGATGGTAAAATTTGTTTTTAGTCCCAGAGGAGCTAATATTCTTTAGCTATCTGATTTATCATATGATGTTTTTAGATGACCATTTCAAGACAGTCTGGGTCTCATGCAGAGTTATTAGCCAACCGTCTTTACATGTCTGCTTGTTTTTTCAGATGACTCATTGTTTTGCTTAGCAGAGCCCTGTGCTGCTCCTCTATTTCCTGCTGAAGAGCAAATAAAGAGGAATATTCTCACAGGTAATTGTGTCATACAGGTGGCTGACACCTGCCATTAAAACTCAGACTCATCTGGAAAGGTTTGGTGGCCCTGCCCTGGAGAACCCTCATTTCGTGTGAGATCAGTAGACAGGGAGCAGAGGCTGTGGTCACTCTGGTCAATGCCATGGACTTTGTCCTGGAGACTGGAATCATGACCCAGCACACATGGCACAGACTCAGGTGTCCTGCTTGAGGGCAACCCCACATCTCTGGGTGAGTCACACAGGGTGAAACCAGGAGCCAGGATGAAACTAGGAGCAAGGATGAAACTAAATGTTTAGAACTTCTGCTAAAATATGACGGCATTTACATTCCTCCAGAGAGTTTATCTACTCTGTTTCTTAATATGTTGCCTCAGTTGTGAGCTTGTTGTATGATGACTTTATACTAAAATTACAGATTGGTCTGATACTCCAAGTGTAGGGGTGAGCAAATCAAAACCAGCGAGTTTGGAGCTTGCTATTTGAAGCCATGTGCAATGCCCTGTTCATTCTTTGGTTGCAGATTGAAGGGTTTAAACTGAGGTTCACCTTTTTGTGTGTGTTCATATTAAAAATAGAAAATAACCCCAACCCCCTCCCCCCAAAAAAACGTGGTCAAAATGATATAACACTGAATGCAAGTGGAAATTAATGTGAGAAGTTTTTTTTTTCATATTGACTGACATTCACTGTATCAACCTGCATTTTCACTTGACCCTGCAAGTACTTCTCAACAGCTGAATGTATGGAATAAAATCTATAGCCAAGATTAATAAACTGCAATGCTAGGATGTTAAGGTTCTCAGTAACTGTAAATCAGTAGAAGTTCAGAAATCAACTGAGCTGTAATAATTTACACAAGCTCGGGATCTGAGTGTTCAGTAGCATCACCAGCATTTCTTAAATGGTGGGAACCAAAATTTGAGGACAGCACCAAAAATAAGGTCAGAAATACCCTCACACTTGCCCTAGGTGAAACACAAAGTAATTTGACAGGTAATTAAAATTCTTGTAAAAATTATGACTACATAGTTTGTTCTTTGCAGAAAATTAGCATAAAATATACTGATATCAAACAACAGCTTCCAACATATGCTAAAAGGACTCCTTGTGAGGTGGAAAACCCAGGAATTTTGAATGGTGTCCAAAATTGTGTCATAAAAAGTGTTATGCTGCAGCTCTTTTTATTTTCCTTTCCTTTAGACTGCATTCAAACACAAACAATTTGTGAGCCAGAAGAGCTTAATACCTGAGGAATTCTAATCTGCATATTTGCACTTTGAATCAGGTACTGCTTTCTACATTTTAAAAGAAACTTCAAAGCAGTTGATGGTTTCCCTCCAGCCAAAAGTTGGGGGGCCACATGCCATTTATTTATGTGTCTTCTTAAGCCAAGTCTGCAGGCTTGATATATGAACACAGCCTTCCAAGCAAGCCCATACAAACTTGTACCAATGAACAGCAGGGTGATACTGCTGTGGTTATATTGGTGTTACTTTATTTTGGGGTTGTTCTGGTTCAGGTTTCAGAGAAAGAGGAGGCAATGAAAGCAACTCTGTTCAACAGGCTTATAGTGGTGATGTTTAATTGCCAAATTCCAAACCAAACTAGAACATACTCTGAACCAATTGCACTTGCCCTCAAGTTTGCCTGTGTAAAAGAGGATTCTTAAAAAACCTGCTGCAGTGGCAGCTTTCTGAGGCACTGTGGAACAGCTGTTCAGTAGCTTACAAAGATTTACCTGAACAAATTTTTAATTGAACAACTGTTATTATAGAGCTTTTTTCTCTTTTTTTTTTTACTTCCCTCCTGGAAGCTTGCTTTTAAGAAGAACATTTTACAAAGCTCTATATGTTAGTTATCTCTTGTACAGCTTCTGTCTAGCAGACAGCATCAATAAATCAAATCTGCCCTCATTTGAAGCTGAGCATTGCCGTGGCTCTCAGTAGAACAGAGATTCTTGGACACAGGTTGGCTTGTTCAGAAGTGCCTTTGGCACATTTAGAGTAGGAGCAATATGCAAAGCAAGCTGTCTTGTTGGGACAGATGACTTTGCCATGACTGGATGTCTTTAGTGCACAACTGTGTTTCCAAGGTGAACAATCACTGTCCTAAATCAAATATTTTCTTGTTATTCTGGCAAATGGTCCCAGTTTATCAGGCTGTTAATGAAAATAACCACGTCTCATTTGTTTAAAAACACACTTTCAGGTTATTGAAATGTGTCCACAGACCAAATACAGCTCTGTACAAAATTTGCAAAATGTTAATCAATCCTTAGAGAGGAAAAGCGATTTTTCTGGGCAGAAAATAGTGATGTTCTGAACAATTATATATATATATATATATTTTTTTTTTTTATTATTTTTTTTTTCTTTTTTTTTTTTTTAAGCGAGTTCCTTGTTCTTACTTATTTCTTTGCGTTTGGTGGTTTGGTATTTCTAAGTAATGGAATATATTATTTTATATTTCTTATTTCTTTGCGTTTGGTGGTTTGGTATTTCTAAGTAATGGAATATGTTATTTTATGTTTCTCAATAAGCAGGATGATGGTGATGATTACGATAATAATAATAATTAGTGATGTTTTCAGATGCATTTCCTTTTCAGTACATACAAATGGATTTGATTTAGAGTGTGCAGGATTCCCATCCTGCCCATGACAATGCACCAGCTGATAAGGAATTCCCTTTAAATAACAGACCATGCACGGAATGAACTGATACCTTGTGTGATTAGTGGGGAAGAATCTGAGCCCTGATAAATTACTATCATCTCTGCATTTCAGACTGTGGTAAAATTCTGGAGCTAAAGGCTGCTTTTGGTTACCATTAAAGCAATACAGGAAGATCTTAAGAGCTAGACTAAAGCTGTCACCTTTTTACGAGCTCTTGAATCAGCCCTAGGGTGTGAAATACACCTTCTAAGCAGATGGTGTGAGATATTTTTCTGTATTCCCTGATTCAATCTGTGAACCTGTTATTAAGAATGAAAGCAGTGACAAATCACAGCCACAAACAGAGAGGCAGTCTCAGAGGTGGCTCATCCTGGTGTGTAATAAAGCCATTGATGTGATGAGGATTCAGAAGAAATGCACAAGAGTCGTTCCAGATTCTTCCTGTGCTCTTGCGGCAGGAGGAGTTCAGCTCACAGGACAATCATTTTATGTGAGACTTTCATATTTCCTGCTCTGAGTCTTGCCTGTTGTTGGGTGACCTTAGCAGTGTGTCAGGATGGGCACAGGAGGGGCCATGGCCCAGCAGTTGCACATGAGCTGTATTATTCAGAGATAGCAAATGCCTTCTGCAACAGGTGATGATGGTGTGTGTGTAGCACCTGCTACCTGCTTCCTGTGTGTCTGGTTGGTCCTGTTGAGCAACGAGTCCATATGTCTAAGGAGAACTTGCACAAACTGGATCAGTCTCTGTCCTCTGTGTCCTGGAATTTTAATGCTTACCTTGTGCAATGTACTGAGCTCTGGAAAACCTCTTCAGCTGAACTCAAATTAAAAAAACCCAACTGGTTTAACTGTAGCTCCTCAGAACTGATCCCTTCTAGTCCTTTTTGGTGACAGAAGTAGTTGTCCACTTGCCTCTTTGTGCTTCTTTTATCCACTTAATTCTGCCTGACCCTTTTCTCTGTTCCACTGTGTTTCAGACATGCTCTACCCATGCTATAACACCTTTCTTTTTACCTAACACCTTCTTGCTGCAACAAGTCCCAGTGCAGAGCACAGAGGAGCTTTGAGCTTGCTCTGCTTTAACTTTACTCCTCTGTTCATTCTTTTGGTGGTTCAGTGGTTGGTATCTATCTCTGGTACAAGGTGGGGAGTGGGCACAATCTGTTAATGTCTAATGCAGGGGAGAGAGTAAGTGCATAAATCAGCTCTCCCCTGTCACTTCTGCATTTCTCTCCCTGCCCCAGGGATCCCAGATGTTCCAGAGAGGTCACAATTGCACTTTCTTGACGTACAGAATGTCAGCAGAGGCTGAAACTAGAGATGGTGACTGAGGTCCCTTTTTTATTAAAGAGTCATAAGGACAGCTCTAGTCACCTGTAGAATAACAATTATTTCTTGCTGGACTCGGTCTGCTGACTTCTCTCAATTAATTAGTTGCTTCATTTGAATGGGAATGAGTCCCAGATTGCAGCCATTAATACCTCTAATATGTCTTCATTGAATGTTGCTTTAAATATCAGTACTCTGTGAGTTCATTAATTTTGATTTCATGAAAATCATTGCTCTACATCCAGAAACAAGAGAGGCTAAAGGGTAGCAGCATCATGTTGTTTTGAATGATCAGAAGGAGAAATGAGAATAAATGTAATTGTTTTGAATGATCAGAAGGACAAATGAGAATAAATGTAATGCTGATGCCTTTGTGTATGGCACATAGGAAAGTCTTCCCATACTGCCTAGAGCTGGGTTTTGCCATGTGTTTATAACCAGCGTGTCTGTAGATCAGATGTAGGTGCTCTCCCATATAATGAAATATCATTTCATAGCACCATTTTTTCCCCTTGTTTTGATCCATGCTATAATCCAGTACAGGGTGTGCCAAAGATTTAGTCAACAGTCCAAAACAAATAACAAGGCTATCTGGTCAGATTCTATCATCATCTGAGTCAGATTTGTGCAACTTGATTCAATCAGGGCATATCCACCACATTTAATACATGGCCTGGTAGAGAGAGAGGTACCAGGAGGTCACAATTCATTCCAAACAAATGAAAATGTTCAGACCCATGAATAAAAGATAGACTTGATTAATGCAGAGATTTAGTTAGTCAATGCAGTGCAATGCTACACAGCCTGCATCAAAAGAAATTCCTGGGAATGGGTTTACCTTAAGTGGAACCTTAATCTCTCCCATGTCCCATTAATTATTTCTCTCTTTAGCACTGGTGAAAAAGTGCATGAAGAACCTGCAATGGAAGACACAGATCCTGGAAACCCTAATGCAATCTCAGCTGTGCTTGTATGGCAAATCACATGTACAAAACTTGTAAGATCCAGATCTAAAATGCCTATATTAAAATGAAGGACAGAAGAAAACATTAGTTCTTTCTCAGCTAATTCTAAAATATAGCAATAAAATGTTTAAATTTTTCTTTAGCTTGCACTTTAGCACTTGTGGTTTAACTCCTGCTTTGAGCATGTGGTGTAAAAGTGCCAGAAAATATTTCTCTATTGGATTTCTACTGCAGCTTTCACACAATTGAATCAGAGGGTTGTTTAAATATAATATATGCCTTTTCACTGTGGAAAAACTGTTAGCAAAATTTATCTTCTTGAGACGGTCTCTTTCCATCTTGTACCCATCATTCTGTAAGCTATTATTTTAACTTAAGCTTTCATACTTATTCTGGATAATTCACTTTGTCTCTAAGGACATTCTCCCTTGACTCCTTTGTTGCTGAAAACAGATTTAGTACTGACAAGCAGAGTCCTGTGTAGGTGTGGGAAGAAAGACACACCTCATATAGATAAAAACCAGAAGTTTTTATAGGTAAGGTTATGGAGTAGTAAGAGATCAGCTTAGGGGAGGGTCTTTTTTACTTGTTTTGGAAAAAATATGTAGAACTCCTCAATGGTTTAATGTAACATAGTGTTTTCATAATTCATCTGCAAAGGAATTTGCATAGCACTTGCATCTAAGAACTGCATGCTTTCCACCCTAAATAACTGTGATGACCATCAACTTGTATTTCAGGAAAGTTCTTGGAAATGCCCTCTTAAAGCTGTAGCATTTTGAGAAGTTTTTCACTGAAGTTTCACCAAAAGAGAAATTATCCATGAGAACATAATGACTTTGGTGAAATTTAGCAGGAAAATGTACATAAATAGATGGTTGCTCTTTTTTAATAATAAAGCATCTTGAATTTCTGCTATATTGAAATAGTTTTTGTATGTGTTGACTTTTGTATTCACCTTACTGAAACCAAACATTAGAATTTTTACCATATGCAAAAATATTTTCATTCTGAATTGGGCAAAAAGTGAACACCCAGATTTTAGAGTTTCAAGAGAAACAAAAATACAGTTGTGCTGGAAAGAGGGGACAGGGCTTGAAAAGACAGATGGAGCCATTCAGTACTTGGTGCTTGTGACCACTTTGCTTATCAGACTTTTGTGGCTTGCTCTGTAAATTCTTTCCAAATAAATACAATTACCATGTGTCTAATTTCTATATGCCATTATCTTGTGTAAAAGAACAAACTCATTCTGGGAGTCTCCTCATGTAGCACAGCATATGTGGTAGGCAGAATAATCCCATGGGCTTGCTTTAGGATTGCAGGATGACCTTTTAGGTTTGGTTGGGAAAAAATGTGGGCTGTAGTCTCCACCACCAGTTTTTATGGGAATACAAGGCAACTTAATGGATTTTTTTCTAACTGACATGCAGGAAATGGTGAACAAAGTAAGACACTGCCACCTTAAATGATTTTTTTCCTCCTAATTTTTCTTTAACTACAGGGAGCAAATTTAATTTTAAATTTCTGGTCTTTTCTGCAACCATGAAAAAAATATCAGCCAAAAAAGTGGACAACTGTACTACTGTTTTGTGTGTGGGTTTGTGTTTCAGGAAGATTCTGTGCTTTGTACATTTAGGGACACCTTGAAATGGCAAGAAAAGTCAATGTTCTTTTATTGTGCTCCTTGCTCCCCGACATTTGAGAGAGAACGATTTCCAGTCACCATGTTGTTCTTCAGTTCATCCATCTGCAGCCTGCTCCTTCTGCTTCACATTGGTGATGAATTATACTCTGCTTCCTCCATCTAATCCTTTTCATTTATTTATATTTTATGAAGGAAACATAAAAGACTCCTCATAAAAATCCAACTGGTTTTGATAAACCTTGTCATGTGCAAATAATGGAGCCTTGTCAAGCACAAGCCTTGCTGGAAATTTATGCCTTCTAATAATAATAACAAGAGAGAATCAGAGACAAATAAGAAATATATTGAATTGGATTCAAAGTATGTTTATGGTTTTTAATTGGTGGCAATAAAGTATTTTTTATCCAGAAATGTTTTTACATGTTAGTTTAATTCAAATACCATGTTGTGCTTGAACTCTGAAGCATTTAGCCTAGCAGAGCTATGAAAGGCATCTTGTACTAAAACTCAGTAGAGCAGACAGGCTTCTCTTTCCAAGGTTTGGTGGTGGAGAGAGGAAAGGATAGACCTGACTTATTAATACAAGAGGAAGCAAAGGAGCAAACTGGTCTGAGGCTTCTCTGTGGGTTAGCAAGAAATGGTAGGACACGGAAGTTAAAGAAAACTAATCAAAGATGGGATTTTTATTAGAATATTAAAATATTAATTGTTTTTTTCAGCAGCAGACTTCGCTGGCCAGAGGTGACTTGTCAGAAGCAGGAATGTTCATTGGTTTTGGCTGCCAAGGCTGTGGATATCTGGAAGGGCAGTTTACCTGGTAATACACAGGTAAACCGAACCTCTAAAAGAAGGTATGATTGCCTCTTCTCATAGTCTTCAGCTATCCCTTTGCTGTATGACATTTTATTTCCTATTTTTGCATTGAGAATGAAACTGAACAGAATGTTAATTGTTTGCTGATGAGACCAATTAGCATTTTATAGCACTTTACAAATGTCAGGAAATGAAGGGGATTTCTCAGGAAGAAGACTTTGTGTTCAACTGGCAGAGTCTAATCCAAACAAATGTGTCCCTCTAATGAAGAGGTTTCTTAGTAACACAGCGAGTTCCCTGAATATACTGTGTGTGCATCTTCACAGAACTGATATTTATGCCCCCATGAGTGTTACTCTTTACATGAAATACTTGTTTTACATCTTTTCAGGAGGGAGAATATCTGTAATTCCCTTTCAGTTTACATACCCAATCTGTCATGTTGAACTACTGCTAGAAATAATATTAGAAAATGAAGAAACAAAGACAAAAAATTGTTTTTCAATTTAGAAAACTAATCATCTCATACAAAGCCTGTGTTCCAAGTTGTGTTTAACAAATATTGAAGGTTTCTATGAGAAAGGCATGAGGAGAAAATTTACTTTCAGGGGACATTAATGTTTTAGTTTAATTTAATTTTGATGTAGAACAAAGGCCCTTTCTGCCCATTCTCCCACCTCCTTATTCAAACCTTTCTTGGCAAGTTCAGCCTGTAGGTTTTGACTTTGCATGATAACGCAACCACTGCTGAACTGGGCAGTTGCCAATCAGCCAAAGAAATAAGTTAATGAGAAATCAGGCAGAATTGAGGGAACTAGTTCTTTTACACTTCATCAATTATGGTTCCTAGAAAACAGTGGGACTTTAACAATATTTGACAAAGATATCCTGCCCTGGTCCATGTGACATCAGTTGTAATGCATTTTAAGGGACCAGATGAAGCAATTGATTTTGCAGCGTTGTCACAAAGTAGTGACCTTTATAAGAAAAATGCCCCAAAAGGTCACAGTTTAAGCTCCATATCCTCTTTTACCAAGGAAAGTTGGGGCTTTGCAGGTATCAGCCTTTATAATGAGATTAGAGACAACCTTCCACCAACATGCAGCTTATGCTAGATTTGGCATTTTTCTTTTTCTAAAGATTCAGCATAGATATCTGCATTATACTGTTGCCAAGTCTTTGTCTCTTGCACGTATACAACTTTTAAATTACCTTCAGAAGTGATGACACCCTTCCCATTACCTTCCCCACCATGAATCCCTGAAATAGAGCACGGAGTGTTAAATAGAGCTTGGCGCACGTGTGTGTTTCACAGTCGTATCATTTTCATACTGCTCAGAACAGATTTAGATTTCTCCTTGTCTGAATTACACCAATGTAACTGGAAATGGAATAGAGGGCTGGCAGAGTTTTCTGAGGAATTTTACTCCAGGTGCTTGCAGTGTGACCCTAAAAGTCAAAAAGGGAATTGCCAATTGGGTGTTTGACAAGCGTCGTTTATCACTTGTGCATGATGGCACATGAGACATTACTTGAGAAAAAAGAATTGTAAATATGAATGACCTGTGGGACTTGGTCAATGTATACAAGCTGTAGATTTCTTGCTGCAGAAGGAAATTAATCAAAACCAATAATTTGGACATGATCTTTTGTATCTTGACAGATTATATATTCACATTCTTGAGCTGGATTGGTGGTTTTTCTGGTAGACTGAGATGAAGCAAACAGGACTGCTGGTTTTATTTCTGCTTTTACTATTATAATAATTTTTGAAGGGTTGCTATCTAGGACATTATTGCTAAGTCTAATGATGCTTGGATTCACCAGTGCTTTCCCAGGGTCTAATGAACAGAATGTGTGACATCCTGCATGAATATTATGACTAAACCTAAAAATTTTTTATTCAAGAACTCATTGGTTTTCTTTTCCCCCTCACTAGTGATATGAAAAATAATACATATATATATATATATTCTGCTGTCTGTGACCAAATATATATATGTGTATATATTTATTTAAATATTTATTTGTTTATCTATAAAATCTTTATTGTGTGATTCTGAAATGTAAGTCTGATAGTAGTTTGTTCCCACACACAAAGAGGACACTTGATAAGTTGTATCAAGCAGCAAGAAAGAGCAGCTGCATTTCTTTTTAATGATTTAATGTGGAACATCCTAACAACTTAGTAGTATTACATGGTCTATATGTAGTAATACTGCTTATGAGTCACGAGAGCTTGTAAAAGTGTAATAATTAAAATTCCACAGGAAAAAGACAGTTAAATATGTTAATTCTGAATCTGTGGGAACCCCATATATTTTACTGAAGTAGCTGTTTTGAAGCACTTTCCTCCTCCGCCCCAGTCCCCACTGTCTCTCATGGCTCTTGCAATGTTTGGTTACCAAAATTGGCTTTGCCCAGGTCCCCCAGGCAGCCCAGCACGGGCAGCACTGCCCTGGGCACTGGGGTTTGGAGCTCCCACCTCTGCTCAGCTGTTTGGGATCAATAACTGCAGGGCAAACGTGGGCTCTGCAAACCAAAGGAGACACCAGATGTTTTAAATAATCCCTTAAATGCTAAAGTTTATTCTTATGATGTATACAGATTCAGGACATTAAATATGTTGATAATCTCATTCCAAAAAATCCCTTTGCTCATCTCTAGGGATTTGACTAGTATGTCAGAGGCCAAGTTTGGAATACATATATCTTGCCTTTTTATACAGCTGCAAATAAGACATGTTGCATTACAGTCTCTAAAATTAAGTCTGAATAAGGTCTCTCAGTCTAAGCCCTACATTTCTTTTCTGCCTGCAATATGTGGCTGTAATAACTCATAGGGTTTATTCAGTCAGCATTTTAAATACTATGTCTGTCCCCTTCCATCATTCATAACATGAGATGATGAAAAGCACTGCAACTAATTTTATGCAACACAATGAAATTAAAAGCTTTTGGTATTACTGTACTGCAGGTATAAATCTAACTAAATGTGGTGTTGGAGAGAGATGGACTATATAGGTAAGTGTTGGAATAATTTAAGGTTATTTGGCATTTTCTATGGATGTCTCTTCTCGTTTCTTCACAAATACCATAAGTAATTGTGTGGTTAATAAAGTCTTAAAGTGTCTGAGCTTGCAGTTTTCTACTGCCTTTATTCATTTGCTAAGAAAAAGTAAAGCTAATGGAAAACAATTCATTTCAGTGAAACTGTAGATTTGCTTACCCATCATAGCAAAATATTAATTTGTGTAATATTTTAGTGTCACATTAATTAATGTTAGGTACAGTATTTCAACTTATGCACTGATAAATTTCAGAGAGCTGGACAAATTAATAGATTTATATTCTTATATTTCACTTTTATCCATCAAATCCTACATGTCTTTTGTAATCTGGATATTATCAAAATGTCACTTGAGGTCTGAAGGTCTGTTTTGTGCTTATATAGAAACATTTACATGGGTTAGGACACATAAGCAGCTTTTCCCATCTCCCTTATGCATTATCACTTATGTACTCCACTATTTATTTCTCTCAAATACATATCTTTCCCCTTAAGAGCCTTGTTATTTATACTGTTCATCATAAGAGAAATTATGGTCTCTCTGCTATTTCTTATTGCACTTCAAATGAATCTTCACTCATTTTTATAGAATAGGACTAACTCCCCTGAGTCTGTTTTGGGATGCATCTTTTGGTCAGCTGGTGCTAGATGAGGTTTTTCTGCCACCAAGCAGCATGTGGAAGGCATGAAGACTTCTTCATTAACAGGCTAAGGGCCTTTTCATGCTTAGTGTTTTGCAACAGAGGACAATTTAGAATTTCTTTTCTTGTCTCATTACATTGCCACTTTCATCTTGGAACTGCATTGCTTAAAATTATGTGCTCCTGATCTACTCAAGTTGCCTTGTACTTCATTGCTCTCGCTTTGTATTTACAACTACTTTCCCTCCCCTTAACCAGCATTTAGTGTTATCATCAGCTAAGCTGGCATCGTGTTTCTTCAAGGTTGTTTAGCATTAAAAGGAAATCTTTTCCTCAATTAGCTGTGTGATTTTCCCTTCACAGCCTGCCCCCCTTCTTCCCCCGCCGTGTCTGCTCTTATTAAAAGCAATCCTGAGATCTGGAGCATCTCCCAGCACCTGCTTTGGTGTGTTTTCTGCCTTTGTGGGAAGCACAGGCACTGAGGTGCTCCCAGGGCTCCTGGGGCAGCATCAAGGGCCCGTGGAGGAGTGATGTGTGTGCTGTGCACACAGCTACACCCAGGAGCCACCTGCAGCATCCCCAGATCCCAGCCTGTGCCAGAGACAAAATACTCTCTGCCTTCTCTACCCATTTCTATACGAGCTCCCTAAACTCAGATGAGAATTAGGTTCTGTTTCTTTTATACGTCCAAGATGATCTTTTATCCTTGCTCTGAATGCTGAAAAGTTTGGAATCAAGGTGGATAGTCGTGGCTGAGCCTGGGCTCCAGGGTAGACTGCAGTCTTGCCTCCACACTTGTCCACGTGCAGGATTTTGTTTTGCTGCTGTCAGTATTGCAGGGGCTGGCTCTGGAGCCCTGTGTGCAGCAAGCAGGCTTTTCAAACTCTTGTTTATCTTCCGGCATCTTCCTTTTCCCCCTCTATTGCTCTATCTCATTCAATTTCACCCAATATTTCCCCCTTTCTTGTTGCTGGCGAGTAATTAATGTAGTTATGCATCTTTGCAATGATGAAACTTTCTGAGCAATCTCTTCTCTGCAACAGAAAACTTTAAAAACTTTCCTGATATTAAATGCTCAGTCAAGTGCACAGTAATCTCTCTTGAGCCGTGCCAACAAAAAAGAACATTTTTTTTGGGCAGAGAATGCAGAGAATTTTCTTTTTAGTTTACTAGTTATTTCTGGACACAATGTATGCAAAATATAAGAAATCTCATTTTACTGAGATAATGTATTTTAATTACAATTATCATTCTAAGTTAGTGTTCTGCAAAATGCCTTATTTCAAGATGTGGAACCAGAGACTGAGTACTACAGGAAAAGCAGCTTGACAGAAAGTGTTAGGAAATTCTTTATCTCACTCTTCACCTTTATTTTCTGTTTTTTGATTTTATTTTTACACGTGTGACATATATTTCTTTTAGACATTATTCAGTTAAGAAAGAAAACTTGTGAAGTGCTGCTAGCAGTTGTCTTTCCTCTAAGTATTTTGCGAGGTTGGTAGTCCAGGCAGCTTCTGGAAAGGCTCTAGACAGCATCACATTCCTAGCAGCTCTGCCACTCTGAACTAAACAGTCCTTAGTATCTCATCACCATCAGATCAAGGACTTTATGAGAAAATACCATGACAACTGAACTGCATTAATTTTCTGCATTAATGAACTCTCTTAAGCTATTAGGTTTTCTTTCCTATGTCTTATTCTACTTATTTTGAGAAAAGGAGCACCACAGTTCTCAAACTAGAACTGGTATCTCAGTTCTAAACTGATTTGTGCAAGGTGCAAACAGAACATGTCAGATCAGGCAGCTGAGGATTATGTAAAACATTGTTCAAGCTAATGTAATTTCACTGTTAGCTGTGTTTCTCATGATTAAGTTTTTCATATCACAAGCCACTGTAAGACTGCCAGTAGTATATGTTGTCTAGAGAGGATGAGCAAATTTATTTCTAAAGCATTGTTAGGCTAGGGCAGAGCTACCTGGCAGTGCATTATTTCCTTGTGCTTTTGCAGGAAAGAGACAGGATTCCTGACTAAGGAGAAAGAAAATAGGAATGTGTCATACTTATTTGGGACCTCCTGGGAATCAGTAAGTGAATCCAGAGCAGTGCTCTGCCTGTTGGCTCCTTTGTGGGGAAGCTGAACTTTGAGTACATAAAGTGACTTGTGTTGAAAATTGTGATATAGAAGGTACAGTGTTATCTTTTACCTTCACAGTCATGGGTTTACCTCTGAGTGCCAGTGATGTTATTTTAGGGCTCTGGCCCAGCCAAAAGCAAGAATGACTTTATCAGCACATCAGCACTGCAGGAACTGCCTGACTGCCAATGTTTCTGATGCTGAGTCTGATGTTGAATAACAACATTATTCAGTAAGAGCTGTTTCCTTGAGGCTTAGTTACAGAAGTGTTTGGAACATGGTGGTTTCACTATTAGCATTTTTGGAGTGAATACTCTTCATTGTATCTTATGCAATTTATCACTGGAGTTGACTTTTCCTTCTGCAATTCACTGTAGAATGAGCCAGAAGGAGAATTAAGCATGCAAAGTTTAAAACAAATATATGTAAAAATACTTATCTGCAGAAATCCTGCCATCCCATTCATCGTTGATATGTTCTGAATACAGCAGGACAAAGTATGACCCCTTTTATCTTTAAATATATTTTAGGAACCAGTTTGAAGACAATTTACAGCATTTTTATTTTATTTACCATGCTACTTTATTTCCTACATCTGGATAATGGGCTGTCTGAGCTGTGTCTTTTCTCTATTGAGAAACTTCCTCTCTTCAGGGTAGAAAGATCCTTGTCCAAGGCTTAGCCAATAGAAGATTCATAATTTACCTTAATAATTGTGCCAATGCATCCAAGAAAGCATAACTACCAAAAAGTCTGTCTTTTTATGTATCAAGACAAAACAATAAAATTTAAAAGTTAAATATTTGATGGCATAGAGTCATGAATTCAGAGTTTTATAGTCAAATGTTCGAGGACTTAGACTTGTCATAAAGACAAGGTAGTGTGATATTTGGTGCTTACATATCTTTTTCTAGGTCCCCAGGATCCTATCACTCCAAATGGAGTCAGTTACCTGTACATCAGTGCCCTGATTGTTTTCTCAGGTTTGTCTCGAATTATAGAAAAGATCCAAGCTCCTCTATGCCCTTTGGTTTCTGGCAGGCTGAGTGAGGACCCCTGGGACTGGAAAGGGGGAAAGCGTGTACTCTGCAAGGTAAGAACCTCACCAACATATTGCATATTTTTTAGCTCATGAATTAGATTTTGATGAAAATATGTAGTATGAAATTTATATTTCAAAAATTTTGTAGGATTTTTCCAATAGGCAAATAATGAGGACATGTGGGAACTATGTGGTTTTACGTGGATAACAAAATAGTAAAACAATCCCAAACCCTTAACTTGTGGGTCAATGGAATCCATGCATAAAGATTGGGATCACAGATTGATATTTCAATTTATACCATGGATTGCTTTAACATTCATGTACGGTATACTGAAGTGGTTTTGGGTGGTCCTGGGCTGTTTCATGTGAAGATGATGAGAATAAAGTGCAACTATAGCAAACCACTGATACTGCTCCTAACATGTCAGGCTAGTCAGTGAGGCTGCTGTTGAACTTTAAAATAGCAAGGAATTACCCAGAATCTTTGGTCTTTTGGTCAGTTGATAGAGATCAGTTTCAAGCTTAAGCTCATATATTTTTTTCTAATGTTCCTGGAGTGTCTTGAACTTAGAGCAGGATCAGAATTCCTTGTTTATAGTCCAGTTCATGTTAGTTTCAGCAGTGTTTTTTTTCCTGACCAGACCTTGAAGCTAACTGACTAATTCAACATGATGAGGCTCATTTCACTGCTAGGTGAATGAAGTCTATGGGACCAGGAAGGATAGCTTTTTAAACAAAAGGATATTATTGAAATCTGAGAGGTACATTCAAGAACTCAGCTGGCACTTTTTTCCATAATAAAACTGGCTTTGCTTCAGAAACAATGGCTATTTTTGAATGACTAAAGATTACAGCTTGCTAAAAAAAGTCCTGTTTGATAGTCAATGGAAATGAATAATTCTTATTTTAATATAGTCTGTAAAACATTGTACAAATAAAAATTCAGCAGCTTGCCAATGTGCTGTGCCTTACTTACACAATGCCTGTGATTTTGTTTATATATTTTTCTGTAGCATTCATTCAGCTGAGGAAAATCCCCTGTCTTTATGTTTTCTATAGAGAAAGTGGTGTCTGCTAACTCCTATTGGACAGATTTCTGGTTTAGCCTAAAGGTTCTTTTTAAAAGAACAAGCATTTCTTTGGCAAATTGGGACACAAGCAAAAGAGTGCTTGAAGGTAGAAGAAGGACTTTGGGTCTTCCCAAGGATTAGCTGGGGATTAAAAACACATAAAGTACCATAAACCCAATCCATTATTCCTATTTTGGAAGATTGTGATGCTCTCTCACTGAATGGTGCATGAAGCCCTTGTGATTGACTTCTAGATCAATGGGAAATGGGTGTTCATTTCCTTTAGTGGAATTCAGCAAAATGGCATCAAAGACAACACTGAGCAAGGTGAACCAACTGCCATCAACAAGTACTTGGGGAATTCAAACAATATTTTACAACAAGGGATAATTAATTATGAATTAATTAGAAACTACACATGTATCTGGAGGTGCATAAATATGGCACACAACAATTCCGAGAACATTCACTGAAATTCCCCTTTAAATTTCTTGAATTTTGTACCAAGAGATATGTAAGAACTTTAGAGACTGCTTCTCTAGATATGCAAGAATTTAAGGCATTTCAGGATTTTCTAACTTCCTAAAAAGAAACATTTCACATCTCTTAGTGCTCACTGAATAAAAAATGTGTTCTTGTTTTTGAAAGCATTTATGTAAGTTCTGTAGGCATACGGTTAAGATACATTGTACACAAAGACTGTCTTTATCTCAGACCTTGAAAAATGATGTATGCTAATTCTGGAGCAATTTATTTCATCCCAGCTTTGGTACATCTTTAAAGTTTAATTTTTCTCTTTCAAGTCAGCTTTGGAGAAACATGTAATGCAGTTGTTTCAATACTTCACTAAGCATCAGATTGAAAATAGAAGGAACACAGATCTAAGAACATTAAACTAATGTTTGACACTTCCAATTGATGCGTGTAAAATCTAAAGAATGTACAGCAAAAGACCACTATGATGCTAAAGTAGGAACATAAAAATATACAAGTCTATCTGAACTGTGTTGATAACTGAGCTTGAGGAATGTGCATTATATCCTGAACTCTGACAGATTTAACTAGACAGGAAAACACAAGCACCTTTTCTCTGATAACAGTTGGTGCATTGATAGTCTTTACCAACCTTATCTGAAGAATAATAAATGCTTCAGTACCTCAGTTTGTCCTTATTGCATTTCTTGGTTGATTTTTTATTTCCTTTGCCCTTTTAGTGTCAGATTCCTCAGATAATCAGGAAAAAAAAATTCCAACCTTTCGACCTGCACTAAAGGGATGACTGAGAAAACTGGCAGGGAGGCACCTTCTAAGTGCTCTATGGATTAAGAATGGCCAGACATTTTATAAGGCCCTGTGAAGTGGTGGGTGTGTTAACACTGATGTCAGAGGGATGCAGAGCAGTTACCCCTGCCAGGACCCTGCTGTGCACCAGGGAAAGTGATGAGTACAAACGCCAGGGCTGTAAGTGTGCTCAGGTGAACCCTCTTCCCCATCTCCCCTGGGCACACAGCCCAGGTGCTCCCAGCCTGAACACTGCACTCCGTGCAGTTGCAAGCAGGAGGAGAGTTTATAGGAAACAAACTTTCTACAAACTCCAAGATAACCTCAGAAATATAATGAACTAAATAAATGTGAGTGGTTGTCCTACATATAGCACCTTCAAGTTGGCTGGACTGTTCAATTATTGATCAGGAAGAAAATACCACAAAAAATGTCAGAGCAAAAACCTTTTGCTTTTTCTAGTCTTAACGTGTTGAGGTTTTTAGGTCAAATTCCAGAGGACACTGTGACAATCATATTGTTTTTAAGAAAACCAAACACTTACTAATAATTTCACTAACTTTACTGCATATAAAATAGTTAGGGACTGGATATTCTCTGCAGTATGTACTTTTAGTTTTAATTTTTTTTAAAAAAAATTGATCTTCAACAAATAAACAAAAATAATTTCATGTAATTTAAAAAATGTTACTTATTATTTAACACCATCCTTTGAATCAATTGCATAAAAAGCCATGACAAATAGGCATAAAACAAATATAGATATTAAAACACATCATGAGCTCTTCCTATGTTAGCTTAATTCAGTTTCTTTGTTTACAAAATAAACATGAATATAAATATTTAATACAATAGTTGCAGTAAGAAAAAGGACAAACTGTTATTATCATGAGAATGCTGAGCACTGTGGAAACTATCTTTTAAATTACATCTTTCTCTTAGCTTGAGCTAGAGCCTTTTTTCATAAAGGAAAAAGTCATAGTACATTAATGGCAAATATCCATCAGGAAATAAGTCTAAAAGCAACTCAGGAAGTATATTGCTCTGAGAAAGATGGCTTTGCATTTGTGCCATGTTTGTAATAAGCTCAATTCCAATATCTTGAAAATAACAGTAAATATTTAACACAAGGAATATTTCATAAGATTGCAATAAATGTTTAATACAATGTAACTTTGCAGTACTTCAAAAACTTATTGCTACAAATATTTATCTAGAAATTTAATTAAATACATGTATAATCCATGAAATAAACTAGCTCAGCTTTGATTCAGCAAGCTGCTGTGCACAAGTGCAGGGGTATGTTCCCATGCAGCTGGTCTCTGTGACAGAGCCTGAGACTCTGAACTCCCAGCCCCTGCTCTGACTGCAGATTCATCACAGTCAGGACGACCGCTCTTTTCTAACCATTCCTACACAAATTCACTAACAAAATCAGTGTCTGACTTGACCCAGTGTTGTGCAGACTTAGGACTGTAACCTTTGCCTTGTATTCCTCGGAGTTAGATGATCCCTTGTCCTCGCAAAGCCAGCCAAAATGGAATCATAATTGCATTAGCCTCAGGAGATGTCCTCCTTCTGGATTGCTTCCAGGATCCTGAATATCCAGCCTTCCTTTCCAAGGCTTCACTACTTGTGAAAGAAAATACACATCCTTTCATGTGCTGGCACAGAGGTAAATTTCATTTATTTCCTGTAGCAGAAAGAATAGAGAGTACATTGAATCTGGGGAAGGGCAGCTACAAATGCTGGTAGGCTGACATGGGGAGGAGTTTCTGGCTGAAAATCACTCTATGCCTTTGCCTGGAACATGTGGTAAGAGCAAGAGCTCTTGGTGGTCTCAAGTAATTTCTGAGTGTCCTGTGCACCTCCTCAGTACAGCCTTGCACCCAAAAAACACCTGAGCTCACCTATGTTCCCCAAACTGTGCAAGTTCCTAGAAGTCATCAGTCTTCTGATGACTTATATTTACTAATTTTGTCTGAAATGCCATTGTCTTTAAAACCACAGGCAAGGGATTATTTTTGCACAATTAGATTTCTTGTGGCCTGAAACACTTGTAAAAACTTCTGGAATACTTAGCAGCAGTGCAGTGTTGAATGACATGCTGGTAGGGCACCACTGCAGCTTTCATCTATTGGCCAGTTAAACCAGTCTCTACCTGAGCATCAGGACAATAAGAAAACAATTCTGATAATTCTTGATTTAATGCTCTAGTGGAAATGTATTTCTGGCAATAACATGTTAACAAAGCAATGAACATTTCCTTCTTTTTGTAAGTCATAGTACAGTAGTGTGTGATCTCTTTGACCTATTTTGGAATAATTTCCAGTGTGAAAAAAACTGGCTGTCTGGGAGAGGGGAAGTCAGGAAAAATGATGCAGGGAAGAAATTATCTGCAGCTTGAGTCTATTTGCCACTTTCTCTTTTGGAATCCATAACTTCATTTCCTGATTCTGTTTTTGTGGAACTGGTTATAAAAACAAGTAAGGAAGCAAAATATTAGTGTTTTATGTGTTCATAAATAAGAACTAAACCCATTTTCTTTAAGTCCTCTTTGTCTTATATTAGTTTTAGCAAAACTTTATTAGTCCTTTTGCTCTTTTTAATGCTCAAAAGATACTATGATTGAACAGCTAAAAATACAGAAATTCATTTGACATGTTGTAGTGCTGTGACTCTAATTTTTTCTACTGAAGTGCTGCTAGTCAGAGTAGAAATAGGCCCTGAGATGAAACAGAATTGACTGATTTCACTGGGATTTGGATAAACTTTCAGAACTGCACAGATAGAAAGTGAGCATGTCATGGGAAAAAGAGTGGAGATATTTCAAGGAACAGCATCTGCATGTTTTGTGGTTATTTTTTTTAGTAGTGGTGGTCATTGCTTCCCTTTGGTAATGTGGCACCAGAGCCAAGTGTGGAGCTCTAGCATTTGACCTGCTGTCCATGCAGTCTGAAAATAATCTAAAGCACAAAATCAAGGGATAGTTTTCAATTTTTAAGGCTTTACATGACAAAATTACATTATATTCCTACTGAAATAAATTGAATTTGTAGAGCTGATTTTGGTAGGACAACCTCAGATGTTAGAGACCTGCATGGTCTCTGGACAGAACACAACCTGACCCAGCAATTCCTTGCATGGCTCCTGCTTGCTATCCTTAATAATCCACCCTGAAAGGTACTTACCTCTCAAAATTCCTTCAAACTGATGGCTATTTTCAAGAAGACCATCCCGAAAGGACCATCCTCTATAATTGCTTTTTAGTCTGCACCCTTTTTTAGTAGCCCTTTTGAACAGTCGTCAGCAAATACATGCTACAAGGAAAGGCCGTATTTTGATGGTGCTGAATGGGGAGCCCTTAAAAAACCCCACCTCTGTGTTGCTATATGATATACTTAGAAAAAAGTCAAGTATTAAGTCAGACAGAGGGACACTGTATGCATAGAAAAGATTTGGATCACAGCTTGATAAACCTGAATGCATCTTGGGTTGAAGAACTCTAAAAAACCTCTGCTGCTGTAGTTTGGGCTGTTAGTTATTCCCTGCGGGGCTCTGTATTCTTTGGGTGGAATACTTTGATAGAAACATTCCTTTCTTTTGAATTGTGCATTGTTTGTCATAACAGCATGGGATGTTGTGAAAGTTAAAAATGACATTGTCAGATTAATCATTTTAGAAAGGTTTCTCTTACTTATTGTACAAAAGGATAAACTTTGAAAATGCAAAGATAAAGGCAGGTAAATGGCTTTTTAGAAGACAAAATTGGTTTATATTTTTTCAGCTGACTCAGTGATCCGTTGTTGTTTATGTCTTGTAGTTTAGTATTTCTGCTTGTCCTGCAGCCTGGCTCAGTTATTGTAGTGGGAAGTTACAACAGATTTACCTGCACATCCACTTTCCTCTTTCCACGGATCCGTGCATTCTCTCTGTTTCTTCTGAGTTTGACTGGCATTTTCCAAACTACAGTGCATGGTGAAAAGGCATGAAAGCAAATCGTTGTTATACCTGAAGTATCAATCCAGTGCTAATTGCAATTTGAAGGGAACATTAGGAGAGACACATTTGTAAGGAAAATAATTTCTCTAAGCACTAATGTAGAGGCCTATGCCCATTCTACCTATGAGGAGTAGGGAATTTGGCTTTACTTCCTGGTGCTTCTCTTTAGGTAGGTGGCAATGTCCCTCCTAACAAACAGAGGGAAAATGTTTACAAAACAAGAATATTTCCATCCAGATTAGTTTCTGGAGAAGCTGCCTTTATCTGAGCAATGTTCAGAAATTTGGGGAGAGAGCTCTGTGTGCTACATCCATGGTACATGAAGAAAATCTGCATGGAGCATTGCAAAGAGGGGGTAAATGTGGACAATTTGCTGTGAAGCTCACCTCAAGGTTAACATCCATTTTCAAAATGCCATCAAGTCTTCCTACAAAGAGCAAAGATGCAACTGGTTAGAGGCAGTCAGTGTTTATCTTATGCTGTCTCTGCTGTTTTCAGACCCACTTGAACATGTGAAATGCTGAGCCTGTGATTCACACATAAGAATTCAACCTTGCATTCTTTCCCTGCTCCTATCCTGAGATCTGTCTCACTCATTTGAGAGCCCTGGAGGAGTCCTGGAACATTCCATCCATGGCCCCAGGACTCTGTGAGGGATCCATGGGATGCTCTGCAGCTGGGGCTGTGCCACATTTGCTGGCAGAACCCCAGCGAGGCAGAGCAGACCCCACCAGCTGCTGGGACTGCGTGGCACCTCCCGTCCTAAAGATGTGCCTGGGGATGGGACAGGTCATTGTGCTGACACAGGCACAGCAAAGGAGGTGCTTGAAGGACCTGCAGAAGAGGTGACAGCTGTAGATAAGCACACAGACATGCTTCATGTCAACAGGAACTGCTCGTGGCCAAGCACTTCTGAAAATGTTGGTAGGCTGCAGTGAGATGGCTGAATAGGTGCCAGAGCCTCTGGAAAATCAGGGCTCCATTGTGAGGGCTGAACACTTGTGCAGAGGCAGCCTGCAGAACTGGTGCAGATGGCCTGGCCCCCTCTCAACAGGCACAGCTCACAGCTCCAAGGGCAGCAGAGGGGCTGTGGGGAGGAGAGGCACACAGGAGCTGGCAAAGGACAGGCTGTCAGGTGCAGCAGCTGTCCCTACAGGCACATTTGCCATGTCAGGATGCTGCTCTCTCTCTGATCCAAGCACTGAACTCTAATCATATCTGCTATGTGTTGATTATCATGGTCAGTCTTGTATTTTTGTTTGAGAGTTGTATCTTTCTGTTGTTTGAAATTGTGCCAGCTGCTGGCTGAAGAGTTGAACTAGAAAAACAGAATTAACCACAGCCATTGATAATATTAGAAATTCCCAAAAGGGGAACTCAGCTGTAATCTTGACTCTCTTATTCACTAAGAAGCAATCTACCTGATCCCAAAATTCTCTAGGCTAAAGGAGATATATTCTTCCCCTCCTTTTTTTCTTTTGAGACAATTTATTGATTGCCTCAGCCTTTTCTACCTCCTGTATGAATCTGTAGAGAAATGTTGTAGTATTTCAAATCCTATAAAAGAAAACTTGAGGACCTTTTAGGAAAAAAACTCCAAAAATAGTTAAGCTTATGACACGGTAAAAATTATAGTTATTGTCACTCAAGTAATCTTGACTCTGAACCTAACTGGGAAATGGAAACAAAAATTGGGTCAGCTTCAGCTCCAGATTCAGCTCCCTCAAGAGAAATCACTCCAGCAGGTAGGGAGGACATAGAAGAGAGATCAATATTTTATCCCAAAGGTTTGCAAATATAGATGCAGGTGAACTATTGGAATGAAGCCATTGCACCCTGTGGGTATTGTTTTGTGGAAAGTTAAAAAACAGTGTGGGGAGAAAATTTCAATAGTAAAGGCAACAAATACTATTTATTATTGCTGTGGAGAGACAAGCAATGCACTGCCTTGCCACATAGCTGACTAGAGGCAGGAGAAGGGCTGGCTAAAAGAACAGTGACCCTGGAGTGCAGGTTACCTAAGCCACACTTCTGTGGGGAGCACAGCTCTGCCCTGCTTCCACCTCTGGCACACGGGGAAAAGAGCCCCTGAACACACACCTGAGCCTTGGCACTACGGAGCCAATGTGCTCTGAGGTTTTGGTTAAATCACCTGTGCTCCAAATGATTACACAGAATATTTTGCAATAACTTAATGTACAAAAATTTGAGTTCAGAAAGGACACTAGGAGGATTGAAGTGGTAGAACTTGGAAGAGAAGGTTGGCACAAACTAAGTTGAAGTTCTTTATTAGAGCAGCTATGCTCTGATCTTTTCAATATTCAACTAGGCAAAAGGAAAGATTATTTGAAAATTCAAAGAATGATAAATTTCAAGGAATCTCGGGGCTTTATTGTATGAATGAATATGCTAAAGTTCCACAAGATCATGCTGATGATCTGATGCCACCCAAACATTTTCATTGCTGTAGTGGACATACTCCACGGCAGGAGAGGGTTTCAGAGGGAAAGGCTTTGAGAGAAAGTCCCAGAGTGACTTCGAAGAAAGACAAATTCCATGTCAGAGCTCAGCACACGGAGTTATACCACTGCAGGCTGGTGTGTTGACATGTTCATTTTTGGGATGTACATATTTTACACAGTGGCACCTCCATAAGAGGAGATTCTGGTCTCTGGAGCTTGCAGAAAGTTGTGGGAAGGGATCAGAAAATAAATGATTAATTTTGCCAAGCCGTATGTGCTATTTTTATCAGTGAGCTATACTAACAGCAGGGAGTGCTCTAGTAAGTGGTAATCTATGTAGCTGTAGTAGGGGTGATATATTTTGTTATATCTGAGTAAGGGCATTGAAAAGCCAAAAATAATAATATTGGCAAAAGTGACCTGCTGACCTTTCTAGTTGGTTTTCCTGTAAAGCAGGCATTAAAACTAGACCATATCTGTCAATTTTTTCAGGTAATATTTTGCTTAGCTTTCACATGTCAGTCTCTTCTAATATAGAAAGATGCTTTTCTAAACCTTGCTGTAAATAATATGCTTCTGCTATCCTAAGATTAACTCCTCTAACCCCAAATGCAATGTCAGAGTGGGATTTTATAGCTGATAGGTGAGATTACCTTGTACCAAAACTGAAATAACTACAGCTTTACTTACTTTTTGCAAGACAGGACCTTTAAGGTGATAAGATGTGTTGTTTGAGAGTCACACGTATTTTATTGCCTGAAAAGTGTTCTAGCCTTACCTTGTGGTACCCTTCAGCAGCAGTTAATCATTGGAGCAGCATCATTAGAGCAGGATCATTGCTCTATGTGAGCAGAAAAGAGGCATTGTTCCTGATTGCAGCTCTAATGACTCCAAGGGTGCAATCTCATAATTAAGTATGTCTTTAAATGTTGTTTACTTTACTTGACTTCGTCACAGAACTCAAGAAAGTGCACTTACTGTGGCTGTTTTTGCATGTGCTGATGGCATGCTTTAAAATTTACCCAACCTGTCCCCATCTCATGTCCTTGTGACTTGAACAGAATTAAACTTTGGAAAAATTTGGATTCCCTTCTGAATTGACATCTGATGATTATCACCCAGGCATAACCTTCATTTTCTGAAAGTGCCCTGGCCTGAACAAACACAGAGTGCTTACATATTTTACAAACCCACAGTTTATACAGAGATTATTTTATGTTTAGATATTACTCTCGACCTGGGACAAAGCCAGCTGCAGATCTGTATAAACAACAAATTTTGCACATTAGATTGTTCTAAAGGATTTTTTATAGTATGAAGTAAAGTGAAAATCTAGCAGTGGTAATCTAGCTCCACCCAACAGAATCTTAATATTTTTTTGCCAAGAAAAGCAATAGGGTGGCATTTAGACCAAGAAAATATCGAAAGCAAATCAGATATGTGAAGTGTTCTGAATGAGGGGTTCCTAGTGCTTTAAATGATTGCCAGATGTCAAATAGCAAAAAGCCCCTCCTTCCACAAAAGAATAGTTGACTAATAATTCACTTTAGAAGACTGAGAGACCAGATCTCTGTCAGAGAAATATTTGAGCTGTAACATTTGATATGGGATAGGGGAGAAGATGCAAATATGGATGTAATAGAGTTTACCCTATAATCAAAGGAGGAAGAAGAAAAGTCTTTGCATTTTTGGATACTGGACCTCCATAAAACAAGAATTAAAAACAAATGCCAAGAGCAGCTTTCCTTTCTTCTACCAAAGAAGAAGCAGTAATTTATGACATTGGTTAAAGATTGATGGTCAGTCCGAGAGCATACATTTCCCTGCAATAAATTCTCATATTGCAGGAGGAACCATGGCTGATTAAAATGTGATACACTTCTGCATACACATGCAGATACCTACGTCTCTGTGAGTGACAGTAAGTGGAAATTCCATCTGTTTAGGAGGATTTAATTTCTATATTTTAATGAGATTTTTATCATATACAGAAATTAAACTCAGTTTAGTGCATGTCTCCTATGTAATCAAAACCTACCATGTTTATGAATTGAGATTTCTCAAAATCATGTCCTTAAACTTGATGTATTACCACAGGTTCAGCTAAAGAACATCAGGCTGCACTATTTGTTAGTGTAGGTGGAAGGAATCCGTGCAGCAGTGGAAAGGAAGGCATTCTGACTCTATAACTTGTTTACATTTCAAAAGGCTTTTGAGAGTTATAATCACAAGAGACTGGAGAAAAAGAGGAGTGAGGAAGTTAAAGTACAGTAATTCATCAAAAGACCATGTGAGGCAAAAAAATATGAGTAGTAAGGATGAAAGGTGAACTTTTGTAATGGAAATCACAAAGTTTTGTGCTAGGACTAGAGCTGATCTGGAAAAAGAAGATATGCAGAAAAATGACAAAATCTGTTACTTTTATGAATGACAAGGAGAAAGTTTTGGAGAGAGTTAGAGAAGCCTGGTGTTATAAAAAATGTCAAATCCCATTTTTTCTTCTGCTGGAGTGAGTTTACATGCAAAAGAAGGTAATGTGTTAAATATACTGAATGGTTCTACAATAAGTTTAATAATTTTTGCTATTATGCTATGGTTACTGCTGGAGGAAAGAATAAGAGGTTTTATTAAATGTCTTAAGACTGCTTATAAAATTAAGGACCATTATCAGCTTGTATCAGGCTTTGATTAAAGTATGCTCTATGCATTCTTTAGCATTGTATGCTTGTATTAGGAATTCTAGTTAATTGTGAAAATGTACAAGACATAAGAGGATAAGTTATATGTGTTAACTGGCAAGTATTTACATGTATTTTATGCCTACTTTTGAACAAGAGAGAAAATTGAGATAATTTTTTTTCAATGATAGGTACCACTTTTCTTAATCCTGATGGTTTGATTGTCTGCTGAACTTGAAGAGAAAACCAGATTTGTTTCCTTTCTTGCTCATTGTAAAGCCTTGGTGACCCATCAGCCACTTTTGCAGAATTGTGTCCTGCAATAATTGTTGGATGCTATTTCTGGACTCCTCAGAAACATATCTAGTTCTGGGATAAGTTCTCCTTAAATTATCCAAAATTATGTCACAAACAAATCTTTCAGTTAAACAGGGGACAACATTAAACTTATCCCCACAGAAAACCCCTCTCGTTTCTAAGACAGGAGGCTTTGCTGAGGAACTTAAAAATAATAAGCTGAGGAATGCTTAAAAATAACTGCTAAAATATTGTCCAACACACATGCTTTAATATGTTACTCAAATTAATTTACTGTTAGAGTATGATGCTTTATGCTCGCTACAAGCAGCAATTTGTGGGCAACTTACAGGACTGTGATTCTTGTGTGGGAAATTGGGAGTAAAGAGGAATTGAACCCCCTTCAGCCCTGCATAAAAGGCTGGGGAAAATATGGGCCTTTAAGATTACATTGTTTGTACACTCTCAGACAGACAAACGTGTTACAAACACTAAAAACCTGCTGGTTTTTAGTGTTATTCTGCTCCAAGAAGTCTGCAAATTAAACTGAACATAAAATAACTGGGAATGGCAGTGATGCATGTAGGAGGAGTCGATCCCTGTTGTGGTGTGCTGTGAGAGAAGTTATTTTGGCTGAAAAGAGCTACAACCTGGAGGAATGAGATACGTGTAAAACCAAGATTACTGTGATTTTTATAGGCAACAATTGTATTACACTGACCTGGTGAGGCAAGTGAGGCTTGAGACTGTGGAGGATAACTGTATGGTGCCACAAATTATACTCTTACTTGTACCTTTTTTCAACATCTGGTTTCCATTCCTCCTTCCCCTGCACTTCTATTGTATAATTTTGGGGACTTTTTTCATACTCTCAGCACTGTACTCAGAAGGCACAGTAATGCACTCTACCAGCACAGTAATTAAACTGAAAAAAATATTATTTTAGATATGGTTACTCCCAGCCTTTTAATGCTTCCTGTAATTTTTTTCTTTCCATTTCATGCTAATAAAATTTTGTTCTGGTTTTGGAGTCCATAGAGGGAAAGTCAAAGTGTAAACAGCCAAAGCCAGGAGAAGCTTGAGGAGCAAGCAGACTGATGTGTCAGGAGAAATCTGGACAGAAACTTTGCTCAGGTATGGCTTGGCTCTAGCCTGTGTGTACAGAGGATGCAGGGTTTAACATGGTTTAACATGGTTTAACATGGTTTAACATGGTTTAACTGCCATGTGCAGCATCTGCAGCAGTGGGCTTGGTTTTGGGTTTTGTGTGTGCATATGTGACAAAAAGGGGAAGTAGCTGATTCCATTTACTTACCTTCCTATTTTAGTACAGCTCACCACTGGTTTTAGTGATGCTTTTTGCTTGGACTAATCTGTTAGGTGTCCATAAGACGTGACTCAGTTTGGAATAGCATTCTAGCAATGTGGGTCAAATGCAATATGCCCAAAGATTAGCCAGGAAATGTTTTAGCAGCTGCATTTAATTTGCAGTGTTAGTCACAACTGTGTCTATTCGAGTTTTAGCCCATAGTGTGGTAGAACTGACAGCTGTGGGGTACTCCTACCTTCCAGAACCCTTCTCTTTTATTTTTATTTGTTTTTCTCCAGATTCAAATCTCTTTCAAATTGCTAAGAGGCAGTCTTATTTCCTGCCGTACACGGTCTTCAAGCAAATTATTTTTCATTAATCCAGATTCTATTTTGTTCTCTTTCTCATAGAAAACCATTCAACTAAGTTACCTTCAGGAAGGTCAGTGGGAAAAAAGTAAACAAACCATGTGATTTGAAAAGATGTCTCTGAAATACACTTGCATACTCTGTTAACACAGTCACCCACTCCCTGAAGCGTTTTGCTATGCCCAGGATTTCAGAGGGCAAATATGCAAAATAAACTCAATTATTGTGTTAGCAACTCTTCATGTTAAATCACAACATCATTTCCTACTAAACTTTTAATATTTTACAGACATTTTTAGCCATGTGGTTAGAGCACAAGACTGCATTTTAAGAGCTCTGGTTTGATTCTTATTTCTGTCAGAAGCTTCTTATGGTATGGTGGGGAAAATCTTTTACTCCCTCAGTGCCTCAGATCATAAAATGCTCATAGCAAGGCTTTCTTTTTTTTCCATTCCTTGTCTTTATTGTGTATTTATACTGTAAGGTCTTGCTGGAAGACACCATTTTTACAACTAGGTGTTGGTATTTTTCCAGTCTCAAAGAGAGGTCTCTCTGTCAGTTTGAACTCCCAGATTTCTATAATAAAAATACATATATATAGAGATTTATATATTATAACATGTATTTATTCACTATAATAGAATAGAAGCACTATTGTTTCTATATTATACATGACAAGTAAATAAAAATCTATAGAGCTTTTTGTGTGATGCTTACTTTCACAATAACTAATATAAATAATTCTAAATTTTCATGTGGCACAACTTTGATTGCATCTTTGCATTATTAAAATACTGACAGTAAGATGTCAGTATTACACACATACCAGTGAAAGCAAGCTATAATGTGCAGAGGGACATTTAAATTCATATAAATCAATTTATGCTTATGGTTCCATGTCCCTAGTACTTTTAAATTAACTTCTTAATGTATATTTGCTTCCTGTCAGTATATGGATTCAACTGGAAAGCTATTTTTAATAATTACAGTTCATTTCCCAGGAATCAGATGTTAGTGTACATGAAAGATCATTCCTGACTGGTTTTCAGCTGCCTTGAGAGTTTTAGTTATTACAAGTTAATTGAACCAGAAAAGTTGAGGATAAAAGTTGGCTTATCAGATTGAATTCTGTTAGAGTGACTGATTGTTGTATAAGGAAAGGCAACAATAGATGGGACTGTGTTATCATCACCTGCTTATTTTTAAGGGCTGGATCAAAGAGGCAAAGAGGAAGTTTTGTTCCTCATGGATGCCTAAAGTCAAAGCCTGGATCTGTAATCTTTTGGTAACTAATTGCACATTGGATTTGCTACCTGAGCAGTGTTGGTACAGCCCCAGGCAGACTCATGTTGTAAATTATAACAGAAAAGCTCTATTATTTTTCCCATTAAAAAATCCCTTGGTGGGATTCTTGTTTCGTACTTGTCATGGGTTAAGCAGGTGGAGCTCATGGGAAGTTGTCAGGTTTCCTCTACCTTGGTGTTCAATGCTGCTTCATGAGCCCAGAAGTTTTGTGAGATAGGCACAGAATCAGCAGCAAAGCACCTTTCTAACCTGCCACTAAGAAAGACTCCTTCCTCTTCCCATTTAAATGAGACAAAAGAAAAAATCAAAATAATTATTTCATTTTAGAATTATTTTTGTTATGTTTTTTTGCCATTTTCCTTTTATTAGCATGATAGAAATAGAAGGCCAGATGCAAAATCTTGAAGTGCTATTCGGTAAATGGGGAAGATATTTCTTAAAAAAATTCTTTGAAGAAAGAAGGTTTCTCTCAAAAATCTTCTATTAAATATATATTTATATATATATATTCATTTTAAGGTAGTGAAGGCAACATCTGTTTCCCAATATTAAAATTATGTTGACACTATTTTTTTGCTCTACTGAATTTTAAAGCTGATGTGATCATCCATGCTACCCAGGGGATTTGGCTACTCAGATCCCATTAGAAAAATCTCAATCTTCATCCCAGTATTGACTGGAGAAACCATTATATTAAATTCTATTATAGGTTGTTATCTAACATGCTCAGTGTTGAGTGACAAGAAGAAAATGATAATGTGATCACCTAGGGACTGTAAGACAAATGTTTCATGTGTTCTGTGGACTTCTGTTAGATAACATTATGGTCATGTTATACTAAATAGGCACATCCTGATTTTTATACTGGAAAAAATAATTTGAGTTATTGGCACAGGCAGATTCTTAAAAGCCAGATCATGATTTTTCAGCTTGGTTGCTGAGATGAGTGCATTTTCTTGACACATTTCTAGAATTGTAATATTTCAGAGCTCATATTTAACATTTTATAAGGTAAATATTCCCCTGTGAGTTACAAAATGGAAATCACAAATCCCACTGTATATTATACAAATTACAAGGAGGCTCATCCCTATTTCTCAAACGGCACCCTGTTCTTCATGTGACACCATGAATTTGTTTGAAAGGTACAGAAATATGATTTCAAAATAAATCTGCCCCTTTAATACAGATGTTTAATACAGATGTTTCCTTACTTGGCAGAACTAGGTTCCATTTAAACCTTCAGATTAAATCCCCAGTGGTAACTACGTAATTTTTAAATCAAATGAAAACCCCAGTGGTGCCCAGGCTGGTGGGACTTGGCCAGGAGAGGACAGAGCCTGTCACCCAAAGTCAGTTCCATGGTCCCTGGTGTCTGTGCTGGGCTGCAAGCTGCCCTTAGCCTGGGGCAGCAGCTTTTCTCTGCTTAGTGAAGTGTGCTTGACATTCCCTACCTTCAACATCCGAGGCATGCCAGGGATGGAAATGCTGTTTGTTTTCTTGTTTTCATAGCTGACCTTTTCCGGGTACCTCTAATAGCAGCATATTTCCTGTAATTTCTTTGGGTGTGACATATTGTTGCTTGCTTATCTCAAAGAGGTTCAGGAGGTTTCTTCTGAAACTGAGAGCAAAAATGTAGCAGGTCTTGTAACAGGAAAACTGATTGCCTTAAAAAAGAATTGATATGAGGACATATCAAGGCAATCACTAAGATCTCAAACTATGAAAAATAAGGCAATATTCTACTAAAACCTGTGAATCTGAGCAGACTTGGAATGATTTGTCTCTTTTTCTATTTGTCTTGGATGCTGAAACAGACTAGAAATGTAGTATGAAAAGCTTCACAAGCTATGAAGCATTCTGAACTGCCAGATTTCTATAGCAAAATGTAACTCAATATGAAGTTTTGCAGTACAACTGTCATTTTCAAATACCAATAGATTCTCTGTGATTATGTTTCACAGACCTGTATTTCATCTCTGGTAAATACAGATCCTTCCCTTCAACTAACAAAGGTGAGTCCAGTGAAAATATTTTAAGTGTGCTTCCACCTCCTCCCCTTAATTATATGATTCAAACTGAAAATAAAGAGGGCTTTCAAAGGCTTATTTTTTAATAAACAGTCTCAAAGGAACAAAGAACCATGAACTTACTCATAAGGTACAGTAGCTTCATGGCTGAGAGCAGAAGAGCACAAAGATTCACATTCCCTTGTTGCTTCAGTAGCTCTTTTCAAGATGTTTCCCATTTGACCTTTGCCACATAGATGAGGTCTGTCCAGAATCTTTGAAAAAAGTAAAGGAAGGTCATGCAGAGATGTCTTCATATGAGCTCTGCACAAAGCTCTTTTCATATGTCCCTAAAAGCAGTGGACTATAGCAAATAAGTTGTGGACAGGACCGCTCAAGCCCACATGGCCTGAAGGGACACTTTTTAGAATGACCTTTTAACATCCTTTATCAGTAATCTGAATAGATTAAGTCAATTGTCTGAAAGCTCTGTCCTTGTCTGGCAAATAAAGGATAGTGAATGTCTCAGTCCTCGCATTCCTCTGCAGAAATGATGCAAATCAACTGCTCCAAATTTTTATCTCAGATTTTCTGAGATCCTAGAAGCTGTCTTAGGGAAGCAGGGGAGTTGCTACTCTTCAACAGTTCCAAAAAATCCAATCAAAATTGTTTCATATTGATAATCAATAAGAAAAACTAAACCTGGCTACTAAATTGTGCTGATCTCTTTAGTAGTTTTTCCTCTGATGTATGATTCTGATTGAAACAGTCTTTCTCTAAAAGGAAGCATATGGAAATAAGAAGTCTCACAGACAAATTTTAGAGCTGTGTTCCTCTTTAGGGATGTATTTCTCTTTGATGAAAGCATAAGATTAATAAATTGAAATGGTATCAGAACTGAAAATGGGTTCAGAACAAGAATTTTCTTCTTTGTTTCTTAAATATTTTCTTGCTTGTTTCTTAAATATTTTCTTGCCTTTCACTTTTAAATTACATGAAAATCTCACCCATTCTAAAAAGTTTTTCAAATACTGGTATTTTTTGGACAAAGTAAACTGTGGAAAGCTTTCAGTTCCTTCCTGCAGAGTAATTGTATCTTGACTATGTGATCAAATTATCAAGTTTAACTGAAAGGAAGGCAAGGCACTGCTCAGCCTGACAAAATGTCAGCTTAGTTAGAGTGAAGGATGTGGGGAAGCATTCAAATGGGCAAAGCTGATTAGGGTTAGCAAACTACAGGGTAGAGGAGACTATAGAAGGTAAGTTCTCTAATTAGCTATTTGAGCCAGAGCTTCAAACTTTAGAAGTGGACTTGTGGATTGCACAAGAAAGGGTGTCAGTAGGGGTTTTATTGTGGATTACAAGACTGCAAAGGAGGGAGAACAAGGAAGAATGACAATTTTGGGGTACCTCCATCCTTCTCCTGTCATGTCTCATGCAGTCAGGTAAGAGAAAATTTTGGACTACAGTAGCTGACTTTATTTAAAGTCTGTCCAAGAAAAATCCCAGTCTACAAAGACCAGAATAGCAAAAAGAAAGTTCTAAAAGTTGTCACCAAGTTTAGAGAAAAAGGGAATTAAATCCAGTAATAAGCATTAATGAAGCTGTACCTTGAATACTTTGTTCAGTTTTTGTCATTTCAGTGCAAGAAAACCTTTGAGGGGCTGGAGTAAGTCCAGCTAAGGGAATGGAGCTGGGGAAGGCTCTCGAGTACAAGGGTGGCTGAGGGAGCTGGGGTGTTTAGCCTGGAGAAAAGGAAACTCAGGGTGAACTAATCATTCTCTTAGCTAATCTTTAACATTAACACTTGGAAGAAGGCTGTAGCCAGCTGGGGTCGGTCTCTTCTCCCAGCTAACCAGACAGGACAAGAGGAAACTGCCTCAAGCTGCACCAGAAGAAGTTTAGTTTGGATATTTGGAAACATTTCTTTACAGGAGGGCTTATCAAACATTGGAACAGGTTGGGAAGTGGTGGAGTCAGCATCTCTGGAAGTGTGTAAAACACCCGTAGATATGGTTATGATTTAGTGGTGGACTTGGCAGTGTTGGGTCAATAGTTGGACTTCATGATCTTAAAAGTGTCTTCCAACATAAATGATTCTGTGATTCTGTCACTCCATGATTATGCTTCCCTGTGGAAGATTGACAGGAAAGGTTTTAGTACTCTCATTCCATAGGGAACCATGTGATTGATTTGGCCAAAACAAAAGGCAGCCTGAACTCTGAGTATTTGAACAATTCTACAAACACATTGTTTTCCAGGTACCAGTGCGTGTTTGAATAATTCACAGCCACCTTGTGAAAATTCCATAAGCAGTACCTCCTGAATTAAGTTCTATGTTAATAATTAATCATTATTATTGATTACTGTGGCTTTAGACTGACAATATTTAGGCTCATGTTTACTACTGCTAAGAAATTAATGCTATACATTATATAAATGTATGTGTACAAAGCTCCTAATGATTCTAGAGGCATCTGCTACAAGCACATTGTATTCCTTGGTAACCAGAAGTGTCCATCATGGAGAGTTGTGCCATGAATTTTGGTGCTGGCACAGCTGGGTCCTCCTATTAAAGTCTAAGGTAGATTGCTGAATGAGTTCAGCAGTGGACCAAATATTCAATATCACAGAATAATGAGCAATATCATTTTTCTGGGAGTAGCAGCAAGTTTAAACACTGAGAAGTAGCTGATTTTAGATATGTTGCATAAAATCTAGGCTTCATAGGAAAAGAAGAAACTGTGCATTGTTGGACAAGCCAACCTTTCCCCACTCACTGGTTTTGAAACAGGTAAATTAGAAAACCATTGTCTAGGAAAACAGTGCAGATAAAACCAACACCTGAATGCCTTGGTTGTATTCATGTTAAACTTATGCCCGTGTTTTCTATTTGCACAGTTAGCAGAATGTGCCTGGGATTGCAGCATCCCTGAGGGAGGCACATCCCAGTCTGTTGTGTGCCTCTTGGACATCTCCCTAATTTGAAACAGAACCACTACCACCCCATGAAGCTTTTGAAAATAATTGTCTGACCAAAAATGTTTGGTGGTTTTATATGGAATCCATTTATTTCCTCTTCCTTTTTCTATGGAAAAGTTCTGGCTCCCTGGTTTATGGAAAGGAAAATATGTTGAGAACAAGCGGTTTTCTTGGTGCTGCCTAATGATAACTGTTTAATATCAAACTTTCCATTGAGACATAGCAAATTCCCAATTCTTAATCCTTGCCACCAGAAAAGTGGAAAATTCCAGAATTAACAGTAATACTTACAGTCTTTCAAGTCCACTTTGCATGATTTGTTTTTATTTTTGCAATATTGAACAGAATACTACTGAAAAGAAACCCTAATTGTAGCTTTTTAAAGATGTTAACTGAATACATTATTACTGGGTTTGCAAAGAACCAAAAAAATGTACACTTATGACATATTACTGCTTTATTTTGGATATTTTCTATGAAACATTTGGAAAGCTTTGCTTGTTTTGTAAGACATACATGAGGCAGAACTCTAAAGCTTGGTTGTGGTTGTAATCAATGCCAACTGAATCCCCCATTAACATCAGTGTTTTTGTTTTTCTGTCCTTTATGTACATAAAAATACACCAGCAGCCACTTAGAAAGCTCAAAACTCATTTAGAATCTGGAAGGAATTTTTAAAAAATGCTACATGAAAAAAATCCCTCACGAAAACCTCCTCTATTAGTCTTTAGAGATCAGAGCTCCTGTCAGTAATATCAATTAACTAATCTGGTTTTTTGCTTTGTCTGTCGTTGCTTTAGGCACAGAAGCTACTACTATGAGGACATCATGCTTTAATGAGTCTAACTGAAGGAAAAGGTGTAATAATGGTGGAATTGGTGATAGAAATTGTGTCAGACAAGGACAAAGAGTAAAATAGAGCTGTTGGTGTCGAAAATACCTTGCAATTTTGGTAAGTATAAATATCAAATATCTCCCTGAAAAATTTGTGAAAATTAAATGTGAAGAGTTAGAAAAATTGGGAATTATTTTAAAGGTCCATCCATCAAACACTTGAAAGCAACAAGCCAGCATCCAACCTAAAGAGGATTGTCATCTGGCACTACTGCTGCCCATCCTTCAAAACAGAAAGCATTCCTGACTTCAGTGAGTCTGTTTTCCTAGCAGACAAAACAGAAAAAACAATTATTTTTTGGATGCTAGGTTGTTAAGTCATCTCTGGCTGACCTACAGCTAAGCTTTTCAGTCAGGAGACTGAGCAGCCCAAACTTAGCCCCTTCTGGCTAACTCAAGTGAACTTAGCATTGCACTAACCTCTTAAAAGACTGTTCCTTTCCCACCTCATCCACGTGGATTTACTTTTGTGCTGCTATGTTGGGTATTCTGAGCAGAAAGTGACACACGTGTTTGTGTGTTCTAAATAAAAGCCTTTTGTGGATGGTTCATTACAGAAATGATCTTTCTATTTGATTAGGGGCCGGCAGAGCAGAGCTCATGTTTGAAAGATCAGGAACATTTTCACAGGTCACTGGCTGTGTTTGCAAGACAGCAAGTCTGGTGCAGTGCGTGTATCCAAGAGAGAGGGTGCACAGTGACAAAGGTAGTCCTGCTGGAGTGTTTCGTGGTGTTTGAATGTGAACTTGGTTTTATGCAGACATTTTCAGTTCTGTTCAGTGTTCAGCTGTAAGAAATAATGACACATGCAGCCTTCCCTTCACTGTTACAGGCGAGCTGGGAGCGTGGCTCAGCCCTTCCTGTGAGAAAGGGTCTGGCCCAATATGAACCCTGAACATTGCAACCAAACACCCACTGAAAGAAGAGAGAGAAGGGTGAATCTGTGCCAAGTAGGTATTTCCAAGTAAGGGAGGCTCATTTTGCAGAGCCTAATGAGGGCTGAGAAACCATGCTACTGGGATCTATCCAGGTTCCATGAATAAGCCACAGAGAGACTGATGAAAGCTAATAATAGTCTCAAATTCCTCACTCAAATTTGTGTTCATCATAGACTTAGAGTCGTTAGGGGAGCAGCAGCCTCTGCTCTGCAGCAGAGTCCCACCCTTAACCATTGTTGCTGTTGGCCACTATGTGCCATTAAAGATGTCAGGTTTTTTGGTGCTTTTTTTCCACAAACATGGCCTCTTGAAATACTTTTTCTCTGACTTTTTTTGTGAAGGCATGATTGAAAAATCACTTCATGGAAAACTTCTCCTTACTCTGAAAAGCCTTTTTGATGGACAGTTTGCTAAATTAGCCCCACCTTTATTTATGGGAAGCAATTTGTAAAGAACAGGATATTGGCATTGCATGGGATAGCTAAGGGAAGGTGCAAATGTGTGTGCCTGGGAGTCTGTTGCTTAGAACTAAAATCACAGTGACTGTAGTTGATACATATTAGAGGCTTTATCAGAAAAGCCCTCTCTGAAATTATAATTCTTATTGATGCCAGGCGAAACCCCCATATTCATCCAGGGAATTAAGTGTTTCTGTCACATGTCCTGGCTATTAGCTGCTGACAGTTTTTTGGCATATGCTTTATCCTCATGGGATTGATCCTGCACAGTTTAAATGAATGAGGACCTTGTGACTAGAAAGGGATGGAGGATCATTTCAAAGGGTCTGCAAGATGAACTACAGGGGTGCTAAGTCCTTGTCAACCAGTTGTGGTTGCCTTAGATTTTTCAAAATTACTTGGATACCTTGAAGAGCCCTCAATATCCCTGGCCCTTAATATCCCTATCACTCATTTCCTCCCACCTGAGCACAGAGTATCAGGAATCCATTCTAAAAGTGCAAATACACACAAGTTGCATCACTGGAAATTATTTTCCAAAAGACTTAGCTCTTGGAAGTACATCAAGAGGAAGAAAGAAAAGTAACTGGGGGGGAAAACTGTAAATAAGTAAGGTGTTCTATCCTATGTCCTGTAGGCATACATCATTTATGAATTTACCTACAGAACAGCTCTGTGTTAACTTGATAATGACTCCAGTTCAGGAGGAATCCATAAATGGTTCATGGCAAGTTAGTGCAAATTATTCTTTTTGACTGCAAATTGCCCAAGTTTGGTGTGTGGAAAATGAGGCCAATGATGAGTGCAGTACATGATTTTTATAAAAGGGTTTTCTTTCATAAATATCAACCAAGACATTTATTAACAGGGAAATAATAGCTATATTTGCAAAAGTTTTCACACTAAAGAGCCATCTATTTACCATGTTCAGGTCTCTTTTGTGATTACATAGGATGATAGCTTTCTCACCATTATCAAAAAAGTCAGGAAATAAATATTTGAGTGCTATCAGAGAGATAACAGCACACTTCTTGCTCTAGGGTTTGTGGCAGTAATTCATACATATACCAGCACTGACATGACATTAGGATGTTAATTAACACTCCTCTCAGATTTTCACTTCTCTATTGAAAAACTAATTCAAGATTATAAGAACACTTGGGCTCATCATTTGAAGTTTGGTATTCTTATTATTTTCCAGAGCTAAGCTTCCCAAAGCTTTTCTTGGCAGGCTAAGGGAGAGGGGTTTTTTTTCCATTATCTATATTTATTCTTAAATTCTAACATTCTTGCTCTTTACCCTTTTTCATCTTCATGCTTTTATTTCATGATCACGTTTTCATTCTTTGTACTCCTATTCCCAGTGTGCCCAAGTGTGGACAAGGCCATTCCTTGCAGCTCAACTGGTGTGCTCTGGGAGAACTCAAGGTTTGAGTAAGAGGGATGCAGAGGGTTTGACTGGGATTTACTGAGCCTGTGCAGAATCTGCAGCCCATGGGTCACAGCTTTAGGGCAGGCAGGAAAACAGAAAGAAGCTGGGAAGAGTTAATTCATATTTCATCCGTAAATACAGAAAATTAATGTGGGTGGCCTGTGGTTTGGGTGGAGTTGAGGTCGTGTTTCCTCACCTTCCTTGCTACTCCTGTCTGTTCTGTGCTTCTTAAACCTGTCTGACAATCGTCTTCCCCAGCTGTTTCCTCAAATTGGGAAACATTACTTGCCAACAAATACCCTGCTGTTTTTCTTCCTGCAATACCCTTATCAGTGGAAGTGAGCATTTCGTTGTTATAGAGGCCCATTAGTCAGGAAGATCTTTTACAAAAACAGGAGGCTGTACCTGGTGAAGTGCAGCTGAACTGACATAAATGGCACAGCTCCATTTTCAGAATGAGAACTTGGGCAATGCTGAGTGAAGCAACACTTAATCCATTGAAATGCTTGGGCCTCTTTAGAATGCACTTTAACACACTGGAAGGAGGCCTTATCCATACAAACTGGTTCTACTGGACACGGGGGAAGCTTCTGGCACCTTCTCAGAGAAACCACTCCTGTAGCTCCCCACTACCAAAACCTTGCCATGCAACCCAATACACCACGGCATCCTAAACATGGGCCACCATCAATTCTCATTTTAAAACAATCTATTTCCCCCGTTTCAGTCCTACAGAACAGATATTTGCTTCAGATTTGCTGCAGTTTAACCAGATTTAATTTTAACTAAAAATCACTGGAATGGAAGAAGGGGAATTACCTTTCTTTTTTTTTATTTTTTTTTTCACTGCAGTTCAATTAGCATAGAAGTGCTTTGAGAAGAAAGGGAAGAAAGAGCACAAGAAATGTGTTTGTGGCTTTCTTACCCAAGCTATTCATAAGATTCTGAGGGTCACAGCTGACTTGGAGTTACAGAAATGGCCATGGTTCTGTGCTGGTACTGCCTTATAGCAAACCATGTGGTAAGGATTTAATTTCCTCTTGACCTCTGATGATCTCTATTTGCATCCAGCTGCTTGCTGGACTTCACATGCAGAGCCACATTTGGTAGTAGGGTTACATAGGTTTTCTCATAAAAAAGATGAAGGATTCAGTGCAGACTTAATCTGACAGAGTTTGACTTGTAAGTGGTGGGTAGTGAGTGAACATCTTGGGATGTACATTTATGTGCACTCTCCTGCCTTCTGTGGTCAGGTAACCCCACAATTTAGACCATTTTAATTAATAAGTTTGGCAACACCTCCAGGCTGCATAAAGAGTTGATTCCTACCTGGGGAAGGGAAACTCTGGTGGCTGTAGCTATTTTTTCACTGTTTCAGTAGAAAACTTAGCTGTCTCTCATTTAATAGATTCACATTGAATTTACTTCCTGCCCTTTAATGATGGACTACTCACTTCCCTGGACTTATTCTTTCAGAATCTTTCATTTCAGAAATTCTTTCTGTAAATTAATTAATCTGTAGTGCAGATTTATTCTTCAGCATGTCTACATTTGAAATATACAGTATGTAAGTTTGTATTCACTTAGCAAAGCATTTACTCCATTATCATCAAATAATTTCCAGTCCAAATACAGAATCTAAAGATTAATGTACTATAAATTGCTCCTTGCAGAAGTTTTATTGCTATTTTAGTTATTAAGTTATGTTTGCACTGATGTTCCAAAATAGGCAAGATAGATAAGAGATTTATGTTTTACATTAGAGTGAATCTTTTACAGTCAGTTCAGACTGAAAGGCTAAAGATTATGGCACGCACACTATCTTTACAACTGGTCAAATGTTGCCAATTAAATTTGAAAAAATCAGGAAGAGTTTTGACGTGGTTTAATGAACAGCCATGCTTTTTTTTCATTTGCTGGAAAAGTGATAATTTGTTGGATTTTTTAAAGGCACTAAATGCATGATTTGAAAAAAATGGAAAAAATATTGTATCTTTCTTCAACTTTTTTTACTTCCTCAGAAGGAAATGTTGTTTCACGCTTACAATTATTTTTCTGTTCAAAGTGTCCTAAACTCCTTCACGTCAAGGAGACTAATAAAAAAAAAAATATATATATAGCTAAGGCAACCATTAGCTCCTAGAGAAGCTTGATCACCTCCACATGAAGCTGGTCAGTAGCTCAAAATGGAACATAAATACTTAACAGCAGCTTAAGACAGGGCACAAGGGTATTTTAGGACTCACTAAGTCATAACTTCATTGTAACTGAAAAATCCATAGGGTCACGATTTTCCCTATGAGGCAGAATGTTCTTAACTGAGAGTCCCACTGGTATCTGCTCCATTTAAGTATTGTGATGTGTCTGTTGTACTTTTGTGAGGAAAGTTGCTGAAATCTCAGTCTGATCTGTGTGGAAGGCTCAGAGATTTTAGAGAAGAAAATTATTTGTTTTCTGTATTATTTTCTCTTGATATCCAAAATTTCTTTCCAGTTTCAGGAATATGATCTAAGGCTGTAAGAAGAAATGTGCCATGTATTAATCTCTATATGTCATGTTTACACACTGTATGGTTATATGATACACATTATATGATGTGATACCTGGTTATTTGTTGGACAAATTGTGTATATCAGATTTAAGAACATATCTATAGCTCCAAAGGTTATGTGTTTACATCTGTTCACCTACACAGACACTGTATGGGCAATCCTGATAAGTATTTTGCTTGGTTGCACTTCTCTTTTCCTTTCTCTGCATTCTCTAATCTCAGACAAGTTACTACTCTGTATCACTAATCCTCATTAAGAACAAGACAAAACAACAGCAACAAGAAAGCCCTAAGCAAATCTTCTAAAGCACATTGGTGTATTTTATATGGTAAAATATGCATCTTCTGTATTGAAATCTGTTATACAAGTTACTTTGGGGTGAAATATCAATATTTTATAAGAGATGCATGCAGTTTTCATTGTCCCAGATAAATTTCTAGTCTTTAAAATGCAACTTAAGCACAAGCATGTTGGGTTAGTCGAGAAGAGAAAATTTACATTCTGTGTTTCACTTCCTGAATGTCATTCCCATCTCTTTTTTCGTCAGATATTAAAATGCACAAAGCCACTGCTGCCAGCCCACTTATCCCTGCCACACTGAATCAGCATATCCACAGAGAGTGCTTCCTCTGCACTTGGAGCTGTCACAGGTGGACTGGAAGGGATCACTGCTTTCTGCTGGTTCAGGACAGCAGGGGACACAAGCTCCAGTGACAGCAGTGGTGCACAAGGGAAATCGTGGAGCAGGGTGAAAAGCTGCAAAACCCTTAGCTAGAACTCACCCAGGGCTTTCCAATTCTCTTTGCAATAAGGCAAAAAGGCAGTTAATAAAGCACTGAACATTTTGGTAAGTCAAACTATTGGGCTATTCTTATATACACTTATGAAATATTAATGGACTAAGGCTGACTTCCATATGAAGAATGTTTTTAGAGAGAATTTTTGGAACTCAAATGATGAATTGTCTTGGGTTTACCATTCTTTAGTAAAGATTTACAAGATACAACCTCAATTTTCTTTATCATTTTAATACCTTAAGAAAGAAAAATGTTCCCAAGGGATCTCTACTGAGAAGGAGGTTTTACTGAGTCCCTGTGTACTGCCACATTAATCAATAGTTATGACTGATTGCTATAACTAATCCATAAGATATAGGACTGAAGCATGGAGAGCTTTTCAAAACTTTGCTCTGAATCTCCCAGGAGGAGAGGAGCCCTTCCACTTGGATGTGATGTGCTTATTCCAACCTTTGTTCAGTACTGTGTCTCCATAATTCTGTCTGTCTGGGCATGAAACCACCCCATTATCTGATGGGTGACACTGCCTCTCCTCCTCAGCCCTGCCACATCCCTTGAACACCCTTTTGCTTGCCTGGTAAAATAAATAGCTCTAATGATTGCCCCAGGAGCCCCTGCAGACTCTGGAACTCTTCTCCATTTTCAAGGTCACAACACTGCTTGAGGTTGATAAATTCATGAATTAATAATACTAAGCACTTTTCATCCAGGAGTGTCAAAGGTGAGAAACCATTGTTAGTCCCATTTTTATCAAGGAGGAAATTGAGCTGTAGAAGTGACATGTACAAAATGATTTTGGAAGCCAATGGTAGATCCAGGAGAAGAACATAATTTGTGCACTCAGCTTGCATTGTAGCCATTGCATCACACTGCTTCGTGGTGCCTTTTGTGCAACAGCACAGTCTTATTAAAGCTGAGATTTAAGTTCCACAAGAGCCAGGAAATTAAACTCTGCCACACAGTGTGTTCATTGTACATTTTTATTGGACATGGCCTATACATTAGCTAGTGATCATCCTTCTCATAAAGGATAGTTTTCAGAGAACCTTATACTAGTAAGTGATGCATATTTCCTTGTTTGCTCTCTCTTATTTGTGTAATACCATAACTGCAAGCAAAACAACATACACTTATTATTTTAATTTTTGGGACTGCACTAATCAAGGCCACTCTATTACTTTGCCTTTGAAAAATTTCATCAAATGCTTAGAATACAAATAAATGTCTTAAACGCTTTTCTGGGATAGTCCAAAAAGTGATTCAGACACTTTGGAGTTCTCATGGAGCATGAGAAAAGTAATGGGAAAGTATCCAGAGTGAAGACCATCCCTTTCTGGAAGAGATCTCTTGTTATGCTTAGTTTTGACATTCCTTGAAAAAATGTTTTATTCAGCAAGGATGTTCTGTCTGTTCCCACCAGCCCCATTTCCCCAAAGGATCTCTTGACTGTCTATTATAATTCTTGTTTCACTCACAAAACGCTTCCTTGAAATGAGTACTTCTAACAAGCACCTCTATTCATGTAAGCTCTCCAGAAAATCCTCTGGATGCTTAAGAGGAGTCGCTGAAGAAACACTCAGAACCCTCAGAGTAAAGCTTTTATCTGCCAGAAAATTCCGGGGGAGTTATTCTTGAGAAACACTGAATAGTGTGCCAGGCACATCCACTACTATTTAGCCATTTAACAAGTAAAATAGCTTCAGGTACAGTCCTGTGCAGAATATACAGATAGTCCATTAACCTGGGGGCTGAGACAGGCAGGCTGGCAATCTGACAGGCTCTGACAGGTCAGTTTTATTGTTAAAATCCTGAAATTGCTTCTAGAAACAAACTGTAACGTTGTCTTGCACTTATAAAAATTGGTCTAATCTTAAATTTAGCATTCTTTTAAAAACAGTTTCTTCCAGCAAAATGCAGCCATTATGTAATACATGTTACAATAGGAGTGGTCCTACCTATACTGATTTTATTGTCGTGATTTTTCCCCCCCCTAATCTTGAGCCTTTATTTTCTCCTAATTTCAGCACTATTTTCACTGAAATGCTTCTGTGTTGTCTCTGCTGCCTCGGACTGTGCCATTTGTAAATTTTTTTTTGAAAGAACTTGTCAGAGGAAGGAAAGTCTAAGAAGCACACAGAAATGGCAATATAGTGGCTGGAGAGCAGTGGCAGAAATGTAGCCTGGAGGGAGGAAAGGTGCTGTTTACCTGTGTAGCCAGTGCAGCACATTCACTGACAGCTTCTCAGGACCAGAGTGCTCAGATCCTGAGTTTTACACACTCTGATCCTGTCTGTAGGAGAACTGGGTCAGCTTTGATTTTGCAGAAGCATTTTTAGTGCACAGCACCTGTCAGTCCCTGGAGGACAGGCCTTGTCAACTGCTTGGGGAGGCACTTCCTGCCTTTTCTGTTTACTTGATTTGGTATTTCGAATTTGCACATTTAAATCACATTTCTGCATAGAAATACTTAAATTTTTACTAACACTTTCTTTTTTTTTCTCTCCCTGCTTCTAAGGGCAGATGCTTCTAATTATCTGTTGAAGATTCCAAATAATATAGTTTAGTAATGTGGCAATTTCCCGTGTTAACAAACAGGACAACTACCACTAGAGGGCTTGGCTAAGGACCCAAATCTTACCTCTGTTGCACCTTTTACCATCTGGAGTAATTAAATGGATATTGTAGCTGCCCATTTTCCTTTAAATTTGAAAGACAGGATGACAGCTTTTTCTAAAATTTTAAATTAAATCGAAGTTCAGCTTAATGAATCATAGAGGTGATTCACTTCTTTCAAGTTCTGTTAAAAAGGAGACAGCAATTTTCTGAGACAGCACTTGGAAAATGAAAGCTTCTCTTAATTGTGAAGACCAGGGATTACTTTTTAAAGTCAGTTTGCAGCCTGGTCCTTTAAATGCCTCTAAGATGCCTGTGTTTAAGGACAGAAACTCTTGTGTGGCACCTGGCAGTGCTGAGGGGCTGGGGTGCTCCTATGCACCACACTTCACCATGGCTCAAACACCATGGCTCAAACAAAACTTCTCCAGGCTCTAATGACTAAAATTCATTTAATAACACTTAGCACTTACCACTTCGGGTACATCCTCAAAGAGCTGAACTAATAGCAGCTAATTTAATCTTCAAACAAGCTGAGTGAGGAGCATTATCATCTCTGTTTAACTGGGGGCAGAGCAAAGGAATGGCACTGCAGAGAAACACAAACCTACGCCTCCACCCAGCTGCTTTGTGCCTCTCTAAAAGGAAAGATTTTAGTGGATTTAATCCTGATGGGTATTTTGGGGTGGCTGCTGACTCTTCCCAAATCCTAAATAGCTATTATTTTAAAATCTAAGGGTAAAATCAAGGTCACAAGAAGGAGGGGGGAGAGGCAGGGAAATTAAAAAAAAAAAAGAAAAATTGAAAATGTTTCTATGGGCCTGGAAACACATTCTCTGTTAATTCTCTGCTATAGGAGATGTTAAACTGTCAGAGAGGAGAGACATTTCTGTTCTTTCTCCCCAGAGCTGTGGTTCTCAAGGGCCCCATTTATCCCCATCTACATTATTTTAAAAGAGAACAAAGCATGTTGAGCTGGGCACCTTCAGCATGGGATTCCTTCCATGGGAATACCCTGAGGTGGCTTAGGTAGGCACAACATAGTACTGTAAAGTGAGAAAAATGTCAGAAACAGAGAACAGATAGAGGAGTAAACAGGGACATAGGAGGGCAATGTATAACCTATAAAGGAACAGTGTAGTTGCTTCTAAATAAAAGATGAATCTTGGCTGGAGGCTTATTTGGTTTAATGAAGCTATTGACAGGTCTTCAGGTAAAGCTATCAAAAATCTAGGGATCTGGGCTCATAGAAAGAGGGGCTTGATGAATTTCTAAAGTTTGTATTCAGCCTTCTCTAAAGTCTGCAATAAGTATGAATTAATAAGCAGAGGGAAAATTAGCAAACTTAAGGCTTATGCTCAGGTGCTCAGGTTCAAGTACACATCCAGTAGCACCATCTTCAGAAAGAGACTTAGTGAATAACTGGTTTTCTGCCATTGCAAATCCAAAACCAAGCATGGATGCACAGGCTTTAGGTCCTGATGTATGTATATATAGATATGCTAAAAATTAACACTAGTTTTAAGCAAACAATCCGGTTTAAAATCAATAACGCCTAGTTTTTCACAAGCACACCTCTACATATTAATATGTTTAAGTGTGAGTTTCTGCAGGAATTGCAAAAATGTTTAAGTCAGGTGAGATGGTTTGTTTAAGGATTCTAGTATTTTTAGGTATTATACTTTTTAGCAAGACTTAAGGGCATTTGAAAGAAAATATATTTTGAATTAGAGAATTAGAATTTGTTTCTTTAGGAATGGAAAAAGCTCTTTTTTTTTTTGTAATTTTATTATTATTATTCAAATATTGGGGTAGTGTTTTTTTAAATGAGTATCTTATTACCTAGATTTTTACACAGAAGAGAGCAACAATATTTCTTTACAATGCTGGGCAATTTGCCATGTTGTTCATACTCCAACACCTTGGCTCCAGTCCCCAGTCCTCCCTGGCAATGACTGGTCCAGTGGAGCAACAATTCCTCCTGTCAGCCAAGTCAGTGTTTCTGCAACATGTGTTGGTTGTTTCCTCTGGGCATCTCCTGCCACTGCTTCCTCACACTTCAGAGCTTCAGGACATCCAGAGTGGTTACAGGATTCCACAGCTTAGGGCACATGATAATGAAAAGCACAAATCTCCTCCATCTCTTCCTCTTGCATCTCCCTTTTATGATGATTCCACTGCATGAACACTCTCTGCAATGCTCAAAATGCTGCACACCACTGTAGCAGTATATATTTTTTAAATTGGCTCATTTTCCTGGCGCTGCTCTTGTCATGGATCCAACTCAGGTGAAAATGAAAAATGATATAATACATTAGCCATTGCTTTGGAAGATAGGTACAGGGCAGAAACTCTGGGTGCCTTAGGCAGGTAAGCAGTAATAGGTTATCTGCCTAAGGCATTCACTCAAGGAGCAGTGATAGTCCCTTCTATGTCTGCAAAAAAAAAATATCTTGGAAGAGGAAGAGGTGTAATGTGATCACAGAGCGCTCAGAAACGTATTCATTGCTCTGCTTTGTCTTTGTAAATCTTTCCAATGTTCAGCAGGACAGCTGTGCTGTAGCTGCTAGCTATTAGGGCTGCACACTGCTTTTCAGATTTACAGCTGTGTGCTTGTCATTTCCAGATGCAGTTTTACTAAGACAGTCACTCAGGAAGCGTTGTGAGAAGCAGCAGGTTTCCAGTAAAACATGCCCATAAACACCACGGTTGCTGGCAAAATAAGACTTACACCCAGATGCTTTAGGAGAAAAACAGTCTATTCTTTGTTCGCTTTTACCCTGAGGGTTCAGCTTAGCTCCATAAATATGTACAATGGAGCAGCCCATCCAGCTCGGCTGGTGGACAGGACACGCAATTCCCCATCTCAGACACTTCTGCTATTTCTCTTGCAGGGATCTGTACAAGGATTCTATCTGAGGCACATAAATCAGAAAGCTGTTTCAATCAAAACTCAAATCATAGGCTATGTGGTTATTTCTGTTCTCAGTTCAATTCTGGCTAGTTGAAAACTGGACTTCAGCAGAGAAATTCAAGAATCCAGAGAGTGAAATGCACAAAACTCCTGCTGTTTTTGAGTTATCCCAACAATACCCATTCCCTGTTCCATCAGACTCTGGAAACAGCAGAGTGCAGCACAAAAATTGCAAAGATTTAATTGGCACCTGAGAAAGTATAAGCAAGGTGGGGACCATGGGCTGCTCAGGCATTGCTGTCTTGCTGCCCTTGGATGAAACCACTAACCAGAATCAGGGAGTTTTTGTATGCTGTATTTTGAAAATTAAGATTATAACTGTGACTAGTAACAATAGATCACATCACAGTTTTTTTTTTTCTCATTTTGTTTCCCCCAGCTTTTCTTCTGAAGTGAAAGAACTTCCTCAATTAGTTGCCACTTAGGTAGCAAGCAGCATCACATGGAAGAATAGGAACTGTATGTATCTGTTGATATTTGCCCCCTGCTAATGAGGGGAAGGGTTTGTAGTCTGCTTCAATTCAGATGGGAACCAGGTGCCCACCAAGCTGCTCTATCACTCCCCTCCTCAGCTGGACAGGGGAGAGAAAATAAAACAAAATTCTCCACGGTTGAGATAAGGACTGGGAGAGATCTCTCACCAGTTACTAACACAGGCAAAACAGACTCAACTCAGGGAAAAATTTATTGAATTTATGATCAAATCAGTGTAGGATAATAGAAAAAAACCCCAAATCTAATAACACCTTCCTCCAACCCTCCTTCCTTCCCAGCTTAACTTCCCATTCCTGGCAGTGATGCAGGGGATGAAAGTGGAGGTTTTGGTGGGTTCATTGTTTCTTCTGCTCCCTCCTCAGGGAGAGGACTCCTCACACTCTTCCATTGCTCCTATGGGAGAGGGTTCTCCATGAACTTCTCCAACAAAAGTCCATTTCAGAGGCTGCAGTTCTTCATGAACTGCTCCAGTATAGATCTCTTCCATGGGATACAGTCTTTTAGGAATAGACTGCTCCACTGCAGATCCCCCACAGGGTCACAAGTCCTGCCAGCAAAACTGATCCAGAGTGCTCATCCCATGGGGTCACAGCCTATTAGGGCCTCCCCCCTGCTCCAGTGTGGGGTCATCCAGGGGCTGCAGGTGGATCTGTTCCCCCAAAGACCTCCAGGGACTGCAGGTGGATCTCTGCTCCTCAAAGATCTCCATGGGTTGCAGGTGGATCTCTGTTCCCCCAAAGATCTCCATGGGTTGCAGGTGGATCTGTTCCCTGTGGACCATGGGCTGTAGGGCCACAGCTGCCTCACCATGGGCTGCACCATGGGCTGCACCATGGGCTGCAGAGGGATCCCAGCTCCACTGCCTGGACAACCTCCTGCCCTTCCTTCTGCTCTGACCTGGGTGCCTGCAGGACTTTTGCTCTCCCACATCCTCACTCCTCTCCCCAGGAGCAGCTGTGCAGGTTTGTTCCCCATCCTTAATCCATTATCCCAGAGGTGCTGCTACTGTTGATGAGGGGCTCAGCCTTGGCCAGCACTGAATCTGTCTTGTATTCTTTTGGACATGGGGGAATTTTCTCCTCAGAGAAGTCAGCCCTGGCTCCCCTGTTCCCCAAACCTTGCCATGCAAACCCAAGAGGATGGTATAGCATAAACAGAGCACTTTATCTTCCTCTCTCATCTCTCTGATGGAGCAGGGCATGTATTTTTCTGGTAAGTGTTGTGTTTTCTTTTTAGCCTGTGTGCCCCCTCTGTAGCATAGAAATCATTTCCTTATAGCTGTTTTTACAGTGCAGGGTAAAAGTTGATGTATTCATTACCAAGGCTCCCCAGGCATTTTTTGGTGCAATTTACAGAGATGTACTGACTGAAAGATATCTACTGCCAGCTTGTCAGCCCGAGCATGGGGCTGTGCAGTCCTGCTCTGCAAGTGCATTGTCTTGTGACTCCTGCCTGCTCTCTGTGGCTTTGGAAAAGAGCAGAGGGGACTTGAGAGCCAAAACAATAGTGACAAATTGAAATGTAGAAGTGTTACTTCAGAGCATGTCCTGCCCCTGCACCGTGATCTCTGCCCCTCGAGATCCTGTCTCCTTTTGTAGAATGCTTCATTTCAGAAGACATACAGGGCAAGGAAGCAGCTCCCTCTCTTTGCTGTGCAGCTAATTAAAATGTAGGACATAGTACTAGCAGCATATCAATAATGCTGTAATGTACAAATTGTGCACCTACTACATGTTAACCTGAGCTGATACCTATTGTAAGAGAAAAAAATATATTACCCTGAGGATTACAAGAAAAAAAATGTTGGCATAAACTGGTTAGAATTGTGAGTTGGGAAAGTTATTCTCATTGTTGGATTCTTTTCCTAAAGCTTCATCGCAAATGGAAATCTCTATTGCTTTAGTAGTTTTGTTTGTGATCTGGCTTCTTTCACTCTGCATGGAAATGCTCCCTCTATGAATGTTTTTACTTCTTTTCCACTTTATTTTTTCAGGTGTGCCTTGAGATTGGCAAGCTAGTGCATAAAATGCCAAACTCTGGAAATTTTAAAATAGGACTTTTTTGCAGTCTATAACAGAAAATATTTATTTATGCATTTTAATACAAATTTTGAAGAGTTTTAGCGTTTCTACATCTTTCCAATTTTTTGCCACTGGGCACTGAGTTTCAGACTGGTAAGGCCTCACTCCATTTCCACCTCAATTTTAGTTTTCAATTGTACTTGTTATTCCCCTTTTCTTTTTCTTTTTTCTTATTAGTAAAGTCCAAAGCTGTGAATTCTTTAGAATATTTATTTTCTGAAGTTTTCATTCCTTTATACGGCTTCAACAGCCATAAATCCAGGTATTTCACTCCAGTCTCACACTGGTTTTTGTCATGTCTCTTCTCCCATTACTGTCCAGCGAGTATCACAGCAAAAAGCATTCCCTGACTCGATAACACTTCTTGCCTTCTGTACCAACTCCAAATTTTCCCCAAGGTGTTGTGGTCTAGCACAGCTTTGGGGATGGCCACAGGAGCAGCTGTGAGCTGGGCTCTGGATGTTTCTGTGTGTTTGTGCAGCTTCAGCCTCCCTCAGTTTCTCTGACCTGGCTTCAGTGCAAGTGAGACACATACAGTGGAGCAAAAGGTAAAGAAATGGAATTAATTGAAAAAGGTAATTAATGCAAACAGAAGAAGAATTGACAGAATTGCCTGCTTGCAATTCTGAGCGAGACGTCTCCTTCTATCAGCAGAGAGAGCATCCAGGTCAAAGTTAAAAATAGTAAGATAAATGTTTACTTTGAGTGAGTGTGAATAGCAAGGAAAAGGAATTAGTGGAGATTCTCTGGAACAGCCTTTCAAGGTAGATCCAGTTCTGAACTTCTGTATATACTGTAGGGTTAGATGATACAGGCTCAACAGGATGTCTTTTGAATCATTAATTGAGGTATATGCTTAAAGTTGATTAGGCAGTTAAAGCTCAGTGAGAGAAAGGTGATTCTTTGCCTCTTGTTTGCTGTTTTCAGGGATTGTGTTGCTTACATCATGCAGGCAGGGAAGGGTGAAGCACAGTGGTTAGATCACCTTAACGAGGGCAAATAAAATGTGTTTCTTCCAAAGAGGTGGAGAATCTTTTTAATTAGACATTTGTGGAACCCTATTATTTTTTTATATGTTATTTTTATGGTGGTTGTTTTCCCAGGAATCTCCATTTAACAGGGGGATGTTTTATGTGGTGTGTTCTGGTTTCGTGCATTCAGGGAGACATTTTTATTTTTTTTTATTTTTCTTCCCAGGAGCAAGGAGTATGTAACATATATAGTATTTGTATCTGCTCTTTTAGTCACACCATTTCTGTGACTCAAAAATAACAGAAATAACAGCTCTTCATATACACCAGTTCCCACAAAGTACGTGAAACATGACTTCTGGGGGGATCTGTTTGGTTGTGCTTTGTAGTTTCATATGTCTGCACTCTGCAGTAAAAAGGTCTATAAAAATTCCTTTATCATTATTTTAATAGATGAACCTTTCCCACAGAAAAATGTCTAAAACAAAGTGTCTGAGTGGCAGCCTGCTGTCTCCATGTATCCACTGTATTTTGAAAGTAAATTAGAAAATTTAGGAATTTTGTAAAGGTTTCGAAAATTTTTCACATTCTTGAATTTTCAATGTGAAACAGTCATATAGAGTTGGAAAGAAACCTGAAGGGGTTGAAACCTGAAGACCAAATGCTTGATCACTACAGATACCTGTCCATTTTCTGGAAGGAGCAGCTTCCCAAATAGGCTCCCTGAGGGATGTATGTGGATGTTTGAAAAGAGAGGAATAAGAAACAAAACAAGCAAGAAGGCAGCTACCTCTGCATTTGATGATTTAACAAGAGCAAATGTGTGTGTTAAATGTTCTTCTTCATCAGGGCTTCATGTTCAGAGGCTCTGAGGGTACCTGGAGGGGCAGTTGGAGTTTCCATTCCAGCTTCTGGAGCTGGTTTTCTAAACCTTTTCTTTCAAAGCAGAACTGCCATGGAGGAGCTAATGCCCTTATTCAATATAATAACGCTGTGATTAATATATCCTGTCAGTGTGTGGGAAACCTGAATTCAATTTCCTCATCTGCCTGAGGGATTTGAACTCCAGACCACACAAAGTGACCTGATCAGCAAGCTACGTTATTTTTGTGGGTGAAGAAGACTCTTTTCATATTTTCTAAATCACCCAAGCAACATGCTAAGCCAAGTCTGGAGGAGGCTGATTGCTTAATATCTGTAGTTGGTGTTCAGAAAACGCAGGGCTTTGAACACAGCTTCTCCTGTTCTGAGCAGTGCCTCTATCAGGAGCTGGATATCCAGGCTGCCTGTTCTAGCCCTGTGCTCATGGACTGTGGATATTGGATGAGGATTTGTGTCTGGGCTCTGCAGATCCAGCATATGAATGTGCTCCCAGTCACTAATCCCACACAAGTGTGTCAGAAAATGTCCAGAAGCTTTAGGGAACAAGACATCCCAAAAATCCAAAAGGATGAGGCAACCATCCTGTAGGCACAGGAATCCACCCAGAGCTTTTTGTAGGTTCAAGGCAGGAACCTCACTCAGCCAAAGGAAAGGCTGGAATTTCTTGACCAAGTTAGTGAGTTTGCAGGGCAATACCATGCTTGGCTGATTGCATTGGGTATGGTTGCCTACTATTCCAACTCACAGTTATAACTGTTACATTTTATTGGCTTCTTAGTTATTTTCATTCCCAGTGCCACTACAGCTCTGAAACCAATTGTGGACGTGTGTAGGTCAAGGGGAAGGAAAATTAAGGGTCATCTTAAGTTTATACAGTGGTGCTTTTTCATTTTCTCTAAAACTAACTACATTTAGGCTCCCTGTCGGGTAAGCCTTTTTTCCCCTTGTCTGTTATTTTCAAAGAAGAGAGTGCATATGACAGTCTGAGAATAGCACCAGCCTGAACACAGATGGTAGGGATTACACCACACTGAGCCTTGACCTTCAAAAGCTCGCCGTTCCTTTTCAAGGTTTCTCTTCTTTGACAGGTGTACTGGCTTTTGTCAATTACTTTCATTAATGCGTTTTTTTCATTATGATCAATTACCTGTGGTTTAGGCCGTGTCTCAAAATTACAGCAAAACAGGTTCCAAACTTAAAAGCTGAAATTGTTTTCCATACTTTTCCCCTTTCTGTTGCCCCCAAAGTATTCTGAAGCTCCAAAGATTTAACTCATAATGGAGAAATATCACCCAGTTTCTGCTCATTTCCATTAAGCACTTGGTCTGTGAGATTCTGGCTGGAGCACAAGGCTAAGCCTCACAGATCAGGTTTGCAGGGGACTGTATTTAAAAGATACTATTTTCTGAGATGTTGAAAATTATTTAAAAAGTAAATATGGGAACAGAAGTTAAGCATAGACTTTATAATGTGGAAGGAAACTTTTCACAGGCCAGATAGAGCCATTCCTGTAATATATTGATACAAGAGTGTAAATATCAAATGGAAATCGGCTCTTTCAGGCCAAGGCAATTGAAGCAAGTGGTATGCTCTGATACAGATGAAACAGGATTCAGCCTTTTCTTCCTCAGAGATACTGGCAAGGAGGTCAGAAATCCAAATGCTTCTTGCCAGCCTCATGCCTTGAACAGCCACACCCAGGCAGGACTCTGCAGGACTGGGCTGCTGATGTAAGAACAGATGCTCTAGGGAGTTTGGTTTTCCTCTGCTGTTCTGGGGCTAGCTGAAAATGCCATAAATGGTTGTCTTTTACATCACAAAGTGATTTCTCTGACTGTAAGAATGGTGGGAGCCAATGAGCAGTCAGTAGGACAGTGCAAGTTTATCCCACTGCTCAGCATCTCCTAAGAAGTGTGGGGTTTTGTGTTTATATCCGACAGATGTTCAAATTTCTCTGATAATCTATTTGTTCCAAACCTGAAGCTATCTTTTCAGGATGTAGATAATGAGAAATCAGACCTTACCTGCCAGTTTATGACAATAAAGCAAAATGAGTCAACATCCCCTCAGGTTCCTCACGTGGTCTCCTGGCTCTGCAGCTGGAACGAGGGGCAGAAAGGCTGGGCTGGGTTTCACCTGCTCTGCATTTTGTCCTTTATTCCCCCAGGAGAGCATCAGAGCTGCTAAAAGACTGCTCATGGCTTGGCCAGGCCTCTCTCACCCAAATGCCTGCCAGTGGATGTGTTCTCAAGGGCAGGAGAGATGAAGGGAAGAAGGGTTGAAATGTTTCTCTGGCTCAGTGCCTCCTTTCACACAGTGCTGAAACTGGAGGGACCATCCAGTCCCAAATCAAACCTTAAAAGGTGCTAACATACAGGACAGCCAGAGGGATAGAAACTCCTCATGGTACCCAGGGGAGAGAAGCAATTAATGCTCATTAATGTTAATGAGAGCTAGTGTGTGAATCCTCTGTTTCCTGGACCAAGAAAGTCTAAAACCATAATAAATCTGTCTCAAATTTAGTAATATTTATTCCAACTACAGTATAATCACTAGAATAACATTGTGGTGCTGTAAAACATGTTGAAATATAGTGTTACATCATCGCTGCTATTTGTTACTATAATTTTATCCAATAAATTATGGTGCAATCCATGGTTTGGGATTAAAATGACAGATTTAATATAGCATTTTTAGTCTGCATAATGCTTGTGGTTCAGGACAATAAGAGTTTTGATGTAAAGTAAATAGGTGATAAAAAAAGCCACATGAGATTGGCTTTCATTTTAAAACTTCATTAAAAAGGGATTTGTCATCATCACTAAATATGAGAGGAAAAAATCAAAATCTGAAATGCTCCATAAATTGACTCCATTTTTACCATGACTTCTAATTTGAAAGTTACTTAACAAACAAACGGTACTAATTTCCTGTAAAAATCTCAATCACATTCAAAATGAGCTATTCACTTTGAAAGCCATGAGCTACCTAAAAGCTAAAGACAATTACAGAGTAGGGGTTTTTTTGTTTCAACACTGAAATGGAAATGATTTTCAGACTCCTCAGATTCTAGTAAATGCAACTTAGATCTCTCGTGAGTACTCTGCAGTGAATAATGGAGGAACTAAGCCAAATATGTGCAGGATTTTGGGGTTGGTTGGTTGGTAGATTTTTTGGTTTTGTTTTGTTTTATTTTTTGTTTTGTTTGGGATTTTTTAGGAACATATAATGCATTCCAGAAATTGAGGTATCTAGAAATAATTTGCTCAGGTGGAATCTTCCTAAAATTGAAAACAGCACCTACACTTATGTGTCTTATCTGCAGGCTTAGCAGATGCTTTAGCAGTAACAAGAAATATTTATTTTAAATAAAATGTTTTGGAAAAGAGGGGATTGCACGAATTTCTTCAATATAAACCTCCCCTTTTAATAGATGCTGGAACATTTTGCAGAGTAAAACCCTGGAAATTATTTCACCACTGAAGTGGTGCATCTGAGGATGCACAAACCCTAAATTTGCATCCTTCCTTTGCCTGACCACGACTCATGAAAGAGCCAGCCTCTATTTGTATGAGGTGCTTGCAGACACTCAGGAAAACCTGACCAGTAGGCAGAGAATACAACAAAATGTTCTCATCCACAGGGTTTCTGAGGAATGGTCAGGGAACAGCCAGTGAGAGTTCCTGCCATGATTCTGGGGTTTTATGGGTTATTGTTCCATTCCTCAGCAGAAGAGCCTCTGCTAAAATACTCTAGCGAGAAATTGCAATAATATGAGGATACAAATGAAAGTAGGTCCTTAATAATAATTTAGGGTATATTTTCACACTTCTTATCAGTGAATTCTCATAAAGCTAGTGCTATTATAGGTGATAAACAATTATCTGAGATAGCTAATCTTTCTGATGTTGTTACTCTTTCTGTTTCGCTTATCAGAAATATTAATATTCACTGCCGAAAGTGTACCTAATTTGAAAATGTGTATCAAAAACTGCCCCACTCAAAAAAAGTTCATGAAAATTTTCAGCAAAATATTTTTCCTTTGTGATATGTACTTTAATTTTCTTAAAAACCGGTGACTTTTTCTTTGTTTGTCTGGGTTTTTTTTCCCAAAGAGGAACATTCTTTATCACTAGTTAATATTTTATGGTTATACTCTGAAATCGCCTTTTTTCCTTGCTGATTTGAACTTAAATTTGGAAAATCCCTTCCTCATTTATTTATTGTCACCATGAAAAATATGGGAAAAAGAGGAAGACAGAACAGACACCAGTGGACTTCACCAAATGTTTGGTTATTAATAAGCTTGTGCTTAAGTTATGCTGAAATCTTAAGAAATTAATTTCAGCAGAAAACTAAAAAAAACCACCAATTACAAATGTGAATAAATTATGTTGTTCATCAGCTTACTCTGAGATGAGCACGAGTGTCTCTGAAAGGTACATTCCATAAGAATTTGAAGGAGTAAAATTGGTACAAGAGTTTAGAACTACTCTACTTAATTGGAGAGCAATTAATTCAGGTCCAAAGAGGAAGTTTATTGAAAACTTAAGTTCAGGTCATATTTATAAGCACTCAACAAGAATGTAAATGTACAGATATTAAGATCTGTCCAAACATGTTATTGCTATGAGAAATTATCCCAAAACTTGGTGCACACTTTGTTCTTTAACTCAATGCTTTGTTCTTTAATTGGAAAGATCTTAAACACATAATATGTCAAATTAAAACAAAATAATCTGTTATTTTTCATATTAATGACATAATTACATTGCACCACTATAAGATTGCTTCCAGTCTAATTATGTCTATGCAGAGATTATAGGTAATTAATATAACAAATAATTTTGACTACAACTACCAATAATTGCTTTCTTGAAGACTTTCCTAAAACCTTTGAGTAATTTTGTTACTTCTACACACAGTATTGCAACAATTCTTTAGCACTTAGCAATTAATCACTTAAAGAAATAAGTAATAAATTGATACATGGAATTGCATGTTTGAAACAGAGTAAGAACAGTGGATACATTTGTTTTTAGAAGGGTTGGTGAATGGCTCCTTTGGTCGACGGCTCCACACTGGTGGGTGTGAGGCTCAGGGCAAACAAGCACTGACAGTGGGAGCAGGAATGTCATCCAAAGGGAAAGTGGCCCAAGAAATTCCTGCTTCACTTAAAAGATGATCAGTGCTGTGAAATAATCTGGGGACCTCTGATATAATGTATTATCTCAGTGCATAGCACATTAAAATACAAGCCTGTGAGTGTCTGTCATTTAAAAGCCCATCTACTACCATGTTTTATACCCATCTTATCAGTAAATCTCTTTTTAAAAAGATACATGATCTAAAATTTAAAAGTAAAATTTAATTTCCTCTCCTTACCAAGTACTATGCCTCAGTACCAGGCTCATGTTTCAAGATCCATTTCACTAAGGAATCATTTTCATCTTCAGTACTCTGTGAGGCCTCTTTATGTCAGATATTTATCCATGCTTTATGTTTTTGCCTGACCTTACCTTCCCACTAAGGCTGAGATACCAATTGCTGCTACTGCTGCCACTCATGTCTATCCATTCCCTAAAGTCTTTGTGACCTATTAATCAAGATGGGAGAAATTTCACAACACTGGGAAAGAAGAAACCCTTAAAGTAAGGGAAAACAAGGTAAAATAAATTAATTTTAGGAATCATTAATTTCTCTCTGAAATGAAATTTCTGGTGCTCTGTAATAGATGTATCATACAAGAGCATGAGTTAATACATCTATAACAAAGCACCACAAGCTTCTTTCTCCAGCATGTCATCTGAGAATCATCCAGAGACGTTTATACAGTGAACTAAAACTTTTTTTTTCTTTTTCTCTAAAATTTAAGTTCTGTAGTTTTGTAACACCACTGACTTTATTGGACATGGGAATGTTTCAAAAAAGCTTTATTTTGGAACCTTTGGATCTTGGTCTCCTAAACTTAAGCCATTATATCGACTGCTATTGTTAATATTATTACTAAGCTAAACAAAATCTAAAATGGACCTCAAGTTTCTCCACAAGCACTAGAATCAGAAAATCAAAATGTTCTTTTCCAAACATCCTACAAATTTTGAGCAAAATACCCAGGATTTACAAGAGTAAAACTCATAATCATCTTTCATATGTTGTCTTAATGCAATAATCCAAAAATATCTTCTACATACTAAAAAGAATAAGCATATTCTGAATCCCAGCCTAAAGGTTTAGTGTGGAGATACTATTTCAGATCTTATTCCTGTGGAAGCTGGGTCCAAGTTATAATGAGTATGATTCCAGAAAGCATTCCTCAAGCTGTTACTTGCAGACTTGGCTTTAAGAAAAAACCTTCTTTGGGAATTTATTATTGCATTGCTCATAAAACAACATCCTATAGTTTTATTTCACTGGCTTGTGACATACAAAAATCAGACAAGGATTAGCTGACTGTAATTCCAAATATATGAGAACAATCCCTTTGTACCTGACAGCAAATTGCAAACAGCAGCTCTGATTCCATGAGTTCATATTTCACAAGTGTTGAAATATTCAGCAGCTTATTAAGGCTTGATACTTATTGTATCCTCTGATAGAAAATGCAGTGCTCCTCCAAATATTTGAAGCAGCATCAAGAGGTCTGTGTCCTGAAAAGAGAAATCTTGGGAATTTCAAAGTGGCCTGGTTAAATTAATAAGCATCAGTAATGAACTAATGAAAGCCCTACAGTTCTGAAAGACATGCACATACTGAAATTCATACACCCACCACCTTCGTGTAATCTATATTTCAGCACTCAGTACATGAATATTTGGTGTTTTGAACTCACAGCAATGTTAGAAAGAGGCTTTTAAAAACTTTACAGCATCTTTTACATTGTGACTTGTGCAAAAGTGTTTTGCACAGGGTGAAAAATACTATACAGTTTAAGAAAAGGTAATACAATTAAATCAGTTTCAATGATTTACAGGATAATCTAATCATCTAGAGGTCATATATCTTATATGTAAAGGTAATGAATGGTAAAATTGTGATGAGAAGCAGCTTCAATTCTAGCATTAGCTCATACTCAGAGCTGAAGAAAAGTAATCTCTTTTCTCCCATAAAGGAAAGATTTCAGAAAGAGAGAAATTTTTAATTTTGATTTTTCTTCTTTCATTTTTAAGAAAATTGGTGCTGCTGTAGTGGACAAAGAACATGAAAGAGGGGGCTCTTTTGTGAATACCAGCACAAGGTATGTAAAAAATGTATCAAATATGCAAGATTTGACAAAGAATTATGCAAGGATTCTACTCCTTTGTTGGAGACTTCGTTTGGCTGCCCATGCTCCAGGCTCACAGGGAGCCCTTGCAGAAAACATGCAAAGGCAGAAACACTTTATTTCTGCTCACACTCTCAGAATTTAGTGTTGAACCCCCCAGGACGGAGCCCTACAGCTTCCAGGAGCACTCTCCAAGCAGGGCAGTTCTGTGGGCACAGCTGATAAGCCACATCAGAAACCTCCCTGGCAATATTGCTGCTCTCTGGAGATTCTCTTCATGTACATTTGCTATCTTACAACACCTGCACCTCGTGCTGCTATGCTGCCATTTGTGCTCAGGTGAACAGAGGGAATTTGTTTTCCAGGGAGAAAAGATGTACACTGCGTTTTCAGTCAGAAACTGGGCTATAAATCTTTCCACGACTTCAGATGCTTTTTGCCTCAGAGTGAATATAAAAAGCTATGAAATGCTCATGTAATGGGATGCACAAACAATGTAATATGGGATCTTTTCTTAATTGGGCATTCATTTCCTCATAAATTCAACTGAACAGGACTGCAGAACGATTTTTTAATGAAGCAATGTATTATTATAGTACCTTTTTTTTTTTTTTGCTTCATGTAGTTTAAGCTAAAAACTGTTTGACTGCTCTAGAAAGAGAAATTTAAAGTGAGAAGTTGAAATGAAGCCTGTTTACAGAACCCACTGTCACAGGAAGAGTATCACACACCTGTTGCCACGAGCTGTTTGTATTCATTGTGTTTATTTTGGTTTTAATACTAGAGCCAAAAGTGCTGCTTCGTTTTATACTAAATAAGAAAATTTGTTCACACAGTTTAAATGTGGGTTTTGCAACTGCTGTGTTCTTCCCAACTGCCAGATGCTTACATTCATGGATAGGTGGATATTTCTTCCTCCTATGATGGAAGAGGAGAATTACATAAGAAATCCATCCCCCATTTTAAGGAGTTGGTTAAGGTTCCTAACTTTGAGGAGAGGAAGGAGCTCTCCCTGCCCCCTCCCCAAAATATCACTGGAGGGAATATTGTGTTCTTCTCATCCTGCTAGATCCATTATCATTAGTTAGAGCAGGTAAGCAGATGTGCAGGTTGCCTAAATTCAGGATAACATTTGTAAAGGGAAATGCAGACCAGAATATCCCATTCTTATTAATTTGCACACATGTTAGGCTTGTCCAAACACATTAGATGTAATTGTCTCCCTTCCCAAAGACCTCTGAAGCACGGTGGGGTACACCATAAGGTCAGGAGAAGAGGGAATTGCCACAGCAGCTGTCATGGAGCAAAGGACTCGGCTGAAAAGTTTGCAAGGGTCTCCTGCCCTCCCTAAGAGCCCTCTGCAAAGGGCAGTCCCCACGCCAAGCTAAGGCTGCTGGTCCTGGCTGAGCTACAAACATTGCTGGGGTGTGACTGAATCTCTGCATTGAACACAAGGCCAGGCTCCTTGGCTGCTGCATTTCTGTTCAGCAGGTCCATATTTTGAAAGGCTGCTGAGCTGACAGCAGGCAGTGCACAGCACAGTGCAAAGAATCATTCTTTGGGGCAAATCCAGAACAGTTATAATGCAGCTTTTGGGCTCAATCTGACTGTGCACTTGTGTCAAAGCAATTAAATTTAGGCCAGTTGTGGTGTTTAGAAAAGGATCACATCTGGGTAACCACAATAAATTAAATAAGAAGGCAATTTGCAATCAAGCCTCAGGTATAGAGAAAAGGTTCTTCTGTTCCTTTAGGTATTAATTTGAAAATGAAGCAATCAATATAAGTCTTGAGAATGGATTGTCAGAAACACCATGTAACTATACAATAAGGGAATTATTTAGCCAGATGAGGCTGGTTTGACATTAGAAATTTGACTGATTTCTTGAATTCCAGTTTTTCCACATTCAGGACGACCTGTTTCTACTTATCTATAAGCATTTCCTTTAGGAATCCTGGCACTGTTGTCCCTTGATCCATATTAGTCATTTGGATTAGATCTATTTCAGCTGTTTTATAGGCCATCATTTCAGTGTTCTAAAGGTCTTGAAATGAACTTGTGGACAAGTGAAGCCCTCTAGTCTACAGAGAGGCTGGAGAATGCCTGGGAATGAAAATCTCTGAGGTCAATAATCACAGACCAGGGAGGGTAGGTTCAGTTCACCAAACAACTGGGAAAAAGGATTGCTTAAGGAAATCAGAAAATCTCAACACAAAGCAGTAACATTGGCTCTCATTAATTTGTATTAACGTTACCAACTTCAGCAGCAGCAATCGTTATCTAAGATGATAAGTAATTAAGAGAGGAGTCCTGAATACATGTAATTACTAGACAGGATTATTTTTGCAACAAGCCTGGATGGTTAGAAGCTGACAGCACCACAGTTAGATTTGTAATTTTTTCATTTAAATTTTCCCAACCAGTCCCCAGTCTTTGCTTGTTTTGCTTCTGTTTTCCTTTCTTTTGGAAATCTAGAGGTTGAGTAATGTCCATTTGTTTTCTCACTGAAGACTAACAAGACACAGATGATTCCTTCTACTTGTTTGTTTCTCATCAAAACTCCCCACAATTATCTCTCTGATCACAGACTAATTATTAACATCTCTGTATTAGGAGTATCTGAAACTTTTTAGACATGGCACCTGTTCGATTTCATAAACATACAGCTGGGAAAAGGCTTGTTTTCAGTCTGGCGACCTTCTGTTGTCCCAAAATCAGCAAGGACTTCTGTTTTAAAACACATTTAGCTTACTACTATTTTGTAGTTTCTTGCTTCCATGCTTTTATCAAATGTTTCACAATGTTTGGTATTTCTCCTCAAGTCCCATTTCCTAGGGTAATGTGATTATGTGAGACTCTTGGGTGTCATTAAAGAAAAATTAATTTCTTTTTCTTTTAGCTTAACGGAAAAGTGTAAAAACATGACCCAAGTGCATTCTAAAAGCTGTAAAACCAAAGGCAATTAAAAAGAACACACTGTTTATTATTTAAAAAATAAGACTCTTTAAAAGCAATATTCATGGTTTTGGGAAGGACAAGGCCATTTTTTTTTTTTTAACACCTGGGACAATCAGTTTGACGTAGCTGCTACATGATCTTGGCTATGGAGTCTTGCAGTGTATAAAAGTAGAAATAGATTTTGAATTAACAGATGGTGGCCTTTCATGTTTGTCTGTTTTCTTAGCTTCCTGTATGAGAAATCAGTTGTTTCTGTTTGTTGAGGGAAATGATGCAATTTCTTTGCAACTGTAAAATTAAAATCCCTAAAAGCAATGCTAAGCTTTTTACAGTAGTAGCAAATTCTTTCTAAATCCTGAGATACTAAGCTGGCAGGCAATAAATCAAAATTAGCAATTAAATTAACATAATTTTTAAAAGTTTTTTTAAATTCATTGGGGAAATAATAATGAGTATTCACTAATAACTTTTCATATTCCTGCTTTATCTGTCCTTGAAAGGACATCTGCCTTTTCAAGGCAGATAAGGCTTACCTACAGACTTTCTCTATGCATAATAAATATGATGAAAGTAGGATGAAAATAGCCCTCTCCTGAGTCCTGTGGACTACTTTAGCAACAGATATTTTGGATTGAGTCTGGAGGCAGTGTCCTCCACTAAGTACAGATATCAGATTGAGATAACCAGAATGTAATAATTAATTTCTGAAAAAAAAAAAGCAGCTCATCTCAATTCCTTTGTAAGGTGCCAAAGCATCAACTCAAATTATTTGTGGTTAAGGTTGTTATCTTTATTTCAGTAATATATGAAGGTAGCCAAATATTGAATTTCATAAGCATGTCAAAGTGCAGACTTCAGTCCTAACTTAAACCATCATGGCCATCTGCAATAAAAATCATTCTCGCTTTGCTTTGCAGAACCATTGTTAGGCTTGTAGACTAAACATTCAACCACTGCAAGCATTCAGCAGCTTTATTACTTCTCCTTCCCCTGCAGAGGCATCCTGGATTCAATTTGCCTAAATGCATCAAAGTATTTTAATTTTGAAGTACCCCAAGCATTTTGAAAAGTTTAAAGGCTATTTGTCTTCTGAAACGTTTGAATGTAAACTCAAATGAAAATCGTCTTGATGATTTTTTTCCAGCTAAATGACTGTCACATTCCTGTTCTGAAAAGCCCCTCAAGCTCCAATATACAGTTTCCCCTGCCTTTTTTTTCCCCTCCAAGTAATTATGAATGAGCCAGTTTTAAGTTACATGGTCAGATTGGCTTCCTTCATTCTGAAACGCCTCTATTTCTGTAGACTTCAATGAATTAAACACTTACTAAGCCATCAATTTGTCTCAACTGCTCAACTTCTCTTCAAGCTTTTTTTTTTTTTTCCCCTTTTCTTTAACACTGGATTGCAAATAAATACATGGTCAATTAATCTATCAGGATAAGACTGAGCTAAAAATGACAGGAACGTCTGAACTGGCTAGACAGTATTCAGCAAGCACAAAACTGGATGACATATGGGTATCTGGCAAAAATAGTCCCAAAATAATTTTGAAAATACATTTAGTACTTTGAAACATTTGAAAAATCATACAAATTTGGTAAAATATTTGGTATTAATGGCTGTTAATTCACTGACATTTTAACTTGCTTTTTTTTTTTTAAATTTCAAAACTTATGTGAAATACATACATATACATAACCAAAAGTTTGATTTGGTCATTATATGGAGTATTAAGTCAATGTCTGCACAGACTTCCTGATAGCACCTTTATCCATTCAGAACTCTTCTAAAGTCATAGAACTGCCACGATTACAGCCATAAGTTTTTGCAACCAGGTGTGCTATCTGGATATTAGAAATATATATGCATTCAGCTTATAAAATCATCAGGCTGAAAAGGCATTGTGAGTTCAGCTCAGTCCATTCCTCGTGCCCAGGACAAAATCACCTGAGCCCATGTCATTCCTACCAACGTCACCCCTACCAGATATTTGTCAAAAAAGAGACATTGGCAGGATCTAGACATCCCCACTAAAATTGTCTGTCCCAGTGAGTCCCTCTATCTAAACTGAAATTTTTTTGTCTTAACCTTTCTTCTAAAATGTAAGCTCTGTTATTTTTAGTTCTATTAATTAACAATATACATAACAAGTTATAAGCTCCCTTTTTTTCAATATCTTTCTTTGTACCTAAAACCCACTGCTGCATTCCCTGTCATATCTTTGCCACATCTTTCCCTGTTTGAGCAGTCATTATTTGCAGATCACAGGTAAGAGTGCTTGGTTTGAAGTCACTGCTCTCCTCTGGATGCCAGTTTTTAGTCTCTCTCTACCCTGTTTCTCTTGGATGTATCACCCAGAGCTGAAGCTGCAGGGGAAGGACAGATATCTCTGCAGATTGCACAGACTGACTCGTCCTTGGTGCTCTTTGTATTATAGGGATGCCAGAGCAGTTTGGATAATTCTGCAGCCTACAGTCATTTAAACAAATGGAAATTCCTAAATATATCAATCCTAATTAGAGACAAAGGACCAGATGCATTGGGAAATCCACACTTCTATCCCGTGTGCCCTAGAATGAAAACTTCTCTAAACACGAAGTCCCACTTACGTAAATTTTGTTATTATTATTGTTGGTTTTTAAGAAGAAAAGAACAGGCTATTTTAAATTGCTGTGCCATTTTCCCTCCCAGGCTGTTGACCTGTATGGCTGCATACTCCTTCAGTCCCACAATATTAGTTACCACAAAATTACAGAGTTGTGAGAAGAAAAATGTAGCAGAATAAGTTAAAGGATATTTAAATATAGTCCTTATTTTACAACTTGGGCACTATATTCCCATTTTCAAACTACCAATGAACCACTGGGAATTTTCTTTTTCTTGTTGATTATCCTTAAGACCTCTATGAATAGCAGAGAAAACAACTTCACTGTAATAAAACCAGGGGGTTGTTTTCCTTTTTTAAAATTGAGGCATTGGGTAAAATAAAGGTCATTGCAGCAACCTTTGAAAGAACAGAAAGAGTAATTTCCCCCCCGCCCCCTTTGCTTCTTTACTGGTTTTCAATGCAATGTGAAAAATCATTTTTAAGTTTCCCCATCTGTTTTACATAAAACCTTAGCTGACCTTACACAAAGTGAAACAAATGCACAAAAAGCTTTGCTGTTGGGCTCCTGCCAGTAGGACGGAGCAAAAAGAAAAGAATATGCAAAGTTAGATCCTGCTGTGGTGTAAATTAGCCCAGTTCCAGTGGGGACTTAGGTTGATTTATACCAGCAGAGGCTGAGGCTTGTATTTCTTATAAAAGCCAGACTTGTTAGACCCAGCCCTGCTACCACTGGAATCACTGGAGCTTTGGTATTGATTTTTGGGAGGAGGACTCCTAGTGAAGGAGACACATTTGGTGCAGATAAACAGGACACATCCAGCCATGCAGGGGATGTGGCATTTGGCGACTTGAGGAGAAAGGTTTCAGTGTGAGAAACTGAGATTGTGGAAGGTGTGAAGTGCAGCTTGAGCTGCACCCTGGCTTTGTACAGCTGCTGTACCCTGAGCTCAAGCACATCTCCAAGCCAGGGAGATGCTCTGACTCCAGACTTGAGGCAAAAAGTTGCTCACACACCGTGGTGGGGCTCCTGTCCTGCTGCTTTTCTCCTGCTAGCCTGACCTGGCTCATGCAGTGCCATCACATGGAACAAAAGGGGGTCCTGAGGCAGGCAGTGTGGGACATACAGGAATTAGGGAAAGCATGCAGAAGCAGAGCACACCAGGAGAAAAGAACCATCTTTAGATCTTCACTCATCTTACCCTGCACTTCCATAACACTTGTGTTAATGTGTCTGAGGGGGGGACTATGCCCATTATATCAACACTCCAATCTAATATGATTAATGAGTATAAAGTAAGGTTCAAGCTTTTAATTAAAAAGCCACTGAACAGTGAAGGTCTAGCTAAGTTTCTCACAAGTTGGTTATTTTATATAATGAGATGCCCCAAAGAGGCAATGGGCCAAAATCTCTCCTCAGTCATATTTTGTATTCAGGTACTGACTTTGATTTATAGCAGAGAGCAGAACTAGGTCTATACAGAAATGAGCATATATATGTGTGTATTGCAGTGTGCACATATGGTGATGCCTAAATTTAAAGATTGCCTAAACTTTCCATTAATAGCCATTTTATCCTGTTGCTTGTTAAACTGCCATACTTCTCAGAATGAGAATGCCTTGTAGGATAACTGCCACATTTCAAACATTTTCTTGTGTGTAAAAAAACCCTAAGAAATGTTTTTTGACAAGGCCAAGAAAAGACTTTAGTGTAGACTCTCTATAGGCTCTAGACTTCTGAGTTTCAACATTTGGATTGAAAGTGGTTGCTGTGTACTTATCAGACACCTGCCTCTTTTTCCTTTCTTATTGAAAATAGTCCAAATTTGACCATGTCATGGATTTCAGTTCACTCATGTCCAATAAAGAGTTGACAGAGGTTGACATATTCTGTAATTTTATCATTTTATGTTTCAATTAACTTAAAATGAAATTTACGGTATAGCTTATTTCACACATTTTTCTCTGGCCTCTGAACAGAATATTCTCTATCTACCTTTGCAAGGATGAAATAAAATTGAATATTTGCAATGAATAGCCAGGGGTTTTTTTAGAAAAAAAAATTACTTACATTCTCAAGCACAAATAATATACTATAAGGCATATGAGCACAATTATTTTACCTGAATGAATAGTCTATCAAATACTATGTCTTATTGACCAAGAGTGCCAAGAAAAGTGATCAAAATGCCAAACAAGAATTGAATTTTAGAGAAGCTCAGTTTTGGGGGTAATTAGCAGTTGTCTTCTCAGTGAACCTGAAGGTTTTGTATTCTTCTCCATTTCTGTTCTATCCAAAATAGCTATATTAATCACAAAAAGGGAAAACAACTGACATCAAATGCCTTCCACGTTGTTTAGAATGATAAAACTAATCTGTAAATGAACACTGAGTGGATTGGCCAGCTTTCTTTTTTTTTTTTTTTGGTGTGTTTTATGGTGCTATTTAAAGTAGGTGAAAGTCACAAATTTCCATACTGAAAGCACTGAAGTAATCACAAAACAGTGTGATGGAGGAGGAGAATACATGGCAAGAGTTAAGAGTTGAAATCACTTACATTTAGGGCCATTTTTCATGCATGAACACACTTTCCCAGAAATGTTTGTGCCGAGCGAAGAAATTATTCACCTGGAAAAAAGTCACATATGGTTGAAGCAATGAGAACAGGAATATATCTATATATATATCTATCTATGATCTATATCTATGTCTATTCTATCATTTATATCTATCTATATAATCTATATCTATGTCTATTCTATCTATATAATTTATATCTATCTTTATCTCTCTCTCTCTCTATATATATATATCATCTATATCACCTATAAACCTATATCTAATATATCTATATCTAAATCTATCTATCATCTATATCTATATCATCTATCTATATATCTTCTTCCTATAAGGAAGGAGAAAATGCAGCAGGTTTTTGTTACCTACCAGACTTTGGGAGCCTTTTCTAACCATTTCACATCTGCTCACCTAATTCAGCCAGAGGCTTTTGGTTCTCTCAGCTAAAGGAGTAAACATTTGAGGCGAGAAATGGTTTCTAGAACGCCAGAATGGTCAGCCTGTCCTTTCCAGCTGCCTGAAGCAGGTAACATTCAGAGCTGGGGTTTTTTCAGCCACATCTAATGCCGTGTGCCAGCAGCTTCCAGAGGCATTCCAGCTTCTCTCCCAAAGCAGAGGGGAGCCTGGAAAGGCTGCCTGCAGCAGGGCTGGAACAGCACTCTGCTGACAGCTGAGGAAGCTGCTCCTCCAAAGGACAAGGCAGGTCTGGGGTAGCTGCTGCCCCACTCAGGGCACGGATTGTCCCTCCTGCCAAATCTGTCCCTGGGGAGAGCTGGGATTTACAGCTTGCTCCAGCCGGGGTGTGAGCTGATGCAGCTCTGACCAGATGATTCCCTAGGAAAGGATTCCTGCCTGGCTGCTCTGGCTGGCAGCCAAGCCCTGCTCCTCTGGGTGTCTGTCTGTCTGTCTGTCTGAAGTCTTTGGGAACTGCTCTTGCAACTCAGCCTCAGCAGCTTGTCCCAGATATTCCTCTTGTGCTCCAGAGTGGTTTTGTGGTTTTCTGTGAGAGGAGGCAGAAAACATAAAAAGCCAGCAGCTCTGGAACTGCTCACTAACAGCATTTAGATATTTGATAGTACTTACTTGAACCATTCTTTGCTATCTATTCTTTTTTTCCCCATAAAAATAATAAGTAGCCAGAGTAGTAAATTGTATTCCTGAACTATTACATAGGACTTCCAGGTAAGCTTAGGTTTTGGTTATAGTTCAAAAAGCATCTCAAAAAATATCATTTGCATGATGTTTGTTGTCTTCTTAGACCAATCCAGGTTTCTGCAAGAAGCATTTGACAATCCTTTTTGACAGCATTTTGATACTCTCTTTTTTTCAATTTTTTTTTTCTTAAGAAAAGCTAAAGATCTAATCAAATATTTTTTATTTAACTGAGATGATGCATAAGCCACTCAATCTCTGCAATGATAAAGGGGAAACACCATACCCAGAGAAAATTTGTTGTATAACTTCTCTGTATCTCAACACCTCCATACTCTTTTTATTTGTTCCCAATTTACTAATGGGGTACAAGAACAACAACATGCTGCAATTTCACAGCCAATCTCAGCTCATTCAGCTGTGGTAGGTAGAGTTCTTTTTTTTTTCCTATTCAATTCTTATCCACCTGCTTGGAAAAACATAGTTTAATATACTTTTAGCAGAATACCTCTAGCTGTGTTAGTAGGATTCATGGTCAAGTCACCCTGAGTGACTCCTCTCTCAAAGTATTTGGGCTATGTTGTATTATCTGTTGCATTAGTGCTGCCCTGGTTCTTCTGGACAATTTAATTTGCTACAATAACTGAATTATCCTATAAATATGCGAGTAATCAAATTCTTAAGGAAGGCTTGTTCTAAGTATAGCAGACCTTGCAGCAGATACCAAAATGCAGACATATTTCACAGAAATTGCAAATACTGCACTAAATCAGACTCATGTGCACATATTTGGCCACTGAATGAAACATTATGTATTGACAAAAATTCTCTGGCAGTTCTCAGGTGAAGGTAATTCATTGATTGCATCACTGGCTGAACTCGAAAGGTCTTTAAGTGTCATATGAATATACAAAAAGGATAAATAATGGCAATAATTTTCCTGCTATTTTTGCATCTTTCTGACGGAGAGCTGAGAATTCTCCCTGAGTAGCTTTGATCGTAGCTAGAAAATTTGGGTTTCTGGAGTACAGACTGCTGAACTATGCAGATGAGTTGAATCCCTGTGGTCTCTACAGGTGTCCCTATGAGGCAGATGAATCTGACTAAAGGTAAAATAACAGAAAAATCAAAAACTTTGTGTAAATGAAAGAGATTTCTATTTGTTGAGCTAAGATTTGCTTAGACTGCAAGTTGCAGTGCTTTAAAAGCATGCTGAGATGGAGCAAGGTGCTATTTTTTTAAGAGCTGTAGGGCATTCTTCCAGTCATTTGAGGAGAATGCACTACATATTCTAAAAAAGAATATTGTATCCATTCTTGTAATGCAGGCTCATTAAGCATGAGATTGATTTATTGTATTGTTTCCTTTATAAATTATTTTCATTATGTTTTATCACAGTACATGACTACTGCCCTAAGGGAATATGCAGGAATGAGCTGAATGGCAAGTGTAATAGACTGTTTTAATTAAAATAGTGTAATGCATATTTCAGCATTATTAACAAAAACAAAACTGATTTTGTTTTCTGGGTAATTGAATATATTAAAGCCCAGGTGCTCTTTTTCTATTGTTTAACCCACTAAGCTCAATTTCATTTGATGCTTTGAGCAGGAATTCCTGGGGAAGAGGAAAGCATAAACAGGAGTTTCACCAGTGAAACCTCCTTGATCCTTTCCAGTGCCTTTGAGTGAGCTCCAGACAGGGAGGAGAAAACCACGACAGAGAAAAACTCATTATTCCTCTGCACTTTTTAACCTGATGTTCTGTGGAGACAGCAGTCACTTGCCACCATAATTCCATTAGTTAATGAACACCTCAGGAATTTGTCAATCATAAGAAAGACCCTTTAAAATTACAGTCAGTCAATGACACCTACTTTTCTAAGTGGCTTTCTTTTCCCTCTTTTCTCCTGATTTATATTGGCTATGAGTCTTTTTTCTTTCCTGTTCCCTCCAGATACCAAAAGTTTACCTTTTAGCAAGAAGATGCATTGGGCCAGACAGTGACAGTCACAGACAAAATCAGGTTAATGACTTCTGACTAGAGAAGTCAGATGAAAACAACCAACCAACCTAGAAAATGAACTGAGAGCTGGGTTATGTGACCCATCTGTCCTTGAAAAGAGCCATTTTGCCTAATGATTTTTGTCTACCATACCCTAAATACCAGAACCTCTCTCCTTTCCATCAATGGAATTTTCACCAGAAATTGCTACTTTGCAATAAATATTCTAAAGGGTGTTTCTGATTCAGCTGTTATGGTCTCCTGGATTTTTATCACATCAGGATGGAACGTTGCATCAATTCTGAGGGGTCTCACAGCAGAGCCACAGTGAATATGGAAGATCTAATCTCCCATTTTATGGGATGAAAAATGGTGTTTTTCCAAATAAATAGTAAAATTCTCAGGAGGTGGTTCACCATTTGTAAAGACTGGCTTATTTCCCAGGGGCATGCAACTTGCTAAAAAGGAATCGCATTGTGAAATTAAGAAATAGTAACTGTAATTTTAGCTATGTCTTTTTAAAGGAAAAACCAAACCATACCCACTCCAACCATCCTGAAGCAGTAAGAACTATGCTAATGTCTGTCTGGGATATATATATAATTTATAAATAAATCAAACAGCTGAACTGAAAGATAAGTCAGAAATTCAAAATAAAGCAAAGCCAGACAGCAAAAAAAGAGTTACTGCTGCTCCATTCAGTTACTCTGGGGATACCCAGACAACACTAATCATTGTAGTAGTCTGAAGATGTTCCCTATAAATCTTATACCCTTTAAAATAAAATATGGGTATCTTCTTTTCCCTATCAAAGATTTTCTGCTGGAACTCATTTACTCAACAAGAGCCTTCTACAAATGATGGTCCTGCTTTTACAACAGAAGAAGGCCATAATTAAACTGGTGAGTCATCACTCCACTGGGTTTCACAGGAAATCCCTTATTACTTTAAAGCACCTGCTGTAGCTCTTCGACTCATTTCCCAGAGAAGAGCTGCAGATACAGATTGGTTCCAAATAGTTCCCATAAAAGAATAGACCAGTGAACTGGTTTTACATAAATTTCAGTCTTTATAGTTTCTCTTCCTCTGCAATTAATGAGATCTGGCTGAATCCCCAGTTACTTCTGGGTCGTGATTTATAAAGCATAAGTCGAGATTCAGACTTTTCAAAAATGATTGCCCACATTTTCATGTTATTAACTCATTTCTTACAGTGCATCTCTCCATGCTTCTTCTTCTTCTTGGAACTGGTCACCTTTAATCTATTACAAGATTGTTTTAATTATTAACAGGAACATGTTAAACTGTACTGAAAAGTATTTAAATACTACAACATGACAAAATTACATGTACACTGGCTATTTCTCTATTTTGCTAAATGGCTATTAACTACTTAACTTTTCAATAGTCAATTCTGAATTCAATCAATGCATTAAAACAATCTAAGCCATAAAATTCTAAGATCAACATATTATATACTGCCGATGCTAACATTAGATAGACAAAAGATATTGTATGCTCATTTGCTGTAAAAAAATTTAAAGTGAAAATATCTGTATAAACAAGAAAATCAAAGCAATTAATTTAGATTCATTAAATCGATTGCGTCAGAACAAACTGGGAAATTTCATTCTGAAATATGCCCAAATATGTCAGAGATTTTGGAAACTATTTTTAAGTTCTGCTCTAAATGAACTATAATGCTCAAATAATCCTAAACAAGCTGTGATAATTTAGGCAGATAAAAATATTTCAGAGTAAAGAAACTAATATTTTCACAGATAAGCATAACATAGAATCAGGATGTAGACAGTTTAGTTTTGGAATAAGAAATAAGTCTTCATTATTCATGACCGAACACAGTTTGTATCCTTATTTCAATTGTGGTACTTTGCTCAATACAAATGTTCTGTAATAAAAGGATAAGGCCCAAACTTTGAAGCAATTGCTTAGAAAATAGCATGTTCTTGCTGTGCCAATAAATGCAAGTAGAAGAGGAATCAAAAGAGTTCCATGAAAAGAGGTAGGTTTAAAATTAATAACAATCTAAACAGCAAGTAACTGCCCTGCCTAATGCACTACATTTACAAAAAGCAGGGTTAAAGTCAGTTTTTATTTAGAGGATAACATTTCACTGCAGTTTGGAAGTAAAGTAGAAGGGCTGTTCTTTAAAGGAATAACATTAAATAGTTTCACTCAAACATGTGGTCTGGGAGCTAAACTTTTGCACTTTTTTTAGGTGACCCATGTTTGCAAAACACAAAAGATAATTCAGTTTGTTCAGAAACTCACTCAAACCTTTCTGGGTCAAATCTTCACCTTCGTCAGGGAATATTCCCATTGAAGTCAACCTTTGGCACTTTCTCTTCTCAGGCATCCAGCTCTGGTGTATTCTGTGAGTAAAAAAGATCCTCAGATGTCTGTCTGCAGCGTGTTCTATGGAGAGCTGCTGCAAGGAATAAAAATGGAAGCAAATACACTGAGCATCCCGGGCTTAGCAAGCTCACAGCTTTTATCACCACTGAAAAGGAATTACAATTTTTTCAGAAGTTCCCACCCTTTAGTGTCATGCTTCACCAGAAGTGACATAACAAAAGTGCATATTTACCTTTGACTTTTACCTCACTCTTGTCATTTATCTTTTGTTTGCATTTTTACATGTCAGTCTTGAAAATAGTTGTCCATTTGCAAAGTTCATGTAGGATTAACCCCACTAGTCACTGTCACCAAGGGAGAATGTGCCCAGCAGACTGTGGATGCTATCAGGTATCTCCTCAAGGCTCCTTAAAGGGTAAAGTCTACAAGATTCAGGTAATAATTTTTTATTCAAACTTGTATTTGCACTAGTTGTTCAGGGCTCAGCATAGTGGGTGTCACTCCTTTTGGAATCCCTGCTATCATGACACACTTCATTTCTAACACAAAGACCTGCAATCAAGGATTAATAATGTAACCATTAGAGTTTCTCCTCCTAGATGAGACATTCTCTACTAATCTATGCCTGAACCTTGTCCTGCCTTTCTTTCTGTCCTTAAAAGTCAGCCAGCCTTGCTTCTCTCAAGTCAAATGTTTGTCAAACAGAAACTCTGCTGCTCTCAGATGAGCTACTCATGTAACTTAATTTTCCATAAATAGCTTCTGCATTATCTAAGTTCAGCTATTCTTGTCTGCTAATACTGTCTGCACACACTGACTTGCTCATATAGATCTTCTCTGAAGTCCAATCCACTCCAGCTAAATATGATTTTTCAGGCTGAGCTTTATGCAGCAGCTTTGGCTCTGAACCAGAGTTGGAACTGGACAGCTGGAACAAGAACTGATCTGGCAGCAGATTCAAATATAACTGCTGTGGAAACCTGTAAGATTTTTCTATATCAAATGCACACAGAACTGAAAAATAATCACAATAAACCATCTTTCCTAGAACTGAGTGAGAAAATACTGATTTCTTTAAACAGTCTTCTCAGTCAGTCAAGGGTGAAAATTATTTCCCCTCGCCTCTCTTTTTTTAAGGAGAGTGAATTCCAATCTTGTCTATACCATTATGGAGCAGACCCTCACGAAATTAAAGCATTAAAATTAATTTACCCAATGTTTTGGTAATTCAGTATACCTCTGACCCTTAATGTAGTGGTACTTATGAAGGAAATTAGGTCATAAGGAGATCCTAAGTCTTTGTATTTTATTTTATCAGTAGGATCAATTTTAAATCTTACACAATGAGTCTAGAAAAGACGTGGAGGATTCATCTCTAGGCTACAATCAGGCCAGCCCTATGGATGTGTGATATTCATTCTCAGTATTTCAGACACATTTGTCTTAAAGCAATGGTGGTCTCATGACCACCTTTCTGTTGCAGTAGAATATCAATTAGCCTTTCAGATGAAACATTTTCTCAGGCTGGCCTATATCTTGTATATTGAACTGTTAATATTTTAATCTCATTTCCAGTACAGAGAAAAACATATTCTCCATTGAGGCAAACTGCTGTGCATGTACATGAATTGTTCTGACTGTCCCTTCTTTTAGACAAACCCAAATCTTTCACTCTTGCATCTGTTTATATTTCTCACTTTGCTTTGCAATCTTTTCACTTTCTTCACATTTTCTCTTAATACTCCCACAAGACAGCTTGTTCTCCTGCTCAAGGAATCAGAATCAGGTCAGAACCTGGATCAAAATACCTTTGCACAATTCATTTAATGTCTGGAAGTAGTTAAAAAGGAACAGTTTGAAGGCTTAATGAAGAGAAAAAGTAATAAGAAATAAAATATTTCACTCCTTTCTTCCTCAAACAAAGTATATTTCTTTTTAACTGGGGAAAGATAATTTGATTATCTCTTAATCACTTTTTTCAATATCTTTAGATCTTTCACCATTGTTGTGATACTTTTACCCTATTTAGGATGTTTATCCCTATATCAAGAATGTGGAAGGTTCAGGGCACTTTCTGAGTGGTCAGGATGGTGCTGTGACAAATATGTCCCTGAAGAGCAGAAGCAGGGAAGAAATTCTGTGCAAATCTGTCTACTCTGCATTATCCTGGCTATTGGTTATCTCACTGCTTTCAAGAAATACAGTCCAACAATTCTCCCAGGTTATTCTCATACATAGTCAAAAAAATAAATTATGCAGTTTCAGGAATATGAACCAGAAGGCTGATTTCTCATCCATTTTAGAAATTTATATGCAAATACATAATTGATTTAACTAATATTTAGTTAATTAAATAAATTCTTGGTAGTGTAAGGTACAGAATGAATAGTTTGTTTGTCCATATATTTAGAACAAAACTGTTTTGTCTGACTGAGTTCTCAGAAAAAGCAGTTTGTGTTGTCCTTGATGCCCTAATATAATTTCTAAAAAAACCCATTTTTCCTTTTTTTTTTTTTTAAGTTGGTTGTAGTTTCTGTTTTACATATTCTACAATTTATACACCTATAATAATTTGTATATTTTTTGGACTGCGGTAGAGCAAGTAACTATTTCACAACTGAAGAAAAAGTAGGAGATATTTAATAATGGAAAGGTGTGTTTTAGCAATGTGTTATCTAGAAGTTTGGAAAAGGGATTCAATTTAAGTGAAATGAAAGAAAGAAATTCTGTCAGCATATCTGTGCTCTGGTGCTTCTCTGAGTCATGAAACTCCCAAGTTACAAAGAAGAGCTAGAAATGGGACACTGAGAAAGAAACCCAAATAGTTCTTTAAAAGACACAAACTCAAAATTTACTCCTTGATAAAATGTGATTAATGGCACACAGATTACTACCCACTATACTAAAAGACAATTATCTCAATAGGGCCAATCCCAGGGAAGTAGCTCAGGGAGAGAATTGTACTTCAGATTGCACCCACTCCTTCTGTATTTAATGTAAAGATATATGGAAACAATTGCATTCCAGTAGCTTATTAAATATTACACTGAGTGCAACAATACATAAGATACCAGGCATGTGAAAGAATGTGATGAAGTGGCAAGCACCTGTATCTGCATTAATGCCATTTGTTTGGGAGCCCAACATGACGTGACATGATTCCTAACAGCCCTTGCTTTGTCTCCTGCATCTTCTCAGCTTGACCTTCAGCAGATTAACGTGGCATTACTCTAAGAAAGCCAAAGGAATGTAAAGAGGGGTTGGATGTGTACATTAGAGTAAAATAATGTATTGTGAAGGGATTAAAAGTAATTGATTGTGCTCAAGGGTAGTTACATGATGTTTTATCACTCCTTGCAAGGCTGGAATATTCACAGATTTTAATTCTTTTGTTTTGGACCATAAGATTACAAAGAATATGAATTTCATCTGAGATTAACCAGGTTTGTGTTAATTCACCTTCAGTAATAGGGTAGTTAACCAGAAGACAAAATTAGAAGACAAAAGTCCCAGTCTTAGACCACCTTACCTGTGGACAGAGACCTCTGAAAAGTGAGAAAAACACAGTGGAAATTACTTTTTGGATGTTCCTCCTGGTTGTGGCTGGACATTGTTTTGTACTCACACAAATGAACACATTTAATTATTTAATTATTTAATTATTTAATCCCATGTCTTTCTATGACTTCTGGCAGGAAACGTGTCTTGTGTTTATGTACCAGATTCTTATAAATATACACATATATCATATAAAATAGAGCATTCATAGGATTGGCACTAAACCAGAGAGGATCTGCTTTCCCTTCACTGCTGTGATGTGCTTTATAACAAAATATTACCGTGCATCCATTTTATCTCATTTGACATAAGTCATTTGAGTACACACAGCTGCTTTACACGTACAGCTTTGCAAAGTGCATTGCTTTGGTTAGGATAGATGTGTAAACATGTGATCAAAGCCAATGGAACCTGCTGTGTACCCTATCAATATGTGCTACACCCTATCCTTTAGAGAGGGATGGTTTTCTCCAGCATCTCACTGACATCTGCACAGGGCAGGTAAGTCTAGTACTGTCTCCCTCAGAGCTCAGATGGAAAAGTGTCATGGTTCTACACAAATAGAAGCAAGCTTGCCAGGACTGGGCACAGAAGAAGTGGATTTTCACCCTCTGGAAAAAAAATATGCCAACATTTTGTTCAGAGCACAGAAAAAAACATTAGTAACATGTATCTTTCCTGCACTCCCAGACACAGGGAGATTCTCAATTTGAACAGTTTTGGAGGTGATAGCTTATATATTATAATAAGTGATTGTAGAACTATTTTGTCATGGCAGAAGCCTATCTTTTCAAAGTTCATTTACATAAGGCCCAAATTAAGAGACATCTTAATTCTTCAAGAACAGAATAACAAGCACTGCACTGTTTAAAGATATACAAATCATGCAGCTGGATGGGAGTCTACCTTCCCCACTCTTCTGTGTATTTGAAAATAAGAGTATGGAAATCACCCCTAAACCCTTGAGCTTGAAGACTGAGTCTTCAGTTTCTTGCTTGAATAACAATTGAATTACCATACAGGCTTATGGTAATATTATAAACAGAGCATTTATTCTAAGCTGTAAAATAACTACTGAATCATTCTATGCAATGGTAGAAATAAAAGCTGGTAAACTGTATTTGAAGCACATAAAACACAATTAGAGATGCAGATTAGCCTTAAGGAACGAGCTCAACAAGAAACCAGATGAATCAACTTCAGGCAAGTTTCACTAAGAGCTTTATAATATTCAGACTTCAGCAGTGTTGCTCTCCAGAACAGATAATTAAAGAATTAAGTCATGGTATCTATTTGCCAGCTCTGGCACTTCTTGGTCTGGTTCATCTTACTCCCATACTTCATTTCTGTCCCAATATACCAGCCAACTTGGCTTTCACTTCTCCAAATAAAATGAGGTAAATTAGTAATCAGGGAGTAGGGAAAATTGTAGCAAATGCATCCTGCAGAAATGGTTTCTATGAGTTGTTACAAGTACTCATATCCTAAACTGGTATCTACCATCTGTGGTTGAACTACAATGATTTATGCCAGATAAGCATTCTGCTCTTTGCCTGTAAATATCTCTCTTGCTCATGGGCTCAGGCTGAGCTGCTGTGCAGGCTCAGGCACTGCTAAAAGGGGGCAAGGGGATAGGAGATTACTGTGTTCACTTTTAAAATTGTGCAAAATAGAACTGGAAGGAACCAACAAGATTCTCAGCAGTACCTAACATTTAGTTTGCATGCAAATTCCGTTTCAGGATAAGGGGTACCTGAATGAGCCAGGTCATCCCTCTGTCTGATCTTTCTTGATACTGTACTGTGGACAAATATAAGTGACCAGAATGAGTGAAATTCAAAACAGGCAGGATGGAAGTTACATCATTTTCCCCCACAAAAAAATGAAAAATGGAAAAACAACCCCAACAAACCACAGTAAGAGAGACAAACCAAAACTTTAAATTCAGTTTAACAATGCATTAAAGTGGCAGTTCAAGAACATATAGAGCATAGTGATTCAGCAGAGCTCTTACTGTAAATAGGAACTGTTACTGTAGATAACTATTCCCACTGTGCTATCACCTCCTTTCAAGCTCCCAAGATGCTACTGAACAAGTGTACAAGCAGTTTTATTGGTAATAACCTTACTGAAAATTGAGTAGAAACATTATTTTTAAGCAGTGCTCAGCAAGTGGGCATCAGTACTGAATTAAAGGTAGTTGGCTCAGGTCTTTGTATCTTTTCTGATAAACAGTTCAGAAATAACATTCCTGGAAAACTGATCTCAGGCATTCCCTCATTGGCACTTCAACCTTTTCACTGGGTCAAGGCTGGGATGTGTAAAAGAGAGAAGGATGAACATGAGCAGCAGCTTTCACTATTGCTCTGAACCTCAGTGGGTGGGATGGGCAATTTATTGGAACTGGACAAGAGGAGAGCAAGGTCATGAAGCTTAACACCATCTTCTTGGTTTTGACTCCTTGTGAATGATAAGAATGTTAAGACTCAGGAACAAAAATTGTTCATTGTTTAAAACAGAGGGAATAACTGGAATTTCCTTCTATGGAACTGTGTATATTTAATCTTAAAAACAAACAAACAAACAAGCACACAAACAAAAAACCACACACAAAAAAAAAACCCAAAAAACGAAAAGCATTAATAAGTACATGGCATGCTCTAAGCCTGTCTTCACTGCTGTCTCCTAATGATTTCTGTCAGGTACTTGTGATATTTTTTGGAATTAAAACAAAGACATTCAAAGAAACCCAGAACAGGATTTTTTACTCAGCAATAGCTTTGTCAGGAACAGTTTCATTCCCCAATATTTCTGAGATAATTGCTTACTAAATGAGTCACCATACCCCCAGGTGTCTCAGGTTACTGCGCATTGCTTAAGACAGTCTGTGTCTGTTTACAAATGTAATATAAATTACATAAGTGAAAATAAAAATATATTTTGTGCAACAAATAAATATAATAACATTTTTTCTCCTTCAAGACCAAGGGGAAAATATGAAGTGTGCAGACAGACTAGATTATGAATAGAAAATAGCTTATATGACTATATTTCATTATTTGAACTTCTGATATTCTAGTCCAGAAGAAGAAGAAGAATTTTCTGCCTCCTCTCCACATTATACTGATGCCTTTTCCTGGTCTTAAAAAGTTGAGTGCCAGACACAGTTAATGGGTAAGGGGGTTTTACCTCGGTATTTTAACAAGGATCCTTATGGTGCACCGTTTGACCAAGGGGGGATTTATAGACCTTACAAATTAGTATATCTAACAAGGATGCCCCAGTGGGAGGCCTGATGAACAGTGTGATATTCCCTCATCTGAGGGATTCCCTGGATGGGTTTACAGGATATGTTCTAGAGAGGACCTTAGTTTCCCAAGATAGCCTAGGGTTTTCCAACCTCCTGCTATGAGGTTTTTAGGATGTTTGGTTTCCTGGTCTAATAAAACACTAGGACTGTGCTAAGTTACCAGACTCAAAGAATTACAAGTATGCATACTAAAAATACTAAGGATACTTAAAAGTTATATAAAAGGTATATAAAAGGCAAATTGATGCCATCTTGGCATCAATATTGTAGCTGTTTTCTTCTTCATTCCACATGGAAAACCCACCGTTAAAACTACTAAACAACTTAAGTTTAAAGCTAAGCAAAATCGAGGTCTTTGTGACATAGGAAAATATCAAACTTTCATGTTCTAAATTAGGATATACAGTTGAAACCTGAGAATATTCTAAGGAAAAAACAGATAAAAATATTGCAATAATAAACTAGAATAGGAAAAAATCTAGGTGCTTTCATATTAGTCTGAAATGGCTGGTATCACACACACAGACACACTCCCATAATTTCAGTTAAATATTAAATTTTTTTCTAGTTATTTTCAGACAGCTTCCTGGAATTTAGGGTAAAGCTCAGATATCTTTCTTTTTGTTTGGTGTTTTGTTGGTTTTTGTTGTTGTTATTGTTGTTTGTTTGATTGGTTTTTTATTAACAGTGCCTAAAATATATTTGGGAAAATTGAAAATATTTGTAGAAAACTCAATTTTGTGCCCATTAAGGAAAAAAAAAGACCAAAAACAACACAAAACTGCAGTACTCGAAAAAATTACTGCCTTGTGTTCAAATTATAACAACACTTGTGTTCACTGCACAGATTCTGTTCATGGGCATCCCAAAACAAAGCAAAGGTTTGCCCAGTCTGCCAGATGTACCCAGGACAATAACGACAGCAAATTTATACAGTTCCCATGTGTACAAATTTGCTCAGGCACATAATCAACAAACAACAAAAACAGTTGTGAATGAGAAATCATTTTTTGTAAAACAGCCCAATCGTCTCCAGATTTTCAGTCCTGGTCCTCATGGACCTCATGTCCTCCTCCTGTATTTTCCACACTTAGAAAATATCTTTAGAACAAAACTTAGGAAATAAAAATACATCTTTTTACTGGATCTAGAGGAATGTGTTCCATAGATTGAGTAAAGGGATTGAGTTTATGGGACATTTTAATGCTCTCCTCTTTCATTTTAACTAGCTCCCCGTGGTTCTTGGCTGACTTTCTTTGTTCCCCACCCTGCTGCAAAGGCTAAGGACTTGATATAAAACACTGTACTCTGAAGGAAGGAGAAGAAATGACTAAATCTCATGTAACCACTTCTCTTGTTTATACTGAACTTGGACCAATTGTTTCTAATCTTTACATAGCCAGAGGTTTGCTGATCCTTTTCAGATTTGAAAAGGTATTTGCCAGGTATTTTGCCAACTCAAACTGATGAAAGATACTCTCCATCCTGCTTCTCCTATATCCTTAGAGCATGGCTACAGCAATCCTACTGCAACACATGGAGGAAATTTCATGGTCCCCGTGTAACCAGCTGAGGGAAACCAGTAGCTCAGTAAACTTTATCCTTGTTTACTCACTCTTCTTGAAATCATGAAGATGTATTGATAATGCTCCTGTAGGTCTAATAGGCCTAAAGCCCTTGGGAGGTCTTTGCAACGAGAAGGGATAAACTCCACTTCTGATCTTGTTTACTGCAAGACAGATTAGAGGTCTCACACATGAGATCTCAGATAGCGTCCTGACTCAGGCAGAGTGAAAATCAAGTGCAGTGCTTGTGTTCAGCTGGCTGTCTGCAAATGGAAATGATGCATGACGGTTTTTCACAAGTGATGTTCAAAATCACTGGTACAGAGAAAGGCTTTCCATTGATTCCAGCAGCCTTTGAACCGTGTTATCAATGGGAAAAGAAAGAAAAACAACAAAAAAAATTAAATTAACTAGCCTATGCTTAAGACACAGAGGGCACAGAGAGGTATTTTTTAGACCACTGAAAAACCTGCCTAACCTTTGTGCATCTTTTGCTTTCTTTCAGAAAATCTTGGTCTTTCTAGCCTAAGTGTCATGGGGTTTTCTTAAGATTTAAATACCTAAGGAGTGTTGAAATGGGATCTAATCTCATAAATCACCCAGGCAGTTCTGCAAACATTCACATCTTTTTCCTTTCACTGAGGTGGGGTTTAAGCCTGGTTAGACAGCACCAGTGTTCTGCATCCCACAGTGTTCTGTCAGCACCTGCCTCTTGCTGCCCATCAGGGCCCACTGGTTCCAAGCTGAACAATTCCTTAGGGACAATTTTACCTGTTCAGCTCAACACCATCTCCTGATTTCTTAGCCTAGGCCCCTGCCTTCTGTTTATGCTTGGGCTTTGAAATCTAATTTGCTGTATAGCACAAGCCTCATTGACTAGAGTAGCACAAGCCTGGTATTTAAGAAAATTAGTTGATAATTACTTCTAATGTGCAGCAAAGTATTTATAGGAAATTTGGATTGTTTTCTTTATTCTTGCTAAAATGCTATTCAAGGAATCTAGATGGCATTAATTTTAATTAGGAGGATATTATTCAAAACTAATAAAATACATGAATAATAATATTTTTCTGTTGTTAATTAAACACATGTACTTTTGCATTTGTTCTTTTTCCTTAAAAATGTGCTCTTAAGCTGCAGTCAAGTAGGTGCCACCTATTTGATTAATAACTGAGTATGTTCATTTTATTTAATTTCACCATTTTTGGACAGAACAGTCAGCTCTCTTATTCAGAAAAATGAGCTAATTTGAAAAAGCAAGAACTAATTTCAGACAAGTGCTTCCACAAGATGATTTCCCCAACTTGTGCATACCCTGTTTCCAATGACTTAACAATCACATTAACTTTTCAATGGCTCCATTGCATTGCTGGACAGGCTGATGGAGTGATATAGAGATGTTGTTCATCCAAATTATAACCCAGCAAACAGTTAAGTGTATGAATACCTTAAACATATCTGTACTTCACTAAAATCCATTCAACTACTCACAGGTTCACCTCTGTGTGTGCTTTCTTGGATGGAAGCCACAGTTACCAATCTGCTGAAGTGGAGCTTAGTAAAATATATTGAGAGGAACCATCTCTGTGAATAAAAATAACACTTTGCGAATGCGCTAACCATAAAATTACTAGAATTTAATTTTCTCTATCATTATAGAAAAAGGTATTAAAACATCTCTCCACATTGGTCGATGTAGTAATTCTGAGCTGACTCCTGAGACTTAATACATAACTCACCCCCTTGGCCTTTCCAGCAATGCCTCTTCTCAGTCTTTGGTCTTTCTTCATTTTAACACAATTGTCTCTGTCTTAACGTAACTCTAGATCCACAATGTTGTGAGGTCTTCTTCTGAGACCTCTTGAAAGGTCTGTTGCTGTTCAGTCTCTCTGAAATGGGGCACAAATATTGACACTTTCATTCATGAGAGTCATCCAAGTGATAACACAGCTTTTTTACTTGCTTTCCTTGAGGAGGGACATGGTAAGTCAGCATCTGCTGGTGCCTTATGGGCTTTTAAATACAGTATCTCTTCTTTTCCTCAATTTTACAAAGTCTCCTTACTCCTGATGATATCCCATACCTACCATGCATGGAGCCAATGCAGGGGAACAAGGAGCAGCCTTAGCAGCAGCCACCCAACATGCCACTACTTCACATGAACTGAAGGGAAAGAAGGAGCTCTGTGAAGAAGAATGACATCATTATTGGTTTGGAAAGTACTTATTCAAAACTGTTATAATCTAGATAAAATTCCAATATGCTGGCTGAAATTAATTTTATGTATTTTTAAGTAATCTGATGATTCTATACTTGGTTTGCACTGAACATGTACTATGTTTTTCTTTTCCTATGGTTCTGTTCCTCTCTGAGCTGACTTGTAACTTAAACAAACCTCTTGTATTTCAAGCATACAGTAACATAAGTATTCAGGTCAAGCAACTTTTAAAAAAAATGGGAAAATAGAAATTATTTTCATTACATGGGACTTGGGTGGAGTCTTCAGTCGTGCTCCTTCAGTGGACCCATGATTTTATTGCTGTTCTCCAGCACACAAACTGTAATGAAATTATTTTATTTAACAGAAGTTAGGTTAAGGTACATATTATAAACGAGATCATTACATTCTCCAACCAACTGTACCTGTACTTAAGAAAGCATCAAAACTACTCCAAGACTGATAGGATTGTTCTACTAGATTTTTGAACTAATTTACACCTCAATTTTGCTTTGTTTTAGGTGGCTGGGGAAGTTTCAGAAATTTACTGAGCTAGTAAGACTCATAAATAAGTATGTAATTTGTTTTGTCAGAAACAGACAGCAGGGTTGCCTTGCCTCTGGAGTCAGTGCTTTGTGTCTCATCTGGGGATGTTCATTCCCAATGAATTCCACTGGAGCTGGAATAGCTCCAGAGGTGCTGGTCACCTTTTGTGCCTGGGCAAGGGCAGGAAGTCGTGCTCCTTCACGATCTCCTGCTGTAGCTTGGTGCTGCAGCAGCCAGAGAGATGCTGGCACAGTCAGGAGCCTGGGTGGCTCTCAAGCTGTGGCTCCTGCGTTCTGCTTGCTTGGGCAGGCTGAGCCTCTGGAGCTCTGACTGCAGAGCCAAACCAGGGCTTTGCTCCACAGAGCCACAAAGGATCTAACTCTGTCAAGAAGATGTTATTTACAGACAGGGCAAATATGTAGAAATAAAAGGGCCTCGAATGAACTGTAATCAACTTCTTTTCACTACTTGTACTGGCTTTATAATAAAATTGCCAGGTTTACAGATAAATTTTTCCTTTGTAGAGAAGCCTGGAAAATTCTGTTAGCAGAAGAGTGACCTCCTTTAGAGTTTATGAGATTGAAAAACCTTACATAAACTATACTTCACTCCACAATAGCTCATTATATTTCAATTTTATTTAATTTAAAGCAGTGTGGTTTATAATCAATGAAGTTCCTTCGCTGAAGAGAAGGAGATTTTAGCTTCAGAACAAATACACAGCATTTTTTCATTTCCTTAATCTTGTTCTGTAGGTGGTCAGTTCCAACTGCTGCATTTGGCACTGGAAATCTGTCTAGTTTAAAGCCAAGTAAAACAGGCAGAGAATAGCTAAATTGAAAAATTGAATTTAATATGCTAAGTATTATGCTGCAGTTTACATAATATCAGTGTTCCCTAGAGTTATATATTATTGTTGTAGTGTTCTTTGACACAGATTGCTATGAACCAGAAGCGATTAAAGGCCAGGTAGAAACATTAGGTTTGCTCTTGGGGAAAACAATATTGGAACATGGTATAAAATTAATGTGGCTGAGGAAGATGCTACTACAGAATGATGCAGTGACAGAGGCTCCATGTGGTTGGGCAGAATTGTGGCTAGTGGGACCATAACTCAAAATTTGAAACAATAATATGGGGATTGCAAGAGCCCCCTGCTCTTTCCTCACTACTGACACTTAGTTTACTACTGATTGAACTCTTTAACGTCCTTTGCAGGTGAAAGAGAGAAGTGTTTGGATAAGGTCCACCACTTTTAATGTTGTCACTTCTGAGGAATTTGAGAATGCAGTGACAGAGCTGTATTCCCTAGCCTCTAGTCCAACACACATTTTGGGGTGATGTCCCAAACGAAGCAGGCAGGCAGAGCAGCACAACACTCAGCTGTTCCCGTGGCAAAGACACCATCACCCTTCCCTGCAGTGCTGCACTTGCTGCTCTTCAGGACCTGAACATTTCTCAGTCTGGTGCTGGTGGCAGCCTGAGGACTTCCTTGCCCTTATGAGTTCTGCAGAACATGTCACAGAGAGAGCTGCAAAGTGCCTTTGGTAGAACAAGCCCTGGGACACATTTCAGTGCCTTTGGATGGCCAGGCCCTTGCATGGAGAAACCCACAGTGACCCACTGACTCCAATACAACCAACAGTGGTGCCTCCAGGAGCTGAGAACCCAGCCTAGACCTTCCACCTTTTTCATCTCTCTTTAACATTCAGCAGTCTTTCCATGGACAAGCTGTTTGGTTTGTGTACTCTAGCAGGTGAGCTCTCACTGACTAATTCTCATCAAAAGATGTGCATTTTGAAACTGTGTTTTTTGTGCTACTTTGTTGCTTAGCAGTGACCCTGTATCTAAAGCATTGGCACCCATCTAGGGAAACTCCCATTTTCAAGAAAAAGCTCCAAAGCTTTTCTCACTGCAAAGGTTGCAGCTTTGAGGGAATTTTCTCCCCCTGAGCCTGGGCAACAATAAGCCTAACATGGGTTTAATGGGAAAATGGCACTCTGGCCCCATTTCTAAGGAGAGTTTTGTGTGGTTCATTCCTGGAGTCTGGATGTCTGCCTTACAGATCATAGTCACAAACTGTTTAGAAAGTTCATAAACTGGAAGAAAGCACAAGATGAATGCAAATAAGCAAATTTATCCATATTTATTATGACTAACAAGTGTTACTTTTAACTCCAAATTTATGCCACCAGAACTGTAGCATAATATTCTATATTTATGTTATCTACTTGTCAAATACGAATTTCCTTTCAAACCAAAGGTGTGAGTCCACTTTGACTTCAAAGACAAGTTCAAGAAGCATTTGAACAATGCTCCCAGGGACATGGGAATTTCTGGGGTGTCCTGCACAGGGTCAGGAGTTGAACTTGGTGGTCCTGATGAGTCCCTTCCAACCCATCATGTTCTCAGATTCTAGAAAAAATTCTCTCCATGAGAATTCAATGAGAGGAAAATGGGGCCTAAGTTTGCTATTTCACCAGAACCATTAAAATATTAAATGCTATAATGCTTTTATATTTTTGACATCTAAGCAGAATAAGTAGATGAGCAAATAATTTTTTCAGTTAGCTTAGAAAAATGCTTGTCTTCTTAATTCCTGAAATGACAGCTATGCAGTTCTATTTTCATTTTATCCACCACTTCTAATTTCAGAATTGAGTACTACTTTCTCAACTGCCTGTAACTTCTGTGGTCACTTATTCCACTGCAAAAAGGGTAGAAAAGACACTACTCAGTGCTGTTTAATCCTTAAACTGCCTATATTGAATTCTTGCCTTTTGAAAACTGATATTTATTTTACTCTATCTGTGCAGTCACAGATATTTTCTAATTTTATATATATATTTATATATTTTCTATATTTTCTAATGAATATAGCCACAGAGAGGAAGAAAATTATGGCTCTATTTAAGGATAAAAAATTATGAAAATTCATCATTATTTATTATTCAGTAGTCCCCGTACTGAATAAACAGTGTTGTCCACATTCAGTAAAATTCTAACAAGAAGCCTGCCTCGGAGACTGGGAAAATTATCATCCTAAAAAGTAACTTATATCTCCAGAAATCAGCAGACTCTTGAAATAGAAGCACCAGCAGTAGTAGCACCTGCAGAGCAGTATTTATCAGGCCTCTCTCCCCTGCCCTGAATCAAATGATTTTGGAATTAAAGCTTGAAAAATGATAAGTTGCAATGTTTAGGAAAAGATAAATCACTGCAGAACAGGTATTGACCTGAAATAATGAGAACAAAGAAAGATATTCAGAATAGTTTTACTGCACCAAATTCACATTAGCTGATTGGCCATTCATAAATATTTATGACAGAAATTGTACAGATATGTAATGCAGGGGTGGGGCTGGAGAGAAAGAGATGATGAGATTTATGTGTGGGACAGGACAGGCTTGTTCCTGCTATTCTGTCTGTGAACCTTTCCAAAAGGGGGAACCCTCTTACTGATGGCAGTAATTGAATATAGTAAGAGCTGTCCCTGGCCCACACAGGGTTTCATTTCATGCAAAGCTGAACAGGCTGGGGCAGGGTTTGAAAGGGTCATTACAGAGGGTGCATTAACTTCTGAGTTTCTCACCATGATAGGTCATGGAGAACATGGGACAAGAGAAGGAGCAGGTAAAAGCAAGTAGATACACTCCAGCTCATAAATTCAGTACATTTGTATACCAAAGTGGGCATGGAAGAAGCTATAAAACACAATTTCACTAAAATTAATAAATATTTGAAATTTATTTTTATAATTATCATTATTAATAATTAATTAATACATTTATTCCCTTTGCAGTCACATTTCTGGTGCTCTTACAGTAAGTTAATTCACCTTTTGTGGATTTGATCACAAACATTGATTATTTGGAATGACTGTTCCTATTGTCAAGGCCAACCATATAAATTTGAAATTGCTCAACCACTACGTTATCAAAAATGGATTGGTGTCATTCTTTGTTTCATTTTATGTTTCAAATTAGGGTTTTCTGCATCAGATTTAGGTATATATTTTCTTGCTTCTGTTTCATGAAAACTGAGCTCATATGGAGCTCATCATCAACCAAAACCCCCACATCCCCTTCAGGGCTGCACTCAGCCTCTTGTCCCCCAGCCCATGAGCACATCCAGGGTTACACCAGCCCAGGTGCAGAATCCAGCATAACTCTCAGCAGAAATCGCTTTCCATAGAAATAAGCAAAGAGTTATATCAAATATATATCTTCATTATTTTACACTGAACAAATCATGGTGAAAACATCTTCCCAAGCTGTGGGAGAAGAGAGAATGAAACTTACTGTGAGAATTTTGGATCCCAGCTCCCTGCAAGCTGAGCATACCTGTTAGCTGCTGCTTCCAGATAGTTGTTGATGAACTGGTGTTGTCTCATCCTTATCCTGACATCTGTAATTCCTTTCTGCCCGGATAAACCGTCTCGTTCTTTGTTCAGCTTTCCTAAAAAAATATACAAAGCAAAGCTATTCTTCTAAGTTAGTCAATGGATATGCTATGATAATGTGTTTAAAATTCACTGTAAGCCATTTTGTTGATGTCAGTATTATGAGATACCCTATAAATTGTATTGTATTGTAAATCTGTCCAGTGGATCAATACATGCTATGAAGTACCAAACTAATTTATCTCCCTTTCTTCTTAAATTAAAACCTAAGTGGTCTGAGACTAGATTATTTATTGAAAACAATTTTTAAAGAGAATATTTCTTTTTTGCATGAAATAAAAAAAAAAAAGGAATCAAGAATGACAGGCAGACATCAGAGATATCTGAAAGATTAACAATAATTTACTCTTTCTCTAACCATATCAGATGACGATTTTACAGTAACAGAAGGAATATGTGAGGGAAGAAGGGAGATCGATGCTATGGCACACAGATATTCTGGGTGTCAGGTACTTGATCTCCCCGTGTGTTAATGCTGAGACACTGCTGGCAGGCCAGGCCAGGAGCTGATGCCATAATGGAAAGGTTGCACTGTTCTATCCCAGTCACGATCTCTGTGCATTTCTACACATGCTATCCTGCCTGAATTGCAGTGCAGGCTGAGCTCACCCAGCTGGCCAGCCCTGCTCTCACAGCAGTGCCTGTAAGATGCTCCTACTGATTGTTCAGCTGCTTTAAAAAGACATTAATTTAACATTTGGTAAATTAATCAAGTAGTATGGACATGTGTTGCTTCTCTTTGTACCTTCTTAGTCTGAGAGAATTCACTAAGACCAGGAATGTTTAAACATTTTGTACCAAAATTTGATATCTTATTAACTTCAAGGTGGGGGCTGAGGTGTCTCCTGGTGGAATGCAAGTGAACTCTTTTGCTGCTTAAATGCAGAATGCATTTGTCAGGTCAATTTAGGGATACTGACAATTCCATAGTCAAATATCTGCCTGCAATCTTTTAACTGCCACAGGTACAACCTCCTGTGCTGTAAGCACAGTCACTTAGACTTACCAGACAAAATATTTATAAACATTTGAACTATAGTCACTGTATTAGACCAAAAGCTGCAGCTAGATTGGACCTTGGATTGGCATGCTACTGCTACATCTTGCTGAAAGGAAAAAATTATCTTTGGGAGCTCTCTTTTTAAACAGCTGTTTTCAGATCTCTCAAATTGGGTGTTTGCCCCAGAAGTAATTTGAATTACCTAAACCATTTGCAATTTCTCTGGCAGCACTGTGATAAACGTATGATTCTTGCTAAGTCATAGGATACAATGTTTATCCTGAGATGTCTTGCACTTTCCATTTCAGAAAATCAGATCATTGTTTGCTGGCATTTGAACCGAACATGGAGTCCTAATTTATGCCAGGAAAGTACTGAATTTGGTTATTAAATGAGAGGGTGCCTGGATGGTTCTTACTTACATATATATGCACATATTCAAAGCAAAGTGCACTTAAAAAAATAAATCACATTTAATCTTTTTTCCTGGAGTTGCAAGTGGGTGGGAAAATGATTGTAGTCTTCACAGTCCTTCCTTAAGTGCACAAGCAACAGCAAATTAATTGTGAAGAGTCAAGTATTCAGGTTACTGTGTCCTATTCTTTCAGCTTATTTTTATTTCCATGGTTATGAGCTAGGAATTATCTTTTCCTGTTCCTTCTCTTACACAACTATGTTGTTTCTCCAGGCTGTGCTTAATCTATTATTTTTCTGCTGAAACATCTATGATCACATCTGTCATACTCTGTCATATCTCCCTTCTTCCATTGCTGCAAGATCTCCATCTCTGGTTTCCCTAAATTTCAAAGTCCTCTATCCAAATCATTTAATTAAACTTGTATTTAAAACATGTCCCTCAGCAATTTTGGCTTGATCAACTTGACCACTCTGAACCATCAATCACTCTTGTTTTATCAAACCAGGTTCAAGCTTTCAACCTTTATCTTAAGACATCTTAATTCTTTCTTTCTGCAATGTGTCTGTTTCAGTCCCCCAGACTGAGATTTATTAAAAGTATTTGGGCATTTTAAGATGAAAGAATGCATCTGAGTGAATATTCAAAAGCAGCAAGTACCCAATTCCCACTGGGAGCCACAGCCATTCATTCTCCTTGTCAGGATGATCCACAGCCCAGCCTTGCAGGCTCCTTCCACACCCTCATCCTGTCTCCCTTTCCCTCCTGACAGAGCCAACTTCCTTCCCCTTTGTCCTAAACAAAATTCAGGGCCATCCAGTCTGTGGAGAAGGTTTGCAGCAATTTGGAACACTGCTCCACCAAACAGTCTCTTCCATTGCAAACACAAGGTTTTTTAGGTTTTTCCAATTAACCATAGCTGAAGAGGTGTAAATGATGAGCAGGTTATAAATCCAGAGAGATTGTTACAGATTGATAATGGCACTTAATTCCAACAAGGACCTAGGGCTAAGTGGGGGAGCCTCTTATTTTATGTGTTTTTCTTTGAAAATCTTTTTGTGTCAATCTGGAATGAAACTGTGCCAAAATTTTTGGCAAAAATGGGACTTTGGCCAAATGTTCATGCTTGACTCAAGAAATTCAGGTTTTCCATCTTTTATTCTCATCTTCCAGGAAGCCTATTTTAAAGTTTCAAAATAATCCTGTGAACCTTCATCAAAGTTAATATTGTTCCCAAAATGTTCCATTTTTGGCACAATTTCAGTTAGAGCAGAAAATTTTCATTGAAAAAATGACTTGTTCCATAAATGTCATTCCATTCATTAAGTACATATGTAACAGTAGCTGAATTAGGTCTCTGTTTGCATACATCAAGTAATCTGAAATATTATGTCATCTAAAATATTATTAATATATTAAATAGAGCTTAAGGGTTGATTGTGTAACAATGTCATAAATTTTGCTAACCATTGATCTTAACTTGATGCTCATTATAACACATCTGTGAAAAAAAAACTAATTGAGACATCAGTAAATGGTCAGAACTCAAATTAAAAACATTAGCAAACAAAAAAAAAAAAAGAAAGCATTTTAATTAACATAGAATAATGCATTAGTATGAGTGGCAAATGAAATTACTCTCCAAGTCCTAACACACTTTTTAAATTTGAACCCATAACAGCATTATTTATCAAATTAATTAATTTTCTATTCATAGAAACATCAACTATTAAGTAACACATGAAGACCCAAAAATAGTTTAACACAAGGGTTTAGGTCACCAGCATCCTGTAAACAGGAACAGTTTCAATTAATATAAATACACTATATTTATGGTAAAAATATATATAACCTTTTTGAGGTTTTGTACTTATCTGATTTTTTTGCTAGCTCATATAAAAGTAGTCAAGTCTTCTCCCTCTTTGTCTGGCCATGTGAAGAAATAATGGATGTTTTCCAGACAGTTACCAAAATAAAATATATTCATGAGCAAATTTCTTCCCTGTGGTCTCTCTGGATGGCAGCTTGGCCTTCCCCTGGCACCAGTCATGCCCCTGTCTTCAGCAAATTCTGGATCATTTTATATTTCTCTTTTTGTAGAAACTTAAACACTAATACTATTTTTAGAACTTTTTCAAACCATAACCTAAAGTTTGAGATCTGAAGTACAGTTCAGAAAGTCACTTTAGGCTATGGAAACCTGTATCTGATATGCTGGCAAAGGAAAGATACAAAAGAGGTGTTCAAGAGCTTGTACTTGTCATAATTTTTACCACTACACATATACATTTATAAATATTGAAAAAATCAAGTCACTTTTATATCACTCGGCCACTTAACTATGAGCACTCAACAGTTTCAGCTTGGATAGCTATCCAAAATAGATGAATTACCTTCTTGGTTATGCAAAATAAGCTCAGGTTATACAAAATAGGTGCAAAGGTCTCAGAAAAACATTTTCTTTAGTAAGCATTAGGATTTTGTACTTCAGTTCTGGCTCAGGAGAGAAACAAAAAGTGAAGGAAACACTTTAAAATAAACGTGAAGGATTTGTTTAACAACACACAATTTCTGTTTGGGTTTCAGTTTTGGTGAAACACTGGACTGACTAATTTTCATTGCTTGGGCATACACACACTATATACATAAATATACCAAACCTCAGATGAACACACAATGTGTCTGCCAGCACTGAGATCTTAACAGACCTGCCAAGTCTTAAGCAATTTGCATCAAACCTGAGGGACCTGGCATGACTTTGCCCTGCTCCTGATGCCTTCAAGTCACAGTGCTGGCAGGCCCTGCCTTTCTGCTGCTCTGAGACCGTGCTGGGCACAGCTCCTCACATCTGCTCCTGTGGCTGCATCACCTGCTGAGCTCTGGGGAATCTCCTGTGCTGGGGTAAAAGGTGCACAGAGATAGAGATGTGTGTCACTGTCACCACCCCCGTGTCCCTGAGATGCTGCACCAACAGCCCACAAGCACCCTGCAGAATCAAACCCCACAGAGAGGTAATGATCAGCTAAAAAACTGAAAACGCTTTCTGAAGTATATTGTAAAGTAAAATATAACCCTCTGTTCCCCCAGTCAGTCTAACTTGATCATGTGCTATTTCAGTTCAAATGTGACTGGAACTAGAGTCCACGTCATTTTGCAGAACACAGTCTGTTGCTGATGTAAACAATGTCATGTTTAAAACACAGAAAAGACCAACCAAAGTCTTCAGAAATCTGGCATAAATAAAAGAGAATGTTTGTCCTTTTGACCATTGCTGATATGGTTTCAATTCCAACAGCTTCTTTATATATTAGGAACATGCCATTCTATGTAGCATGGTGAGTAATCAAGTGTGTTTGTTGTGGAGTCCTTATAATCAGTGGAACTCCAGTAGGTGCAAGGCTCAGGTCTTTGCTTTGGGTCTGTCAGAGTGTAAAGTGTAGCTGAATAAGAATGATGAGTTTTAATTTCTGTTTTCCATTCATTTTGCATAAGCTTAAGAGAATCTTAAGGTGAATCAGGCCCTTTGAGCAATGTATAACTTACATGATCTCCAGGAAAGATATTTTCATGTAGGAACTTAGGTCAGCTGAAAACTTATTAATGCAATTCCTGTTGACACATGGTAGAATTCCAGCTGTCAAGCTGAAAAAACATAATTTTATGATTTCTACAGTTGCTGCACTGCAAGAGGTTTATATCTATTAGTGAAAGTGCAGATACATGTGTGTATATAATAAACTGAAAATAGGCTACCTACTCCACCATTTTCAAAAGAACTAATCAAGCAGTACAAAGAAAATAAATGTAAATAAAATATTGATTAAGAACTAAAAGGATTCTAATTATATTACTTCCAGAAATAATTTAATTTAACCTGAACAGACAACTGGGAGCAGACAGTTTTCCTTAGAATTTTTAAATTGCTAATTAAAATTTCTAGGAGGATATTCAAGTTTAGTGCCTGAATTTTAAAGATAAATAATGTATGCTTCATTTCATTATGAATTGATCAAGGTTTATGTTGTGCCAGAATGTAAAATTGTATGTACATTCTTTTAAAAATAATCAGATAACATGGATGCCGTACATAATATACTGTGGGTACAGAGTAGTTTTTAATTAAGAAAATTTTAACATTGGAATGTGATTCTGGTTATGTCTATTACAAGTTCTCTTATAGATTTAAATCTGCATTGTTTATGGAATTGTTGGGAGATAAATGGTGTTTTGGTAGGATAGAAGCTCTTATCAAAGAGCACCCTTTGTATGCCCATTCCCACTGACTGGCAACTTTATTATTTATTAGAAGAGCGATGTTCTTTATTCTCTGCCATAGACTTTGATCTAAAGTTGAGGGAAGTAAGTGAGAATTACTCATCTCTATAATTTTGTATAGAGTTTGACTTTCAATGTTGTTTCCTGCTTTGCACTGCATTTTTTATTAGATTTCTGATTACTTACATACACTGCCAAATGGAATGGGACTGCAATAATAAAGATGCACAATATTTCAAAGATTTCTCTGAAAAAAGTTCAGCGTATGAAATTCTTCTTCACACTATTGAATTGAACTTCTTTCACCCTCTGCAGATGTAGAGGGGAAGAAAACTGTCAAATTAAAGCAGAAAGGATGCTATAGAGCTTCCTGACCAAACCCTCAAGAGAAAATAGGAGAATAATAAACCTCTATGCTATCTCCTAACACCAGATTTCAGAGCAGTAGCAGGGTGTCCTCTTCATGCTAAAGTTAGGGAGGGGAAAAGATGCAGAACTGCCCTGAACAAACAATCTGTGGCACAGAGGACTCGTGCACCCTTGGCCAGTGCTTCCACTGGCTGCTATGACCAGGCAGTCACAGAGCCCCTGACCCACCATCTGTATGCATTTTGAAACTGTTTCCATAAAAATTGCAAATCCATGTGTATGCTACAAGGGACAGTTTCCCTGGGCAGTCCCTGTAAATTCTGACAGAGCTTCAAGCAATTTTTCAAATAACCTGAAGAGTAGATTTGGGTGCAACTTAAAGTAGGAAATTCAGAAAAATAGAGAGAAATCCTGTCAGAGCCCCAGTAACTTGCAGCACAGTTTTGTGTATTGTTAGACACAAAGCAAAGCAGTGCTGTGAGTCCTGCAGTCTAGGAAAAGCTTTGGTCTGGGCTCACTTCCCTCGACACCAGGAACAGACATCTGAGGTAACCAGACTTCACAACAGAGCTGCTTCTGCAACCCATACAATCCTGCACACACAGTACCTCTGTGAGAGCAAGCCTTTGAAAACGAAACTCCTTTGCTCTGTGTGGGCACCAAAGATGCAAATCTGGTGGGTCAGGATCTGAAGGCCATCTCCTCAGCTGCCCTCCCTACACCTTAATGCTTCCTTGGCACTTTGAAGTGGCTGCACTGCAGATGCTCTGGAAGCTCTCTCAGGATGAAAGGCAACAGGAAACTAAAGATGGCAATGGTAATCCTAATGCTGGGACAAACAAGGGACTAAGAGGAGCTGCAGTAATATTCCCCATTAATCATTCCACTGGTTACACCCCCTGAGAAAGGCATGTCTATGCATTTGCACAAATGCACGAGCATCCAAGGGCTGTGGAGGCAGGCAGAGCTCACTACAGCTGCTGTGTATCCAGTGCTGCCACACGAGCAGAGGAGGAAGACATTGAAGCATAAAGTGTAAGCTAAAGGGAGTGTCTGAGCTGCTCTGTGTCCCTTGATGAATGGAGAGGCAGAGGTGACATTCACAAATGCAAGTTATATTTCTGCCGTTTTCATTTCTTGACCCTGTCTCTAAAGCCATCCTTTCCCTGTCCAGCACACAGGAAGAAGACACAGGACACAGACAGGTAACTGCTCTGGCCTCTCTTTGGTGTGCCTCAGTTAGCCTTCTCTATTAGCCTTTGCCTCCTCCATCCAAGCTTTAAATGCATAAAACCAGGATTCATAAAAACATAGGAGATATTTCTCATGCTTCATTGTGTGGAATTTCATTAAGAAAAATTTTATTCCTGCAAGTCGCGTTTATCAATGCAAAATGAATATTGCTGTAAACTGATCTTAGCCTAATTCAGTATCTTGCTTTCAATTAAAAGCAAAGTCAGTTGGGCACTTAAATGTTTCCTTGGATCTGAACAACAGTGGTATAGTTTCCACTCTAACATTACAAGTTACTTGGTCATTTACAACATTTTTCCCCCCAAGTATTTTACTTTCTCCACTGTTAGAACAGGAAAATTATGCTCTATCAGGTGTTGTGAGGATGAATAAATCTGAAATGTGAGATGTTTGGATCCCTCAGTTAACCAGGCCACATGAGTAGGTGAGACAGATGGTGACTGCAATAAATGAGGACTGTAGTACTTCAAGGAGTGTTCAGCAGTAAAGGATAAAATGCCATTTCCTTTTTGCCCTTTGAACCTGATCAACTACAGCATGAAGAATATTCAGAGGGGTTTGAAACATATACTCCTACTTAAACAAAAGAACTTCAAACATGACTGTCATACCCCTAGAGACAACCTACAGCTAATACAATCACACAGTTAAATTTTTATCTGTCTGAATGGAAAATAAAAGTGATCTAAATATTGGTATATTTTACTCTAAAGCAAGTGTGTTCAGGATCAAAAATGTGCCTCCAAGGGATAACGAAATAAACCCCCACAGTTTTATCAGAGTGCAAAGTGCATGGAACATAATTTATAAAAATATCCCAGTGTATTTATCAGTCTATTCCATTTGTTTTGTAATTTTGAATAAAGATAATTTCTTATTTAGTTCCTGATTCTGTACCATCATTAAGAGAGGATGATGAATATGTATTTTTGCAATTTCCTTTGAAATCTGCACAGAAAGCAGGAGTGAACCCTAAATCCAGATAAATCACTGCAAAGACTCAGTGGCTGACAAGTATGTCTTGCCTGAATGTGCCCAGTTGCTTGCACATGTGTGTGCTCATTCCTGTGCTTGACAAGGAATCATCTTAACAGCACAGAGATGACAGCCTTTAAACTGTGACCCAGATGTGAGCTTTCCATAGAGGCATTTAATTTCAAGAGCTTCTTTTTAAGGTGAAGAGAGCATGGCTGCTAAAAGAAAAAAGAGGAAAAAATGATATGGACAACATCAGTGGGGGAATATATATCCTATATTTCCTGACATTTGTCATAAGGTTTCAGTGCTTTACTGTGAGCTGGATGGATTCTACAAAGAAAGCTGGATGAATGCTACAGACAGACCTTTTTGTTAAAACCATTTCTCTCCACCATATCAGCTGTTTGGCTGTTTTCTGTCTAAAAGTAGCTTAATGACAGATTTAGTGTTGTCAAAGCGATGAAAGCGAATCAGACTCATGAGGGGCAGCACAGACACTCAGGTGAGGGTTTTATCCAAACCTCACCTTTTTCTGTGCAGCACATGCTCTGTATTTCCTCTTTCTCAGCTCAGCCACACTGCTGAGGTGGTTCAAGCTTAGGAAGAGACATTGCTATCCAGCAGCCACCTACACATATGGTACCCCACCTCCATTCCCAATTCAGAGCCAAGGAGGCAAGATGTATCCAACCTTCAAATTCTTTTGACTGGGACTGGGAAAAGTATAATTGCCAAGTGTGTGCCTAGAAATACTAGCAGCAGGTGTTTCCCTGTCCTCTGTAGCAAGTCTTGAGAAAATTCTCCTGTTTCCTGTTGTATGGGTAAGGTGATAGGTAGGCACCCACAAGGAAGGTGTTTGCATACTGTCACACTGAACAGAGGCTGGCCCTCAGAACAAAGAACCTTGTAGGAATACAAATCTGTCAATTCATTCATTAATTATGTCACCTAGTAAGTGAGCTGACTAGATTAAATAGAGGGAAAATATTAATCACGCTTTCCCTATTAGCATGAGGTAATGCTTGCCTTTTTCATGTAGCCCTTCAGAGAGGTGGGAGGAGAGGACTCTATGGTGCCATGGGATCATCTGTGAGCTGGAACGATACTGGGTTGAGGGAGTGGTTGTGGGATAGTCACTGGGAACTTGTGATGGTAAATATTTAGCCTAGCACACTCCTGCAGTGTCTGCAAAATCCTGAGGATGGGATCTGTGTGGAGATGACCTTGAATTTCAGAAAAATTGGTTGGAAGAGATGCAGTAAGGTGGGCAGGGAGGATACAGATGTCACCAGGCCCTCTTGCCTGAAGCAGTAATTGCTGAGGGCTTTGGAGACCAGAAAGATGCTGAAGATGCTGGGCTGAAGAGAGCAGTGGATTCAAGGGTGGGACCAGGGTGTGGTAATAAAGGAAAGTACCAGGGCACGATATTGGTGTTGATGGTGCTGGGACGATACTGGGGAGAAGAGTGGGGAAGAAAGACAGGCAGCTCCCAGGAGATGGGATTGCAGGCATGTGAAACCTGCTGTAACCCACATGGCTGCTGATGTTCTCTCTCCTACAGCATAACAGTGATGATGAAATTATCTCTTTGGATCAGACAAAATGGGTGAAAGGAGCACAGCCCTTGCACTACTGTTGATGCTGTCCCAGGGCAGACAGGAGGAAGACTGGACCAAGTCTGCTGCTCTTTCCAAGTAAAGAAGGTTCCAAATTCAGGATGGAATATGGATGACCAGTCTGCAGCCAGAACTTAGCTGAAATATTTTTTCACATTTACTTTAGTGTCCCATTAGTCCCAGTAACATGCCCTGTGAAGCACATAGCCTAAGGTGTTTGACCTCCAGTGCCTTGGGAGTGTGATTAATATTTACTAGTAGGTCTTGGCAGGTCTTTGTAAGTTAGTAGGTAGTTGGAGGTTATTTTGTAGATTAGTAGGTAGACATTACTTATTAGTAGATAATTATGCTGGTTAATAATGATGCATAATTATGGTTACATATTGAAAACCAGACTAATATTTTCTAATTGCTTAATGTAACAGAAACTATGTAAGGCATATTTCTTAAGATGATGGCAAACTCCAATACCTGAAGTCACAAAAAAATGCTCATGAATGAGCGGGTTATCAGAACAATGTTTGAAAAAACATACAGAGCCTAATCTCAAACAGGTTTATGGATCACGGAAAACTAGAGTTTATTCAGACACTATTTCTGAATCCAAAATCCACTGACATTCTGTGAATAAATTATTCATAAATTATCCACCTGGCCCTGGCAGGATGGATTTGGTCATAGTTTTGCCATTTCAACTGTTTGTGTTTTCCTTTCTGCTGGTGAATTTCAACTGCCCTTATGGCATGTTCTGAGATTTTCAGCTTCATGCAGCAACTTGAGGTCTGATTTCCACCGATGGAGTTAGAGGGGCAGAGGGATTTCTCAAGCAAGAATTCTACCTGGGTGAGCAGAGTAAAACTCCTGTCTGTCAGTGCTCTTCTGCTCTGCACAGCTGTGCTGTACTCCTGCAGCAACTACAAACTCTTCCAAATGTTTCTGTAGTTATTTACTTCTCTTGTGTCTTCTTCAAGCTGGAAGATTCATAGCTAAACAGAAAAACTCCCTGTATATGAGCTAAGAGGATGAGATATCATCTTCAAATGTATGAAGGCCAACCTAGATCCTTTGTTACTGACACCTGTTTTTCTTCTATATGACATCTAAAAGTATGTCCTTCTCTTTTTCTTTAATTTTTTTGGCTTTTGACTGGACTGATTACTACCTTACAGTGTGTACAACTGTTGTTACATTTTGTCATTAAATTTCCTCTATGCTCTTATCACCATATTCTATACTCAACAATTGTCAGCAAAATAAGTGAGATAAGAAGAAATTGATTTGAAAAAAAACCAAAACAAGAGAGATAGAGTATTTATGAAATAAAGGAGTGTATCAGGCAGATCTAGTAATAAAAAACTTGCATAGGAATCACTTTCTGAGTAGTCACACCCTCTTGGATGAGGGTCATTGAAGCAATTTTAGCTGCCACATTTCACACTAGGGCATTACAATGAAACTGAATTCTCCACTATGCCTGAATTATGAAACAATAGAATTATATTCTATGAGGATTATTTGTATGCAGCATCTGTGTGACTAAAATTCTTATTTGCCAAGAGATTTTAATGTTTTCTAATTAATCTTTGTCTTCTGTTTGTAAGAGTTGTTACAATCCAAGCTATTCAAATCACTTCACAAATCTTAAGACCGGTGAAAAACATCAAATTAATTTAATCTTTTATTTTTGCTCCTATGACATTGCTATGATATCATAATCTAATGATGAGTCCCCGAAACATGAGTCTTGTTCTTTATCCACAACAATGAAAGATTAACTCTAGTGCTACCTTATGTACATTGAATTTAGGGTATTTATAGCCCTGCTGCTCTTAATACATAAACCGTTTTCAATGTTAAACTCTGAAACCCTGGCTAGAGAAGAAAAGTAAAATCTAATGTCTGGATAAGAATCTGATTCAAAGTTTGTAGAAGACCACAGACTACCTTTCAGGGATTTCAGATAGTTCAGTACTCAGTTTCAGAGTCCTGTCAGAGAAAAGTCATGGACACTAACTGGTGTTTGTATGTGCCACTAATTGAACAGATCAGGTACAGAGAAATCATTAATTTTTCTTTTTTTTACTCTTAAAATCACATTAATCAGCCATTGATTTTTGTTCTCTTTCTGTTATACCGAAGCAAATAATGATGAGGAAGCCCATACACATAACATCTTCTACAACATATTAGTTGTTAATATTTTTAATTCATTGTAATCAGGTAATCTCCCCAATTTCTGTGTCTTATTGTTGTGGAACATGGAACCATGAACATCTCATTCTTGCTGAAAAAAAGTATCCTGGCCTAAAAAAGGCCAAGCTGGGTGACTTGCTTGGCAGAAGAGACTAACATTAAAAGTGAGGGTTAATTGCTGATATGAAGGTTATAGAAGCCTTTTAGAATATTTCAGAACTGCCTACTATCTGAATAATTGTTGCAAAAAACTCAGCTTGTTGGAAAACTATATCTAACTTGCATCTCTGACATAAAACCACACAAAAAAGACAAATTAAAATATTCAAAGTATTATCACAACTTAGTGTAATCTGCAGAAACAGGAATGTTATGTGGTCTTGTGGGGCTTTGACTGCAGTATAATTGAAATCTGATTACTCCGAAATAGGACACTGCAGCCTATTTGATAGTATTAATTAAATGAAAACCTCTGGTGTAAAGGGGCAATTTTGAGTTCTTTCAACACATCTGAGAAGCTCAATAATCACCACTTCAACACATTCTGGAGAGTTTAATTGTGCTGGTGGGACACAGATACATTTTTGATATATTTCTCTCTTCAGAGGGCTCAGACATTGTCTCTGAAGTCCGGACTAACCTGCACTCAGATCCAGAGTTTGTGACTTGTCCAGCCTGTCTAGACTATACAAACACAGAGCTCAGAAATCAAGCCCTCAGTGCTGGGTCCTATGGAGTTTGTGGGTACTTTGTGAGAACAAATACAATACATAACATTTCTTAACATATAAGTTGTAATTATGAATATTTTCAACACAGTAAAATGCATATGGGCTCGTGGCAAAGGTATAAAAGAAGCCCATTAATTGTCTATGATTAAAAAATAAAACCCCAAACACCTCAAATGCTTGACTTGGATGGAAGCTCCAATACACAAAGTGACCATTCCCCACTTCAGCAATGCAGCCATGCAAAAGACATCTGTGCTAGCAGCTAACAGAAAATATTGATCTATTGATTATGGCATAATGACCTGGAGAATGGAAAGGTTATTAGCCAGACTGACCTGAAAGGAGATAAACGGGTAAGTCTGCCTTTATACTTCAGCTTGGAATAGGAGTGTTCTTACAGAGGAGCTTCCATTTATGTCCACCTCCCATTGTGTGTCAAACTGGATTTCTTTCAGATTAAACAAGGCTGTTCAGGAATGCACCAGGGCACTCCAGTCACTGGTGGGTACTCAGTCCACAGGCCCAGCCTATAATCACACAAAGTCAAATATAAGTGTGGTGCTGAGTCTTTAGCACCATTATCACCAGCAAAGCCCCAGCAAGGAAAGGCTTTTGAAGCTGTTAGAGCCTGGTGGAGTTTGCTGTAGCCCTAAAATATTCCCATTAGTTTGGACCTAGAGTGCTGGGCTCAGGCCTCTCTCTGAATTTTAAATTGAATAGTCACATCCACTCCCACTTACAAAATGCCAAACATACATTTGGCTATCAAAAGCAATAGAATGAGAAGCCAGACCAGAAAAGACTTTACCTAATTGACTTATTTAAGTAAGCTGGAACTAACTAGGGATGGTTTAGCTCCAGGCAGTGGGGACTAAACATTCTAACCGCTCCAGGCCACGCCAGGTTTGTGACTGTGGGCACGACTTTTCTTGGGTTTTTTTTTTTTTTTTCTGGTCTCATCTTTTAAAGTAGAATGTTTCCAGATCTTTTTCCATAGTCAGCTGATTTTTCAATGACTTTGTTGTTCTGATTTTCCAATTGGGCTTCACAAGGACTTTTAATCAATCAGATTAATTAGAAAAATTAATGAACCTGAATTGTAATAACATTTAACCAAGCTCTATGAGTACAGTGCTCTCTGGTCCCAAATGACTGTCTCATGCAAAGATCACAGTCCACTGAATGTCATTTTATTACCAACTATAGACAGTAGAAGTTTGTTAGCTTTACTAATCAAGCACACCAAGCACATATCAAAATCTCTTTTTAATGAACAAAACAAAAGAGTCTCTTGACTGAAGTCAGTCTGTAACTATCACATAGACTGAGGCATTAAACTTCAAAATACAGTGATGGGTGCAATTTAAATGTTCCATGTTATCACGCAAGAGACATCCAATTACTGTCTCTTTCAAAATGTTAAATTAATATCTATTCAAGTTTTAGAAATATTGGGGAACATGATTCATAGAAATTTTTATTCAGAGTGGAATATGTGGCATACATAGAGTAGTTGAAATCCTTATATGCACAGGTATATTTATAGATGCAGGGAGAAAGAAAAAGGAATCCCCTCTCTGGCAAATGAACTGCACCTTTGTGAGAAAAAACATATCTGCTGTCTTGTAGATTTTTGATACATAAAAACACCTTTAGAACAACCATAAAATAAACCAAAGATTAAAATCTTTGGAAGTCTGTTTGGGATAGTTAGAAGCATTGCTACATTATTTACAGACATAGAAAAGAATTCAGTGCAGGCATAACCAAATAATCTGCTGCTGGGCTCAGATTCCTGCACTCCTGTGCAATAGCTTCATTTGAAGGCCACAGTTTCCATAACAATGGCACTTGGAGAAGCCTAATTTACACATTGCCACTGTGACACATTGTGTTATTCCTTGGAACACCAGGGTGCACTGCTCATGTCACATTACATTTGTGACACAATTAAAGTCACTGGCTGAGTCTGACACAGTTTTATATGATTGTCACACAGTAGATTGTGTACTGAATGATCTAAAAAGGGATAAGGGGAAAAAAATAGTCCCAAAGCTGGCCTGGGCCTGGGAGTGAAATAGGTGTTAAAGGTTAACTTTGTAACTATGATATGTACATGTATATTGTCTATATACCAACATACTTAGAAAAAAGAAATTATGTCTGAGCATATGGCTTGTTACAAAGAGGTTTTTTAAGTCTTCCCCATTTGCCTGTTGCAAATGTTACCCTCACAGCACTCTTTCCTTGGAGTCCCTTAAAGACACAAATTAACAAACAGCCAAGTGTAATCTGGCAGCATAAAGAAAGTGAATTACCACTAAATATTAGACAAAACTGCCAATCTCATGTTTGCTGTTCATGGCATTTGAAGTGACGCTGGCCACACTACTATATTTTCATATAGTCAAATTTTAAACCTCAGCTGTACTGTAGTGTATTTTAGAGGAAAGCTCTCTATGCAATTAACATTCCCCAAGGAATAAATCAAAACATCTCTGCAGTAGCACATCCTAAACAATGATTACCCAGGGAAGCAAAGGTCCATAGCTTAGGCACTTTCATGATATATCACCAGAAAATGATCTATTAAGAAAATCTCTTCTCATTTAGAATTATTTTTTTAATGTCACCTTCTGAGGTGCAAAAACATTTTACCAAACACTAATGTAAAATTCTTTGAGGCAGTATTATGCCAAGTTCAAATAAAAAAAGGATTTTAGGAATAGTACCTAATTAACAATTACTAATACCTAATTAATTACTATGACAGTGTCAAGGATAGCTTTGATCCAGCCAGAGAGCTGAACAGTTCCTTTGACAAAATCCAGAGACCATCACAATGCTTTATGAAACATGTGATTTAGATGGAGAAGTTGTTATCTGGCATAAAACAAACTTCTGAAATTTAATCCTTGCTCAGCTGAAACAGTTCAGAATTTGACATTGATGTCAGCACAACAGAAATTTTATTTCTAATGCATATGTGACAAAAGAATCTCTTTTTCCTTTGTATACAAAATAAAGCAGAGATTTTGCCAGTTTTTACTTTACAGATACAATTCACACCATTTCTATCATACTTAGTTGACTGAAAGAATATACACATTTTCATAGGGGACAAACTAAAAAGTACAAGTCACTGAGTTTTTTGGGTTTTTTGTATTATTAGGACTACTTAGAATATTTTGTTACTACTTCTGTAATACAGAGATTAATACATGAAGATATGCCACTGCTTGGTCTTAAAATAGTACCGATTCTTAATTTTTGATAGTGAGAAAGTCAAATTTAAAATGCTGGCTGATGAAAATTCTAAATTGATAAAGAGTAATTGATCCCTTTGGACACAAGACAAAATACTTAATTTATGCATTTCAGACTGCTGAAGAATAAAATTCTTCAAGGCAAATATAATGAAAGATTGTTGATAGAAAGTTGAGGATTTGAACAGAAGTTTCATGATACTGACGCCGAGCCTAACTTGAAATCATATGTTAGCTTCCTTTTCTGTATGAAAACTGCATTTTATAGCCATTTATTTCTACTGAAATAGATACAACTGTGTACTTTGTGAGAATTTACTTTTCATATGTTTTGTGGCTGATCAGAAAGAGATCCATCCTAGAAGTTTAATTTATAAAGTTGATTGAAATAGGAGCAGTGACTTATGTATATCCACATTTCTTGTGCTCTGTATACCTTGAAACTGTGCCAGGCACGCCCCTGGCTGCTTTGGCTCCCCTCCCCATGAGCCCAGCGTGGCCATCCCTGAGTTAGGGCTAAGCCAGGCCAGTTCCATGCACACAGCACAGTCTCACACAGATGGGCCAGTTGGAAGCAATAAATCTCTACTCAGGAAAAAAGTATTGGAAGGAATTCAAATATTGGAGGCAATAGATCTTCTTGCACTCAGGCTGCACTTGAGCTAATAACTATGGACAGAGCTTAGTAGATTGGAGAGGGTGGTTGGAGAAAGGCAATCTGCTTCAGGAAAAATATGGATGAGTGGAGCATGGATACAAGAGTGTGTGAGAGCCTCTGCATTACATTCCCCAGCACTGCCTGCTCCAGGTGACACCACACAAAACCACCTGCATCTGCACACTTGATATTCAGCCACTAAAATCAATGCTCGAATTTAACTCCACAGGGAAATCATGGGTGATGCAGGAATCTTATGAGAATTGCTGAGTTAGGTGAAGTTTAGCAACTGTAGCCAGTTTTACAGTGCTTCCATTTTTAGATATAACACTTGTCAAGTAATCCCAAACCATAAAACTCAAGTTGTATAATAGAGATTAAGCAATATGGAAAATAAACTAAGTACTCAGCTCATGTCTTGTCGGTGTTGCAGTTGTTGGAGGTAGCAGGTTGTAGGATCAGCTATTTGGCCTGTCCCTTTTTTAAAGTAGTAAAATATGCTGTCACATTAGAAATGATGAATCAGTTGATTATAACTGATCAAACAGTAAGCAAAATTAATAATATTTTTTATTAAAATGGTGTGTTTCCAACACAGGCCTTTGTTTTAAAAAGGATCCGAATCAATGTTACTCTTCTGAGTTTCAAAGACCAAATGCTCTTATTGTTCTTTTTGCAATGAATAAATACATTTTGTTTGCAGGACTGGAATTAAATATCTCATTCCTAGAATGTAATAGAGCTTATGCAAGGGGACACTTTTAACAACTTGAGTTATTTTAATATGTATGCAAATCCCTAAATCCACTGTGCTTTCTAGCTTTATAAAAGGAGATAGACTTTACAGATATTTCAACCAATTAGTGCAGATACAGGTCAAACATGTGAACCTGCAAGACAGATGTAGGAAAAATCAGGATTACATGTACTGTAAAGGCTTATCCAAGTTAATGGCTTTGTCAGAAGGAGAGCAAGTTGAAGACTGGGTTAGACATAAAACAGATCAACTCTATTAATCTAATTTAAAGGTTTTCAGAGGAAACAGAGGAACACTGATGGATTTGTTAGTAGGATACCAAATCTAAATCCCTTCCAATCCACCACTGTTATCTTAGGCTCAGTCTTTAAAAATTATTCAGCTGACTTTGGTTAAGTTTGATAATTTTGTCTTATCTTCAAAATATCTATATTTTTACAAAATTCCTAAAGTCTGCTTCCATAAACAGACAAACTGATGATGTTCCCTACAGGGAATATTCACTATGATCTATTGTTAAAAGGGTTTTTTTTTAAATGAAACTATATAAATTGGCATTTCTCCAGCAGCTGAGAATTCATGGGCTTGATAAAGAAAGGAGACAAAACAACTTTGCAAAGCTATGTAGCGTGAAAAAGGAAAGTGTTTTTCCTTCTGTTATTCCACAAAATTACTTATACAAAGTATTTTAGTATCCTCACCTGCTAGCCAGGAATAAGGGCAGTACAGATACACTGCAGAAGTGGGATCCTTGGTTGCTTGGGTTTACTGAAGGGTAAAGTACTGTTCCTGCTACGATGGTTGGTTCCTTTCCAAATGTGTGTTTTAATGTAAAGGTAGTGAAGGCAATCAGCCCGTGTTCCCTGCAGTTTTCAGTGGTGATTTACTGGGGTTTCCTTCAGGGTAATCCCTTCTTTTCTTCACTTGTTTTAGGGACTCATAGGTGAGTATTTTCAGGCCAGTCTATATAAAGCAACCAGCCTCCCTTTGATGAAGACTGAAGCAAAGATGTGTATGAGAATTCATACACAGACAGACAGAGCAGGAGGCTGGGAGTTCCTGTCTGGTGTTCAGCCCAGACTCAGAAGCCCAAAGCCAATAATGGCTCTGCTCTGCCCCTGCCATTCCAAAGCTGGTATTTAGGTCTGCCCTGAAACGCCCTCTCCAGCCAAGCCACTTCAGCCTGGAGGTAGCTGGGTTTAACTTTGGCTAGCTTGTTCACATATTAAGGTCTCATTAAACTCTAAATTATATAAGCAATGTTTCCTGGTTCTCTGTTTTAAGGAATAGTTTTCTAAGCAAAATTAATACCTCCATTTGCAAGGGATGAGGTCAACTGATATGGTACAAAAGACTGTGCTTTCAAGAGCACTTTAGCTCCATTAAGTGAGATACAGTAATAGACTGGGGAAAGCTTATGAATGATTTTCCAGTTGCATTCCTCTCACTGTCACATTTTCTCTGCCAAATCTGTGATTCTCAGAAGAGGTCTTTACTGACAAGAATCAAGTCTCACTGCAAATGACAACTGCATTTTCTCGATTTCATTAGTGTCTCCAGCCAGCCAGCAAAACTGGCCACTTTGTAGTTTGTCATAGTCTTGGAAACTAATTTAATACTGCCCTGTGAAATGACCCCTTACTAGAATGTACTGTATAACTGGCATGGCACGTGGATTTTCCATCCCAGATATGGCAGAGATCATATAATCATAGAGGAAATAGTGAGAGTAATGTCATGTCAGTCATGGAGGAGGTTATTTTAACTCAGCCAAAAATGCATTGTGTCTCCAATAGAGAGGAGCACTTTCTCTCTCCTTAGACATAAAAGAGTCACTGGTTTAAAAAGAAATCAATTATACACACCCACTGTTCATCAGTTGTCACCTCATCACAGGGTGAAAATTAGTTTTAGCAGTTCACTCGAACTGGGTGGAGGGCAGGCTGCAAGGATTTGGAAAAGCCAGGGAAAATAAAACAGATAAAGGCATTAAAAGGCAATATATGGGGCTACAATCTCACTTCAGCTGGGGAAAGTTGCTGCTGTTTGAGGGAAGAATGTTTGCAGTGGCTGTAAATGCAAAGTGGGACAGGAAAGAGATGCTTGGTTCATCCCTACATTTCCAGGGAAATCCTGAAGCTAGCTTGAAAGTTTTTAAAATTTCATTATATTTTCCTGAGTACAGTGTTGAAATGCAACATTCATCTAAAATGTTATACAATTATATCACTGATACAAGAAGATAGCAGGGGGATTTAACTGGAATTCTGTAGATGGACAGAAAGATAATTAGGCAGTAGTGTGAATATTTAAAAAACTGTAAGATTTGGCATGCATGTGAAAATGAAGGGAGTTTTAGATTTGCTAGAGATCGATTATTGAATATCTCACAATACTGACAGTGTCATCAATAATATATGTATTACTCAATATTATAATATAAAATAGAACAATATTAAAAATACTATTATTCAATTTTCTGGACAATAGAATCCTGAAAACCTATTAATAAAGCATCTATCTTTGCCTTGCTTTCTTTCTTTTCAATTTGTTATTATGGAGGCAGAGAGGAAATATTTCATGCCTATTACTTATTCTCCTGGTGGAAAGGAAAAGCCTCAGGTCCGAGTCACTGTGTTGTGCACGACAGATGGCTGTATATATCGAAGGTCCTGCAATATTAATTCTGTATTGTTCCCAAATAAATCCGAGATTAAAATATCAGTATAGCTTTTCAGATGTTGTGGAACCGCTGTGGGTTTGTACTCTACACAACTGATCAAGTTATTCCAGTCAAAAGGAGAACTGCTGCACTTCTTCAGTCACTGCTATTTTGTAGGTAAAAAACAGGTAAAGATGTGTAAAGATGTTGTAAAGATGTGCAATTTATTAAATAAGCATTTCACACAGGATGTGTTGTGCTTTCTAAAAGGTCTCAGGAAAATGCCAGTCACCATTTCTCTGAAAGTTTTGCTGATACACGTGTGTGAGCGTCCACCTACCACTGAAGGACAGAAAGATGGTAAATGGAATCAAATCTCAAAAAGTTCAAAATTTTAAGAAGCAGGCATGCAAACCTGACCTAATGATATAATTTGTACTAGAAAGAGAATAAAATAGGTAATAATAATAATTTCCTCTCCACTTGAAAAATGAGATGATCTTAATGAAATAAATGCAAACTGATGAGGCCAAGATTGTAAGTATCTTGACAGATTAATAATAGAAACTTTGAACCACTTTAGAATGTTTACTATTAATGCAGATAGCAGCAAGGCAATAATAGGAGCTACATAGCAATTCTTTCCTATAGGCATATAAAGGAGTATTGATCGCTGTCCAGGTATTATCTGTGATTTTGCATTAGCTTGTCTGGTCCTATGTTTCATTACAGCAAATTTTAACCCCAGGGCACTGTGGTATTGGGAACTCCTGATACTTAATAGGGGAAGGGAGGGGGGAAAAGGAAAGCACAATATATTTTCTGAGAACTTTGGGAAGCAGATAATTCTGACTGTAGACTACAGAGCAAAAATATAATTGCAGCTGGAAAAAAGAATAAAAGGCCTGAAATTGTTGAACATATTCTACTCTATTCAAATACAGGCTGATGGCATTCAATAGAGTTTGAGTCTCACTGAAAGCCAGTAAACCCACACTTTGAAATCACCCGAGTGCTTTTGAATGCCTCCACTCCTGTGATTCCTGATTTCTCAGTGATCTGCCTGAGGCTTCACAAGAACTTCTTTAACATTTTGAGCAGAGGGCGAGCGAGGCCTCCCTTTGAGGAGAGGTGAGCTCCTTTCAGAGGGGAGGAGAGTGCTGTGCTGGCAAAGCTGCAGCGGTGAGATGCCACCCACGCCCACCTTTTGCTGTGTGCTGCTGTACCTGCCCTAGGGACTCAGCCGGGAAGCACAACAAGCTCTGGCACTAACAGAACTGGCATTTCAGGCTCTGTCCTGCTGCTTACCACACTGGCTTGGAATTTGGTAAATCAGAGATTTTTACTGATTGAACAAGATTATGGAAACTATTCACACTCACAGTAATCGGGAGTCCAGCCGGTGTGAAACCTGACAGCTAAGTAAAAATTCACCGTGATGGTTCCCCAAAATGGAATGTAAGAATTATTCTATGTAGGAATAAAGGAGACTGTAGGACAGGACCCTTGAGACTCTCTGAGAAGTGTTAGAAATATCTACCTGATGAATTTCTGGAGAGAACTGCTTTACCACTGAATTCAGTCTCTCTTGTACTTCTAACTAGAAGCAGATGCTGGGGAAGACAACACAGGGAAGGCATAAAGAGAGCTCGAGTGAGATTTGCCAAAGGTTCATAAAGGTTGAGATAATTTATATAAAAGTTACATTTTTTGACACACCCATGAAATGCTCAAAATCTTTGTATTTGTCCAGGTCTGATCATCTCATCTCCTCTGTTGTTACAACAAGAGACCTGACATGATGCAGAACACACACACTAGCAATTTATGTGAGCAAGAGGATCATTGAAAGCAGACATTAAGGGGTTATTTTCTCTGGTTTTGCTAAAACCTCAAATGGGCTCGGTAAAATAATTCATTTTATGGGTACATATCACAGATGCTTCATATGGCTATAGATTAAAGAGACTCTTACAAACAATATGGGGAAATGGGCATTTTCTTCTTTTTTTTATTTTTCCCAAGGAAATATCAACCCAGACATTGATTAAGGCCTAGACATCCTTACCTTCTTCCTGGGAAAGCCCCTTCTGACACCGGCAGCTATTGCCTTTCAAGTCTCAAGACTCAAACATTATTATGTGTGCTGTGCTTTAAAAAACTTCTTAAAACCGAGTACACATATTTGAGCCTTTAAAAAAAGGTTATTCTAAAAGTATAAATATAATAATGATTGCTAGACTACACTGAATTTTTTTCATGGCATTTGCTATACCTTGTGCAGTTTAGTTAACCTTTCCTTTATTCAGAGAAAAGCTTTTGTTTGGACTTAGCATCGTTTAACTAACTTTTACTAATAATTCTCTATTACAAACATATTTTCTTCTTTTTAATCCACAGAGAATGCAAAAGTAAATGTTATCAGAATCAGAATATGTGGTGAGTAGTCTCTGATACTATAAAGCCCAAGAAATATGCAGTTTACTCCTTTCATACTCTTTATTCCTTTACCTCTAGGTTGGGGAGCTGAATTTTTTGCCTTCCCTAATCCACATTAATTCTGCTGAGGACTGAACCTTCTTATGGACACCCAGTAAGGCAGGGTGGTGTTCACTCTTCAGCTGCTCTTTGCTCCTTAAATCCTCTCACTGACAATTTGGTAGCTTTTTTTTTTTTTTCTTTTCTTAAAGCTTTAAGAAATTATCAAATCAGGTTCAGCAAGAATATTTCTGTGACATCTTGACCACAACCCCCTTTCACAGTTAGGTGTCCTTCAAGATTGAACAGAATCTCAGCAGTGTTCTGGAACTGTGAGGAATTTCCCTGTAAACTCAGTTTCCCAGAACTAATGCTTTGAGTTCTTCATCAGATTTAGGAAAATTTAGGGGGAAAGTGAGTACATCAGCTTTTGTTACCACACTTTCACGTGAGTAGCTGAGACTCAAATAGGAATTTACTGCAACTTCAGAGTGTGGTGACAAGAGTTATTTACACAGTGTTCAGATATACAGAAAATAAATTCTGGAAGAGAAGAAATGTTAATTCCAGGGCTTCATTATAAATATTGAGCAAATATGGAAAAGGATAAATAATTGATTTAAGAGGTGAAATGAACATTTTTTCCTCACACAACAGCCTTAAAACTGTCAAAAGAATGGCACTGAGGCCTTGAATTCATATTCTTGGCTTCTCACAGCAGAGGGTAGATGATTATTGGGATTCGGAACATAGTCAGACTTAGGAATTGTGGAAACTAGGTCAGAAGTGTTATAATTCAGAGGTCTGGCTATGGCCAGCTGTCTAATTGCTGCCAGGCTGGGTGTCCATGTCCCAGGCAGCCTTTCCCCACTGTGCTGCAGTCACTGCCTTCACTGACACAGCCCGAGCTGCCCTGAGAAGTGCAAAACACAGGGCTTAGGCCAAGCACCAAGCTGGGTTTAGAGCACTTTTAGGGAGCAAGGCTTCTCTCCCTTGCCTACCCACTGCTGTCACCTGGAGTTCAGGAACTCTGCTTATCTCCTCAAGGCCTGACTCAGCAGCCCTGGTGTGTCTTCATGCACTGGAATTCCGAGCACAGAAAGCACACAAGTCAGCAGAGTTTCATTCTAAAATGCTAACTGAGGAATTGCAAGTACACTTCCATGGCATAACCAGCCAGCAAAGTGGTGGATATGTCTATGAGCCTCTTGCAGGCCTCCTAGAGCTCAACCCCGGGTTTCTATTGCTCAAGGGTGTCCTAACCTGAACTTTAGGGACAGCTCAGGGACCTGGGGATTTGTGGGCTGCCTTTTGGTAGCAGAAAAGGTGTCTATTTCTGTTCAACTTGAAGAACAATCTCTGCAAGGAGCAGACTCTGGTCTTTCCATGGAGATGGAATTCAGACTGTGACAACACCTAGCCCTTACCTCACCCCACTAATGTGAGAATCACGGGCACAGGTTTATCCTGAGTGACCTGACTGATGAGGCACAGTTTGTGGGACTGTGACTACACCATTGTTGAGGCCTCAGTTGGTATTTCTGCAATGTTTTGATGCACCTGCTGAGGCTGGCACAGGCTGCTGCACTGGGCTCTAATTAGCTTCAATGAGAAGCTAATTTGATGATAATTATCAAAGCATTGTCTTCTCAACTCTAAGAGCAGGACACACTCATGGCTTCCACATGAACTTCCAGATCTGATAATTCCCTACCCACCCGGGGGCCTCACTTTAACAGTGTACCAGGAAGTGAAGAAAAGTAGCTAATAGTGCATAAATGGTATATCCAGCTCTTTAAAAATGCTCAGGTCTCTCTTCAGAAGAGTCCACACAAATGCATTTCTAAAGCTGTAACCTCTACTCCCTGCGAGTGCCTCAAGGTGAAGGTGGCATTTCAGTTTTACTGGGAATATGCCTTTTTCCCTCAGGCCTAATGTGTGTACCAAAATCTGTGGGTGCAGAACCAGAACTGAACACCAAACCCCAACAAGATGATTCTTGGATCCCAAACAATTTGCAGAGCCACAGATTGGATACAGTCCCAAGTTACTCACAGGTCTCATAGGTGACCCTGCTGCATGGCAGAGGTTGATGGGGATCTCCTGAGAGGTCCTCTCCCACCTGAATTATTCTTGTGAATCTAAATAGGTTTGCCATGGGATCTCTGAGAATTGGGAAATATTTACTTGTCAGAAACAGTTTCAGATTTACTTTTCAGAGTAAAATTGCACTTCAAAGAGGTGCTGTCCTTTCCCTAAATATAATTTCCTCATATCAGCAGATCATTGGGCAAGTGAAATCTTTTACTTTCCATTAAACTCTAATCTCTTCAGTGCTCTCCTCTGGAATGCTACTCAGACACAAACTGAAACAAAAACAAAATATGGGGAAACATCATACAGAAGAGCAATATACTGAGCCTCCCAGTCCTCCCCCTCCTTCTCCAGAGTGCTGTTAAAAGATCAAGACATAGAACCACTACAAAATAAACAAGCACTACAGATTTTGCAGTAGGTGGGACCATCTGGACCCAGATAATGTCACCCTAAACAATCTGCCATCCAGTTGCAACTGGGAAGGAGATAGAAGTATTTTGTGACTCAGAGCTAAAAGGCTGAAATGACAATGTCGCTTGACTCCCTGATCCCAGTACAGAAAATAATTCTTACTTATTATTTCATTATTCCAGATAATGCCAGTGGAGATGGCCAAGCACCTTCCCCTCTGCTCATATTGTCTGAATTGTGCCATGTACTTGAAAAATGTCAGCTGAACTAATAATTGTGTGCTGGCTTTCTCTGCTATGTCTGCAGACCAAGCAGACCACAGTCCAGCTTTTTCCTTGGCTTTCATGTAGACCACTAGAATGATCAGCATGTAGTGTTCTGTGCCTCATGATCTGTTCAAGAGACAGAACCTGGATGCACCTGCTGTGCCCTGTGAAAATCCCTTTCTGCTTCTGGCAGAGCTAAACACACAACCCTGAATAAGCCTGAGTTGTAAATGTACAGTGAAGCAGAACAGTTCTCAGCACCCAACTATGGGCATGATCCAGTCCTATACAGCTGGTAGTATCTCCTGATTTTCCATTATTAAAATGCTCTTTTAAAGTGCTGCAGTCAGAAGGGCTTCTTTGAAGGGCAGATAAAGTCACTGTGGAAACATTCAAGCAGGAAGCCATAGGAGGATTACCAGGAGAGAGGTTTGCTCACACCCTGGAGTTTTAACAGCAATTTTGAAAATGTTCTGAGCAACATTAGGAAATAATACTTAACTTTCTGTGCAAGAACTGTCTTGTTGGTGTCATTAAGTTTTACCACACATAAATTACTACCAATTAGGGACTAAAGCTGCTTCAAACCCCCCAGAATCCCGACTGACTAGTGGGAAGGCAGGCAATTCATTTGCAGCAACAATAGAAATACTGTAGGATTTATGTGGTACCTTGCTGCACTAGTCTTTCAATTGTGTGATTCATAGTCAGAATTAGAAATCATTAAAGAACACAGAAAGACAGAGAACAATGCCAGATATTCATCTGCTGTCAACTGATGTCAGTGCACTGTGCTTCCTGCTATGAGGTAGTGCTACATGAAAACAGGAATGTTTGCAGCAGACCCACAAAATCAATATATTATGTGAACCTGGACTATTTCAGGTTGCAGGTCATTTGTTTCTCAGATTCTGTGTGGGTGTTTTTGGGCACAAATTAGAGATTCCAAGGCTTACTGGTATAAAGTATTCTGAAAGGAATGGGGAAGCATGAATGCTTTTGCAAGATCTTCCTGGTTGCTGCTTAGATTATATTGCTTTGATAAAAAATACTTAGGCCATAATGGGGAAAGCAATTCCAAAAGTATTATAATAAAAAGATAATACTTTTACCCTGAGAGAAATGGTGATATTAGTTGAAGACAGGAGGTAAAAACAGCAGGTGTCAAATCTATTGCAAACACAAAAGATAAAACAGCGAATGAAAGAATTGAAATAAGGGCTTCATTATATTCAGATTGCAAGGGTAAAAATTTCCTTTTCTCATACAGTCTCAAGAAAAAGTCCAGTCTGATAATCTTTCCAGCTAATCACCAAAGCACATTTCACTGCTTCTACCTACTCCTTTTACTTTTTCCAGCCCAATGGTTGTTGACAATATACACAATTACCCACCTGGTTATCTGCTCTAAGACACTGGATCCAGTCAGTAAGTTTGGACCACATTCTCTGTTAGAAAGTTACAGATGCCTCTGTGCTCTCCGTTTGTGTGCTGGCACACAGAGAGTGCAAATAAGAAAAAGCCAAGTGATACTTCGAAATAAAACAGAGATATCACAGCACAGTTGTGTGCATGTCCTGTCTCCTCTATGCTGCCCACTTCCTCTCTGCATTCATTCATATTCCCCTGGATTCTTATTTCAAGATGATAAATATATAATTGGGCAAGCTTTTGTTTTAACCACAACCTGTTATTTTTACAGTGCCCCTTGCATTTATAAACTCATTATTGTTTTTACTTTAATGATATCTAATTTATTTTTCACCAAAAAAAAAGGTAAGGAGAAAAATACTGTTTCATCAGAGACTAGTTAGAACTTGCACTGTATGTCCCTGCAAGGATGTTCCCTCATTGCACATATCACAGGCACCAGAGGATGTCTCTATTTTCAGTTCTCCAGTTGTCACTGGGAGATAGATAGCTGTCACTATCTCCAGGTTCCTCTGGTAGGTGCACTAATTCCAGGGTTACTGGAGATCTTTTCCCTTGTCTTTTTTTCCCTGAGAATACTAATGGCTTCAGAAGAAGGAGGAGACACAGACTGTTCAAGATCCTGCAGCAATTCAGTGGGAGTGGTGCCTAGGGAAGTGGGAGAACAGGTTTATGTGCTTATCTGCAATCAAAGAGATACAATATTGTGTATCTAATTCATAAATTGGTTATCAGGTTAGGACAGGGGCTGTAATTCTGGCATCTTCTTGCAGTGTAATCTTCTTTATGAAGTTCTAGAGGGGCAGTCTGTAATCAAGACTGCTTAGGGTTTAATGGCTGAATGTTTGAGCCCAGAAAATACATGTTGTTTGTACATGTATCTCTAGAAGTATAAAATTTCCACTTTCCTGGTGGGATCTTTTGTGGGAGTCAGTCTCAGTTGGCAGCAGAACATCAACTGGACAGGCTTTTGCCTGAAAGTTTTAGGAACTCTTATGTACCTAAGTGTCTTGAAAGGTCTATTCTTTAAGAAAAGCTCATTATTACCTTATTTGATTCTTTAAGCTCCTAAGTATGTTAGGAAAATATTTTTGTGCTTAATCTGAACCTTTCTTCAGTTGTCTGCAGCTCTTACTGGCAAGGGCTAGTCCAGACCATAATGGTTATTCCTTCTTCTCATCACAGATATTCCCTCTTATTAATTAACCTTATATTAAAGGATAACTATCAAGTGGACTTGTAGTTTAATCATTTATGGTTTGCTTTCTGCTCCTGTCACATAAACACTTACTTTTTGCATTCTGATGCATTTCTCAGAAATACCAAGACATTTTTATTTGAAACTTGAAAGACCAAATTTTTTCCCTTTGAATTTGGAGCACCAGGGAAGTCGAGTATCTAAATACCTGCCAAGTTTACCTGACAGGACCACAGCAAGCACTAATAAATAAGGAACCTGCATTATCTTACTGCCCCATCTCTGAGATACTGATACAGTCAAAACCACACTGTTTGTGCAAGATCAAGGTCCAAGACATGCAACACGGTCTGTGTAATACCTGACAACTTGTGAACAGCCACTCGAGCCTGCACATCCAGGCTTGTCTATTTGTTGTCTTTTTACTGTTGTTCCTCAGACACAACTCACCTCTAAGAAAAAAAAATCTAGAATATTGCATAATGTTTTATATAAATAATTGATATAAACAATCCTTTTATTTTTCCAAAAATAAGATATGATTAAAAATGTAAATATATAGGTTGTTGTGCTGTCGTTTTGGTGAGGTGTTTCCTCAATTCTTCTTAAAGTCAAGTACAAGAAAGATAATAGAACTGTTTCCAGCCCTTCAGGGGTTGGATTTAGTCCAAACTTATGAAAGATGCAGACCATCATCTTAGCCAAAACACTGCCTAAATTTGTCTTTTTTTTGCTAAAATGAGGCCACCTAGAAGATTAAACGCTTTCTTCTTTTTTTCTGGCCTTAAAAAACATAATTACACCCTAATTTAAAACTCTAATTGAGTGCACTTGTATTGGTGAGATGTTCTTTTTCCCTTTAGGGACAATATTCCTATTAGTCACACAAGCTGTCTAATCATTTCATGGTCTGTCCATTTCCCCACCCTACACCTCCATTATAAATGAGAAAATTAAAGCATCTTTTTTTTTTTTTTTAAGAGTATCTCAATTATATCCCCATAAATTCAGCAACTGAACATTTGAGTTGAAATAGGAAGCCACATCTTTAGCCAGTGTAAGTTATCATTACTGATTTCAATGAACAAAAGATGACTTGCATCAGCTGAGACTCTGACCCATGAAGACAAGCTCACTGAAAAAGTCTAAAAGTAAGTTATTTTTTCAAACTTGAGAATTTGTGTCCTGGCTATAAATGCACACCAGCTGTACTATTATCTTGAATTTGTTAATGTTACAAGTTTTTTTTTTTACTTTAAAGAACGATTGATGAAGTTGCACAAAATAACACTACACAAAATACTATGACTGCATCTTTCTGATCAAGGAGAGCATAATTTTTCTTTAACTAGTAAATCATAAAGATATTACCTTTCCTTTGGTTGTGTAAGTGATGCTGTTTGAACTTTGATTTTGCAATCAGATCAAGGTGAACACTTGATAGTCACTTTGCCCATAAGCCCATCTTTGTTATCTTTTAGCTTAGATTTATAGATCTGCCATTTAACCAACTGGTGATAGTGGGATTTTATGACAATATGTCTTTACAATCAGATCTTAGATTTTACCAAGTGCTTTGAGACGGCCATTTTCACTTTGAATCACAGGACCATTTTAATGCTGGGTTATTAGGAAACTACATACTTTTTTCTTCCACCAAAGCAACTGTAATACTGGTAAGGCTTGCAGAAAACAAATATGTGAAGTTTTAACTGATTTTCTAAATTTTCTAAATTACTTCTGCCTTCTACAGCCATTGCATAGTCTTTGTAAAACAAAAGACATTTTAGTATCTAAGAATTAGCTTTTATTATTTTCCATGCTATGCCTTCAGACTTTAATTCATAAACATTAACTTTGTTCTAGGTTTAAAACTTTTAAGGAGAAATAAACTTAATTACATATAGTGTATGGAAAATTTGGAGTTTAACCACTAATCTGTGGCTTGCAGTGAATTTGGATGGAAGGAATTCAAGGCTCTGAAGCGTCACATTTCTCATGCTTGTATTGACTACAAGAGTTCTTGGACTTCTCAGTGAAAATCATAATTTGCTTAGATAAAAGGCAATGGGGTGAATCTTTACAAAAGTCTTTTTGAAATCTCTGCCTTTCTTTTGCAAAAATGTATCTATACATACCTCAAAGTAAAAAACTACTAATGAAACATTTATGGAAATTCATTGCTGATAAACAATTATTCTCAATATTTTTTGCACTGGATGAATTAAAAAATAAACGCAGATCATTGTTACTTCTAATAACCCCACTTTCATTGGTTTCTAGGTACAGAAACAAAAGATAGATAGAAATACACTGAAGTGTAGAGGACCATATTATGTTGGTAAACATGTTCATATCTCAGGTAACATCAGACTTCTTCCTCAGTTTCCAATAGCTGAGGTTCTAATTCAGGAAACGTTACTTTTCCAGAACCAGTAATTATTATTCCTCTTTCTGCTCTGTTAGATTTGGAAATATTTGGTCTTATCTTAAACAAACACATCTGGTGGTGAATCTGAAAGGGTGGCTTATTTCAGACCCTGAACTTCCCTTCCTCACATACATGGACTCTGAGGATGTTTAATACAATTAAGGAAAAACTCCAAGGCTGCAAGAAAGGCTCCAAATGAATATTATTTTAGAACTCTAGCCCAAGGCTGCAGTATTTAATTGAATTCGTTGAATTTCAGCTAAGTAGGCAACTACCTTTCTGACCTGAGGGAGGCCTGTATGTATTAATAACAGCACTGTTATTAAGAAAAGCACTAACAAAGCACTGGAGACACCACAGAAACTTTTATATGTGTAGATGAAAAAAACACCTCTGATTGCCTTCTGATCGGTCATTTTCAGCTCACTGTTGTGACCCCACTGACCCTCATAGTTCTGCTGCAATAAATTAATTGTCACAGTGTGTAATTGCTCTGTGCCAATTGTCACCATACCCACAGTACAGGGGCTGTTTGTCATCTGACTGTCATTAATTAACAATACAAAATCCTAACCCTATATCCAGCCCTGATTGCCTGAGTTCATGAGGAATTATTTGCTTTTTAGTTATTATGATGCTGTGCTGGTGACTGGCTGGCTCTCACATTAGAAGAACTGGCTAAAGCACGTTGGATGTTTGCAGTATGCCCCATGAACCGAGTTAGCAGAATGGGTCGTAATTAAAAATGTTGAAATGCCACCAATTAAATATCATCTGGGCATCCAATGGTTCCATAAAAGCCATTTAGAGGAGCAGTTTAATTTTCATGTGTGAACACGCTCCTCTTAGAATTCCCTTGAAATCCACAGGAAGTACTTTTTAGATTAAGTTTGATAGAGGATGAAATACCAGCTGAGCTTGTGTCAGAAGCAGCACAGGCTAGGGAATTTATAAGGAAAAGATGACACATCCTAATATTCTGGAATATTGTATTTTTTTCCTGTAGTTATCCACAGAAAATAAAGTTCAGTTAACTGCTATAACCAGTAAGAGCACAAAAGATGAAGTCCGGGTCTCCTTTTAAATATAACTTGAAAACTTGCAGGTGCTTTCTCCCTGTCAGTCCCCATGCTCTGTCCAAACAAACTACAGTGTAAATGTGGGGCTTTGAAAAACTGCTGTAAAAAAAGCACCCAAAAAACTCACCACCAAAATTCCGAATTGATAGTAAAGGAGAACAAGAAAGAATAGGGGGAAAGCGGACACTTGTCTGCTCATATCTCAAGCACATGAAGCTTGCTCAGTGTTGGACTCTCAGCCACATGGAAGCAACATCTGTCCCTGCAGGTTTTTTGAGAGCTCCAGACGAGCAGAGCTCACAGCTAAAAGTGAAAGCCATTGCACCCATGCCCACAGTGCAGCCATCCCAGAGAGCAGTGCACGGCCGTGCTTCTCGACTGCAGTGTTTCTACTGAAAACTAGATCCTTAATAATGACTATATATGTCTTCCCAGGCACACTTATTATCCAGAAAGAGATTATGCTTTCCAATATCTCCTTGGATACAACAATGAAAACTTGGCTTGGATTCCATGTGTGGGAATGTGTAAGTGAGAACAATTTGGAAACAGAAGAAGCAACTTCAAGAGGGGTTTTGACACTGCCTGTTCCTATGTTGTTCCTGTGACATTAGCAACCCTTTAAAATTACCACAAATAGATTTTCAGGCTTGAGCTCCTGGCAAAGAGGTGGTAGTTCTGTTGTTTTTTCAGCGTGAACTGGAATTCTTAAGGCAAATAAAGTTCCCGTAAGCCTGGTAATGGCAGTGGCAGAGCATGGAGGGGCACTCCTCCCTGTGCCAGCTTCAACAACACATCACAAATCATTGGTGCTGGGGCTGTGCTTTTCTGGCATCACCTCTCTTCTCACTTAGGCAGCTCCCAGATGGATTCAATGCACCTGGTTAATATCCATTTATCACTGTTGTGATGGTACAGAAACACACTATCTAGTTTGGCACTGGCAATCTTCCTCAGAACACAGTATTTGTTAAAGCCTTAAAATCTATCAAAGGACCTAAGCTGTTATAGATTTGCCACAGAATGCAGTTAAATGTATACTGTGTGTTTCTTCTGCTAAGCAGGCAATGATTTTATAGAGCAGAATACAACTTTTCATTTCTTTAAAATACACAAGATTTCATTGGCAGAGATCATACAATTGAGATCCTAAAGGTTTGTGCTGTATGTGCCAAGCTGTATTCCTACATATCTGAAACATGACACAGCCTTAAGCTCTGTAATTAATAATATCAGAATACCGTAATAGCAATGAAAAATAGGAAAACTGTGGCATTGCCTTCATCATGCAACTTCTGTGTGTAGAAATTGAACCAAAGAATAAGGGATTATTGTGTCAAGCTTGTCAGGCAGATACAAATTTCCACCCCACAGGTGTGACATTCAGTGGAAGTACTGCAGTGTGACTATGTCTGCTCAAATAAACTGTGCTGTGAGGGCATTCAACTGATGGGCAAAAGGAATGGCTCTGGAAAACTGGGAAAAAGGGTGGCTTGTGCCACAGTCCACTCTATTCTACTTCTGTTCATCCTGCAAAGGCCAGCCACTGTTTTGAACAATATCATTAATGCAAAGGAGGAAGACACTGTAATTTTGGTGTGGTTTTGGTGTGTTTTTTGTTGTTATTATTGTTAATGATCCAGTCAAACTTTTTAGATAATTATCAGTGAGGCTAACATTTAATATTTTATAGCAAAAATATTCAAGTCTCTAATTTGATTCGTTTGACTGTTCCTCATTATGTCCAGCTAAATCCCTCCATGGCTTCACTGTCACTCTGCTGGCCTGGGACATGAAATGGGTGCAAGTGACACACACTGTGACACACACTGTGACACACACTGTACTTTCCAGACGGATTTCAGCCAGAATGATTCACAGCTTTGTTTAAGATGCTTTGGAGAATCAAAGCCCTTTCATAAACACACAGCAGTCATTCATCTCCTACCTAACAACAAATAAGTAAACATATAACCACAAAGGCAGGGTTTGGATATCAATCCTGAAAGTACTCGTGAATTTTCTTTGCCTTATTTTGCCAGTCTTCTCTGCATGATGTTTCTTTACAGATATTGCTTCTCTAAAAATTAAGGACCAGCAGTTAGTCACAACTATTCATGTTTTTATTAGCTTTAGAGCTTTGACTGATGCTTACATATTTGTGTAGAGCATTCTTCCCTGCACAGAAATATTTCCTGTGATTCATCACTGTAGAGCAATCTGCCTCCTTGGATAATTGAAATTACTAATTCAGTGTTTCTGACTCAGTTGATAAGCTATTTTTGTTTTGTTTATTGATATTTTCATATATTTTGAAATAAAGACAGGCTAATAAAGTTATATTTTTTTTTTTAGATAATTGATAGCTTGCTGGGATTTTTTTTTTCTTAATTTGTTTGCTGGAGCAATATTTCCTGTAAAGATCCAATTCAGCAGTTATTTGATTTCTTCCCTCGATCTCAGGCAAGTCTACAACGCTGCCAAAACAGCATGACTGGGACTGCTAATTCAAAATTTTCCTTTTCCAGTATCAACCCAACCAGGCAATCTAGGTTCTGTAAAACAGCCATATTCCTGAGCTGCTTGATACACTAATGTATTTTCATTTAGTTCATACTCATGCAAAACACTGAGCCCACATGCAAGGCCACCTAGTCAAAAACTCTATGAATTTAAATAAGGCTAGAGAATAATGTTTCTGAGAAACAGGGTTTAATAACTGTTCTTTCTATCAGCAAGTATTTTTTAAGCAAAGACACTTTCTGTTGTAAAAATGCTTGTATATTTTTTAGGAATTTTGAAATAAATTCTGAAGTCTAGATTAGTTGTTAATCACTCTTCAGTTTAGAGACATTTTTGACAAATGTGGCAGCCGTCAAAATTTGATTTTTTCATAATGAAAAATAACTAGCTTCATACAGAAAATCATTAATCTCTTTTACATCTCCTTCTTGTGATACCAAGAAATTACAATTTTTAGTATACTTGTGTTAATGAAAATAGAAAGCAGTTGTGCAAAATCATCAGCTTTGAATCTGTTAGTGAGAAATAACAATCACATAATTATCAATATTTCAAATAAAATTTTCCATTATGTGGAAACCCAGATATAACAGTGCTCTTCTTAGAATGACCCCAAACAATCTTCTATTCTCCATTTATGTATCAACATCTCAGGTATAAAGTACAGAATTTACTGATTTTTGTCTCCTTTAAGAGTAGACTTTGTTGCATTATGCTAAAGGAGTTCCATGAAAAACTACAAGAGAGTAATAAAACTACCATTAAGCATTGACAGCCCTGAGACATCTGAATATCTTTACAGATTATCAATATGTGATGTGACTGAGGGTCAAAGCAGCCCAGGATGGAAAATTGCACCCAGCAGAGGAAAAGAGATTGTTTAGACATCACACAAACAGATCAGATTTATCACATCTAAATTCCCTAGTGAGAAATAAGACAATGTCTTCTGTGAATGCAACCAGGGCATAAAATTGCTTGTTTGGGTTTTACTCTTGTGGTTTTTACTGTATTAACTTTTGTCTATATCAAATTAAAACACAGAATGAGAAAATTTGCATAGAAAAACCATATAAATACATACTCCTGACTTGTAAGACCAAGCTATCCTCCTTTATGTATATATTTGGCCATTTCTCGTAACTTTCTTGAGACCTGAACTAGTATCAGTCAAAATTAATAAAGCCAGGCTTGAATATCATCTTACTAGGGTTGAATATGATAAATACATTTTATAAAATAGCTTCTTAGACAGTTATTAATATATCCTTTATAACGGAACTCTGTATACCTTGTTTCTTTTCATTTGACTTTAGGAATTTGAGGCTAGGTTGCTAGAGCTCCCTGGATCCCTAATTGGGCACATAAATCTCACTCAATCACATTGAATCCAAACATTGCACATGGTTGCTGGTTTCTGTGCTTCCTTCTTGTCTGGACAAAACTGGATGTGTTAGTAGATTCCTAGTGACTGCAGTTCCTAATACTAGGCAGGCCACTTGTTTGAGAACATGAACTACCAGCACTGAGTAAATTTCCTCATTTCATGAACAATCTGGAATCATTCACTTGTTTTTTTGTTTCATGCAAAATTTCACAGTTTCCTCTTTTAACTCAAGCATCAGGTACAAGTGTCAAAAAAAAAAAAAAAACCAAAACCAAAAAACTATTAAAAACAATCCCAGAAGTATTCCATGGAATTCTGTGACTGTCCCACCAAAACCTGTTGAAGTGAACATGGGAGCTTCCTTTTAGCCACACCCATCTTTCTGCCCAAGGAGAATGGGCTCTGGATAATCACCAAGAACACATTTTTGGATCACAATGTGATTATTTTCAACTGGCAGAGTCCCTCTCAGTCAGTATTGCCATCAAGCTGCTACTCAATTGAAGCCTCTGCTTCAGTTTTTAACCAGGACACTGATGCAAACTGATGCAATTCCATTAATGTGCAAATATTAACCTGCTTAGAATTTATTTTTGGAAGCACTGTGAGGAAGAACACTATCATGACTGAAGTCCAAGGTATGGTTATGGAAATAGTGTGAGTGTTTTATATCTTTATAAATAACTCGAGTTAGACTTGTGCTGTTTTATAACAAACACATTTACAAACATGTATGGAGTAGTGGTGTTGTTTTCTTTGGTTGTTTTTTTTTACTTTTTAGTCATATCTAGTAATCACAAACAAATACTACATGCCTGAGAAATTTTTAAAATATAGCTGCATGTAGATTTTACAAATTCAGTATTGGTATTGTTTGTCTTACTCAAGTCCCTTTGGAATTTACAAATCAAATCCTTACTTTAATCAGATGAGAGCATGTAATAGATTAATTCTATATTATTAACTGTGATGTTTAGAAATCAGAAATGAAACTCAAAGGTAAGAAATTGGGGTGTGAGACATAAACCATTTAAATTTACGTATATTTCTTTTAGAGTAGTGTTTTATATGCCTGGGCTGTGACTATTGAAGCCACAGGCTGTCCTATCAGGACCAAAGGACAACTCACAACTCCCACACAACAGAGAGCACAAACCACCCCTGCTCTACTTGCACAGGATTTAACCTTTTGTACCATAAAATAAACTTTGGAAAGAGTAAAACCTCAGTTCCATTACTACCCTATTTACTTATGGAAGAGTTCAAAGACTGACTCTGTCCTTCTGAAGTTCTTGAGGTTTCAGCTGGATATTTTCTTTAAGGAGTAAGAGAAATTGTTTATAGAACAGATACATTAGTATTCTGTACAACTGTTTCTTCAAGTTCTATTTGTTTTTCTGTTGCTACTGTAGAGATATCACTCATATACAAACTACTGTCAAAATATTTTTCTCCAGATATAGCAATGATGAGGAGAGTGAGTGCTTTGAGAAGGCAGAGGAGAGTTGCTGCATTGCTTGGCTACATCTGCATTTGTAAACTCCTGCATACTGTGAAGCTCTTTAGGCAGCTGAATGGATCAGTGAACTGAGAGAAATCTGGGTAGGAGTAAAGCAAAAAAAACACAGAGAAGCAAGAAATTCACATCTAAATGGAGATGGTTTGATAGTAGCATAATGAATGCAGCCATCTAATGGAGTTTTTATAGCAAGGGAGAAGCTGTTTGTATTGAGTGAGAAGATAATTCTGACAGAAAAAAAATGGGGGGAAATTCTTCATGATGAATGCACATATCCTTTTTGAAATTAGTTACTCTAATGGATTCTAAACCAGATATTAATCTCCTTCAGGGTTATGTGTAATTTTTGTGTCAGTGTGTGTACACACATATGTGTGTTTGTGCATACATACACTTCTGAAAATAAATGTACTGGGTTAGAAAGTTGCAATTTCTTTCCTTTATTGGTTCATGCTGGCAGATATTTAGTGTTTAAAGGTCAAGCTGCTGGAAGATATAATGCTAACAATGGTAGCAGAAACTGCTGAGATAGCAGAAGTTAGTAAAACACTTCTTTAAATGCTTCTGTTGTTTACCCTGTCTAATACACAAAGACACGAGAAAATCTCAGGAAGATGAGTGTCCCAGGTTGTCAGGCTGGTGGTGGGCAGGGATGGTGTTTGTAGCTCTGCTCTGGACAGAGGGGTGCAAAGGCCACAGAGCCTGGCAGCAGAACAAAGCTCCCAAGCCTGATGGGAGGACTGCTCCAGCTTTACACACCTGCTCCTCGTACACAGGAACTCTTTCCCAGCATCTCTTCAGAGCTTTAGGATGCATTTTCTTTCCCCCAGCACAATGTCTGTTTCTGTCTGGTTCACAGCAGGTACTCTAAGCCCAGCTTAGGAGTGTTTAAATTCACAGAACCACAGGATGGTTTGGGTTGGGAAGGACCTTAAAGATCATCTAGCTCCAACCCCCAGCCATGGGCAGGGACACCATTCCTGAGAGCAGGCTGCTCAGAGCCCCATCCAGCCTGGCCTGCAGCACTCACAGGGATTTAAATCACAGCAATTTAAATGGGTCACCAAAGTTGGCATATTACTGCAAGACAATTCTCCTCTTTTAGACAATTCTTTTCTGGATTTAATATTAAAAAAATCACAACCAACCAACCAACCCCACCTGAAGGTCTATTTCTTTTGCCAATTTTACTGATTTTCCTTAAGATTTTTTCTTCCCTCCTTCTTTCATAATATGACATTATTTAGATAATTAACCTGGGGAAGAAAAAAGTCACTGTTCAGAGCACAAGACTCATAAGCAGAGCCTTTGGGGAACTAGCACTTAAGCCTTAGTTTATAGCCATCATTCACAAAATAAATGTTTCAGAACTTTCTGGAATTCATGTAGGAATATATAAATATCCACATAAACACAAAATTATTGCTTTAGTATAACTGATAAAAGAGAAGAGTCCTGATTGTTATAGAAATACTACATGGAAGACTAAAAATATATAAAGGTCTCAATAATAAGAGATGGTCATCTCTTTCAGATTTTCAAAATTACTTAGCTCTCCAGGTTCAGACTTAGGAAAATTAATATCTTACTATAAATAAAACTCTGATTTTTTTCTCTTTCTTCTTCTGCACTATGACAAATATTGGTAGCACTGCACATTGTCAGCAACAGCTCTGAAACCCATGATCTTTATAATCCTCTTTGTGACCTTTAAATGAATGAAGGATTCATGATACTTCCTAGAAAATCTGGCTTAGGTATCAGATAAGTTCATAAATATTACAATGTAGTAACAGGTCAGATAGTGAATTACAGAAAAAAAAAGCATTCTGAAACTATGTTGGACTTCCTGGAGTTCAACAGCTTTTCCTTTTGCAGAAGCCACTGAACTTTTTAACTTGCCCAATTTCCTTTGCTCATAGCCCCCTTTGAAAAAACTTTCCAGCTTTTAAAAAGTACCATGAAAAAAATGGTTCTATTGGAGATCTTTTAAAGTGAGCATAGAAGACATCTAGAGAAAAAAAAGAAAATAATTTATCCAGTGGTAATTTAAAATATATCTGAAGGGATCAAATAAGATAGTTGACATGAACCTGAATGATTTCAGCAAAGTTTCCTGGAACAATGAAGAAACTCCTCTGTTAAATGGAAATCTGGAATTTCAAATTCAAATTGTATGTTCCAAAACAGCCCCAATTCCCCCAGTTCTAAAGCAGACTGTGATTTGATTCAACCCCTAAACCAGTCAGTTTTCCAAGCACTTTTAATTCTGCTTTGGTAAGGATGGACCTATACATGGAAAAGTTCCAAAGATTTACAAGATCCAACTGGAACTAAGGGAGTTACAGGTTTAGGGTAAGGGCTCTACCAAAACTGCAGAATGCAAACAAAATGGTTTTCTTATGTTGAAAACAATCTATGATTCTGCATACATTAATATGTATAAACTAGTCTTAAAAATACTGCTGTTCTGGATAACTGATTTATTTCATAAAGAAAACAAGGGTTTATTTATAAAGAATGTTTTGATGGAAAAATTTCATTAATTTACAGCTGGTAGAGCAAAACTTTGTTGACTACAGGTTTTTAACTTTATGTTGACAGTTTCTCTTGGACAGTGCTATAGAATTTATTTTACAAAAATCCATTTAACTGATCAGTATGTAAATCAAGAAAACTTTTTATCCTCTGAATTCTAAAAACAAAGGTGCTGCCTCATGTTTTACAGTGCTGTAAATCTGAAAGAGAAAATGCTTGCTCTTTGATTGCAATTCTCTCACAGACAAAAACTGGTCTATTAAATAATGAAAGGTATTGGTGCAAACAAAGTGGAAATTAATGTTTTAAAATTGTATGTATTTACTGAGATGAAACAGATTTTATTTAATGTATATTAAAAATTTATTCTGTAAACAAAATATGATAAGTTTGCATGTTTAATTATTGTGAAAAGCATGAATATAATCCTAAATCTGAGTGCTGAAATTTGTTTTGAATTATTTACACTGTCCTTGAAACATCGGTATGCTGCCTTTCAAAGAGTAACACAAAAAATGACTGTCCTCTCAAGATAATTTTACAGTTTTGCAAAAATACTGCTGAAATCAAATTAGCTATTCCCCAGCCATTTGTCATAAAAATATGCATGCACACATTGACACACAGTCTCTACATATGTCATAAAAAATACAAATGTCACACTGCAAAGTCTGGTATAACACAAAGGGACTGCATTTTCAGTTGTACTGTGAAACAATGAGCTCAACAGGACAGGAATTAGGCAGCTCAGAAAGACCAGATGTAAGCTGCCTTTATCTGAATAACTTTTCTAAAAAGTCCTTGTATAATCAGGCACAACAGCCATCTCTCACTCTGACTGGAGGATTTAGGAGGCATTTTGTCCATAAGTGCTATCACACTGCTGGGGCATGTGCTGCAAAATTATTAAGATTTTTCCAGCATTTGTTCCAAGCTTTGCTACATGGATATGCACAGTAGATTCTTCATGTTTTTACCGAGTGTGTTAACAGTTGTTAACAAGGCAGTAACAAAGGGCAATGCTGAAGGAATTCCCATACACTGCACATGGGTACACACCTCTGAGCACAGGATGTGCCCAGTGCCACCCCTGCCAGCAGCACAGAATCTCAGGATGAACTAGGCTGGAACAGACCTTTGAGATCATCGGGTCTAACCTGTGACCTCACACCTCCTCATCAACTAACCATGAGAGCCACGTCAATCCTTTTTTAAACTCGTCCAGGGACAGGGAGTTCAAGGGCTCCTTGTGCAGCCACAGGGCCAGTGTGGGAATGGGCAGCCACCTCAGCCTGAGCCATGGCTGGTTGCCCAGCCAGAGCTGCTGGGAAGCTGCAGCTCCACTGTCCTTGGCTTTGGTTCATGGCCATTCCCTCAGGGCGATGGGAACCAGGATCCCTTCCTTCCCCTCTGCAGCTCAAGGCTGTGCAGAATGCTGTGCTGGGCACAGCCTGGGCCAGTGGCCTCAGCACTCAGTCCCCACAGGACAGGCTCAGCTGGGTGACACATCACTTCCAGCTTTTCTCTGGACATCTAAGTGCAGATACAGCCCAAACCCCTCTGATCTCCAGCATCCCTGACTAATCCCCTGGTCAGCAGGAAGCTGCAGGGGTCACAAATCAAAGTGCTTTGCACTTTGGTACCTCTGCCTCAGGAGCTCAGACTCTGCAGAGATAAGGTAGGAAATACCAGCCATGCCTGGCACTGATTGCAAACAACAATTTCAGGAGCTCTGTACAGCCCCTGGCTCTTTACCATGCTAGAAAATCCTTGCTAAGGGTATGAAATGAGATAGTAAAAGTTAGGAGACTTAATTCTGCTTGCCTGCACAGACACAGTATTAAATATTCTTGGACTTTCATTCTTGGACCTCCTGTCTTTTCTTAAATCAATTCACAGGATAGACTTAATATTCAATAGATAATAAGAACACATAATTTATTCTTCCCCCTCATCCTCACTATTCTGATATTTCAATTATAAGAAAAATCCACTACAGGTCATCTTCCAGTTTTAGTGTTGTAAAATCTACTGAATAGTGTAATAAAACACATATCTCTATAACTGTAAGCATCAGAGCATGACATTACATGCATCTTAAGTGGAATGTGCTCTCTGACAAGCAAATAAAGATTGTGTTCACTTTTCACTACCCACTAAAATGTTGTTTAAGTGTTTCCTATTAAAAATAAAATAATTTTTAATGAAAATATATTGTAAATTATTGATAAGGTCTATGAAAGAGTTCCTTGGACAGTGTAAATATGACAACTGACACAGTTTTGAGGAGTGTCTTTGAAGTATCCAGATTATTAATTAGATAATAACATATAATTACATTATATGTGATTATTAATAATGTTTCCCTCCACCTCTTTTTTTTCCCCTCCACTTCTAGAAGAAATCCTGAGAGGGTAAATTGTCAAGAGAAGTAAGGAAGACACTGAGGACTGTCAAGTTATATCCTGGAAATGTCGGGATTTGCTCTTCTATACAGCCCCCCACTAACACCCCTGAGAGGGATATATTATATATATATATATAATCTTAATCCACAAATAATAATGATAGTGTGAGTGGCTACTGTCAAAAAGTCACTTTTATTTCTCTCTCTCCAGATTATATCTTCTTCCCATTTCTTACAAGGGGGGAAACCGAAAACAGAGAACTCCTAAAATAAAAATTGGTATAATTTTCAACAAATGCATATCTGTTCTTTATTTTTTTTCCCAGTCTCACTTTTTATTTACTATTGTACCATTTTATGCTACCCCTACCTTGTGAAGAGATTCCTGGCCTAGGTAATTATTAAAATACCAAAATGTGGTTATTTGGACCTGAGAACCCCATACTCTTCAGCTTTAAGTAAATTTGAGTTCAAAGACTTTCTATTGGCAAGACTCACCAGAGTCAAGTGCAAGCACATTCACAATGCTTTGGAATACATTGATTTTACTTGCAAATATTTTCTGCTGTGCAGCCTTTAACACCTTTCAAGTCTGATTCAAATCTTACTGAAATTAATGGGAATTTCTGCACTAATATCATGCTTTGCATTCAGCCATTCATAGAGCTCACTAATTTACTGCACCTGACCCTAAGGTTTTTAATATTCCTACTCCTCTCCTTTTCAAGAGCAGATACAAATTGGGGAAATTCATGCTTTAAACTGGTAATTAAGATGTCCTCTTAAGTTTAATATCTTTTTTTTATACAGTAGTCTCCATTTAAGACCATTTGACAGTATTTACAAATGTAAATTTAAGAAATATATTCTTTACTCATTCTTTAAATTTAATTCCTACTGAATCGATGGAGACCAATTAAGATAAAGCATCATTTTAATTCTTCTTTAGTAGAATTGATTCAAAAGGGAGGACTGTATTTAGTGGACTAAACTTAGGATATTTTATGTTATTGCAAATTTATGAACTTAAGCAGAGATGCACTGATTAAAAGCAGTTAAGATCTCTCTCAGTCTTGCTATTGACTTCCACATGTCTGTCAATAAATAAAAAAAAAAAGAACGGCATTCCAAAATATGGGCCTGTCTCAGATTTTTAAATTCTTAGAGAAGGCTTATTCTTATAACTCTTCAGAAGATCTTCTAATCTTTAACAAATGGAAGGATAAAGATAGAGTAGTGCCAATACTCCTCAGGATTCACCTTTAAAAATTGCAATTTACATGTAATTACAGACTTCTGGCCCATGCCTGGAAGTTGGAGACTCCTTGTGCCTTCGAGCACTTTGCTCACTCATACACAGCTAGTGAGAGTCTCACTCTCAGCACTTCTCTCATTCATGTCCATATTCTTTCATTAAATTACAGAGTCTTACTTTTCAATTTTCATACGTACATTCTATATTCAGAAATTGAGAAGCTTAATAAACAGCAATGGAAATGGAATTTTGGTTCCATGAGTGTTAACATTGCTCATGAAGTGAAATTAAAATGGGTAAAATCAACTGCTTAGGGAATGATCGTGCCCTTTGAACAATATAAAGGAAGTAGACTTATTTATCATCTAATGTGAAAAAACAGTGTGGTTCACTTATTTCAATCAGGAATGTGAGAACAGAACCTGGGCTTGTGCTGACACTGAGATAACTGAGGCTAAGAGCAACTAAAAACTGAAATCAGAAGAGCTAGATACAAGGGAATAATACAATTAATTTGCATGTGAAACTAAGAAAGAAGTATGATGTATGAAATGAAATTAAACAGCCTCTAGACTGGGATCAAAAGACCCACCAGATAAGTGCTCCCCTGAAAGGCCAAAAAAGTGGGCTTGAAGCATGGAGTTGATGGATGGAGACTTGCAACAGAGTGGGAAGTGCAAGATGAAGGAAAGTGAAAAGGAGATGTAACTCAGATGGGACTCAGAAAGTTGAGTACAATAAAAGAAAGAGATAAAGATCAAAGAAAGGGACAAGGAGAAAGCATCTCTTGGGAGACCAGGATCAAAGAATGAGGTATTAAAAGGATGACATTAAAAGGAAATGGATTAGCCCCAACTCACCTGGAAAATTTAGTGACATCTAGATGTACAGATGTTTCACGATTTATCTGAGTAACTTCCATATTAATATAAAAATATGGGGAAGAAGAGTAAACTGAGGAAAGTCATGCCAGAATTAAAGACACTTTGGATGGATTGTCTAAGTGGGAAACTCAATTTGAGAACAGAAAAAATTAAACTTTAAAAAAATGGGTAAACTCTAGTAATAAAATATACACTGCTGAAAAATACTAAAGAAATATGAGTTTAGTACATAAAGAATGGGTCTGTAAAACATGAAGGAGTGAATACCAGGAATATGGTTGAGCAGATGTAGAAAAAAATCATATGGTACAAAAATATGTACAGACTAAAATCTCTATGAATCTTGTACAAATCTGAAAGCAGCAATAATTATATTTGGGTCTATGCTCACTTTTGGACTGCTAGAGAAAAGAAAATAAAGAAAATAAACCCCTGCAGGAATGGGATGCACACGAAACAAAGTTCCTATCTTGTCCAGACTTCTTATTTCATTAATACTGTGGTAAGCACATGCACCAAGATCCCCTAGCAATGTCACTCATTCTTTACACTTCTACAGCTTCAGGAATAGATTAGAAGCAAAGAAAAAAAAAGGAAAAGGATTAAAAAACCTGAAAAGTTCACATCTAACATGCTTATATCATTCAGTGATTTCCCTAGTGGCTTTTAAGTTCACTCTGGGTGGCATATTTTAAGTTTAGGGCAAGTCTTCTGCTGGAGGTCAGGGCTTTAATTTCATATTGTGGCTCAATTCAATGTTCAGTTTGGCTGCTTTGCTGCTTAATCTTCTGCTAAGAGCACTGTATGTTGTTAGCGTTAAAAAATATGTTGCTCATGGATATATAAGGCATAAAATTCCTCTATAAATGTCTCTTTTGCTAGAGGTGTTGAAAATGCAGCCCAGTTTGTCAAAAACACAGCTGCTTTCCTTGGGGTTTCAGAATGCTCATAACAAATAGACTTTTTTATGAATTTGTGAGAACACCCTGAGGAAAACAGCTGCATTATTACAGAACCCATGAAATCTCAGACGAGTCTGAGCTATTGTATTTTAAAGCACTGCTACTTAAAAGCCTTTTTAGTTTCAAGTAATAACATTATTTTATTTGACTTCTAGAAAGATATTTTAAGGAATATATGATGGTGATCCTTTCTAGCTGACTGGGACAAAACTGTTAACACTGAAAGACCTCGAGTGTTCTAATGGAGACAAAGCAGTGTGCTACACACAGAAAATAGCAGTGATTTGTGCAGCTAGGGAATATTTCCTGGCAGGCACCCAGCAGCAGGACCAGGAATGAACCAATTCAAGAGGCCCTACAGACAGGTAGTATCACCTCTCAACTCTTGCACTAATTTCTACCTACACAACTAAGCCAACAAGATCTGAGGCTCACTCCATAGCTGAGGTTATCTATGAGGAAAACTTTTTACCTTCTTCTGTTTCCCCTGCATAATACTAACTTAAATAACTGAGGAAATCAGCCATTTATTCACAGGGCAACAGAACAGAAATCTAGGACATTTCCCCCTCAGTTGTGCTTTGCTTTTTATGTGATCTTTCTAGATACACGTGTACTTCCTTAAAGTCCAGGGACTTGTGCCTAGAGGTACAAGAGAATGTTTCTAGCCCTCTCACAAGCAACACTGAGCACACCTGGAAGGTGCTGAATCTCTGCTACAAGAGCCTTGATAGGAATTGGCACTGGATCCTACACGAGCACATTCATTTGCATGGCTGCTGGTGTTTGCAGAGCCCCTAAAACCACACTCAGCAGGAAGTGTGGGTCATATCCAAGAGTTACTCAGTACCTTGGATTTGCAAAGCTGGAATTTATGGAGCACTTGCAGATTCTGCAGGTGAGGAATGCTCTGGAAGTGTGAAGTAGTCTTTGCAGTAAGGAATTAGTTCTGCTAAGTTTTGAAAGGAATGGTGCTTGGCTTCAGCAGGTAGACTATCACTTGACAAAATCTATGCTTGTGTCTGTAAATTCAAAAACATTCTCTGGGCACAAGAAAAAGGATGAAGAAAGAGGGTAAAATCCTTTCTTCATAAATATGTCCTAAAATATATCACACAGTGGTAATTCACAGAATCACTGAACCATTTAGGTTGGAAAAGACCCCAAAGATCATCAAGTCCAGCCTTTGACTGATCACGACCTTGTCAACCAGACCATGGCACTGAGTGCCACATCCAGTTATCTCCTGAACACCTCCAGAGATGATGACTCCACCACCTCCCTGGACAGCCCATTCCAATGTTTAATAACCATTTCCATGAATAAATTTTATTTAATCCCTATTTTATTTAATTCTAGTTATTTCTTTCTCTACCTCATTTAGTTAAAGATTTATTTCTTTATGAGGTAAACACTATAAAATTGTAAAAACAGAATAAACATCACTACACAGGAAAATAAAACTACTTAGGAGAGAGGTGAAAGAAGACTCTCCCAACTCTGTTTGTGCCATGGAAGTGATAGTCCAGTGGCATCATGTCAGATTGTGAAGGAAATAGTGAGCTGAGAGGAAGGTATAAGTGCAGTTCAGAATCCCAAATAATTCCCTGAATCTCTTGAGCATCACAATCAAGTACTCAGGAATACAGACAACTTTGAACATTTATGAGTTAAAGAACAGATTTTTTAAAACTTAATTTAACCCAATCTTTTCCCGTCCTTTTTGAGAAAAATCATCCAGCAAATTCAATTAGTAACAGTAATTAAAAGCACTATTACTGCTACCTGTCATACTTCTGCAGGCAGATGACAAACCTCAGTCAAGATCTCTGATCTTTGGTACAAAAATGCATTCAGAAATAAAGTATTCTATTAGTTTTAATGAATTGAAGTGCAGAGAGGTCAGGTGATTGAAGGTGCATAGTGCCTTGCCTGCACAGTGAACAGCAGCCAATAACCTGGGGAAAACATTGCTGTGGGCACTGTGAATTTAAGACAAGAATGCACTTTCACTGTTGCAGTAGAGTCTGCTAAATTTCCAATTCGTGTATCTTTAAGGGTTTCATAGCCAAGAAATTAGACAGGTCTGACATTCCAAGATTCCCTGGACGTAATTTAGGGCTCTGGTTGTATCATTCTCTGCCTTTCTTACAGACTCTCACTTTTTAAACCCCTCCATTTATGACTAAAATCCAAATGGAAGATATTTGTGCACCAACAAGCATTCAAACTTGTATGTCTGCAATAAATCTACAACTGCACAGCACTAAAAGCCATGTCATAAATCTTCCATGCTTTAATATCTTCCCACTCTGGTAGGGACATGGAATTCAGCTTTAAGTCCTTGCAACAAGTTATACTTGATTTTATTTTCATACCCTTTTGTGTCTGAGTAATTTGTGTGCAAGTGCCTATTTCTTTAAATCCCAAGAACTGTATGCATAACAACAGTGCAAATTTTCACTATACTGAGAAACTCTGTGATTTTTCAAATATATGATTAGATTTCATTTATTGATAGGATATGTACAGAAGGCAGAACAGATATTAAAAAAAACATGCAAACAAATCTAAATGTAGCCATTTTGCAAAGCACTTTTGCAGAGAAGCTGTGCACTGGTATCCCTGTACCCACACATGCTGATCTGTTACCAGGCTTTTCAGAATGGAAATGTCATTTTTTGAGGCACGTTAAACTGTGGTATTTCAGCATGGTTGAATTTTTTCCTCTTCACTTTACTGAGCTAGACAGTAATGCTTTAATTGCATTATATTATTTTTCCCTTTTATAAATCTGGTAGAAATTTATATTTTAATTCTCTTAATATTTTTGTTTTCTTCATTATCTTCTCTTTGTGAAATTCATATTCTAATCAGTAAATTGTATTTTATTTATTTGTATTACTGTATAATTTGTATAATTATGTTGTTTTATGTATTGTATTTTTATTGGTCACTATTAGTGCAACAACTGGCATTCAATTTGGTTTTGTATGTATCATAAAACTGTCAGCTAGGTGACCTACCTGGTATAGGAATTTCTAGTTCTGTGGAATTTATCTATTAAAGATAGATTTTTAAAGTATGTAAGAAATCCCATAAACATAGCATTAAATATGTAAAATTAAAAAATTTACCTTAATATCTCTATTAAGGTAATATGGTGTATATTTACATATAACATGTAACAAGAAGTTTCCCGCTTTCACTACAGGTAGTTGTATAGGGATTTCAAAATGCAAAACTTTATATACTTCCATAGAGTTCTGCAATAAAAACTGTACTCATTCTTTAGTGTATTCCAAGTGATCAATAAGAATATCAATTATCAGGCTGGAATAAGGCACAGGCACAAGGCTGGAATTTGAGGCATTCAGGAAGAACCTCTGGATTTTCCAGTGGGGGATCAAAGCACTCAGTGCCTGGCAAGCTGGCCTGGGCACTTTGCCCACTGTCAGTGTCTGGAAGGTAACCAAGTGGCCTGTGTGCCTGCTTTCCATCATAAATGCTAATTGATTCAACACATTCTAGTAGAAAATGTGCCCTTTGACTTTCCTATATGTAGGAATCAAATGGGAGGATTTGGTAAATGCTCTATTACTCAGTCTGTGCAGTTTCACCACAGCATTGAATATACTGGGGCTGGTAAACTTGCTGTAGCAATTGGAAAGAGGTTATTACAAAAAAATGAACATGAGGACGAAATAAACATTTTTTCCTCCAGATTTCATGCCTGCTTTAGTCTTATAATTTCCCCCAAAGAGTACTCGAGAGACAAAAGCCCCTCATGATTAATATTATTGTAAATTTATGATTATATAGAGCTTCTTTGCCTCTGTGACATATTGAATCAAAATCTAAACAACCCTTTAGAGAATCTCACAAATAATTAATAAATTAATTATGTTTTCTCAGTTATCATTCAAATAGCCATAAGGTTTCAAAATAAAAAGTTAATTAATATGAGCAAGGCCTACATTGCTGCTGTGGGAATAGAAGTAGCACAGACCTATATAAAAAGTATGCTCACACCTCTCAGTGCCATTCTACCACTCTGCCTAACCCAGCTACAGACAAAACAAGACTGTAGAATTTAATTCTGTCAAGTTTCTCTTTGGAACTCAGGGCACATTTAATTCATGGTGAAGTCAGAAGACTGTTTGTAGCTTCGGTGGGATTCCCAGACACCTGTAACTGATTTAAGGGCACAGGACCCTTTGGCTTTCAAATGCAAGCCATGCTCTAAGTCACCCAGACTTTTTTTGTACTGACCTTCAATCACACTCAGATGAAGCACAAAAAAAATGATGAAAAGCATAAAAAACCCACACCCAACAAAACTACAGGAGTAACTGAAACCAGCTGGAACCTTCTATCCCCTCTTCTGTTTGGTTAGAGGATCTCATTCCCACTTGCAAACACGAAGAGTAAATGGACAGAGCTGCAGGCTGAGCACTGCTGACATCCACGAGAGCCAGACCCTGCAAACCACCAACTTCCAGGAGAGCTCCAACTCCCTAAAGACTCCTAGCTCTAGACCTTGAGTGGGATGAGAAAAAGGACCTTGTGGAATATTTTATTCTTAGATTACATAAACCCCGTGTTTCTGAACTGCATTTATTCATTATATCATCCTCTCTTAAATCTACTGATTCTATTTTAAAAATGACAGCAATTCAATAGTAAACCAAAAGCACACAAAACTGATGAAAACTGCTTGTAGGGCAGAAAGAAAGAATAAGTCAAAAAATGGTAAGTATTATTATTTTAAAATAATTATTAAAATATTTAAAAATAACCCAGTACCAGTCCAGTTTCAGTAAGCCTCTAGTTTAAAATATTTTGGGAAGGAAATGAGAAAGAAAGAAAGAAAGAAGTGAAAAGATTGAAAAGAATCCTTCTTGAATTTTTTTAATGTGAAAAGTACATGTAGGGCTCAGAATGAATTTGCATTCAAAGTGTTTAAGATGTATGATAAAATAGTTTTTAAAATAACATTTGAAATAGAAAAGACAACTGAAACTTCACTCCTTAGAAAAAGAGCTGGTTTCTTCAATTCATTTTCATTCACCTGCCTGATTGCTGCTCACAAAAATATCAGGATTTTTTTTCCTGAACTTTAAAAAAAGGCAGGAGGAATCTCTGACAGTTGCCTCCCAATATGTCTTAGTGGGCAAAAAGGTAGGACAGTATTTTCTACTCTTTGCTCATGTAGGTCTGTAAGCCCATTTTTGAATGAAAAGCAGGAAGTTTCCTGAATAAAGTTAGCAAAAATTTAATCTTCATTAAAAAAGACTGCTTAATGGTGGTAAAATCAGGAATTGACAGCAAATTGTTTCAACCCAAGTTCTGCCAGCTCAGTCCATGCAGTAGTAGAGAGTGTAAATTAGTGTGAAACCAACAGATCCTCTTTTTTATCCTTTATAGCCCTTCTGTAAGTTTTCTCTAGGAAGAAATTACTGCATTTACATTTTCTGTCTATTGTTTTTATCTTGGTCAGTATTGGTGTAATGATCCAATAGTTTGCAGTCATTATGAGGGGTGTGACATAGTTTAGTTTAATGTAACCATAGCATTATAATAAACAAAGGTTGTGTGGTAGCAGAGCCAGAGACAACCTGCCATTGCTCTGCACCAAAGGTGGAACCTCATCTTTCAGAGAAAACTCTTTAGGATGAATGCTGCAGTCAAAGAAACCTCAAGTCCACCAACTAAACAAATGAGAATTCAGCAAGTATCAAGTCATCATGTGCTTTATAAAAGACATGGATAAAGTCATTAACTAATCACTAAATTACAGTTTGCTTGATCCAGTTAGAGAAAGGAAAAGAAACTTCAGGAATTCTTAAAAAGAGACGATGGATGGGATAGAAGTGCAAATTTCAAACGTTTCAAATGTAATATCTGAAGACTGAGAACTCCAAAGAAAGCACACCAAGTTTCCAGGTCTCTGTTAAGACAGGAGGGGAAGCCTGCCATTCCCCAAAAACATATTTCATTGTAATTCTTTTCAGTCTGTCATAATTATGTGACAGACTGTAAGGCAAGTTCAGGGTCAGTGATCAGAAACACTCATGAGTTATGGTCCCTCTTGTGCCCTTGCTGGCCTTAATTTAACATGGCCTCACAGTCACATTCCCCAAACACTTAACTTTTAACCATCCACCTCAAAAGATAGAGCAATTAGTGATTAAAAAAAGAAAAGAAGAAGAGAGAACGGATGCATTCCAGAAACATCTGGAGGAGAGGCTTCTACTCAAGAAGATTTGCAGACACTGGGATGTCTCAAATGAAAAAGAAAGAAAAAATATGGCTTTGATTTGTATGACAATAAACTTTAAAACAAAACCAATTCCATTATTTAAGGAAAGTCTTTCATATCAATGAATCATAACGCTGTGTTTAAAAAGTTTTACATCTGAAGAGAATTTATGACTTTGATAAGCATTTTTAGTAAATTGTGAAAAAATCAGTGAATAAAGTCATATCTAATAAAAGAAAAAAACTAGTTAGTTCATTAAATATAATTCTCTGCATATGCAGATTGTCTTTTACACTGATATACACTGTCTAAACTAAATTTAGAATTTAGGACTTCCATTCATTTTTGGGGAGGAAATATTATTCTATACTTTTCATTCTACAGATAAGTTTTGTGATTTCTTTATATAGCATATTTATAATGTTTCATTAGTAATTTCTATCAGGTTTTCTTCTCATGTGTTACTCTTATTTCCCCCATTGTGGTGCTTTCTCTGAATTCCGTCCAAATTTTTATTTTCTTCTTGGTAGAAATGTGTCACCAATTTAATTTAGAATCTTCATTTTCAACTGCTTAAAGTAACTGAATTTTCCATCAAATTTTTATTTAAATAATTGGAATATTCTCTACCTTTTGTTCATATAAAGCTTGGCTCTAGAGATGTTGGAAAAAATATATCTGCACCTTTTATTTTTGTGTATGTTGAATCTCAATAACAATTTTTTCAGACCACTAGAAATGTAGGGTTTTATTGCAGCTGTCTTTTGGGGTTGCAAATTGTTAACATCTGCCTTTTAGTATCATTTTTTACAATAGTCTGCTCTCTCGATATCCTGTTAATGACTGTAATTTTCTAGTCAGCTGCTATCTGTCAAGGTAGTTTAAAGGTCACTTTTTGCTGTGTATTAGAGAACCTTGTGCAGAAAGTGGGTCTGGGTTCTTTGCAACAAGCAGAGTTTATGCCTGGATTTGCTTTGTGTTTGAAACTGGGAACTCAGCAGCCCCAGGTCACACCATCTTTCAGTTTCCCTCTTCTTTGTTGCTCAATCTTTGGTCATATCCTTTTCTGTGTGTATTTTTTCTAGTGACAGTTTGCTACCTCTTTTGTTAGCCTTGCTGCATTGATAAGAGATTCCTTATCCATCTCTGACTGGCAGCACTGTGTTAAACCAGAGACAGACATTTCCCACCCATCTCTCCCTGCACAAGCTTGTTTTCTGGAGTTGTTAATTCCTTTACAAATGTCATTGGACACATGTAATCTTTTCAGTGGTATTTACCAATGTTATGCCATAAAGTAAGTAACGGGTTTGTACATTTCTAGCTTTTTTATATGCCTTGAATTCAACTTTTCAGTGATGACTAAAAGAATGATGTACATTTGGAAACAGCATTCCTCCATCCCAGATATTTGCTAGTCTGGCTCAAACTGAAACAGTTCATCTCCTCCATGGCTAAAATTATACAAAGATAATGAAAACACATATAACCACATGGAGTGCAAAGGCTGCCTTACATCAGGGAGCTGATTCACATTTGAAGCATACTTCACTGAAAGAATCAGGATGCTATCCTGCTTTTTTGAAGCTGAAAACATTTCATTGGATTATGGAATAGCTGAGGATGGAAGGGACCTCTGGAGGTCATTTGATTCAAACCCCCTGCTCAAGCAAGGTCACCTAGACCAGGTTTCTCAGCACCTTCTTGGTCCAAGGATATAAACTCTATAATCCTTCAAGTGCTCAATCTCCTTTCCAGTAAAAAAGTTTGTCATATGTTTAAAATAAATATCCTGTATTTCAATGTTGTCTAGTGAGTCACAACCATTTAGAGTTATGCAATAATGTAATCAACTGTCATTAATAAACTAGGTTATAAAATACAGAAACTTAGAGCTGAAAGAATTCTATTCAGCACAATTCAGTTCCTTAAGCCTTATCAGCAGGGAACTAATCCAGGTGTCCTTGCTCTTCAGTGAATAGAATTCACCTGATCTCTTTGTGCAGGGACTAAGCTGTGAGATGATTGAATCCTAGAGATGAAGGACATGACAAATAAATGAAGGCAGTGTTGAGTTTTGTTTCTCAAAATAAAACCCCAACAACTCTAAAACTACACCAGACTTCTAAAACTCTGAGTATGTAGTTGAAAGATGAAAAATCAATTGCCTTAACCTCTCTAGAGCAAGCTCAATAGGTATATCTTTGGCCACAGGGCTGACACAGCAGGTTGAATCCCATACACTGAAGGGAAAAGGAAATAGAGGATTTGATCATATTAACAGCCTCACTGGGCATTCTCGGAAAATTAGATTGAAATTGGAACTGGTCCAAAAGAAGGTGCTGTTGGAACCATCATACTACTTTTTGGTTAAAATCCTTAAATTGGGACAATATCTCTGCTGTCAAGAAGATAGGAAAAAAGATTTAATCCAAACTCCTTGAATTTTATTCAATACCTTGAGAGTTCTGTGTTTAAAAACTGTTTCAGAGAGTCTCTAAAGAGGTGGACATAGAAATATGTTACAATTCAGAAAAGGGAAAGATATATTTGCTATACAAACACCTCTACTAGAATGAAAGGCGTTTGCACAGGCATTTTCTAAAGGAAAATCAGTCATTGTAGAAGACAACTATGATAATCTAAAACAAATTATCACCAGAAGGCAGAATCACCCCAGTAGTGTGCTTCTGTGGGCTCAAATCTTTGTGGAAGTTAATTCACATAAGCAACTGACTAAATCTTTCAGCATAACCAACAGCAGCAGTATGCAGAATTCTTTTCCCAGCAGTTACTGGAAGTGATGAACAATAATACATCTTGCATATTGAAATTAATATATGCAAGAGTTGGTGCTCTGGGACTCGAATTGCATAAAATCGCTCATTTGTTAGTGGGGTGGCATTAATGCCTGACCTCCTTAATCCATATTCAGGAACTCACAGATCAGAAAGGTCATCTCTAACCCCACCACCTATTCACATGTATATTCTACATCACCCTTACAAATGGGGCTGTTGTCTTCAAATTACAGAAAGCCAACAACAATGACATCATTAATTCAGTGAATGCGCTGTCTTGAGAATGATACAAGTTTTTGCATAGTAATAAGCATTTGAATATTCCTTGTGATAGCAGCTACAAGAAGCCCACTCAGTGGAAAGCCATACACTGAGTTTTCTATCACAGAATGCTCCCAGTAAAAATACCAGCTTTCAAAGGCAGCATTTTATTAGAGTTTTAGGGGAAGATACACCCATTAAACCATATCATTTGGATATGTAATATGTTCTTAGTAAAACTGATGTTTTGACTTTAATGTAGCCTTCAGTTTAGTGAGTCATAGAATTTCAAGAATAGCAAACAAACGTATCCTGAAGTTCACTATATTATTTGATACCACTGATTATTTTACAGGTAGACTAAAACAAGTTGCAAAAATGAGGAAATAAAAATAGATAATTATGTTATTTCATTGAGAGTTCTATATCAGTGCTCTAATTTAAAATTTTTCTCAGTAGCAAAAGGAAAAGCTGCACAATATTAAGATATTTGATAAAATCTGAACAGCTCTAATAGATAACTAAGTAAAAAAAAAAAGATGGTATCTTTTAAACAATCATAGTGCAAAGGCAGATTAAAAGCAGATGTTTATGGGTGAAACAACCCTTCATAAGAAGAAGCTATTAGGTTACCAAATAAAATTGAATTTACCATGGCTGTAAACTTGGCAGAAGGAGTTTTTTAGCATAGAAATAGGCTGTTATTTATTGATATTTAACCTGAGAATGATACACACTTTGTAAAGCATTAGCCCAAATTCTATAGTTTATGTACCAGAACAGTGACTAACGAAACAAATATAGTTCAGACTGGAAAGAATATTTCAGACCTAAAAAATTATACAATTGAAAGAAGTGGACTTCAGTCTCCAGCATTTTGTCACATGAAACGGCCTCCTAAATGAATCCTCTGAGTGCCAGCCATTCTCACAGTGCTATTTGTCATTAGATGCATCAGTGATGCTGTTTTGGATTTTGCCTTTTTTCCTTTTATATATTCCCTGCATTCTCACACATATATTTCTAGTTCTGTAGCTTATTGTATTAATGGCTACTTTTCCCAATAATTTCCCATGGTCTTTCCCTAGGCAAAAAGTCAAAACAAATTCCAGAGCTCCAAGCCCTGGGGGGTACAAGGTCCCTATCCTATCTTGTTCTTCCCGGGAACCAAGGCTGGAACAACTCTTCCAGATACTTTTCATGGACAAAGTAAAACCAGTGCCAAGGGGGGAATCCAGAGAAGGGATTTGACCCAGAGGGAATTCTGTCACCCCTTGTCCTCCTAATTGGTGCTTTTTGTCAATTATGCTAATTTGCTAAATGTATAAAAACTGTGTTCACCCCTTGTGGGTGGCTTTTGTGGACATCTTTCCATAACTGAAAGTCCCTGAAAGCCTTCATTAGAGATCCACTTTTATATTACCTCCTTACTAAAACTACCTCGAGTCTCATTTCCAAGATGGGAAAAAGGCAACGAGAGAAACTGGGATACATGGATACATAGGTTGATGGACAGGGTTTGCTCTCCAAATTATGAATTTAATCTTAAACTTTTATGCTATTATTTTGTCTTGTGAATTCAATGGTTCTGTATTAAAAGTGACTAATGAAACATAGAGTAAAAGAAAAGTAGATTTAAACCCAAGTTTGAGAATGGAATCTCTTCATTATTAGGAGTTCAGTGCAGCAAGGCTGGTTAGCATCTGTATTAAGATAATATGTTGAAGAGCACTCTCTAAATATAGAATTCCTTACACTCTGCCATTAAATACTTGGATGAGATTCAGCACCTTCTATAATGACATCCAGCTATGTACATAGTACTCTGCAGGTTAGAATTATATTAATAATCATTTCCAGATATAACTTTTACTTTACTTAGTTGTGCCTACAAAATAATTGCAATATTACATAGTTATATTATGAGAGAGATACTTATCATGATCCATACCTTCTGGCTGATAAGTAATAAGTAAGCATAGGATGAAAAACCAGTCCCCATTTAAATTTTGTATCAGACAACACTAACTGGGTTCTAGAATTGTTCCTACCCAATCCCTTCTTCCAGTGTCTATGCCAAGGTGTCTTTCAATAGAGGAAACTCTCTGTGGAAAGCTTTTTTTTTTCCTATTGGAGCCTTTATCTTTCTTCAGCAGATTTTCTAATGCTTTGCAATATAGTAATATAACGAAATTTATTTCCTCTTTTCCAATTAGAAAAGAAACTCAAACTGTGAACATAAGTTGGCTAACACCATCCAAAGGACTTCTGAAAGAGGTGGAAAGATATTTGCTACAGCTGCAGGGTATATGTAGTGTTAAACTAGTATACTGTAAGATTATGGAATGTGAGGATAATTTCAATAAGATACAACCAGATATACAAATAAAATAACACAGGCAAATATTTGAAATTATTATGGACATGATAAAAGGGGGGGAGGACATAAATGAATGGTGTTTGTAGGAATTTGAGCATCTCCAGGAGACTGCAAACAGTTCTGTCCCTGCCCTTTTGCCTGCATTCAGGAACAGCTGGCACCAGGCACAGTCTGTCCCTGTAAAATTTTTCCCTTTCAGTTTAGAAAGAGAATAACAATCTGTAGTGTCATAATATGTTTGGCAGAGTCCCATTGTTCCAGGCTCTGCTACTTCCTATGAGAGAAATGAAGCAAGTGCAAAGGAGCATGACTATATTTTGCAGTGCTAAACAAATGATTCAGACATCAAATCACTGTCAAATGCTTCTAGTTTTTTTTTTTTTTTTCAGTTCTCTGAGCAGTCCTACACAGCCTTCAAAAAACAGGACATTTTTAAAAATACCAAACTCCAAGTTTTATTTTAGAATTGACTTTACTCCTTGATATTTTATAATGGAAAATCAAGATTAATCAAAGGCATGCATTGGTTTTCTTTACTGCTTTTGCAAACTCAGTGTTAAGGAATGATTACTAGGATTTATTGGAAATTAAATATTTTTGTCTAAAAAGTTTGATGCATCAAAAGAATTTAACACAAACATAGACATGTTTGAATAAATCTTATTGGAAGTTTGAGTTTTTTTGATTTAATTTTTTTTTAAATATGAAACAAACATCTGATCACCTTGTGTCAACTGATATTTTTTCTCAATGTTCAGTCAACCAGCACTGCCCAGCCCAAACAAGAAAACAGGATTCCTGGTTTCTACTATAATATCTATCACTCAGGCAGGTAACTGCAGTTCCCTGCACTTCTGCTGTACATTATTTATGTTGCTGATTTAAACTGAGATCATCTGGACAAGAGCTGCCTTTCATCAGATGTGTCTGTGGTATACAACAAAACAAGGTAACAGGGTGAGCAGTTAGGGCACCTTCTGATCTATATAAACCTTCAATGAAAAAGTGATAATATAAACAGACACAAATTTCTCCAAACTGCTCATTTACCTAAGAACAATGAGCAAATAAAAATAAAACATAATTTCTTACCATTTAACTATAGAAATATGTATATTAACACTACAGTTTCAGAGTTTCAAGTATACTCCAAGCATGAAATTCATGGACACAAATAAAATATCCAGTCTTACAGCTGAGTTACTTGCTGTAATTACTTCTTTTTAGAACAATTTTTCTTCCATATATATTTTTTTCATGACTATATCACTATATAGTTTAATATTTTCCAGTGAAAAATGTATTCAGCTATTTCACTCATTACCCAATCAATTTTTGAATAAATTATTCATTAAGAGAATTAGTATCTTTGACCTTTGGAAGACAGAAGATACATAATGACCCCAAATAATTAGGAACTACAATGAGGAATAAGGATGAAATAGGAAACAGTGTGATTGTACTTCATAGGCAATAAACTTTTTAGAAAAAAAGTTTACATTTGATTTCCTTTCTACCACAGGCCAATTTAATATTTACAGGACAGTAATAGTTCACTCTTTGGTGGCAATTTGTAATTTTAGTACACCTTTAATTCAGAAAAACAAATTAATAATCAGCTATAATTTTTTACTTTATCAAAGTTCAAACAAATAGCTCTACTTCCCTTCTAGAGTTAATTCCCAAAATAAATGGGACTAAGGTGAGGAAGGGCAGAGTGCTGACAGTCAAACAGGTATTTGTATTCGAAAGCTTTGTACACATTTCTCTTTTCTCATTCTTTATATGTCTACCTTTGAAAGGGTGAGGATGCTAAAATGGTGATTTCTCCAATTCAACATTAATCATGTGGCAAATTTTACAAAATGCACATAATGGAGAAGGTAATGGGCTTTCTCAGAGATCACTTCTAACAGCCACGTTTACCAAAGAAAAACCCATGGTGCTGGGTCCTTCTCTCTTTTGCCAACTGCCCCAAATGGGAAATGCACTCAGCTACTTTTGTAGAACTTTCTGAAACATTATAATTTTAAAATACTCAACCCCTCATGGCTTGTGGGGCTGGATAGCAAACAGAAGTTAAAAGTGTCAGTCCCAGGGTGCCAGTGACTGTTTCCTGAAGGAAATGTCATCAGCATTCGAAATTAAATTATGGGCTCCTTTTCCTGAAGTGTAGACACTTAGTCTCAATTCACTGCCAGGCTGGGGGTTTTAACATGGTTTTGGGTATCAAAGTTCTTGACTGAGAGGCAGGAGAGCATCTTCCTTGATTGCCTGGTCATTATTCCACTTCAGCTAAGACACTTGCTGCTGGTTATTTTCCCTCCTGACTAGACTTTGCTGCTTCCTGCTTAATGTTTAAAACTGTGCACCTGTCTAATTTAAAACCAGACACAAAATGTATGGACACTCTTTTATTCAGAGATTCTAAAGCATTTTTGACTGCTGTGTCTATGAAAAGGTTCGCCTTATAAAAAAGTAAAAAGGGCTGAATTCATCCATAGAGTAATTCAGAAAGAAAAGAAGAATGAAATTCACTTAGGTCAGAGCTTTTAGGTGTGCTTTTTTTTGTTGCTGCAACGTATTGGAAGATAGGAAGATGACCTCAAAGCCCACAGTTGGGTTTCAGAGGGTCAGGAGCTAATCTGGCCCTCATTTGGACTGATTCTGCTAAAGCTCCATTGAGGGACTAAAATGACAACAACTGAGCTGCTGGATGCCAGTCCTGCCAAGGCCTTAATTTTCCAGTGTCATTTTGGGCACTTTTAAAAAGTGGCTCCTGCCTCCAGCTGCTGTTCTTTAAAACAGAGATATGATTCATGGTCAGCTCAAGGTACGGAACGGTGTTTGCTTCACCAAGGACTCCCTGCTCTGAGAGCAGAAAACTCCATCTATGGTTAAAATTAAGGCAAGATCAGTCAACAGCAGAAATGTTGGTAAATCACACTGTCAATATGATAAGAAACCCCTTTTGGAGAATCAGAATTGAATGAACAAACTCATACCAGTACCACAGAGACCAGAGAGTGTAAACTGGGAGATGTGTTAGTGGGATTGCTTGAGGATGGGGCTGAATCAGGACATTAGATTGGGAAATATCTGAGTAACCGATCTTGTTTTGCAGTGAATTATACGAGATATAGGATTAACAGAGGAGTTTTGCTCTGTTCCTAAAACAAGCAGGAAATCCTGTGTTTGCGTCATCCCTCTGCTGACACCAATGACCCTCACTGTGTGAGGAGCCTGCAGGAGACTAAGGAAAATGCCAAGACTAGAATAACAAGAGGAAAAGAGAAATATTAAAAGCAAGTGGCTGGTGGGGTTAGGGTGGTATTCAGAAGCACTAAGAAAAGCAGATAACAATTGCTTTGTCAGGAGAATTAACCAATTGCAAAATGTTTTTCTTTGCTCAAAGCTTGCCACATGGCCAGCCACAGATTCCAAAAAGCTTTTTGGTACAGGTCTGTAGCATTTCCAAATGACTCAATAGATGCTGGGATTCCACTGGAATAGATTATTTGTCTGCTGTAATAAGCATGCCTGATTTTCAGGGCCTCCCTTTCCAGAGGCCAAATCAAAGATATGATATTAACTTCTTTCAATGATGTAGCATCCGAGGCAATAGAAGAATGCAAATAAATCAATTCTACATGCTTAAGCCCATCTTCCTTTCATGCGTGGCTGGTGATGGAATATGTGTTTTTTTTCCCACCCTGCCTTATCATTCTGAGGTATGGAAAAAAAAGAGCTTTTGTTGCAGTAATGAAGCACAGGAAAAAAGAACTTGTTATAAACTGCTTACAGTTTAGATTGGAGGGCAGGTTTTCATCAGCTTTGTTAGATTGAGCATCATCTTTAGACTAGAGGAATTACCACAAAAAACTTCACAAGAGAAGGTTGGTCCAACGTACAATTCATGAAAGCAAAAAGCCAAGATCTGATGATCAAAAAGAAAACCAGAAATTCTTCCCTGATACAAAGCTCAAGTTATGCCAGTAACAAATGTTAAACTGCTCTCTTAAGACACTCAGCAAGGAAGTCAATGTCTTATTTGAGTAATAAAGAATTTCTTTTGGTTGTTTCTTGCTGCAGTTAATTATTCAGTCTTTGTTTCTCCTAAATGTCAGGCACATACATCTATTTTCTCACCCACAATTACTCAAGCATTAGTAGCAGGGATCCAAATTACACGGGTGACTATGTGGTTTACTCAGTCAGAAGTACAGTGCATACAGCTAAACCTAGCCTTAGTGAAACCTCCTGTATTTATTTGCTTCCACAGAGAAATCTAAACAAACTGTTACAGATTTTATTCCTTTCCTCATGAAAAGACCAAACAAAATATCTTTATTTTAAGTGCTTGTAAGAAAACTTAAAAAAATTTGCTTACTCAGAAATATTAGAGAATTTCCTAAAGGACAAAATGTTCATAAAAGGAGAAGCAGTTTTCTATAAAATAGATTAAAGGCTGTAATGATGGTATCATTAATTTTCTTACAATTCAATCTCATCTTTATAGAAAGCACCGACCCTCTTCACTCTATTATGTTTTAGGACCTGATTTATGAAATAATCCCAGGATATTAATGATGCCACAGGTAACAGCTGTAATATTTCAGGTGGTTTACAGCATTGCTCTAACGATGGAGTACATTTAGTTTGAACTCCATTGCACTTTATTGTGCAATACTTGCTTTGTGGAGCACTGAGAAGACATTTCCTCCACAATTTATCCTTTTGCTCTGCTCACCAGTGGTTGCCCTGCAGTCTTCTCTCAGTCTCCTTTCTACACACACATTTGTCTTCCAGTTTATCTGAAGAGAGTCCATATGTGCATACACCAGGTGCCTTTCTCTAGATTCTTTACCATATCTCCCAAATTTCTCTCCTCTAATGATCCTCTACAGCTTCTTTTCAAGTCTGGTGGTGTGCGTGCAGATTTTCTACTCCACATAAACAAATTTCCAAATAGTATTTTATCCTGACTCATCTTGATAAGCTCTAATCTTACAGTACAGTTAAGTTCAGAACAGCCAAAAGGATGCTCCTGATGACATCTTGTGCTTAAAGTACTCTTAGTATGGCCTAAATATTCCTTCCCATCTCTCTCTCACAGAATGATAGAACCATTTGTTTGTGCACTACAGAGGCTGTTGAGCAAAACGTTATCCATTTGCTCAGTACATGCATGTAGCTGAAGGACCTCTATGCTGGATAGTATTCTTTGGTAAGGCTGCAGCCTGAATCCTTCATAACAGAAGTTATAAAAGCTAAGATATACAGTCATTAAGAACTCAGACAATTTTAAAACTTGATAAGAAATTTGTTCTTATTTTTTTTTTTAAGTATACTTGTCAAAGCTACTTTTTCTATTTTTGCCTCAAGACCTCTTCGATCTGTATATATTCTTGTGTGATATAAATAACCAGACAGGTAACTATATTCAAAAATCAATTTTTTTACAGGAAGAACATGAATAACACCAATGTTGTTCAAAACAATATCTTTTTCCAGAGAGTTAAGAACTTTGTATGACTTAATTAAGCCTCAGTCACTCCCGTAGTTTTGAGAATCAGCATCATGTTCATGATTTGTAGCTCAGATCACCTAAAGTGAACTTAGCAAAAGAAAAGACCTTGATCCTGAATTTCTCAAGTGTGATTTGGGTACTCAATGTCCAGCCCAGAGGAATTTCTATCAGCTTTTGCACCCATTGGGGACTAAGTTAGACACAATAGCACCCACTGCAAAGTGCAGTCATGCATTTGTTTACTCCTATCTGATTTCACTTGATTAACACCAAGCTGCTTGCAAAGCAAATATTCGAACTAATGTTGGGAAGGATTATCAGTAAGAGATTAAGATCCTGTTTCTCACTAATATTAAAATTTTCATCAAAGTCTTTTCAAAAGACATTCTAAAATAGTCAGTGCAAAAGATCACACAACAGTCACCCCATTTTCCTTGAAAAATTTGAGACGAAAAGTGTTACCTATATTTCTATTGCAAATTTACATGACACAATCACTGTACTGATTGCCACACACATCCTGTATCTTCCTACTGCTGAAGAATCAAGTTTTCAAAGGTTGCTGGAAGAATTTAACCCCAATAGATCCTGCCATAAAACTTCACTTTTTCATGGTTTGTTATTTCTACTGTGCTTGACACTGTGAAAGCAGAGGTCAGGGCCCTATTAAGACAAGTTATCAAAAGCTGAAGGAAAGTGAATTCATACCACCATCACTATTATATGCAGTGGCTGAACTCGCCTCTCACTGCTTATTGTTTAAGTCAAACCTTGACCCAACAGGACAAAAAAAGTAAGAAATTTTGCTGCTTTCTTTATTTCCTCTGATGGCAAAAACAGCCATGCCCTCTATTTACAGTGTCATAAACGTCATCTCCATTACAAAGAATATTTTGCAAAACATAGATCCTAAAATTTAGGCCAAGGTGTATCATACTGGGCAAGAGTGCTCATAGCCACAACAACATGCCTGAGCAACAGACTCAGTGTCCACCTGCATCTTAGAAAAGATGAAAGGCTGGAATCTCTTCATCAAGGTGTCTAGGTCTGAAAAAACTTGCCATTGGGTGTCAAAGTGGGACACACTTGCACACAAGCTTTTTACTTTTCTTCATTATAATAAATATTCTGTTAACCAGTCATATGATTGTTTACTGCTCCCTATCCACAGTACAGCACTGACCCCTGCACCAGAAAAGGCAGATTATTTGGGCCTCCTACTTGCTTAAGCCAAAGAAAAGCCAGAAAGAGGCAGAGAACAGGCAAACCAAGACACCTCAGGCAGAGGATCAGCGGCTGGGCCAGTATTAGGGCAGAAGAGGAATATCCATCCTTACAAGGATAAGGGACAAGGTGAGGAATTGTAATGAAAATGATAACTCAGATATAACCAGATCTTTGGTAACCTCCACAACCAGCTTCAGGGCATGGAAATCATATAAAGAATTTACTGTGAATTTTGAGAAAAAGAAAACAGATAATACAGTGGAAGTAGGCTAGAAGAATTTTAATTGGGGTAATGAGAGGAATTATTAGCTGGAAAATGGATGGCTCAAAGTCTTCCTTCTGCTTCTTTGCATAAGATCTTGTCATTGAGATCCTTGTACAATGCTGCTCTGCAGAGCTAGAGAAGCAGGCTGCACTCTGAGCCTAAGGAACAGAGACCCATTAGAAAAAGGGAAATGGGAGGAAACCTGGATTGGTCAAGACAAGATTGGGGAAAGGAAGTGTCAAAGGAGAGAGTGTGTTCTTCTTGTTCTGCTCAGTTAATTGAAATCAAGCGGCCTTTTTTGGTTTTTTCATCTGTGTGATCTATGGCACAGACATGCAAAGTTTGGATGCAAATCTGACAAAACTGCAGAGAGATGTCTTCCATTCACACAACTGCCATTCCAATTAACCACCAGTCATTGCCATCAGTTTGAAATCAGTCCTCTAAGATTAAACAGATTCCCCAATTACCCATGTCTTGATCAAGTGTGGGGCACCATGCAAGTACTTTAATATTATACACCAGTAGCTGTTTTGAATTGCTCAATTAAACAATTCCGAAATTAAAAAAAAAGAAAGAAAGAAAACTCCTCCACGAGGATCAAAAATATTGTAACAACTCGATGCCATTTCATTTGAGAAAAAGGGCATTGAGAGAGCCTAGCTGAGCAAGATGTGCACCTGTGAAAGATTTACCATAGACAAAATTATGTTCTGACAGTGGCAGTATTGGCAGATACTACTAACAAATTAGTGCTTAACATGTTGATTTATTAGATATTACTTATAGCTCTCAACTTTTTTCAAGCATGAAAGATTTGAAAAGACTCTGGACAACAAAGCCTCCATCATTTTATAAAGATATTATGATTTTATTATTATGTCAATGCAAGTTATTGCCTCTCTCATTTTCATATGCTACTTCATATTTTCCTCTTGTTTTCTCTGCTGACATTGATTATTTTAATTTATTTTCACAGCCAGATCACTAGGAAGAGCAATAGTATTTTTTGTTCTTTATTATGGTATAGAGATAAAAGAGATGTGAACTCATCCCCTTTGCCAATCACTGAGTAAGGAAAATAGATATTTCACCTGATTATAGCCTGGGTTTAATAAACCAACAAGAAATGTAATGACCTTTCAGCTATCTTTCACTGCAGGAGCAACTAACAAGGTCTTCAGTCTCCAGCAAACCTTTTATAAACAGTAATGCTCATTTCAGATAATGCAAAAGGCAATGCAGAGAATAATCCTTAATAGATTGAGTAAATGGAAGCATATAAATCATGCTGTGTATATTTTAATTTTGAAATAATTATTTAAGGCAATTTACATAAGAATTTGGGCTATATCTCAATTCTCTACTGCAATACAAAAGAAATTGCCATAACATTGCAAGTATTGCTATTGTAAAACCAACATTCATATTGAATTGGGGCAATCATCCTCTAGGCATCTCCAAGCTCATTAAGGAGCTTCAGTGCTCTAGCAATCCCCACCAACTGAGGTGGTCCAGTTTGGCATGGACCATTGCTGTGCCATCATTATGCTGCATTTCTCCACTCACTGAGTAAACAATTTGACATCCAGTCAGCAATTCCACTGAGAGAGACTTGCTCATGTTTCTGACCACATCACCATTTTAGGAATGGCTACTTCCACTCTTAAACTGAAAAAAGTCCCTAAATGATCTGCTGAACAGGATCCTACAGGAGCAAAACTGCCCTTGATCTCACGGGCCACATTTTCTTCCCCTCAAACCAGCTTTTTTCCAGTATATTTGCAGAGTCTCTTTGAGTCATAGTGATGTAAATCTCAAAAAAGTAGTGAAAGCTCAAAGATATCTAGAACAGAATTTTAAGAATATTTACCTCTTCCATAGGAATAATACCCTCCCTACTAACTGCAATTCTGAATCCCAGTTCTTGAAACGAGAAAATATTTTCAATTTCTCTGATAGCAAAAGAGAATGCTGACTAAACCTATTATCTTCTCTGTGTGCTTATTTTCACTTTGATGTACAATAAATAAAAAATGAACTGACAATTCTAAAATATGAAGACACCATATCATTGTCACTGTGTTCTTACAAATCTGATCCATTCATGCTGTTTAAGCTGCTGAAACCTTTGAAGTTGGAAAATGCTGCCATGAACTTCTAGCACTGGTAATTAAGACATAGTGTGGCAAATCAAAGGAGACGTGCTACCTTGCATCTACAGTTCCTTACTAAAAAAATGCAAGCTGAGAGTCACGATAATAAATCAATTGGTTCTGCTTTTCAGTAGGAAAAGACCTGTAACTTGTTATATTATAACTCAATCCCATCTTGTATCCAAGATCAATTCCTCTTTTTCTTCATGCTTTATGATCATTGAATTTCTTTTTCTTAAGGTTAATTTTTCTTATAGAAAGAGAGGGAAATACTGCAAGGTTTGAGGAGGAAAAAGAAAAAAGAAAAAGAAAAAAGTCTCTCATCATTTGTCTTCGCAGTGGGGAGAACAAGAACATTTCCTTTCCCCTCTAATATCACATTTTTCTCCTTCAAGCTGTCGTTGTTTTCCCATAAATTTCAGCAGGCTGAGCTTCTGAGGCTGTGCTAAGATTTGGGCTGGGGAAACATAGCTTATAAAGGTTTATTAGCACAACTGGGTTAAGCAATGTGTGAGAAGGAGCCTTGTGTTCTGGGTAGAAGACTCCTTTCACATTTCATAATGTATTTAAAACACAAACTATGAAATATTTCAATAAAAATAAATCAAAATGTGCACCAGTTGCAAATCTCACTGCCATATTAATTTGCTTACTGCATAAACCAAATTCCTACATACAATGTATGGAATTGCCTGAGTTTAAGTCATGAGTTTCACTAAAATATTTAATTTTTCCTACCTCTATTCTGTTTTATAGTTTAGTTTTTACTTCAAAGTGAGTAGCAGGATAAGGGCTTATTAAAAATACATATACACCTAAAAGGCACTGACCAGTTTGAGTCTAAGAAGCAAAATAAGAAAATTTTCTGCATAATAATAACATTATTCAACACTTTCAAACATGTGGGTTTTTACATGGCCCTTCCTGTCTGTTTTCATCAGTGATCTAAAGTTTTTGATTCCTTCCCAGAACTGTGGGTTTCTCCAGCTACTCTAAATCCATGCCATTCAGCCCAACCCAGCAACACAGACACATTTTCCAAACCCAGTTGTGTTTGTAGGGATGAGCTCATGCTCATTTCCCTTCTCTCCACCTGCTTGTGCTACAGTGGCAAAGCTTCAAGGGCAGATCTAAAAGGAAGCAAACTTTGACCATCTACAGCCATACCTGCCAAAGGCAGATCTCACAGACATGCTTTCTACCTATTACCTTGGACCCCTTCTCACATTTATTAGCAACCTGTTGTGTGACTTGTTAGATTTTTCCCACAAAACCACATAAAGGCAAGGTGCAAATTGCTTCTGGCACTCTGCTGAGTGCTCTCTGAATAGTCCTGAACTTTGCTGTCGTGGCTGTGACGTTTCCTGAATGATCCTGCATGTATCATTTGTTCTCCACACTAAGGAAATCACCTTTATTAAAATCATAAGAAACTCAAGGCAGGCCAGGTTCCTCATTACAAATTTATGCAGTGTCTTTTGAAATAGGACCTGATTTAAGGGTGTTATAAAAATAAGTATGGGACTTCTATCCCCTAATGTTGTGCATTTTGTCAGTCTTCCACCACAAAATTTGTCTTCCCTTCCTCATTTTGATTTTTCTGCAACATCTGAATTAAATTCTCCAAAAACAGCAAAAGATTCCCATTTCTCTTGACATTGGAACAGTGATAAGAAGTACACAAGGTTTCTTACCTTCCAAGTGTCTAAATGTCTCCTTATGTATTGCATAGGAAACACATAGAGCTGCTGCTACAGGAGTCTGCCACTAAAAATCCTAAGGGGCAATAACTGTCATCCCAATTTTAAAACACAAGCATAATTTTGAACACTAGTGGTATTTTTAAAAAAAGTTACACTGCTGTCATGTATTTATCTATAAAATACAGAGATTTAAGTATAAACTAAATAAACAAGAGAAAAAAAACCACCTTTTTTTTCCCCCTTAAACCTATCCCATTCCTGCCGAGACTTTGCTAAGGAGACAGAGAGACTGTGCAGTGAAATGAACCACACAGTCAAACCCCATCCAGTGCACAGAAACAGCCACAGAATGCACCCAAGCGAGTGTATCTGCAATAACACAGACTCACTTTGCTGCTCTGGGCGCCTCTTTCAGCCCAGATTATTCCTGCTGCTCACAGAGGGGAAGTGCATGGGGCTCACTCCTCTGCATGACATACTCGACCATCCTCCACAGCTACTCTTAGAATGATGTTTCTCAACATAAACAAGACCACTTTCCCACTGATTTAACTGGATTTGAGGGGGAAAAAAAATCACATTAACTTGAAGAGACATTTTGAATTGATATTTGGAACAGAAAACTTCAGCCCTTGTGCTTTTCGGGCAGCTTCCCAGCCCAGAATTAAAGACTTTTGTTTAGCAGTGAGCCTTATTCAAATAAAAACAAAACAATGATTCATAACTAATCAGGGAAACTCACAAAACAAATGGAAGAATGTATTTAAAATTCAGCAAAGAGGCTGTAGTGATGTAAATGTTCCCAATTTCTGATTAAATAGTGGTAACAGCAAGCTGGTTAGTGCAGCTTCCTAAGCTGCACTCTATTTTCCCCTAAGTTTTAAATAAACTTGTAAGGAAAATGACAAAAGCACTTTTCTATAAATACAGCAAATAGAAATAATTTTCAGCTAAAAATCAGAAATAAATGACAAGAAATAAGGCCTTGTGATGCCAATTCAAATAAAACAGTACTTAATAAATAAATACTTACTAGTCTCATGTAGTTTGCATAGAAAATTACTTATTCCAGCTAAATTTTATCCCATAAATCCCAAACTAAAGGGATTACATTGTGTCTGAATTTGAATATATGCACATACACATATGATTGACTGCACATCACTGTCATCCATTCACCAAGTCCTGTGAATTTATGAGTCAGAGATTAAAACCTAAAGACAGAAATAATAAAACACCTTTAGTTTATTTTTCCACAGTAATGCCATAAACGAAGATTATATTTTTGAGGTACATTTTATTTCAGTTAGGTTAATGGGATCAAAAAAACCTTAAGATTCTGACGGCCATGTTTTTGTCCAATACTCCTTGAAAAGGTTATAGAGATAGAGTTCATCACACTGAAAATATTAGGGGTTTTGTTAAGAGAAAATCTTTCTAGCACAAAGTATTATTAGGGTTAATTTTCATTAAAATGAAAACTGTGGTCAGATCTCGTTCTTCCTGATTTTCAGCCATGGTGGAACAAACCCAATCCTAAAATCACCATGACATAAAACTAGGCCATGTTTAGGTGAATTGCTCCAGCCACCAGCCTGATTCACTCATCATTTGGGAACAACTGAGAGGTGGCTGCTCTTGATACTCATTTTTAAGGCTTTCTAAAAAGAAATTCCATTTTCTTGATTTTCATAAATAGTTATAGCACAAGTCTTATGTATACAAAAAATACCCAAATGTTGAAAATAGTTGTCCCATTTTTTTTTTTTTTCAGGTAATCTATTTCTTTCTCACTTCTGGAAATGTATTTTTCTTTGTTTTTAGAGATATTGCTACAAAATACACATATAAACAGCGTGGTTATGGCATGTCACAGATAATAGGGCCTCATAATAGTGAAACTGCATTCAGCACAGTAAGAAAAAAATCCTTAGAGAAATGACTCACTAAGAAAAAGCTCAGTGAAAGCCACATAGGTTTCTGGAAGATAATATTCAGTCGCAGCATGGTTTGAGAGATGACAGCACTTGTGAATAAAAAAAAAAGAAAGAAATCAAGGCTACAAACAAGAGGAAAGAGAAGAAAGAAAAAGTCAGATTTAAAAATCCCCTAAAACGGATGAGTGTTGTCATGAAATTATGTTTAATACATTATATGGAAAAAATATCGAATTCTTTACGGAAAGATTTCCTGCGATCCCAAACCAAAAAGGGAAAAAAACCCAAAAGCACTCCAAACCACACCAAGTTGAGCTGTTTAATTACTGCCATCAATTAATCTGAGGACTTGTGGAAAAAATCCATTCAGAAATTGCAGAAAAGGTGTTGCAGAAACGTGTTTGTGCTTCCTTCCTCTCTGGTTGTGAGTACAGTTATGTACATGCTGAGGCACTTGCAAAATCAGATTCTAAAATTAGAAACCTTCTCTGCACCAAACTGAAATCTTCTGTACCTAGTTAGCTCTCACCCTCCTGAGCAGCCACCATTTCACCTTTCACATGTCATGGGGCTTATTTTTTACATAAAGGGACTCTAAAATGAGAAAGAAAGAGAAAAGCACATCCTCAAGATTTTCTGATCCTTTGAAGGGTTTATCTCTTCTCTTCCTTATTTACAAACAAGGAAATTGATTGATGCGGATATTAACAAATATCCACATTTTTCCACTTAACTTTCCAAGATCCTCTCAAAATCACAAGTTGGGATGTGCATCACTTTCAAGTACGTGACATGACAGATGTTAAATCTAACACTCTTGTCACGCCCAAAATATTCACAGGTATTCCCTGCCCCAGTGAGTCACTACAACCTTTGGTATCTATGCAAACTCTGGAGAGCCAGAGCTATAGGAAGTCCCTAAGTTTTGTCCAGGAGTTCAACACTGCTAAGCTCAGCATCATCGAAGTATTTCTATTCTATCAACACCACGAACATTTTCTAAAATAGCAGTGGCTTTGTGGAGACAGGTTTTGTCTAGACTCAGGATAGTTATATAATGGAAAGAATAAAGCTCAAGTGTGCTGAGCTACTTCCCTAAATAAAGTTAAATAAGAAAGCGCTCTACTTGCTTCCCAAATCTAGAGCCTAATCAGAAGCATGATGTAGAAGGAAATCCTGCTTAACAAAACCCAACAAACAGAACAGCTTTTTAAAAAATCTTCTTTTCCTGCACTGGATATGACCACATTCAGCATGTACAAACGGGAACAAGATCCTTTGAATGGCTTCCTAGATACACAGGAGAAACCAGAGAAATTAAGGTAAAATAAGTAAAATCAGAAAAGAGGTTAGGAACAGCAAGGATTTCTTCTAGTCTGAGGAGATATGAGAGAAACAGAGGGAAAAGTAATAAAATAATCTGAGGAAATTAGGAAGAGTTATTATGACTAGTTTTATTTTGGAAAAGGAGCTTATTTGTAAGATGTGGCTGTGAAGGTCTCACAGTTCTAGCAATTAGTGCTCTGCTAATTAAATTACCACATCAAAGAGAGAGACATTGTAGGGTAGCAGGACTAAAAGACACCTATAGCAGTGGGCTCTTTTTTAGAGGTTTTCCAAGCATGGAGCATCTATTGATTAAATGCTGCAAACACCCCTGGTAAATACTTCTCACTACTTCCTCGCAGTGGCACAAAGGCAGCAAGCAGAAGCTCATGTCTGAAAAAATATAAATAGTTTGGTAAGAATGTAATATTGTAAGGTTGCATTACAGTACTGAATATTATCTTGTAATATCTTGTAATCTTTTCCAAGTCCTCAGTTGTTACCAGCTTGTGTGAGCTCCGAAATCCACTTTTCTTCCAATATTAAGATCTATCAAGTATATTAAATTTAAAGTATAAAGTTTTTGCAAATACAGTGACGTTCTCTTAATTTCAGAAATTGTATAGGATTATGTATCAATGCTCAGTTATTCTTATGGGCTCTGATACTTCTAGAAACAACTGCAAATTAATTATTTGCAACTCGCTTCCATACGATACAACAAAAATTTCACAGTGGGAAATTCAGACAAGGTAAGATAAGAAAAGGGAGAAGGAAAGGGAGAGACAAGGGAGGTGAAAATAAACATGAAGGAAAGAGAGCAAGAGATATGAGAGGGAAAAAGCAAGTGTGTGACAGCACGTGTGAGTGCATGATAAGAGAACAGGAGTGAGGAGAGGAAAGAGCAAAGAGAAACAGAGAGGGCAGAGAGAGGTGGGGAGAGAATGAGAAAACAATTCTCTCCTTGCCACATCTTGAAATGTGGCCAAGTGAAAAAGTTGGTGAAATGGACTTAATGAAACAAACACCTGCTTCCAATACATGAAGTAGTATGACTTTTGTATAGTTAATTTCTTGTGTCAGAATCGCTGGTAGGAAATTGTAATTAAGAGCAGATCAAAAGTGAGGGGTGATGATTTCCTCCATTCTCCCTCCAAAGGATTATGTATTTTAAATAGATTTTAATCATTCCTAAGATAAACGTCAGAAATGTTTAGTTCTAGAGAGGCTCAGAGCTTCTTCATGTGGTCTGTGGCGTGAGGAGCTCCACTGAGTGTGGCTGCAGCTGGAAATCTCTGTGCACCCAACCCTCACTTTTCTACCCCAGATTCAATCTCCTGTCCCAGGTGATGTGCATGTCCCTGTGTAGGACTTTTCAGTTATCTGTTCAGATAATTGGTTCAAAATTAGATACACTTTGAAAAATTAATTCACAGTTCTATAAATTATGTTTTTCCCCCCCATCTCTTTATATAGAACCAAAATTCAATCCCTTTTTTCTAAAACCTAGTTTGACAGTTTTAGAAGAATATACGCCATGATTTTGTTAAATCTTTTCCTAGGAAAAGCAGGTACCCTTGACATATTTCTACCTCTGGCAGGGAAGGGTTTAGCCCTCAGAACAACCCTCAGGGACTCCCATTTACATAATGAAACTAATATTCTGCAACACACTCCAGAAATTCTTCTGGATCAGATACTCCACATTTATTATGGTATTTTGGTGTACTTTTAGCAGGGCAATTTAATTAGAATTATCCATGGATAGTTTAAAAACTGAATCTGCAGATCATTTATTACTGGCCTGTATTTACTGATGCAGCAACAAACCCATCTGGTTAGGGCTTATTCTTTAATTAGTTCATTTAACATTTTTGTCCAAAGTGAATCGACTACAACTTTATGCATGGCACAGGGCATAAATCAGTCTCTCTCTATCCTATAGTGAGTGACTTAATGGGGAGTACTTCTCATTGAGGGCAATTTTTATACATTTCATTCATTGTGCCAGAATTGTCAGTGTGAAATTGTGACAACAGCTGGCTAAACGTGAGAGATTATGACCTTCTCACAGAGATTACATGCTAAAAATTAATTGTGTTTCCCCCTCCCAGCACTGTGGCATTGTGATTACTCGAAGCTGAGAGCGTGGGTGGGTGTGGGAGAGATGCATGCAAGAACAAATAAATTACAAAGCACACAAATCAATGCTTGTTATTGCTAAGTCATAAAAAATGGTTTCTAGCTAACCAATACTGAAAGAAAGAAAGAAACAACAAGTTTAATTTAATTACCAGTATATCTGTTTTGTACTCTGGAGCAACTGAACTAAGATAAATTGTGAGAATAACATTCATCTGTATGTTATATTAAGATGCTGGTACAGCCATATCTTTCAAAGCCCTGAGTTTACTCCACCAATCATTTTTAAAAAATACCTCAGTCCTTTTCTATGCCATAAGTAATATAGTAAATCTTGTTTCTTTTAATGTTACAGCATCTTTCTTCTTGATGCTACTTTTTTTTCCCAGCATTTGCTGCAGGAAATATTGATCTCTGCTTCCTCAAAATGAGTTTCCCTTGTACCCTTTCTTATTCAGTGGACCCTACAGTTTGTATGCTTGATATTGCACATTCGCTCTCTGGGGAAAACTGTTCTGTCACTTTGCAGTTTCTTTAAGCAGAATTTTTTTCACACTTTAAACAGCATTGCGCTGTGCCAATTGTGAAAAACAAAACCAAACCAAACCCAACCTAAGCCTGTTTGTTTAATGCTGGATTTGGCCTTCAGGCTCCCAGCAAATGGTTTTGAGTGTAACTAAATGTATACAATAAACCAATCTCTGATTTAGTCACATACTTTCCCAGAGCAGCATGGTAGGCTAATACAGGAGCTTCAAAGAAGCTTCACATATTTTTGCAATGATCAAAAGCCTATGAAACATCTTAATTTGCAAGCTTGCTCACAGTCACAGGTAGTAGAATTAATAAGGGGAAAAAAAGACTTTTGGGCCAAAACTCAACACAATATATAAGCCCATTCCTAGTAAAAGCATGCAGCTGCATCTCTGTATTTTTTACTCATATATTTCTGTATTACTTTAGGCACTTCCTTCAATAATCCTTCCTTTTTGGGTTCAGATCTCTAAGAGATATGGGCGATCCCCATCTAGGATTCACAGATGGTGCAGCTCAGCAATACTGAGCTATGGATTGAAACTTGTCTTTTTGTTCAGTAGAGGAGCAGCAAAGGAAAAGAACAGTAAATGATATATGTGCATTTCTTCATCTGACCACTGATGCTGGTGGTTGGAAATATGACTGCGATCACTTGCCTCGGCTGAGAAGAAAGAAATTTTTTCCAGTTGCCACATCCTATTAAACAATTGTCTTTATTTTCCAATGCTTGCATGTTTATTTTCTTTGCTCCCAGCATTACACGAGCTGCTTTCCAATATGTGACTGACTTCTAAAAAATGCCCAGTCAACACATTTTCCATGACATCAGTGAGAACTGCTGCTCTCTGAACTTTTCCATATTTGTTTGCTTTTCTTTAATCAAATTAATTAAACTTTTAGGTCCCCATTTTAGGAATGTTAGCAACAGTACTATCTGTGGGATCTTTTTCCAGCAGAATGAAACAATAACAGCTTTCAGACTGCCCTTTGAAGAGGTGTGGTCTCTGCCTCATCCAGCTGTATTTCCACTGGCTGTGAGCACCTCAGTCTGTCCAAGCAGACCAGAGACACATTCTTTCTTTCTTTCTTTCTTTCCAACTCTTAGAAAACTATTTTGCCTTTTTATGATAAGTTAAACTTCAAGGTGGACAGAGCACTTTTATAAAAGCAATTACTTTGTTGGTTTTGGTTGTGGGTTTTTTTTTTTCTACCAGGACACTGGAGCAGGGAATAGGGAAACTGAGTTATTCCTTATGATTAAAAAAAAAAAAAAAACCGTTTTCAAAAATTGTAATTGAAAATATGCTGGAAAAAAACTCAGTGAAATATTGAAAATAAAAAAATCCCAAAATATTTAAGCTCACTCACAATGTTCTTAAATTTTCTATTTGAAGAAGTGGTCATTTAAATACAAAATTATTATCAGATCAATATTCTGAAATAATGCAATACAAATAGCTTTATTAGCAAGATCTGCAATGGCATAAAATCACCCACAAGGGTTGTCTTTTTCTGCATTAAGAATAGACAGTTTAATTTAAACAACTATTCCCATCACTCTAAATTTCAAACTAGATTTTAAGAAAAATATTTCCAGTTGCCAGCTGGCAAAGCAATTCTACTCATGAGAAAATAAGACCGTACAATTATTATATAAGGTGGCATATTTGTACTTTATCTCATTATTTATTTTGTTGATTATCTGCTTTTTCTTTACAATTGGTTGAAAGAACATTACCAATTTGAAATATTGACATGTTTTAACGTGAAGGTTTTTTTACTTGTTAAAATAAAATTAAATAGTTTTAGATACTATCCCTATGCTTGCATTTAATGTCTGCTCTTATAGTTCTAAAGTAATTATATTTTTATATCTAGCCATTAAATTCTGAGATTATTCCATGTTTAATCTTTGCTGGATTTTGCTAAGCTAAGTAGATAAAGGCATATGCACATTCCACTGTAGCTCAGTGAGCCTACTCAGGCTACATGGGAAGAAATAAAAATACAAGTTTTAGAGCACAGATATGAATAATCATGTGCTCTAAGTAACATGCTCCCTGATCTGTTATTAGCAAGGTGGTGCCCATCTAAAAATTAATTTTTCCCCCACTCTAAGAATGTAATGAGAAGGAAGGGGAGGATGGGAAAGGCAAAGGCAAGTGATTCAAAAATTATTTTTTTTTGTTTATACAAATTAAAAACAATGTAAATACAAAATTACAATGTCTCAACGTACATCCATGTGACTACCTATACTTGTGATAGAGGAAAATATGTACCTGCCATTGGTTTTTACAGGAGCCCACATACATCCATAAGCGTGAATGGCCTTCCTGCAGCCAGCACCAGGCAGATTCCTGCGGGACAGGGTCTGGATGCAGCCAGGTGTAAGGCCACGGCTTTTCCAGTGGGACTGTCCCCGAGCCTGGCCCTGGCTGTGTCCCAGGCTGTGTCCCTGGCCCTGGCTGTGTCCCAGGCTGTGTCCCAGGCTGTGTCCCTGGCCCTGGCTGTGCCTGCAGTGCAGGCTGGTGTCTGCCTTATCTCCCATCTCTCCGAGTACCAATAGATGCTTGCCGGGCTCTAAGACCACACAAATCACCCCGGGCAGAATAATAATTGTACTTGTACCTGCAGCCAAGCTATTTCACAGACATGCGGGGCTGGCAGAGAAGTGAATCAATTTATAAAAGAGTGTGCAGTGTTAGATAAAGCCCAAGCCCTGACAGCTTTATCTGATAGGTTCAGTTTGTTTTTTCAGAAGTGAGTAGCCCTGAGGCTTTTTGCTGAGTTTTATCGAATAGTCACTTTATTTTAAGCAACAACAGAGGTTTAATAGGAAAGGGGAACATGCTGAAAGGTCACCTGCAGCCAGGTATTATCATCTGAGCAAATGCAAACTGTACATCATGGAAACCTCTCTACAAACTGACAATAAGCATTCATCTCCTAGGAGTTGTTTCATCCCTATGCCCACACTTAAAACACTACTGAATTTTCTTGGTTACCCAGACATGATTTTCATATAACTAACATGGACACAGTAGGAAGATATACTGCAATCAAAAAGAGCATAAAAGAGAGAGGAATTCAGTTCATTCAGTAAAGTTATTTTATAGAGCAATACATTTCAAGATAATCTCTGGAGCAGCAAATTAAACAGACAGGGAAACAAACTTCTATACATCTCAAAATTATTATGATCACACAAAGTAATTACCACTAGATGCTAATTTCATATACTGCCAGAAAAGCCTTAATTAAACATTGGAGATGGTAAAAAAGAAAAGAGAAATTAAAGGACATCTCAGAAGTTTTAGATTTTTTTAGCCATGGAAATGGTAAGAAGCTCAGAGTTAAAGCAAATGTATTTTGCTTTTAGTTAATCTAACTACAGAAGTCATTAGTCCATTGAGCCAATCCACAAATTATATGAGGAAAGCTTGTAAGACAAGCCACTGCAAGAAAATTCAAAGACCCTTTCATTGCCGTTAATTTCAGATACCCATTACAACAACAAATGTAAAACCACTACACAGAAATAGTAGTATGGGGAAGATGCATTTCAAGAACAAGACCATGATTTTTCCTGAATACCATCACAGCATTGCTCTCTCTATTACTTGCAGAAATAAGTCAATTAATAATCATAAGAAGAAACACAAGACTGTTTTACCCAGTTTAAGTTAGTAAACCCATCTCCTAGACTAGAAATAATTCCTAGCGCACAACAAAAATATTCTGTAAATGATAGCTGAAGGCCAATGTTTTAAAACTTTAAAAACACGGAGGTTTGCATCTCAAACAATATTCATGGCTCAACATACTTTAAGAGGCCACGAAAATTCTAAGTAACTAAACAGGAATCTTTAAGATTGATGAAAAATAGCGATCAGTGTTGAGGAAACTACAGTTTCAGGGCTGGGTCCCAAGAACTGTTAAATTTGTTGCATTCTTCTTTAGAAAGTCTGAGGTTCCCATGGGTAAGTATTCAACACTAATAAGTTGCTTCTGTTTACTTGTGTTCAAGTCCCTAGGAGCCCTTTGCAAAGTTTCCTTACATATCCTTCCTTAAAAGCTGTGATTTTGCTGGAAGAGTCCAGATAGAATCCTCAAATAGACAAAATCTGGATGCTATCTCCACTTCAGAGAGTTAACAAAATTGTTAAGTATTCAGACTCTGCAAGAGCATAGGGATCCCATCATTTAAATAGACAATAAACACTTCTGATTTCTATTCAATTTAATCTAAAGATGCAAAAACATTTCAAAATGTAAGAGTGTTGTGCTTTCTAATCCTCCCAAACAGCACAACTGTATTTTACACATAGAGAAACTAAGGGCAGATGGAGAGGATGTCAGCAGTGCTGGCAGAGCTGACAAGGTCCTGTTCTCCCCATTCTAAAGATGCAATCTTTGCGCCCCAAATTACAGGGAACTTGAAATCTGAGCTTGCAGTGTTCCAAGTATTCCCTGCACTGAAGAGTTTTGAGCTGTGCTGCCAGCAAAGACACACAGAATCTGAACAACAGACGTGTGCAAGGAGCAACAGACAGAGCTCTGAGTCTCTTTTGTCATTCACAAAACAATGAGCTTGGAATATTTTGCTTTCTTGGTATTATTGTGCACAGGGTTATATTTTTTACAAAATAACAGGTGTTTTATTTTATTAATAGACGACCCTACATTTATTTCCAGGTATCTTAATAGAAATTCAAAGTATTACATTTGAAGTATTACATTACATCAATTACATTGATTACTATACTCAAGAACCTAAAGAGGATAGGGAGGGTTGGATTTTAAAAATCTGATTTAATACATCATTTATTCAGAAGAATTATTTCAATATTCATAGAAGCTCTTTATCTTTAAAAATCAAATTTCTAATTGGGTGTGGGAGGGGGTGGGCATAGAGCAGTGGAAAACAAAACAAATCTCAAAATTTGTCAATATTTTTATTTTTTCACAACAAATAAGTCAAGCCCCACAAATGATTTAGGTTATACTTTTTGGCCAACACCTCAAACTTTCTCTCAGTTGCATATGTTGGTTATTCATTAGCTATAAAACACTGCAGCACCTCTCCAGGACATGCCAGTTACCTCCATCTGGAACCAAGTCCCAAGAGGAAGGGACTTTCTCTATTGGTGCCCTGCATTGAAGCAATCCCCAGGGCGAGCTCTTTCCTTCTGCACTATTTAGGTACTGCTGTCTGCCACGAGAGGATTCTGCTCCTCAACACCACTCATGCACAAACTCAGTGTCCCTGTGTGTCCTGTCATGCTGCTGAAAGAGGCAGGAGGTGCTGGTACCCAAGGGATCCATGAGTGTTTGTGCTGTGTGTGCTTTCACCAGCGACCTTCTGGCTCAGCTGAAAAGGGGGAAGGAGCCCCGGCTGCCTGTGCTCGTGTTTGCTGTGAGTCCTACACACAGGAGCTGTGGAAAGCCACCCCTCATCCACGGCACCCTGTGCCCACCCTGTCAGCATCCCCAGCGTGCTGTGCCCCTGTCTCTGGGGTGCTCTGGGGTGCTCAGCTTTGCTGCTGGTTCAGTGGGCTGCAGGTAAAGTGGCAGCAGCATCCCTCAGCAAGGCAGAGACTCCAGGTGCCCAGGCTGACTGCAGGAAGGAGGGAGCCCCGGGCTGGAGCAGGTAGCCACGCTCCCGACATCACATCACACGAGCCACAGTCATGATCCAGTGACAGCCTGAGAAATCCTCTGTTCACTTACAGCCCTAGTGGATTCCACATCAGTGTTTGAATTTGTCTCAAATTGGTCTCAAAACATGTTTGATCCATTAATTGCCCAGATCTAACTCACTAAGTTGCCTGCATTATATCTGTATTTAGATGTCTAAGTGTCTCTGTTCGTTTGGAGTAGAGCACTGGACTTTGTGATATGCCAGTGCACTAGAGTGGAAAATAAACAACATCCTCAACTGCTGAATAATTAATTTACTGAATTAAATATGAAAAGAGTACAGGTCATTTAGGATTTCTTATGCTTTTTAATAATAGCCTCTTCAAAACCTATCACATTACTTAACTTCATATCAAAATCTATTTTATTTACTCTCCATTTTTAATATGCAGCACGCTGCAGTATTTTGTACAAGCAGCCATATAGAAACATCAGATGCTGTCAAAGAGGAAGTGAAGGTTTTGATACTACTGGGGTCTTGGCTCAGAGGAAGCTTGGTATTGTGAGTTAGGCTTCATAGCTCAATTTCCAAAAGTGAAGGTAGCAAAATAATGAATAAGAATATTTATGTAGTAAAAGGGGGTTTTGTGGGGAAAAATTTGTTTGCATATGTGTGAAAGTATGTGCATCTGTCCATGTTCCTCAGCACTAACAATAGGGTCCTGCTGCATGTAGAATGAAGAGGGGAGATATCTTCACCCCTCCTCACAATCAGAGCCAGACAAATGCTGGTTTGGGTTTTTTTTTAAGGAAAAAGTAAGCTTATTTAAGTCTGAGGCTGCTGTGCACATCCTCATTAGTCTCACAGCACAAAAATCACTTTCCCTGAATGATGAACTCTGTCTGCCCTAAGCTTTGCCATGGGAGAATCCATGAATGTGGCAGCTTTACCAACAATGGGAAGTCCTGCTTCTCCAAGCAACCTGCTCTGAACAGAACTACCAGGACCCACAGAAAGTGATTTACTACAAGGCATCTAGAAATCTGGGCCTGTAGCTGCCCCCAGTTTACACTTTTTGCCAATATCTGGATTTTTACAGGATAAACTGAGCACTACATCACCCCACAACTGCACTTATCCAGGACCACTAGGAGTCTGCTGGAGAAGATTTTGTTAAGAGAACTCTGCATCAGAAAATTCAAGATGAGATAAAATCAATCTCTCATTCCTGGAAATATTAAGGATGGTAATGCCAAAAAATAACAAAATGCTGAGATTTGATAATACAACAGGGCCGGCTATAGCCATGCAAGTGCCAAATTTAAGTTTTGAACAATAGCCCATTTTCATTTGTGAGAAACAATTATTCAATATTTGCATTGAGGCAAAGATATAAAACATCTAGACAGAATCTGTTACAGGCAGGAGGAGGAAAGTGCCTGCCTAGAACTTAAAATCTCTTTTTATGAAAACTTGAACACTAACTTGTTACAAACTGTCTTCAAGCACTTTCTATTTTCTTTCAATTCATTTACTCATATTTCAATTGTGAGTTTTGAGCTGTTGATGATGGTCAATTAAACTACTATTATAATATAGTTGTTTATGCAAATAACAAACACCAGACCAGCATGTATTTGATGGAATTCCTATTATTTTCCCTTATGATCAAAATCACTTTGTCCTTAAAAACAAGCAAAGTATCTAGAAAACAAACCAGATGATGTTCAAATGATCTTTAAAGGATGAGGGTCATACTTTAACAAAAAAAACCAACAGTACAACCAACCCTTCTACAGTTTTTACAATTAAATGGAAAGCAACACAAATGTTAGCAATGCAATCCAATCAATTCAGACTCTCTCTGCTTGAAGTTGAGAATTTGCCAATTCACATAAAAAATTTGCATTTCAAAATGAAACATAAAATCCTTCTTCCCATGCTTGAAATGAAAAGAAATCCCAGTGGAACTTGCAAAATATATGCCCATTGTTTAATGACCTTCTAATACCACTGAAAGAACACCCAAGAACATTGCAGATAATTCTGGTCTAATCAGGTTAATGATGGAAGCCAAGGCCAGGACTACAGCAAGCTGTTCGTTAGCATTTGATATTTCTGGCAAATAAACTCACGGCTGTTCATCCATTAAGTTCTCATCCAAAAAATGGTAACAACTGCTCCTGACACTGAGTACAGAATATTCTGCTCCCATATCAGATCCTGCTGCTCTAAAAAAGCCACCACTGACATGAAACAGGAGGCCAAGCTTCTTCCAATGGCTTCTGCTAAACCAGCACAGCAATAAAGTTCCAGCTGAACAGGGCAAAAACTGATCATAATTTTTTACTTTTTCTCAGTGTGTGAGAAAGCAATCCGGGGAAATTTTGTTCTTCATTGATATGCAGGACAGGGAAAATAAAACAGAATCACGTATTATTATGTTCTCAGCCTTCATACTGAGATCATGGTTCTGTGATCACGTACTAAACATGATATTTTTCATAAGTACAGTTCAATCCACCATGTGCAAGATTCCAGAGTTCTGCTGGCCTTTAAATCCCAGTTCTATGCATCTCTCACAATCAGTACTCACTGGTGAGCTACATGGACATAATCAAGCTTGCTCCAGCTGATCACTGGCCAGCTTTAAAAGGCCCAGAAGAACTGTTTTCTCTAGCTGGAATGTTGATTAAAGCTATCTCAGCAAACATGGAATATATGAGCACTCCGTTTCCAGCCATTCACCTAGAGACTACCCAAAATGCAAGATTTGCTGAGACCAGGCTCAGATGTATATATGTGTATATATAGATATATGTAGATGTATAAAACTGTTAACTTGTTTGGCCAGAAGGGATCACTTCCCTGTTCACTAAAGGGGTTCCTGCTCTGCTGGCCAGCAGTCCTCCTTACAGGTTGGAGCTTTGAAATGCCTCATATTGCTTCAGTGTCCCAAATCCTTTGGCAGTCAATAGAATCCTGAAAGACATTTGTCACCAGCCAACTTGAGGAGTTGCTCAAATAACTTCTAATACCTCAGGCAGGGATGGACTCTTCCCATTTCATGGGGAGGACAATGAGGATTTGGAACTACTCTCTTAAATCCATCTGAGGACACCAGTGTGCCAATGCCTCAAAAAGCTCTGAGCTGCCTTTCCCTCCCTGGAGTTACTCCCCACTGTAAGTCATCCTTCTGATCTGACCTCATGTTTTTTCCTGCTATCCTGAAAAATATACTGGAGGTAAGCACATACACATATTCATAAATTCAGACAAAGGAACATTTCTAAGAAGAATCTTAAATAATCCTCAAGAATCTGCCCGATTTTTGAGAAGAACCTGGATTCCTACTTTCTGCCCAGGTGGAGGCTGGACATGGAATTCAGTAAGCATGTCTAGCAATATCTGAAGTTCAGCAGAAGTTAACAAGACTCATGGAAAAGATCAAGACTTTCAAGGCAGTTGAGCCATAATCAAAAGCTATAAAAACTTATGGAAGACAACCATCAGCCAACAGTAGACAGCAAAAAGTGACAGTTCCTGTAGTAAGAAAGGAATCCATTTCCTCACAGATGGTTTCTCCCCAAAGATCTGTTTGAAACCTCAGTTTTCCAGGAATGAGCACTTACTATAAGATGGGGTACAATGTTCTCATTCTGCTAAATCTCTTCTATTTCTAAATCACTGACATATTCTGTCTCTTGCAGTTGCCTTGCAAATTAGCTGGCAGATATTAACTCAAGCTGGTCTACCAAAGCAGTCGATCAACTTTTTGCTTTTGCATTTCAGTGATCCAAATAAAGTCTGGGTACAACACAGACGATGTCTACACTGTCCAGGGAAGGGACTTTGTGAGGAGATCCACTAAATTCCCATGGAGGGCTAGACTGAAACTTCTTTGGGATCTAAGCTCTCACCTCTCTGGCACTAAATGCAACCTATTTTTTTCAGCTACATGATATAATTTCGTCTAATTAAGAAGACACATTGACTTTTTTCACTGACAGTTGCACATCTGTACAGTCTTAAAATTTCCCTTGAGGACTCCTGACTAGTATTTACTGCACACTTTGAGTGGTTACAAATATGAACGCTCTGAAACTGCAATGGTTATATAGCCAACACATCAGAATCACATAACACAGGCAGGTGAAAGACTGGGAATCTAGCAGAAAACACCAAAGCAGCTCTTTCTCCATGACAGCTGTAAAAAGATTAGGAATTATTTCACATCTACTTATACCATGCTTAGAGATACATGCTTAGATAGACTGTGAAGGTCAGCAGGTATTTACAGCTCCAGCTCTCAGTGAGAGCAACCTGGCTGCTCTGAATTCAAGTCTGGCTTTGATCCTCAGGGAAATATGGTCTAGCTATCTCCTGCTTCCACTCCAAAGTGATTGATGTACTTCAGCAGTTGCTGAAGGACAGATGTGAAAAAAAAAATACCAATCTATTTAGAAGAGCCCGTCATGGGGCCTTTTATGTGTAAACACTTCCTGATTTGATGACAACTTATAGGATAAATTATCTGTCTTACTATGTTTTTAATTACTCAGTCTAGACAAGATGAATTGCAATTTATTTCAGTTGAGGTGAGCAAGAGTATCAACATCTCCTATTGAGCACACATCTCCTATGAGATAAGTCTGTATCCTCCTTGTCTTCTCTCCAAACTCTGTGGAGATAAATTGTCTCCTGCTCAAGGTGCTCCTTACTCATCATCCCCAACTGTTTCTTCTACACCATCAGGGTTCTAAAACCCTGAGGCCTAAATAACCCAGTGCCTGCGGGACACTGTTTCCAGGTTTGCCACCATGTCTGTGCTTTGGTGGAGGCACCTCCAAACCTGGAGAAGGGAAAGAGCCTGTAGCTCTGAAAAGCTGCTCCTGTTACTCATGCCAAGGTACTGACAGTGCAGGCAGGAAGGGAGCAGCACAGAGGCAGAAAGCACAAGTGATGGAGCTGGCACTGAAATCAGGTGAGAGTAGCAAGACACAAGATTACACTCCATTACCATTTTAGAATAAGAGGTAGGAATCGTGACTGGATTGTAAAATTAACTGAGAGCAGTAAATAAAATAAGCTGGAAAAAGCAGATGGAAGTAGCAACATACTTGGGTACATTATAAGACATTCATTACAAGACTGCCTGCAGCAGAGGCTGAAACCTCATTAGTCATATGTACTTCTCTGCACCAAATGTGTGATATTTGCAGTTATGATTAGTTTATAGACTAGTTGAAGTTTGGACCAATGCCTGGTTTTGTTCTTTCAGAACCACTTGAACTATCTTCAGGGTAAACAGATATAACTGAGAAAAAATATATAATGTAGAGTGGCTAAGCAGTAGCTCACAGAGCAAGGACAAAAATAATCTGATTTAAAGATAGAAAAACAGTAGGAAAATAAGAGATGAATGTGGATGGATGACAAACACTGCAGGTGTATGGTATTCATTCATATCCAGTCGGGCAGTTAATGAAATAACCTATAGAAACAGGAGTGTCTTTTAAAAACAAAAATTACTGCCTGATATCAGCTGAATGATTCATCCTCCAATTTGCTGGAGATTTAAGCAGAACTGCAGGATACACAAACAATAAGTCTCTTTGTCTTACTGCTGATTTCATGGGTTATCATGAAGAAACTAGGAAATAGTGGGTCACATTGAACCCTAATAATATTTTAGTATTAGGGGGAAAAAAAGAAAATTTTAATTTTTAAAATACATTTTCTTAATGTAGCTCAAAGCATTTGTTCAGTGAAGAATGGCTCCAAATTATAGTTACTAGAAGAGTTTTTAGAATGCTGCTCTAACTAAACAATACATGCACAAACTGGCAGAGGGGTTCTCAGTTGCAAATGGGAAAAAAAGTCAAGGTTGTAATGTGGCAGGGAGAGAGTGCAAAGAAAGGGGCATTAGAAAGGTGGAATAGAAGGGGTCCAAAGGGATCACCTGGCTTCTCAGGGGAGGAATGAGATAAACAATCAAAAAGTAAAGAGTGATGAGTTTTGAGAAGAGATGAATATTGATCTCTCTGTCCCTCTCCTTCCCTGCCTATCCCAGCTTGTCTCCCCTGACTGCCCAGGGTACAAACCTGCATTTGAAAACTCTGACATCAGGGCTCCTTCTCTGTGCTTGACTTCTCTCCTTCAGCCTTCTCTACTCATCTACCTCACTGTGGAAGCAGAGACCAAGCAGGCAGCCAGCCCCTGCCCCAGCAGGCAAAAGGCAAGCACACCAAAACTGGAGGCAGGGATTAGCAGCTGAAGGAGGTCTCAGAGAGGGGCTTTCTGTTCCTCCTCGAGAGGAAGCTGAAGCAGAATGGTGCAGCTGGAAGAACACGACCCTTGGAGCACAGTTAGTCTTTTTTTCACTGCTGATGTTGTGGATTGAAGAATCTCACTGTGAGACCACACAAGTGCCAGAGTGGCACCGTAGAAGGGACCATGGTAAGATCAAGAATGAGCCCACTTACCCTCAGCAGCACTGAGTTGCTGGATCATCTTACATTGGACCAAATGCTGTCTACCTGCACCTCAAATTTGCCTGCTGCTCCCTTTCCAAATCTGGCAAAAATGCAGATTTGATCATGGAAGGCTAAAACTGCTTAGGTGAGACCTGTCTGTGCTGAAAATCTGCTCTCTTTTGACTTTCTGATTCAATGTGTTCAGCCCTTTGGATTACTACTTTTAGGAGCAATTGTCCCAAAGATTATTAACTAAAATTTCTTGTAAGTCTCATGAGAAGTTAATTATTTTCTGTCTAGAAAAACAAGTGTCATATTGCAAGAATCTTGCCAACCCAAAACAGAGCTCAGTGCATCCTGTGAGAACAACCATCAGTTCAGCTGGTTTTGAAAAAGACACACTAAATTACCCCAGGTTATCTGAGTTGAATTTTATTTTTTCTAGATTTATGGCTGACCATTATTCCCATGCATTGTTTTATATCAGCATGAGGCAAAAATTTATAGGTTTTTGCTTTCTCTCTATTATATTTTCTTTGGAATGCTTCATACAACAAATCTAATAAGGTGTTTAGAAAGTCAGCTAATGTATGAAGACATTAACAATCTGAGGAATATCAAATTGCTTGGAGACTGGACAGCAAAACAAAAAGAGGAAAACTTCTTGGGAAGAGATAAGCAGAGAAAAAAATATATAATTTGCAGAGGTCTACAACAAATTACTTTAGCATATGTGTGCATATTTATGTTATTTCCAACAAAAAAAGTCAAAGGAATTTTCCACTGCTCTGTTAAATGAACACAGACTTTTCTACAGGTGAATACTTCTTAACAGTTCAGTAGTCTTAAATAATTATGTACCCTGTAAAAACAGATGACATGTTCCATGCAATCTTGACAGCCCTTAAGAGGACAATTACAAAGTTTATATTATCTTTTTGAGTTTGTATTCGGTTTGTTTGTATTGGATATATTCTGGATTCATTCTCTTTAACAGGGAAGACACGGGGGGTCTACATGAAGCAGAAGTAAATCAAATAAATCCAAAATGTTTAAGCAAAAGTAAATCAGTGTTTTGTGTGTATAACAACAAATGGACACCTGAAAGAATTGATGGGGATGCTGGAAACAAAATGGAACAGCAAAGTCTACTACAAAAAGCTACTGAAGACAGAACTTGAAATTCAAAATTATTACAAACATATGTGGGTAGCAGATTATTATCTACAGTTGGTATAATTGAGAACAATCTATATATTTTGGAAGAAAATCTGCAACTTGATTAAGCCCTGAAGCAAAATCTCTGGTGAGATCAGGATTTAGACCATATATGAGGATGTGCCATAGGATGTCTGCCTGTTATAGGCCCTTCTGAAGGATCTGGGTTGGGTCACTTTGAGGTTAGGGTATTGGATTGCCTGCTTTTATCCAGCATGAAATGTCTGTGTTCCTATTAATGTCTAAACTAAATCATAACTTTTGCTTCAGGACAATAGTTTTGAAATTATTTACTGCACCCTCTTTACGTTACTGTCTAAACACTACTGAAACAATTGGTACATGCTTATTTTTTACCAGGGAGCCATTTATAAACTCAGCTAAACATAATTAATGTCAAATATTTCTTCTTTTATTAATTGAATTAAATGGGTTTCAACTACACAAGTGCCTCAAGCAGAATTATAATTTGCAACTCTTCAGGACTTTCTGATGGTTATTAATGCAATTAACAAAAATGGCTATACTTCCCCTTCTTTATATTTTCTAAAGTCTTGCATATTTTTCTCCTGAAATTTATGTGCAAATCAGCTACATATGCTTGTCTTCTTTTAAGACAGATCAGCAAAACAATCATGTGATCTTAGAGATGTACCCTAAAATGAATACTGTAAGTGTTAAAAAAAAAACAACCAACCAACAAACACCCAAACAAACAGAAAACAAAGAAAAAAAAAAGACTAATCTGAAACCAATCATGCTGAGTTTAGGACAGTCTATTTTTTCATGGATGCTGAAAGAATGGTCTGCAGCAGTTTTTGGGGAGTGACTTCCAAGTATGATGTCCCAATGAGACAAAGCCAAAACACACTTTAATTTTTCAGTCATATTGACAAAGAAAGAATGATCAGAATCAAAAATGAAAGAGTTTGGTGTGAACAAATGAGGATAAGTTGAGTGGGGTGACAATCTTGAAAGCAAGAAGTGACTTGTCTTTGATGCAATAGAAAATCATTGGAGAGATATGAAACCTGAATAATGAGCTAGAAAAATGAATTTATACAAATATGCAGAAAGCAAGATTGCATTTATCTAGGCAAGAGAAAGGGGGTTTACAGTAACCAAGATGTGATGTGATGAATCTAGACAGCAATTTTAGCTGTGTGAGCTGGCTGAAAAGGTATGGACTTAGAGCTATAAGGCAGAATGAGACAGCATGGCCAAGGCACAGGGAGGATCTGCAGAAATTCCCGGAGATGATAACTGTGGCTTTCTGAACTACAAAACCTGAAAGTCATGCTTTAAACTGAATGAATCTTAAATAGAACAAAACATATTAAGGAGGAAACTGAAGAAGGGTAGTAGACTATAAAAGATATGAGATGTCAAATGGAATTCTGTGTCTCTCTCGGCACAGACAATGCCAACTTGACTTTCAATCTGTACTAATGCAAATATCTCTCTTTGTCCTCCAAAAAAGGATGCAAAAAGATTTGATCTAAATAAATTATTTTTTAAAACAACAAATCATATTTAGTACGTGCTGATGACTTGCTGTCTTTTATATACATATGTTTTTGCTATGGAAAGATCATGTTTTTCAATTAATTTGACAGTGTGATTCAATGTAATCCAATCGAGGTATATAAAGAGAGATGTGTATAATCAGAAAAGTACTAAAACAGAACTCTTCTGAAAAGGCATTTGGTGTGATGGTGAAACTTCAGGAAACTGAATCAGAAATCTGAAGCAGGAAACAGAAATCTAAAACAGTGCTACAAATCCCAGTGGGACAGACATTTGTAGATGTGAAGTATTCCCACCACAAATCTTGGTATTCGTGTGTTATATAAAAGTAATTGTTCTTCAGGGAACAAGTAGAGAAGAGAAAAGAACCTTGGATTGTCCTGAAACATTGGAGCATTATTGTTCATTCCCATGTAGTTTAAAATCTCAGAGCATTCCTGTTTTGAACCTTTATTTTTAGGGATCCTACCATCAGGCTTTACTATTCACGTTTAGTTGCAATTTGGAATGCAAGGTATAAGCCCAGAAGTGAAATTATTTTAGTTAATTGAAGGGGGGAATGTAATCAGTCAGATTCTTTTTTCTAATTAAAAACTGCAAAAAATAATTAATTCCAAATGCTTTCTTGCACAAAATAGCTCCAAATCAGATTGGGATTTAGGATGCATAATTCAAACTTGAATACAGGGTTGAAATCCTCTCCAGAAATTTCCAGGGTATTTGCATCCAGATTTGGGACGGGGAGCAGTTTCTGTTCAGACATTTAAAAAGATGTAAAACAAGATGGCTATATAAACTGTACATACTATACATATGTTTTGAGCTCTTTAGGGAATTTGAAATTACAGTCTGAGTAAGAGACCCAGGGGCTTAGCTTGGATTTGAAAGATCCATGAAATTACAAATATATCAGTATATACCTACTTCATCCACATAACAGGAATATAGACCATAGCTGCAAGAAGAACCTTGAGAGGTAAAAAATTTAGTCAAATGTTCCATAACATTTTTCACTAAGAAGTTTTCCTTAGTCTCACTTAAATCTCCCTCACTATATTTTAAGATCAGGTTTGTTTATTTTACCCATCCTAGACAGGAAAAATAAGTTCCCTATGTCTCTGAATACTACACTGGAAAGCATTTTCACATCACCCCCTTGATGCTAAACATTACTATTTCCTTTCTTCCTTTTTTTTCTGTGAAAATTATGCTGAGTTCCTTTTCAGTCTCTTCACACAATTTCTATTTACTTGCAGTGGAGTGTCCAAACCCCTACACTGTAGAGTCTTTCCAATGCTAAGTAAAATGGAAAACAATTTCATGGCTTTCCTGGGCTCCAAAATATACCATGGCTCTGGGCACTGCATACATGACATTATTGTGATATATTGTGGGGATACTTATTCCTTTGTGACAATGATATTTGTTACTTGTGATTTATGTGTGATTTCTTATAATTGTCAGGCCCTGTACTGAAGGATTTCCAATTTTACCTCTTTTGGTGAATGAACAGCTTATTCTTATCAAAATACAGTACACTGGCTTTCAGTGAGCACAAATAAAATATATTTTTAATCAAGATTTTGACTTGGCCGTTTTGAGCTCAAAAATAGACTAATGCTTTCACTGTTTTTGCAGAAATTGAAGTTAAGCTGACTCCTTCATAATTTGCCTCTCCTCTCCCATTTTTTTAAGCTTACAAATATTTCCTAAACTTCCTCTGTATAACCTATGTTCTACACATTCTTAAAATTAGGTGTTCATCTAAAAAGTCAGTTTGTCCGATTGATTAAAAAAATCCCCAAAACAAAGAGAAAAAAATCCCAAACAAAACCAAATAAATCCAATGAATGGTCTGTGAAGATATTTTGTAAGTGGTATTACAGGATTGGTTTGTTCTTTCTAATGTGCTCAAAGCAATTTGTTGTGATCTCTTAAAGTAATTTTCCTCCTTATTATTGATCCAGAAGTGACTTTACAGGCAAAACATCAGAGGTACTGCAATAATGAAATCAGGAGTAGAGTTTCTATCACCATTTGGCTTTATTGTACTTAGGAGCATGGTGGATGAGAGATAAATATTCATCCCTCCAGAAATTTCCTGGTTGTGCATCCCTGAAGGAAGAAGGACACTGTTTATAATTAACTGTTTTATGGCAGATTTTAAATTTCTCTAATACCAATAGATATACATTGTGCTGCACTGCCATACTTTGAGGCAAGCTATGACAGACATTTTTTTCTAAGTTGCCTCTTTAAATTGTTTTAAAAGATGGTAGTTAATGAGTTTGTTTCCACAAAATTGTAGTCTGACACATTCTTTACGTATCTTTCAACTGACGTTTGCTTTCACCATTATTTTCAACTCTACTAGAGTCTATGGGTGTGCCTACAATGCTTTCACAAGTAGGTACACTAAAATTTTTATTTTCATTACTCCAGTACATTTAAGAGTTCCCATTTCAGAGTTAGCACTGACACCTGAAAATCTGTCCAAGTGATAATGTTTCTGTATAACTAAAGCACTGCTCAGAGCCCTGATTTAGAGGCAGGCAGAAGTATTTTGGCCATGAATAAGTATTGGTAAGCAAGTAAGTGCCTTGACAACCTCAGGTCAATGCACCAAGTCATCTGCTCATGTAGGTACAGTGCTCTCCAGTTGTTTTACTCCTTCAGATTAGATTTAGTGGCATCATATTCACAATCATTCCATAGATAATCCCAAATCTGCACAAAGAACCCTGGCTGAGTATGACCCAGCAATGCTCGAAAGGAGCTCTAACAAAAAGCCCTGGTTGTCATTGTCTGTGTCACCTCAGAGAGGGAAGCACTGGGCAGGGCCCATTCTGGGGAGCCTATTAGTTCCCTAAGGATCTAGGTACAGACCTCCAGCAAGATGAAAATCTGACAATCCCACACTACAAGAGCCATTGAATGAAAATAATCCAGTACTGAAGGTGCAAACATGGAATATTTGAATTCTGAACCAAGTCCAGCAAAGGGATGTGCAAACGACCAGTTACAGTTTCAAACAATCTTCGGAAGTGTCTGCTGAGATTAAGGAATTTCCTTGCTGTGAATAGTCTCCTGAATAAGGAATTTGTGGTTTAGCATTAGAGGAGCCCTTTAATACAGCCCTCAACAACAGTATTCAAGGGGAACGTGCACCACCCTGGAAAATTAAATCCATGCCTAAATCAAGTGCTAGGGAAGAGCAATAGTGAGAGATCAGTTTCTGAATTATAGTGATATGCTAGAGTGTGGAGTTTCTTCCTGCTTTACAAAGTAAAATTTTATCTGATGCTTTGTTTTTAAAGCTGTTTGAAGTTTGAAGTCTTAAGCAGTTTGTGGCTAAGGAAGTGTATCATTTTGATAGAATAAATTATTTTCTTGCTATTGAAAATTAATTGTAGGGTTATCACAGACTGAAAAATTTGGTCATTTGAGACTAGGGAGAAGGGAATGAACATGGTTTGAGTTGGCTTTCAATTAAATCCTACTTTGATATATTAAGTAAATTCAGTACTGTGCTAACTTAAAAACACCTGCAGGGCTTTCCTAAAGCTCTGATTTACTTCTAGCTGAGGCAGACGAATTAATTCTATTTTCAATTCTAGGAGACATGGGCACAATTTACATTTGTTCAAGATTTTAGAGGTAAATAATGCAACAACCCTGACAGGTTATAATTAATGGTTGTTTAAGGTACATAAACACTAGCAGATGATTAGACTGTAGTGACAGAAGTGCAAGGCAGGATATCTTTTAAACAGATTATGAATGCATATTAGCATAGGATATTTTTTTCCAATAGAGGCAATAGTCCTGTACACTTTGAAATCAGAGATTTTATAAATGGTAGCCATTTGTGCCTTCTCAGAAGGTCCCTTTCAGGTTTGCATGTCAGCTTGACTGCTAAAATAAAAAAAAACAAAAACCTATCAGTTCTACAATTTGCATGAAAATATTACACTCTCTCACATTTGCCAGGCAGTAAGATTAAACTATTTTCAGTACTCGTGTACCTAATTTTTTTTAGGGTATCAGGGAGAAAAATATAAGAACCACCATAGTGACTTTGAGGTCAGAGCTGGTTCAGTCCCACATCAAGAGGCAGTGGAATAAAATTGCCAAGCTCATGCAGTAGGCAGCTCCCTGTGCTCAGGCACAGAGGTGTGTTGTGAGGAGCTGGGAGAGGCTCTTGTGCTGCCCTGAGCCCACCCCACACAGCCTGGTCTGGAGGCTGAAATGCACCCTCGAGCTGCTCGAGGAGGGACTTGAGCAGCTCCTGAGAACACCATGAGCACAGCCCAGCTCTCCTTGTGTTTGACCTTCTGTTCTTACATTTGTTGGCAGGAGAAGCTTGTTAGAACAGAAACATTCACCACATGGGATAAAGCAAAGCAAGGGTTTTCTTTTTCTTCATTCCACTCCTCCTTGTCTATTTTTTTTCTCCCCCAAAGGGAAACATTATTTAGCTTTGTAACTAAAAATCACATTGGTAATAAGCATGTTAAATATATTGCCTAATTATATTGTAGTTATTTTGTGAGGAATTCTGTGCTTTGTTCAATTTTATCTATTTTCTTCTCTTGCCTATGAAGAATATTTATGAATTATGCATGCAAACATAATTAAGAATAATAATTGGTGAATTTTAGCCTAGTGACATTGCTCTTTCAGTCTACCACACAACTGTAGCTGTACTCAGTTTATGCAAATGGCAAAGGTTCTCTGCTAAAGTCAAAAACACTCTGTCTAAAGTTTCTTTGCGTGCCAACAGCATTAAATGTGGGAGAGTAGTTTTGCTATCTGGTTCCTGCTTATTTCTAAGTGATTACAAGACTGTCCTCTGGACCAGAGAAATATTGACCATGTATATCACCGAGTTAAATTCTAGTAGGGGTGCTGGAGGTGAGTACTAGAAAAAAAAAAACAAACAACAAAGTGCTTCTTAGGTTATAAATATTTTCTCAATATACTGTTGTTAGCCTGAATGATGAACTTCTCCAACACTAAGTGAATTATTCACAGTCATTCTATTTGATATATGGAAGGTAGCTGCACTTCAAGATTCTGAATACAGAGTGTTTGTCTTTTGTCCTCTCTTTAAATGGAATTTCTCTACTTACACACAGCTAAGAAAAGAATTTTACCCACAGCTGACCTGAGATCAGCCCCCTCAAGTTTATCAGAAATTATTCTGAAAATGACAGATCTTAGTCTTCCAATAACTCTTACAGTTCAGCTGTATCAGAACTACAGTTTTATTCAAGTTCTTTTTATTATTAGAAAGTTGACAACTTTCAAAGAAATCACTCCACAAACAAAGGCTATGAAGAGTTTCTGTTAGCAAGCATGTGTAATTCAAGAATAAAAGACTTGCCACCAATGCAAGGCAGGCTACGAGGAGAACTAGATTGTTTTCCCACTCTATGTATGAAAGAGGTCTAATATCTTGCCCTTTTCCCCCTATTATTTTAATATAACTTGTTTTACACTACATAAAAAGTTATTTTAGGCACTGTAGAAAATAGATTTATTTGCTTGTAATGAATGGGATGAACAAAGCCTGAAAATAAGCTTTAAGTGCATAAAAAAGGTTTCTAACACCGTACATAAAATGCAGACTTTAATTCTGAAAATGGGCCTGCATAAGTGCCCTCCTCAGGTCTCTGGGAATAACAACTCAGGGCAGAATTGGAACTTTATTTAGGACATAACAGGAAACACTGACCCAAACAAGGCTGGGTTGAGAAATCTTTAGAAAAATACAGTCTTGAAAATAATTCAAGACATTCAAATGCAGAGTCTTCAATGATGTGATGTACAGGGGGATCTGCAGTGATCAGCTCTGTAGAAATCACAATTTGCCTTAATTCAGTGCAGGATTTGCAAATTGGCAGTTTAGTGGCTAAAGTGGTATTTTGGTTCATTGTTGCATTAATCCAGCATCTCATTACTTGTGCTTTTTTTGCCTTACTCTTTCAAGCTCAGCTTTCTTGACTATACTTTGAGTCAGGCCTTCAAAAGAAATGCAGAATGGCTACCACACCCCACAAAATACACATACATTCTTTATATTGCCATTGCACTGATCAATAGTGAAAGAGAAGATATAATGCTATTAGCTAAGAGCCTAGATTATACTTCCTCTCCTATTTTCTTAATGGTCTTCATTTCATGATGTCTCACAAATCTGTTTTTCTGAGCAAGTTCCACTCCCTACTAGGAATCTACTTCAAAAGATGGTTTAAGAATTCACAGAAGCATAGGAGAAAAGTAATTGGCCTGAATTCTGGGTGCAAATACATGGCTAGAATGTATTAGAGCTGTGCTGTAAGCAGCCTATTGCTTCCAAAGGCAAAGCAGTCTATTCAAATTGACCAAACATTTATGAAAACAGCTCTATTTTATTAACCTTTTGAAACAATTTTCAACAAAAAAACTCAGCCTAAGGTTTAGGAGATCACTTCAGAAGCCTTGGATGGAAATAGGCTCTGATGAAAAAATTTTCAATGTAGTTTATTCTATTATATTTATTTGACCAGACAACTCACTATTTATTAGATGTATGCCTCTTTTTTCTTTGTTGCCTTTATTTCCTCTTTGCACTCATCTTTCTTTTTTTGCCTCTGACACCCAGTAGAAGTGCTCAGTAGTGGGAATAAGACAAGCAACGTTGAACCTGAAACCCCTTCAATCCTTTCACCACTCTCTAACTTGTACAGGTTAATTGATTTTTCCTCCCAGCACAGTTCTGATGCCAGATTTACATTTCCTCACTTTCAATCTCCTGCTGCACCTAACCATGTTGTTCTATTACTCTGTTTTGCCTGTAAGAATTTCCTATCTAAAATGTTTGAGGAAAGAAGAGAACTTGTCTTTCTACTTCTCCCTTCAAATTTCAGTGGTTGTTTTAGAATACTTTAGTGCTTCTTTATAAAAAGATGTACTGAACCAAAAAAGAAAATGACATAATGTGACTTCAGGGTTACTGGAAAACTATATTAAAAGAGAAGAAAATTGCTTCTAAATGATCTTCACATAAACACATATATACAAATGCACACATACATGGAATTACCAATTTATAACTTCTTCACTTTAAGGAGAATATTATGTTACTATACTGTAATACTATTATTGTTACACTAGAGGCAATAACTACTGTCTTTCAGACCAAGAAGGAATGTAAGGAAAGAAGGCAGAAGAGAGATTATTACATATCTGGATTTGAATTTTCTGGTATTGTTTCCTTTGTACAGGAAATTCTAGAACATTAGGATTTCTTGAGCTGGAATTAAAATAGATTGCAACCTGACCCTTCATGGTTTGAAAAACAGTATTTTAAAGAGACTTTAGACTGAATAGCTCCATCAACTTACCATCTGCCTTCCCCTGCTAAACCCTACCTCTATTAAAATTAGGATTTTTTTTCTTTTTTAAGTGACACACAGAGAACTTTGATTTGATTGATGATTTCCTGTTGTCATTGAAGAGTGGCAGTATGATAGCAGAAAGAATTTTTTAAGAAGTAATTCTATTCTGTCATAAACCAGCAGCAGGAATCTATCACTCCAAGAGTTGCAAGATTTACCCTGAAGAATTTTAATCTGTTAATTGACACACAGATTTAATATGAGAAAATCAGGCACTACTAAAAATCTTCATGTCACCAAATGATTGCATTGAGTTGGGAATCATGAAGTTTTGGGAAAGGGAAGGCAGTGTGACTTTTCTCCTTCAAAACCAGAGAACTTTGCATAGAATCATAAGTGTTAAAAAAGTAAAATAACTATTTATATTTAGATAGACACTTTTCTAGTAGAACTCTCCATATGCTGTGTACATATATACAATATGTATTTTATACCCAGAGGTAATCTATAGAAATTTTTTTTCTAGAATAAAGAAGTTGAAAAGCCCGACATAGGATAAATTTCACTTATGCTTACTGGTAAAACAACATGACATCGAGATTTGGCATGGAAAAAGAATTTCAGTGAGCATCTGAGGTTTATTACATATTGATTAACAAGGATAGTACTCTTATTGAGGTGAGAGATGTGAGCCTTCTGACTTTTCTGATTTACATTAGCAGAGGATACAGCTGGCACAGTGCTTCTTTCAGTGTATCACCTTGCTAAACAAAAGCTATTTAAAAACCCCCGACAGGTAGCTCAGATATTTTTGCTTGAGAAGGATCTCCCTGACACTCTAAAAGCATACATGTCCAAAGGTAAAATTTATACATGGCTGGAATGAAGCACAGAGTTTGCAACTAGAAAATAGAACCACAAATCTTTCTATACTTACACATAATCCTTCACCAATATCAACCCACAAATCACACATTAAACCTAAAGCTAATCTTTCAGCTTAACAGGGACTGTGTTGGATGTACATAAGGATTATTTTGTTCAAGTGTTTGGGTAGAAGAGGAAAACTCAAGAAACCAGAACCCTGAAGGGTCTCTTCAGGAGCCAGAGAGGAAAAAATTAGTGCATGAAAGTGCCCTTGCTGTGTTTTCTGATGATGTTGTCAACAGTGCTCTCCATTAACAGGAGCATGAAAGCAGAGCCCTCAAGGGTTATTGTGAACCCAGCCTCAAACCAGAGCAGTAGAATGAATCCAGGTCCCTAATATCACATACCTAATATGGGATATCCACCCATTAGTAAGGTGACACTCAAGCCAGGTCTCTTCTATCAATATTGTACACCACAGAGTTCACTGTTCTGTTTCCAAGAGGAACACAAGATTACCACAGTGTGACACATGATGTGCTTCACAAAATGCCTTGGTGTTTCTCTAAGCTCTGCAGTCCCATTCTCAAACAGCATACCAGGTCTGTCAGTTATGTGTCATTGAATTTCATCATATATTTAATTCAATTTCCGTCCAATGTTTTTATTTCTACTAAATATGAATTCATGACACTATCAATAATTATTTACCAGAGTTGCTCACACATTCAGGAATTATGTTAACAATACCCTGAGACAGGGCAATACTACAGCAGGATTTAACCAGAGCCTTCAAACTTTCAATTTTCAGAGAGCTCTGGACACATTCAGTATAGCATATACCTCTTTTTTATTTCATATTGATATCTCTGTTTAAAAGCAGAATATCAAACGCACAAAATAAATTTTAGATGGACATAGAAGCTTCAAACACTCTGTAGTTCAAATGCAGTAAAATCTATGGAGATCTTCCACAACCTAGAAAAACCTTCTGAGGTCCATCTAACACAGATAAATCCAGCATTCCTTTTATTTTTAATGGAGTATTATGGAACATAATTATTGTAATTTTAATAATTACCTGTAAGAAAGGTAAGATCAACGTAAGAAAGAGCTCTAATAATTATTTTCTTCCCATATGTGTTATTTGAGTAAAGTACTTGAGTATATAAGGAATCATGAATGATGACTGAGAAAATACAAACAATAACCCATAAGGGAAGAAAAAAAATCCCTCAAAATCTGTGAAAACTCTTTAAAACCTCACTTTGACAACTCCAAAATGAATGAAATGGTTTTGGCACAAGATGCTGACAAGTTATCTGACTCGAATTACAGTTTTACATACTAGGAGTCTTTCATCCAAAACTTCAAAACAGAATTTGCAATAGACTGTTTCAAATAAGTTGTAAAAAATTTATAAAGAAAAGAATTTGTTACATTTCAGAAACTGCAGTATAGCTAATTCTGAAAACGAAAACCTTTTGGTACAACCGACAAATGAAAAATCATACAGTAAAGCTAATTTGACAATAATTTTTTTAAGTCACTTTCCTTTTTTTCTCACCAGGTTTTTCTAAACACAAAACTTCAGAGAATTCTTGAATCTCTCTACTTTCTGCACACATAATATGCATTCTAAGTAATTGTCTTGCTCCAAGAAAATTAGTATTTTTTCAACCAGCTGCCTCAGCATGTTGAGGAAACTACTGAGTGTCTTCTAATATAGAGGAAAGTCAGCAAACCTTGGTTATTTCAGACAAGAAGACTGGAATAAGTTCTCAGCACCCTCTGTCACGACTGAATGCTCTACCAGCTCAGTGTGAGTTGGAGAAGACTCAGAAGAGAGCAGAAGTATCTCAGAGAAGACACAAAATTCATTTTGGGTCTATATAAGTCATTATTGACTCATAACGCCATGTTCAGGTAAACTGGATTCTTTATCATGTTTTCCTGGTCTTACAAGCTTACATCTAAGAATTTTATGCTCCAATGAACATGAAACCTGAGCATCCAACAGTTTTCAGTTTGGTCATTTACTCCAAAACCTTTCTTTTACTCCCAGATTTTGATGAGGGCTGTGGGACAAATGTAGCAAATAACATACTCAGCCAAACTTTGAACACAGGTTTCTCAAGCCATAAATTTCATCTAGTACTAAACAGATCTGAGAAAAAGGCAGACTTGTCCCACCACAAAATCTGCAGATGTTAGACATGCCACTATTCCTGAGTCAGCATAAGTTTTCTCTTCTTCATTAAAAAATAATAAATAAAAAATGCACAAGACATATTCACTCCTCTACTGCAGAAGTGTCCAGATGCTGATGCCATCACTGAGGAAGGCAACACCAATGTATCTGCCATGGTTATCTGTGAAGGCCTGATCTGACTACAGGAATGGGGACATAAAGTGCCCCCAAAAAGGGGAAGAAGAAAGCCAGAACATGAGATTAAAAACCATGCAAAACAAAATAGACCCCCCACAACCTGTAAATATTTATTCCAATTTAATTGTTTAGGTGTTGTAGGATTCTTGCCTGGCTGTTGTTGTGGGTTTCTTTGTTAATTTTTTCTCCTTTTTTTAGGTGGGAGGGGGTTTGTATTGTTTTACTTTGGGTGGTTTTGGTTAGTTTGGGTTTTTTTTGGAGAGGGATGTGTTTGGGGTTTTTTCCTAGATCTTTTGTTTAGGATTTCTCTATTGATATATTAAAAATAGTTGCCCAGTCAGTTAAACAGACTAGGGTCTGAATCAATTCTGCAGAGCAGGCGTCTGTCCTTTTGCTTCCATGAGTAGGGATCTGATTTTTTTCCATCTTGTACTTTAAAAATTCAAGGCCAGTAAAATCATGTGTATGAATTTTTAACTCCCTGTTTCAAGTCAAAGCTCTCTATAGCCCATGTTCTCTGAACTCTGGCCAGCATTAAGGTAGAGCCTGTTAAAAAAATACAAAACACAAATCAGCATTAACCCAACCCTGCCAAATCCTGTAGCTGCAGCACAGCTCTCAGAAAAATGAATATTCTAGAAGTAAATACATTACATAATAAAAATGCACATACCAAATGGTGAAAGATTAATTTAGACCCCTTAATAAATTCATTCTCCCCCAATTTATGTCAATGATTTGCATATAATAAAATTGTCCTTGAGCAAATATCTGATAAAGTAATAAACCTGTCAACAGCATAAATTGACTGCTTGCTAAGGCTAGCTGGCAGTTGGTTCATACAGAGGCAGATGCTCTGCTATGACACAGTAGCTGCAGGAAACATTTGTCTGTTATGTGATAAGAGGGGGAAAACAGGGTAAAGATTACCTTGGATTTTACTCAAGCTCAATATTCATCACAGAAAAAGGAATATGCTCTTTAACCAAATCTGCATATGTTAAGTCCCTTGAATTAGACTTTTTCAACTCATCTAAAAAGGATTAAGTTTTTGCTAAGTGTGAGAGGAGGTAAATAAACTGATTTTCAACTGAGCATTTATTTTGTTCAGAATGCTTCATGTTGATCACATTACTTAATGAATCACCAGCAAGTAATAAAGAGCAAGAAAGGAATCTACACAGATAATATGTTAGACTAGAAAAATCTGAATCTAAAATGTTAGCCAGGATAGGTCATTAAATACTCATGCTTTCAGAACACCTCTTAAGGATGGTTAAACCGACACATTTACCCCAAAATTCATGTTAAAGCTGTTGTTGCAAGGTGTTCAGCACTCCTTTCAGCCACTAGCACATGTGTATGATGAATTTGTTGCTCAGAGGCGAGCCCTGAACATAGCAGAGCCCCTCCTAGTATTACATGAGAGCTACTTAAGGAAAAAATGAAAAAATACTTGGGAAATACAGGTGTCAGTTGCAAACTACTCCTCTGTTCCTTTCCTTCCCATCCTCTGTGACCACATTGAAACCTGGAAGACTGTTCATATAAGATTACAAAGTAGGAGCGTTTACTGGATTAAATAATTCTTGAAAAAAAGGTATTAATTTTGATATGTAGGATGATGTCCCTTAAATAAGCTCCCTATAAATCATGTAGAAGGAAACTAATTTAAAGCAATGAAAGCAAAATTGCAGCGTTTACATTTGATCAAACAAGAAGAGATGTAAAATTGTGGGTGTAAATTGTGGGTGTTCCTGCCCTCTTGCCTGCTCCTTTATTCAAAAAAACAAAACAAAAACAAACCAGAGGCACACACGCAAAATCCCAGTCTAACTTTAAGATCCTGCTGAAATTCAGACAAAATTCCATAGAGCAGATGGATTTCTTGCAGTTAAATAGAGAGCATATTAAGAGCATGGCAGACCTTCGCTTTTCCAACTCCTGGGAAGTGAGACTTCTCAAGGAGTTTGAAGTGATAATTGCCATGCACGATGCCAATTATTTGTATGGCTGTGTCCAGTTGGAAAAGGCAATTTTCAGCATGTCTGCTCCTGATGTACTATGAGAAAATATGCCTCACAAGCAGAAAAATCAAAGCTGTACAAGAATCTGCTCCTGGTAGAAGTGAGAAGCGGATGCTTACACATAAGGAGCTGTCAGAGTCAACTGAAAAAAGTCACCTTATCAGCAGCAAAACGACAGAGTCAAAACTGATCCTGTCCCAGGTCTGTTACAAGCCCCAGCTTCTCCCACTCAAAGCTTAAGGCAGCATTTATATATAAATCTATGTACAAAATAAAACAAGGCGAACACAAAACCTAAAGCAACAAACCGCACTTTTCAAGAAATAATTATTCCAGAAGAAAGATGCTGGTTATATATATTGATCAAATAGTTATAAAACAAGATGTATAATATTTCCTATTACTTGTACTGTGTAGTATTTTTATTATTGAAGGTTGAACCCAAAGCAATCAAGTTTGTATGTTACTGTAATTTATCATTTCCAGCAATAATGAAAAAATTGCTCTCAGCTCTCCAGAGCTTCTCGACTGTGTTGCACATCATAGGAGAGTTTAAATAGCCATGTTTCAACACATCTCTGAGAAACAACTGCTGTTGATTGTTGATGTGCTGTTAACTCTTTCTTTCTGTCATTCTGCCCTGAATGGGCAGTGTACTCCCAGCAGCTGTGCCACAGCTCTTACCCAAGTGACAGAAATCAAGTAACTTGGGGGAAGAACCAAGTACCAAGCTCCAGCATCCCAGGGCAGACCTCGATATTTTCTTCTCACAGAGCACTGGCTCAGACATTGCCAGTGAACAGGAACACAAAGGCTCAAGCCCAGCCCTGCAGAGGACACTGCCACCATGTTTAGAAATTTTCCAAATAAAGCCTTTCTCTGTGTCAGGCTCTATGATTGCTCTCCACCAGAACTGGAATAGTGAACTTCTAGTCAATATTGTACATGCTGAATTTCTTTTTTTTTTTTAAGACTTAAAAGCACATAGTATGGACTTCAACCGAAGGGTATTTCAGCATGCCTTTCCCATGATGGTTATGCATCTTTGAGGATCTGGTCTTCATATTATGCTTATGCTAGTTATAGAGACTGGATACCCCATAGGAGACTGGTTACTGCTCCTTAATTTCTTGCCAGACCCAAGAGGCAAATTACAAGTCTGCCTCAATCTGCAACAGCTGTCTGCAGTGCCCCTGGAGCCAGGCAGAAAATAGAGACTGCAGAGTCTATTTCAGTTTCCCTGCTTAACCCTTCTGTTTCCCATTATCCCCCAAGGGATCCTTGTGTGTCAAAAGTCAGCATAGCAACTGGGGGGGGGGGCGGGGTTGTTTGTAGGGTTTCTAAAATCATTTTTAATTTTCTTCCCACTGTTTGAGATTGCAATTTCATTCTCTGTGCTGTCAGGGGAAGTGGGACGACACCTGAAATTCCAAAAGTATGTTTGAACAAATTGGCACTGCAATGAGCATAACTTACATAGCAGCAACAAGGATACGGCTAAATAAAAAGGAAGTGGAGTATTTCAAAAATCTTGCTAATGAAGGTACATATAGATACAATTTAGCTAAGAAAAACAATATATGCTATAGCTGAAGACTCCAGGGCTTTTCTAAGCAGAATAACAGAGTGGTTTCTTATCCCCATCTAGTACAAGGAAGCAAAAATTTTATTCAATTTATGGAATTACATAGGTATGGGAAAAATTAGATCTGAGTCTATTTCCTGAGGTGCCTAAAACCCAACATTGAAAATCCTCCTAATATGATTAAGCAGCTCCTCTGTGAGCAAGTCTGCCTTTGTGAGTGATTCCCTGGGTGTTGCAGTAGCTGCAAGAGAGCAGCTTATACCAAGATTGGCTGTGGATTACGTATGGGAGAAGAGACTCAAAAGAGAGATGAGAAAAATCAGAGGGATAGGTGGGACTGGGGGATGCTTAAGAGTTACACCATTGTGCCTAGGCAATATTCATCTTTGTAATAAAGTACTTGGAGAAAAAAAAAAAAAAAAGAAAGACATAGTTTTTGCTTAATAGAAATGTCATGATTTCAGAGATCTGTCATGATGCTTAACCTGACAAAATTCCCTCTACCCTCTGGAAGAGAGAAATCTCTCTTCCTCAAAACTAGGGAGTCCCACATATGTTTGCAATAATCTAATAGACAGCCACAAGTGATCAACTGTAAGTGATAAAAAAAAAAATCCTATTTATATGTCTGAAAAAAACAACAAAGCAAACACATGACCATTAAGAGTCTCCTTTTACAAATTACCTTTAAGTGGTCATTCAACCTCTGACAATAAGTCAAAATTCAGCATCAAATTATGAAGTAGGAGCTTCTTCATAAAGTGCAAAGAATTCTGAACTAGTTTTCTTTCAGAATCTTTACCTTTCCTCACTTATTATTCTCTCACCTGGCACACAATGATCAGCCACCCTCATGAACAGAGAAATCCATGTCATCTCTCCTTGTGCTCCTAGAACACACTGGGGTAGGGTGAAGGGCCTGGGGAAGCACTTCCAGGTGTCTCTCACCTCCCTGATCTATGGCAGGGGATTTTCTTTCTGCTGGTTTTAACATTCTCAAGCTCTCTGTCATGGCCAGTAAAAGTTCACAGATAATTACAGTACATAGAGCTAAAACTCCTTTTCTTTCAGGAGAGATTTCAGGCTAAGCAACTATTTATTTAATCTTCAATGAACTTAAAGGGAAGAGCTGTTCTTCAGTGGTTATTCTATCGGTTTGGGGCTCCAAAAGGTCAAGTCTTGATCTTTAAATCCCTGGTCTAGCAGGTCACAGTGTCTCCTGACTATGTTGAAACTACTTACACAAATCAGATTAAGTGTTCATGGCAGGTGATAATCCTGATGACATGCTGAAAAGTCCAGAGACTCATCATTATAGGAATGTTTTATACACATTAAACATAAAGAATATCACATTTAACACATAAATAACATTATGCCACTTTTTATTAGAAACCATTCAAATTTTGGTAGTGAAAGCATAGTAAAGGGGAGTTGTTAATAGGGCCTATAGAATTAGAAGCATAAAGCACAAGTCACTCAGACTTTTAACAATGATGGTTTCTTTTGCTAAAGGTACTAATTACAATTCATAATTTTTTTTCAATACTTCATAATATTTTGCATTAACTACAGAGGCGCAATTTGTACATTCTCAAAAGGAAATTGAAGGCAGAATGAATCCCTCTTTCCTGTCCACAGACCCTGAACTACAGCTGCTATATTTGAGGAATGCAAGCAACAAAGGTGTGTGGTTTGCAAACTGCATAAATTCCAGCTCGTTAAAAGGCACCACTTACTGGACTGGGCCAGCCAAAAGGTTTCAGTATCCCAAGGTTTGTAACCCCGAAGTGATAACAAGAATACACGTTGCCACAGTTCACTGATCTCCTACTGTCTCTTTCATGTGCTCAGGAACAATGTACCCCAACCTCTGGCATTTCAGCAATTCTTCTCCACAGGCTCTTCAGAGAAACAAACAGAAGTCACACCTACTGCCACTGAGATAATAGCACTTGGTTTAGTTCCATGCTTCAACTGTTCTCTGAATCATGAATATCACTATCATCAATACCAAGCAAGTCTCAGAAACCAGAACAGTCTAACTGGTGCTTCAATCTTGTGTTACAATTCAGTTTTGTGTTCTGCCGGCCCCACACACAGTCCCCTGGGTCAGACCTTTCCTGTAAGAGTCCTTGGCCCAGGTAGGAGGTTTGAGCTGAGTATTCCAGCAGCTGGGGGCTGTTTAATTCTTTCAGAAAAATTTACCATATGAGAGTGGGGAAAAAAAAAGAAACCTCACCCAGAACGATGACTGCAAAAAAAACCCCAAATGCATCCCTGATCAGAAAATCTTCAGACTTTTTATAGCCTGGTAGGCTGCTGAACCTGGCCACTCTGTCCGTGCTGCTGCCCTCCCTCAGGCACGTCCCCTGGCCGCTGGGACAGGCACAGGGCTGGGATGCTCTGACCCAGCCGGGCTTTGCTGTGCTGTGATGGAAACACACAGTGAGTCAGCAAGGCTTCAGAGCCGAACAGAGAAGAATAAAGCACATGGCAGAGAGCCTCAGCTGGATGGAAAAAGATGCTGCGGTGCTTTACACCACTCAGGTCCCACTCTCACACATTAGCAGCCTTTAATCAGGTCATTGAAATGGCTTAATGTAAAAGTAGGGTTCGTCGGTAGAAAAGAGCAGCTTTGGAAACAACGAGCACTTTTTCCTAATCAATATTCTACATCTTCTATCAGCTCTCACAATGAATCAGTATTACATTTCCTTTTTTTTATAACCCCTCAAGTAATCCAAGATACAATTCTCAATGTTGGAATGAAATAAGGATGGAATTGTGCCTACACATTGCAGTTCAGCATCCCGTAGATCTACAGTATTTCTATCTTCTCATCCATAGACTCATTTTTAATAACACGGGTAACCGCTGTTTTAATGTTAATTCTACTATCTCTATATATATAAAATGATGCCAGTGGTAAATAATGGTAAAATTAATATTGTGTCAATACATTTCCTCATCTGCTATTTTTAAGGATGAATTAATTCAGTCAGGGAGGTTCAGTAAAGGTGGGATATCTGGGGAATATATTTTCCCATAACCTCTTTGACACAGAATTTAATACACAGATGTAAACACACCTGGTTTCTGCTGGGAATAAAATCAGGACCATCTCACACGGAAGGCATGGGGCCAGGGCCAATAAAAGTCTGCTCTGCCTACAATTTAGGCATCACAAAGTCTGTGCTTAAGGAAGCTGGCTCCAAATTGAAATCCAAAACCATAAGAGATTTTTAGGCTTTCTACACATTTGGTAAAGCACCCAAATCTCCCAGTGCTGGTTAGAGGTCTCCAGTGTGGAACTCTGAGCACAGACATACCTCTGGATTCTAGACCATGATACCACGACTGTCTCCCATTTTTCTCCAAGAACTGTCTAATGTAAAATACAGAAATCAGTCCTGCTGTCAAGGGCCTGCCAGCAAGGACTTGCTGCTTTCACTTGGGTACTGTAAACACAAAGATGTCCCTGCTGGTTGTTCTCCTTTTAAATATTGCATTGCTTGTTGCACAGTGACCTAGATTCAACAAGATAGAAGCAGAATTGTTTTGGATGCCAAAAGTGCTTTAAAAGAATGCCCTACTTGGACCCAAATAGCTGTTAACTCTACGTCAGGGCTCTCCCCTGAGAGACAGCAGTGGGAATTTAAATGTCTCCAGCCTGAGGGCAACAGTGAACTGTACTGTTCAGCTTCGTGGGCAACCCATTTTAGCTACCAGAGGACGCTTAAAAGAAGGCTAATGCTTTTTCTTCAATTTAAAGACACTACAACTGCTGGGTGAGATGTGTGTTTCAGTCAGTGGCTCTGCTGAGCTCAGAACCTCCTGTTAAATCAGACCTTTCACCAGAGGGAGGGGGGAGTTCCAGCAGGAGGCAGGTATTTGGTCTGAGCAGATTTGGGCACATGAACATGGACATCTGCTAATTTTCATATGAAATGAGGCACAGGGGAGAGCTGTCTTCTGGAGTGATGCTTGGGCTTCCAATTTTGCTCTTGGACACCTGAACCTTGAATAAAAGCCATGGTTTAAACACAGTGGAAGCAAGTGGAATGGGGCATGGTTTGGTCATCGTTTCCCCCCCTTCTTTTTAATATGTGGTTCTTGCCATATTAATAATCATTAATACCAAAGCAAAATTTCCTCCTCTGCAGCTGTTTGCAGGCAGTGCCTGCTGTCAGTATCTCAGGAGCTCATCTCTTAGAATTCTGCTTCTTCATCTCTCAGAATGATTTGATTAGGGATTTTATTGTTTGAGAAAAAAATACAGCTGTCAATCTTCCAAATCAGCTGCTCTATTTTATGTTCATAATCTCTTCTTATTTAACATGTGTGATCTTAATATGTACAAGTGTGGGGCCCTTTACATTTTAAAGATTAGGTGTAGACCAATGCAAACAAAAAAAACAAAAAAAGAAAAAAAGAAAAAAAAAAGGCAAAAAATCCCAAAACACAAAACAACAAAACCCACAATATATCTACCTGCTTCTCATTCCATCAATAGCTAAGACAGAATATTGCCTAGCTAAGAGCACAGAACAGATGCAGGACCAACATTACTGATGTGATACATTTGATTATAGGATTGTGAGCCAAATTTGCTCATTCTTCTGATAATCTGATAGGATTGCTTTATTTGTCTAATTGTTTCACTGAAATATATGGTTTTACAGAGTAAATTAGAATGAGAACATTGATGATGGATCCCTAAGAACTTTTTTAAATTTATAGAATCAGAAAGCTATAATATGAAACGATGGATCAATAGATAATGTCAAATATGAATTTTAAATTTATTTAGGATTTTGATCTCTATATTATACTGGCCACCTTGATAACCACAGCTTTCCCAGGTAGCAAGATTCAAAAAGCTAAGTTGCAATTACTAAATTACTCCCCTCCAAGAACGTATTTTTTGATCCATTTTTCCATGACAATGACTGCAATTCTGTTCTTACAGATTTATTGAGATCCTAATATTGGACTGGAATATGGTAAAAAAAATATTCTCAAGCAGCTATAAAATGTATTGTTTTTAATGCTTTATCAGAAGTAATGCATGACTTTAGTATCTTTCAAATTAATACCATCAACAATAAAAATAAATGTACAAATAAATACAAGTTTTTGCAAAACAGACAAAAACTGAGAGGTTATGATTTGTGATTAAAAATATGAAGGAAATTCAAAGACCAGTACCAGGCATAACAGAACTGTCTTGATCAGATGTAGATGGAATATGCCAGTTTAACAGCAGGTACTTATGACTATAATATTCAGAGAAAACTTCAGTAAATTGCACACCTCAGATTCAGTATTGTAAATATTTTCATTGCAATTGTTGTATCTTGTGATGGCCTTTGACTAAGGGCACCTTTGTGTTAGGAACCTAAGGCAGAACTGAAAATTCATGGTCTGATGGTCAGCTTTGCCCCCATTTAAATTCCTGCATTCAGGGAAATATTCTTGAGACACTGAATGTTCATGGATATCAAAGGGTGAAACCCTCACACAATCTCTCCAGCCCACACCGCTCTGCATTTCCTCACCTCTGTAATGGTAAAAATGTCTAACCTGGTGCAGTTTGAGGGCAGAGCTCACACAGAATGCCTGCCTCTTATAAGAGTTTTATTTGCCAGCTGACCAACTTCAATATGGACACCACTGAGACATGGTGCCTAAGGAACCCCCAGAGTGCATGATTTATCCAAATAATTTTTAGGGGTTTCCATAAAGGTACTTTGCAATACTACATTATTACCTCCATGGTGTCTGATAAAAGGACATAGCAAATAATCTGCATTGGAATTCATCCTATGTTTTTAAACTCAGCAGCCCGTGGTTGCCATAGTTACTAAACATACTGTAAACATTGTTATTTGCAAGATGGTGCCCTTTAGAATAAACAGAACTATATATGTAGCATAGCTACACAGAAGACCCACCAAATGTTTGCAGCTGGAATTGATAACTTGTGCTGGCAGTTTGCCCTGCCAGCTTGTCTTTCCAGATGAGGGAATGGTGTTCCCTGCTGTGGAAGAAGTGCTCAGACACTTCAGGAGAAAGAGGCAAGCAAGCCCAAAGTGTCAAATGGGATCACGGATCATGGGATCAACTAAGTAGGGGAGTGTTCAAAAACAAATTATCATGGCAGGACTAAATTGGTAAAGCAGCATTACATAAGTAAACTCATCAAATTGGTAAAAAGCACAGCTCGCTGCCCTCTCTCATTGAAGGACTGTGCCTCTCTGTATTAGAGATATCTGTGCATTAGTTATTACTAACCAAAGTGTCTTGGCAATGAGCAATTCTCCACTCTTACAAATATCAACTGAAGGCAGCTCTGGCAGTGTGGTAAATGTGGAAGGCACATTCACAGCTGAAGACTGCACACAGATTGCAGCAGCATCTTAACCTTGCAGCTATCATTGAGAAAGAACCCTGACAAAGCTGTTTCTAGCTACTATAAAATGAAACTTTCATACATTCTTTCAAAATCCTGATTCACATCTCTCCACCAGTCAGGGCCCACATGATTCTTGACTAGCTCCACCACATCACATTTTCCCTTGTTAATGACCATACAAGAGGATGTGGTCAGCCTTTGAAATCTTTTTGCCTAATGATACAAGCCACAATTGGACTATCTCAGTTAAGCTGTTGGAAACCATAGGAGTTCATAGGCAGATAAGGAAGACAAAATTTCAGTTCATTTGCAAGCCACGGTTAGAAATCAGTATCTCAGTAGATAAAAAAATAAATACCACAAATCCAATTTTAGTCAAATTTCCTGTGCAGTACTGTTCATTCCTATTCACCTCTTTACTGATACAATGGTTACAGCATGAGCTTACCAGGAACAGGATGATCCCCACAGAAGAGGTTATATGAATAGCTCAGCTATGATAAATGTTTCAGAGCCTGATCCTGAACAGAAATCAAAGAATATCTAAAAAAGCAAAAAGATAGAGTTTCAAATGGTTTCATCTCCCTTAAATTTGTTTTTTGACAAAGCCATCATTCAGAATAGAATCATCTTTGACAGTCCTTTCAATACTTAAAGGGCACTGATAAGAAAGATGGGGGAAAGATTTATTTTCATAAGAAAGGTTTTGATTACAAAGGGCAATGATTTTAAAATAAAAAGAATTATTTAAAAACAAAAATTAAAAGATTCAGACTAGATGGAAGGAAGAAGATTTTTACAGTGGTGACAATGAAGCTCTGGCACAGGTGGTCCAGAGAGGTGATAGATGCTCAACACAATCAGGGCCAGGTTGGACATGGTTCTGAGCAACCTGATCTAGTGGAAAATGTCCCTGCTCAATAGAGGGGGTTTACAGCAAATGGCCCCTTCCAACCCAAACCATTCTATGATTCAAGATATTTTCTGGAAGTATATTTTATTTGAAATGCAATTTATAACTACTCAGATATACTGCTCACTTTTGGCTTTGTGGAAGCCTGTGAAAAAAGCACCTTGGGCAAAGCTGGCATATTTCAGATTCCCAGCAAAGACAGCCTGCTCCAGGGCCCTAAGCCCAGAAAATACAGAGAAGCCAGGGTTATACTGCCAAGATGTGTCCAGGGCAATACTTCTGTCAGAGGCCTTGGTGCATCAGGGCCAGGGCTTATTATGTGGCATCAGAACAACCCTCTAAGACTAAAAATTAGAGGAGCATTTCTCTGCTGAAACCATCTTTGATGGGGGAAAAATATCATAGAAAAACCTCTGTGCTTTTCTTCCCAAAAGTCTTTTTAGGTACAGCTGAGTGTCTGAATGGGAACTATACAGAGTTGTTTTCTGTCCTAAAAGGAAAAGAACATTACTTAGTGAATTATTTTCAAAAGTGCATACTGTGTTCCATTTTCACTCATGCATTTCTCTGTCCCTTATGTTTCTAACTTGGTGCCAGAATGAGTTCTCTGGGTCCAGGAGAGTCCCTTGTAACCTAAGGGTTGTGTAGGTGCAACAGGGTCTGGGGCTTCTGATGGAGCTCATTTGAAACTACTGCTATATAAGGACACCAAAATGGTTTTAAACATCATTATTGTCCCTCTAACGCTGCCTTGGGCATTTTGGCTCTATGACCAATGAAATACAGAAATATGAGAAGATTCAGAAAAAGTTTGACACACTTCAATTGAAAAAGAAGAACACAAACCCCCTTTTTGCTAAATAACAGTAAACTTGTCCATTTTTACCCAATTTTTGTATCATTATTTTAATTAGTGTTTGACCAGCTCTACTCATAAATAGATACTTTTCTTCCGAAAAGGGAAAAGTAAAGAGCACAGATATGTCATTATGTGTAGTCAAAAATTACAGATAATCTACATAAACCAGGCATAGACCAGACCAACTCAGTCCTGGCACAGATAAAATTAATATTTGTGCAAAAGACTAGAGTTTCAAAGCTGAAATCCAGAGTCATCAGAGCATAATTGCTGTCTCCTGGCATTTGAAACCACACTATTGTTTCGAATTCTCCAATTTGTGGAATTGTTTCAATGAAACACAAATGTAACATCTCAAAGAGCTGAGGCTAAAGAACAACTATATTACTCCAGAATAAAGACGTTAACTCTGGTGTCTAGGCCAACCTGCAATGTCTATGCTAACTCCTTTGCCTGTAAAAATATCTCAGAATTTTCAGGTGGAAAATATTACTTTTTGAGTTATACTGCTAAGGATAGATGCTCCCTGATGATATCAGTTTTCTGATATGTAAATGAAAGGAGTGCCTACCAGGGGATTCAGACAGATGTTGAACAAAGCCCACTGTAGTTCAAATTATCTACCATAAACTTTAGAAGTCAAAAAGAACTTTTTGATTAGGTATGAGAAATTAAACAGCAGCCAAAGAAACCTCTGAAGCATAACAACATATTTCTTTTGGGTTTCTTTTCTGTATCCAAGTGAAAAGGAAGTGAAACAACCATGAACAAATAAATAAACTAGTAATGCAAACAGTCTCCTGAAGCTAAACTGCTTTCTGAAGTTTATATTACCTGAGATTTCCAAGTATAAACTATACAGGATTTATTTGGCAATAATCCAACCACAAGGCAAGGGAACAGGGAAGAAATAGTGTTTTAAGTCTTCAAACAATAGGATTAAATATTCAAGTTGAAAACATTCTTGCACTGGATTTGAAGTGTAAATAACCAGAATCAGTAGCAACTATCACATAATTTTGTGAAAAATTCTAATGAATTTGGTCAAGTACCACGCTTTCAAGTTAGCTACACACATTTTTGAAATTATCAGCTCTTCATAATTTTTTAATTATTATTTGACTAGTCAGCCTAAAATATGTCAAAATCTGTCTTCGTTTCTAACACTGCTGAGCTAATTTACCTCTAGACAGACTTTCACTAATTTAACCCAGTGCCTGACAAGGTTCTGTGAGTGGAACATGAAAGGAAGGGGGCTGAGGTGGGAATACACTCAATTTCAGTCACTGGCTCCTGAGGACAGGGAATAATAGAAGCTGAAAGATCAATTAAATTATTTCTTGAATGACTGTTTAAAAATATTTCACCCCTAGAGAAGAGCAGCTTCAAAAATTGGTGTGGGATATGGAGCTTTTTGTTGCTTGATTATTGGTTAGAATCCCAAGCAGGTCAATAGTGAATTGCAGTCACCTGCACTCAGCTCTGCAAAAATGTGAAATGAGCAGGTGATCTGGGCAGCTCCTAAAGACACATTCATTTCAAAAAACACATGAGATGTAATGAATGCACTGTCATCCTTCTGGTGGCAGGACTGAGGAACTGTGGAAACTGAACAGAAACTGCTCCATCAGAGCACATTAAATCACAATATGGGAATAATGCCATTTAGATTTAGAAGTTTTATTCTCTAATTCTGCCAGTATGGCACTTTGTCAAAACCTATTTAGGGTGCAAATCTCCAAAGAAATTATAAAAGCATCAAAATCTCTCAAAGATCCAATTAATGATGCTTTTATTTTGTACGTTTGATGTAACACAGTCAATCTCTTGCTTCCCTAACACATTTTCAGTTATTTGTCTCTTAAACCAGGATGATTTGAAGGCAAGAACTCCTGCACAGAGAATCTCTTTATCTGCCAGAAGTTTCACATGTCAGTACGTTACAATGAAGAAACAAGGTTTTTTCATGCAATAGTCTAATGTCAGTCATTTGAAATAGGGTTATGTCCCTTGGCATTTATTAATTACACTGAAAATTCCCTTGACTATTTGAACACACTACAATCATTGTTCCTTATGACATTCAGATAATTGAGGCTGCACTGCATTTTATATTGGAAAAATTGGATTTTTTTTTTTTTTAACTACCTAAAAACTGCTTCTCTCTTGCAAAATAGTTACCTTAGGCCATATTACACTGTTTCAGGACAGAATTAATCTAAGATTTTGATAAATAGGCTATCAAAGAACAATGGAACTAGAGGAAGCTAGAGAAAACCCTTAGGAAAAATGTCCTCTCTAGGATGCCAGTGCAGCACCACAAAAAGTTATTTGGGGTAGCTGAGCAATCTCCAAACTTTGAAGCCTTCCAGACTCAGGCAGGCAAAGCAATAACTGACCTCATCTGGGGCTGGAGACTGTCCTGCCTTGAGGGGAAGCTGGGCCAGGTGAGCACTCCAAAGGTCTCTTTTGGATGATATTTCTGCCATCTTTCCTTCACTGAGCTGTTGCTGCGATTGTGTGGATTGAATTCGTGCACAGAGTCTGCAAGTCAAAGAACCACCTAAGAACAGGCAAGGCCATTAACAGAAACCATTAAAACTCTTGTTTCTGTACTCTCAAGAGACAGGGCCCCTGTACACAGACAATAATGGTTTTGCTATCACCTGCAGATTAAAAAAAATTCCTAAAAAAGCAAAAACCAAAAATCAGAAGCATGAAAGTAGACCAAATATTAAAATAGAAAATTACAACCTAAACTAGAGCGAAAAAAGGATGAAAGGGTATAATGATCTGAAGAAGAAGCACTAAGTTAGGTGCTGAGGAATGAAGATACACAGACAACAGATATGGGATGGGACGCCAGCCCTGTACACCACAAGTAAACTACAAATATTAGGAGAGAGAGACAAATGCATGGGAGGATATAGAAGTAAACCATCAACAACATTTATGCTCACTGGAGGCCAAAATAAACACTAGAAAACTTGATAAAGGATGTTTGAACTGCAATTTTAGGCAGCAAGTTCAGAACTTTCTCCACTGCTGTGGCTGCATTGGTAGCAGTGTCCTGCCTAAGTCTAAGATTAATTCAATGTTTGCACAAGTCTGCTGTATAAACAAACAGAAACAACAAAATCCACCCCAAACTAACAGACAAAAAACCAAAAGCAAACAAAGCCTCAGGGAGTTGTAAACAGCAAGTGAACTGAAGCTGTCATTTACTTCTTGACTGAACATTAAATAAAGCACAAAAGAGAAGACAAAAAGGGGAATGCTGTTTCATTTAAGATGAAAATAATCCATCTTGTCTTTCTATCAGAAAGGCTCTATGGGGACAGCTCTGGTGTGCCACTTTTCTGCCCATGGGTGGCTGCCTCCCCTTTGGGAGACAGCATCAGGTGTAAACAGCTCAGCACTCTTCTCACTCTCTGTTCCTCTCAGCTCTAGAGGCAATACCCAATTTTTGCCTACCAGGACCTTAACTCCTGGACTGCTCAGAAAGTTTCTGCTTGCCTGTCCTGAGCGAGGCTTTGCTCTGACCATACTCCACCAGTACACTTCAGCCTCCATAGCTCTTCCTCTTTCATTGCAGGGAAAGAAACTTAACTCCGATTTCTGTGAGCCAAGTCCAGATTTACAGCTACACATTTGTAGCTAGGAAGCAAAGCTTTGGTTCTCTTTCAAGGCTTCTGTGCAGTTGCATTGTTTCCAAGCTCTCTCCTTTACGTGCCAGTCACAAAGCAACCCTGTTCAATCTTTTGAGGATGATATGCACAGAATAAAACAAAGAACAGAGAATTCTATCAGGATAGAGAGTCATAAAATGGCTGCTGTTCTCAGCCTTGCAAAGTAGATTTCAGCCAGGTGGCTTCAAATGTTTATGTTTCAGTCAGTAGAAAACTGTTCACTCTAAGTATTACCAAGTGACCAGGTGTGGCTCAGAGAACACAGCAATGATGCTCTTGTGTTGGACTCTTTTCTCCATCATTGTCCCAAGTTCCTTGGATTCGTGCCTATTGGTTTTTGTTCCTCTGTTCTATAGGCATAATACTGCAGATGAAAAAAAAAAAAAAAAAAAAAAGGAAAAAAAACTCAAAAAACCCCCAGAAAAGCTGCTAAAATAATTACTGGTCCTCCAAATCTACCCAAGGATAATTTTTGGATGGAAAAATATAGACATTCCAAGTCCCAAGCCTGCTCTGACCCTTGCTTGATTGAAAGCAACATCTGTTTTCCAGGTTTCCAGCTGTGCTTGGCTAGCCAGAAGTAGCCAATTGCAGACATGTGTGACATTTCCTCAGCACATTATGTTGACATCACTGACATGCACCTTATTAGAACAACGAACAGCAAAACTTCTCAACACCTTTTAAGTCTCAAATAGCTCCATCCCAGGAAATTCAAACTAGTTTTTTTTTGTTTCTTTTTGTCCCACTCTCTTCAGGGATGTTCTGAGGTCCAAAAAAAAAAAAAAAAAAAAAAAATCCAGGGGTACTCCCTCTTTGAGAGCTGTAGATGCAGAGATTGATATTCAAAAAAGCTGGCATAAGTTAACTTGTACACACCAAAAGAACAAAGGAAACCCCACATGAATAGGCTTAGTGGGAACAATACAAAAATCAAACCACTGCAACCAGATATTGTTTTATTTTTACTTTTGTAAACTGAGAAAGTATAACAGGGAGACAGGAGGCCACAGGAAAGAATATTCATTCCGTAGCAGCAGAGAAACTACACCAAAAAAAAAAAAAGTGGGGGGAGGGTTAATATTTCAAATCTGCACTTCTGTCAAATTTGAAATTAGATCAGGAAAATAAAGATTGAAACGTCAATACAATACAGACAGTTCTGAGGCCCTTAATAATAAATAATTTTAAGATCAATACACTACTTTGTTTAACAGACTGCTGAAACAGAGGTGTCTGAATAGAACAAATGTGTAAACAGCAACCTTTTCAAGAGAAGCCATTTGATAACCCCACCTGGGACATGAGATACTATCAGGCAAGTCATAGAATGTGTGGTGACAGTAACCTAATTCAGTAGTGAAAGAAAAATAAATGTATGAATACTTTAACATTAATGCCAGATGAGACCCAATTCACTTTCCTCTGAGTCTCCATAGCTGCAGCCCTTGAGAAGGCAGCAGGAGGGATACCCAGTACTGGTAGCCTGGATTCTCCTCCTCCTGGATACTCAGGTTCATCTCCAAGAAAACACTATTGATTTACCTTACCCTGGACTCAGTCACTTCAGCCCATGCTGCCCGAAGTTCACCCTGAGACACAAAGCCCAATTTAGTTCTGCACCAGGAATTGTTCTGCTCTTTATCCTGGAACACCGATTTCTGCCACTATTTAGCCCCTATTTTTGGTGGTAAATCTGGTGGCCATATTCACTGTTTTAGTCCTGTCTACCAGAACAGTCTGGCTCCCCTGGCTAACATTATCCTGAACAACCAACTCCTTACACTGTGCACCAACTAAGAAGCAAGACAGTTCATTGCATGAGCAGCTTTCACACATGGGCAGGCCAAGAAAGAAATGCACACCTATGGCAAAATAGGCAGAATATGAAGACTTGAATGACAGTGCAACTAAGGAGGGAAATGGCCAATACAGGCAGCTGGTTTCTGCCTACTTAGACATTATGTATTTCACTTTGTTTAGTTGTGGTGACTGACTGATGTGTGTACTTCGTTCAAGCCTTCATTGTTATTCAAGCACAAGATAATATGTAAAATAGAACTGGAGACCAATAATTCTGGTCACTATGCTTTATTTAGATCTAAAGACAACCCTGCAGTTAAAAATCAGACAAACAAAGTCTGAGTAGAATTTCTTCTTAAAGTTTGGGGCTGGAACGAAATTAGTATTCTAAACATTTTTCACACACACTGCCTCAATAGATGCCATTTTAATTATTGTAGTAGTATTGTAGTAAGCAGTATTGTATTGGAGTAAGGCAAAACAGTTTTTTTTTTTTTTGCTATCCTCAAAAGTAAACACATTCAGGTATGTACTATTTCCAAGTTTAGAATCTCTATAGAGCTCAAGCTACAGGAAATATGCGAGGCTTCAAAAACATTAAAAACAACAAAACAAAGAAAAAACATCCCAATACAAATCTGTCTTTGCTTGTATTGCATACATCATTTTTAACTTGTGAACTTAAAAGAAAATTTTAAATTGACCTTACATTTTTGATCAATAATTCCGCTTGCTTATTTTTCCCATTTGCATCAGAAGTGAAAATAAACTAGCAATTTATACATTTGTTTAGACTTTTGAATGAGTTTCATTTTCTGGTTCTAATGCAGTGTTTGACTTATATGCACCACATGGGAATGCTTGTTTAAAAATTTATTTCAATGGGAAATTTTATATTCTGGAAGTTGTATAGGAAAAGCTGTCTGGGTCTTCAATTAAACAAAACTGCAAGTCTAGCATGATACTGTCCATTTAATTCCCATTTTTGTAATGTTGTCTTATTGTTTATAAAGTATGATGCAGTTAATGAGTAGGAGAAGCAGCTCAATTTGTCTTCATTACTGAGCACATCAGCAGTGGACCCAATGGACATCATCCAGTGCATTGGGGGCTGGAACAATCATCTGCATTTGTGTGCTCATCAGCATCCAGAAAACCCTGCACTATTCACAGGTGGAGCTGCCTCATGCTCTAAAACTTTTCTTTTTGCAACAGTGTTCAAAAATAAACAAAACAGCCTGGCAGATAAAGACACAGGATATGAGTAAGGATATTTCTGACCCAATCAGGGTCACAATTGACCCTTAATTGATCCTTCAGGCAAATCATTATTGTCCTTTATTTATTTATTTGCATATGTGAGAAACAATGTTGTGCAGTGTTCAAATATGTTATTGAGATATGCTCTAGTTAGAAATTTATATTTGATTCTGAAAGAGAACCTTGTTTAATAACAATTTTTCTTTCTGAGAATAGAGTAATGCATAGGGGCCTTAGCCTTGAAACTGCCACAAAGATAGACATCACATTGCTTCAGAATAAAAATTAGAAAAAAGATAATACCTTGTGCTAAGGAGCAATAAGTGAGATTGCTAACAGAAAAGAAAAAAAAAACAAAACAAGCAACAATTCCAGGGAATGACAGCAATTGCAACAGGCAGTGATCTTAACATGCTAGCCCTCCAACCACTGCCAAGTTATTTATAAGCATCAATTTATTTACAGGCAGCTCTGGGAGAGGCAGCCTAGGATAAAGCTGTGAAGTTTTGAGAATGGTACATGGGTGACAGAGCCTAGCAGAATGCAGGCAGAGGAAGGTTACAGCATCAGAATCTGCAATATGACCAAACCTTACTCATGTCTACTATAAAATAATGAGTTTATGGATTTGGGCAGAATATTCAACTGCACCAATATTTAAAGTTGAGCAAATACTGTGGGACCTTTTTCACAAGAATTCCCAGTAATACATTGTCTAGAGATGCACTATTTCTATTGCAGTTATTAAAAAAAAAAAAAAAAAGAAAAAGAAAAAGCAAAGAACTGAAGCAAGTGTCACAAACATAGGTGCAAACAGAACCCACAAGTCAAAGCTGTGATCTGGGCTCTCTATAGATACTCTGATGTCACATAGGCACACCTGTACTTACAGAAGAATAGTCACTGTACAGCTCACATACAGCAAACTGAGTTTCCAGGGTTAAAAGCACGAGTGAAAGTTATTGAAATTATTGTTGGCTGCCCTGACTGTAACAGGCCTTTACATCCTGTGAAGGTGCAGAGAAAAGGCCTTCCAAAGCACATGGATCAGGTGTAGTCATCATTTGAGTAGGAACCAGAAAAAGCACCACGTAATTCTGCTGAATAGTAATTATTCTCCAAATTGTGCAGATTATGACTATAAAGTATTCAGATAAAGCTGTGCTCAGTCAGTGTAAGGAATTTAAGAGATTATTGAAATACTTGCAATCTGAGCACAGCCCAGGTTAAAAGAACAAGGACAAAAACCACTGAGCTATCTGCTGAGTAATAACATGGTTGAAGGCTTGCATCTAGTTTGTGAGCTGACAAACCATTTGCCAGTAAAATCTTGGCAGCATTTGTTGGATTAATGACTTTCCCTCAAAATGGTTCATATTTTCTGACTCACATCAAACATTTTGCTGTTGTTCTGACACCTTTGCACACTGGGTCATGGAACAGGTATTTTTGTAGACTGCACATCAATTTCCATTCTTAATGCATTATCTGAACAAATTACTTGCATCTAAGGGCTGAAAGTGCTCAAAACAGGTGTCAAAGTTGTAGTGGAAATGCTATAACACATTTGAACAAATCAAAGGGCTGTGTGATCTAATTGTACTAATCCAAACACTAAAAAAGCATTAAAACAATTCAACTAGCGACTATCATTTTTAGACAGCTAAACAGGAGTGTTGTCTAAAAATAAATCCTCAGGGTAGAGTTTATTAGAAAAATGCTTACTAGAGACAGGTCTTTCCATAAAGTCCTTTTAAAAATCACAGCCTAAGCACAGAATTCTCATCACTTGTATGTATTGCAGTTCATTTGGGCAAATGTAAAGTCAATGAAATTGAAACCGAGAACAGAAATAATCCCACAATAGCCCATTAACACTGATATTTTACTAGAAAATTTAAACCAGGAAACATTTCCCCAAAAAAGCAAGTTGGCACTGCACAGTTAAGACTTTGAAAACTGCCCAAGAGATGAACCCTTCAGTTCCAAATTTCCCAATTTCAAATAGGCTTAAAGGGAATTCTATCTTCCACTAATCTATTCAGTACAAATTGTGCAGCAATTTGCAGAGTCTACAGCCATCTGGAGACAAGTGGGCTCTCTCAAGCCACCAATTCTCTCCAATTATTGAGCCATCACTCTTAAGAATGACACCTTCATTCCATAATCACTTCTTTCCTGATACATGCCTGTGCCAATCCCAGTATTCTGAAGTGTCCAAGCCAAAGAGATAAAAAGGAATAGCATGTCTAGAAACCCACACCTTTTGGTACTCTACAAAGCGAGGCAAATCTTGTTCACCATAACCACATGGACACAGAGGGTTTGCTATCAGAAGCACTTGTCAATTCACAAACCTTTAACACCTCTTTGTCACATGAAACAATTGTTCAAGAAATACAATAATGATTTGCGTATCATAAAGAAGGAATAACAACTTCCTGTGGCAAGGCAAAGACACAGCCCATATTTGTTGCAGTTATCAAGATGGACACGACTGACACCATCACCAGTCCTTGATAAAATCTTCTCATGCCTTCTCTCAGGCAGCTCCTCACAGCACTGACTCCTTTCCTCATTAGCTGCTTCACACAGCACTGGCTCCTTTTCTTACAGGCAGCTCCACACAGCACTGACTCCTCTCCTCTCTGAAAGTTTCCTTCTTCTTTTTGCATGATTCTCTAACCCCAAGCTGTCCCTTACTCAGCCACCTAACCCTGTCTGTCCCTCACACAGCATCTTCTTACCTTATCTGGCCTTGCAGGACCACACGTCTCTTACCTCCTTACAGCACAACCAGCACACTCCATCCTCCATCCCAAACTGCAGCAGACTCTGGGTCTCAAGCTCCACCTACAACTCCAGCTTATGGCCAGCTAGCCCACTCTTTTATAACACCCATCCCCATTGGGCAGGCAAGGCTGTTTCCACTCCTTGGTAATCAGTACAGCTGTAATTACTTGAGGAAAATTGCCTTGTGCACCATCTTTATAAACCATCCTCCCACACATATTCACATATCTTTTAGCCAGAACTAAATGACAACGTTTTCAAAGTAGAAGACTGTTTTCTGAAACCAGCCCATCCAGGGGATGGAAAAGAAGTTAAGAAAATATCCAACAAAACAAAACCTTCTTAATCTTTGAGTATAAACTCTTTTCAAATAAAAATGTCAGTTAGGGTCACTGCTACTACCCAATCAATTATTACTTACAGAGGACATGCACCAAACACAGCTGAACTCAAACTCAGTAGATCAGGGAAGAGAATAAGGTAGATTTGATGCAATTGTGCAAACACCCTGCACTGCACTGAAGTTCCATGAAGTGGTTTGGTTAAAAGGCAGCTCCTTGACATTTTCCAAAAAGATCCTCAATAAGACACATTTTTCTGATATTTTCCGTATCAGGATTTACAATTCCACAACAGGTTCTACTGTCAGTCACTAAAATAAAGCCTCAGCCCCAGCCATTACTGCTGGAGGGGCTTTGGCCATTCATGGGATTATCCCTAACTTGCCTTGCTCTTACAGTTGCATAGACTGTACGAAATTTCAGAGTTCTCTGAAATTGACTGAGCTGATAAAAATAGAAATATTTTTCAAGTAATAGAGTTAAATCATAAACTAAGCATCTTACTCCATGGCAGTACCAGTCCTTTAGAGCTCAGAACACTGTCCAAGAGCACTTCCATTTATAGAAAAAATACCCTAGGACTAAAGGACATACTGAGCAGTCATACAGACATTGAATATTATTTGGTGGGAGTGTGTTAAGTAGGAGGCTAATTGTAAGAGTTGCTGAGATGGAAACAAAAATTTGTCCATTCTTTCAAAGGAAAGGAAAAATAAATCTTTTTGGACCATACAAATTAAAGGAAGATGTTTGCATAACAACATTGCTTCATTCTCACTGCCAAGAGAGAAGCTGCAACCACTTTAATTCTGCGATTTTGTTCAAATTCAAATTATTTGGATATAGCTAGCCTAGAAATGAATAAATAAGCTGTAGGATCAACTTTCCAAATTATTCCATAACCTCTAATAGAAAAAAAGGAAGGAAAATAAGTTTCTATTTTCTTGACTAGGATTTCTTAAATATTTTATTTCAGAGAAAAATCCCTGTTATCTAACTTTAACTACTTAAACTAGTGAGCTGATGTGCTATGTCAGTAAAAGCCTTTTTCCACGTGAAACCCAGTTTCCCTTGAAAGGAATGCTGTCTGCAGAAGAGGACAGGCAGAGAACACCTAAAAACCTGTTCAGGAGCCAGGAGACCTAACCCTTGTGAATCCTTAGGAGCCAATCAGTCCAACTCACTAACAACTTTCTATAATCTTCAGTATTGACTGAAGCTTGGAAGATTGGTTTGACTATCAGGTAACTATAAGAGAAGACAAAAGATAAAAATACTAACATTTTGATCAAACTGCTGAATAAACACTTCAGAAAATATTTGCATTTACTATGAGAATTTAAGTGTTCCTACAGCCAAGAGAAAGAGTATTTCAGACTGACCTATTGTGACTGACTCACATTTTACACTGAGCACTTTTATCAGTTCAGGTTTTCCTCAGGTGCATACATATATATAAATAACAACTGCTCCTTTTACAAAGGCTGTCATCTGATTGAACATCATTATTACTGGCAATGCTCCCATTCCAGGGGATCCATTTAATCCCCCAGTGCACAGCATACATTAATGCATTTTTTTTTTCTCCCTACCCCTTTATACCTTTCTGGAATTCCCACAGGAGACATTCCAGCCCTATTGTGCTGCTGCACTCCAGCTGCAAAAAGGCCAGGACTGGGGCCAGCCTACGTGAATGCTTGAAGGGTCACAGGGTCAGAAGGAATTGGCTGCTTCTGCTCTTTCACTCTCCTCTGAGAAACTGCTCCACACCTCATCACTGAGAAATACACCTCCCACGACTGCTCTTGCCTAATGCAACCAAAACACACCAGGACAGAGCATGAGGTTCTGAGAGGCTGAGGTCACATTCCAATCAAACAGATGTTGAAAAGGAAAGAAAGTACCTTTAGCAAGACCTTGGGAGAGTAGAAACATTTCTATTCCTATTGCTCATTTATTGCTCAAATGTGCTCTATTAGGCAGAGAAGAAAAGCCATGGTAGAAAAGTCCTCTATGCTCAAAAATTAAGTATTTTCCGTTTGCTAATATTTTCCTGTTTATTTACTTCTAATTGTTTGGAAAAAATGACCCCAGAAAATATGTTCTTTGACTTGTTCATACCTGATGCACAATAGTGAAAGTAATGGACATTTACTCAAATTCTCCTGTGTCTTTCTCCATTCCAATCCTCTGCCTTCCCTCTGTATTTCTTTAGAGGTAACCTACTAGTATTTAAGCTGGTGGTTTCTCCCTTGGGAAACAGAACAGGATCCCTATGTTTATTCCTGCCATTTCATAAAAAAAGTACCAATTAAACTCAGCAGTAATCTGAGCAGGTTTATGTCCAGCAATCAAGTGTGTGTGGGTCTATTTATTTTTCTCTTCAGTGAAGGATATATGAATCTGTACTAGGTTAAGGAATATGGCACCTTTCATCTTGAAACTCTTGGAGGAATATTTATATTATTTCCACTGGCTCATTCTCTAGGGTTTTGCCACAGCATTGAGAAGGATGTATTTTAATCATACAGCCATATCCAAAAGGCATTTTTCCATATGTATTAGATCATGTATGAGCCTCTCCAATGAGTTCACTGGTTTTCAATTCTAGAAAGCTTTCTATATAAATGTAGTGGAAACTTTCTTCCAGCTTGTTTAGATGCTTTACCAGTACTTAACAGTCAATACATAATCTAATTTTGCTTGGACTTACATCTAGGAAGGACAAGATAACATTCACAAAAGTTTATTAATACACTTCTAGTTTGATTTCCATTTTGGCACCCATTTGGCTTATTGAAAACTGAAGTTACCATGTTTGGGTGCATGTGTCTTAATACAGCATGACAGGCATCCTTGCATATATTAGCAGCCACAGACAGAAAGACAGAGATCCTTGCTGAGAAAGCAGGGCTATCTGCTAGACTAAATGTTCACAAGTGGTCAAAACTGAATAGAAATTCTCCTTCTCACATCTTCCAGAAGGAAATGGGTTGGAAAAAATAGTGTAACTGAATTTGTTGAGTGCAAGGCAAGATTTAAACAGTACAACAAAAGACAGACCTTTCCCTTCAGATTGTGCTTAATTACGAGACTGCCACATGAAAAAGTGTAAAAAGAAACAATACTACTTCAGTAATGATACTCAATGCATCAGTTTGTTAACAATGCAACCCATGAGCATGGCAACAGGCCCAAAGCATTGTTGTGGCTCAGTGGGCAAATGCTTTTACAGGGCTGGTCACTCCTCAGCTTAATTGCAGATTAATTCTGAGCTACCTGGCTCCAGTCACCGTCTGGGCTTGCTCTCACAACCACTGCAGAAACTTCTGCCCTCACTTCAGCCTGGACCTCTCTCAGATAGCTGTCCCCAATTTCCAGCTAGAAGTTACCAATGCCCAATGTGCCAGTGTCCATCCTGGTGGATTTCAGCAGAAATCACCCTTTAGACTTTAACTGGAGCTGAAGGTGATTTACTCCACAGCTGCTTTTTCAATGTGATAGAGAGAGGAGCTCTTGTGACATGAGCTACTCCAGTTCAGACACTGGCACAGTCACTTGCAGTTGAGAAGCAGTGACAAAGTCCATTGTAAAGTGCCACTTTCAAGCTGTCATAGCTGTTTTCACCCACACATGACAGTGTTTCCATGCACTGTTGGTGACGGGATAATGTCTCTAGTCGGACCATTAGACTGTTTCTGGTTTGGTCGTGTCAAATTTTAATGCCTAAATGACAGAGCAAGAAAGGAATTTGAGATAGTTTCTACTGGTTTGAAGGTATTGTTTTTGAAAATGCATTACAGAAATAACATGTAAATCCAGATCCAAGTACACCATCTGAAAATCAAGTCCATTTAAATAAATTATGAAAAACAAGGTCTTCTTTCTAAGTACCATGGTCAAAGTATATTAGCAACTGCTTGTTGATTATAGATGATTTAAGCTTACTCAAAGCAGGTCTCTATATAGGACTTTAGGAATGGCATAATTATATTTTCCCTCCTAGATTTTAAAGGTATCTTATGAAGATATATATTTTCAGCTGTAGAAAGCTTATCTTAAATATTCCCTATCATTTTGAAATAATTCAGTAGAAAATAACAGTGTAGAAAATAAATAATTTTGAGCAGTGTAATTTTTTGTCACTTAAAAAGAGGGTTATGCCAGTTGCTATATTAAATAATATAATTAGAAAAGCAGATATATCCTATCCTTCTCCCTGTATTTCAGGCAAGCTGGCAACTGCTCAAGAGTGATCAGAGACTGGCCTATTTCTCAAGGACCTCAAGAGATTATAAGAGTTTAAATCATAATCTTAGGAAAATGCCTGAAGCAATTTTTAAAATTATCTTCTACTATGGGGGGGATTGGGGGTAGGAAGAAAGAAAAAAAAAAGGTTTCTGCTCTCCAAACTGGCAGAGAGACTATAAACAATGGTTTGAGGAAAGCTTGAGACACCCTACACGAACATGGACTGAGGCAAGTCTGAACATCTGCCAGAATAAACAGACTTTATCTGGAATAGAATAGAATATTTAAAACAATGTTTTTCATGAGCAAAAGTAAAGCAGTTCACGTGGTCATTAGTCCCAACCAGTCCTGGTCATTATGAGCAGGCTGGAAATGAGGTGTTGAGCTTTCCAAATTCCACATAACTGTAGGAACACTGGAGAAAGCCAAGCCAAGGCTGGAGAGAGGAGCTCCCAGTGCTGTTCCAACTCCAATGAAAATGTTCTTCTCTCAGGGCAGAGGAAGGGCAGGATGGGAGCACTGACCCCAGGAGAGCCCACAGGTTAGGGACTGGCCCTACATTTAAACATCACCTGTAAGGATCTCCCCCCTTTCATCAGCCCCTGCCCTCAATAAGAAGTATAAGACCCAAACTTTCTCTACAACTCTACAGCAAAAAGGATTTTCTATCCGTCATGCACTTTCATGCCAAAAAGCATCCAATAACATTTTTTGCAGAGCCTACATCACTGGAGTCTTTGGGAACCAAGCAGTTTATGAAATCGGAATCTTAATTCCTCTGTGCTAATGATCGCTCTAAATAAAACAAAACAAAAAAAGTACTTGAAACCATTTATCCTCACAATAGCTTTGTGAGGTTTAATACTTTGAAGACCCTTCTAAGTCCTCATATAAACCTCTAACATGGGGTATTAAAATGTTGTTCTTTTGAGACATTTTACCTTAATTTCTTTTTGATTTTGTTGTTACTAATTCTTTTAGCACAGAAGTTCTCAGCATGAGAAACCCACATAATCCATGAAATGTTAAAACAATTTATTTTAACAGCCAGAAAAATCTAGTTTGGCCTTTCATGTACGTGTCTAACACTAAGTAGTTTTAATTAGATCAGGACTGATAAACATGAATATTCATCAATAATTTTCTTAATGCTAAAGTCCTAATGTATATGCTTTTTCCTGTGGGATATAAATGTACAGATTCTCTCCTAATCTAGCTTTCACTATGTGTGGCAATCAAACATTTTAGAGTAGACAAACACAATTTTGGTATCTCAACTTCAGCATCCATTTGCATGATAGAAAGACACAAGCAAAGAGAAGGGGAGGAGTAAATGCCTGTAGAGTTAGATTTCAATGAGATTTAGTGATGATAGATTTCAGATCGTCCATTGTGTTAAAAGTACAAAAAACCCCAAGACACAGGTATCTTTACATTATTTCAAAATTACTTAGTCTGTTCAAATCACTGCATCCTCTCAGGAAATTTCAGATTTCAAATTTCTGGGGGGTGGGGAAGTGTGATATTGAAGGGAGAATGTACCTATTCCATAGTAAACACTTAAATGTCTTTAAGCAGGGAGAGAAGGATGAATTTTCTTCTTATTGACCCAACTCACAAACATCTTGTTTTGCAACTTCAGTCCAAATTAGAGGAATCAAAGGACCCAAAATAGCCTGCAAAATAATTAGTTATATTCCTGTATAGTTGCCCAATTATATGCCATTTTAGTTTCTGAATATTTTTGAGACAGTCTGATGCTGCAGCAATCATTTTAAGACTATTATTTTCCAGGACAGGCTTATATAATTTAATGAGATGACAAAAATAAAAAATTCAACATATTTCCCTTCTTGTGTAATTTTTGATATTTAAAGTTCTTCAGAAAAAGTAATAATGAAAGAAACTTTCAAAGGAGTTTATTTTAGGCCTTACATGTTTGAAACAGAGAAAGTTTATTATCTTTGTTTCTGGCTGTTATTGTCCAAGCTGATAAACCAAGTGAGTGATGTTTTTCCTTGGTAAGCCCTTATTTATTTTATGTTCACATATCATGTATTAGTATCAATGTAGGTTAGGCAGTAACAATCAGAATTTAAGATAATAAATATTTTGCCAAGCAGTTTAAGATGAAGGTCTGAGGAGGTTAAAAATCCAGTAAAAAACACAAACAAAACTCTTTGCAAAGGTTCTGCCTTCCCCACCCTCACTTCACAGAGCATCACTAGGTCTGACTGAGGTTAATGGTTTCAATACTGTTTTCCATAACACCCACATCTGCTTTTTGCTATTCCTGTGACATTAAACACTACATTTTCCTATACATCTGTGCACACAGTCCAGTCAGACCAGGCTGCTCAGTCCTTCTGCAAAGGGAAATGATGTCTCTCACAGAATATTGTGCAGCCTCATTCAAATACCTGAGCAAACTGCTCATGACTCACAGCCCTGTAGATCTTAAAATAAGCATTTGAAGAACTGTCTCAAGTTTATGTCCCTAATTCTGATAGTTCTGACCGTGAGGAAAATAGCAGGCCATAAAGACAGATACATGAAAAATATTTTTCTAGGCCAGGCTCACACATATAATTCCAAAGCTCAGTCACAGACAAATGCTTGCTTTCATTCTGCCATCAAGAAAAGACTGAACATATTCTTTAACCAAAATATTAATACACATCTGAATATTCTATGTAATCTCAAATCTCTTCTTATGAAAACAATGCTTTGTGTTTTGGGGCACTAAAACATGGCAATACTAGAAAAGTCATCAGAGAGGTGCTCATTATAACCAACTCCAGTTTCCTTGTCACACAGAACTCTGTTTAATTATATGAAAATCGTACTAACTGTATCTGGCAGAGTGAGGTTTAATACAACAGATTTGTACAACAAATGTACATTAAACTGAAGAAATAGTAGAAATCTATTAAAAATCTGTGTGAAATCTATACTCTCCAAATATATCATTTTCTTCAATAACTTATTGAGCACTTGAATTTTTTCGGTTTGTTCTTCTGCAAGCCTCTTATTCATCACTGATTTTTCAGACAAACTGCAAGAGTAATGTGTTTACCTTTCTTTTTCAGATCTATTACATGTTTGCAACCATGGCTGTCTCTCAAATTCACTGTCCTTGACAAATTTACAGAATGGGAGTTGGATGCAACTGTGCTACACCACCACTAGCACTTCAGAAAGCATCAAAGCTAATAGTTTCCAACCATGTTTTACTCCCCCATTTGCAAAGAGTTTTGATCCACCTACTTGGCCTTAGGGAAGATCCAAAGCAGCCTCATCACTGTCTGAAATCCATGCAAGGCTTCTCTTTAGCAGGGTAGAAGGTATTGTTCTACGAGCTGCCCATGACAGAGAAGTTTTCATCACCAACTGCAGCTGATCCACTGCAAACTACTGCCTGGAAATGGCATGAGGTACCTATGGACCAGTTCCAGTTTGACTGGAGTGCTGACCCACAGTAACAGTGGATTCATTGGATCCCAGAGGATTCATTCAAGCAGCAGACTGCTATTTTGGATTATGAAGTTTGGCAGGACTTTAAAGGCTTTTCCTCTGTGTGTTTGTGTGCAGCTGGAGTATCACACTGTGTGCACCACCCATTAATGCTCTTCAATATTAACTCTCTACTACTATTTGAGAAGAGAGGACTGAGAGGGGATCTTTATCAATACACACAAATATCTCAAAGGGTTGTAAAAGAGCATAGTGCCAGAGTCTTTCCAGTGGTGCCCAGTGACAGAATGAAGAGCAATTGCCATTAACTAAAACATATGAAGTTCCACTTCAACACGAGGAAGAACTTCTTTACACTGAGGGTGGAGAGCACTGGAGCAGCTGCCCAGGGAAGCTGTGGAGTGTCCCTGTCTGGAGACATTCCAAACCCACCTGGACACGTTCCTGTGCCACCTGCTCCGGGTGACCCTGCCTGGGCAGAGGGCAGGACTGGAGGATCTCCAGAGGTCCCTTCCAACCCTAACAATTCTGGCATTCTGTAAACTCTCATACTGTGCCTTGATTTCAATATGTAGAGGCAGCACCTGAATACAAACAAGGAGTGGAAAACCAAAACAGGAGCATAATTTATATATTCTCTGTTAAAAAGTGTGAAAGAAGGGCAAAGTACCCTAAAGTTTGTTTAAATCTTTACAAATATTGCTGAGAAGAAAGAAAAGTACGTGAAGAGAGAATTCTGTGTGAATTAAAATTACTGAGCTAAACTATCAGTAAGTGGCTAGCTCAGGACCTGGCTAAACCTAATATGCCACAGTAAATCATATAATCCCCTGTTCTTTAATCTCTGCTTCCAGACAATTAGACGAAGTACCTCTGTGAGACTGTGGCCCAACACAGAAGATATTGACATGAACTTACTATTTATAACTCAGGTAGGCAATATACTTTGAGATTCTTTTTTGCTGACACATGAATCATGACTAGAGTGGGTTTAAGGAAACAACTTCCACCCTCAGCGTTTAATTCATCTAGATTCTGTATGCAGCACAGATTATAGAGAAGCACAGAGAAAGCATAGACAAACACGTTTCTGAAAGTATGGTTTAGCCTCTTTCAAATATAAGAAAAAAAATGTTAAATGGGGGGATGGAAGCAGAGGCCATGGTAAAGAGATTTTTCAATCAAAACAACATTGGAAATGATACATGTAAGAGAACATGTAATACTTTTCATTACTTCATTTGCTGTTAGGAGATCAGAGAGCCAAACACCAGTTAGTGTGATTTGAAACGTTTCATCCTGCAGGTATATGAAGTACTGGTTAAATGAATAGCTACCCACAGAGTAAATGGTAACTCCAAGGATCCACTGGCTCACTTAGGATGGACACTTGCACTTGTGTTGGGTCCTTGTGCAACAGTGGTTTAATCAATAATCAAATTACCTACTTGATTGTGAAAATGCAGTTCATGGCACCTTCTGTCTGATGAGCTCCTGTGACTGAACCCCAAAGTCACTCAGAGAAACAACTACCATGGGAATGGGGTACCTTGGGAGAAATTCATTTATGCCTTCCTCAGGACAGATGCACAGAGAACTGTGGTGCTGGGAGTATACATGGCTTAAAGGGATGCATTTCTTCCTGTCAGACTTTAAGAGTGTAGCAGAATCACCTCAAAATAGAAAACTGCTGATTAACACAATTTAAAACCTTGGAAGCTGATAAACACCATTAAAAACAGACCACCTTTCTCCTCAGTTGGATCTATAGTCAGTAATACCATGCTGAGAACAGGATTTGAGAGTTCAGCTTAAGGTTCATAGTCCTTTACAAAGTACAAACTTAGTAAATGATTTAACATGCCCTCCAATACAGAGACTGTGACAGTAGCAATCATTGCCTTGCACGCCTATTGTACATCTCTATTGTTTTTCTGAAGGAATAAATTCACAGAAGTTATTGTCCTTAAAAATCTGCTTATTAAATTTGGAGAGTAAGAAAAAGATTGAAAGCAACTGCTAGTGAAATATTTTTTTAAGATTTTTCCAATTTTGCCATGTTGCAAGAAAGGAAACACAGGTGGACAGTTTTACTTAGAGAATATACATGCTAATTTGTCCATGAAAATGAAGGGATATCCTTTACAGATTGAGCAGTATTTTTCCTTGAAATGACACAAATGTATACCGTATTGTCATACATAGTCAATATCTTTGTGAAGGAGATTGATAACACACCAAACAGAAATAGACTACAGTCTTTAAGTCAAATCATATGACGAATAAAATGCTTTCATAATAACCTGAATACACCGTAGATCTTATTCAAGAACCATGACAATTACATTTTAATTAAGTTGAAAAATAATCAGTATTGGTTTTAATTTTTTTTCTGGCTTTCCATCTATTTGTAATAGAAGTGAGCTGCAGAAAGAGGAAGACTTGAAGGAAAGGAGCAGGTTGTAATTTTGGCAATATGCTTAAAATATTTTATCCTTTTAATTTTGAAGTACAATAATTTTGAAGTATAAAATTGCTTAGAGTGAAGAATAGGAAAAAAAAGAAATTTCTCTTCATCAGGCTAAGCATGGTTCTTTTTATTGCTCTAAAAGCTTTCATTGCATCCCTTTTCTGATCCTAGCTACCATTAAAGACTACACAACAGAGAATAACAAAGCAGGTCAGCTCACCCACTCAGAGGGGTCATAGAGAAAAGAGCAGTAGCAATGCACATGTCCTTGAAGCCATGAGAATTTCTACTACACCCTCCAAAAGACTGAGCAAACACTAATGTGTGCAAGGTGAGGTGCCAGCCAGGTAATCACACAGTAAACCAAAGTTAAGACTTGTAATGAAGATGCTATAAATCTCATCATATTCATTGCAATGCCTCTGATTTGCATTGTACAAATATTTTTCATTTGTGGAGCTCAAAAGAAGGCAAAAGCAAGACTGCATTCATTTTGAAAAAATTAATTCAGATAATTTCCCCAAAGGCCTTGAATCATCACTAAATTTCTAAAGTTGTCATCCGGGGTCCACCTGTAGATTTTAACACAACAAGTTCTTTTTTCCAGGAAAACCACTTTTGTCCTCACTTTTGAGTAGTACTCAGAGGAAAGTCACATGTTTAACATGCAGTCCCTTCTTTGTAATTAATAATGTACACTTCATTTCTCCACTGGAATCTGGAAGTCAAAACGGATTCCTCTCCTTGTTCCATCAAGATTTTGTTCTTAGTACGTGCTGCCAGACCAGCCTCTCTCCCAGATATTTGAGAAGTGGAATAGATATTTGCCTGTGCGATATGTTGGTATTCGCAAATATTCTTGTTTTGCCATTCCATTTGTCAATTTTTGCTGGAATTAAATTATGCCAACCACCCTCTCAGTAATTCTTATCAGCATCACTTGTGGCACCTTCTCTAAGCAGTAAATTTGCAGTTCATTTATTCTTGTTATTGCCTAGAAGTCTTTCCCCACTACCTTTTGAGATGGACTTCTCAAAACACCACACACCTCTGGAACAGCTGTATATGAGGTGGCAGAATGAACCCAGATGCCCTCCTACAGAGGAAATCTGTGTTGCCTGGTTTCTCTCTGTAGTATCAGAGAGCAGGTAGTCAAATATTGATACTTGGTACAAAGTAGGAGAAAGGATTTTCTGAGTTTTCCTTCTTTCACAGCAGGAGCCCTGCACTAGGGCAAGCATGCCCAGCTCAAATCATCAGTGCTAGGGGCTAGAGTGAATTTATTTTAAGGGTTGTTCCTACAGCCTACTGATACTGTATATTTTATCCCATTTTTTCGGACCATTCTTAGCAGACTGACAAAATTTAAGAGTATGAGAGAAAATCCTCAGAAGTCAGACCAGCTTGAAGCAGAAAAGTAATTCCAGATCTCACACGAAAATTTTATTAGTAACTATATTTTTTTTTTTTGGAGTGGATTGCAGGGTTAATTAATAATGCTGTATAATTAGCCTCTCTTAGATTTGGCATTGCATCACTCAAACAAAGATATTACTTTAGAGACCAAAAATGTAGGTCACAGGAGTATTCTAAGGACATACTTTAAGGAATTGTTGTAGGCTTTCCACTCTCTGAAGTGAACAGATCTATCACCTGCATTACCTGTAGTAGCCTTTTGCTTATGATCCCCCCTCCCATCTCCTTTTACATATAGCAGGTATCTTCAAAAAGATAGAAAATAATTTGCTCCTTGTCTTCTTGGCCTTGAATCTTTCCCCACTGAAGCCATAGGCAAAATTCCCACTGAAGAGAATAACAATGAGTTTTACATCTCCATTATTAAACTGTCACATTTAACATCGCCTTTCCTGTCTCTCATCTGCCACTGATTATTTGGCCCAACAAATGCTCTTTTTCATAAAGGTGCTGCTTTCATGTCTCCACCTCTGGTGAAAGAGATAATGAAGCAAACTACATGCAAGCCTCAGAAATATCTTGTGTAAATAGATGTCTACTACATAAAAGCTGAACTGGGAACTTTTGTTACATTTCATCACTGTTTCACTATCCTTCAGGAGTGTTAATGTTCAAGCTAAGAATCAGGTAATAATCCTGAAGAAATCATCCCATTATAAGTTAATAGCTGGATTTTCAGTTAATGGACCAAGCTGAAGACAAGGGCAGTTAGCAGTATAACAAACTATAGTAATATAACCAATTTCAAGGGGATTATTGCTACCATAAACTGTATTAAATGGTTTATAAAAGGAATGGCTTGGGCTTTTTTTTTTTTTTTTTTGAGTTATGTGAAGAAGAGTAAATGAGAGACTGCTTTGTTAGCTGTTTCCAACCAATTTACAAAGCATTTTGGACAATGGGAATGCTGCTAATAATGTCACATAATGAATATTCTAAATGCACCAGAGGTTGTTCTTCACTCTAATAAGAGGGGGAAATCATGAACTCATTTTTATGATGAGATTTCAATGAAGCTGGTCTATAACTCAGTGTAGAAAAGAAGCACCAGATTCAGTCTATGCTCAGTTCCAGTGCCAGAGCCCATTGCTTCACCATTTGAAAATATCATCTGTCAGCCAATTACCTTACAAGGCCAAGAGAGGATGAAAATAAATATATCAAGAGCCCTGTTTTACATTAAGTTCTACAAGTAAACCAGATAAGTAACTGCCAGGGAAGACTCAAGTTATATGTACATATGTATTTTTGCCCTTTAACCATACAGTGGAAATAGATTTTAGTGTGGTTTTTTTTTTTTAGATATGGTGCATTTTTTCTTCAAGTGTAAATTTATGCTCTGAAGAATTAACACAAGATGTAAGTCATTTATTCAGATAACAGTGCTAAGCATTTCACTAATTCTACTTCTAATTTCAATGACCAGATGTATTCTCCACTCTCACTTCATCCAAACATATGGACAGCAAAGCTTACATGCAAGAGGATAGAGGGGGGGAGGGAGGGATGGTTGAGCAAAAAAAAAAACGGATGAAAGGGGGTGAAAGCATAGCCCACTGTCTGTACATCCCCTGATGCCTGAGTCCTTGCCAGAATGTGACAGTGGCACACATGCAGAGCATTTAAATCCAGACTGCCACCCTTCCTCCAGGACAGCTGCTGGGGGAATTTCTCACAGGAGTAACAAAATGTTACCACCTTTTCTCTGACCTCAGCCTCTCCTCAACACCAGAAGCAACCAGAGATGATGTGGTACAGTCTGCACCAGTTCCCAAATTTCCTGGAGTGTCCTTTGTCCCTTCAAACAGCTGGAGTCTGCCATGGGCCCTTCTCTCTTCATTGCTCTGCTCCACCACAGATCATCTTCATTTAGATTAATTTAAATATTGTGAATTGCACATAATGATTTAGGTTAATATAGATTTAAACCTTTTCCCAATAAGTAAGTCAGAGCCAGCATCCAACAAAAATATTTGCCCATTAAGAGTGTAGAAATAAGAGAGTGGAATGATAATATCTTGAGTTTTTTAGATAACTTACACATAAAAAACCTTGAAAAACTAAAGGTCTGTGACCATAGACACTTTAAATGGAGTGCAGTTAATCATGTTCCTTTATATTATCAGCAACCCAAATATTTTCTTGGAGTGTGTATTTGAGTAGTTGCATCAGGGAATAGAAGCAAATGTCACGCTGTTGCAAAGGGCAGTCACTGCACTGGGTGGATAAACACGAATAAACTGCCTGCCAGATGCACAATGTCTTCTGGCTCTTCTCACAGCTGATAAGGCCTCCCCTGGAATATTGTCTGCCAAGGGAGATGTGGCCCAACAGCAGAGTCCAGACCACAGAAATGAGAGTTTTCACTCGCTCAGAAGATGCAACCAGTAAGGAAAAATAATCAGAATTATTTAATCTTTAACTTTTCTTAGGCTACAAGAAAAGTTCTACTCAAAATTTCTATCACTGTACCAAACCCATTTAATGTAAGTTCAACTCAAGAGCAGGTTGGAATACTAAGCCAATTACACCAGACACTCTGGGGCATAGGTGGAATTTATCAATATCAATGCAAAGGAGAATAAATAGCCTAAATATTTCTGGGGCTCATCAGAAATTGTGGTACAAAACACTTTTCGTATGAAGAAAAATCGTTTCAGCACGTAGTGATAAGAATGGAAACTCTGTTAGCCTAAGGACCCCTTTCACTGTGATCTGCCACATGACCTTAGACAATTTTGAGGCAATGTTGAACAAAGCAGCCTCAAAAAGATCCTCCAAACTGATCCATAAGAGATACAATTTGAGATACAGCTTGCATAAACCAACACTGCCCATTGGAAATAAATTCTTATTTTAAGTAGCAGCATCTTCTAATAGAGCCAATAACTGATCTCTCAGGTATTGCTTCATCAACCAGCTTTCTCCACACTTACTTTACTTGACATAAGCCTGTTATCAAAGAACCACCAATTTATGAATTTGCCACTGCCACAGCAGGAGAGAAAATTTTTTTCCTTCTTTTAACAGGCTAAATAAAGATGGATGGAAGAATATGTGCCTTCGTTTCTATGTTTCCATGTTCAGTAATAGATTAGGATAAATAGGGAGTAAAAATGAAGAAATGGTCACAGTATCGCATCTCATAAGTATTTGATTTATCAGATGGTAGTTTCTCATCTTTATAGTGAAGGTAAACATTACTAAAAAATTGATTTTAAAATTAGGATGGCAGAATCATCTACATATGCTGCAGAAGCTAAACATCAGTGTTACAGATTTTTTAGTCCTTCTATTGTCTTCCTCACACACTCATGTATATTGAAATGGGCTTTGTGCTAGTGTTATTTCATTTTAAAAGTCTTCAGAATATGTTTCTTCCATCCCTTTCCTCAAGCAGCTGGTCCATGTTCTTCGTAGGTTTCACACATTAGTCTTCTGGTATCCATCTCCAATTTCCTTTTATCTTCAATTTCTGTCCTTTTGGCATTGTTTAAGCTCTATACCTTCAAAATAGTTGTGTAAAAGTCACGTTCTCTCATATCTACAGTAGAAGTAACAGTTTTTAAGAGATTCATTTAATCTGTTCTAATTTCTTATCATCTTAATTAAGAGTTACAGTCTTCAGTTTATTAAAAGCTAGGTCCCATGATGCCTCATTTTATGCTGGGATAAGCAGGACATGAGGCAATCATTCCTCTTTCCCAGGATTTGAGAAGGATGATGAGTGGTATTCCCTGTGCCAGCATTCCTCTTCTCAAAAACATGGGGAGCCACAAGGAATCTGTGCTCTTCCATATTCAGTGCACTCAGCTGCAGGCTCTGGCATACTGCAAGATGAAATAGGAGGAATTGCTGCTCACATTGCTGATGGTATTTCCTGCTGACAAAAGGTCTAGCACATATTACACACATTCACCAGCAGCCCTCATTTCAGCCTTGGTTAGTAGTCAGCTTCCTTCTTACAGTAGAATAGCTGTGCAAAAGATAATTTCCTCTCAAGCACAGGTCATCCTCCTCTTTCTCACAGATCCCATTTCACTCTTTTGTGCTCATGCCCATAATTTCACTGTATGAGTTTGCTCTGTCCAAAGGGTTATTTGCAATTTCTTCAATTGGAAGTGTCATTACTATGCTGGTTTCTTCTTTTTTAATCACAAAAATGGATTTAACCCCATTACCAGCAGTAGCCCTTGGAAATACCTCATCCCCAGTGGAGGTGCCTTTCAATTACAGACTGTGAACAGGCACATCAAATTCCCTCTTTTTGTACCAGGATAGATCATTCACAATCAGAAAGCTCCTTTGACTTTCCAAGTATTGATTAGGGGAGATTTGGGCTGGTTTGATGCTGCATTACATCTTTATATCTAACAGGCTCACAGGAATGCATCCATATTTCACTGCAATCTGATTACAACAGACAACTGGCTTTGGAGTCTCCTTACTATTATTTCAAGGCAACAAGCAGTGAGGACCATATGGCACCATTGTTACAGGACTAAGAGATTTAAGTCTTCTAAAGAACCTGCCGACCTCTGACTTGCAAATGGTAATTTTCTGATTTTTAAAATCTCAGCAGCCTATACTGCATAAAAACTGTCACTTAGCTTAACAACCTGTACACATAGAGCATAATGTCTTCCAATAACACTGCCTGCCAGGACTCACCATCTGCACTTGCTCTGCTGGGAACAGCCAAACTGTTACACACAGTTGGGCTAACACAGGGCTGACATGAGAGATTCCAAAGCACAAATGTCGGGGGCACAGGAAGACTCCACCTTCATGGGAACGAGAGGCTGGAGAGCAGCACCAGGGAAAGGCACCTGGGGGTCCTGGTCCCTGGCGAGTTGAATGTGAGCCAGCAGTGCCCTGGCAGCCAGGAGGGACATCCCTGTCCTGGGGGGAATCAGGCACAGCCAGCTGGGCAAAGGAGGGGATTGTCCTGCTCTGCACCGGGGCACCCTCACCTCGAGTGCTGGGGGCAGCACCACAACAAAAGGAAGATATAAAGCTGTTAGAAGGGCTGTGAAGGTGATGAAACACCTTGGGGAAAAGCCACATCAGGAATGTTTGAGATCACTGAGTTTGTTCAGCCTGGAGAAGAGGACACTGAGAGAAAACCCCGTCACAGTCTGCAGCTTCCTCAATGAAGGGAAGGGGCAGGCACTGATCCCTGCCTCTGTGCCCAGTGACAGGACGGAAGGAGCAGCAGGAGGCTGAGCCAGGGTTAGTTGCACATTAGGAAAAGGTGTCTCACCCAGGGGTGGTGGGGCACTGAACAGGCTCCCCAGGGACGTGGGCACAGCACCAGCCTGCAGAGCTCAATAAACCTTTGGACATTGCTGTCAGGCACATGCTGTGACTCTTGGGGCTGTCCTGTGCAGGACCAGGAGCTGGAGTTTGATGATCCTTGTGGGTTTCTTCCAGCTCAGGATATTCTATGATTTTGTAGGTGATTCCCATTTTTATACTCTTTCCATCAGGTTCCTACACAGCAAGAGCGAAGAAACTAAGCTATGGAACAGAGTGAGGTCTTCAGGAATGAAAAGCTCTTCAAGGCTGTGACAGGTGGCAGGATCTTCATATGACACGTTCTGGGGGAGTGAAAAACAAGACTACCCTGTCCATCAGCCATGAAAAACTCAGGCCGTCATTTAGACAGTGGGGCAAGCATATGGAAATTTAAGTCTTGCTTTGACTAATGCAGGGGCAGCTCCTCAGCTGGTATAAACTGATCGGGTAGTGACAAAATACACAGCTGAGGAGCTGCCCACATTCTGTTTTCTCTTCTTCTGTAAATGAAAATGTCAGTGCTCCCTATGCATATGTTCCTCTACTGCAGCTATGCAACAGTAGCTAATAACAAGCGTTGCTTACCCAAAGCTGTCCTCGGTCCTGCTCTGCCACGAGTGCGTCCCCAAACGCTGGCCATGCTGGCTGTCCTGCTCCATCGATGCCACTGAATACTGAGCACTCAAAGCTCTGCTTCATCACTTGGACAGCTTTAATTCCTACCCACAATCTTTGGTGCAAACAGATATCTCTTCTACCTTCTGCTCTCTCTAGGGAAGGATCCTGTTGCATAGTTTTTAGCTCAAGCTTTCTTCCATGGATAAAGTAATGCTTTATGTTGCCTCCCTGCTGCCCACTGAGTGAGTTACACAATTCCCACATAGAGCACACAGCTCTCTCTGGATCTCAGGCTCTCAGCATTCTGAGAATTTTCTAGTAACACTAGCCAACAAAAGCATTATTATAAGACTTCAGATTGAACCCTAGAAGGAACAGAGCTGAAAAAAAAAAAAATAATCCTTTGCTTCCTGAGTCTCACTATGGCTATCCTAAAGAACCATGGCAATCTAAAGGAGACAAGGAGGAGGTAAGAAAGATGGCTGAACTCACTCATGAATGTGCTGTTCTCAGTCAACAGCATCAGCTACTTTCTACTGGTGTGCATGGCTGCTTAGATACGGGAACACGTAGGAACTTTGCTACAACATCATCTCTGTGTCTTTGATAACGTGTGCACAAAGTTTCTATGACCTTATTGGTTAGTGAAGGAAGTTTTGGGGAGGACAAAAGCATAAAGAGCTGGCTCCAAAGATGTTGGACCCATTTGAGAAATAGTACTGGAGTACAGGGGTGTTATGTAGAAGTATTGCAAAAAACTGTTTCAATGCCTTGACTTTACCTGCAGTGCCATATCTGCTCAGGGGTTCAGTGCACTGGAGCACTGAGCACTTACAGTGGTTACCTGGGCACCAGGTTACAGTATACAGCTAAATTAAGCTTCACTACAGCATTTAGGGATTTTTGCAGCCCTGGGTTTCATCCAATTTTACAGTTGGGTTGAATGAGGCACAAGTAGGTCAAGCAACTTTTCTAAAGTCACAGACTAAATATATTATTTACTTATAAAATCAGAAATCCAGGACAGTACTACTTTCAGTTCTCTTGCATGAAAAGCTAAAACTTACTCAAAATATTTAAAAAAAAAATGAGATTATGCAAAAAAAAATTACAAAAAATTATGTGATTAGTGAACAAGTGTTTCTATATAAAAAATTTATATGCTAGAAAGCACTACTGTTATGTCTATTTGTTGCCTTTCCTATTTTCTATGTTCATAAGCAACATACACGCAAGAAACATATGAAAGGGAGCTAGAAGAAGTTCAAAATTTGGATTTTAAGTTTTAGTTGTGGTCAATTATGTGGTTATGTATCATTTCTTAAGAAAAGGCACCCTGATCCATCTGTGGTACTACTGGTCCAAAGAATATTAATAACAGAGACTTCATCTTAAACCTAGCCAATATAGAAAATGAGAAGGCTTTTTGAGACTTGATTTTCGAAACTTGCTTTTGAGTCAGGGATTTTTGAGTCTTATGCTTTTTATGTTTGGGATGAGATCTTTGTGAAAGAAGAATCAGAAAGATTAAGAGGTTCTCAGGTAAATTTAAAATAAGGCTTGGAGAATCAGAGTAGAATTAATTTACATGAAATAAATTGTTCTAGAAAAAGGCAGGAATAGGAAAAGCAAAGCACTCTGGAGAACATCAGAGGGAACTCACAGAGGATTCAAGGAGATAATGAAGCAGACCAAAGAGGAAAGCAGTTCCTCTATTGTTTAATTCCATAATCTAGTTTAATCCTACTGAATGATACTTACTCCAAGCAAACTGTAATCAAATCAGGTCTACATCACTTACTTCCTAGGCTATAAATGTTAAGATGAACCACTCTTACAATAATTTCAATACTTTCCAGCCCTTACAAGTAGTCACTGCTGGCTGACAGCATGAGCCACCACTTGCCTTGTTCCCCAGCTTATTCACACAGACTCCCCCATCTGTGCTTCAGGGGCTGACTGCAGCCTTTGAAGTGACTCTTTGGGGAAGTGCTTTAAAAGAGAAAGTTCTGAAGGGTACCATTAATATGGAGATGAGATGGGAAGAATTGCCATGCATCAGATCATGTTCATTTTCTGTCATTTTTCAAGGAATGGGATTCCTAAAGGCAGGGACAGTATGACATCTCTATGAATGCTTAGATCCTTAATTTATTAAAAAATAAAGAAGAAAATAAAATGTTACATGCAAACATGACTTGTCAAAAAGAATGCCACACTTAAATATGGACAATTTACAAAATACTTATAAACCTCTCACCATCTCTAGCATCTCTATAACTTTTAAACTATTTAAAATAAAATTTTAATTCCAAACATGAAATATAACAGAGTGTTAGAGAGAATAAGAGAGCTGAGCTGATGTTCCTGCCCTATGAATATTTTGTACTGCTATCATTTAAGTTCTTGCCCAGGACCACCCTACATGGAACTGCAGTGTCTCTGGTCACAGGGTGCCTTTTCCTCTTCCTGCTTTGCCAGGGTTCCCTTGGGTGACCACACTGCTCTTGCCACCTGCAGCTCAAGTTTGCCAATTCCACATTTGCTGATTCCATGTTTGCCAATTCCAGTGTCACTCTAAGTTCCTAACAGTGCCTCAGTCACTGTCCAGAAGCTCTAATTAGCAGCCACAATATCCACAGGAAAGAGAGAGGAAGTATCTTCTGTTGCTTGTTTAGATATCTCATTTCATATACAAGATTTATCTTCAGAAAAACTTGTGATGCCTGACCTTGATACATATGGAAAATTCTGCCTGGGCATTCTGCCAGACATTTTGATATCTATATTTTCTCCCCCTTGGCCATCTTCTGGTTCTATTTTTTTCCCTTCTGGCTCCTTACCTTTTTTCATAACTTCTTTGGGGCTCATTATATTTACCCAAAGACATTGGCATTACGCATCTTTCCAGTGGTGGAAATTTAAATGCTGGTCCTAAGAATATTCTGTGAAAAGCAGAGAAAAAATTTCAGAACCGTCTAACTAAGGAATTTAAATTTCACTGACTTTCAATCAGGCACCTATGGGATAGCTGTAGACTCACAGAGACTGTGACAATAATACTTTTTACTCTTACAGTTATAAAAAGTCATATGTCCACATATCAAAATATTTAGTAGAATATCAAGTTTGACTCTCAACCTGTATTTTTTTCAATATTTTAACAAAAAATTACCACAGAGTGTAAAAAGAAAGAAATGCTCTCCCTGATCCTTTAGTATTTTCCCTTGAGATTTATGTTTAACCTTAGGAACCTTGCATGGTTTTAAAATATGTTCCTTGTTTTTATCAACTTACAGAATAATTACTGCTTTTATCCCCATTTAAACATTGTGATCATATCTATCTTAGATTGGCTGGTCCTGGTTTATCCTTAATTTTATGAGTTTGACTAATATCAGTAACCTGTGGCACTGGTAGTTTTCTGCATTAGTGACCAAAGAGACACATGAAGGGAAAAAAAGAAAAAAAATCACAAATCAACAAACCAGGACCTTGAAATGTGAGGAACTGGGAAATATCTGTCATCATCTTGCTAACATTTTTGTGTTGACATACTGAAGGTACAGTTTTATGCATCTCTAAGCCTGCCAAAAGGCAGACAGCATCCAAAGGAAGGCTGGAGGGAAAAAAGAGAGGGGGGCAGACAGACAGATTCTTAACCAGATTTGAAAGTTTGGCAGGAAAAAGTTTTTGTCATTTCTGTTCTGCCACTTAGTTTGTCTAGGCAATTACATTAACAGAAATGCAAGGCACCTACTGAAGATATTGCAGATAAGCCAAAAAACGTTGAATTACTTTTCAAAGAAAAAGGTGGTGACAAAATACTTTGCATCAAGCTCTAGCCCAAAGAACTTCCCAGTCCCCTCTACAGAGAAATAAATACTATCCAAGGTGACCTGGAACTCTGTCTGGGGACAGGGCATGCACACACCCTCATTAGGAGAAACTGCAACTTCCCAAGCTTTACACATGGTCGTCGAATTTCAAGCAAGGGGAAGATTTACTCTTGAAAAAGGAGGAAGTCTGCCTGAAGCTAAAGCAAATTAATATTGCTGACCTCGGCCCTGGCTCTGCTCCTGTCTAAGTTAACAGAAATACCCCTGTTAATTCCACTGAGATCTGGATCAAGCCTCCCATTGAAGTAACATTGAAAGCTTTAAATTGGAGAACTTTCAGGCAAAGCAGGAGTTGTACTGAGGTACAGCCTCACTTTCTAATATTGAAGATTTATTGTCTCACGCAGGTTGGGTGTTTATTTATCCATAAGAAAACTTACATACCCATCCCAAAAAGCCACTGAAATCTAGGGTTAGCTAGATACTTCATCCAATGTCTCTAAGAAAACTTTTTTCTTCTAATGAAGTTTAAACGTGTAGATTCTACTGCCATATTTCTGAGTTTATTTGAATCACAAAAGGTTTTCATGAGCCACATAGAAGAACAGTCAGAACTGTGGTCATCTAGTGTCACTATTTAAAGTGAATTAAATTGTTCAAAGTAGCATTTACAACAATTACTACCTTGCAGATTTTCATGCTAATAAAAAACCCACAATCCTTGCATGTTTAAAAACCTCGCTGCTGGACTCCAAATTATTCTATATACTATTTAATATTTACTCATGTTGCTGCTAAAACCTGGGTGCCTTTTACCACATTCAAGACTAATCCTGTAAAGGACCTCCTGCTTAGTGTGCTTTTGTATGAGGGACATGCAGCACTCTGAACCCCTTTTTATTCTTAAGAATGATAGGTGTAAAGTTGCCTTGTGCCTGTGATCTGAGTGAAGGAAATGACCTATTGTGTGTAAAAATAAATCATGTCCTTTAGAAAGGCAGAAATGGTGCCAAAGGCTGAAAGTTCCTGAGGGAATGGATTCTTCAGCCTCTATATCTTGATTATCCAGTAACTCAAGGCACAAAGTATAGCTATGGACAGGGAGTTTTGACAGAAAACAACAAATTTCTTATTCAATTTTCAACAGATTTGACTTCCTGTCTTGAGAGTATGTGGTTTATAAAATTAAGTAGATCACATCAGTGGTTCACATGAGCACAGTTCCCTCCGTGGTGGGGATATCATTTTAGAGATGTCATATTTCAAAGAAAACTACTCTATATTTCGCTGCAGTATTTCAAAACAGGGAAGACATATTTTCATGGAGAATTTTTTCTTAAGGAGTAATATTGGTGCCAGTATTGGGAAATATGTATTGGTGGAAAGCTATTAAGACACTCAACACAGAAAGAGTCAATAGAACTTCTTAAGGAGGAACTCAATTCCAGTGACTTTTTTTCCCCATAACACAAAAACTTCCAAATTTTTCCAAAGCTGCATGGATGCAGTGACTGCAGTTTGTGTCTCTGTTCACTTCAAAGCCTTGAGGGTGAGGGACAGGGACCAGAGTTATGAAACTTTTTTCTTTCCTAAAGAAAAAAATATAAAAGGAAAAAGACAGCATTATGTGACATATATGAAAACATTTTATTACGCAAAAATAAGAAATTCTATATCTGATTAGTATTATTAGAAACTTATGACTGAAAAAAGAGCATGTAACAGCTGAGAACACATCATCACGAAAAGCTAGTAAATGCAATGTTAAAGTCAAAAGTTCAACGTTAATTCTGCCCCAACTGTTTGGACATTTAAATAGATCACATGGTTTGAGTTATTTTACTTTTCATTATTTATTTACATTATCAGGAAAATTCTAACTAGCATTTCTCACAGTCTGACACACTGTGTGTCAGTGAAATATGTGAAAACATATTCTATTTTTGGCTTAAAGTTTCAATCTCACCAAGATCTAATAAGGAAGTCCAGTTTGGAAGAATTTGATTTAATAATATTAGTCCGGTATACATTTGATATTAGCTGGTGGAAAGTCAGCAGTGGCTCAGCTTGACAGAGTTAAAACATTTTGGGCTGTTTTGAATGTCTTCACTCTGAGTAAGACTTTAACAGAAAAATGCCAGGTGGTTCAAATGGGATAATAATGGAGATGGGAGAAGTGAAGTGACTGGTGCTTGGTTTTCTGTGTCCTTTGCCTCATTCAGTCACCACCATGGTACCTCCAGCATCCTCCACCTCCCACAGCATTCCAGGAAATTGGGAGGGATAATCCTCATCCTCCTCATCTATTTCATTGGCTGAATGTTACTTACAGGTCAGAAATCTGTGCAGAAGATGGGTGAACTCAATAGTTTATGCTTATTAATTTAGGAATCATTCTGTTTGGAAAATCATCCTATAAATGAGCTAATCAGCAAAAAAAATTAAAGAATGTCTGGATTATGTCTAGATTGTGATTGTATTTTAAATGGGTAGTGTCATACCCTACACATTTATAAGACAACTACATTTTCAAAAGTACAGTAGCAATCTGTGTAAAGGACTTCACCTACCAGAGAAGAAAAAAAGCACACTGTTATTTCCTAAGTCATCTGCTATTTTTTTAGCCCATATGACAAACAAACAAACAAGAAGTTTGAAACCCTCATGGCTTCATTCAGCTTGTAATTTTTAAGAGAATTTTGAAGGTCAAGACTTAAACAGACAGAGTTGTAACTTCTATTTTGGTCTGGTTTTAATTTGGGTAATCCTTCCATTAAATACAGCTATTTATGACATTTGTTAAAAGCCTATGCTGCTAATTTAGCTTTAAAAAAATCTAATGGAGTTGTATTGGAACTTTTCCATAAAATTAATGTTCCAGACTTAATGGATGTCTAAGGTATCGTTATTAACGGGAATATTCCATAAACTAAAATCAGAGTCTTTGAATTGGTGATCTGATACAGTTAGATCAGAACTTATTGAAAGCTGGAGGGATGCCAAAGTACCCAGGAATTCAATTTAAACACCTTATGGAGGTTAATGCTTTTATGGTATTTACTTTAATTAGTGTTTTATTAAATGCTCAATTTCACTCACATGCTTGGGCAGGAGCAGTGGCCAGCCTGTGGGTAAAGCAAGTATGACAGAGGTAAGATCACTTTCCCCTCTCTACATCTGTCAGAAATACCAGTCTTTTCCATGATTTCTAGGGTTATATTGCTTTTGGCTATATTACCACACTGCTGAAAATGTCACATAAATTCATACTGAGTATCACAGGCTATCCTATGGCCAAGCAAAAATACATCACAAACCATAGACCACTTCCCAATGTTTTGTTTAAAGATTCACTTCTATCAGTCCACACTCCTTGATAGCACAAATATGGACTATAATTATCCAAAATTCATGGGGAGTTTGCTTTGCCTTCCATTCCACACTGAATTTAAAATACCCATTTTATCTGGTTAATTACATAACATGTTTTTATCCCGTGGGGAAGGAATGCATTGCCATTGAAGTTAACTCTTACCATAAAAGAGGTTATTCTTTTGTTTGGGGCTGCTCCTAGGCCAAGAAAATCCGGTTTTGTCCCTGTTGTCTGTAATAGGCTTAGAAACAGTCACCCTTTGTTTTATGAAAAGTACTGAAGTAAAAAAATAAAATTTAAAAATTAATAGAATTTATTTGTATAGTCATTTACAAAGTAATCAGAATGAAAATTAAATTGTTGGGCTATGAGAAATTCTGTAATCATGGCACATGTGGGGTGACTATATTTACCATATTCTTTAGACTCATGTCTGATCCATATGCAAAAAAATGTACCTTCAAACTGATATACCAAATTCACAATTAATTAATTTAGCTTAATGTAAAAAAGATACAAATTATTTCTGTTATTTCTTCACCTCTGCAGTGGAATTTAATTTAAGATGCATCTACTTGTACCCAGTGACAATAACGATTCCAATAAGAACCAAAGTCAAATTTCTTACACAGAGAACTCAAGGCTGATATTCTCTCAAGCCGTGGCACCCTGGGGCTCTAGAAAGAGGTGTACCCTTGTATGAAAGGCAAATTCTGAGCTTTCAAGTGTCACCCACCATAGATAGGTGCCATTATATTCTATTGTGTTCTGCAGCACCCCCAAACTCAGTAAGCACTTTTAGCAAAACTTGGCAAACAGCAGGCAGATGTTTTTGCTTGAGTCTCTTTGCAGGTTCACCTTCTTGTGCCCACACATGTACATGCTAATAAATACAAGGGAGATGAGAGGAACATCATTTAAATCCTTGTTCTCAGCACTGACACACCACACACAGACACATGAAAGTTGTGGATCTGCCTATGGGGACCTCACCACTTTTTACAAGCACATGGACACTTCATGAGGAAAGTGCTGAGTGACCTTCAGCATTCCTGCACCCCTACCAACAGCAGATGAGGAAAGAAATGAAATAGTTTAAGACCCCTGATATTTACAATACAATTCTGAAACAGAAGAATATGCACATAGCCAATAAAAGTGAGTAGTTAATGAAGATTAAGTTCACACTCTACCTTATCCCCCAGAAAATTATTCATGTGCTAGACTCCACGTATACTCTGGAATTACTTCTTGTCTTCACAAATAACTTTTCTAGTCTTGATCAAAACACTCTCTGTGCTGTACTCCTTACATTCAAAGAATTAAGGCCATACCTTTTGGAGATAACTGGAATGGCTACTTCATTTATGCTTATAAAGTGACTATTTACTGAGAAAATATTGTATAAATATTTAGATGCCTATCTGATTTTACTAAGAGACACCCACATACACTAAGAATGACATGGAAGAAAAATAAAAGGGATACACAACTTAGAAAAGATACATTTACAAATTAAGAGAAGAGAAGGAACCTTTTAAAAATAGACATCAAGAAAACTGAACAACACTTTTTACCTAAAAAACAACAAAAAATAATATATGGTGTAATAGATAAGTAATGCGATCAGAAGAGTAGAGTAGATTAGTAGGAATAGAAAAACGAAAAAATTCATAAAATAATTTCTTATGCAGGATTTTTAGAGGAACTTTTACACAGGATTTTTTCTATCTAGAAGGCTGTAAAATTACTTCAATGCTCAAAAAAACCCTACCCAAGACTCAACCAACCAACTAAAGCAACTCCAACACAAAAACTGAAATAAACCTCATCTGCAATTGCAGTCCACAAGAAGAACCTTCCAGAAACTTTTTTTTCCATTTATTTTTTTCCCCCCCAAGGTCTGAGCACAGAAAGTTAGAAACATTTCTAAGTCACAGGGAGTAGCTTCAGGCTCAGACCATTTGAGCAGGAAGGCAATGATTTACATAATTCTGGAAGGAAAATGGCTAAGAAAAAATGTCAGTAGTGAAAGACACTAATCTGGATCAGATTTTTGGCTGCTGAAAATTAGCTTCTGGAAGCACACTGAAGTCTTATTTCTTGACTGGCTCTCTGGGGATCTCAGAAGGTAAATGTATTATCCTGTGCTTGAGCTTAGAAAGGATGCAATAGTTCCCAGGAAATGGGTATTTGGAAGGGATAGAGACAGGAAAATGCATCAGGCAGGCATTAGGCATTCACCCAAATCTTTTGGGGTGTCCCTGCTGCTTTACCCAGACAGCTCCAGTTTCCTTAACAAGAGGACTGCAGAGCAAAACGCTGGCACAGCTGTGCTTCAGCTTGTGCTACCTGTGGCCACAACCTGTTCCCAGATGAGTTCCATGATGCTGGACCATTGCAGGGGCCATAGAGGGTGTGAGCAGAAGCAAGGATGGCTGCGAGAAAAACTAGAAAATTCTCAGGTAAAAATCAGGCTCGTCCACCATTGTTGGCTCCTTCTATAAAGGAATGCAACACCTACAGTGTAAGGTACCTTTCCTTTAGTCATTCCTACTGGCAGTTTTTTGATGCCTGAACAGCTCCCAGCCCAAGGATTTGACTAGAAGAATGTGAAGTGCAATTTTGCTCTGAGATCCATCTGGTACTAGACCTACAACGTGGTTTCAGTAGCAGGAGCTAATCCCACAATTTCTTAAGTGACCTAAAGGCCTGAAGATATTTTCTCAGCTCACTACTTAAAAGTACTGTAACATTTTCATTTCAACCCTCATCTCACAAGCCCAGTGCCCTTACAAGACAGAAAGATGCCTTTTAGCCACACATAGGATTATCTTTTGGCTATAAATAAATAACAATCTGACAGCTCTGTGCCAGGATACAGAAATATTGCATTTAAGAAGCAGGATACTGCACATAGCAGGCAATTGCCACATCAGGGCCTTTTATTACAATGAGAATTGTCCTTGCTTGAAATACCTCAACTTTTATGGGACAGAGCAGCAGCTAAGTGCTTAGGCAAGGCTGTAATGTTTTCTTCTAGACACTGGCTGAGACCCAATGCTCTTATGGCAGAGAGCAGTAGTTTAGTGTGGTCTATTTCTACCTATTGACCCAAAGACTGGCTGCTCCAGCCATAACTTGAACATGATTACATCCTTCCTCCTCTGTGAAAATGGGGAAGTATATAAAATTCTTACCGGGCTGAAGAAATAGATTCATTTCCTTGCCAGGTTTCTTCAACCAGGATGAAGAGAGCAGGTCCAGGTCAGGAGCTCACTGGAAGGGCTTGAGGCAAGCATGGAAGGGGCTGGGTGTGAGCAAATGTCCCAGATGGCATTGGTATTGCAATAGAGAAATGGTAATAAGGCATCTCACACCTGTACGGCCCCACCCTTCCAGGAGGGCACAGGAATGTAGCTGAGAGGCCAAGCAGGTATTGCAGGTATCAGCACAGCAATGACACAGTGAGGCTGACAAGAAACCTAAGGATGAGTGTTAATGGGATTCCTGCTATCCTGTGGTGCTGTAGGGCTGGCAGCCCACACTCCAGCTCTTGGCTTCTTAGGCAGGTGATGTTGAAAATGTTCAACCCCCTAAAGAACACAAAAAAAAAAAAAAAAAAAAAAAAAAATCATGCCCTGCTGGTGGCCTTCTTGTAGGTTTTGTATTAGCAATGGTGATTTGGCCCTGGGCAGGGGATATTAAAGCAACCCTTGTAATCTGGATGCCAGGGAACAACAGAGACTGAAATATCTTCCTCCAGTTAGACAAAATATATCTAATCCTATAATAGCTGGCATGAGGTGTTTGGCAGACATCCCAGAGTGAAGGACAGAGCTGATTAATATTAAACATTCACAAGAATGTGAAGCAAGCCAGCTAGAAAAAAATACAGGAGGTAGCCCTTATTTTGAGAGAAGAGGGAGTGCTCAGGCTAAGGGAAAGAGTTTCTGTGTGGACTAACTCAGCTAAATGCAATTTTTTCATTTGGATGGCAAGACTTTTGAACACGATAAACACATATTTCTACCTGACTGTCTTAGGCCTCTCTGGAATACAGCCTTTGCCAAAGCACTTCAAATTCCACAGATTAAATATGACATCCTTTTTAAGAAAACAGCTCTACAGATATTCTTTTAGTAAGGTTACTGTATAGATTTTCTTCCATATCCTTTGTGCAAGAGAGAAGGAAAAAAAAAAAAGAGAAAAGGAGAAGCCTGGCCCATGGAACTTTAAAACTTGATAAAGGTAGAAAAGTAAAATGAATCAATTAAAGAAAAATACATCAAGTTAGCTTATACCAAAAATATGTAGCTTTTCAAATGCTACTCTAAGAATTCCATTCAGTAGGATAATTTCTTAATTCATTCACACAAAGACACAATATGGCCCATGCCGTTCTAAATCCCCAGGACTGTTTATGATGTCTGTCACAATTAAATTCATCTGTGCTTTGAATTCAATTCTCTGTTGCTTATGCTTTTGAGCCTCTCATTCAAGCAAGCCAATTCAGAACTGGTCTGTAGGACTTAAGTTAGAATTGCTTTGGCATGGAACAGTTTCAGACCATACTGTTACACACAAGAGCTAAAAAGAGAGTGAATATATATAAATATTATATCAGGTGCTACAAAGTTGGCTTGTGAATCTCTTAATGTTCCACCTGACTTTCTACACTTCATTTTTCATGCCCTTAATTTAAGCTAGAATCCTGAGGTTTTCTTACATATTTCTAACCCCACTCTTCCTAGTGCTTTGAATGCCAGACTCACATATTTCAGATGTGTACCTTGCATGCAAAAGAAAGAATATTCAAATAACACTTCAGAATGTCAGCCAAGCATATTTCCCTTCAAACTCATCATCTCATGCTGTTTCTCTTGTACTCTTCCTGACTAAAATGTACTCCATTCATTCTGAGCTTTTCAAAGAGTGACTGGAAAACCTGGAGTCTCTCTTACCTGGTGAGGACAGGAATGAGAGGCAAACCTGTTGTTGCAAGGAATCTTACCATTTCCTCTCCATTAATGTTTTTCTAAGTTTTTACATAATACTTTTGACTTCTGTTCACACTTGCCCAGTAAAGGGAACCAAATTACAAGGCATGACCCAGGCAACAGACAACTTTGTATGTACCTGTTCTCTGTAAACATAATCCTGTTTCTGTTCACTTCACTTGAGCTAAATTCTCTTCTGGGGGTAATGACACTCTGTCCCTAATCCTACAACCCCTGTGTTGAGGTAAGCTTCAGCAGAAGCTTTAAAAACCCTCTGCCATCTACTAAGAAAGTCACTTTATAGGAGAGAAAGATTCTGTACTAACTAGGAACAAGTAAAAGACACTTATCTAGCTTTCCTGTGTGTTTCTTATCTCTACTTAATATTATTACAGCAGGGAAAAAAGTAGAAACCCATCAATGAACCCTTTAATCACAGAGCAATGAAGACAAGTGAATGTAAATTAATAGATGCTGTGCAGTTCCAAAGAAAATTAAAGAAATGAGGTAGAATCCTGATAACTTTTGTTACTTTATATCTTGGTGAATGATAGCTCTGGGAACAAAACTCCAGCAAGATTTGTCAGCTAGTCAAAATGGATGTTCATAATTATGAAACAAAGTGAGTTTTAATTTGATTTTCTCAAAATAGAAAATAGAACATAAATACAAACAAACTTGCATGGGAGATACTGGAGAGAGGAAATAAATCATGATTGTTTACAAAGACTCCAAAGAAAGCGGAGTATTTTAACATATGCTCATTTTCAGGACTTAAGAGGCAAGAGATTTTTATTGACATTACCTGTAGAAATAATAGAGGGCATGTTGGACACTTTAATCAAAGACCCTTCTAATCCCCACATTCTTGTTCCACCTGAACAGACAAAATTCATAGCCTGATATAATTGCATTCATAATGCTAATTGATGATATAACTGTACAAACACCACATCGAATTTCAGAATTTAAAACAAAACAATTAACACTACCTAAACACCTTAAATAGCAGGAATATACCCTGCTGCTCCAAGAATTCTGCCTGTTCCAGTGCTAACACAGTTAATCAATTTCCTCTGTTAGGTTCCATGGCATTCTATTCAGCCATGGAGCACTACCACAACTCACAGATAAATTGTACATGACCTCTGTAAAACAAAACACCTGCTCTGTCACTTCAAGAGTCCCTCATTGTGTGGCATATCTAATATTGACTGCAGACAGTACCTGAACAGCCTATTGATTCTATGCTGCAGCAGACCTCTCCTTAAGGGTAGGGATGAGCTAAACACAAACACTCAGGCAACAACGTGAAAAGGGTCCTGGGTCATTCTTCTTTACAGCTTAGCCATCCTGACTCTGCCTACAGCAAGCTCCCAGTGCAGGGTCCAGCTGCAGACTCTGACTGCTGGCTATTCCCTGCTGGACTGTGACTGCAGGTATTGGTTTGCACACTGACCACAGCTGTCACCCAGCTCAGTGTGGCTGCAGGCTCTCACTCCATCAGACCAGACTGACCTCAGAGCAGATCTTTCACTGCAGCAACTCTCTGCCTTGTTTCGTTCCTGTGTCTCTCTGTATTATTCCTTCTTCCTCAGGGCTCCTCTATCTCCTCCAGGTCCTCTTCCTCAAAGACCCCCTGACCAGCGAGCCCACCCCTTTTATCACACTGATATTTATTAGTCACTGCTGAGACACATTAAGGGCGAGGCTGCTCCTCTTCTTTGGTAATTAGTACAACTGTGACTTATCAGGGGCAAGGGTACCTGTAATCTTCTTCTACACTAACAATTCTACACTATGACTTAAGGTGGACCTGGGTCTTTAAGGCCTCTGAATATCTAAGAAAGATTCTCTAGCTCTCTTAGAGGATCTCTAGTTTCCAGTTGTGACTATTGTTATCAGTATTGAAGGTTTGTCTCACTGTTAGGGGCCACTTCAGGAGCTGAACTTTCAGGTCCCAGCAAATAGTTTGAGCAGGACAAGGTACACCCAGTCTCCTGAGCCCTTAGTTATAAATCTTTCTATGGAAGAACAAGAACCTTAAAACTTGCTCTCCACATAGGTAAAAGCAACAAAAGGGCTTGATGAAGGGGTGGCTATGGGATTTCCTAGCTCTTTTCATGTCTGCTGTCTCAAAGTAGGGTGGACTGTATGTTCAAGAAGCACAGGTGTGATAGGTTGACTTGGGAGGAAGAAACTCAGAGGTTCTTCCTGGGGGAGTTTCCTTTGTGGGGGTTTTTGGGATACTTGTAACAGCCAATCAGAGAAAGTCGGTTCGCTCCGTGCACACACATTATAAAAAAGGGTAATCCCGGAAGACGTCCTCTTTGTCTTTCCGGCGGCTGGGCAGGTAACAACGACCCGAGTCTCCCTCTTCCCCATGCGGGGGAGGGGGAGACTCGGAGGCCGCTTGGGCCCCGTTTGCCAACGAGGGGGGACCCGATGGCTGAGGGGAGGAAAAGTTGTGCGATAAAACTTTCACGGATTCCTTTTCTACTGGCCTGTGGCTCTGGCGTGGGGGGATGCTAACTCTTTATGCTGCCAGCCGGGACCAGGCCTCCCCGGGTGGCCATGAGCCACGCGGGCCGCAGCCCAGCCCCGCAGGGGCTGAGTGGCACTACTGCCCGCCCCCCCCCCCAGCACGGCCGAGCCTGGCTCAACTTTTGTAGTTGAGTTAAACTTTAACTCTTTAGTGTTCAGATAAGATTTGCAAAGCCTCCAGCCTTCCCTTTAAATATGAAAGGGAATAAGGAAAGTTCTGAAGTCAGTAATGCAAGAACTAAGTATTTTTAAGATGGAAGGAGAGTGAGAAGATGCTGAAATGGCTGAAAATCTTTTTGGGAAATTGTAGGAATGAACTAATGTACTGAATATTCCTTTAAACCATGGAAAGAGACATGGGGGGATGGAAATGTTCCTTCTTAGGAGATAATTTGATTAAAGAACACCTGTGTTGGGAATTTGAATTTCTGCCCTGAGAAAAGAAGGGGATTGCAGTTTTTTCTGAAGATGAAGCCTGAGCAGAGAAAAGGGAGACAAATAAAAATCGTTGCTGTTGGACATTTTCAATTCTTAAAAGTAATACCCCATGGAATAGACATGACCCATATCTACAACTTTGGGACGGCTGTAGATGTGGGAGGAGGGTCACGGTTGCAGATTTCCCGGGCGGATGCAATCGTGAGAGGTAAAACTACAAGAAGACTTTTTTTCTTCTTGTGGAACACAACTCCTACAACTTCGACAAGAGGAAACTTCTTTTCTCCAAAAGTAAACAGAAAAAGACTAAATTAGGCACTGACTGAAGTATTTGTTGTATATTTGTTTTGTTGTTGTGAAAACTGGGAGAGGGAGGGACGGAGTGATGTGAAAAATCTTATTCTGAATTTTTTTTTCCCCTTTTTGTTTGTGTAGTTAATAAATTTTCTTCTATACCCTTTCAAAGTTTTAAGCCTGCCTTGCTCTTTGACTCCTGGTTCTGTCTCACAACAGAAAGAAATAAGTTTATTTAAATTGGCAACTCAAACCCTAGACATTAATTTGGTGCGTTGGCCGGGAAAGTAAAAATTAAACCATACCTGTCTTTTCAAACAAAGTATAGTATAGTTGGTAGGATTTGGGAACCAGAACCTGCAGAATGCCTATGGGAAATTCACACTTAACAGCCCCAAGCAACCTGATATGATACCTTTTACCATAAGATGGGTAAAGTCATAGTCTGCTGACGTCACCAGTCAGTTCTCAGCCTCCTGGGATATTAATTGCAATCAAGAAGCCAAAAGCAGGTTGACTGCTCTTGTAGGGCTCATAAGAGACCAGCAACATGTTCTTCCCAGAGAGCTCCAGTTTTTATGAATCTCTTTGGCACTAAACAGTTCTCTTGGGAACAGTTTTAACCAGCTGTGCAGTTACACCTTAGCTTAGGAAGCAAAGAATTTTTTAGGCAGGAAACACAAATTTGTGCATTTCTTCAGGAACTCATAGTAATTAACAACAATGCCAAAACTTCAGAAACTGTATGGCAGAAGACTTAAACTGCTTAGGCAAAATCTGCATTGGAAATCTAAGTTTCATTGTTCTTAAATCTGAAAACTTCTGACAAACTCTGTCAGATACTCGAACTTTGTGATGAACAGCAGGATGATCCATGCTTCATTTATCCTCTTGTCTCCATTCTCATTAGTTCTCAGCATAGGAAAAATTAACTGCAATGGTTATGTCATATGCAAAACAAAAAGTTTTGCAAACAGAAGGAAAATGATCCTTTGGAAAAGTTCTTTCAAGTAATGAAATCAGCAGAGATTACTATTGCAATCTCACCAAAAAAAAGAACACAAAAATGGACTTATGCTTTTCTCTGCCATGTATAGAAAATATCAGGTTGTTTTCTCCCTAGCAAAGCTCTTTTGGGACCCTGATCACTCTTGCAGAAAACCTTGTTTTTTACGTGCCTAGTAGACTTCCACTTTCCTAGGGAACGCTCTTCTACCTGCATTCCTGATATGGCACAGGTATTGCTCCTGGAGCTGAAAGGCAAAATTCCCTTCATTCCTGAGCGACCACTGACTGCAGCCCCATTAGCCACTATCTTTGGAAATACCTGCAGATCCCTTGGAGCACTTCAGAGCTGCATTTGGCAGCAGTACTTGAGGGTCTTCACACACTTCTGGAATGCAATTTCTTCAATCACAAAGCCATACACTTCACAGTGTCCCTCCACAGCCTTAAATGCTCCACTTCAGCTCACAGCAGACCTGGGCAGATTCCTGTTGAAAAGGTGAAACCTCTTCCCAGCTGATTACCAGGATGCTGGCCACTGGGCCATTCTGGCCTTTTTAATTCCCATTAAGGAAGTTGTGGGTTTCTCAGAAATCAAGTTGATTACATGAGGTGAAATACATGGAACATTCCTACAGCTCTGTTAACAGGAGAATCTCATCTATGTATTGCCCTTGAGAATTTGCAACCAGTTATTTCTGAGACATATTGTTTGAGTCAGTTGCTGATAACTAATTATTTAATTGACATCACAGAAAAATGTGCAGTATGTGTCAGCTATCACTAAATATACTCTAGCACTTGGGATATTTTGTTAATAAGTTCATTTTTTCTTCTTAACACAGCTGATCATGATAGATAGATTGATGGTGTATTTTGGACCTATCAATATCAGGACCCCTTAGAAATTCTGCCAAATTTTACCCACTAGTGTCTGAGCACATCTCTCCATTTCCTCATTCCTTGGGCTTTAATATGTGAATAAATGCAAGAAGTTTCTGGTTTACTCTGAATCCTTCCTCACTGTAGAGCCACTTTTTGTACCACCTTCTTTCCCAACCAAAAGTGAATGCAGGTTTTGCTTGTTTGCCATTTTAAACTAAACTACATGACTCAGGTGGTGTCTTTGGAGGGGGAATAGTTTATTTTTAAAAGAGAGAGAAAGAGGGAAAAGACAGAGAAAAATGCAAGAGTAAGGGAGGGAGGATTCTGCTTTGCAAATGAGTGCACACTTGTTTGAAAGTGAAGTTACTAGCTTGTATGTGTTCTTAAATATATAGATACCTAAATAAAATAAAACCTTAAATTTTCAAATACCAAATATAATTTAGGCATAATTTATTTGCAGCATATGACTAGAGGCACTGAAGAAAGAACTAATAGGTTCTGAATTTCTGATGAAAATCTTAGCTTATTAGCCAAGAACAGAAACCAGCGAAGAAGCATATTTAACACATCTGTAAATCAGGGTGACACATGCAATCATTGAATCCATTCCAGCTCATTGAGTGCCAGCTTGGTTCCAGCCATTCTGTGTACTAATTGCTTATTTACTCTCTGATCTAATGTAATTTCTTTCCCTGTCTAAAGCTCTGGAATGGTCAAACCTCAGCAACTTATCCAGTTTTTGAACTAAGTCCAAAATTATTATTGATCAAAAGATTCTTATAATACTTAATTATCTTCAATAATTAAACAACAGAGTTACATTATTTTCTAGTGCTATACTTTGATGGATAAATCAAATTTAAAAACCCAAGGTGAAAGAGTAGCACTTAAGCTAAATGTTACTGCATGATCACACCATTTATTTTAAAAAGGTCTTTCATATTAGTCACCCTTTGTTCTGCAAACTCAGAAGCATCTGCTCTCCTACTCAGATATGTCAAGCTATTTAAAGCAGTAAGATAATAACTATTTTTAGGCACTTTAAAAATGATTGAAAATTAATGCAAGTTACTATATACATGATATTTTGTAAATATCATAAATACTTGTTAGAGAACAAAGAGACTTGCAGTTTACTCTACTTTAAACTAGTTTTTGCAGAGGATTAGAAAGGATGAAACTGCATTCCTTGCATCTTCTAGATTTTCATCTGAGTATTTCTGATTGTTTTGGTCTGTGGTTAACCAGACAAAATATGCTATATTTTGGGTCAAAATAAGGAAGCATAACTGAGGCCAAGTTAACCTTTAATGATTTATATCCTTAATATAGTTCACACAAATAAATATAATTAAATTAACTTACACCCTATAAGAATCTGACCAGAAACTCTGAAATGGCAACTCTGAATCAGCACAGGTAAATGTACAGGGGTATGAAATACCCACCTAAGGAGAAAGGGATGGTGATTTCCATCTGCCTGAACAAGGCTCCAACAAAGCTGCTTTTGCAGTATTAGCTTCATGTTTCCTTCTCACTGCAGGTTGTGCACTGATTATATGTTTCTTTCCAAATATTGAATGAACTGCTGGAATTTGGTCAGGTACTCGATGTATTTGCTGGTCCAGCAAAATGAGTTGAATATCATCAACACAGAACTCTTTTTTGTTTTACATTTTCATTGCTCTAAGGTCCTCCAACCAGAAAGGTGTTTTGTCATCTATTTAGATTTGATTTCTTTTCTTTAGGGTTGGACTGACTTTTTTTCTGCCTGACTGGAAAAGGATGCATCGAGGCATATTTCTGAAATCAGAGGATATGTACATTACAGTAAAGCAGTAAGTACATAGCCAGCAAGAGCATTCCAGGTGCAGAATAAAGAGCACAGTGGGAAGCAGCTATAAGCGGATCTTATAGGATCATTTCTTTCCCTACACCATTCCGTGTCAAAAATTGTTCTCCTGGCAGTTTGTCAGAGGGCATGTTAGGATGATGTGTTCTCCAAAGAACCTAGAAAAAAGGTCTGCCTCACAACAATTTTATTTGGCAGATGTAATTTAAAATATTTGCATGTTAAAAGCTTGGTCTAAGGACAAGAAAGAAATGCTATCGATGAACGTAGTGCCTGGCAGACAATAATACTTCATTGTTTCTTCTTTATATATATATATATATATATATATATATATATATATATATATATATTATAGACAAGAATCCAAACCACAGAAATTAACTGATTTCTCAAGGACACACTGCATTATGCACAATGTATGCATGAATCCAGACATGTCCCCAAAGCCAGAAGACATTGCCAGGAGCATTCTTAGTGTTTCATTTCTGGCTTTTCTATGACTACGACATAGTAGGGGATCCAATTCACATGCAAGGAAAATGTGATTCTACAGTACCTGAACTAAGCCAAGAGTCAGCCCTCCTTACAGCTAACTGTGCTTATTATTTGATGTGCCAGATACATGAAACTCATTTTTTGAAATCTCCAGAAATAAAGCGCTCAATTTGTCATTGTGGTTTAGCCCCACTTGACAAGTAAGCACCACATGGTCGCTCAGCCCTCACCCCGTTCCCCACAGCAGGATGGGGGAAAGAATCAGAAGAGCAAAAGCAGTGACATCTTTGCAACTTCAGTATGCTTAAACCAAAGTAGATAAGGTGTTTACAGAGGTTATGGCATCCATTTCAGCAAAGTGAAAGTAATGGCCGATTCAGGAAACACTATTTTGGACAAATGCTGTTGAGCAAATGAAATTACAGTGTCTTAGCAGCTAAGGACAATTACCAAGTATTATGTTTTATTCATGTAATTTACTGATGCCTTTGACCAGTCTGACATTATGAAGATTGAGTCAGTCAGAATTTATAGACAACAAGCAGAGTCAATGACAACTTGCCTCGTTAAGAAGAAATGTTGGATCACTAAAGAAATATGTTTAGTCATTTGCCTGTCAAATCCTGGTTTTAAAAAATGCTCTGAGCTGATTTCTCCTCCTGAGTGAACAGGCTTGGCATTTATTGTCACTGTCTTCCACCTCTGGCTTGACTTGGTGGCATGATGGAAATACCAGGCACTGTAGTTTTGTATGGGGCCAGGATGGTCTTAAAGATGTGCAACCACATGCAAACACACAGACTCAGCTCTGAACTAAAGCATCACACCCTGATAGGGTAATTCACTGAAATTCAGCCTTTGAAATTAAATACCCCAATGAGTTTCCTTTATACCCATTATTATAGAGGGGCTTTCAGGTCAAGAAAGCAATCAGGGATTCAGATATTTTAGATACAAAGAAGTCAGAGAAAAGCCATCATGCCTTGAATATATTTGGGGATGTTACAAAGGACCCATTTGAAGTCAATACACAGATATCAGAATAATTTTGTTTTATAGAACAAATACCTTATCCATAAGAACTGTAAAAAATAGGATCATCGCCTCTCACTCGTTTCATACCTTCCTAACTCCCTAAAATATGGGGAGTTTGGTGCCAGGAGAGAATTTTATGACATCACCAATTATTAGATAATATCACTTCAGTGCATGGCTTATATTGGAAAACATTACAGATGGCACACAAAAGGAAAAATGGTTGCCAACATAAGCATCTCCAGATCTTGAAATAAAACTGTAAACAAGAGATAATAGGTGAAATACACTGACTACAAATAATGCAAGCTTCTGCAGAGTAATAACAATCATATCATAGCTGTCTGTGTCATGTCCTGTATCAGAACACCTCATCTGATAAATTTATCTTCACACTTTAGCTGCAGCTAAAATTGGAGATAAAAAAACAAATGATACATAAGGACCATACAACAGCACGCCTTGTCTACCCACGTGGGAAGCTTTTTATAGAATCAGGCTTCATTTTCCTTCACTACTGTAATAAGTGACATTTAAAGGCATATACAGCACATAACTAATATAGAATAGATTTGTTTCTGTATATATGCATATATATTGTGTGTGCTCATATGTAATGAGCTATAATAATCAAGCATATATCTATACACAGGGTATTTTAATGGCTAAGAAACCCTGTTGTAGTCTACAGTCAGTTTAGCTATGTGGATAATTTTAATAGACACATTAGTTTAGAACAAGCCTTTACCATCTGTTCTGCCCTCTAATTACAAATGCAACAGGAATATAATTCACAATGGCATAATTAAAAAGACATAAGGAATTTAACGTATGTCTCTGATCCCCTTTAATGTAGCTTGTGTCTGTTGTGTTTTCCTTTTGCTTTGTAGAACCCCTCAATAAGCCCAAGGAAAACTTTTTTCTCTTAAATTCTCTCCATTTGCATTTTTTCCATAAAAGGCATTATTCATATAAGTAAGGTTACTGAACATATGTGGAATGCATCTGAACACGAGTGCCTGCCTGCTGCCTATAAGCTATTCTTATATAAACACTTATAAAAAATGATAAACAATCCCCCTAGGTGTGTTGGCCCTGTGGACAAAGTGCTGTCAGACATCACAAATTCAGAGCAACTGCATTTTTAAATCTGATCCAGCTTCCATATACTTTGATAAAAATGTCCTTAGCTGCTTCAAGAGAATTAATTGATTCAAGAGAATGAACGTGAAAACAAGCAAGAAAGTGCAAAATAAGGAGATAAAATCCAGGTATGGCAATTCAAAATAAACATGCAAAGTGTACCTTATACAGCATATCCAATGGAAAAAGTAAAAAAAAAACCAAGCAGACAATATAGGAAATTCTAAAGATAATGGTGCTACAGCAACTCACCCTCATCATAAATTCACTGTTCTTATTATGCTCCTTTGAAAATAAATATTAATTTGATAACGAAGAGATGTAACAAAGAAACTAGACAAGAGAAAACAGGGTAAATACAGGGTCGGTAAGTTACAACCTGTATAGAGCCTCTAAATGCAGTTTTAATCTTAGCAGAACATTCAAAAATTTTGAGATCAAATAGTTCAGTTGATAAATTCTAGTAATGTTGGTTTATTTTGCCTTCAATGTCAGTCTTGAATCTTCCACTGGGACAGACTATTTAGCTATGTTTCCTTACTTTGTCACTCTTTTACCTGTTTTTCATTCCCTCACACAGCAGCAAGGCCCATCCAACAGAAAATAGTTTCAATTGCTTGTGCACCATCTTGTATACATGTGGGGGGAAAAAAGTCACTGCTTTCTTTGTAGGAATTAATAATTAATTTTATGAAAGGGTATTAGTCCAGATCTATTCCTTTTAAGAATATTTCTTAAGTAATAAGATGATCTGCCTTAAGCTTCTGCATTTATTCTATGGAGTTTCAGTTTTCTTCCTTAATGTTTTACTGAGAACTTTACCATGAGAAACAAGCCAAATAAGCATTTCATATCAATATTGAATTTATAACAGTATGGAGGATCACTCTTAGCCATACTTTTGTATTGGAACTAGTTTGGATGATATGCAACTTTATAGGACATTGACACAGACGTTTCTGATAAAATTTTAAAAGGCACTGCAATACACAGTGTACTGATCTGTCTTCAAAATTTGCCTGTTTAACTAGATGCCTGAAAGTAAAGCCAAAGAAACTATTGAGAGCAACATCCATAATGTTCCTACTGATAGTAGTTTATGGCATGCAATACCACAGAGGTAAAGAACAGAATATTTCTACATGTCTCCGGTGAAATCAGTTTCCTTTTAAACATTATGTGCTGAAATGCTTCAATGCAGCCAGAGAAAAAGGGGGGGGGGGGGGGGGGAAAGGGGAAAAAAAGGGGAAAAAAGCACACCTAGATTAAACAAAAGCTTAGACATTACAGGAAAGCCAGAACACCAGCAGGTGTTCTTCCTCACTTTGTACTCCAGCCCAGGAAAATAAACTACCACACTACATGGAGAAAGTGTGAGTCACTGAACATTGTAAATTTTCCTAATGCATCACAGCTACAGAAACACCTGTGCTAAACACAGTAACATTGTGCTAATCCTCTGCGAATATTTCAACAGCCCTCCAGTGTTTTGTTTCCTCACCAGCATGCTGGGGTGGTCAGTGTTTTTCCTTCTCTTCCTCTCCACGTGGCTCCAGCGCCTGCAGGTTTGAACTCAGCCGGGGTCCCTGGCCGGTGCTGGCCCCTGCAGGTCCTGGGGCCAGCAGCTCCCCAGCCATGGTGGCCAGCCCCAAACATTTGCTGCTTCTGCTTCAGCCCAGCCAGGCACGGGGTACTCTGCTGGAGCATTTTCTGGTGCTCTTTTCTTTCACTGCATAAGAAAAGATGCTACAACTTGCCTGGGTGATGTGCTTTAAAATGGCTGCATGTTCAGAACAGTGTTTTCATGCCATCATCCCTTGTGCTGACAAAGGCCAAAGCAGGTGCAGGGTGATCCCACTCAACACAGCTCAAGATTACCAAGTGAATCACAGGGAAAAAACAGTTTAAAATACAGGGGACAGCACCTCACTGCCTCTCCTGGAGGGCAGCCATCCTGTACAGTCCTGCTCCACCCACACATGCTCTGTCCATCTCCCATGGGATTCCTCCCAGGGCGTGCCATGGGATCCCCCCAGGTGTGCCATGGAATTCCCCAGGTGTGCCATGGGGTCCCCCAGGTGTGCCCACTGTCTCTGGGCTACTCCAGGGGCTGCCCCATGGGGGAGGGAGGAAACCTGCTGGAGCACCTGGCCCCACAGAGCTGAGCTCCAGGGAGGGTGACTGTGAACCTCATCTGTGTGTCTCCATCCCTTCCAGGGAAAGCTGAGGGGGAAAAGCCTGCCTTGTGCAAGCCCAGGGGGAAGGAGAGAGCCCTTTGGGGCCCCACAGCTTCCCCGACCCATCTGCCATCAACTCTTCTATTTGATAAGGAGCACGGGCTGGGAATGCCATGAGAGGTCATTTAAACCTTATAGTCAGAACTTAAGCAAATGGCTAGTACTAGAGATTAGGCCAGGCTTTGTCCCATTTGGCCTCATGGGTGCTGCACCAGGCCCACATGGAAGCCACAGCTCATCCCAGGGCAATAAACTGATGGGGGCTGAGAGCCCTCATGTCCCAGTGCACCTGGGGAGGCTCGGTGGGGAGGCAGAAATTAAAAGCACACCCAGATCAAGGACTGCGATGCTGCTGTCTGTAAAGAGATTAATGCAGCCAAGGTGCAGCTCATTGCACTGCTGACAGGCTGAGGGCTGAAAAGGAGCCAGAGAGCCAAAAGTAACTTTTCTGTAGCTCACAAACATCACAATTTACATGGCGGCTTTCTCCTAAAGACAGGCTTTTCATCAGAGATCACTATGGTTTTCATCAATCAAAAAAGGAAAACAAACCAAACTCAAAACCCCCTAAAGATCAACATTTGCAGAATTGGTTACCCCTCATTCTTACTCAGGTTTAATTAAAGACCATGAGCAGCACTGTCTCGTCTCCCTGCCTGTACACTGTTCCCACACCACAGGGAAGACAATTCTGACCTGCAAGTCCACAGCTCAGATATATCGTGAACACTAACTTAGAAATTATTGAGTTATAAGAAAAAAAAAAAGTGCCACAATCTATATCCATGTCCTTAACCATTTTTTCATTTAATGTCTTAATAAAGTGGGACACTTGGAAGACATTAACGCAATTAGCGATGCTAAGAGAAAAATCCCAGTTGAATATTCCACACTGAAAAATGTTTTCCTTTTGGCAAAATAGATAAATTTTGGTTTATAATAACCTCTATGTAGATAATAAACAGCAGTTTTTGCCAGTGAACTGAGAGGGAGATGTCAAGAGGTACCAAGTGTAAGACTAAATGAATGAGTCACAAATGTCCCATTTACAACTGTCAAGTGTGTGCATTCCACTTCTTCATTAATAAGTTGTCTATAAGATAGGAGAGTATAACGAGAAAGTAAAACTTACTGAATCACTTAATTATACTTCTTCACACAAAATCCTTTTTTTTAATGGCAAAAATTGTCCTATTGCTTTCTGTAAAATATACTTTCCATAAACCCCAACTTGACGGGTCTTGGCTATATAAAGCAGACAACACTAAAGAAAGGAATACAAACATGATTCTATGGCAGCATTCTCAGAGTTGTCTGTTTGATTTTTGAGCTTATCTGCATTGCATTCCAGGGTCTGCAGCTACACTGAGCTCACCACAGACACCTGGGGGATGGACTGAGGGTGGTAACACTGGTCTTGTCACCTTACTGGACTGGGAGCATCCCACCCTCCACCAAAGCTGACAATTGAGAATCCTTACAAGTGCACTGATCTCATTTTCCCAGTTTATAGACACAAGCTGACTCCTTCAGTCATGTTCTGACAGACAGAAAAAGCAGCTACAATGCCAAGAGTGGATTCTGATTAAATAAGTAATTCTTTCATCTTCCATTGTAACTCTTAACAAGGAAAAGTGAACCTTTTAAAAGATGTTAATATGTACCATAAATTAGGGAAAAATCCATTTTAACCTCTACCACAGTTGATATTTTAGTGGATTTACATGACCCCATGATGTCACTCCTGAGAATTCTTTATTCCGAGTGGAATTCAACTATGTCCCAAACCCAGAGATGAAATCTGGTTTATCACCCATAGGTGTTTAATAATTCTGCTTCATTGTCTGCTTTCTATTCTTATCGTGTCAACAGCACAAAAAATTACTTGCTAATAGCAAAACCAGTGGAGAATTCAACTTCCTGCTGTCGTCAGTGCCTTGATTTATCTTCTATCATCTCAGAGAAATTGCCAGTTAAAGTCCACATTTTTATCCTTATCTTCCAGCCTATTCAGGTTTGTGAAATAAGTCTTTCAGGCAGTTTTCTCATTGGAGAATGAGTTAATGAGCTCTTCAGAAAACCATTGCCTGAGTAGAAACACTCCTGGTCTGTGTGCAGCTCTAGAAAAAGGCAGTGTGGTTGAGTTATACTTTACTTGATTAAGTTTTTCAAATTCCTCAAGAATTTGGTGCAATTAAATGAGTGGGCACATGCAAGTGTCCCCTTGATTGAGGAAATGCCAAAATTTTTCTGCTTCTGAATGTTTCTAATGCTTCAGAAGCTGTTTTGAAAGAACAATCCATATTCAAAGACTTCTTTCAAAGGACTCAGCTTCAGAATTACTCCTTAGATTCATGTGTCAGACTGCAAGGTAATCAATCACACAATTGCCATTTGCAAAGACTTGGTTTTCTAAGATAATTAGAGTTCTTCAGGAGTTGTCCAAAGGTATTGATAAAAAGCATCAATAAATCTACCGCTGCTGTTGATTCAGATTTTGCTCACAACTTACTTTGCTGAGGTTATATCTCAACGAACTAGAATCAGGAAAAATATCACAAGGTCAGGCTGTTTCATCAAAAATCTGTAAAGTTTAACTAGGATGCCGATATTCTTTTGTGTCATGTACCTTTAATTACCTCTTCTGAAAAAAAAAATAAAAATACCCAAGGAAATTATTACACTGAGTCAAACCTGATTTTGTTAAATCTTCCAGCCTCTCACCATTAATAGCTTTATACCAGCAAGACACCCAAGAACCTGGGTTAGCAACAGTCAAACCTTGCTGGGTTAGCAAACAAACTCCTCAGTAGTGCACACAAACACATTTTGTGAATGGACTGGGGGCTTTGGAGGACAAACATGTTTTGTTTTCCTTTGCATTGCTACTTTATGTAACCCTTTGATGCAATAAGGAGCACGAAGGAATAGTTTTTAAGACTGTAATATCTTAAGGTAGTACTACAATGAAAATAGACTTTTTTTTCTAATACACATTGACCAAATCTATAGTAAATTTATTGGAAAGACATTAGATTATTTTGTTGTCATGCAATGATTTTCTACAAAAAATGTAGAAAACAACTTGTTAAACAAAGCTCTCTTCCTGTGTGGACTCGTGCGTCTGAACACTGATGACTGTATTTGAGGTCTTAATAAATGCAAAATATGAACTACAGCCACCTTCCTCAATACACCTGGAAAAAAGACACTGAGTGGAAGTTCAGCATCCACAGGATGTCAGCTTCAATAAGATTATTGCAAGACAGGTATAAACCTTCTGCAAGAGCTTTGTAGCACCTCATGGACCTCTTTGTCCCTCCTCTGCACATGGAGCACAGTTCATCCCTGGTTTGTCACTGCACTCTGATTACAATCAGTGGACTCAGCCAAGACTACTCTCACTTTTACAAGAGCACACTGGTGAATGTGACTACTCTCAGCATTTCTCCAGCCAGCCAATACATTTGTCATCACTGCCATGTTGCACAGTGGTAAAATGCTGCTCCCCACCTTTGGGAACACCTGAAACACCCATACATGTATGTGAATGAACTGCTTTCAACATCAACCACATGCCACTAGATAAATAAATTATTCAAATCACTCAGCATCAAAGTAATGCACACATTGAGCTCACAGGACAGTTTACTGCACTCTCAGTGACACACAGAACATCATTTTTCACCTTTGGCACTTAGCTCATAAATTCTCCAATATCTTGTAATTGAGTAACTGAAGCTGTCAAGTGCATACTTTGTATTTCAGTTTATGCTAATATCAAGTGCTCACAGTCTGAACCCGATTTTGCTCCAGCCTACTCCAGAGCTCCTCAGGATAAGTCTGACCACCCCAGCTTCAGCTTGCATGGAAATCCACCAGAGGGAAGTTTGAGCACACGAGAATGCTACCCTTCACCTTTATTAGAGAACTTTTCTTAGGTAACCAACTTCCTTTGTCAGTCTGAGGGCTGTGTGTGTACTACCTATGCTCACAGTCAGAGACAGGCATTTCCAGCAGCTCCTTTGGGGCAGCATAAACACCAGAGTCAAGGATGCTGCTGTGTGGAACTGCTGGGAATCATCAGCACCCAGCTGCCCACATGGAACAACGTGCTCTCCTCAAGGCAGGGACATAAAAAGCTGTAGTGGAACTCTACACAGTAAACAGTTCAAAGAAAGATAAGAAATGCTAAATAGATCATGGCAGTAAACTCCATTATTATTTAAGATATTGTAGACAAATAATTTAAATGAAATAAAACCCAACACATTGCTTAAGAGAATTATGGGGACTAGTATGTATTTATTACACAAAGCATTATTTCCCCATGCTTTAATTATCTTTAAGAAACTGAATTTTATCATATTTAAGCAGTGGAAGGCATATTTTATTCTATTTTATTATACTTTAAGGATGTTTTTGTGGACCATCTTATATATTACTTATGTAAATTTTTTATCCCCACTTAAACATTGGAAGAAATTTAATGGTGCTAAGACACAGTAGGGCATTTTAGTGATGCTATTCCAGTTTTTTGGTTTTTATTGTTTTTTTTCAGTCCTTACTGTTAAAATTCAGAGAGTATTTCTTTCTTCTTTCTTTCCTCTATGGATACTGATGATTTGCCCTGATTTTGGCAGTAATGACAGCAGAATTATACAACCCTTTCACCACTTCAGTTTCCCTAGGATTAAGGAATGTGATAGTATTGCTGCATTCCCAAAGTGGGTCAGTACTGAGAAGTTGAGCTTTTTGGCTGTCACCAATTCAGAGATAAATCACGATGATGCCACCATAAAGAGACTTTATTTTCAACAACAGTGACTGCCACATAAATGAGTTTTAAAATTGTGCTATGATATCTTTCAAGTCATCATTATCAGTGCCAAAAATCTTCTGGATCTAAATTGCATGTCACGTATTTAATCTACATAGCATGTGGAAACAAAAAAAACAACATCTCTGATACCTCAATTTTTCCCTGGGGAAAAGCTCAGAAATTTTACCGTGGTAAAACTGCAGGTGGCCATATGTTGAACATTAGATTTCCAGAGCCGGAAAAGCTGAATCCACATTCCAGAATGCACTGAGAATCCATATACATATTAAAATTGTAGAGAGAACTGTTACATTCTTATTCTCAATGGATGTGTTAGTAGAACTTGTGACTTTAAGTACCCTTCTGGTAAAAAGATTGCTTTGTAATTTGAAAGCACTGCAGACATGACACATGTTGTGGATGCCAAGCCTGGCTTTTTTTGATATATGGTACCATTGTTTTGTAAAAACTGTCCTCTCATTGAAGTTCTTTATTGTTAATACTCCTAATATATCACAGTAAATTTTAATGTACAAAGTAATACAAATAGGAGCTATGTGTGCTAAAGTGCTTGCAGTATTAGAGCCTACTTTTATTCTTTCTATTTTGCTACTCACAGTGAGCTATGCATCATGATAAATCATGCTATGAGCATTCAATACAGCAAAAAGAACTTAAACTTTAGCACTTACTGAAATAAGTATAAATGGAAAATTATTTCCATGTTCTTGTGTTTCTCCTTTTGATTCTCTGGTCCCACTGAGAATTTTGAAAGCAGATCATGAAGTACTCATTTCTTGGAAAATTTAAATATTTTAAGGAAACCATTGTTTCTTTGCAAAAATAACACAGCATCAGCATCACTAATTCTTTACTTATCCTCGGTTTAAAGTAGACCAATATTTTATTTGAATTCCAACACAAATTCCAGATTAAATCTTAGATGTCTCACACCTGTCCAAAGTGAATAGATAGATATGTTCTCCTTCTACCTGTTTATGAGTTTTTCACACATTTTTCTCACCTTTCTGTCACAGAGTGATAATGGATTTTTGAGACATATTAAATTCTTAAATATGCACAAAGTGAGGCAGGGGGGCAGTTAATGTGGCTCATTTACATCAACTACAGTACAAAAGAACAGAAATGAATCCTGGAGTCACAGTGAAACAAGGCATGTTATTTAGTGGAAATGATGCACTCCTACCAACAGAGATAATTATAATATAACTTAAAACATTTTCTGGGTACATAACTGCTGCCACTACTCTATGTCCTACAAATCACACTAAGATTTATGACAAGATAAGACCTTAATTATATCAAACATATGAAGATGAATTAATTTAAATACGTTTGGCTTACTTTATATGATTTTAAAAAGTAGCCAAATGTTACACTTTTAAATATAGCCTGAGTACCACTTTGAATTTATCTACAACCAGTTTTTTGCCATACAACATAAGTTTGATTTTGCTCAATTATACTTCTGCATTGCATATCTCGAGGTAGTCTAATTGCATAACATTAAGACTTTTGAATGGAATATATCAGGTAATGATTTACAAATTAGATCAAAACAGAAAAATTTCTGTGTTAATAACCTTAGTCATATTTCCAGTCATGTTTCAAATCCAAACATGCTTCCATTTTCAGTTCTAGGCTTGCCACAACAAATCAGAATGATCTGTCCTGGAAAACTTATCTCCTTAGGTTGAACACATGCAGTATAATAGCAGAAATAAAACATTTTGCAATCCAACTCAGTATATGATATTCCATTACATTAAGAGACTTCCTGATAAAATCACCAAACAGACAACAAAGATTGATTAATCAATAAGTAGGCATGGCCTTATTACAGTGAACAAATTAGACACTCAGGATATATTGCTTTATAGGCAAGATTTTTCTTTTACAAATATTCTCCATAATTGATTGTAGTGACCTTTTGGCAATACTGAAAAACATCCTCAATTAATAGGCTTCTTTTGCAAAACAGATCACAGTGGGGATAACTACATGTCTTGCACAGCAAGAGTTCAGAGAAAAGGAGGAAAATGGTTTATAAACTTGTTCAGTGGGAAGTAGATGAGAGCTTTACTTTCCAAAGCAGTATTTGTTTAATAAAAGCAATGCAAAGACACTTTAGCACTGATACAATATTTCTAGAGCCACATCACCAGCTGAGTTCAAATCTCTTGGTCCCTCTGTTATGGGAGTACTGAGGAATAAACTACAATTTGTGAATTGTTGCTAAATGCAGATCAGAACCCCTTTTGTTACAAAAAAACCAAAACTGCTTCTCTTCTCTGTCCTGGTCTGTTTGGTGTAGAAGACACCCAAGCACTAATGATGTTTTCACTGGTAACTGCATATAATTCTGCAAAAAACTCACCAATCACTTTAATACAGCTTCTGTTTCAAAGCTTCTTGTTACTCCTCCACACCTCAGCTTTCCAGATTACAAAAATGTTCAGAATAAACTTTTTAAAAGACACAAACATATCAATCTTATGCCAAGACTTGGGGGCAGCAGCTGAGGTGGCTTGCTTGCAGGAAATGGATGCAAAAGTATTCATATTTTGTGTAGCTCATTTATTCATGGAAATAGTAGGCCTTTTTAAAGCAATATGGAAATTGGTAAAGGTTTGGGTGTTGGAGTCTGACTTCAAAGCTGAGATCTGGGAATAAAAAAAACTCTAATGGAAACTGGGAAAAGGGAAAAGAAAAACAGCAAAAACAGTGCTGTAGGTTTTGGGAAGCAAGAACAACATTCAACTTCTGAATACCAAACCATCCACGAAAGAAATCTGCACCTCCCCTTTCCCACTTTCCAGCATAATTTTTCTCTCCATTTAAAGGAGCAGACCTTGCTGTGTGTTAGCACTGTAAAAGCTGCCTGTGGGGCATGGAGAAGGTTTTGTTGTCGTCATTTTTCCAACTCAAGCTGACTAGAGGGAGAAGCATTTTTAGATGAAGTCAGAGGAAGAAAAGATCATCTCCTTGGATGATGCTGTTGTCAGCTAACCCAGGAAATTTCAATTAAATTTGCAGAGCAATTAAAGGCAAACAGGAGGATAAAAGATAAAATACGTGTTAAGACAACAGTCCATCCCACATGGAACCCATGTGAGCCTTGTCTGAGAGCAGAATAGAACAGAATTCTCTCCAAGACAGACAAATAAATGTAACAAAAGGATTCAATCAATTTCAGAATGAGCTTTTCCCTTCTTACTCAACAAGGCTTACATTGATGGCTTTGTGTGTATTTTTATTAGTTTACAGGCTGTAAACTTATCAGTGTGGAATGTCCTGAAGGAGGGTGTCTGTAAACTTTTCTTTCTTTCTTTCTTTCTTTCTTTCTTTCTTTCTTTCTTTCTTTCTTTCTTTCTTTCTTTCTTTCTTTCTTTCTTTCTTTCTTTCTTTCTTTCTTTCTTTCTTTCTTTCTTTCTTTCTTTCTTTCTTTCTTTCTTTCTTTCTTTCTTTCTTTCTTTCTTTCTTTCTTTCTTTCTTTCTTTCTTTCTTTCTTTCTTTCTTTCTTTCTTTCTTTCTTTCCCTCTTTTTAAATGAAAGCAAATTAGACTTGATTTTAGTCCTTCCTTTCATAAGATTCAAGTCTGCTGGTTTTGTGTTGTAGCTTCTGGCTACACTATGATCAAGTGTCACAAAAATATCGTAAAGTCCAAAAGTTGTTAATTTAAACAACTTCTTTTTTCCTGCCCAGCCCCATAACCATCATTTTTTCCATGTCAGTTTTGCATAGATTTGCAGGCACAGCATTTGTATTAAGGGGCCTGCCAGGAATGAAGGAAGGAAAGAGGGAACCAAGGAGCCCATTCCATTCTTTATATTAATAGAGAACATTCCTTACTGGGCACTGGGAGAAATCCAAGTGCTGTAATAGAGATTCACAGTCACAGAATCCATTACACACTGCTTTGAGCCCTTGTCACATTCCATAGACATACCTGAGGTCCATTTGGAAGTGAAATGCTAACATGAAAGGAGCATTCTCACCATTTTTTTGCTCTGTCCCATCCACCTCAGGACTGCTCAGGTTCTGCTGAGCAAACAGCTCAAGCCAGGCTGATGCACCAGCACCATCCATCACCTTCTAAAGCTGACATCCTGAATCCATTGTTTCTCCCCCTTCCCGTGAACACTGGCAATGACCAAACAAGAACGAGACATTACAGCCCACAGAACTGCCTGAAATATTTGTCAAGCTGGAGGTATAGAGAAGCAATTCTTAAAATTTCACTCAGTTTCATAAAAATACAAGGGAACCTTCAACACAGTGACTGTTACAGGATACAATGTGCACTGCAGAAAACTCAGCTGCATGGCTTGGATTTAAAAAATAACCCTCTGAGTTTGTGGATAATTGTCATTCTGCACATAATCCATGCCTTCAGTTTTAACAGATCAGCAGCAAGTGAGTTAAGAGTCTATTCAACTCAACAACCCATGACAACTGGCATACATCAGAGCTTTTTAGAAGCACAGATGTACACATCTTCCTCTCCTAGACAAACACAGAAACCTCACACTAAATGTCAAATAACTCTAGTCAAGTTATTCACAGAAATATCACCAGTTATATTCAGCTACCTTTAAAGCAATCTGTGCTTCCAAGTAAAATCAGAAGACATTTTGAGAAATCAAGGCTGATTTTGAATAGTGACACAAATATACCTGGTTATACCATGTTCTCACACTTATTTTTCTCTACATTTTGTGGTGGTAATTGCTTGTCTAAGATTATTGATTCAGAAAGGCTTTCTCTGACCCTCACCACAGAGTTTTTGCTGGCATAATTATTTTGTTAAATGGCCTGATTTATTCCCTTTTAGGTTTGGAAATGGCTCCAATTTCAATATCTCATTATTACGTGTGGTGATAACAGGAAAAAGAAGACCTGAAAATGTCTACCTTTGGTTTCACCTGGATTTTCAAGGATGTGACAAACACTAAACACAAGCAGATATTCAATTCATATGTACAGTGGAAACGTTAATTGAGCTTAGTACATGGACTTTCATGAAGTACTGCCAGCACATCCTGTGATATCCTGATTCACTATATAAAGTATCACCCTGGAATTATACTGAAATACAACATTTCTAGAAAGCTGCCTGCAAGATGAAGGCAAATACTTTATTTGATAAGCATGCCTGCTTTCCTTCATACAATAATTCACAGATATCCTGTCAGATCAGCCATTCTGTGTGGCTGCCTCTGCTCTCTTTGCCTTGATATCTGAGCATCTCCCAACATTACAGGAATTATATTCAGAGTCCAAATGTAGATTATGTGAAACTATGGACATCAGGCAGATCCATAACAATTATTAATGACAAAAGTTGTGGTAAAGATGCAAATTGAACTTTTCATCCTCAGGGAAAGATTTCCTTACTAATAATTTATTAGTAACATACCTCCAGAGGAAATAGTTTAAATTGAAGAAAAAGATGTATATCATCGTAATGGATCACACCTTTACTGTGATAAATAAAGATCCCTTTCTCAAGACTTGTTCTAAAAAAAAGTTTAAACCAAACTGAAGAGGATATTTAGGCATGAACTCCCAAAATTTTAATTTATTTTTCATCAGGTCTTGCCTGATGTCAGATAGCACAGTATTTCAATTATGTCTCTTGCTTTATTGGATGTGTTTCTTCAAGGTGAAGTCTGGATACTTTGCAAGACCATGATATGTGCATCATAAATACTCAGGTCACCACGGCTGCATCTGCATAGACAGGAAAAGCCACCTTGGTGACTGCTACACAAAAATTATTTTTAGCAACTGCTGGTGAGCAGGTTCTGAGTTTCTGTAAGAAAATGAGGAAGACGTGTGAGCAAGTATTTGCATGATAAACACGCTCTCCAGAATCAGACTGATGGAAAGCTCTGAGATGGCCCCTGCTCTGGGAAAAGAGTTCCCTGCCCTCTGTCACAAACACACCAAGATCTGCCTCTGGGCATCTGCTCCGAGCTTCTTTTCAATTAAAACTAAAAGCCCAGAGTTTTCAGGCCAAATACAGAAAATTTCTCTGACATTTTTACAATGTTGCAAACTTAAATTCTTTTTTGATGCCTCATTTGATGAAAACAAAGCAATCCCTCTAGTCATGGAGATTTAAAAACCTCTTTAAAAGTGCGGGTTTATACAAAATTAAATTAACCTACTGCTATTGCTGACATGTTTTCAGCTGATTACAACATGGCTAATGTCCCTACTGACAGACTGGGAGGTTCTTTCCCATTGGGATGTTTCCTTCCACAGCCACATTCTGGGGCATCACTGGTTCTGACTGCAGAGGAAGAGAACCACCCACTGAACCAGCTCCTGTGGCATCCTGCATTTTCCTTAGAGAATCTCCTCAGCCTAAGTTCTGGACATCTGATGTAAATATAACCCGAAACTAAATGCTGAAAAAAAAAAAAAAAGTATATACACATAACATAGACATATACACTAAACATATGGAAAATGCATTGCTGCCACATGCAACTGGAGGTTATTACAGCTCTCTTTAGAAAAAAACCCACATGATTTATAAAACATACGTGCTGCTTTCATGCTATTCCCTTTCCTTACCTCTAACAGAAAACCCCAGAGAAAGCAATTTATGCTTACAAAAGACAGCAGCATCTCTTGTAAAAGATAAATGCCAAATTATATAGTGAATAGGAAAACATAGCACTGGTTGTTAGCCCACTGGAAATGTTTGGTTTTTTTTCTCTAGGTTTTCTTTTTTCTTCCTTTTTTATTTTCCCTTTCTTTTAAAAAATATTCTTATCTATTCTCAAACCAGGAAAACCCTGGAACTGACTATGAATAAAACCCTTGTGCATAGATAGGAAGAAGAGATTTCAATTTGATGAAAATATAAGTACATCTTTTACAGCCCATGCCTAATTGAAGGCCCCAGGAAGATATCTGGCAATGTCTCCTATTGACAGTTTAAAAGAATAAAATGAATATCAGGTATCTTGTTTAAATATCTAATAGCAGTTTTGTTTTGACTATTCAATATTGAAGGAAGCAACTTGTTTGTTTAAACTGCCACCCGACTAACAGGGCAAACAAGTTTTCAGTGGAAGTCACACCGGAAATTCAAAAAGAAATAATTACAAGAAAATATAATAGCTTTGGAAAGCCAAGTACTATGTCAGTTCTAAAAATCTTTTTTTCTTCTTAGCAAATGAGGAGCTTTGTAAGGTGACATTGATATTAGAAGAAATAGGGCTTCTCATAATAAAGCTACATAACAATATTGGCTCCATCCCTAAATATTTGTATAGAATTAAATAACATTCTCCTTCATTATTATACTCCTCAGGAGTCATTCATGATATACATAACAAATCAATAAATCAGTAGGAATGCCTGGCAGTGATAATAGGCTTTTAAAAAGAACAAATACAAGGATTAAAATCCTAATTATAGGGGAAATAATGAAGGTGTATGATGGAACACTAGATTATATATTGCTAACGGTGTCCCATTTAGTTACTAGCTTGCATTTTCATTCTCAGAAAGGAAATTTACCTTTAAAGCATCATATTTATCTGACAATACTGAATGCATTATAATCCCAGCTAGTGCATTTAATGGTTTATACTCTGTTGACATTAAACTTGTTGGACAGATTTACCTCTTCCTGCTGTAGCCATCTCACACGTTTGAGACACAAAGCAGCCAAACTCGGCTTTTCTTGCCAGCCAAGTGTCCCCCAGATTCAGAAAGGGTCAAGTTTCCTTGCCCAAGCCCTTATTCCAACTGCTTTTGGCTACACAGAGTCCCAAACGCAGTTAGACAAGGAATTTGCTGCCTTTATGGTGAGGCACTGTGAAATATTTGTACATTTGCATTGTAATGCCACTATTAAATATTTCGGTTTAGGCTCTCATTTCTACAGGCTTTTGACTAAACCTTGTATTTTAAGTGAAATCTTATTAAACCTTAAGCTCACTAGTTGGTAAAGTATTCATACAGCTTAAATAATGACATAGGGAGAAAGAAATTTGGAGGCAGAGATCAAGGAGAGGAAAAAAAATGCTGCTACAGTGGAAAAGTGATGGCAACTGAATGAGGCAAGTGAATGAGGCATGGAAAGTGTTTTAGACAAAGCAGCAGTATGAACAAAATTCTGTTAGACTCTGGACAGAGACAGCAGGAATGAATGAGAAACAGTAGGTAGGTGCTAAATGGAGCTGGTTACAAATTCCCATCCTGCCAAAATGCATTTGCTGTACACAGTATTTTTCATTGATGTATGTTCTATTTTTGTTTTCCCAGTCACTTATTTCAGGATATTATTAAATGAAAAGACAAACAGTAGATGACTCTGAATTTGACCTTGAGAAGAAAGCAAACCCATGGAAGTTACTAAAGCAGGGTTTTTTGATTTTGCTTTTCTTTTAAAAAGCCTCAGTTTTTTTAATGACTGAAAAAGCACATGATACCATATGAAATGTGGTTATTTAGCTCAAGATGATCTCACCAGTAGGGTTTTCAGCCATTTATGTGAATTGAGGCCTCCAAATTTTCCCTTATACAAACCTGCAGCATTTATTCCTCCTCTGTCCAGGTCCAGTGAGAATGAAAAATGGTTTTATTTGGCCTTCACTTCTCACCACTTCAATTAGTAAATATATCATCAAAATAAGACAGTGTATACAGTCACAGCTCTTCTCCACATCTAGACAAAAGTTCATTAGGTTTTTTTGTTTGGTGTGGGGTTTTTTAAAGAAAAGCATAGGTTCCTAACCCTGTTGCCTGTCTGTAGAACCGACATCAGTGATGCCCTGATGCACTAAATTCTCCAAGCCTGATTAATTCAATCTGCCACAGCTTTGATGAAAAGAGTTCCTGATGTTTCCCCATATTGCCCATGGGAGAGGAAGGAAAAAATGGTTCATTTTCTTTGGATAAAAGCTGACACCTACGGTGCAGATATTTTGATTTCAAAGTAGACCCCAAACTGTACCATCCCATAGCTGGGCCCAGACCCAAATCCATCCAGCTGGAGTCCAGAACTGCATGTCCAGGTGTTGGCTGATGCCTTGCAGCAGGGCTATGTGCAAGCTCTCAGCACTGCTCACATTAAACCTGCTCTGGCTTGTACTTTACACTGCCTGACTATAAACTACACCTTTACTGCCAAACCAACTCTGATGGTGTGGTTTTTTCTAACAGAAACTGTAACTCAGGAGGATTTGAGCTGTCCCCTGTAGATTCCACAGGACTATGTTTGAATGTCTGTGGCTCACTGTGGGAATTCTCTCAGCAGATAACTCCCCATTGCCACAGCAACTTCTCAGAATCCCTTACACCTCTCTGGAAGGCAGAACTTGGGCCACACAAGAGACTTTCCACTCCTGGCATTATTTTCCTTCACTACCTCTTCCTGTCAAAGCTTGTATAAAACAAAAATTACCTGAAAATATTTAGGAAGTGTGGTTTTGCATCTCAATTCCTATGATTAGTGTCTAGGATCTGTCTCTTATTTACATCAACTCCTACTGTCCAAAGTTGGTAATCCCAATAGAGATAAACATATACATATACATATATATATATATATATATATATATATATAATGTGCCTACCGATCCACAGGTATCCTGGCAAACAAACTGATCTCCTCCCACCTTTCCCCCATCTGTAAGTCTCTGCCTCAAGAGTGGTTAAGCCAAGGATGACAGTGAGTGATTTTTGGCTCTTGACGTGAGTGGGTGGAAGCAGAGGGGCCTACAGGTTACATGAACGTTCCTCTAGCTCCCTTAATGTATCCCAAGACATACACAGGTGTCTCCTGCTTTGGGGGATAACCAGACACCTGAGCCAGCAACTTGCACTGTGAGAATCCCAGCTTGCCTCTCCTTTATTTTGTAGAGGGACCAGAGCAGCTCTGCACACTGCTTGCCTCAGGAAATTATTCATTGTATTGTGCTTGTTTAAAATCAAGAGATATCTAAGAAACTGTTTGCCAAATGCAGTTATTATTTCTCCATTTAACAATATTTTTATGGGTGTTTTTATAATTTGCTCAGATATATTTCAGTCATCACATTTTATTGAAATGTACTTGCTCAGCACGTCATATTCTTGGGGAATCACAATATGGACAAAATGTGTGATTTAGTTGGTGCTGCCTGCTCTCTCCTACTGTTACAGCTGGAGAAGATGTTATTCCTGAAGGCTGCTGGGTTCCAGGCATAGACATAGGAAGTAGCTAACTTTCTTTTTATAACTGCATGAATAGTTACAGACCATTCGACAACATTTAAAACTCCAGTTACAGTCATTGCTCCTTTTGTTCTACAGTTTAAAGGATAGCTCATATTCCTTTTCATTTAAAAGACAAAATATTTCCTTTTTAGTTTGTTTTGGGTCATAGTAGTGAACCCAGCATGCCCCTCAGACTGGTTATGTATCCCCAAACAATCCTGCTATTGAAGCCGATCATATTTTGATGGAAAGCATTCTTTGACTGCAAATTCCCTGTGGTAGTATTTTAGAGCAACCAGTCTAAATCTCCTTAGCTTTTTTTCTCCAGAAAAAAAAATAAATTATCAGTGAAAAATTATTGAACCTCAGTTATTCCAATGAGTTCACTCCTTATCAGTGTTATTAATTCAACAGTCAATGTAATTCATTCAATAACCTGAAGCAGGTGCTAAAAGACTTGACAGATTACATTCAAATAGCAAATGGCATATTTAAATTCAGTTTCTTGTTACAAAACAGGACTTTTTTGAATAACAGGATCTTGAAATAACATTAATATTTCCAGAGAATTAAATTATTCTAAATTATAATGGACTCTAACCTTATTATGGTTATAGGCTCAATAAGCTGTTTATTTGATCAAGTAATCCTTTAGGTAGAACCATTAAAACTTTTAAGTTTGTTTTTAATAGCTTCTGCTGTGGTAACATTTATGTTCACCCAGCATTTCTGAGGTTTCTATTTATTCTATTTAGCTTTGACCATATTACCCTGCTTCTTGTTACAGTACATCAGAGCACATTTGTGTCTCTGTTTAATAAAGACACCTGTTGCATTTGCTGACTTGAAAAAACATGAAAATGATGACTAGGTGGGTGTGGATCCCATTTTATCATTATCTGTAGAACATATCTTCAATAGCTGCAAATTAATAAACTATTTTCAACTGAGGATGGCGGTCTTCATTCTGAACAACTGGCATATCTTTTCTTTTTAAGAAAAGCAATCCCTAGTCACATGCTACCCCCTTAGATCTTTTAATAAGATAACCATTATTTACACTGGAATATTTCTAATATTCCATTTATGTAACCATATTCCATTCCATATAGAATTACATCACTTCAGAGCTAATCTTTATCAACAATATCTGGATCTTTCTGCCTGTAAAAAAGGAGACAATCTACAGTTGCCCCAAAAAGAACGAAGTCAAAAGAAGTTCTTATTGCTGAGGCTGACTCATAATTTTAGTGTTAAAAACTGACTCTGTAAACTTTGTAAGGACTTTTGCAAAGAGGGGCTCAGTGCTAAAGTCAATCCTGAAAGAATATCCAGACTTAGCTGGGAGTCTTTCTGCATGAATTGGGATGGCGAATACTTTAGTAAATGTGAGGTTTTATGTAAAGTTTTTGAGTTGGGAGATAGGAACAAGAACTGCAGAGGAATCACTGATGCTATTCTGTACAGGATGATCAATGTACAAAAGTCTAGTGTACAACTTAGAGCACATAAATGAGAACTTTATTATTGCCTGCTCCTTTCCCTCATCTATTTTAGGTAAACACTGGTTGTTAGCCCAGAAATAAAAAGGCACCCAGCACTTGTGTGCCAGATGTGCCTTGGTATGGCAGGGCAATCTACCTGCAGAGCATGCTCCATACCTTCTGCTTTACAGAGCATGGATGGAATAAATTATACAATGCTCTCGGTCTGATCTCACAAAGTCATTAGTGTGAATGAATTTTTTTGCACAACATCAACACTTCAGAGTGGACCCCTGAGTCTCCTAACACGGCATGAGTAAAAACTTCACAATGCCTTTAGTTTTTTGCCAGAGTATTGTGATACAAAGGGAAATGTCTGTATCTAAAACACAGCTGGACCCCAAAGGCCTCTCAAACACTACTGGCTTGTAAGATTCCTAGGTAATCAATTAGACAATCCTGTGTTTTTCTTGGAAGCTGTTTGGCCAGGAAGAATCAGGTGAGAGGAATTGTTTCACCTTTCCTGATGAAGGTCATTGACTATTGTCTGACAAGTCAGCAGTAATTAGACAAAAGTGCATTGCAAGCCTTAATAAATAAAGCTGTTGCTCTGCTCTGCACAACTGTGTCTGGCACCCACAAGAAAACTGAGCTGAAATTAAGTCTCCATTCATTACAAAAATAGTCTCACAGTAATTCGGAGCTATGGACTGTCTGTTGTTTGTCAATGGCATTGAATGGCTTCTATCTACTATAACAAATCACTCAACAGTAAAATAAATGGTACTTGATTGTATGCCAATGGTATATTTAACAGTACTCTATTGTATTGAATGCTGCTGGAAATGTAACAGGTCTTGATAGGGGGAAAATACACGCTATTTTTAAAAATAAAATATTGATGTAATTGGCTTTCCCACCCACGGTGCTTCACAAGCCTAGAAGCAAGATTAGTTTAATAGTTCGTTAGAAAAGTTAGGGAGATTGGAGAAAAAGAATCTTGTTGACTCCAAGGCATTTTAAAAGTATGTAATTAAAAAGAACAACTATCACAGACCTCTTTACAATGAATTCTCAGATTTTCCTCTGCCTCCCCAACAGTTATAAAAAAATCAAGTAGCATCCTACAGTGCTAAAAGAAAGAATGGAATAGTAATGTTCCTCCTAATGAGCACTCTCCAGCAAAGAGGAGCAATCACAGAACTAAAGCTGCAATCATTCCTTACTGGCAGCCAGTTTTACTGCCTGACTGGCAGCAGGCAGGACCAAACAATGGAGGATGGTTTGCACTTACTGCAAACTTATTCTCAGAGGGTAGAATTTTCCCTGCTGTCTTCTCTGCTTGCTGTTCTGCATTTAGGTCTCATTAGGTCACAAGAATACTTTCTCCTCCTTCACTTTTCTTTCCTTTAATCCCAGCATTCTGACTTTTTGTGAGCAGACAGGTTGACAGATATTGCAAGGTCCCATCTGGTTCAGTCTGGACCAGCAAAGGGAAACTAAAACTGTTTTTATTTTCATGTCTGTTGGAAGAGTAAGACCATCACTGTTTTCATTCTTACAGCAGATGAACAGCACACCTCTAAGATCATGATAAAAACTTTCGTTTGGGGACTCCCACTCATAATTTCTATGGCAAACAAGAAATTTAGGAGTATTTTCTTTGCAACTTTCCTTGCTGGCCCATGAGGACACATGTATTCTTCTGTCCAAGGGATACCTGGATGATGATCCAAGAAAAAGAAAGTAATTGACATGGACTACCATGCTACATTTAGAGAAATAAAGGACAGCAAATCTTCCTTCTTTGAAATTTAGTAATCAATGTTTGCTATCATACATCATAAAAACCTCAAGCAGGAGAAAGTGTTTTTCTCCCAGCAGGAAAAATAATAAAAGAAAGCAGGACCAGCAACAATGGAAAGATCACCTATTGAAAGAGTTTTTTAAATTGGCAGCCAGCTGGTAAGTACTGATCTTTCACCTGGCCTACCTGGAGAATAGGGTAGCATTTAAAAGGTTCCTCTCTTCCCATAGTTTGCATTAATGAAATTTTCAGGACTTCAGTATTTAGGTAATTTTGAGCTAGGAAAACATAATTAAATGAACAAACAAATGAAAAATAAGCAAACACATATGTTTTCCTTTATGTTTCCTTTTCGGGTGTGAAATAACTTAAATATTTCCAGTATACTATTTGTAGGATCAGGAGAGAAGAGGGAAGAAAAGGAAACAAATTCTTACAGCCCACTAGGATCACTGTCCTGGTTATACATATGAACACTTTAAATCACACTCTACCTTCAAATCCCCATCTGACATATCAAGTAACTGCTCATGTATACATTTTACTCATACCACTAAAAGGCAGTGAAAACACAACACTGTGCAAAATACGTGGGAACACATGCACACACAAAAGATTCTCTGCCCCTTTCTCTTTTCCATGTACCTTAGCATAATGTAAAACCAGTCCAATTATTACAAGTAATCAGCAACCATCCTCTTTTCTCTCCTATCTCTACAATGTGACTGTTTTCAATCGTTATTATGAAGTGGTTTAAGAAACTTCCAAGAGCAGGTTTAGCTCAGAATTGTTTAAGCCCAGGAGAAGTGGCACATTCCATGATACCAAAAATGGTAGTGAGACCAAAATATTTAGTAAGGGATTGATAAAATGTGCAAAATGTATCATATCATAGGCCAAATCTGATTCATTGATTTTACTGACAAAGCAAAATATACTCAAATATATACAAATATATTCATACTCTCCTTTTGATCTATGTGAATGGATCCAAGAGATTGAAGACTACATAAGCACATGTTTGTGGAATTAATCCTAATTCTTTGTATACATACCTGGGGAAGGATGCAATTTTCACTAAGGATTCATCTTCATTTTACTATTTTGTCTGACTAAAAATAATGCAAGTTAAAATATATTTTTGTTTAGACTCAGGTACATGGCATAGTAATTAATATACTTTCTCAGCAGATTGCTTTTTGCACTGCAAGGATTATTTCTATCAAAATTATTTTTAGATTCAGTGTGAGTCATGTGGATGCCAACAACATAATTAGAATAGAATTGATACAATAACAACCCACATAGTGTCTGATTATATTTCAATAGCCTTTTTTTTCCTCTTAAACAAGCTTCTATTAGTAACATGAAACTGGAACATGCCGAGGGAAACAGGCACAGTGCTCTGCAGATGAGCTGGGGATTCTCAAAGAAATGCTCAAGTTTATAAACTGCAGAATGGAGAATCAATTTTGCAGCATGGAGAATACTTAATTACAGGAACATTTATGCCAAGAAAATGACATTCTGAAAACTCCATGAAAAACTGACACTGGCATCCCACTGAGAGGCCTTTTTTGCTTTCCATAAATAGACTGCTGGGCCCAGCTATTTGTTGCCTGTGATACTATGAAAGGAGGAGCAGAATGAAGGTTTGTCAGGGTATTTTGTAGGCTGCATTCATTGAGAAAGTAGAAAACATGTACAATACTTAAAACTGCTCAAAGTCAGCAAAAGAAGGCCTGGAGCATTTGTGAAGCACACAGATCTGTGAGCTGGAGGAACAGGTGAAAAGAAGGTGAGCAGATGTGGCACAAAGTAACAAAAATATTCAAGCTATTTTATTAACCTCCTTATCAAAACTGGGGATCATGGAGGGCAATTACAAAGGGAGGGGTTTTTTGAGGTGATGACAGGAATGAACAGCTGTAAAGCAAGTCCTTTACAGGATAGATGAGAATGGATGCAAATTCATTTTTCAAGCTCAATCCCTGATAGCCCAAATAGCCCCTCCAACAGCCTGGCAATGAAAGGGTGCATGGCTACTGGAGAGAATCAACTCCTTGCCCAAACCCAGCTAAGGAGGCACAGTCTCTCTTCTATTCCTTCTCTATAACGAAATTTGGGAAGCCTGGAGCCATCAGGCTGCCAGAGGTGGCATGACAAGGATGCCAGAAGATTTAAGCTAAATTACTATAGTTCCTATCTCAGCCTCTGACAGCATTGGTGTATATATAAGTATTGAGGGGGGAGGAAGATGAAGATGATAGAGGATGGAATTAAAAAAACAATCCAAGTAACTCCCAAGGGAAGAAGAATTAAAAGGGGAACCACAGAGTGGAACCACATCCATCCAGGATCAAGCACTAAAAGTAATAATAAGAGTTACTAAAGTAATAATAATAATAAAAGTTAATAAAGTAATAATAAAAGTTACTAAAAGTAAATAATAAGAGAATTTTCCTATACTTTCAAATAATTTAATGTTTATTTCTGTCAAGTTTTTGTAATAAACTTCTGTAAAACCCTTCATAACCCTTCATATGCTGAAACTCAGAACAAAAATAGATCCTTTGAGAAATTTCATCTGTGACACCTACACCCACATACAAGTTAGTCAAATACTCATGGAAGTAAGTAAATATAAACATTATATCAAAAACACCTAACAACAGGTTAAAAATAAATTGCAGTATGCAAGTGCAGACTTTACAATCAAAGATTATTAGCCTAACTCAGTTGAAAGATAAAAAGCAAATTTTCTGTATGATTGTACTATGCTAAAATATAAATAAAGGGAAAATATGATCAGCCTCACGGGTTTAAGAAAACAGTTAATAAAAACCTAGTTAATTTTTTTTATGATGAAAACAAACCTATCTTTCTTAATGGTAAAGACACAGTACTCATTGTGATCAATTTTTATATAGCTTCTTTAAAGGAAAACTTATTGATGAAGATAAAATTTCATGCTTCTTAGCAGGCTGAAATTGCCTGATGATGGAAGCTACAGAATTCATGGCTTCAATTAATAAGCAATAAGTTAAGAGCAAAACTCTGCAAAAATTATTTCTAATCAGATTTTTTGCTTTGCTTGTTGGATAATTTTCAGATCACATTTCAAAGGAGGAATTGTAATAAAAAACTGATTAAATTGAAATATTATACAAGCATTTAAGCCTGCAGAGTTCTAGCTCCTCTTAAATAATACTGACACGACAAATGCTGATGCCAGTGTGTGCTAATGTCAGCTTTAAAACAGAAACTTTGTTTGCTTCTCAGCCCTGCCATTGGAACAGCACAGCTGTCACTCCCCGGCACATTAAATGCCCTGCCAGAAGAAAGAGCAAATCCTGCTCTGGGTACAGAGTCTGGAAAGGCTTTCAGGGCAGCACAGCAACACCAGGGTCACCTCTGAGGGTGCCTCGCTGCCAAAAGGAAATAATGCAAGAGCATTTTTATTTATACAGCACAACCAAACTGGAAAAGTTAAAAATATTAAAAGAACTCTTATTTGTTAAGAAATTCATCTGAGAAAGATGAATCCAGAAGTTTCTTTGACAGTAATTAATCCCTTTTCAGCTTTGCGTGCAGAAAGAATTAACTGGAATTTCATTACAATCCCTGTTATTTAATCAATTACGCTGGTAGGGAGGTTAAATTTACTATCAAGTGAGAATTAAGAGGAAATTAAAAGGGTGTAGGAGGAACCACAATAATGAGATATTACAGTGCTCTTTATGCAAGCCTGAATTTGAAGAAACCATTCATGAAAACATTTTGGATTGCTACTAATTAATCAGATTGATACATATAGTCTCAAAACCACATCTGACAGCTAATGGTACTTCTCAAACAGCCTGATCCAAAGCCTATTGAAGTCAAGAGAAAGATTGTCCTTGACTTTGATTATGCCACACGAATGTAATTCCCATATGTACAGAGTGCCCAGTAAATGATCTGCATTATAACAATCATATTGTTATAGCAATATTACTGCATGTTTCTAATGACTGGTCTATTATTTATAAGATGCCAAGCATTTGTTGAATAGTCTATACATTCAAGAGACTCATTTTTAGGGCACAATACAAAGTTAGTGAGAGCCTTTACACAGATTTTAATAACAGATTCCACAGGACTAATTTCAGCGCAGAGTGCCAAGCATGAATGAGAATGACAGAAGGCTTTCCTCTGAGGCAAAATTTATTTTTCTCATGTTTTTAAGAATGGTATTTAATTTTGTAGAAATATTAATTTCTTCCCCAAAGTAAACCCCTCCAGTTGTTTCTCCTAATTTTTCTAAACACAGCCCCATGAAATCAATACAGGCAGGTTCTGTCCAACTGAGAGAAAACAACGTGCTGGTAAAGGTGCAGGGTTCGAAGAGATTCTTTGATTTGTCTTCTTTGTTCCTTTCCTTCACCCACCCTCCTTTTTCTTAATTTTGACCATGGAAACTTTTTCTTTCCTTATCTATAAATAATGATGTTTGCCAGCAAAAAGTCATTTTCCTACATTAACCTATTGAGAAACTCTATATTAAAATTTCTTTGTGTAAGGGCAAATTAGAGAGCATTTATGGAATCATGAATACAATTTGGATCAGCAGCAAAACCAAATCAACATAGAGGATCCCTATTTAATTCTATATTGAATATTCATGGAAATTATCTGTATGTTTTTTGGTGGTATGATAATTGGTAATAATGATGAATTTGGTAATAATAAATTATTACAGGTCTTGACAGATACTTGTGATCAATAAGATTTGGAAGTTACAGAGGATCTCACACTGACAGGATTTCAGGAAGAAACTGTGCTCGTCTCTACCTATAAGTAGAGAGTACAGTTACTGACATTTCTATAAGATGAATATTGGATAAAGCACTTAAAATTCTAGAGAGCAATTAAAAAGCTGTAAAAATTGACCATTCTTATAGCACAACAGAATTTTCAGGAGTTCACTGCATTCCAGAATCTCCTGTTTTCTAACACCATACACAACATCCTATCCACCTCCAAAAACAATAAGGTAACTACAATGTGTTTATATAACACTAAAACTGTTAATGTTATCATCTGAAAATGAACAAAATGAGAGGGACATTAAAAAGATAGTTAAACCTCAGAACAGAGTCAGTTGACAGACATACACTTGGAACACTGAATCAACAAAACTGAATCAACAACAAAATTATGGCTTAATATTTCATTCTTCTTCCATTTCAATTTATTGCAGGCCCAGGTAGTTTTGCATATCTATAGACAAAATAGTGTCAGTCAGGCAGAAAGGTTGTCACAAGGATGGGGGAAGAACTTTTTTCAGTTTTTAATAATCAACAACCTCCCCAATGACCCAACACAATGGATTTCTTAATTTACATATGCAGCCTATAACTGTGGGACTGTCTCCTTTCTTTGTATGTTCGTGCTGTTAGCAGTGGTTAACTGAAATTAAACTGTCATGGGCTTAACAGAAAATGTCATCTGACATGAAAAGAAGTGTGCTGTTTCACTGGGGTGTGAAGCTGGAAACACAGTAGTGGTTGCCTGGTATTATTTTACTAAGACAAAAAGAAAAAATAGCAAACCTTTACCAATTTCTTTTTTTTTTTTTTTTTCTAGGCTGACATAATTTTGCTAATCCCTTGGGCATTTTTCTGCTGAGAAGGTTTCTTCAAACTTATCTCTAGAAAAAAATTTGAAATGAAGCCATAATTCAGTAACTTTCTCTCTGTTTCCATTTTGTTGCCAAATGGTTCATGACTTTCCCAAATATCTCTGTTGTAAGCAATTTTTAATACAGCTTAACTAGTCAAACACTGCCAACTCCCAGCCACACACTGTGAAACAGTAGCAATTAAGCTGCCTCCTGAAGGCTATTCCTACCTGGAAGCTCAAGATGGAGCTGATTTGACATTCATGCTGACATCCCCTAATTGAAGTGGTTTTGCTGGAGAAGCTCAGACATAATAAAAAAAAATAATTTAAAAAACCCTCTTGTCTCTATTTCTCAACTATTTGTCAAAAAGAAGAATAGCAATTTTCTCATAAAATAAAGTTTGTCCTGGGTAAAGGAAAATGGGCCTGTCTGAGCAGCAGTATCTGAACAAAGCTCTACATTCAAATAGCACTTCAAAATTTGACAAGAAACATGAATATGGCTCTGTATATGCTGCATCACCCACTATCATCTCCCACAGTTTTGTATGTTCCATGAAATATTTTGGAACATTATATACTAAATACTATAAGTGGAGTGAAAGCTCCTTCTGCATGTGTAAGACTGAGTTTCTTGAAACATTAACATTTAAAGAAAAACAAGCAATATTTCTGCCAGTCTTGAGGAAACATTATATGTTACAGGAAAATTAAATGAAAGCACAAGAATTTTTTTCTGTACATGACTGACCTCAAAATACAATAAAATAAATTAAAAAACACACACCTTCATAAGGGAAGTTTATACTGGAGGGGCTGAAGGAATCATTTCCCACATCATTATGAAAGAGTTCTGGCTTTTAGCCTCATTACCAGTGATACGGGCAGCTAAAATGCTTCAAAATGGAATTATGTTTTACCTAGAATTAAAGAGGAGGCTTTGGTTGAACATTGCCATAATGTTAGTTTATTGTGTTCAGTCCTTACCCCTTTACTTCATTTTATTATTTCACTTTGTTTCTTTCATTCTTTTTTTTTTCCACGAGTGTTTCTTTACTGTGTGCTTCTTTTGTTCTCACCACTGCTCCTTTATTCTATATCTTGCAGTGCTCAACACAATTAAGACAGCTAAATCAACAAAACCAACCTACTCAAATTTTCTCGGCACAGTAGCTATCATTTAAGATTTGTGTGTCCTACACAGCTTTGAGCTTTTTTTATTCTGGAAGGTCACTTCAAAGTCATCTCAGAATCACTGAACTGTTTATTGATCTCCTAATCATCCTCTGCAATTCTTCAGCTGCCTCTCTTTGTGCTATTTTGTTATATTAGCTTAGCTATTTAATAAACAAAATAATATTTATAAAAGGAGAAGATTATAGAATCTTTACGTAGTTCAAATGAATAGTTAATTTCCACTGAAATATGAGGATGCAGATAAAAGTAAGACTCTGAAGTTTGATCTACATGGCTGTGCTCTCCTGAACAAAAACCAAGTAAAGCAATAACAGCAGTTGGGTTTGAATAATGTGGCTGCAAAGTATGATTATAGTGTGGAAATCTCAGCCTGTTTTTGCTGACTGTATTATCCAGAACCATTTCAGACTTGGGTTTGTTTGGCGTTTTGGGGCTTTTGTATGTAACCCTTGCTCCCTGTCAAATCTTCCTGATAATGAATTTAGAGACACCAAGGAAGAGAATAATATTTCTTTAGAGAGGCAATTTGGTATTGATCCTTAAAGGTATTTCTGCTGTTATAAAATACATTCAACAAATTAAATGAGACCAGAATTAGATTCACAATACAAATATTTAAAGTTTTTTAACTACAATTTGCCATGTGGTTCAGACAGATCAGCCCTGCATTTTAAGAAGCCAAGCTTCTGTGCTGTGATCCAGACAAAGTCTGGAGAGTAGTTGTTATTTTAAAGATGCTCCCAGTGACCCCACCAGCTAAAGTTAAAATAAATGTCTCTGACCTCATTTGTAGTCTCTAGCACACTGCTAGCTATAGCTTTTGCCAGCTCAGCAATCAATAAATATCTTCCAGATTTTCAATATTCCTCTAAAGGGAAGGAACACACCTTTCTGGTCCACCTGAGCACATTTACTTCATGAGAAAGACAAGATATTGTCCCTTATTTTTGATAACCATTGTTCACTGCTGACTTTAACTTCATTTGCACACTCGTTATTCAATACAAAGCTCGCTGTAGGGCATGACCTAAAATTGCATCCAGACCTTTCTTCCTCAAAGGGCAATCAAAGAATCCAAAAAGACCTAAGCAATCCATGGTGCATTTTCTCTGCACCAGCACAGCAAATTGCACTCCCTGCCTGCTTGGTGTCTATAAAGATTTAGCAAACCTAACCCATATATCTCTACTTGAACTACATCTTTACTGCAATTATCAAATAATTTTATAGGCAGAATAGCAACCCATTGAAATGCTTCTCAGCACCTCCTTCTGTTTTAACATTGAAAAATTATGATTTTCTAAGCAATTTTGCATGATTCCGTGCTGGTTTAATCTTGATAATTTGCCCAAACTTGCTTCAAATGCTACTGATCTCTTTGTGTTCTCAAATGTTTAGCTTGGTTATTTGCAGCATTTTCAATTTCTATGAGTTATAAACTAACAGGCAATCTTACAGAGCAGATTATGGGAAAAGAAAAAAGATGAAGAATACGATGCTGAGACATCCAAAAAAGCTGCAAAGAACTCCTTTGGGAAGAGCAAAGCAATCATTTGAGGTAGGAAAATTAGAAGCCTCCATATTTGCTTGGTAATTATTTGGAAAACCAATGGAAGTGTTTAATTATTAATGGAACCAGTTAAGCATAATTGTCTTACCAATAAATCAAGATAACTCTATTGTGAGAATTAAACATTTGCAGTTGTCTTGTACTGAGTAACTTCTGCCACACTGCAATATTAAAAAGTGACAAACTGGAAGGTGTATAAAGTGCTGTGATTTTTTAATTTTTGTTTTCCCACCTATGAGAAGAACATGGGCTTCAAACAGTGGCTTTGGCTTAGGGAACACTTGCTGGAGCCCCTGCAGAGTATCATTTACATCATGATCAAACAAAACCATTTCGTTTTTCTAATGAGCTCACTGAGCCAAGATGACTACCATGTGCAGATAGCAAAAGCATAAAGGTTTTTTTGGTGTTTTGGGGGTTTTTTTTAGTGTTCATAATAATTACTAATGGTCTTTCCTGTTGCTTTCGTGGTAGTTATGTGCACAGCCATACATTTTATAGTACAGTTGTTCATTATTACTGGTAAAAAACCCTACAGAGTTACAAGAAACAACCACCTGGGCTGCAGGGTAGTATAAAATTTTCTACATTAATGTTTTATTTCTCCTTACTCTAAGTTATTCACTGCTTATCCCCATTCTCCATCCTATTCAATATTTTTATCTTCATAATATTTTGCTCAGTTTATTTATTTGTTTCCATTCTTAATTGCTTTAATAGTCATTAGTCCTTCAAATTACCCAAAATGTGACTGATATTTCCCTTTGAAATGATGTAAGAATTTACAGAAAAATTATTTCTTTGCATTGCTGTTTTTCTTAGTATTAGAGGGAGCTGAATCTGCTTCAGGTTGCAGAAAAAGCCTGTGTGCCCAGGGCCCTCCCCAGTCAAGCTGGCTCAGAGCAGTAAATCCTCCTTCCTCTGCAAGGATCTGATTCCTTTGAGTCTGATTGAGAGCATCGACTCGGATTACTCAAGTGCTTAAACATCAGCTTAAATCATTCATTTATTTCCTTCTGGATCTGAAGGAAGAGATTCTGTAGATCCAGAATCCAGCAGGATCCAGAGAAGGGGTAGAAGAGCTCTGTCCTGGGGCTGCAGTTGCAGAATGAGCCAAAGTACCGGGAAAGACTGACAGAAAGTTTCCTGCAGTCAATGGAAACACGTTCCCTGCAAAGGCCTTTGGATCATAGCGCAAATACTGAAACAATAGCACTCGATGTGAAGGAAACAAAATATCTCAACAGAGCAATAGGAACTGTAAACTTTCCTGAGTTGTACAGCTTCTTGAACGGCTGCCTAATTCTCACTGACGAAAGGCAGTGACACAAGTAAGTGACTCTACAGAAACACATTTAAATCAAAGCAGATGAGTCATCTGACAATCTAACTGTTGCGAAACAAAAAAAGAGAAATGAGAAAATTGTGTCAGTTCATTACTCGATGAGATTTTGTTTCGTGTATTTTATTTTCAATATCTGATTACCTCTGTTATTTATGTTTTTATAGACTGCTTTCATTGGCTCACCTGCTGATTTTTAAAGATAAAAGTCTAAATTACAATTAAGTTGAAACTGGATTTGCTTAAAAACAAACAAGAGAAAGAGTAAGAATTTCCTGTGTAATGGCTGACAGCGAAATTGTTTGAAGTAATGGGGTCCCATTTAAATACCAAGAACTTGGCAGACCTAGGAGAACTGAATTTGCATAGGCTGTAAAATCTTAGGCGTATTTGGGAAGCTTGCTGGAGAGCTTCACAGAATATAAAACTTTTTGGCATCGCTACAAATCTTGATAAATTAATTGGAGAAAGCAGAACACTGTTCACAACTAATTTTCTTTTCCTGGTATGAGGTCTTCTTCTTTCTCCATCCCCCCCTGCTCCACATTTGCGTGCCAGCTCTTCCCTCCGTGCCCCTCTCTGCCTCACAGTGAGCAATTCCCACTGATTCAGGAGATGCCTGCTGGTGAAGGCACAGCTGATCAACGTGGCTTTTTCTGCTGCCAAACTTCAGCCAATGAGCTATTCATGGCTCCAGTCCCTGTTTCTGTTCATTAGGCCACTGGGAATTGCATGAATCATTTTCGTTCCCTGCCGGGAAGCAATGCCAGTGTTTACTATTACTTATGCAAAATAATTTTCCAGAATCACTTTACAAATGCTGAATGCTCGGTTGACTTATAAAAACTGAAATGAATTAATAAGAAATAAATAAACAGTCCCAACTGCCTGGGTTATCAGCTTTAAGCACAAGATGAGTAAAAGGCTTACATATTTCTACTAAGCTGGAATTACAATAACCCCCTTTCTCTAGGGAGAAACAAAGGCTGAAGTACAAAATTGAGATATGTGTTATTTTTCTTTCCTAAAACCAGGGAGTGGACTTGGTCGAATTGAATTTTACGGGGTATGCAAGTGATGCTAAGCTATAGGTTGCCTTTAGCCTTCTCTTTTTTGCCTTCCTTCTGAATGGTTTCTCATTCCTTTTTACTCACAAAGGACACAGCAGGGAAATAATACTCCTAAACTGTACAACTGCATCTACCCTGAGATGGGGAAAGGAAATGCTCATGCAAGCATTAGATTAAACAACAAAAGAACAAAATAAATATTGACATAATTGAGATATATAAATATATATACACATTTAAAGAATAAATGTGTAGATATATGAGTCAGAGCAATAAGTGTTTTTAATAATTTGTGTGTCAGTTAACTTGACTACATTTCATCAGCTATAAAGACATTACTGTTAACCCAATAGAAAGGAAATTCTATTGAAAAACAGAAAGAAGCCTTTGTTGGAAAATCAGCAGAAAATTGTGCATAAAACCTGATGGGAGCCTCAAAATAATCTCATTAAAGTGGAACACACTTATTCAAGACAGACAAAAAGGGTTCGCAGCAGCCTTAAAATCTGTTTTAAGAATGTCATTTTATCTCTTTCTCGAGTAGGGCTCTTTCCAATTCTCTATATTAAACTCTCTGGCATTTTAATGTTCTCAGCGAAGTAAGGATTTGTCCAGAGAAAAATCATTTTAATACTCAAGCTACAAACCAGATCAACCTGATAAGAACCAACCCATAAATCTGCCTTTCTGCAACTCAGGATACACTGGCCCAAACTTTTCCTTGGTGCTCACCGTCTCCTCACAGCAGGATTTCTGCAGACTTGTCAGGAAAGCCACTCTTTGTCAGGCTAAAAAAATGGACAAAGAAAAGAGAGGTTTGTTCTGATTTCCTCACTACACTATTATTCATATCTAACTCTATTATTGATGGAGACCCTTTTTTCTATGAAGATTTTAGTATTTGGGTGTTTTTATTTTTCACTCTCTATGGAAACAAATCAGTTTTGGCTGAAGGACTGAAAGGCCAGTGGAACTTGTTCATATTCAAACACAGGACGGTTTCTGTGTTTATGCAAGAATGTATTTGTCTTTATTGTGAGACCTCACTTCTGTGGATTTGTGCCTGAAATCCCCACACTTCTGTACTTTAGCAGTAACTCCTGTTTACACCTAGGAATCCACCTTTCTTCCAGTCTTCAACAGGATCTCAATGCATCCTCCAAAGCCTCCCCATATCCTCAGCTTCTTTCCTGTTTGTCCCTCTGCCTGCTCTGACAGGAATACCTGACTTGATCTCACATCATAGTGAGATTTCAGCCTTTACTGTCTCTTTGCCTCAATAGAACTATTAATTTAAAATATTATACTCCTGTCAAATTTAGTTGCAACAAGTTAACGAGCACAGGATGGACAAAAATTTACTATGTTGATCTCTTTTATTAGGAAAATAGAGCTAAAATAAAATGCAAATATTTTCATTTAGTCTAAAATATTTGAAACATGTTTTGAACCGTGTTTAATAATTCCTTTAAGCTCCCTGAAACAAAAAAATATCTAGTGATTTTTATAAAATCTGGAAATACAGTAATATGCCTCTCTAAGTAAGGCAGCTAGAGACTTAAGAGCTTCTAATCCTTGATTTTATGCCCTCAATGCAATATTTCCTCTAATCCAATTGCAATTTGCAGACTTTCCGCAAATTTTCCAATTATATAAATGCTGTCTTTCAATAGATACTTGTGGTAATACATTATTTTCTGTTCTGCAATAAATCAGTGACTGCTGCCAGTCTTATCACTGCAAAGTGACCTCTGGTTCACAGAAAGAACACAGAGCCACCTCCACCCTTCCTTGCCACCCGCAGGTGTGATGGCTCTGAAGGCAAGACCCAATTTTTGGTGTCTCAGCAATTGTTTCTAATTGCTTCATCTATCACAGCTTATCCCTCCTTTAGCAATGGAAACAGCTGGAAATACTTCCCTCTTGTCTCTATGGACATCTTGCTTTCTACATCTTGCATTCTACATCTTCAGTCTTTCCCTCCAGGGCCCCCACATTTTGTCTCCCACTGACCAATTCAGGGATTTGCTCAGCAGAGCCACTAACAAGGAAAGTACCTGCTTTACTGGCAACTATCTGAGACAAAAGCATGGAGCCCAAGACTGCTGTGCCATTTAGAGGAACGTGAATGCACTCTACAACACTGCAAATTAAAGTCGGAGAGAAGAAAAAGAGAGAAAATCAATACTAAACTCTTCAGTCAGATTACTGAAGTTTTAAGTAGGACTGGCTTTGAGAGTGTGCCCAATGCACCGTCTTGTTCAGGACAATATTTCCTGCTTTTACACTTCAAGTGACATTTTCTGCATGGTTGCTGACTACAATTGTAATGAGGCAGGAAGAAAAATCCTATAAGCCCTTTGTGAAGTTATGTTTGAAGGATGCCCTTCTGTTTGAGCAAACAGCTTCTTAGATACTAAGTACAGTCAAAAATAATATGAGGGTCATCTCTCTCTCTCTCTCTCTTAGAGGGGTCTTTTGGTCGTTACATTCAGGAATAATTTGAATAGAAAAATAGAATGGAATAATAGAATGATAGAATGATTTGCGAGGTACATAGCAGGAAGTACTATAGAAAATCTCATGATGCAGATCTAACTTCAAAAGAATAAATTCAAGAAGATGTTCAAAAACCATTTAAGAAATAGGAGAATACTTTTTAACTTTGTTTTGCTTATTTTTAAACCAAAAATGATCCAATTGCCATTTTCAGGTTTTGAGCAAATTTTCCAATTATACAAATGCTGTCTTACAATGAATACTTATGGTAATACATTATTTGCTGCTGTCTGATAGATGAATGACTGCTAAAATAAGAATTCCTCCCTCCTTACTCACACCTTCCTGAGAGTTATTCTTTTCAGACCCTTCCAAGAGAAGGTAAATCCAGTAAAAACTGAATGAACTATATATCCCACAATGCTCAAAATCACATTTTAAATGTGAAGAAATTAATACCTTGAATCGTAATGACCACCTAACCTTTATAACTTCCTTTGCTGTCGACTGGACAGGTGATAAAAATTGTGCAGCATTCACAAGGTCTTGTTTATAGCTCAGATCAGTCTCAGTGCTTTTCAGTATTCATCTACGAGCTGGTATTCAACTGACATTGCAGACCAAAGGTTCTTTAAAAAAACAAAGCCTATGTTAGCTCTTATTTAACAGTTGCTTCATAACCAAGGTATTTGTATTGATTATTGTGCAGAGAATGGAATGTCCTTTCTTACCATTTCTTCCTATTTTTCTTCCTCTGAAAGCACAATGCCAGGGTGAGATACAGCTGCCAACAGGGCTGCCTAGAATTTAAGAGGAACATGGAATATCTGTGCTCAGATAACATCCAAAGAGAAATAAGAAGCTTTATAAGAAGCAGAACAGGTGAAGGTTGACTGAATTTACTAAGAATGTGCAACCAATCAGTAAAAGCTCCAAAGAGATTTTCCTGTTGTTTAGACATCAGTCAAGGTTGTATCAAGTTTAACAAGGACTGAACACATACTCTCACCTTTTCCTAAACAGGATACACTGGAGATATCCCTCTGTACCAAATGTTTTCATTCCACAACATTTGTTGCATTTCTGAGACCTGATTGTCTGGGTTCAGCTAAAGAGGTGATATTTCTTAAGAAAAGACAAAAATATCTCAGACATCTCTTCCTATATTCATTCACAAACAGCATAGTGTCATAAACCTTCATTTCTATGGGAAAAAAAAAAAACAACTGTAAGGCTGATTTTGCTTATATTTATCATTTGTAAAAGAGTCACTTATGTAAATTAAAGTTAAGGTTTAGACCTCTAAATATCAAACAGTGTGAAAAATAATCCTCCATTTCTCTTTTTGAGCAGCATTTACTGGCGGAATTAAACTCTCCTGATATGCATTTTATTTATGTATGAGATATTCTACCCACTACAACACCAATAATTTGAAAAAAATATATTTTAAAGGTTATTTTGAAAACATATTGAAAATTTGAACATATTGAACAGCAGTAATTGTTCACAGAAATTCCTTTGCAGTGAACCACTCAAATAATACCAAAATGAATTTGAACTCTAATTTTTAGTTCCCTGGTTTTTGTTGATTTTAATTTTTCTCTTTGAACACATAAATGCATTCTAGGTTTGACATCTTAGCCCTAAAGAGCCTTTAGTTTGCAGAATATTGAATAACTATAAAAACATTCCACAAAATGTTAGAAGCTAATTTGGCTTAGTTAAGCATTATGTGACAATCGTCCTGACCCCCATGTGAACCTTCCCACACTAATTTCCATTCCCACAGTGAGATTTAACATTTCTAACACATTTCTAACACTAAAATCACACAAAGTATAACTTTCTAATACAGCTGACAAATCATGCTGCTACTAAGCAACGAAGGTCATTTCAATAAGTGATACTCAACCAAACTATGGACATTTCATCCAGGCTTCCTGGGGTCTAGAAAAGTAGAACTGGGGATTCCCCAGTATCAAGTGACATTTCTGCTGATTACTCAGAATTTCATTCATAAGAAGTAGGTGGAAAGGAGAATCCTGGAAATCTACAGAGTCAACTATCACTTTGTGGCAATAACGTATCTGGGCTCAAGTATCCAAAGCCAGAATGAAAGTGAATTCCCAAGAGATGCTGTTCTGCCCCAAATTCACCATAAACTTTGTGTGGGATCTTAAAGAAGTCATTTTCCTTCTGTGCTTCATCTCCTTGTCTTTCAGATAGGGAAAATAGCAACTCATTCCTCCCAGAATGTGTGTGAAGTGTGTAGAGACCATATGACAAGGCAGAAATACCTGTGTATTATTACAGACACAGGGATCAGATCTATGGCAAAAATGCAGGTAAAGCTTCAAGGCCAGGAAGAGAGGAGTAGATACATTTTGTCATCCCGTGTACTAAGAATCAGAACCAAAAGGCAAATAAAGCAAGCAGCTTGTACTCTGGTATATTCCTTGTATCTGGAATTGGAAACAACACAGCAAAAACTATTCATTCTTGGATGAAAAGTACATAAATATATAACAGACGAGCCCTTTTAGTGACTCATTGACAACAACTGCCTACTGACTGGATGTGTCTGGAGTATGCAGAGTGGATTCAGGAGAAACAAAGGGCCCTAGGACTCTGGGAATGTGTGCAAACATCTGGAGTACATACAACACGTACCTGTAAACTTAACCAAACAAATCAGCTTGCTCTGCTCCTTATTTGAAACACTTTCCTTTTACAATGCATGGGAAAACCATAGCAATATCTGTTATACCATTTACGATTAAGAAAATCAGGAGGTAGACAGCTTAGATCTATAAAAGTGATTTGATATATTTGGCAATCCAACTTGGCCTGCCTGCAATGAGCTGTTAAATGAAATTTTGCACAGCCATGCCATCAGGCTTTATTCACTTGCCACATTTTATTCTGAAGGCTAAAACTGATGGCTAATACTAATCACTTCAATCACTGCCAGGATTGTGTCAAATTTTGGGATGAGATTGATCCCATCTTACATAGGGATGGGGAATGAGAGTGATTCGTAAATAAATCAGAAATCACCAATCAAATTGAAGAGAAAGGTGGCCTAAAACACCACCAACCTCCCTTTCTAGGGGTGCAGTAGATCAGCATTCTGAAGAAATCCAGGTGAGATATTTCATGGATTTGTTTTACAATAAATAATAAATTAGATAAATAAATAAAATAATGGAGGCTTTGGGGTTTTTTTACCTGCAGTAATTGTTGGATAAAACCTTAGTTATTCAGAGAAAATTTTTCAAATTATAAAGAGAAATGGCCACACCAATCTCCCTGGGAACAGCAAATTCACCAAAAGAAGTGCTGGGGTGAAGGACATTCAAAGCTTTAAATCTATGACAGGTTTTGCCCAAGACTTTCTTTATGTGGACAAGGTGCTGAATTTTTCTCATTGCTATTCCCCTAACCGTTTCATGGACAACAGATGAAGTTTAACTCCTCCTCCAGTACTTCTAGATAAGAAAAGGCATCAGATTAGCAGTAATTGCAGCATTTTCAGCTGGAAAAAAATATATAAAATACATACTTTTATATAAAATATATATTATACATTATATATTTTACATATAATATTTAAAAATCTATTTTTGTCACACATTGTCTGATTGAACTGAACATAATGGTGGAATTCCTCGGTGCCATATACGTGACCATGTCACTACCTGTTCTGTGTCCTCAAGTGCAAAGTAGAGAAACAATTTTAAGAAGTAAAATATAAGTCATTAAAGGCAGAAGGTTGAAGAGATTTCTTGTTCTAAATGCTTAAGGTTTTCCTTTTACAGAACCCAGAAACGATATCAGTGCCAGAAAAGAGTCTGGTTCACCCAACCTCCTGGTGCTGTTTAAACAATTTATTTCATCATTTCTCGCAGCCAACACTCGGTTGCATTTCTGTTTACATACTCAGCAGGGGCCACCACCTTTGGGAAGAAAGATGAGAACATACTCACATTATGGTATCTGTAAGATTCATTGAGTCTTTAATGATTTTCATGAAGAGTCTTGCTGTGAAAGCAATGAACAAAGTCAACAAAAGGTCCAGATACAGTATTCTTGTAATAAAATTAAAATTACTAAAGTAAACTTGTAGGTGTCTGACAAAGAATTGAAAAGTACAACATATTTAGATATAATGCATCAGCTGATACTAAATGCAGCACATGTGAACAAGGCTGGGCTCAGTGAGAACAGGCTGTGCAAACTGATCCAGACTCCGAGTGTGTGGCATGTAGATGGATGGTTTTTGTTTCACGAACAGATTTTCTTTTCCCAACTTGCTGTTTTAATGACAACAAAACTCAAGATTCATGCATGAAGAAGAAATATTGTCCTTAAAATCTCATGGGTTTAGCCTCAGCAGCGACTATGAAATAGCAGTAATTTTTAAAAACACAAAATTAGAGATAACAAGAAATTCATTAAATTATATATACACACACAACTAGACCCATGATAGGAAGCTAATTCAAAGGAACTTTTCAATGAATATTGGTATATGGATGCTTTTACTTCACACCAGAACTTAAGTTTTGTTTTAAGATTTACTACTTTTTGAATTTTTGGATGACTTACATAAATCAAAACTAGGTACATAAGGATTAGTTTCTAAATACTTCGAGTGTTTTTAAGCCAACTTGTTTTGTTTGATCTTGGTAAAGTTACTGAAAAGAGAAAGAATGAAAACCCTCTCCAAACCGTACTTGATAGCATTGTGATGATTGCTATTGCAGTGGCAAATGCAGAACCAACCCATCTATCAATCAGCACCAGAAAAGTGAAATGCTTTGCATTGTCAAGAAACAGCCTCTGGCAGTTCAATTAGGGATTACTTGCTGTTGTTCAGGTAAATGTTCTCCCAAGTGCACCATTTCAAAAGGACTCTTGAAAGGCATTTCTAGATAAGTGGGTGGCTCTCCACTCCTCCTTCCCAGATGTTCCCAGCTGTACGGGCAGGAAGTTTCCTCTCTTTTCTTTCCTGCCTCTGGCAGACTGCTCCCAATTCCATCTCTTCTGCACCACAGAGCTACCTTCCACATGAAGCCAGACAATTCTGTTTTCTTCAGTAGTCCAATGTCTTTTTTTATTAGGCACGAACATTTTGGGGTTCTGGCCCCTTTTTATCTACGGTGTATTATTTTATTTCCTTACTACTTTTTTTACCCTCTCAAAGCAAAGTTCAATGATGTCTCTCAAGTCAGGAGTGTCAAACTTATATCTATGAAGTCAGCAACAAAATGCAATGGCCTTATGCAGGATTCAGTGTCAGGAACACAACAAATGGGCAGCTCTGCAATTAAAAGTGGCTGTCCAGGAGAGAGAACTAGACTTCTAAACTGGGGGAGTAAAGAATCTCCCTCTCCTTTTACATGTTTACCCAGAAATTACTGCTGTTCCCAGAACCTAGACTTACTCTAATAAAATATGACTCTTTAGGGGGTATGGAAGCTTTTTGATATGGCGATAAAGGCAAAAATAGAGCAAAAATATACATTTGCATCCCTTTTCTTTGGAAATTTTAAACCAAACAAGTCTATAAATTTTCTCAGAATGTCACTTGGTGATACACCAGTGAATTCACCAAATTTGGCAATTCAATGAAAACATTAACAACTCAGCATGGGTTGTTTTCAACTGAAATTTCCTATGCTGACCATGAACCACTGCATGAAGATCTAGATGATTGCATTTAAAAGCCACGAAAGGGAGTTGTGTTTTCATTGGTAAAATCATCAGGATAACAAACAGAAAGCAGCCAGGAGCCCTTCGGTTTCCAAAGCACAGCAAAAGTAAAAGCAGTAAGAATAGGGATATACAAAAATGGTGACTAAACAGGGAGCTGTGCCTACACTTACATTTAGGCCACGATACCACAATATTACTGATGCCCTAGGACTTACACACTCTCTCAATTTCTATCTTTGCAACAGAGTCAATTATTCCTTGACAGCACCTAGTTGTTTTCTTTTATTATAAAATATAAATTGTCAAATACAAAAGTATACTCTTTGGTTACCTAAATTGGGATAGATTAAGCCTACCCTAAAACTTCTGGAATGCATGGGCCACTAGGGTATTTTGTCATTATTGGTGGCATTTTTTTTGTTTGAGAAAGAGAGGGAGGGGGTGTCTTCATTTTGCTGATCCCTTTTTTACATCCTCATAGTTGATACCAAACCCTGGGTTCTTAACTTTATCCTACTTATTTTTGTGTTCTGCTTTTTCCCCCATCCATCTTTGTCTGCCTCCAATTTTCTGTCATTAAAGAGGGAGAGCTCTTGAGCACCACCACACCTGAAAAACAAATAGAATTTTATATGAGCTCAGAGCTTTTCTTTCACAAAACAGAATGGAAAACGTGTGACACTAATGTGATATTCAGAAAGCAGCACGGCTTATTTTATTTGTCTCTTACTATTGATTCCTTTATCCTTGGTCTGATTTGGTTAAGTTCTCCAGGCCCATTGTTAAGCACAGCATAACCCACCTCCTTCCCATCCTGACCCTACACAGAATAATAATGAGCATGTCCTTGAGGGAGAAGAGACAAAGTTACCTGGGTCGCATTTTATGTTTGAAAAAGGAAAGGAATAACAAATCCTTTGGTGTGTCTTACTTGTTGTTGTCATAGCCATGCTGATTTCCTGAGCCGGGTACTGACTCATTTCCCAAATCTGAGATTCCTGCTGACTCCCAGGCCAAGTGGAATGCACTTGGACACCCTCATTTTCCAGCTGCAGACCTCTTTATATTGCCAGGCACATCATTTTGATAGCTTGTGCTCAAAGTCACTTGGTGAACTATGAAAGAAGCCTGAAGTAAATGTATTCTAGCTAAGGTGCTAAGGACACATTACAATTTTAAACATGCAAGGATGCATGAGGACAGCTGGTTTGGTTTATAGAAACAAAACAGTGGCTGGTTAAGAGAACCAATTTGACTTTAAAGAAGATTGGCGTAGACACTTGACACATATTTCGTTCAGGCTACAAATAAAAAAATCAATCACAGATTTAAGTTTTGAATCACACCTGACTCCACCTGTTTAAGCTTTGAAACCCTGACCCCTCCTGTTGCTCAGGAGGTGCAGCCACTGCAGTCCAAGGCTGCTCAGCTTCCCCATGACAGCAGCTACCGAGACTCAAACATTTTCACCTCTCCAGCAGCTGACTTCGCCCTGCTCAGGAGACTCAGTTCAGTTTTCTTGAGCACTGCAAAGGGACAACTCCCAGTGAAGTCACAGGATAATCTGAGCAAGGAAAGACCACCTGGCTTCTGCATTCATTGCTGCACCCACTAATTCCTGTTACAGTGGTTAAAAAATACCAACAAACTCACCACGAATGGTTCTCCAGCTGCCAGAGTCACTGAATTTAGGAAGGGTCCATTAAGTTTCAAAAAGGCAGAATGAGCACAGCAACTACCATGTTAATGCTGTGACAGACCAAGGGGAAGATGGGAAAGGCACCTTGGAGAAGGAAATTTTAATATGAGCCAGATTGGACAAGGACTAAACTAGGAAATAAAATTCAGAGCCAGTCTGAAATTTTAAAAATTGAACCTATATTATCGGGACATAATGATATGGCCTTTGAAAGCTGGCAGAGAACTGCAATTTTCATTCAGTTATATGTAAATTACCTACATAAAAATTATTGTTGGGCTGATTAAGTTCTTGCCTCCCACAACTTTTAAAAAGCAAAAAAAAAAAAAATTATAAAAGAAAATAATTTGTCAAACACAAAAAAGTCCCTTTGAGGAAGACAATCCTGTCACGTCTATCAATACCTATAAGAAATATGTTTGACTGAACAACACAATAAAAAATTATATTAGAAAAAAGAAAGCTTTGGTAAAAAAAAAAAAAAAAAAGTGCCCAAACTCTCACGTAAATTCTAGCAATCTAACTTTGATGCACACAATTCTCTGAATTCTCTGTGCCTACTGGCAGCTTCCTGAGAGCAATTATTTCAACAGATATAATTTCTGCCCCAGACCATCACTGCATGATCTGTATGATGCACACTTGCTCTCTTATGAAAGTCCATTTCCAAAGAGGTAAACTTGTTCCACAACAAAAGGGAGAATAAGACACTTGAGCCACGTAGTTGCTTCACTATTAAATTAAACGATAATATTAATAGCAAGGCAAGAGCTCCATTCCTGGTCAGAAACACCTTTAAAATGGAAGCAACTGCTTCACATAAGAGTGATGGTTATTTAGGCTGGAGAAGAGCAGAATAAAGATCCCCTGCTCATGGAAAAAGGGCCTGTGCTGCATTTTGCAGGATGTCTGCATCATTGGATAAAAGTCTGAAAATTTTACTCTAGATTGAAAGGAAGAATTGCAACAGCTGAAGCTAAAATAAAAATTCAGTATTGCCAAACAAAATCAGTTCTGCCCACGGAAAACGTCAGAAAGGGCTGTGTTTGCCCAAAAGATGTGTCTGCCCACACAAGCTGGGGTTTGAGACACACAGGTGTGCCAGGTTTAGTTCTTGGAAATGGATGTAGCCTCTCCTGCACACATTCAAAGCACTTTTCCAGTTAAGCCTGTATTTTATTAGAAATCTTCATTCCTATTCCTATGGAAGACCTATCATATTTATAAGGTTGCAATTTAAGCAGTTTTGCCTCTCAAAGGAAGTTTTATGTCCAACATTAATTCCGCTGAATCCATTTCACTAAGAAAATGAGTGATACATCTGCCAACTTCCATCAGTAAAAGAATTACTTTTTTCATTCTCCTTCTTTAAAATAATTTGTGGTAGTCAGTTATAGAGTTATGGGTCTTCAAATACTTCATAAGTATTTTCAGCAGATTTTTAAGGATATTTTTCATAGCATATCCTACACCAAGTATTCATAAGACAAGAAATTACTTCATTTCCCAGCAACACAGGACATCTGCAATCACACCAAAGTTGCCCTGGTAAAAGCTTGTTTAGTAGAGAGATATGAGGATACAAATGTCTCATAATGTCATTCATATCATAATCAGCAGGTAAGGAAAGGGCACTTTCCTAAAGCATGTATAGATAACAACATGATGCAGATAAATGGCATTTGGCTCCTCTGAAGTCTGTGTTACCCTCCCACCTCACACACTCGTATCAACAAGGCTTTGGCAAGCAAAGGGATTTTTTTGGAACAAAAGCACCAAGCTGATCTGTGATAAAATTACAGTATTAACCTATCCACCTTGTATGAACATCACAGAAGCAACAAACACCTACACAGTTGAAATAAAAACAAAATGCAAAACAAAACTATTATTTGTTATACAATATTTTATATGTTTCAAATCGTTTCCCAAGTTCTGTAGCTACCCACATTTTTCAAAGGGGAAAATATTGTTTGTGTTTTTACTTGCAAAGAAGGTATTTTAGCTTCCATTCATTGTACATGAATTATTCATTGCTAGGTAAAACATGGGGATCTGCTGCATTTCCTTTCCCCAGAAGATACTTTCGTTTGGAGAAAATGAGACCTTCTCATTGAAGTAGACTTAGAAGCACCAGACTCCTTACAGTATCTTTTCAATCCACAGAAAACAAAAGAAAAAGGGTAATATTTTGACCTGCAATGTGTATGAGATACTTTATACATTCACATATATATGCATATATATATATAATTTTTACACAATATCAGCAGATATTTCAGTATCTAACTTATGTCCCAAGCAACATTCTTACACCATAACTACAAAGTAGTAAGGTATAAATACAGAGAATAGATTTCCAGAGGAGTAATATATTATTTCCTTTTATCCAAAGGCCTACAAATGTAGCAAAACAATTAAAAGTTGATTTAATATTGCCGCAATTTAAAAACAAAGATACACAAATAAATCCCAAAAATTGAAATACCAATCTGAGTATTGTCAGAAAAAATTAATTTCCTTTCCTTTGTTTTTTTTTTTTCTTTTCTGTCTTGTAAAACCATCAGCACTGTTAGATCTGGCAGCAGTTCTAAGCTTATTTGTTAGATTCATTTTTCTTGAAAGTCATTACATGTATTTCTCACATCCTCACTGAAATGCTCTGCTTCTCACATCAGCCCTCTCATTCCACAACGGCCAATTTCCCATCCCCTGTCCTTCAACACGCTGCATTTGCTTGCACTTGACCATTAGCCTGCAAGCAATAGGGCTTTTTAGTGCCATTTTGGACATTAAACAATTACACAGGATGAACATTTATTTTATGCCTAGATATTACTTCCCTTAGAAAAATCACTCTAGTAAGACCATCCCTATTACCAGTATTTGTCAGAGGGCAGTGCTCACTGACCAGGCTCTTTTAGATATTTTACAAGTATAAGGTGCATTGTTTAATAGAAAATTTACAGATTTGAAGACAGTCAATGTTACACCAGGTTTCTGATTTAGTGGAATGGAACAAAATATCTTGCATACAGGTAGGTTATACTCGAAGGCAGAGATATATGTCAGCTGCAATATGCAGTGTGCTTCCCACAGCAGCCTGAGGAGAGGCTCTGTCAGGATGCTGGGCAGCCCATGCCACTGCAGCAGCTCATGGGTTCAAACAGCTCCAGCCTGTTGCTGTCTTCAGTTTTAATCCTCTGATGTTGGTTTTAGGGGTCTATTGGCAATTCAGAATATATTAGCTGTTCTTTCACATCTTTTTGACAATCTTTAGTTTCTTGTGTAGAGGAAGTGAAATTCTCTGTCCATCATTAATAAGCAGCATTCTTTACCCACATATTCCCATGGTGTCAAATTGCCAGGGGAGAAAGCACAAGGCAAGTCACAGCAATTTTATTTCTGAGTATTTAAATTATTTTTATAATAACTTCTAAGAGAAATATCTTGGTACATTCCTTAAACACCAATAATGTATGCCTAACATACCAGATGAAAGACAGATTGAAACATATAGAAGAGCACAGTATTTAGCAAAGAAAATTAACACATTTCATTCAATGATAGCTTGCAGAAAACTATAAACTCCTCTGGCATCCAGCTCAGTTTAGCTAAGAGAACCAAGAACCAGCCTTTTGTTAAGAATGGTGAGAGCAAAAGACTAAGAAACTTAATAGCAAAAAGAAAAAAAGGTTTGTTGCTTTAAGAACTGCTTTACTTAAGAGCTATTAGCAAGGGTAAAATTATCCATTCCCTCACTCCACACTTTACACCCCCTTGTGAAGTTGGGGTTAGTACCCCAGAGCTAAGATGTGATTAATGAATTTCAAGGTCTGTATAGCAAATCTGGAGAAAAAATCTAGGGCCCGGTGAAAACAAATCAAGTTCCACAAAGGAAGCACAAGCAGTATGGCAATATTTTCTTGAAATACTTATGTAGTTCTGTACTTCCAGTGTAAACACAGCCACCACCAGCCTCAATAACAACTACATGTAGCTTGCACTGAAAGGAGATTTACAGCACACAACCTCACCAAGTCAGAGAGCATATTCTTGAAAACCTCTGTATTTGCAGGTAATGACAGAAGAAGTCACTGCATGACTGAAAAGCCAAACAAGAATTGTTTCTTCTTTTCAGTTGGACAATGAGGAGTTGGGCTTGGACTTCTAATTATAAATCAGCTGTCCTGTGTGACCGCAGCAAAATAACCCATCTTGTACCTCAGCCAGCTCAGGCTGTCTCATTTTGACAGGAACTCTGTTCCATCAGGAACACAAAGTGTTCAACTCCGTGGGGCAATTCACATCCAATGTTGTACAATTTAGTTTACAATGAGACCTAAAATTTTAATTTTGTATTGTATATTAGCTGTATATTAGCTCCAGTTCACCACATCTCTATCTGAAATATCACCCAAAACCACTGGGGAAGTGCATCCAAAGCATCACCTTCAATACTTGAAGTATGGCTTTCTAGAAGACTGGAAAGATTTGTTAACTCTTTACCAAGGTACTTTTATTTCACTTCAGTTCTGTAACTTTTTAAAATCAGGAGCAAACCTGTCTGAGATCTTTATACTGCCAGAAGGACATAAATATGATAATGTCCAGGCAGGAGAGAAACCAATAAACAAAAAGGTGATCTTCTATACCATGGATATATTGAAAGTATCCAATGTATTTCCAAGCTTTTCTAATTATCCCAGTCCAACATTTCTGTAATTCCATTAACCCAAGGTAATTTTTCTGTTTCTGTTATTATTTGCATTTACTAATTCTTAAAGGGAGAAGAGAAAGGAAAAGCAAACCTTAGGTCTTATGGAAATAAAGCACTTGCATTCTTTGTTACACTTGTGATTTAGCAATGTTTTTGGTGCAAAAAATACAGAAAGTGTACATTAAAACCTATGAAACCATGAAACTCTAATTCATATACTTGCATTCATATGACCTATTTTGTATTTCACAAGCATATATTTTGTGCCTCAGCTACATGTCCATCAGCACTGAATTTTTTTATGTCTCTTGATTTGTAGATAATAATCCAACAATCACTGTCACCTGCTTCTTTTTTAGTACCAAATTTCAGAGGAAGAGAGATCTCTTTAGGACTTCCCTGTTAGATGATTGCATTACTTGCAATTCCATGCTGTTTAAAAGCTATCTTGCAGGTAAAAGCCGCTTGTTCTGCTGCCTTTTTTCGCTAATTTTTGTAGACATTCAAAACATGTTGATTCCTTTACCCATTCAGATCACAGAGTATTAAGGTGATGATTTTCTACTCAATCTTCCTACTCCAGCTGTGAGACATATTTCCCACAAATGCTCTCTAGTGTCAATTTGAAATTTGCTGTGTCAGTAACAATTCCTGCCAATAATTTTCTGCTGCTAAATATTCAAAGAGTAAACAGCAAACCATCTATACAAACGAACAAATTTTTAAAATTAGCATCAGGAGGAATTCTTATGGTCCTCCCCTAACAGGAAGAAATTAAAGTGTTATGGGTATGTGCTATTCCTTACTCAACAATGAATAAATAAAATTCTAACACACCGTTTGAGCACTGGGAAAAATCAGTGAAGAGGGAAATCCACACAGCAAAGTGGCCAGCACAGAATTTTGTTGGATGTCCAGACACAAACCAACTTGGAACTTTTGCTTGTCACACTATCTTTTATTGAATAATTCAGATGTCCCCAGTATACATTCAAACAGGAGATTCAAAGGAAGTATTTCTCATCAGAGAGAAGAAAAAGTTCTGGGTAAAACAAATTTTAAAGCATAAAATTAGCTTGACACCTGAAGCATTGAGTGATTAATTTATCTAAATTGCATCTTTACATTTTCATCATATATATTCAATATTGTTAGTGAGTCCTTTTTCCCCAGAATTAAATGCTTTGATCCATATTTTGTTAAAGAGCCCATCAGTATTATCTTAAAACTAAAAAATTAGTTATTGATTATTCACTAAGTAATAAAACATTTAATGATGCCATATGCCAACCATATTTTACTCTCCTAAATTTAGGTATCTGTCCCATGTCCATTTAGTGGTTTTGAACTCCTAAAATGAAAAGAGTGAAAGCAGAAAACTATTTTTGACATTTTTTTTTGGTAGTCAATCTAGGTTCTGTGAACAAATATCCACTTAACAAATTGGAATTCCTAATTATCAGTTTCATTCTTTGCTGCCATCAAAGTGATCAAGATCTGAATTAACATTATCAGCCTAATTATCTAGTAATAAAATAATGTCATACTAATGAGCACCATGCTGCAGTTAACCAGGACCTGTAACTCTGAGAAACTCTCTAGAAACTTAGGTTTCAGTTCAGTGCCTTGCAAAGAGCATTAAATAAGTTCACCCCAAAAAGGAAATCAGTGTCAGGGGAAAAAAGGGTTTAAAAATTTATATTTTAGTTGTACTTGACAGCTTGAAGAGGTAATGAGTTTCATACCTTTAGAGATTCTAGTTTTAGAGCAATACATTTCAGTCCTGGCAGAATTAGTAGATGCTCATCCATTTGTCAGGATGAATATTCCATTCCAATGCTGCTCTATTGAAACAAAAAGACCAGCATGGGTAGAGGACTCCCAACACTGTTTTGCAGCAGCCTTCTGCACAGGGCACAGTACATAACCAGACACAATGGAGTTTCATGGAGCAGCTCTCTGCCTCCTCCTAATTCCTAAACCTGCAAGGCTATAAATCAAAACTTGTCAGGAGTTTGATCTTATGATCAAGGGGTGCAGTTCAAATCAGTGGCCACTTCAACCCCCTGCTCTTGGAACAGCCTGCCAAGGCAGAGCAATTTGCTTCCTATCTCAGCTTGAGGTTTTCAAGGGACAGTGCCATTACATTCTCAGGAACTACAGTCCATTCCTTAGCATAAAATAGTTTCCTTCCTCTCTTTAGAAATATCATACTATAACAGTGCTTCTAAATCAAAACTTATCGTGAGTTTCCATGAAAAAAAGTAGAGAAGTAATGGATGCATTAGGTAATTTATACAACTACATCCCAGGATAGGGCTTCAGTTTTCGTGTTTGTTAAAATGGATTTACTGTGTGTTGTATAAAGAAAGTAAAATTAATTTTGATCTCAGACTTCTTATTTTAAACCTTTTATAAAGTCCACCAAGTATACAGACAGAAAAATAAGTACATACAACAAGAAATATTATACCTATAAGATAGCCAAAGTAAGGTAAATTCAGTTTTCAAACCTACCTCAGTATATTCTAGTGCAACTCTCTTTGTGATTTGTGACTTTGGTACAAAGGACTAATAGGATTTCTGTTCTAATAAGGTCATGCTGTACTTGCTAACACAATAACTGAGGAAAAATTACTGTAGATCTAAGTAGTGAGGCAAAATTACTTAATGTTATAACAAAGATTAACTTGTTTCAAATCCTACAAAAGCATTTTCCTTACACGCTATGCATGGTGACGTGTAATATTGTCTCATGTTTGCTTATCCAAGAAAACTGACACGCAAACAATGTATTTCCCTCTTGAATATAGGCTGGTTTTTTAAAGACATCATTCCTTAAGTAGGTATTTGATTTTAGAGAGTCAATTATAACTTTTATAAATAAGTGATCATTTATAAACTACTGAGAGCTGGGATGTAAGATTGAGATCAACTCTTGCAATGGTCCCTCTTCCCCTGTACATGAAGGATATGGACAGATTTGGTCCAGCAGAGTAGCCTAAAATATTGCACCCTCACAAACGAAATTCCATAGAAGACTGCAAGTTTGGTTCAGAGCAAAATATCAACTTCAGGATTTTTTAATCCGTTAAAATGGGTTTATGTGTGTCTGTCTAAATAACCTTCTAACAGCATGTCTCTTTGCACACTTCTGACACTCCAGAAAACATTAGTTTACACTAACAAGGCTGGCTGTGCACCAGGAGTGCTCACAGAGGAGCTGGTAAATGTTTGCAGTGGGGCAATGGACAACTACAACAATAACTTTTTGCAGTTACAGAAACAAAAACAAAAAAAATGGCATAATTTAAAAGCCACCCATGCAACTGTCTTGGGAGCACTAAACTCTTTTACCCTTCTCAAAATTCTTAAAAATTACTCCAAGGATTAATATTTTGGGAAATGCATTCCAGGTGTTTTGGGGATTCCATCCCTCCCAGCCCTCCACCAAAAGCTGGCTATTCATTTTTTTATGATTCTGAAGGCCATAAGGTGGTGTTCTTCCTCTGTGACTGAGTGTTTGAAACAAAGGAGAAAGACACACAGGATTCAGGAGAGCACCATAAATCACACTCTACATATCTTTGGAGCATTGAGGATTTGCAAAAGGATATTGGGGGGCACACCAATTTTTGTGAATAGCACTAGTTCCAGATATAGTAGTAAATAAAACCTCACATTTTTTATGAAAACTTATCTTTTTGTTGTGACATGGACTTTATTAATTTGTAACCCTCAGAATGCTGAAGAGGAAGACATAATAGTATATAATAGTATACTAATTAAGCCAGATCCACTTAAATTGAAAGCAAATTTTCTAGTTATGGAATGCATTGTTTAAGTTTACAATGTGCATATGAGCTTAAAGACAGAAGTATTGAATGATGCATACTCAGATCACCCACAAACTGAAGATTCTAGGGAAAGCCAATTCGTTTTTGTGATCACAGAATGCACAAGAGTTGAATCGCTAAGCAAAAGCAAGAGCACTCCTAAATGCAGTGCAGTAAGAACCTTTTCATTTAGGAGAGCATCTCCAGGGAACACGTGCCTGGGCAGCACACCCCATCGATTGGAGACAATCAGTCTGGCCGAGCACTCAGACACAGCGGTGAGCTCTAAAGTCCTGCCTCGTGTCCTCTCTGCTGCACAAGCACCTCTCTGGCATCACCTCCCCGGCATGAGAGGCCAGCTAAACACAGCTGGGTTGCTGCACAGATTCACTGAATGCTTTCTCTTGGCTTTTTCCAAGAGAATTTCAATCTCCAAGTTTTACTAGAAAGCCCCAGGTTGAAAAGAAAACCAAAAAAATGTTTAAAAAAATCCTAGCAATTATACTGACCTTCTTTGCATGTTTATATAATGCCACAAAGGTTTCTTGATTTCAGCACAAAACCCTCCAACTCAGACATGCTTTGAACGAAGGAAACATGCTTTATTTTTCTGTGAACATTGATTTACAAAAAAAATTCAATTAGCACTGTATGTTTATATGTAGGAGAAACCAGGAAATGAGTTTGGTTTTGCATGTCCTCTTATTAAATATACATTCAGTTTACAGAAGTGGGAGGGGGAGAGGTGATTTCTGAGAAGTTTAAAAGAACTGAGAGAAACTTAATTTTGGCACAGTTCTAAGAGCGCAAGGAGCTTACCCAGGAGAATAAAATGATTGCAGTACTTCCCTCTCCTTTTAGTCACTTTAATTTGTCTTCCACGACCTTTCACAGTTAAAGTAGATTTTGCTGTTTTGTTTCCCATCTCACTCATACAAGTGTGTGAGTCCTGTGTGCCAAAGCACGACATGGCATCACCAGCAAACGAAAGGGTGACATCTCTGCACCACCCAGCTGAAAAATGCACTAAACTCAGGAAACTATAAAACAGGACAGCAGAAGGCAGCTCAACAGGATCACACAGAAATACAATCAATTCTTCTGCAGGATTGTAGCAATTTTTAGTAGGGGACATTAAACAGTCACTTTCTCAAACTTGCTTTGAATGAGAGAAGGACCCAAAGGTTTGATTTCAGAAGGGCTGCCCTGCATTCTTTGCCTCCTAAGCTGAGCCTGGAACAGTTAGAAACCCTCCACCACCAAGACAGAAATTTACAGCTGACCATTCATTGCCAAGACTGAAGATAAATGACAACAGGCTTGCAGCCTTTGATGGTTTCGTCATCCAGAGCAACAGTTTCAAGCAAACATATCTGTGCAATGGTTCCAATGCAGATATTACCCAGTCCTCTCCAGCTCAAGTGCCTATTGGCAATTCTCTGAGTATTTCTCCACTATCTTTTTATACACAGCCTAAGGACTCTGACAAACTCTCTCTTTCCCTTCAAAGGCTTGTTAAGTATGTGATGAATAAATCTGTCACTTCCAATTCTAAACTTACCTTCTGTTTTGATTGCTGCAGGTTCTCGTATCCATGGCAACTTTTCAGCACTCAGAATCGATTAGAGAAGTGATCGGTTTATCTAAACAGCCGTGCTGACGGAGGCAAGTGGCTTTTTCTGGAATAGCAACCCTGACAGGCACTGTAAGTTTCCTTGACCAGTTAGTTTTCCAACACAGCATGTAATGAATTCTCAAAGAACACACTGTGGTCAGCTGAATGCTCAGTTCATTTCTCCTCTCTAAAACAGGTCTCTAATTGAATACCCTGTAAATCAGTATCTGCATTTCTGATTGATATGTCCTGCTCGGTTCTTTAGCAGAGCACCAGTGTATTGATCTCACTGGAGAAAAATCCAGCTCAGACCTTCAAATACTTTTTTGTTTTATTTTCTTTGGAATTTAGGACAATCAGATTTATTTATTAAAGATGAAGCCATCAAAAGTTTTCAGTCAGGCGTAGATGAATGTTTACATTAATTACACAGTGTGGAAGCCAAATTTACCAAGAAAGTGTCAAAAGCACTGCTACAAATGAAGGAATGTGAGGCAGAGCAGCACTTGGAAGGCACAAACCACTTCTCAAAGTGTTTCAAGTTCTACAGAATGTCTTTATTCTGCACGTTTTTCAGTATGTAAAGAGCTTTAATTCGCATGTTACATGTGAAGCCTCTTGGGACAAAACATTAAAGACCTTAAGCACACACTGGAATTTACAGTGATTAATGTGGTAACACATCTTGTAAAGTCTACAAAGGCACACGTTCAAAAAATAAGGAAGTGCTTGAGGGGATGGAATCAATTCTTAAGGGCAATAAATGGGCATGAAGCAGCTTAGTGTGCTTTACAGGACAATATATTCAGATCTGAAAATGGCACCCAGAGAAACCCTACAACTTCAAAGTAAAATATTATATATTAAAGTACAGAAGAGGATTTCAACCATAATTAAAACATCTTGCTTTGAAGACAGAAGCTTAATCTGCCATCAAAATTAACAATCAATATTAGGATGAACCAAGCAGGATGTGAGCCATTTTATTAACATTGGGGTTCTATGCAGATTTTCTGGGCAGAAGCTCAGGATTCCAGGTGCAAGATCATTCATTGCAGTGACTCCTGCCAGCTTCACCCAGGGAACAAATGAAAGAACTCTAAGCATGAAGTGGCTGTAATAGGATGCCTGACACCAAAGCATCTTCATTCAGACGGTCTGACAGCTGAACAAAAGGTTTGCAATGAATCTGAAAATCTCTACCCATGCCATTCTTCTGTGCTCCCAAGCTTGGTAGTATTTGCAATGTGTGTACAATGAATACAGAGAGATCTTTTAGGAATGTGTAAATAGTGTAAATATTATTGTTGGTCAGAAGAATGGAGAAGATTTTGTTTCACCTACACAGAGAGCTCTTTTGGGTGATACTGCTTACAGCACCTCTACAACCATGTTATAAGCATCAGGCTATAAAGATTATGCTGACAGGGTGCTGAAAATATGAAGTCTCCAACAGTGGCAACTGTGTTGTGAAGGTTTCAAATCCTCTCCCTGAAGTGCCAGGAGACAGGAAAAAGAGAAGGGTAGATGGAAAAATTCAAAGAATGAATGGTGAAAGGTAAAGAACAAATGCTGAAGTCGTCTGAGTATCCTTTTGTCTCCCAGGTCTCCTGTGGGGGGAGAAGCAGCTCAGAGGAATCAGATTCTTTAGTTCTGTATTTCGGAGTAGGAGATTCCCATATGAGTGTAATATGAGGTTGGTTACTTCTATTTATATTATTATAATGTTATTAAACTATGGCTGCAAGAGCTGACACTGATGACATTTACAAGGAAGTACCTGAGTGACGATTAATTACCTTTCCCTCTGTCCCACATAAGACCATGGCAATCAGTGGATGCAAGTTAGTTATTTTGTTTTCTTTGTTTATAATATGTGCCTGTAACTTAAACTTCTCTTGCATGGTCAGCTGGCAAAGTGTGATATTTCCCCCCCAAAACAAAGATCATACATTTGGCCATCCAAAGCCCAAACTGAAAATTGCAGTCTTGGTTAAGCAGACATAGCTGCTGCTACCAAAAACAAACCTGGGAGACACGGAGAATTAGGAGTAAAACTGCCAAACCTATCCTGTTCATGGTGCAAGATACAGTAATATATAGATAGGTATCTCTCTTTCTCAATTATTTTTTCCAAACGTCAAATATGCACTAAGAATGAGGATCACAAGAGTTCTGAGTATCTTCTTTTTTTTCTTCTTCTTTTAAGAGACCTCCATTTGACTGTCTGAACTTGAAGCATTATTGACATCACTGACATAAGAATAGGCCTATTATGATGGTTCAGCAAGGAATAGATTTATAGATTTTAGTTCAGTGTGCAGAAACTTATCCAAGTTTTAAAAATCAAAGACACCAAAAAGGGAAGAAAAAACAATATCAGTAGTATGATACTAAGCATATTAACACTAAATCAAGATTTCAGAAAGGGAGAAATACTGATGCCTATGAATGCCTCCCATGTTATTTAATGTCTAATTTTGTGCTGATAATTAGAAACTAGTTTTAGATTGTTAACTTCCACTCTCTAATTAATATTTTAGGTTTTTTCCACTCCTACTGCCTAGCACTAAATATAGCCAAGCAAGCATGAATCCATTTTTTTAAACATTGCTGTAGGGGGAAACAACCTTCTTTGCCAGGAGAGACTCACCAGCATGGCCATGCACTCCTTTCCCAATCATGTGGCACTGGTCCCTTCTCTGCTTTGAGGATTTTAGAGGCAGCTGAGCTAAATCCACCTGATTTCAGTTACATTTGGCACTGGTCTACCGTTCTTAGGCCAGCTGCCCAAGGCTCTCCAGTTAAAACACAGAGGAACCCCTCTGAGGCAGCAAGCCCTGGGAATTCACCAAGGGTTAACTGAGCTCTTAATCTCTCTGGCGACCTGAGATTAAAATAAATTTTTGCAGAATATGCTCGCCATTCAGTCACTCTACCTGTGTGACCTGTAACATCACTGATGCTTTGTTCACCCTCAGAAGGGCAAGAGGACTGATTTTTTTTCCATCTTTTATAGAACTTCACCTGCAAAAATTTTTTTAAATCCAGCAAATTCTTATCCCTCAACCCCATAAAGCCTTGAACACCCATCAGCTCCACCTGAATTTTAAATTAAAAAGTTCTAATAGCTCCATATGAAACTTTCCACACCTTTGCTTTGATCTGCCAAATTTAATATTATATCAAGTCTGGATACCAAGATTTTTCCTCATCATATGAGATATGAGAAAGAGAAGACCTAATTCTAATTTTATTTCCTATGTAATTTTATTTATTTATTCTCCTCCACAAAACCTAAGGCACCTTTGGGGGCTGTTAAACCAGTCTTACACACACAGCTGTTCAGAGATTTGGATGTGCACCAGAGACCTAAACTTTAAAGCTGACACACTCAGAGCTGGGGCTCCAAGATTACAATAAACTGTGGAAACCTTTAACTACCAAAAACACAGAGTGCACATCACCCTTGGGTAAACAAGGCAACCTGACACACTGCTGCATATACGAGCAGGTAAAACAAATGTTGTCATCAACAACATCCTCTGCAAAACCTCTTACTCTTGACACATTTCCGTTTTTCATAGAAACAAAAACTACTGGCTAAATTACTCAGGAAAAGGCTTACCCAGAAGGAGGCATAATGTCTCCCTGGCACACATCAACATCCTTCAATCAGTTTATTACAGGAGAAGACAGCAGAGTTAAGATGCCATTTCCCTCAGTCTCCTCCTTGCCCCGGGTAAGAAAACAGAACCAAGGCAGAACCTGAACTCATTTTCCTCAACCTACAGCACAATGGTTAATCCAGAGAATCCAGTAACATACAGGAATTATATTCAGTAATTTGAGTTCACTCATGCATGCCTGCAGCCCACCAAATATAAGGGCAACATTCAGGATTTCTCTGTGCATGTGTGTTTAGAAAAGGTTAAACCCATAAATTGATGCAGTTAGCACATGGGTGGCAGAGAGAGAAGTTGTGTTTTAAAACTGAGAACAAAAGCCATTCTACTAAATCCAAATGCTTTCCATATTCCAAGGATGTTAAGAGGTGGAGAAAGAATGAATGGCAGGAGAAAGCAAAAAGAAAGAAATGGGCAACAAGAATCATTGAGTTTATAGGGCAATAGAATCTATTACTTGAAGGTGGAAAAATGTTACTTGGCTTAGCTTGTATGATTCCAAATTTAGGCTTCATAGAAAAAAAAGTCTCCAACTGTTTAATAGCCGAGGTGTAAACCAGCTCATTAACAAAAAAGATCAAAGCATTGGAGCAACATCATTTCCCACTCCTCTCCCTCTATACTACAGATTAATGAAATTCTGCCTCAGCTGGCAAGTGGACACCACAGCACACTCCTGATGCTGTCAAACAATCTGGACATCTGACACACCACAAAGCTCTGGCACAAACCATTGGCCTCAGTGGATGGAAGATTTTCAGCAAATGAGAGACTTTCACACATGGAATATTTTGCAGACTCACATAAACATTGCTCCTACTTGATGGCTTCAAATGAAACGTGTGGTTTAGTACTTAGAAAACTCAATGTGGTTTAGTGCTCAGAAAAATTTCATATATCTGTAGCTGCCTGGTTTTTGAGGTAGAGATTAAAAGCTAGAGGAATGGCCTTGAAAAAAGAAAGGTATTAAAAGAAGTCACAGACCATTTTATGGGCTACACAAAACCAAATCTGGCCAAGCAGGTTGGGACTGTGTTGGTATAACATGAACTGCAAATATTCAGTTTTATTGAAAGTAATTGAAGAAGACAGTCCGCACAATTATCTCAAGTAAATTTTTGTGCTGTTGTTCTGAGCTGAAAACTATGTTTTATGGACAGCTTTGTATTATTTTTTTTTTCTCAGACAGAGTTAATTTTATAAGACACTTTGAACAAACAGCAAAGTCCTCAGTGACCTTTTGGGAGAAAACAACCCTTTGAATTCTATTTAACAGAACATGTTAGAGCCAGATTTAGGACCATTGGGAGAACAGAAAAACATTTGTCACAGCACTTCTTACAGTACTCTGCTGATAGAGGTGGCTTTTTCTCATTCCACCTCAAGGGTTTCTCTCTCCATTTCATCACTGGGCAATGGAGGCTCCTGCAGCCCCATAACACAAGAGATTTGGGGCCACCCAGCCCTGGGCTCCGCCTGCTCAGCCCAAGGCTCTGCACTGCCCCAGCTGCTGCTGCTTCACAAAGTCCAGGTACTAAATTGCAATTTGCAAGTTTTTGGGGACAATTGATCTAACCCAACAGGATGTGCAAGAACTTGTCTAACTAGGTATGAGAATAGCTCTCATTACTCAAGACTTAATTGGGGTGAGTAGTGGTTATGGCCACTACTTAAATGCAAACATTTTCCTATTTTTGCTGCTCACAGGTCTGTGGCCACAAAGACTTCAAATATTTACACCCATTTGGTGGTAAATTGGACCCAGAAGCTACTCCTAGGACAGACTGGAAGATTAACCCTCAGCATTCATTCTTTCCTCACTCATAGCAATACAAGGCAGAAAACTACAAAATACATTTACTGAGTAACAGTACACTATTCATATCTTTGATGTATATTATATAGATATTATATCTATAGCTCTATATATCAATATTTTGCCACTTCAATTACCATTTTTCAGGGTTATTTCAATTTTTTAATCTGTTACCTAAATATATATATATATTGCTTTCACATCACAGATTTCTTAAAAGCAAAAGCCAAAAGCTAGAATAGATACTGTCATCCTTGAAAGGTCTCAACAGTCAGTAATGAAAGTTCAAAGTAGTTAAGTTATAATACCAATAAAACAGTGATCTGTAAATTCTCTGTAGTTTTACTGCGTAGTTAAAGACCTATAACCCTTTAAAGATTATAAGCCATATATAATTTTAAAGTTACTTGCTATAATTTTAGCCATTATCCATTAATAATGTAACTGATTAACTATATAAATATTTTCATAACTCATTGGTCCTAAAAAAATAATTAGACATCAACTGTAAATGGGTAGCTCCTAAAAAATAAAATCTAAAGAAATTTTTAAAATAGTTGCCTAAAGGTAGAAAGGTAATATATCCCCAAACTGACAAAAGAAGAAGAACAAATTAAGGTGGTCCAGTTTTTGCTATGAGCAGCAGCAAATCTGGACATCATCAAGGTTAGGATCAGGTCAATTAAAAAGTTATTTTTTAGTAACAACTTTTGGCAGAGGGAACACTTGTGCTTAGGCATCTTACCAGGGACTGCCACAGTAGACCCCAATATCCAGAGGAGGGCTTGGGTGTGCTCATGTCCTGCACAGCATTTCAGTCATGACCAAAATGAAAAACACACAAGGGCTCACTAAGAAAGCTGCAAATAGAGGTTCTTGCTATACTTAGTTGGATTTGCTGGAACCCATGCCTACCCTAATCCTCTAGACTGTCCCTGTTAACAAGAAGTTAAAAATGACCTTTGCATCTTGGGGGCAAGTGAACAGTTTCCACAAACTTCTGGCATTAGCAGTGAGCAAACAGAAGAGATCAGACCCCTCCTTGCATAAACACACAGCAGATCCAAACAGTCATACAAATGGAGCATGTATCCTACAGCAGGATTTTGAATTTTTTTTTATTTTTTATTTTAAGAGCCAGGACACAAATTGGAATTGTAGTCATTTTTAGAGGAGAAAAAATAACCCTAAATAAAGCATCCAGAATTATACTCATAAACTACTCCTGCTTTACTTCTACAGGTAGATATATTCCTCTATTCATATGCATATCTGTCAGTGTAATATGATATCTAATATACCTTTTTCCCATAGAAGAAAAAAAAACAACAAAGTAATCCAAAACACAAATACAAGAAGTTTTCAAGAGACAAAGTTCTGTAAGAATATACTCTGAAAGTTATTAGAGAAATAAGCCATCATTCACAAGAAAACACATAGCTACTTCTAAAAATTAAGGAAAAGATAACTCTGAAAATACGATACCATGTGATAAAAATTCTCCATCACGTTAAAAAGTTTCCACTATGGAAGAACAGTCAAATAGAAAAAACAGGGATATGGGCAGATGTTTTAAATCACTGAATTTAGCTACATAAAAGACCTCACATTCCACATCAGCTGGCACAGAATCACTCACTGGACAGCTGCTTATGTTCTGCTTTCTCTTAAAGGTGAGCCACAAAGCTGAACTGAAAATCAAGATAATTTTGGATGTGTGAGATGAATTCACTCCCCCCCCATGACCACACAAACGCTGGTCTCACACAGATACCAGCTGCACATGCTCTGCAGCCTCTGATCCAGGGCAAGCATTTCCCAAAGGATGGAGAATTAGCATCCCCCCCCTCACAAGTGTGGCTCTAAACTAAGCTGGGCACATTGTCCACATCAAGCTTCCAGTCCACATCTCTTCCCATTGAGCCCCTACAAATCCCAGGGGCTTCTGATAAGGGTCTTGATAATTATAATGTGTTGCATCACTATCCAGGACCCTAAATCCCTTTGAAATGACTGCTATTGCATGATAGGACATCATCACATCAAAATCATAATTTTCCAGAGTATTTTCAGCAAACTTCATATACCCAGGCATTCTTTGAAATTTCTACCAATACTGAAAAGCTTGCCTATTTTTACATTATTTCAAAAGTTTGTGAATACATCCTCCAAATTCAACTAATACACCTCTGTTGCTTTGTAACTCACATTAAAGAAAAAAAAACCAAACAACAAAACAAAACCTGAAAACCCACACATGCATTCAAGACTTAAAAGTAATTAATTAGTTAAATATCTTCTTAATGTCTTCTCAAGGACTTTCCAGGTCTCAAGCCATAAAAAGAAGCTCTAAATAAAGAAATGGGAAAACATATAATTGTCAGGCACAGGTCCACACTGTACCTACTCTGCCATTTCAAGAGAAGCATTTCCTCTAATGATCTGTGTATGAGTTGGGCTGATTGGCATTTAAAATACCAGCTTTTAATTATATTCAAGTTCATAAATATGCATCATATCACGGATCAGAGTATGCGGGCACTGATGGTACATGCTCTATCAGTACTTTTATTTACATTACTTGTGTAAAATTGCACCAACTTCATCTGTATTGGAATCAGGCTCCCCACCCTCCAAAGCACCACTTACATTTTCTCCATTTTCTTCCAAGTGCAAAGCATAACGAGTTCCTTGTGGGAACTTAAGAAGACTTAAAATGCTTAAAAATAAAGACTGTAATTCATTAACAAGTAGGCTGCTGTGAATTTTGTCTTTGAGACTAATTCACACTCAAGGCAAAATCCTTCCCCTTAGATCTACATGACTGATCTCAGATCAGATATTCTACTCCTTTTATAAATGAGCCCTTTTAGAGATTCACATATGTACCAAAGATAGTCAGAACACAGATCTGGCATCTGGTCCCAAAGGAAAGGGCTAAATCTCAGCATCCTATCTCAGCACGAAAGAACTGCTCCCACACAACTCTGGTACATTTTCCATATGATTCACATTCTACATGAGAGGAAAACCAGTATCTCTGGAGGATTTTCCCCAAAGTACAAGAGTCAGCCTCAAAAAAAAACCCACACATAAAAGACCTAAAATTTAGGTCACTCCTTTGCAAATGGAGATGTTCGAAACTTTGAGTGGAAATTCGGAGCCTCAGCACCACATCACAGACCACCAGCCCAGCTGATGTTTCACTCATCAGCTATTTCAGGGTATTTTTTACCTTTCTCCATTTTATTGATCATTTTTCACTGAACATAAGAAGCATGTGCCTTGATAAAAGATTCTCTGGAAGTGCTAGGTTGCACACCTGCAGTTTTAATTGGAAACTCCTCCATCTGCTCAGGTTGATGTGACTGCAAAAAAGACCTGTCCACCAGAAATTCAGAATCTTAATACTGTTGCTGAACAGAATGTATTTGAGAAAGAGCCTAAGGACAGTACTTTGGAACACAAAACCACATGTCATCTATGTTTTTAGTGGAAAATAAAAAGAAGGCGCCCAGACCTTACTGCTCTTGTTAATACACGTGGCCCCATGGCCAGGAGCAGGCAGGGTCTGTAGGTCCATCCATCCAGTGGTGGAGTGCTGCCAAAATTCTCCTTGACTAGATAGCAGATGTTTGTGTTCTTGGTCAGAATTCATGATTTCTACCCTATAAACCATTCACAACTTATATTCACATACATATCTTTTTTTTTTCCAGGTAGGTAGCCTAAGGATACCTTAAATAGAACAAAAACATGCCCTCTGCTCACCTTGTCAAAGGACACTTTCAGAACCATATCAGTGGATGATACCTTTGTGTTTCCCAAGTTTTAAGGGATGCAGCATCCACTGAGCAGCATTGGTAATCTCACACACTTTGTTCTGTGGGTTTTGTTAGTTCCTACTGGTCTTGAAGAGAAGCAAAAGTGGCCTTCAGCTTACTACTTATATTGGAATATATTAATTAAGCTGGATACAGGTAGAAGGGGCAATTTACCCTGTTGTTCAGAACCACAGAGTAGATGGCTGCCCTTCCACTTTCAAGCACAGTCTAAAAACTCTGTGCCTCTATTTTATTATGCTTCCATTAGAGTAGCTTCTGCTATCTCTCAGTCATGCAGTTTGAAGACAAAGGTCCATTTAATTAAGTTTGTGAGAAATATCTTATAGATAGGGAAAAAACACATCAAAGGAAAGGCAGAGGTGTTTGAAATTATGAAGGAACAGAAGGTGGACATCTACATAAGAAAGAATCAAGGATATAAGGTGAAACATAAGGCAAGGAAAAAAAAGATGAAACCTCTTCTGACTTCAAATATACTTCAGAGAAATGCAGCTTCTTTTCATCAGAAACACATCAATATCAAACATTTGGATACTTCTAGTAAGACACAGATTTATATTGCACTTGACAGAAATATTTGGATTTTGACTGAAATAGTGTTTTACTTAAAAATTTTTCTTCAAGAAAAACTTAGCATTGTTGTGACTTTCTTCTGAAATGACATTAAAATAATTTTTTAAATCACACAGTAATGTGTTTAAACAGAAGTTTTACATTAAACAATTTCTATCTCTCACAGAGTTTGATGGCAGCAAAAAAAAGTTCCCGGCTTCTAGTCCTATGATAAAAAAATAGGACTATTCATCTGCCATAATTCCATTATTGCATGTTACAGATGGTAGAAGGAGGTGAAAGGTATTGGTTGTATGTCTATTACAAATTATGCTTTCAGATACACAGGCTCTTTCATTGACAAGTTTTTACCTGACACTGCAAATGGTCAAACATGAAAAACTGTATTTGAAATAGAGTTTACTGACACCAAGTGAGTCATACATACATCTTCATCTGGAGACCTTCCCCAGAATGATCATGTTTAATTAATGACTCTGAAGCTCTTATTCTTGGGGAGATAACAGTTATTAAAGTGAATGGATGTGTCTTCCTTACGTGTTTTAACCTCGGGAGAGAATGCTGCCAATGAGGCTAAACAGATAAGCAGATCAGTGTATCACACTTAAAAAAGATGAATGAAACACTTAGGATTTAGCAAGTTATTTATCAGATAAATTCCACTAAGAATGTAGGTTTTGGATTGCTTTTATGGTCCATTTTCCTGATGGTATCTGGCAGGCTCTCCAGGTATTGCAGTGTGCATCAGGGAATGGTCTCATGGGCTATTATTTTAAATGGCTCGCTGTAAACAGCCTATTGCACATAAAAAAACATTCCACATAGAATATGTGGATAAGCACGATGGAGTCTCAGATGTTATTATTCTCACCCAAACACAAGAGTTGATTTTGCATTTCTTTCTTTTGCTTCAAAGCTTTGAATGAATTTTGATGTGAGACTGTCAAAGCACTTCACTCTTGGCATGTGAATGTAATGATGCCATTCACAGGAAAGTCATGTAACATTGATTACACTTGGGTTTACAACTCCAAACAAAACAAACACAAACATATCTAATGTGTCTCTGTGCCTCCAGACACAGAATCTTCCAGGACAGGTGAGAAGTGATGTGTATTATAGCAACAGGAAGCTCCAGGCAGAGAGGTACCACTATTCCTCAACAGCACTGGCTCAATGGCCACTAACAACCAAAGCATTTGGAATATTTTTGTTTGTCTCCTTGGAATCATATAGTCTAATATAAAACCAACAAACTACTCCCAAAACAAATAAACAGAAACCTGAAACAAAACAAAACAAACAAAAATCCATCACAATCCCCCCAAATTCAAAGACTAGGACCTAGGGGAGCAAGACATGTATTTCTAGAAATATATGGAACTGTGCTATAAAAATTATGATAATTCTATCTGACCTTGCATTTGGATCCTGCCAAAACAAATGACCTAAATAGAGAATATCCATTATCCTTCTCAGAATTACAACACCTACCTCTTAAAAAGATGGAGCAAGCCTTCTTGAGCATGCAGTCCTGTTCTTTATGGTGACCCAGAGGATTTTGTCAGGGTTTCCTTGCAAGCTTCCTTGGTATATCAACATTTCCTGTCAAATGGGAAGAGAAATCAACAAGTCACACAGTACTGGACAAAAGGTACAAATGGCAACAAAGACAAAGAAGGTCACATTTTACATTTCTGCAAAGACAGCGAGTAGATGTAAAACCAAGAAATCCCTTCGTTTACTGCCCAGTCTTCCATTACAAGTGTGAGGACATGGTGGCACCGAGCAGAACCTTTCAGAACAGAGGATGACCACCCAAGTACTTGCTACTGGAAATAATTTTATGAATACAACACGTCTTAATTCACCTAAATCTCTATTGTTCTCTCCAGTGTTTTTATTATAAAGGAATTCACTTTTACTTCAACTGAAAGAAGCAAAGTGTGAAAGTTTTCCAAGTCAGGAAACTGAGAGGAAAGGGGAATAAGCAGACTAAGGTAGATCTCCTTTTTTAAGGTATAGTCCAGAGCCCATTAAGGGCTTCCTTTAAACTGAATGGATATTGCTTCAGGCGCCTGGAACTTTTTCAAACTATTGGGTGAATAATTGCATCTCCAACCTAAGCACATCTAAATTTTAGATTTTTTTCCTTGTGAAGTCCTTTCCTACTGCTTAATTATTAGAGGAGTCTGATGGTTAATTAGATGGGATGGAGGTCAAATGTCTTTGCCCTCCCTCAAAAAAAAAAACCCCAAAACACCCAAATAACAAATAACCTTCAGCAGCTTTCTTCTTGTACAGGGACAAAGGTCAAAAAGAACTTTTTATGCTGGTCATGAGAAGACTCACACATATTGAGACTCCTCTCTCTGATAGCTCTCTTTGCCCATGTTCTTTTGGTTTTCTCTCAGTGCATTTAAACCCCACCTTTTTCACAGCCAGGGTTCTGTCTTGCTTTGATGTAGCATTTTTTTCAGAGTTATTAGCTTTTTTTTTCAAATATTCTCACTGCTATCAGCTCCAAAGCAGTACCCACAGATAGGAAATCAAATAAATGATGAAATTTTGGGGAGAAAAGCCCCTCAGTGTCCAGGTTCTGCACCTACCTGACATTGCACCAGGCTGTGCACATGCAGACCGAGCTCCCCAGTACAGCAAACAGCTCCCAGTGGTGTTTTTATGAATGAGGCTCAGTGATTCCCCCACTTTCCTCCAAAGAAATTTCTCACTGCCAACGCTGGGCTGCCAAAATTCAGAGCTCTGCTGATGAGAACAGGGCAGAAGCAGCACAATGCCTTCCCCAATTCAAGTGACAGGTATCTACTCTTACACCTTAAAGAAATATAAAACAATAATTAATCTTTTTAACCTCTCCTCCCCATCAATAGGTTTTTTTGGTGGAGTGACTCTGAGACAAATGATTTTTCTATGCTGAACATGTAAAAAGTAGTACACAACAATACCACAGCAGAAGTTTGCTTCAGTCAGAGTATCTGTGCAATATGAATCAGATTGTGCAATGAAAACACTTCTCAATCTCTTTAAAGTCCTTCTCTAACTAAGATCCCCACAATCTTACAGCCCAAAATCTCAATACTGCAGGAATACCCTCCCTCTCCTCAACTCACCAGTTCTTTGCCTCAAAATAGGCAATATCTACCAGATCCTGAAGCGTCTCTGACTTAGGAAAAGAAAAACAGTGTGTCACACAGATGTTAGAAGGTTACTAACCCTGTGGATAAGATTATTGTTGGGGAAATCCCTGGATTAGTTCTGCAGACACAGTCTTACACAAAGGGTTTATTTCACATTTCTGTAGTTCAGCTGGCATTTTTAATGCTGTTTGAGATCCATGTATTATTAGAAATTAATTTCTCATTATGCTTCATTAGAACTTGTTGATGTGAACACTAACAAAATTCTAACGTGAAATTCAAGCAGATAAACGTTTATATTTATTGATTGACACAAAAAATAAGTTAAAATATACATTATTTAGCACACAACAACTTTGGCTTCACACAGATGCCCCACAGTTTTCACCCACTGACACTGATAATGCCTTTTAGTAAATCCATTGTTGTCCATTTCTTAAAATAGTCTGCACAAAGTTTTTGAAAAACTGACATCCAAACAGAAAAAAAACACCACACAATTAAGGTGTGACGACCAGATTTGATGCCTCTTGTCTCAAGCCTCTCAAGATCTGGTTTTGAGGGACCAGACCATTGCAACCACAAACACTCAAAACTGTAGAATAATGCTTGTAAAAACACCCACCTCACTATGTCTTTTATTCTGTTATTTACATATGCCTCCCAAGATGAAAAAGCATGAAAAGACCCACATTTGCACAAACATTCCTTTAATTTCTCACTAATTCCACTTGAAGAAGTGGCCATTATTGCTAGAGTGAATTCTGCAATTCTGATTATCTTCAATTTAAGACAAGGTAATTGTGCTTGAAGTAGTACTGCCATCACATTACTAATATACTTCAGGTTTCTTTTGTCATTTGTATGAGAAAGGGTACCAATTAATCTACAAATAGAGCTCATTTTGTATTTTAAAGGTAGAGTTGCATGCAAGATTTATAGAGAAACATTTGTCCTTACAGATAATATGAAGATTAACTCACACAGGACTACTATTATAAAAATTTTACAAAAAGCCCTCACAAGTGAGTAGAGCAGTATTAAACTCCAAAAAGAAGGGGAAAAAAAATTATACATAACTGATAGTTAGTTAAAAATAATTTCTGGAAATAAACTCAAATAGAAAATTCTTATTTCCCCACTCTTGCAGCTTCAGAAAGTATTGAGTGGAGTTTTAACTTGAAAAAAAAAAAATCTAGTGTTCCGGTCTTATCTGTAAGTCTCAGTCATCTCTACCTTTTTATGAAACTGATTTGATTTAGAAAAGAAGCTAAATATCTTTTCCAAACGAATCAAGATGATGTGCTCTGCTAGGAATTGACCAGCCCACAAAATAGAACTAATTTGAAAGACAAGATCTGTACTCCATGAGTCATTAACACATTCAGGCCTTCTGGATAAGATTCAACAGGAAAAAAAAAATTAAAAATCAAAACCTCATAAGAGCACTGTGCACACATATCAGAAACGAGAGATACAGAGGACTGAAAATGGCAAACTTACTTTTTCTCTGAATCCACAGGTTTTGAACTCACAATAGATTTAAACTGTATAAAGCATCGGGCACTCTTAGTTTGATAACGCTGCAATCTTCTCATTTAAGTTTTGTAACAATGTGGCACCAGCTTCTATTCAGAATAATTTTCTATTAAATATCCTCAGCTCATACAAGCACTCCTGTGCACTCAAGGATTGATTATCCTGCATTATCCACCTCACAAGCCACCCCCCACAAGTGGACTTCATTTACAGACTTAGAATATGCTTTGTTCAGCTATAGGAAAAATGAAGAGTGCACCTTTTTTTTCTCAGTAGTTTCAAGCCATATAAAGTTGCATGAATGAGATTCAGCATGATATACAGATTTATGGATTCGCTTAACATCTTAATGCACAGCAAGATATTTCAATATATTTATATTTATGCTTAAGAGAGTCAGCAGAAAGGTTAGGGATGGGAACAAAAAGCTGATTTGTTGTGACAAATTGAGCCCTTCTTACAACTACCTTCTCAAAGAAATGCCTATTCAGAAAAGCAGGCTGGGTTTTCTGGCACACATTGTCCTTTTACAGCAATCAGAAGTGTTGCTTTAGGATATTCCCCAGGCAAAAGGGAGAAGGCAGTGATGCAAAGTCACAAATTGCAACTGAAGACTTTGGTCCACTGTACAGCCCGTTTCTGAAAAAAAGGAAATTTTATTGTAAAGTAAAATAAGAGGAATAAAAAAATACCCAGTAGTTCCAAATAAAGCAGTGCCACTCCTTTCTCTTTGCAAATAGATGGCACCTACGTTTTCAGAGGAAGTATAAATAAGGATGGTTTACTTACTTTTGATGGCCTAGGTTTAGAACTGGTGCCCTATAAGTCACTTTCTTAGTATAGCAAAGATTTGCCATATAAAAACAGACTACTCCCCAAGAAATAAAGTGTTTAATATAATATTCTCATCTGCTAAAATGAGGGAAGATTACTCTCTTCTACCTCCATGCCACCAGCAAAGCCTTACTGAGCCCAGCCCCATCCCTCTCACATTCCAAGGAATTTAAACATTGAAACTTCAGAGTGAAACCCAGCAATGACAATTCCACATCCACAATGGAAATGCCACCAGGAAAACAGGGAAACACCACAGCAACTCTGCAGTGGGGGAGCAGAAAGGCTTTTCTTGGCTCACACCTGCACCACGGACAGCAAACACCTGCAGCTCACTCTCCTTTGAGGCAGAAATGCTTTTGGCAGCTGCAGCTCCATCCCTGCTCTCCAGCTTTGGGGGGAGGCTGTTCCCAGGCAAGGTGTTTGTGTTTGCACTGCAGCAGAACGTGGTGAGCTTCGGAGACTTCTTGATCAACCTGTCCCTGGCTTCAAAAGCCTCGGCAAGTTCGTAAGGCTGGTGGCAAAGCTCTCTGCTCCTACAGCTGAGCCTGGGTCCAGAGCTGGTGCTCTCCTTTAAAAGGCACACCACTGGGTGACAACATCCCAGGAATAGGGTGGAGGGTAGGGAGCAGAGCTGTTATCCAGTGCTGAGGCAGTTACATTATTGTTGAGTTAATTGCATCATCTATTATGAGGACAGTCAGCCATCAGATGTCCCTGCATTATGCTTGGTTAGGTGAAAACTTGTGGTCTCTTTGCCCAAAGGAAGATGGAAGATATATTCATCTCCTTGTACATCTTCTGTTTGAAAGACTGTGTTTTAAGCACCTAGCAGTCAAGTGATTAATAGCCTATCAAGAAATATTAATGTTAGAACACTAAAATTAATTCATATTCCCTAAGTCATTTGAGAACCACAGAATTCACATTTCACTTATTTTTTTGATAACTGCTTGAAATGCAAGAAACAGCTTTGTTTGATGCCTTTACCATCTCTAGAAGTATATGATGTCTACAAGATACCTAGAAATAGCCAGTGATAAGCAACCATGTTTGGTCCTTTCCCTAGCATACAATCATTCATTTAAAATACAGAGATGTGTGCAGTTTGCATCTCTAGGCCACTGTGAAAGCACTATATTTTCATTATGTTATCACAATACCATCATCATCTTTAGATGGTAGCCTTTCATGTTATTAGTAAAAATTATAGTGATGAAAAAAACCACCATCCACAATAATAGCTGAGATCAATATAAAGCACCAGCTGATGGCTGAGACTTCAAACACATCACCATTAACTGCCTATCAAACAAATAAAAGATTGAATTTCATTACAGTCTAATACAGAAAGCTTTAACAATTCATTTTCATAGTTCACTTAATAAGAAAATGGAACAAATATTAACACCCCTTCTTTGTGAAACATATATTTACCTAGGTGCTTTTCAACAGGTCACGCCAACTACTTCTGATGGGAAGGAAGTGGAGCAACAAAACACCTCCTCAAATACTTTCTGTAGTGCTTTTATACCTTCTGCACATTCCCAGGCACTAACTAATTAATTACAACTCACTGATGCAGGCAATCACTCAAGCATGCACATGAAGACCAGAAACAGGGCTGGAGTTTAGGAGCATCTGGTTCTCAATTATGGGGCTACTCTGTGAGAGCACAATGCTCATCTGCCTGTTCCACACATGGCAGCAGAGCTTATTTATAGTTGCTACTCAGGAAGCTGTAATTTGTATTAAAATATGTAATGACTGAATTACTCTTCAGTGCCTGTGCTTGAGAATAACAAAGTGTTCCCACCAATCTCCATACTGTATAAAGCTGTAGCTAATACCAAGGATTTGTTCAAAAGGCAACCTTAATTGGGATGAAACCTGGCCTTTCTACCACGGAGAACAACTGTCACAATTTTATCTGGCATGTTTCACTAATACCACTATAGCAAAATTTGTGCTCATTCATACCAGCCTACAGGAGGCTGCTGAGCAGTACCAGGGCATCATCAGGCAGTGGTCAAACTTAACACTAAAGCTCAGAGTCATGCCTGAAAATAAACCTGGACAAACACAACCAACCTGCTTTCACTCCTCGTCTGTCTCTGTCCTCTCACGCCCAAGACCTCTTGAGCCAAGTGCTAATCAGAGCTCTGCTCACTCAGAGTTTTAAAGTGCATTTCAGATTCCTCCTTGCCTGCTCCCCACCAGCTACCCCTTCTCTCCACCCTGCTGTGCATCTCCATCACCTGGCAGGCAGTTCCTGGTCACAGAATTAGTTGGTAATCTCCACCAGTTACATTATCACCTGCTCTGCCTACAAATCCCTCCCACCTCCTCCAATTAGCAAGTTCTTACTTAATCCTTTCTAGTGTGGAGTTGGGAAACATAATTCCTACATAGAAATTAACACTTTGCTGAAACAGTTTTCAGTTTGTTACAGCCAGGTTGTGTTTCCAAGTGAAAGAACGCAAATGCACAGGAATTCTCCAATCGTGAGAGCAAATACCTCACTCTCCTTAGCAGCCCAGAGGCTCTGGCACTTTAGGCAGCGGTGCACCCTCTTCCACACGTGCATTACAATGCCTAGGCCTTAATAATCCAATTGTAAAAGGTTATGTAAATTAAAATTAGATTACATGAAATGTCCTTGTTAACTGGTTTGTAATAGATCTGTAGAACACAGCATCCCAAGGACATTCCATTTGCCCCAGTAAAATCCATAAGTGATGGGATTGAATAAAGAAGGGATGATTCTGCTCATCATTTAAACACTTGGGAGTTTTGCAAAGATGTTTCTTCTACCTAAATCCCTGTAAAGGAAGCATATGAGTCATAAACAAGTTCAGTGGGTGCAGTAACAGTAAGCAGAGTTATACAACAGCCCCAAAAAAACTCTGGAGTACAGATTGAACAAACAGGCTTGCTTTGCCTAAGAAGAATGACAGTGCATGTAAGTCATCAAGTGTGTGACAGCCTGGTGAAAAGAGATAGGAACAGTCTGTCTCAGAGTACACAGAGCAGAGGGCTTCAGATGCAGAAAAAAAAGATTGATCTTCAGGAAAAAGGAAAGAAAAAAAACCCAACTTTTGCATTTAAAAAGTAGTGAAAGGTAAAGAAACTAAGTTTCACAGGTTGTTTAAAGGAGTCTTATGTTTAAAGGAGTTTCCCATTATGTTCATATATTTCCAGAATTCTGCTCTGAATACCTTGATAGTGGCCAGAATAAAAGATTGTGGTGAAATCAAAACTTGAGATGTTTCCCCACATTCTAGGCCAAGTCAAATAACTTAATCATTCCTCACAGGTGTGCACATCCACTTCTTGCTGAAATAATCCAAAGGGCAAGTTCTGCACCTAAAAGCCAAGCAGGACTGGAAACCATCCACAGAGATCAGCAAGCCTCCAAATTCCTTTTTCCTTCTGCTTTATTCCCTATGCTATCACCTCAAACGCCATTCTCTAAACTTACTTCAGATATCTTTATGAGTGATTTCCAGATATTATAAGTATTTAAACTTTCTGAATTATTCTCAATATTGTTCGTGGATCTCCTAACTAAATGATTCTTTACCCCATGATTACTGTTAGCTTGTCTTAAGCATTAAGAATATGGATATTGAAAAAAAAAAAGTCACAGGTCTGAATCCAAGAAAAACATTGGCATAAATGCCCATAAGAATTCCTTTTCATCTCAGTTTCTAAAATGCGCAAAACTAAGACAAAAAAACCTTCTACTTCCATGCACAACTCACTAGACATATCATTAATATCTGTGTCCGTCTTCTATCCCTTGTGAAAACCACTTAGAGAAAACATGGACAGAGAAAACTATATTAAAAAACTGTGAGATGCTGCCTATTAATTTGTGACTTTAAGGATACTTCCTCATTTTCAGACGGGTTGTAGGGAAAACAGATTCTGATATTGCAAAACCAATAACAGAGATGCTGGGAAGTTATTGCCATTATATTTCAAGTACAAAATGTGAAGAACATGCCAAGAGTGACATTTTTGTTTTACTGAGCTACATCAACTCTTAGGAAAATATGGGAAAAGTTGATCTCAGCCTTGGATAGAAAATTCCTGAAACGTTTTCCACCCATGGCTGGAAAGTGTTGACACTGACCTGGGGGCCAGCTCTGAAATCCAGTAGCACTTGTCCAAACAAACAGTGCATGCTCACTGGGGCTCCTGGGCACACAAACTGTTAATATTACACCCCTGATACAGATTTCTCATTTGTTCATCTACTTAACCAAGCTCATGATACTGGAGCTGAATCAGCTTTCAGCCATGCTGCAAACTTCCACCACGGTTTGTAGTTTCATCAGAAAAAATATCACAACATCACTTGCTGAATCAATAATATTAATACAAGATAGAATTTATTTTACTTCTAGAAAAGGACAAAAGCACTGTTGATCACTACATCAATTTCCCTTCCCTGAACTATACAACAATTCTGTCAACACAGCCTTTGTTTCAGTTTTTGTGATTCTTTTTCTTGTTTCCATGTACCTCGGACCTGAGGAAAAAAAGGATCAGGACACACAATATTTACTTTTCTGCCTTTGGGCTTGTGCAGCTGAACCTGAACAGACCCAGATGACACAAGCTCTCCTCTGTGCTGGCCAGTTTGATGGCCAAAGAGCCAGTTAGTGGACTGGAAATTCAGAATTAGTTCATAAGTATCTTCTGAGTATTGGATCAGGGATTTTAATTGAAAGAGAAGTGATCAATTGGACCAAGAACTGTATTTAACTGCATAGCGACAGATGCAGAAATATTCCTAAAATCACAGTACCACAGCAAAAATATTGGTTCTTTTGCTTACATGTAAGTTATACCTCTAAAAGGTATATAATTCTCTCACATGTGTCACAAAATTGTTCACAGTGACTATAGAGACATTACAACCTTTTCATAATATTTTTATTTTATTCTAATAAATTTTGCATATGGACAAATAGTAGTATTTTCTTATGCACAAGAGTCTAACATCTTATAAACATATCTGTGGCAATTTTAAAACATATTTTTAACAAAAGCCTTCTCCTGCAAAAAGTTATATTCATGTTTATGAATGAGGATGGGATATGGACATGAAGGACTAACCCTGCCAGATGCTGATTTCAGCAGGGACTTTGCCACTACAGTGCTGCTTTCAAGAGAAATTTAAGAGAAAAATTATTTTTAACATTTCAAGTCTATTTGCCTAAAAGTCTTTGACATTTTTGTGATAAAATTCTGAATTAGACCTTACTTGTATTTTTAAAGACAGACAAATTCTTCAATTGTGACATATAACTCTTATCTGATCAGAGGCAAGAAAAAAGAGAGAGAAAATGATTCAACTCTTTGGTACATAATTATTCTATGCAGATAAAGCCACGTATCCTCCTTTCTCTACCCTCACTCTGGGAGCTTCAAGCAGTTCTGCTTCTGCAGCTCATGTTTAGTTGTGTTTATGTTTAATCTGAGCCAAACTATGCCATTCTTTAGTGACACAAAGCAAAATTGCCATTTTTCTGTGCTTCTGGAAGATGTTACAAATAAGGAAGGAAAGGGGGATGAACATGACCTTATCCAAAAAGCCCTGCAGTTTTCCTTCCACCTTGGAAAAAGCTGGGTTTATGTTTTCTTAGGGTAGAGGAATGTTAGTTTAACATGCTGCCAGTCAAACTCTACAGGTTAAAAGGGCATAGATTGTTTATCTTCAGTTCTGATACTTGCCAGTAAAGGGATTGAAAAGCAGCAATCTGGACTTTGGGGATAGTATTTGAGATAAAACCATTGCAATATTTGTATAATTAAAACACGTGCCCTGCAATTATTTATAATTTGCCATTTATTTTGACAATATTGTTAAACTGCAAATGGATTAGATTACCCTAAAATTTAAAAATTCAGAAATCCATACCTTAACTCAGGAGGAGTTTAGTTTTAGCTGTTTCATTTTATAATTTGAAAGTTCATTGGAACTGGCATTGCTAACCACAAAATACAGTAGGAAAATTGTAGGTTATGCAAGAAAAATCTGAATCTGATCTACAAAGGACCAGTATTTTGTCACTTGTTTTTATTATAGTATCCATTTTAGACAAATAGTCCGTTGACAAATTACTATGTTTTAGAAATAGTGGCGGATAACTTCTGTCCCCTCTCTAAATCAAAATCATGTGCAGGGAGAAAGAAAAATATAAAATGCTTGTGTGCCATTTCTTCTGATAGTTTTAGATTTAGGAAGCATTGTATTGGTTTTGTAGGTTTTATTTTTTATTTTCTCTCTCCTTTTTTCTTATGAAATTAAATAGGATTTATTAACTTCTTTTACAGAGTTCTATGTAAAATCCCACCATGGTTTTAATCAAGATTTCACTATCAAACTGACTAGGCTCCTCAGTCTAGTCATCAACTTTAGAAGACTCAGAGATATGTTAAAGATGAAACTATACCAGAGTATATTGGCACAAGTACCATCTTTTATCACCCACTGTTGATTAAACCATCAGATCCCCATGGAAGCCATTTACATTTTCAAGTGCCCAATATTAAGACAGGTTTATTTCAGGTGTCAAAAAAGATGGCACCTATTTACTGAGTTCTCCTAGTTTGTCCCAGCTTCCCAGCTGGAAGGAAACTAAAGTACTTTTAACCAAAATTTAAAAATGTACTGTTAGCTTTGCTAACAGTAGTAATTGGAGAATTAATATATATCAGAGAAAAATTTCATTATGAAAGACCCTATTATCAGTGCCATAGATAAGCAGCTTCAGGACCTAAAAGGACATCAAGGGCATGGCAAATGTTTTGACCTCCCAGCTCTGGTGATTGCAACACAGGGTAGTTGAGGGCATCGTCTTGAATTTTTATAACATGTCACACTTGACTCACAAAATACAGCAGCTATCCTGTTTTTTAATGGAGCAAAATGCTCTTTACCCAAGATTCAGGACTATATGCAGCTGGTGCAATGACAACTGGCCAGCTTCAAAAGTTTCCAACCTTATTTTGCAAGTCCCCTGAGCTGCTTCAGAGTCTTTCCTGCTGAGGTTTGGCCCCCATGTGTGTGCTTACCTATAGTCTGTCTTCTGGCCATAGCTTTTATAAGTGATCATCTCTCCTCTGATCAAGTTTTGTGTTCAATCTGTTTGAAATCTCATCAGAGCACAAGCTTCTCAATAGCATAATCTCAAATTCAGAATATCTTTCAATGACATTTTTGTAACTTCAGCCTTGGCAGGGGGTGGCTACCATATTTTAAACCCCCTGAAAACTCAGATCTCTAGGTCTTGTTGAAAATGCTCACATAGAATTTTGTGCATCAGCTGTTACAATATTAATAACTACTGGGGTAAAGGATTTGAAGTCCAAAGGAAAAAGTCAGAGATATTGACAAAAGCTAAAGCAAAATCACCCCACTTTCTTTCAGATTTAGAGCCCTTTGACAAGCATTAACGAGTAACTGGATATGACTTCCAGTTTTGTTGCACAGGTGTTTTCTGATATTTAGAACAAGCTATAAAGAAAAATAGCAAACATGTCAAAAATCAAGCAGAATAGTAATCATAGTATTCTTCAGACCTATGTATTGTACACAGCACACTTTGGAAAATCACGTATGTGACAAACCCAGAACCCACAATGGAGTGGGATGTGTGGCCTGATGGAGGAGGTGGAAGGCTGGGTCTTAGGCTTCAGGCCAGGATAGCTTCTTGAAAAATAAAACAAACCTCTGTTGGCAAAAGACAAGAAATGAGTTAACAAAACAACAGAGAAATTAAACTTGTTCATTCTTTGTCCTCTACAAAGAAATTAAAGAGGAAGTTCCTGCTGTGAATAGCACACAGCCATAACTTCACTTTGCCCCTTAATTTGAACGATTCCCCCCCAAAGCCTGTGTCAGGGCTGACCCTGGTGCAAGGCTTGAGGCCATGACATGATCTGCTGTGCTCTACCACGTGGGGAACAAGCCATTCCTTCATCCCCAGCCTCTGACCAAGGCTGATCCTTACAAGGAGGCTGCCATGGTTCATCAGCTGCTCCATGTGCACTCTCCTCCTCCCAAACAATTTTGAGAGGGTGTCACAGCCCTTTTTCAACACCAACATCTGCACTCACCACATTCCTCTGCCTTGCACAGACTTGTTCATGATTCCTTAGCTACTGTGATGCTCAGTACCCTGGAATGGAAGTTGCACTGAAAAGATGAAAGTTTCAGATCAGGAAAACCTTCTCATCATTGACATTACTTCATTAGCAAAACCAAATAATCACTCTGTGTTAACCATAACAGTTTGAAAACTGTGGGCCAGGCACCTTCAGAGTAACAGGAGTTCACTGACGTGACTGATTCATTGAAGCATTTCCCCCTTCATTATGAGTATTAGCTTATTAGTGCCTAGGTTTAGTTGAAACCAGATGTTTCTGATTTTGTGAAGACAACCTTGCTGTGATGGCTCTGAAGCCTGTGTTACCCTCCAGCCCTAGGTGTATGTGCAGTTTGGGAGTCAATTAAATTACAGATCAGCTATGAAATTGTTCATAATTCCTGATCTACACTATTTGCTGAGCAGGAGATTACATCACTCATTTGAGACACTGGAGATCCCAATGTCTTCTTACATTTCTATCAAACCCCAATTCTCTCCCAGCTCAGGAGCTTTACACTTGTCTCTAGCACAGGGACTGTTCCCTTACAGAGTGGGCACATTTCTTACCTAGGAGAGCAACTCCCAAGTCAGTTAAAGCAGCACAAACCTTCCATATCTCCTTGATATTAACAGAACCTTCACATTTATGCTGTTGCAGCAGAGAAACAGAAATAGGTTCATGACACCTCAAAGCTAAGCAAATCAATCACACAGTTCTCATTCCCAAATCCTGGACTTCATCACATCATGTGAGCCTCTCCTGCACTGACTGGATGCTGTTGGACCTTTTGATGCTGCAGGACAAGACATGAGATAAATAAAATGTACATTTTTTTTTTTCTCCTTGCTTCCCTCACGCTGGCCAGAGAGGAAATGACAACCAGATGCCCCTGTGACCCAGGGTTCCCCCGAGGTGACCGATCCAAGTGTAACATGTGGTCGCCTCATTTGGGAAGGAGCCAAAGCCTGCTCTGTTTAATTGGCCGAATGGTCCCCTACAGCTGCAACAGATTAGGGACAAATTCTCTTCAAATAAAGCTGTGCTTTTTTTTTCTCCCCATCCCCCCTCTAATTTGAGGGGTGTTGGGGAGAAATCATGCCTGGAGAAACATGTGCACATACACACACGACTGAAGTTAATAAAAGTGTCAGGTAGGCAAACAAAATACCATTTATTATTAAGCAGCAATAAAAGACCACATTGATGTGTATAAGGAACCAGGCAGCTCCAGAGAGAGGGAAGGGAGTGGTGTCTCATGAATCATTACAAAAGTTTTCTCTGATCTTTAATAGTGGACTCAGTGACTTTGGGAAGGGGGGAAGGGTGTAAACATTTGCAATGCCAAGTCCTAAGCCCCCTCTTCCCAATTCTCCAGCAGTTCACTGTGAGGGGATGGAAGCAGCCTGGCTGGAGCAATCTGCTGCAAAGAGCACTCGAAGCTGTGAGAGCCATCTCAGAGGGCACTTTCAGGCCTGGCCTGGCCTGGCAGTGAGCTCTGTAGTTATTTTAAAGAATAAAAAGAATATTTCAAAGACTGGATTTTTAAAGATAAAGACATCTTTAGGGCAGAAGCAGGATGTTCATTTACCTAGAGATCCACTATCTAAAACTTCTGATGGAAATGCTATATTTAGCAGCCATTCAGCTGGCAAAGAAGTGCTCTGCTATTCATTATAATATCAAGTTTTCACCCAAAAAAAAGCTCATTTTCTGAGACTTTAATGTAGAGGCTTTTGTTCCCTCTCATACAATTCTTGGTGTGTTTTTCTTTCATTGCTTGGTCTTAATCTTGGGTGTGGAAATGAGCTCATTAGGAGACCTATGTAGAACTTAGTCTGGGGAAGAGACGTGCCAAGAGCTCTCTTCCAGCAGTTCTGGAGGCACAAGCAGATGCCAAACTCTTCTTGCTGCATAGGTTTCTCTGGATCCTCATAAAAAGCTTGTAAGTTTTTGGAGATCCATTCATCAAGTCCGATGTAATATAAAGATTAGTGTTCCTACTGGAGCCTAAGGAAATGTTGTCTTCCTTTACCAATGGCCCATTAGGAAATGAAGTGCAACAGAAACACAGAGTGGGAAAATGGCTATATATCAAATATTCATTCTGAACACTTTGGGGAAAAAAAGAAAGAATAAAATACATTACTTTTGCCACATAAGCTGTTATACTTAGCTGAGAAAAAAAATATTCTTTTATTTACACACTAATTCGATAACCCAGTATCATCTACTTGATTATAATCATTACATTAAACATCTCCACATACCATACAGTCAGAGCAGTTATACGACTATAGTAAATGTTCTAACTCAATTTTTCTACACAACTTCCATGACAACTTTATGGATTATTGCCCCTGAAGACAGCAACTGCCACTTGTAAGAAATAATTCAACTGGAGCTGTTGCTGTGCCTTAACTGATCATTTGTTTTTTAAAAATAAAATAAAATAAAAATCTGTAGACAGAGTTGTTCATTTAACTGAAAGGATGAATCTTGGTAAGAAGAGTCTGAAGTTGAGAACAAATACCTGTGTGTAGGTCAGCAGTGTGTGTTCAGCTCCCAGTAAGTTTTGAATGCACTCAGAGGCACAGACTTTGCTCGAATAATTTTTCTACCCTCAAAAGATTAGACAGAATGAGAAAGCTCCTCTCCCTCTGGGATATCAAAATGTTTAATTCTCACAACTCTTATTAATTATCTGATTTGTTTACTTGCCAAAAAATATCTTCTGAGGAGGGAAGGACTCAATGAGCAACGAAAGATGAAATGAGTCATTGTGGAGATATTTCAGAATATTTGAAATACTTTGAAGAAAACCCTTTACTTCTCTCTGTCCATAATATATGAGAGGTATTTTATTTCCCCCTCACTGCATACATTGGCATTAACTGGTTTTGCATGTGTCCATCATAAAGACAAATATACACGTACTAATAAATATTTTGAATAGTAGTGGTGTGCTTGGCAGTGCTGGGTTTATGGCCAGACTCCATGATCTTAAAGGTCTTTTCCGACCTAAATTATTCTGACTCTATGATTTACTTCAGAACAAGGCAGTTTCCTCAACATGAGAACTCGTAAGTATTTGCTGTGTATTCATCTCATAAAAAAACCAAATGTAATTTCTTGCATCACTAAATAACAGCCTTTTCCTCAGGCAGCAAAATGGTTTTACAGCACTTTTCAAACAGGATGCCAAAGGGGTGGGAGCAGGCTGAGCCCAGCAATGCTCACATTGTTCTGCAGTGCTGTCATCCCACAATGGGGCAGAGGAGGAAAAGGAGCCCCTGTGCCAGAAACATCTGCCTGGATGGCTCAGAGAGATGGCACAAACGTGATGGCACACTGGGCAGAGCCCGTGGGCTCAGGGATGCTCTTCTCTTGTGCTCAGCTGAACTTGGAGTGTTTTACATTGGGAACAAAGACACGGAGAAATTCTTAGCTGGACGCTGTTTATTCAATCTACCACCTTTCTCCATTTACTTCATTAAAATATCAATTATACTTGTGCTATATTCCTATCAGGATTTGACAGATATAGGACTGCATTGTCTAGAAAACCATCAAAGGCAAAAGCAAAATTCACAAATGGTTCAATGCAGAGAACTCTTCAGGCTTTTTCCTTTCCTATTCCTGGTTTAGAACTGTTTTCAAAATCCAATTTAAAACAATTGAAAACCCGGCTTTGAGGCTGCTGTGACAAATCTGTTTCATACTGGTCATAATCATAGTTTCCATCAAAGATTCTGAGATAGCCCAATGTCAGTTTATGGTCTCCTTACACATCATAAATAGTTATCTCAAGTTTTTCTCATGTTGATATCCAGGTTGAATAACAAAAAAGAGTGTGGCTCTGTGCTATCCCTTGCCTTTTTTTTTTCCCTCCTGTCCTGTAGCCCTGGCCACAGAATTCCCACTCTTCTGCTGTGACATTGGTTGGATAAATTTGGCCAAACCAGAGGAGCACAGAAGTCCAGAATAGTAATGAGCTTTTCTACAAATGGTTACCTTGGACACATATCATTCTTGACCCATTTTTTTATTACAAATAAAATTAATTTTATGCAGATGCAATATCACATTGAAAACACACTACATTTATGTTTTTTTTGATCCTTTGAATGTAAATATAGTAAACTTTTTGCTGACATTATTGCATAAAATACACTTTTGAAAGCAATTAATTTCAAGTAATTCAGAGTGCTATGAAAATTGATGTGTATTTGTGGGTTAGACTAGTTCTAACTCTTAAAAATTTTTTTTTATAAAACCCACATATTTTAATATTGGATAAAAGTGTGATTCAGAGACAATTTTGTGATGGTTTTTCACTGGTAAAGTCCAAACTTCAAACTTGGTCTCTGCAGTGCTGGATGTGAAGGCGCCTGTGTCAATATATTGATAAATGTGCCAGCACAGTCATAATTGAGGATAACTAATTCTTTGTAGAAAAGTACAGAAAAACTGAGCAAATCCAACAGACCAAATCCTACCCCAGAACTAATGCAATTCTTTTATGCCTTCTCAAAAACCTAGGGAATTCTGCCCAGCTCTGCTGACTCTTACCACTGTCACGTGCCATAACACCCCTCAAGCAGGGTGCTGTACAAATATGGTTTCTTGTGGAAAACAGGACAAAAATCTCTCTACAGAATCCATCACTTCCTGCAGAATTCACCAGCCTATACCTCTGTATGGCCATGAAGCTTTGCAGTGAGCTCCAGATCAATTGCAGCTCTTGACATTTATCTAACTTGAATGCAGGAGAACATACATTTTGGGTTGATTCCTATCTGTTGCCAGCTAAATGGATCAATAAGGCTTTTTTTTCTTTTTCAGTGAGAGAGGGTCTTCACTTGACATCTTTTAAAGTTGGGCAGACAGTTTCATTCAAACTGCAATGCTCAGCAACCTCCGATATTCTAGCAGCACCCAGCTGCTCTTCTATTGTTAAGACATGGTTCAAATCTCTATTATAAACCCGGGTTTTTTTCCTTTTAATTAGTTTAAAATGCAGCTGTAAAAATTGCTTTGGGATGAACCTTGGCATGCTGAGCTGACTGCTGGCCTCTCTTTCTCTTGTCTGCCCTCGCCCCCTCCACTTTAAAATTTGAATTTATATTTATTCTGCCTGGAGATAGAGGAAGGAAAGCAAGTAATAAAAATAACTTATTCCAAAACTAATAGGCAGACACGGAGCCATCAGATATCAGGTGTGTGGCTTGACTATGTATTAAAATAAACGTATTAGATAACACATATTTTCGAGTGCCAGACACCAAAATCTTCACAGCATTAAACTAAGAGACGTAACAGGTATGTCGGTGTTAAAGGTCCTACATCTGAAAAAGAGCCTCCATCACTAAGCCAGGATTTTCCTCCAGGCCACCGATTCAGCAGTCCTTGAAGCCACTCTGAGGACTGAGGAGGTAGTCAGGACTGAAAGCAGTGCCCTTTCAAACACTGCTTTTATCAACTGTGTATGCTGTACATGGAATATTTTAGCAGGTCAGAACACACCTCTGCATGGCTGTTCGGTGCCCTTGCTTCCTCAACAGGGAGTTCACTCTCCACAGTAATGCAAAACACAGCTATTAGGAGGCAGACAGTTAATTATCATGAAAAAAGGTAATAATATTGCTGTCTCTGTGAGGCATTCTCAGTGACTACCACACTGATATAATCAGCAAAGTACAGAGGTTCAGAGTTAGCCTTTGCTTGTGCTGGAAGTAATTAGCTATCAAATTGATCTCCAACTATTAGAGCCCACGGATAGGATGCCTTCTGTCAAGTTTACAACTAGCTATTCCAGCAGCCTTCCATTATGCCTGGAGCATTAGGATGCACTGCAGAGGACCCTCAAATTTCACCCAGAATTTCCATGCTTTTGTAGATTTAATTAAGATTGTGCTTAGTCAGTAGAGAAATGCGACACTTTCTTCTTGAATCCGTGCCCATATTTCCTAGCAGCTATTAGGATAATAAGTATTAAAAACAAAATACTAAATGGTGATATTTAAATGTCTTAAAAAATTAGTATAAAAAAAAGTTTTGTTTCTGAAAGAAAATTCCAGAAGCTGTACTTGACAATGTTAGAAACCTCCAGAAACGTTCTGAAATCTCAGCACAAGTAGCTGTTTTCACCTGACACACACACACACTACATACCTCAGGAAAAGAAGCCTCCTTAGGACCCAGTGCCACGGTGCTCCTCACTCTGACAGCAGCAGCACAGTTTAACCAGGGTGATACAGGTAACAATTGGAAAATAGTCTGCCAAACAACAAATTCAATCACAATCAGCATATGCTTTGTCACAGGCAGATCTCCAGCCCTTGATCTCACCTATCACGTCTCTGTTCACTGATAAAAATGATTTGGCCTTCTACAAACTGTTACTATGTTGTGCCTTGAACAATATCTGGCAGCAGTGAGGCTCACAGATTAATTAAGAGAACAAGCTTCATTTTACATTTTAAATATAATAAAGAAAACCAGAAGCATTATCAGTAATATTTACTTCACACTTCCACACAAATAAATAGATAAAAAATCCAATTCATATAATTCGTGTTTATCAGAATTAATAATTCTCTTCCATCTCGGTATGGTAGAGACTTCATAACTCGTCATATCTTTCAACATTATTTACTCCTAAGCTTCAAAGTTATATTTTTAGAACATATTTCCTGCCTCAGAAAACTCTCTTGTAAGTTGTTTTATGTGATGGAAAATATTAGTATTTTTCTAATAGCAGTTAAATGCTAAATCATAATCAAAGCTAATGCTAATAACAGTTCTACATGAAGTAGCTTGTTAATTGTTTTTTTAAATGGTTTTGTGCCTTTTATTATACCTTCCATCAAAGGCCCACAGAATTATGACATTGTGGTGCTTTTGCAGAAATTCTTATGCCAGAATTTTTATAGCCTGAAAGGACAGAAACAAATTCCCAGTCCTTTCTAGGGAGCCAATCTAGGACAAATCCAGGGCTTTCATCTTCTATGTAAAATATATAAACTGTGGAATCCAGGAAATAGGGTTCTTTATGTTCTGTGCCAAGGAAAAAGGCTCCAGTGCTGCAGCAGGGAAGCACCAGAGCTGCATGCACTGCATACCAAAGACAGCTCCAAGGGCATCTCTGCTTTTCTCTTTGCACTAGAATGTATGAACAGTGCACCCTATTGCTAAGCCCCAGGATGCAAGTTACAGTTAAAGAAAGGAAGAAACTATTACTTCAGCCAAAATATATCTGTGTGTGTATTTAGGTATAAAGTAATAATGTGAAAGCTTATAAATTAGTGCAGTTGATTTATTTAAACCTTAGCAGCCTTTGAGCCAGAGCTTTGCAGAACAGGTATTCCTGAGGGCAGTGGTACAGCACAGCAAGAAACACAACAAGCTGAAGCTGCTAATTAAGTTCACTTTAACTTTCCATTAGGAAGCTTGGATCAGTTACTCACATTCTAAAGGCTCACTGCTATTTGTGTTAAATGAAGTGTTCCTTACAGCTGTAATCACGCTGTACAACACAGTTTTGGCCGTGGCCATTTCCTCCCTGTCAGAAAGCATCTCTAGCTCCAGTTGGAACCCATGTGCATGTGAGGATTGATTTCTTGACGTTTTGTCAGTGCCACTTCTCCCTGCATGACTGCAGGTCTGATTAGAGGCAGAAATGTGCCTGGGTGGAAGGCATGTGTTCCATTTCCTGCCCTTGGCAGCAACCTGCTCCACAGGGTTCCAGCAGCAGCTCGTGTGCAGCAAGTCCCTCCTCTGCCTTGGCCTCACCCTGAGCGGGGAAAGGGGAACAGAAACTGGTTAGAAAACAAAGAGAGAGAGGGAAATTCAAGTAAACAGCGTAGGAAATTTAATAGAGACTGAGAATAAATCTCCACCCCTAATCTTTTTTCACCTTTTTTTAGATCGGATCAGATTAGATTAGTGTGATTTCACTTTCTGGTGCAGAGCAGCATAAAACAACAAAGTTTAAATGACACCAGAGAGGAGAGGGGAGGGAGACAATGAACTCCCGTGCTAGAATTTTGGCAATGTTGTGAATGGAAGGCAATGTTTTCTCGGGTTTTGGTTACTGTGCATTGTAAGTGATGCCATCTCAATTTCACTTGCTGTGTGGCTGTAGAACAGACTGCAGAAAACTGGAACCAGCTTCCAATCAACTGCCCCAATGACAGCCATCACAGAACTGGAAAGCTACTTCCAAGCTACTTCTCATTAATTGTTCCCACACCATCTTTGCTGCTTAACACAAGCTGTTGCAGCCAGCAGCTTGTTCCATTAGGTCCTAAGAGTACAAATTAACCCTGAAAAAAGAAAGACACTGAGAACAGTACAAGATGGAAGAGGGAAAGAGAAGCAGAGAACAGGGGCCGAGAGTTGAGGAGGCTCCTGAATTAGCTGGATTCACCATTCAGCCCTATATTCTTCCAAATAAGTATCCACAGTCGTTGCTGTGAAGGAAGTGAAAAAGGAGAGGGTGGCACACAGACATCACCTCATGAGTTTGGTTATTTTCAGAAGTACTTTTAATTAAAAATTTGAAAAGCAGCAATTTTGTTACAATCACACATTCGTATGTTTAAAATCTGCTTTTAATTAAGACAGATTATTTAATCAGCGACAGTTAAAAAAGTATTTTATAAATGCAGACATTGCACAGAAATCTGAAAACTTGTAGAGTTTTTGATGTCATGAGGACATGACCCTAAATTGCTTTTCCAGTCCAAAGAGGTAATTTGTTCAAAGCCAATCTGCAGGTTTCTGAAACACAGACCTGTTGGGCTGGTTTCTGCTACTTTAGACACCTCTTTCATGGGATCTAGGCTTTGTTACTAGAAACATACAGTTCTGGAGAGCATCCACAGACAGCTGTCCGAGACTGAGCAAAAGACTGCATCTGGAGCTATAAAGACCTACTTCAAATCTTGGAAAGAGAGGCAGGGTTTACTACCTACAGGTTTATTTGGCCTTTGGACATCATTGGAGTGCTCTCTACCTGCACTAAATATATCAATTGTATGTGAGATCAAGGCTGGATTGCTTTGTTCAACCAGAGAATGAGCAACAATGACACAACCAGCAGTAACCACAACAAAAGTGTCAAATCACATCATCTACTTGCAAGCACTATGATCATGGAAGTGAGAGGGGAACTTCTCTCCATCATCAGCTCACAAACCAAATCACTAAATCATAAATGAATACCCACCAGCACACAGAGTTAAGAGGATATTAGTTTGAATTTATCCCCAAGAAGCAATTCTGTCTCAATCCTCCATTACAGTTTTCCTCAGGTGTGGCAAATTGGGGGAGGCCCACAAGAGCCAAATGCAAAGCTGAGAATACAAACCTCCCACCTAAAAATGAAAATATTTTTACTTAAAGTCAAGTCTGGACTGAATGCAAAAGGTGGAAGCTTTCATGCCTCATTTCCAATGCAATGAGACTTATAAATCCATCTTTAGTATGGCAAGAAAAGAGGGGGAACAAAGGAGGAAAAAATATTGTTCATTAAGCTAAGGTCAGAGAAATACAGCATTACTAAAGAAAAGAAAAGCATTTTTGAACTGCACACTGAACAAAAGAGGATGACAAGACTGTTACATTACATTACCTCACAACTCAATGACCCGTGTGTGTTGACTATACTGGTTTCATTTCATTCATTTCCTAGAGGAGAGCTGTGTTGTGTTTGGTAGACACTCACTGCAACTGGCAACATCAAGAGTCTTGAGTGGATGGAAAGTCAACACTTCATCTCAAAGATTGTCCCTTTCATTAAATTTGAAGGACACAGGGTATTTCAAGTAAAATTTACATTTATTTATTCTACAGATGTAATCAATATTTGTAGCTTCTGATACTTTTCATTAATATTAAATCACTTTGAGAAAAGGACAGTTTATTTAAAACTATATATGAAAATTAAGAGAACCACTGATGAGTTATTGGAACAAGATTACATGTCCATAATGTGGAAGCAATGGTTGTGCTGAAGTAAAATAATTCTAATTGGCTTAAAGACTTTCAGAATAAATGGCAATTTGATAATAAGCAATTTCACTTTGATAGCATTACAATGCCAAGGATTCTTCCAAATCAATTCCTATTTCCTCCACAAAAGAGGCCTGCAAATAGTAATTGCAGAAAACACATCTTTATTGTCAGAACAGACCAGCCTTTGTCTCTGAAATTGGATCAGCTCACCTTCTTCAGCTGCTCTTCCCCATTGAATCTAAAGCAGCACAGGCACCAAACAGCTGCACAGTGGGACCAGACAATGGGAAGAGACACCAGCACTGAGGGCTGTGCATACAAAGTGCCCAATATGTTACCTGGAGCCCTGGTGTGTTTAAGGACAATGCTGACTGAACTAGGCATTTTAGACAGGCCCGGAAAATAAACCAAAATGAAACCAACTTTGATCAGCAGAGGTCAAAAGCTTAAGAGACAGCGTTCCCCTTCAGCATGACTCCTAAAGAAGTAAGACTGTACAATATCAGTCTCAGTCTGTCAGGAATCTTACTCCTTTCCACACTATATTTGTTAAGACTGAGGTTTTCCAGGAGTGAATCCTTTAGAAGCTCTGACGCAGCCCTTCATGCACTAACACAAACCATGTGACAGCACCAGCTCTGGCTGGGCCCTGGCAGCAATGGAGCATTTGTGACTGAAGAAGCTGTGACATGTCAGAGAGGGGGAAACACCACAAAGTCCTGTCATATTAGAAGGCAAAATTAGCAGCTAAACAAGAGAAAAAGTAAATATCAAAAGGCATCAAACAGGAGAGAATAATCAATAGTAAGCATCAAGGAGGAAAAAACATGGCCAGAATGTATCTGGTGACTACATGGGTACATGAATATTTTGAAGATTATGTTAAGAGATCTCTTACATTTGCTAAAAATCTACAACAGATATTTTTCCCATATCCCTCCTGCATTTGCAAGAAATCAAAATGCCTACAGTGATGTACTTCTATATCCCCAGGGGTTTGCATGATCCAAGACCATGGCAAGTTCAATGTACAAAATAGGAAATGGAGAGACGTTATTGTTTCATTACCCCTTAAAGATAAGGCTCGGTGAGTTTCTCAGTGCACAGAGTGACTGCACCAGCTGCTGCCTTGAAAGAGTGCTGGCTTTCCAGAAGGAGAAAACACTGATTGCACATAACGCATGGGGATTTTTACTGAAAGAGAGGATGCCAACAAAGCTTTTGGCACATACTGTGATATGGCTGTTAATGTGAACCCCTCATGTCCAACCTTGGCACTGAATGTTTCATGGCACTGTGGGAGCTGATCTATCCCACCTAGACAATTAGGGTTTCTTCTCATTAACAGCTATGCAGCTTGGCCATGATTGAAGCTCTCCCCAGCTACTCTTTACACATAGTTCTCTGTTTACAGCACTTGCAAAAAGACTAATTGCACCTATAATCCTCTGAAATCTTGTTTCTTAGTTTTCCACAAAGCCAGTGGCAGAGGAAGTTGCTGTTAACTTGGACGTCACGAGTGACCCAGACAAGGCTCCAGTGTCACTGTGCTGTGCCTTTTGCAGGCAGTTCTAGTCCAGCCAGTCTGCTCAGGGACAACTTTCTTTTACACTGCAGTTTCAGCAGCTTCACTGCAGCATAAACATCTCGTCCCCAGTGGCCACTCTTTAAAAAAGGAGAGACACTTGCTTTGAACAACACAGTAAATGCTATTCTGGAAGTCAAAATGAGGAGAACTTCCTGAATCCTATCAGAGTGAGGTGTATGGTCTGCTAAGGGGAATCACTGCTCTCGAAGTTTATGTGTTGCTGAATCACCACCTAATACAAACTTTAAATATTGTTCCAGCATGACAGGTGATTGAGGAGACAGAGGAGCTACTCAGACAACTGTGTCAGTATTCTGCTGTCAGCTCCCTGTTCAGCTCCTGAGTGTGCTGGTCTTGTGACAGGTCTGCCAACACTACTTAGGCTGGGCTCTTCTGTTACAAGCTGAACAAGGAACATCATCTACAAAAGCTGGATGATTCAAACCACTTCTTATTCATTTAAATTTGAAAAGAGGTCTACGAGGGACGGTGTGATAAAATAAGAGGCATGGATACGTAGTGATGAATTCTGTGCACTTCCACTTGACAGCAATACAGGAAAAGTATCTGGCTGGGGAGTTCAGAAGGGATAAGAAGTTGTTTTTCTATGAGTTCCATTTGCCTTGAAGGGAGAAAATAAACCTCATACATTACAGATTCTAGCACAAGTTAAATAACAGCACTACAGAGGGCAGAAAGTTTTGTCTTAGTAACATAAGTATTTTTCTGGCTGTAAAAAAAACCTAAAACCTGGAAGATTCTGGCCAGCTCTCATAACTTTCATTCCTCCCATATAAATTTTAGGCTAGCCAAAATATTATAGTTGTGTTTCACCGCTGAGATGAATGACATTCATTAAATTTACTTCACCATGCTTTCCCACTGTTGGGTTTGGCAAGAGCACAGAGGCAGACTGGAGATCCCTACACGACTTTTGTGCAGAGTGAAGATTTGTTGAACCAAATGAAGGTTCCCAAAGTACAGCACCTCAAAGGCAGTGAGATAACTGCAGCTCTCTCCCAGCTACACCCCTGACCTGCTGCACACCTCTGAGCTGGGTAGCTTTACACTGTCCTCTTTTCTGCCTTGTCAGTTTATACTGTCCTGCTTTGGGCCATCAGTTCCTGCAGTCTGTGATGGAATAACCACAGGCAAGATCAGCCAGAGGCTCTTGGTGCTATTGGAATAGCTACAATAGATAAAAATTACTTTGCAGGGTACAGGTAAGCACAAATTATACAGAAAAGAGTAGATAAATGATGCCCAAATATATTTGAGAATACAGATATATCTGAGAGTACAGATTTTGGATTTTACAGAATTCCATTAATTCTGTGGAAATCTAGAAAGAATGTTTCTGGGATATAATGCCACCAGAAGCACAAAGTATTCCCAGTGAAATAAATGGCATTAATGTGGGCCAAAATGGCAATATTTGCTAGCTATCGTTGAAAGGAGGGAACATTTTTATCAGCATATAATCCTAGTTCCTAATGGTACAGGCATATTATGATAAAATGAGGCTTTGAAATTAGATTTTGACAGAAAAAAATGCATGTGCTGTTGAGAGTGGAATACAACATTTCTTCTTTCCCTCTGCAGAAAGCAGTTTAGGAAATTCTACAACAGGCTCCAGCGAGAGTGGATGGTAAAGGCAGCAGTGGCATGGTTTTAACTTACCCTTTTTCTGATCCCTGCAATCACTTGCCAGATCTTGATTTCTAAGCCATCCTCCCTACCAAAACCTGACCTATGATTAGGGAACAGTTCCTTCCACAGTATGGGTCTGCTAAAGTGCTGGGCAGGCTGAGTGACAACTTGAGCAGAAAAAAGAATTCTAAGGGGGAAACAAGGTGAAGGAGAACACCTGGGATATTATCTTGAAAGGCTCGTGGAAGAGGGGGAGATGAAGAAGTGTTACGTGACAAATTTGAAAGCTAACAATACAGAGAGATCTGTTAGTCTCTTACTGAACAAGAAATTAATGTGCAGTATTCTTACTGGAGCTAAAAAGAATGACAGACAAAAAGAGAAAACAGCAGAATTCACACTGCTGCCAATTACCACTGTTTCTTCCCAGGGCCTGTAAATTAGTTGTGCTTAGAAAGTTAAAGATAAATGGTATTGATTTAAGCACATTACTAATAGCACCTTCACTGTTGCAATTGGATTTCACCCAAATTTCTGCTGCACCTAAATTATTCTGTCATTCTAGCTGCTCTTGTAAAAATGCAAATTTGTCTTCTGAAAGTAGGATATATTGTGCCAAATTTCCCCATAGCATTTATGACCAAAAATATTTTATTAAAAATGTCTGGATATTTTCAAATAGTATTCCAATGGGCTGTCAAATTAATAGCGAAAAAAAACCCTGTAATTCAGAGCTGTAAGGTAATAAGAAGCTGTGCTATTGCATGGACAGTTGGAACCTACCAGCAGATAAGAACACAAATTTGGACACAATATAGTGCTTTCAAAGGTCTGTTTTCTACCACTGAGATGTGAAATATGTATTATTTAAACGAAGAAACCAAATGCCTACATGGGGCAGGGGAAGAAGTTTCCCTGAGCAGTTCTTTCAATTATCCATCTGTTTAATCAGAGCAGTGCCACTCTGCTGTAGCAGCAGCAGTACAGACAGACACACCACAGACCCATTCCCCTGCTCTGGGGTAAATGCAGAGCATTCCACTCCTCTGAGTGCTCTTACTCTGTGGTGCACTGACAGAATTCTGAGCGTTCAGTAAAAGGACCGAACAAAGCAGCTACCAAAACCCTGACCTCTAGGACTGAAACTGCTATAACAGTTCAAGGAGATTCAAAATCACGTTTAAAATTGACAGTAACAGAGCACAGATGGAAAAGGATTTCTCCCACAACCTGCATGTGGTTAAACAAAGAGCTGATATATCAAGATCATATGAAATAAGTAGTGTCTAACTATCAGGCTTATCTTACTTCAACAAGCCTCCCTGCTTAGAGGTTTGGGTTCTCTTAATCAGAGATCAGAGTGGTTGTGGCTGCCTTATCACTTTAGTGTTTATGCCACCTTAGCAGCTTTAAACATATTCTGGCCACCTAGAACTGCCTGAGCTGTGCTGAGGTTGTCACCCTGCCTTCAGCTTCAGGTGTCCAGGCCTGCTGCTTCCTGCAGCTCATGCAGTCCTGGTGACAGTGGCACAATGGTGGGATGTGCGGCTCCTGAGAAGAAAGCAGAGACTGGCGAGTGCCAGGGCTCATACCTATCATTTCATAAGACACTTTTCTAACAAAGGGATCCTTCCTTGGCCGTGGGGCTGCCCTCCTGAAGGACTGAAAGCCTCTGGTGTCTTGCATCCAACCCTCCCCTTTTGGCAGTTCGGTGTTCCCTGACCCTCAGTCAGTCCCACATAAGGTCCCAGTCCTGACCCTATCCCTCAGCCAAGGGAGACAGCAGCGCTCCAGAGGAGCAGAGTATCCCAATTTAAGCAGGAAAATATAAAGTTTTTGCAGAAGACAGCAGGAAGTTGTCTTCTGCAAGAAGTAGGATCTGGAGAAGGCATTAGAAAAGCACAGGATCCAAAGTGGGACCGGTGGCCACGAGGATTCTCCAGTGAGGCTCAGCTGAGGGTGAGCAGAGCTGAGCTGAGCTGGTGGGACATGACAGACCGAGGGACAGACAGGTGGCACTGAGCCTCTGCTGCCAGAGATGGGGCTGTAAGGAACTCTCTGGAAAGCTGTCCCAAAGGTGCCTGCACTGAGCACAGGCTGCCCTGGGCAGAGCCCTGGCTAAGCAGCACTGAGGGCACGGCCGTGTGCTGGAGCTGGAAAAGGAGACCAGCATGGCACAAGGCAAGGGAATTACAGAACCTGAAAGGAAGTGGAGTCAGAGAGTAATCATAGCTCTAGGAGAGTGATGCTCTAGTAACTAATAAGAACAGGTACAGAGAACAGCATTAAATAAGTGTTCATCAGGAATAGTTCACCATTGCATACATCACAGAGAAAGAGGGAGGAAAGAAAACAAATTGTCATGAGCCACTTCAGCAACTTAAAGGAAACTCATAAACATCACTTTCACAATCCTCTGAAAAACCATTGTGAAGAGGAAAAGTTAAATACCACGTGCCAGAGCCTCAATCGCATTAGTGGATCAACAGCGTTTTTGTGGTAAGTCTTTCAAATCTAGTTTTACTTGTCTCTAAAGGATCCTTAAAAGGACCTTTTAAGTTAGATCTGCTGGCTTTGGCTAACTATACAGAGCAAAGAATTGATTGCATTCCTACAGAAATGTCCCTAATAACTCCTTAGAATGAGCTGTGGCACTTTTCCACTAATTGTGGAAAAAACTAACGGGCACCTTGAGCATGTGTTATTAATCTGTCTGCCAATTTTGAGAGATTTCAGTTGTGAAAAACTACCAGGCGGTATTTACTCCAGAGCACACATTCTGCACCAGTAAAAATAAAATGCACATGGTGAAGTGGAAAAATAAAAAGGAATTTTTTTTCTATGTAACTCTATTATCATTGAAGATAAAAAAATCGTGTGTCAGTTTCCCAAAGAACAGGGGTTTAACCTGAGTTCAGTTTCCTTGCTCAAGTTCTCAGAAAAGTGATAGAAGCCAACAGGCACTGTATTCCAAGGTCCACAGCTCTCCAAGGGAGGGATATTACCCAAGTGGATTTGGGTTGTAGTTATACATTTAATTCATTTCAATGACAAAAAAAGAAAGAATAGTTTCAATTATGTTTTTCTGCTGAGTCACCCCACAGCAAAGATATTCTACTCAACCTTATATCTTTTTTTCCTAAAGAGGCAAGATTCAGAACATCAAACCAAAGTAAAGCACAAGACCTTGAACAAATTACAAATCCCAGAGGGAAATGTAACTCTTCTATGATTATGCTTTTCTGAAAAAAAAAACTCTGTCGCACCCTTATTCTTCATTTTCCACCCAGTTCTTTGCTCCCCACGTTCTCATTGTAAGGAGTAAATTTGGTATTTCAAAAATGTTGGCAGTCACCTGGAAGAAAACAAAGACATTTCCTGTATTTCACAGATGCTCTCAAGTCCTTTCTCCTCGTGGCTTGATGGCTGGGACATCCAGTGTGGGTGTGACAGAGCAGCTTCAGCTTCCAGCTCTCAGACATTTGCCCACATTCCAGATTCATTGTCTTTATTTCCAGGATGACAACAACTGTGTTGAGATTATCAACTTCCAAAATTTCCCGTCAGAATTCTTCCTTAAATAAATGCAGAGAAACCAGACCTTGAAGCTAGATATGCAATATATGAAAGATTAATGACTGAAAAATTGAGCAGTGGGTAGCAAAAATTTTATCTTAACTTAGGTGTTCTCAAGTCCAATTTTACCAGATCAGCATTGGATAATTAAAAAATGCTATTGGCAAATTTATGTGAGGCTTCTCCATGACATTACCCTCACTCATCTCTAAGTTCTGCTGGATCTGAATCAGGTCCAAAATCAGCATAAGAATAGCTGGGATTGTTATGAAGGCTAGTTAAAAAGAAATGGAAGAGGAAAAGAAAAGCAGGAAACCTTCTTGGTATATTTATAACCCCTCCATAGATTCCATGCCAACTTCAACTGGGCCCCCAGGAAAAAAGTTACTTTTCAATCTGGGAAAATGCCTTTCCATAGGGAAGAATATTCGCATACAGTCTTCTTGCAGAATTTATATTAAAAAAAAAAAAATCCAAAAGAAGAGCAAATAAAGTAAACGCCCCTAAAACTGGGGGAGTGGGGAGGAGTGGGGCTGAAAGGGGGACTGTGCTGCTGTGTGATGGATGTTTAGGTACCGTATTTCTTCCTGTCTTTTCCTGAGTGCAGTTCCATAATGGGTGTTAACAGGCCAGCTTTAAACACTAAGGAGTGCATTTGCAGAGTAATGTGCAGAGATTTGTCCGGACAATTTCCCATTAACACTAATGTGCACTGCATGGTTAAATCCCTGAACACCACGTGGAAAATTTAGTTTCAAAAGCCTCCATTACTTTGGGGTGTTGAATTCTTTTGAACCAGTTGTTAGTCTGTTAAACACTGATTGGTCTCTCATTAGGCTGACAAAACTTTTCATTTTGGTTAAGACAGTTAATCAGAAGATATATTTTTGCAAGTAGTTCACATACTAAATGAAATTTTTAAAATTACTCTATAGAGCTGGCATTGATGAACATCTTCAGAACGCTTCATCTAAAGATCGACTCATAAATACTAGAAGCTTCAGATAAATCTGTGATATACCTACAGATTTTGTTCACAAAGGACATTGCTCACTTGTTTACCAGCACAGTAGGGACAATATAATGTAATTTGGTTTTCACAATCTTTTCTACCATTTGGAAAAAGACAAAATGAATGTGTGCATATTTGTCTTGCTTTTGGTTTTTTCCTTCTTCTAGACAGGCACTTACAAGAACAAAGGAATCTCACACTCAAGATGTGAAGGCATATAAAGCCAGGTAGAAAAAAGAGGAAAAATGGAAGCAATAGGCAAGATTATGATTATAACCAAGTTCTGAGTGACAACAATGCAAGCATTAAAAAATAAAGCATGAAAACAAGTTGGTCCCCACCTTTCCTTCTGTCCAATATAAGCATAAGTCTGGTTTACAAATAATGAGATGTTAAAAGATATGTCTATGCGTGAAAGGGATCATCTAATTTTATTGTGAAAAGGCACACACCATTGGCCCAGGCTTTCTGCTAATTACATTTGTTAAAGAAAGCAAAGAGTTATCTGGGTATTTGCTGGGGGAGATGACTGATAGAAATATGTATTTTACAGAAGAAACTGAGATGAAATGCCACATAGAATCAGCAGGTGAGTTTGGATTTATAGATATATATACACTGGCTGGGATTTATGAGTGGACATGAACACATGAAGCCCATTTCATTTACAACTATTTTCTTGTTCTTTTCAGGGGCTTTCAGAAGTGGAAGCTTGCCATTACACACAAGCATTTAATTCTTCAAAAAGCCCAGTTCCTTCTTATGAGACAATAAAGTACTTCCCCTTGTAACAGCAGGTAAGCACTGAAGGCATCCTTAAAAATCTAACCCCAGAGTGCTAAAGAAACTTAATAATCTTTAAACTACACACAATGCCACTTCGTCCCTGGTACCAGAACGTTGTAAAATGTCTGATTAGTCCTTATAATAGTGCTAACACCTCCACAGCACATAAAAAGGACTTTTAATTTACAAAAGACATCTCTGGTTGTCCTGATTTTTACCTTTAATTAGACTGTAAGACACAGCTCCATTTGGCTGTTAACCAACGTATGAGGTATAGGCTTAGTATACAAGGTAGATTTGTGAGGTTTTTTTAAGAGCAATACTGTAATATTTTGAATAGATTTTAAATGCACACTATCTCATGGATTATTTAACTCTCTAATGAGGTAGAAAGAAATATTAAAGACAATATTTTAAATGTCAGGTAAATTACTTGGTTTAAGGCAAAAAAAAAAGGACTTTTCTGTTGATTTTCTTGCAGTGGTTCCAACAACTGCCTAGATTTTGGAAATGATTTTGTGATGCTTAGATTTTATATTGGTGCAATAATTGTGCGCAGTAGGGTACTGCACCTAGCCATGAAATTCATTTAAAAATGAAATAAGAGACATGATGAAAAATACAGAAAAGTCAGCTGCCCCAAAGGAATTATAAATAATTTTGAAAATAAAAGTGTTTCTGTGACAACATGAACTTTAATAAGTCAAAATTTGCAATACTGGTAAGCTGTACCCCAATGACAGGTAAATGTATGTGTCTGAATAAGGAGACTAGTGCAGCTTATAGTCACAGAGCTGTCAGAGGAAATCAGAGGAAGCCAGCAATACATGTCTGAGCACTTAATAAAAATCACCATCCAGCCCACAGCATGTGACACAAACCCTAAAATAAGGGGAAGTCTGCATTGTGACATGTAAGGGACTTAGCATGTCATTTGACCTGTGCACTTGCCTTGACTGTCGTCCAGTTTGAACAGCAAAAAGAAGAGGGGCAGTCCAACAGGTACTCCTTTTGTTTCAGCACATATTGAAGAGGAAGCAAGTTGGCTGCTCCCTCCCTGTAATTCTCTTACCAAACAGAAGCTTCAAGAAAGCTCTGTTTGCAGTAATGAACACAACAAAACACAGGAGCTAGTCAAACTGCTGGTGAAGCTCTACACCACAGGAGAATATAAACAACATCTCCATCAAAAGCTACCTGAGTACACATTACACAGAAGTACCTGCCTGTTCTGTAAAAAGTTAATGTGCTTGTGAAACAGAACGTCTGCCCTGCAAGTGGAAAGAAAAACCTCCATGAATTTAAATTCAAAAATTTCAGATGGAATAAATAACAGGACACTGCATAGTGGGGGGATCATGCCCAACTCTACCTCAGCCACAGCCATCTCGCCCTGAGTATTCCTATCGTGACCTGCAGGATTCCAAAGGGAAGCTGAGGTTGGCAGCAGTGCCCAGCGCCTTCACCATCAGCAGAGGCAGAGCAGCTCAGCTGCAGCTCGGGCTGACACAGCCCTGGGGAGGGCACTGCATGGACCTGCCTCACATTTCAGTACTGCCTGGGCAACACCTCCTGTGCAACTTCTGTTCCAGAAGTCAAGAAAAAATGTTGCGTTTTTAATAATTGAAAAACACACTTATCTAGTCTAAAAGGTCTAATTAAAAATTTATAAACTCATCATGATCACCTATTCATTTCAAGGGAGAATGGCAGAAAAGAGACAGGAGAGAACTGAATATAAATAAAAACGAATTAAAATAACAGCAAAACCCCTCTTTGAAGTATGATAACTGTGTGTGCAACTAACACCACAATTTCAGTACACGTCATAACCTACAAGGATGAACATAAAACCTTCTTCATCCCATTACCAGGATGCATTCTAGTACTAATCTGTGCTTTGGTTCCATCTGGAGGCACCTTCAGAGTAGTAGTAAGACTAGATTTAAAGTTCAATGCCAAACTAGTGGGCTCAAGAAAAAAAATGAAAATAAGCAAAAAGAATGTTTCAAATCTGAGAGACTGATACGAAAAAGAGTAATTTCTTTGGACATGAGAGGACTCAGCAAGGCCTAAAGGAAGTACAGAAAGGTAAACTATGGTATAGACAAAATCTCTGGGGAATGGCTGCATTGCCAAAATCATTATAGAAGAGCTTTCCGTGAAAATAAAAAGGTGAGAAAATTGGTTAATAAGCTTTGTTTTTCATTACATGAAAAAAGGTTACTATGTTACAGAGGTCACCAGTATCAAAACTTAAAGATTAAAACTATATTTCCAAAAGCATTCACAAGGCATAACGAAATACATTGAGCAATAATTAATGACAGTTATTAATGACAGTTCACACTTAAGAAATAATCAAGTTCTTCAACTGTTGAGCACCAGAATAAGAACCACATAAAGACAAAACATTCTATTACAAAACTAGTGACTTCTACAGATGATTTGACATTTGTATTTTATATCTGAAGTCAAATGGGACATTTGTTATTCATAACTGAGAGTAGTGGGTCAGGCTTTGGCAAGTCAGGTGGACCAGCTAAAGATGTTCCCAGCAAAATAAAATGACTAATGGTCTTAAAAAACAGTTCTATCAAAGAATTGAGGTTATTTAAGCTGCAGAAAAGAAGCCCAGAAGACATAACCATATTCTTCAATACATAAGTTATTGTAAAGGGAGTACTGTTGATCTGTGGTAAAAGCATGAGCAAAACCAGGTTTGAATTGCTGAAAGTAATAAGAAAACTCTTCTATATATAAAAAGTTAGATACTGGAATAAAGTCCCAAGGAAATTTCTATGTCTCTTTCACCATTAGTCTTGAAAATTACTTAAGAAGTATTTGCAAGAGATAAGATAGCTGATGTTATCTCAGGAAAATCTCAAAACTTTTCTTATTTTCCCTGATTTTATATATATAGTCTGAATTTAAACAATAAATAAGGTGATTTGTTTTAGAAATGTCAGTATTCAGCTCACATAACTACACCCCTTAGAGCCAGTCTCTGCCTAAGCTTTTAACCCATTTAGTAAGTCCTGAGGCAAATAACTAGCACCCTCTCTACTTCAATTTACAATGTGATTGTCTCTGAATAATGGAAATACTTATTCCAAATGGTTTTCACACTAGACAGACTCTTCTTTTCAGAGAGAGGAAGGAACATGGCTATCTGGTTTTCTTCCCTAAAGCTGCCTTTTTCACAGAGATGTGGTCTTAAATTGGCTACAGCTACCTAGCTTTTACTTTTAAATAAACGTGGATTGTTAACAGATGTTCTAGAGAAAAATATCCAACAAAAGATGACCCCCTCCTTCTGCCTGGCTGTCAGCTCAGCAAGCCCAGCAACAAGGAGGGTGGAAGAGCCTTGGCCAAGGCACTCTATGTGGGGCAAAAGGGACACACCAGAGTATCCCAGCCCAGGCACAACTCTAAGTGTCTGCCAGTCTGTAGAGAAGAATGAGTTCAGTGAAAATCTCATTCTAACTCACCTGGAACAGAAGTGAGCCAGCTTAAATTGAGAATCACACTTCATCTTCCTTGTATCAGCCATGGCATGCAGAATGCACTAACCAACTTGCCTTCACACTCCTCTTTCTTCTCTCACACTTAAAGGTGCAGTTTGGGGTCCCAAACTGTCCCAAACCACAAACTGTTTGCTTAGTAAAAGGCATAAGTAAAATGAATTTCACGAGGACTCTATAATTATGACTGAACGATTCAAACAGCCACAAGGCTCAGAATATGTGTTTTCCTCAATAAAGGTATATATAAGCTCTGGTTTTCTCTTCCCCATCCTTTTAGATGTGCATGAACCAGTTTGTGTCATCTGTGAAAGGATACAGGCATTGTTTGCTCTAATGCCCTGACACTATTCCCTGAGAGACTGGCCTTTTACACTCTCTTCTCCTTCCTCAAGAACTGAAGCCTCATTTCTCATAAGAGAGATCAAGAGGGCACAAACACTTGGCTCCCAGGTACCACAGCTCATCATCATACAGTTCTCTGTGGAGATGTTACCACATCCAAAAAGAAACAAGGAGACATTTCTCTCAGAGCAAAGTGACAATCCTCAAATAAACTGTTTTCTGCAGAAGTTTCCATGTTGTCTCACATTTCATTCAGCTTGCCAGCCAGAGCAGAAAGCTTTTAGCAGTTCAATTCAATGTACTGGCGATATATTAAAGAATTTATTCGATTTTGCTGCTGGTGATATTTTCATTTCACTTTTCATTTACATCTGGGCAATGCTGTTAACTCCTTCAGCCAGGGATTTTATTCTTACTGTCTAAATAAAAAGACAACAAAAAATTTCCATCTCTTTTTACAGTCAGGGATTACATCCAGAATTTTTGAAGAGGTTTTAAGGAGGAAGAGGACAAAAGGGCCAGAGCTATTCTCTTACTGTTTGTTTTTAATTCTTTTGGGGTAAGTACTGTATTTGCTAGGCCCTTACATAAAAAAAATATTCACATTCCCCTCCATAACAGCCATGAGCACTTTTCTTGAGGTAGTTTAAGGCAACATGTACATTAGCCATGATCTGAGTGGAGTCTCCTGCTGGAGCAATCCTGCCACACAGTCATTTCTGAATTGTGTTGCTGCTGTAAAACTTCTTAGACAAGGATGTTACCAAATATGCCAAAAATCTGAATGGGAAGCACTGACAGGGTTTTTAAGACAGAAAAAAAATGAGCTGAGAAATGACTATAAGGTCTTCCAAGGTCTTCCCCATTGAAGGCCAAGTTTGATTTATTGCTTTTCTGAGTTTTGGTTTGGGTTTCTTTGCCCAGCCAAGTTATATTAGAAAGTAATCTCCTAATTTCTGAAGGACTCCTTTAAGCTCCCTAGAAACTCCCAGCTTCATGATTTATTTGATCATTACAGAGGGGTGATTTCAATATCCTTATGTTTCTCATTGTTTTGCATGTGGCCATCCATTACAGCAGAAAAAATTACAAAAATCCTAAAAGATATTATCATTTTCATATCTAGCAAGCCTGATGAATTTTATATGAGCAGGATGCATGACACAATGAATAAGGAAACTGGATTAGAGGAAAGAAATAAAAATATGGAGAAAGAGAAGAAAGAAAGGGGAGGCTATTTTATGTACAGATATAAACATGAGGGTAGAAGTGCTATTTTTATTTAGGGAGGTTACAGCTCTCCTCTGAACTCATTAGTGGTTCATTGCATATCACAAGATTAAAACCAAGGAATGGGTAGATCAGCACTCCTGAGCAGACAGCCAGATTTCTGACTCCACCAGCCAACATGTGCAGAAGCCTCCTCTTTTGGAAAAGTCCCTGTTATTTCCTCAGAAATAAAAACTCTCCACAACGGCTTTGCAGCTGTGACTGGGGGCAGCACAGAGCCCTGAGCTGCCGGCACAGACAGCCCTGGCTGCCCTGGCTCCGGAGCCCCTTTCCCCTGGCCTGGAGGAGCTCCTGGGCACAGCAATGCCTCCCACCACCGCAGCTGGTGGCAGTGGGGACACAGTCAGGATGCTGAGTGCTCACTGCTGAAAGTTCTGTACTTCAGGGGATACTCAGATGGGCCGTTGTTCATAATTTAAATGCTTCAAATTAGAGGTCTACACCTTGCTAATGTTCCCACTAGCATCGAGAGGGCATTTGTCAAAGGCTTCAGTGAGAAACAAAATTATTCCTCAATGATTTTGCCATTACAAGACTTACCTATTTTGCTATTGCAAATCATAACAGTCAAATCAGCAAAATGTTCCAGCATCAAGGCACAGGAACACAGGAAGTCTTGGAAATCACCACTTTTGACTGCTGGAAATGAAATGCCCTTCTCCAGTTTCAGTTTCTGCTGTTGCAAGCCAGATGGTGTTGCAGGACATGCTGTTAAACCAATCACACTGTAAAATACATTAACACCATTCACCCCAAAACTGGGGTGGTTATGAATTTTGGAATGAGGATGACACAAAGCAATCAAAGCAGGACCATTCCATAAAGAGCTTGTACTCCACCTTCATCTCGTCACATCCTCCTTCAGAGCCACAGCCCAAGTGGTACTCACACATTCCATTGCTCTTGGCCTCTTACACCACACCCGTAACAAGTGCCAGTGATGTACAGCCCACCCTGAACAGGATCTGTCACAGGCAGGTCAAGCTTTCTCAAACGGGTAAAAACCTCCTAGTGCATATTTTATATTTAATTTCCATTTACTGTTTATTTTGTGACACTGCTGTCCCATGCTTTTATGCCAACTGCAAAACTCAAAGAGAGTGTATTTTGTTGTTTCTGTAAAAATAGTGAGGTTGGCGTTCAGAGATTTCTTTTCCAGAAATGGGAATTGTCCCTCAGAAAAAGCTTCAGTCATGTCCAGAACAAGAAGTGGAAGCTTGTACTCAAGATTTCAGCTCTCCAGTGTTTGGATAAGATCCCACTTGCGTTCTGGAAAAAAGATACATGAAATTTTAATAGATCTCCTGGGGTCTCTCCACCTCACTGAAAAGCAAGATGCTCAGAGCTTATTACTGTATGGAGTTGTCCAGGTACATTTAATGATTCATCATGTACCTGTTCTGTTTATTAATTACTCAGTGCTATACAAAACCTTTACTATATAGTACTAGATACTTATATACTTGTTATTAGATCTGATTACAATATAGCAAAAAAAAGACAGCTTCTACTTTTTTAAAGTTAAATAAAAAGTTGATATACTCAACTACGTGCCTACGTGTTTGGAAACTCAGTAAAATACATATAAATTTAAAGAAAAAAAAAAAGCCAAAAGCAAAGTTACACGAACTAATGGAAAATTTAATTAAAAACAGGATGAAGATGGATTCTGTACGTTTTTCAGGATCAAGTGACCTGGGAAGAGACAAAGAAAACTTTGAGTGGATAAAAAGTATTTACTTGGAGAACAAATGAGAAAAAAATAAAATTTAATAACAAATGTAAGTAATTAAAAATGGAAAAGAAACCTCAAAATAGATTTTAAAAGAGAATTTTTGGAAATCATATCCTAAGTCATATTTGACACTTTATACACAGACACAATTTTCCCCTTATTAGTGCGTATTTTTTCCTCTTCTACAATCACCCAGCTGCTGCTGTATCTCAGACATGATCATTTCCTTTTCCACTTCTGGTCAGTAGTGTTTGCATGGCAGTGGCCTCTATTTGAGAAGAAATATCCAGAAAAGACAGGAGATATTCCTGGTTCAGAGAGGCAGCAGTCTAAACCCTTTACTCAGTAAAGACACTCTCTTTTCAGAAGGAAAAGGACAGGTCAGTGGGTAAGGGTGCTCACAGCCAAAGCTACAAGACTTTATTTTGTAGAGGCATTACAGACCTTCCCCTGCCTGTTGTGAATAACTCTTCCAAGCATGGACTTCGTGCATGTCAGCAAACCCCTTCCTCCCTCAGGTCACCTTGTCTAGCATCGTATTTCCACAGGAAAAGTTCTCCATGTTCTCATCCTCGTGCCATTCTGGTATTACTTGGAGTGGTTCCCACACCAATTCAAGAATCTCTGAATTTTGCCTGAGATTCTGAAAATTCTGGACTCCAAATTGTTGCTCTGAAAGCAAGAGAATCAGCTCCTATTACTTTCTCATAGCTACAGAGCAACCTTACCCACTTCAGTTTTCCCTAATTCTGGCAGAGCAGGGCACCATGAGTCACTCACTACACTCTCTTGCCAACTACTGTTTCGAGGCACAAATCTCCATAAGGGGAAATTCAATATTTCTATAAACTCCCCCTCCTAGAGCCAGGAGGATTGTGTCACTGAGTATACTTCTTGACATGACACACTGAAAAAATCCCCATAATAATCACTGCAGAGCAGTCAGAGGATTTAATCATATTCTAGACCTGTCACTAGCTCTGTTTCTGAGACAGGTGAGCACATTTGTGACATCTGGGGCCATTTTCTGCTGCCACTGTCAAAGGTAAACTCTCCACTGGCTTGCACAGGCACAGAGCCACTGTTATGTTGCAGAGCAGAGGTGGGGTAGCAGAGCGAGGATCTTGCTTGGGAGGATACTGTGCATAGCTGAACTACTGCTCTTCTCCAGTGATTCCACAAGATCACTTCTAGGGTTTCATAAAATACACAGAGACAAGCAGTCAGAGGATGAAGAGCTCCTCTTTTTGTGAGAGGGACCAAATCAAATTTTCCTGATTAATTTACCTTCCCTTGTTCCCCTAAATAAATAAATAAACAACAGAACAGCAGAACAAGACAGGCTTAGTCTAGTGTTTAACTAATTAACACTACTAATTAGTGTTTAATGGCAATGATAATTATAATCATATCCTTCTGAGTCTATTGAGGCTGCCACATCAGATGGATTGCAATCTTCTCCATCTCTCTACAAGTTTAAATCAATATCACTTTAAACCTGACAGGGTCATTTCATGAAAAGTGATTAGAGGGTCACCTGTATTTTCTGTGTTAAACTGAGAAATTCAAAAGCCTCTTTAAGTGGTGGGAGAAGAAAGGATAAAGCATCACTTTGAGTGAATGAAATCAGTAATTGAAGCTCCTTTTTATCCCACATAGGCATCATTCTTTAGGTTTTCATTTGAGTCAATCCCAAAGCCAAAATTCACAGGCTCTGTGCCACTTGCCCATTATGTACAACAGCATAATTTAGCTTAGGAAGTGCCTTTGTAGCCCAACCCACCATTCAAAGCTACCCAGGCCAGTTTATGCAGGGCTTTCTTGAGCCAGGGCTTGAATATCTCCACCTCTGGCTACATGTTCCAGTGTTTGATAACCTTCATGGTGTCAAATCTTTTTCCTTATATCAAACGGGAAACTCATTGTAACTTGTCTCAGTCAGGGAGAGGAATCCGACATCCCCTGTAGCTCAAGCTCTGGATGGCAGCACCCTCTTATTGGGGTCCCATCTGGGCTGAGCCCTCTAACGTGCTAAGTCCCCTCAGCTCACACTGGCACACTGGCACTACCACTGGATGGTTTGAAGCAGAATTTCTGGGCCACTCCACAGCCACCGTGCCAAGTGCTGCTGCAAGCAGTGCCTCTGTGCTGGCTCCAGGCTGGAGCTGGGCTCCTGCACAGCCTGGGGAGCAGTGCATGGCTTCCCCTGCACAGCTGTCAGCTGGAGACAAGGGCTGCAGCACTTCCTAACCCAGAGACAGCCAGCAGAAGTTCTCTGTTAGAGCTGACAGAAGCAAAAGCCTCTGGAAGCGAAACCTCCCCATCAGCAGTGAGCCAGGAGCTCCCAGATGATGCAGTTATCAGATGTTCCCTGAAGCTCTCTCCAAGAGGAGGTTGGAAGCTTGGAAAGAGCTGCCTCTTCTGCTGCCCACCTCTGCTAGTTCTTTCAAGCCCCAAACCCTCATGGCAGATGATGTGCTTGTTCTTCAAAGAAAGGTCAATGCAGTCTTTGGGAAGGATCATAAAAAATACACAAATGTAAAAGAGATGGAATAAAACTCTTCTAAAAGTTTACTGACAAAATACAATCAGAGGGGGCTAATACAGAGTCTGAAGATTCTGAATTGTGCTGGTTAATACCCACACTCAGCACCCAGCTAAGACAACCACAGAGGACACAGGTTATTAAGGAGACAAGAAATTCTGCTGGGGAATGGCAGAAGAACACTGCAGCAATTCACTCTGTTTTACACAAAGCTCACCTGACCATTGCATGAGAACAGAGAGGAAATGCAGGACAGCTATGGAGCAGCTAAGCACTGATAAAAGCATGGCATGGTGCTACAAAATATATTCAGATATAGGTCAGGGCTTTACACACATAACAAACATATCCAGCAAATACTCTTAGGAGCATTATAATAATGAAAACAGCATGCATGAACATAAAAATCCAAGTATACAGAATTTGGAGCATCCAGAGGTCAGCACTGAGAGTTATTGGGACTGTTATTGTTTCTAATGCCAGAAGCAGAAGCTCGTTACAGCTGAGTCTCGTAGTGACTTTTGTTGTTTTCATTAGCACAAAACATCCAGAGGAATCTCATAAGGGAGAGACAATTACCTGAGGAATGCAAGTTTTTGATGTATCTTAGCCAGCTATTTTACCTTACTGTGATTTTTTTGTGCTTTCCTTTTTAGAATAACCACTAATACTAAGAAAAAAACTTCCTGAAGTTCAAGCCTCTCATTTTGTAAGAAAGATTGTCAGTTCAGGCAAACACTGATCCCCACTCTCTCTCCATGTCTCCAACTGGGAATATATCTTTCCCTATATGTTATGCCAAGTCCAGGAGGAAATCAAATATACATTTCTACTGGTGACTAAAGCTCTGATCCTGCCATTAGCTAAACACAAGTTATGTTATAATTTTATGCATGTGAGTCATCCCATCAACATCCCCATATGCTGGAGACTTTGTGGGATTGATGCCCAAAAATGAAACCATAATGAATGAATTCCACTTCTGAGTTGCAGAACCAGGGTTGGAAACCCTAAGAACAGAGATACTGGAACATAAATCCACAATATAAGATGGGCCAAGGAAGTAAACACAAAAAAAAAAAAAATTAGCTAATTTCTTGCCCTGAAAAAAAAAAACTTCACAAGAGTTCATGTTATTAATTAAGAAGTTTCATTCTTGTTACAAAACAGCCAGCGCTTCTCCAACAAAAACATGGCAAAATGCCTCATTGTAAAGAGCACTTGCCAGACTTTGGATTTAGCTCTGCCTGCTTTTGGCCACCACAGCACCATAAATTTGCTACATCTTTCATTCTGCCCCCATATGTTAGGACTGTGTCTAAACTCAACAACTCCTTTCTTTTCCACAAAGGCAAAACAGAAAAACTTCAGCAATTCATAGTACCAATGAAACTCCCTAAGACATACTTACATTTGAAAAACTCTTTGAAACATTAACTAAATAATTAGACCTACATATAAGTAGCTGATACACTAATGAATTATTAATATGAGTACTGTGTATGCTGTTTAGAATGGCTGCAGATCTTTAGTAATGAAATGGATCATTACAACAGAGACAACTGTTTGATCTGCTGCAGGACCATGTGCCAGAATAAGAGTTATAGTGTAAAAGAAGAAAATAGAACAATATTTAACAGCTCAGAGTGAAACCTCAGCTCTTACATTGCTGGTCATGTTTAAAAGCAATGGGCCCAGAATCTCTGCATTGGCATTTCTGTCACCTGCTACAAGACAAATGTGTTGGGAGACCAGTGCTCAAAAGCAAACATGACTTACTACTTCAAAATTCACTTTGAATCTTACACTATCAACAGAATGAATCTTCTTCAGTCCTTTCACAAAGTATTTTATAGACTCATCTTTTCCTGTGTACTAAACCCATTTTTAAAATATGTATTAAAGCATATTTCCTGAAAGCTCCATACATGATTAACATTTAATATCAGGTGTTGTACAAAGAGCCATTGTCAGAAGTGAGCAAGTAATTTCTCCACAAATGTCAACACTTTACATTTCCAAAGTATCCAAGGGTCCCCTCCTTCTCCAGACAGTTTGTAAATACAGAACTCACAGACTATGACAACAGAGGATTACTCTCATTTGAACTTGCATAGCCAAATCTGCTTAATTCTGCTTCTCCTATCAAGTAGATTATATATATAGATAGATAGATATATAAATATATATATAAAATTTGATTTTACAACGGGCATTTTAATACCAAAACATGAATTTAAAATTTAGAGTGTGCAAATATTTACGCCTCTCTCCTCTCACAATGTTCCAGACAGCAGACTTATCCCTGACAATATTCATCTCCTGTAAACACTGGCAAAGCAATTTCAGAATTGTTATTTCATTGCATATTCACTAGCTGTTGCTGGAGGTATTTTGTTCAGCTCTAATTAGCACAGTTAATAAGATCAATATTTTCATTACTGAATGCTGCAGTAAGGAAAACATGCTTAAAAACTTACATTTACAAAATCCCAAGAAATATATTTATTGGGGAATCCTACTCATCTATTTAAAATGCAAAAAGCCCTCAAAAGTGGAAAACACTTTTGGTGTTAGTCATTTTGCTGAGGACAGAAATTAAAATTGAAACATCCATATTAGTTAGGGGTGCTTTTAGAGGCAAAAGGACTCTTTGTCCTAATTTGGGTTTTTGCTACTATTTCCTCGTGTCCTATGGCTTTTCTGGGAGAAACCAGCACTGCAGTTTGGCTCACTTGCACAGACCTTGGAGTTGACACCATCACTCTCCTTGTACTCTTGCCTGACTTTAAAAAAAAAAACAACAACAAAAACCCAGAAACCTGAAAAAAAAAAAAAATAGAGGGATTATAATCTAGCAGCAGTGTTTAAAATTTGGCTTCAACTCTGGTAAACAGAGATTGAAGGAAATGAAAACAATGCAGCTGCAGCAGCCAAAAGGAGTGCTGGCTCTGAGCAAAGAGCACAGTCCTCAGCACCCCTGCCCTAAAAATGGAAGCACTGGGATTCTTCCATCTGCAGGGAACATCCTTTTCTACCACAGAACACAGAATAGTCTCAGCCTTCTCTGGACCTTGTGACAGCTACCACAGCACCAAGAAAAAGGGAATACAAATGTCAGATATCCTGTTTCTCAGATCTCTGGGCTTTGTTTTTTAGCACTCTTCATGTCTAACAATAATGGGTCAGAAAAAGATCCTGACTCTGTAACTCTTTTTTTTCCCCTGAAATTTCTTTCTTATTTTTTATTAAAGAGAAAAGCTCAAATTTGCACTTTGAAAGCATTCTTCCATCCTTTCACTGAACTTATTAAATGAATTGACAATTCACTGTGACTCTACCTCTGCTGAGATGTCACTCAGGAAATTGTGAATGTAAACTACCCTAAAATAATTCCATGCTCATGTTGAGTAATTATTGTAAAAAGTGTTCCTGCAGAAAAATATGATCAAATATCAAACTGATACTGTATAATTAAGCAGCAAGACACACCAGGGAATAGACTCTAGGTTTAGGTGCTTTATTAAGCATCAGGCTGAAGTCAGGGATTGTCAAAGCAGAAAGACATGCATTATATGGCACTGCTTGTGACATAAAGCTGTTCCCTGGGGTAACACATCCAGCACCTGTTGAGGTTTTGCCACCCACTGTGTCCACTCAAATTGGTTTTCTTCATTTCCATGCCCATGTTTTCTCCTCAACTGATTCTACTTCCCCCCGACTAACCTGCTAAACTTGTAATTTACAGCATTGGAGCTGTTAAGATATCTACAAGGCAAAATCACAAAAGACTAGAAAAAAAAATTGGCATAATACTTCTAGGAAAGACAAGTGAAAATGCTGATGAAACACACTAGGCAGCTCTGCATGCATATTCAGCTCTCATAAAAAACCTGTTCTTTTAAGATGACAATTACAGCAGCAAGGCCAGCTTGATCTACTGTCCAACACTTAATTTAAGAAATGGAGAAAAGCTATTTAATAAGGGGAAAATAAAGAGGAGCCATTTGGGAACTTATCTGATTCTTGAGCTTCACATACTCATTTTCTAACAGACATAAATGCAAGCAGTAGCTTTAGAATTATAGGAGGTAGTACATGTGCTGCCTACACACTCAAATGAGAAAATATTTGAATGGGACTGCTGTTTCTGCACCAGCAAAGAGCTGGGAGAACAGTGTCAGAAAACCTGAAACCAAACATCCAAATAAAGAGGGTCTCCAGTGGACATTAGATCAAGTCAATGTCACGCTGTCCATGTCTTGATTCTTCACTCTCACTTGATTGAAAAATCAGTTACATTCTTATCTGCAAGGAGAGGGGTTAAGAAATAATAAATATTTGATTCGTTGCCTGGACATATCACCCTGGCAAGATGTGTTGTTTCTCAAAATGATAGAGAGATGAACAGCATTTCGAGAGACAGCCAGGTTCCAGAGATTTTCTTTTTTCTCTTTACATGAAAAAAAAGATACCATGGATTTTGGTAAAGAACAAAGACATTCATCAGCAAACCAAATCCCTTGAAAACATGTGCCAGGAGTCCTGGGAATCCATCACTTACTGATGCTACCCAGGGAATTCTCATACACTGCACGTCTGTGGCCAGTTCAAATTAAGACAAAGGAGAGTGCTGGGTCATCCTATCGAGGAATCTCAATCCAAAGACTACCCAGAATAACTCAAGTTTATAAGGCAACATTTCCCATTTTCATTATATCACACAACAGATTTAGAGACTGTTGTCTGCTCTTTACTGTCTCTGTCACTAGAATGAGACACCCAAACTGTAATGCCAAGTGCAGGCTGTGAGAGATAATAATACAGTGAACTCCTTCATATTTTATAAGTTAATTTTCCAGGCACTTCAGCGTGTTCTTACAGGCTGCTTCAGCTGGGAAAGAGAACAAAAGTAATTGGCCATGCTCATCAGAGAGCAAACAAACCTTCCCCAGCCCCAGTTCCTTACTGGGAACACCTTTGTGCCACGGACTGTGCAAACCACAGAGCAAGAAAGGCCCAATGTAACACATGATGGTCATCATTTAACACTGTATTTGTGAGACCTTTTGAAAATACAATATTTAGGATGTGTATGTTTATATACATAGCCAGGCATATGTATAAATATATATTTCCTTACCAGAAAGCCACAAATTCCTTGATATCCTCAGGTGAGGACAAACCATATACAGTGTTAATAGACGAGACTCCTCAGCCAATGCACAGGGAGGGAAAGTGAAGGCAAAACAAGGCTTTCTGGAGTGGGTCTGAAGTAGACAATTGCTGCTGTGGAGATTGTAGCCGTGGCTAAAAGGGGAAGAGCATCAATCTCGTCTCACAGCATTGCCTCTCAGGGCCTTATTAAGCATGTTTTGCAAAGAAGAGCTAGAATTTATCCTATATGCACAAAACCCACTGCAACTGTACTCCAAATCTTGGCTACAAAAACCAAAACCAGAATTATGGTCTTAGAGATATTAAAGAAACCCCCCCCCCCAAAAAAAAAAAAATTCAAAACCAGAAACCCAAAATTTTGAGAAACAACTGCCAGGAATTTTGTCTTTTTTTTGTTTGTTTGATGGTGGTCTGTGCCTAATAGACAAGGCATCCTCCTAAGCCATTCAATGAAATCAAGACCAAGCAAAGAACCAGAATCCATCCATCTCTCTCCCCATCCCCATTCACAGGAAAACTTTGATCTGTCACACTAGCAATAAGACCAAAAAGAACACCCAACCAAAACATTCCTATCACTCCACTGCATTACTTAGACTCTGCTAGTTAAACTCCATTTAAGTAATCAGTTACCATTTATTGGTTCAGTTATCTCCTGGTCTCTGCAATCAAGTAAGAAACTAAAATAATGCACCTCACGAGCAGCAATGCAAACACAGTCAGGCAGGGGCTGTTTGAAGGTCATGTAAAACAGTATTTGAAGTCAAGTGGCAATCAAAACCCTGTCTTATTGTGTTGCCATCACAGAGGTTTGTGCTCACCATTACACTGAAATACATCCAGACTGCCTCTGGAATTTCTCCTCATTTACACCAGAGTAAATCAGCAAAGGTTTGGATCATAGGAATTAAGTTCATCGGTGACTGAGCTTAGTCACATCACAGAGGGATACCTGTGCAGTGTTTAATCAGAGAGAGCTTAGCTCTTCCTTTTTGTATAAATTCTAGATCTTCTACAATACAATTTTCTGTTCTGCCAGTGAATCATGGCTTAAAGTTTGCTTAATTCTACCACAGCATGTGTCTCATGTAATGGTCTCCCCTGCAGACAAAATTTCTACCCAAAGTACTAGGCTATTTCAGAAAGAAACCACTCTTATTTGACTGAATTGGTTGGTGTGGTACTTAAATAGCCACGTTCACCTAGTGATTGTTGTTTTCAAATGCTTTAAATTATTTTTGGTTCTGTCAAAGTTAGAAAAATTTAGGTGAGTACAGAACACATAAGATTTAGAACACACTCATATCAGTCACATATTCAAAGCGGGAGCATGTAAAGCAACAGGCATATTAAAGTCTGGACCACCAATTTCTATTCTTAGGACTATGAGTAATACTTTAGTTGGGCACAGAGACATCTAAGTGAGAGGGAAAAAAAAAAATAAGAAAGAAACCAAAGGGCAGAGGGACTATGTAAATCCTCAGATGGTTTTGACATTTAAGTGTATCAGTTTTCAGATAAGCCATGGACTTTGGATGACACGTGATAGAAGGAGAGAACTCAGCAATGGAAGAGAAGAATTAGCAGTGCATTAAGCAGCTCTGTTCCAGTCTGGTAGAACTGTGTGTTTTTAAAGGCCACCTGGCATATCAGGCATATCCCTTTTCAGGCTGTACATGTTCCAGGGCTGCAGACCTCAGACAGATCCCTGCAGTATTTAGCCATTTGGGGATGAAAGATCCAAGTGTCTCAAATCTCTCTCTTCTCCTCCACCATGACCCATGGAGCAGACCCCAGCTGAAGGTTAGATTTTGTAAAAGGCCTGTTCACTACTGGCTAAAATCCTTCACCACGTTTTATCCTAAATGATCTTTAAAACTCTCTGAGTTAGGCTCTGAGGCCGTCAGGGCATGCTTAAAGCAGGCTACAGAAGCCCATGGATGCAGTTCAGTGGTCACTGGAGCCAGACTTCCAGCTGGATGGCACACCAGGTGAGGAGCAGTGGATCCCAAATCCTCCCTGTGGGATGAGACCCCACTGAAGCCAGGCCTGTGCTGAGCAGGGGGTCTCATGGAGCAGCCGTGTCCTGGCCAGTCCTGTCCCTGTGTCCCCCTTGGCACTGTGGAGCACACAGGGTGTGTCTGAGGTGTGTGCAATTAGGATATTTAACAATGAGACTGTTTGGGCACAGACATTAATTACCTGTCCTCACAGCCCCTGGTGACAAACTGAAACAGCTCAAGTGACCTTCACACCCTCCCTGATGGCACAGTGAGAGCTGACCAGCTTCACTTGAACGGCAGCCAAGGCTGATGGTTCCAAAAGCAGGTCCCTGCACTCTGACCCTGCTCCTTGCACTGGGAAAATTCAATCAGTTACTTATGGGGAAAGAAATCTCTCACTCACCTTTTTTCTTACATCACAGGCCTTCGAGCAGCCTAGTCCAGTGAAAGGGGTGTCTGCCCATGGCAGGGAGTGGAGCAGAGAATCTTTAAAGTTCCCTTCCAACCCAAGCTAGCCTGTGCTTCCCTCAGCATCCAGCCCTCAAGTCAGCTGTGCAAAATCAGATGTGAGAAGAATTTATCGAGTTTGCTAATGACACTGACCTGGTTTTCCTTCTGACCTTTTCTTTATTTTCCAGTGGCTGCCTTCCTTCATAGCTCTTAATGACAGATTTTTAATTAATGTGCCTATGAAGCAGACAGTCAATTAGGATTTTACAAAATACCTCATAGGCTAGGCATATCAGCTCTACTGATGAGGTAGATATAAATGCTTTTGAAAATCAGTCAGACATCCATCTGCAGCTTAGAGCACCTAATGACCTTAAAAAATAATGTAATCTTCAAGTTCTAGATATTCTAAAAAGCTTTTGTGTTTCATGATGTATGTCATGAATATATACAGAGGGAATATTTCTGAGTCTCTTTCAAGCAAAAATAGAAAATATCAGAAAAAATACAAACCCCAATCCTTTGAGCCTCATAAACTTTCTAAGGAAATTAACTGTCCTGTAATCCTGCTGGTAGAAAATGAGTGTGAGTTGCAAGCAGTATTCCAAAGCAAAGTAGCAAGAGTAATTGGTTTCCCCCCTCCATCCCAAAGTCCTTGACCTTTTGCTCCTCATTAGGGACATAAAACATGGGCAAAACAGTTACATTTGTCATATTTCTTGTAAAATTATACAAGTAGAAATTGAAACAGTTTGGAGTCAATAAAGTGAATTTGAAAAGCTGCCTGTAGGAAATTGCTAAGAATAGAATTCCTCAAATCCCATTGAAGTGATCGTAGCAGTAGTTATGCCACGTGCACTTGTACGATGCACTTCAAAGCATTAAAACTTTAACAGAGTGAAATTATAAACAAAGCTGTAAAATTTAAAGATGCTAAGACATCTGCTACTGTTCTGGTATTTAAACCACAGATCCTGGTGAAATAAAAGCAATCATACAAATACCTGAATTTAGAGACTTTCTGATCCCTACTTTTCTCCATATAATTCATTACTGGAATTAAAGGGTCTCATTGAGAGAACAGCAGAATCAAAACGTATTGCAGCCTACACATTGTTCCTCCTTCTGACTTTAGTGTTATATTTAATTTAAACCCCAGACCTCATGAAGCAGAATATTACCCCAGGCAGGTTCTACTACTATTGACAAAAGTTTGTAACTTGCTGTTAAGACAAAACAATTGCCTGGACTTCAAGCCCTAGGATTTAAGAAGTAAATTACTTAAGGCAACATCTAACAGCATATTTCAGGCACAAATATTAACGTGTACATTAACAGAGGCACTAATGTTGCCTCAGACAGAAGCATAAGAAAGCAATATTGATAATAATTTCATTAAATAGGGAACATTAAAATAACTGATGTATCAGCACAGAAATGTTGCGTTTCCAAAATTGCAGCAGAACATCTCTTGATGAGAATATTCATGCTGTGAATCAACACTGAAAGAAACACGGTAGTTGCTCTAAAGGAGGAGGAGAGAGAGCTCCAGTCAAGGGTGTAAGATTAATTGCCACTTCAATCTACCACTCCTAAGTAATTTGCAATAGTCAGTCAGCTTCTCTGTCTCCAGAAGTTAAAGCAATAAGGGAAGCAAAAATAATCGAACCTGCAGGGTTTTTGCACGTCCACTAGTTCTACATATAGAGTTGTTCTATACCATATATATATATATATATAAATAACTTATACAGTTTTCTAGAAATACCAACGGTACAAATATAACTTTAATTGCAATGAAGGATAACACAGAGATACCCAGCAGAGTATGTGAGACACAAACAACACACCCTGTTAGGTTAATATGTTAATGAAAAGATAAATTACCAGCAGTGCCACCTCATGAAAACTATCACATTTAGGAACCCCACAGAGAAGACTTGAGCCCAGTTTTGACCTCTATGCAATGTATAGAATCAGGGTACTCAATCTTATTTTTCTTTCATTCTTTTTATATATTTTCTATGTGTTGCTCTATGATTTCAGTGTAGAAAATATCTGTATTCTTGTGTTATGTTCCTTCATAACATATACTATTTCTCTCCCTTGCCTGCTGGCACAAGTAAAATAACTCACACAATCAATTAGCAGCACAAATTTTCTCTTTAAAAATCCAACATATTTGAAATTTCACAAGTAAATTGCAGTAATATTCCATGTATTATAATGCATAATTGGCAGACACGTTTGCTAATTATGATTTAGGCATAAAGCCCGAGAAACAGAAATGATATAATTCCATTGTAACTTTTTCTCTGATTCACACATAAAGCAATATATTTATTTACAACAACAACAAAAATTTATATATATATAGTCAAAATCTGGCTTGTGAAGACATGCCTCCATTTTTAGGGGAGCAAATAGAAACCAACCCCAAGACCTATTAAAGATCTTTACAAAAATGTTTGTTGAACAAACTTTGATATCGAGATACATAACTAGTTTTTTAAATCTGCAAGTTTCAATGTACAGAAATATTTCCGGAATACATCCTGACATTTTAAAACTTATTTTTTCCCTACCAACCTCCTTATTAAACAACTTCTTTATTTAATTATTGTGAAACAGAGAGTTTGCACATCAAAGGTTAATTGAGAGTTTCACAATTCTTTTCGATATCCCGTGCTGAAATACATTGACAAAGCTGTCCTGTGCAGCCATTTTCAAATATCAGTTTACAAATCTCTTTTTGCCAAGAAGTGTCCCTAAGAGCTGCTGTGGTGTGCCAGGGCTCCAGGCTCAGGGAGACTGTGGTTACAGACCTCCAGCGTAGCCACATTCTTCTTGTCTAGCCTTGTAATTTTTTTGCCAGGTACTCTGTACATTAAGTTGTTTCATTTCAATTGCCCTGAGGGTTTCTTCCTCACTAACTAATGGGGAGCTTGATGCATCATTACTTTAATATAGAACAATGTGATAAAGCTGTAGGATTCTCCAATAAAAAAATTACTGGTTCTGCTCTTAATAAATTAGTTCTCTAAATATTCAGCTGTATATCAGTAAGGCCTTTGTATTTAGAATGGTATTTGAGAGAAATATTTTACTGGGCTCAACTAATTTCTATAAAACAAAGGATAATTTCAAACAGTTTACCTGCACACACACAAACAAACAAAAAATGGAGACAAGGTGAAGATATGAACTTGCTTCACACAAAAAACACAGAACACTGCATATTCATAAACATCAAGAGCAGGTTTGTTTTCTTTTAATAGCCTAATTAAACCGAAACAACATAGGAGACCTTTGGGGGCTATAGTGATTATAGCTTACCAAACCTAGGGTTGTTTGTAGATGCAGAGGTTGTGTTTTGCTGTTCGTTCTGTAAGACCCTGATCTGAAGCCTCAGAATGGCTTAGGAATCATTTCCCAATCACCCTGGGGCTGCTGAGGCAGCTCAGAGAAAGGCTGCAAGGCTGTAGACAAATCTCATTCTGTCTACATTCCTATTGACTCAGTTCCCAAACTTCCATTTCTCTGTATTTTGCATATTCTTTCTTTAAAGTTTTTAATTACCACATTCAGATTTTCCTTTCACAGCAATCTCAGTGGGGAGAGGCCATCTTAAAACATGTTTTACTGGTAGTCCTTTTCCTCTTTGGTACTGATGTTGGGACAACAATTTAGGTATCTCCTGTTAACTTAAGCTATCTACCATACACCTTCATCTTTTTGAATTTCTGCTAGCATCCTCCAGCAGTTTCCTTACTGACTCCTGTGCATCTCTGCCTATGACCTTCTAAAGTCTATGACCTCTAAGTCTAAAGCTTACAGATTGAGAGCTCCCCAATGCTTTTACAGACATAAGTGATGGGGTTTAGAACAGTCTTTGCTATTGTCAAATCCTAGCACTGATCTAGAGCTGAATATCAGAAGGTCATGGCACTGACACCTTAAACAAACCCTCATTTCTTTATCACATGGAGTCCAACAAGATTCTGGATGTACAGTGCATCCAACAACACACACAGTACATTAATTCCTACTTCTTGGCAAAAGGGTGATGCTTCTCATCTTAAATTCCACTGCCTCCCAAAAATACTTGGTTTATAACATATTTGATTTCTTCCCAGAACTTGGGCTCTTACCTACGCCTGGGAAAGAAAAAATAGTCATTTAAATAGTGGAAAGGAATAATTATCAAGGATATTAGTAACATATTGACAATCTCTCTCTTCATGTTCAGAGTGGAGCCCTCCTATGTTCTGTGGTTCAGTGGGTTGGAAATCCTGGCTGGATGTTTCATCTGCCACAGCTCTTTGGAGAAGTCAGCTGCCCTCTAAACTCCCTTTTACACAATGTATCAGGATCTGTGCAAGGACAAAAAACATGGGTTAATATTTCAGCATTTGTACAGAAAAATTATGATGCTATAAGGTCTCACTCATGTGTAAAGGGGCTGATCTGGTCCCAGGAAAATCAATAAAGTTTTGTTATTGACTTTGCTTGGAGCAGCATTGATCTCTAACGGCAACAAATGCATTGAATTAGGTTAGTAAATTACTGTTCCCACGACCAAGTTAAAAGACAAATGAGTAGTTAAGTGAGAGTCTGGTTACAATATCACATCACAGGGCTTCCTGGTTATTTTTCTTGTGGAATTCAGACAGCAGAATTTCAAAGAAAAAAAATCTCCAATCAGCACACACGGGAGTTTTATATATATAAAAAATAATAATTTACAAATAGAAAGATTGTAAATCTGTCTCACACCAGAAGGAACCTAAAAATCAAAGTTAAAGACATCCTGTTAGAAGGTTGAATGAAAATCAGTTGATTTCTTGACTGAGAGTTTCACACAGTTCTAGCTAAATACATTAGCAAATACATTCTGTCAGGACTGAGTATTTAATTTAAATATGTTTTCAAAAATTCAGACTATATCTTGGATAATGAAGCTTTTCTTGATTAATGAACCATTGCAGAAAATCTCTGTGGGAGAATGCCGTGTTAAAATGAAGAAGCTTTTAATACAGACTTTTAAAACTTTTTGAAGTGGATATTCACACAGGTCTTAAGAGTTGCATGATCCATTTATGTGCACAGATTAGAAATGATGGCATTTCCTTTTTGCAGGGGTCCCACGTGTCTGCTCCCAGTGATTACATGGCACAGCCAGGCAGTTCTCAGAATGAAGCACTCCACAGAAAACGATGACCTATAATGCAATAGGTTATGTACCACAGAAGACAGCCTATAAATATTTAAAATGTTGAATGCAAGAAAAAGCATATTTATTTTTATTTGCTGTCTCATTCCAAGGGCAGAAGCACCTTCATTGCTAAAGATACTGACTCTGCATTACTCAAATATACATAGATATATGAATAGATAATAATACATAGTAATACAAGGAAATGAAATTATTCCTGTGTTTATAAAATTCCTCTTATAGTGAAATCATTGGTAAGCAAGCACTTGGCCAATAAGAGCTCTTCAGTGGATAAATTCTTAATGATGGAAACTAGGCTAGCACTTTTAAATTCTGTTTGCATATGACCTTATTTTCTTTTCCCCCTTTCCTTAAACTGGAATATTATCATTTTTTTCTCCAAAAAAACTACTTAAATTTGAGGAGTACAGAGAAGACAAGCCAGTGCAAAGCACTTAAATTCCTAAACAAGCAGCGGGACTCAATGTAAAACTGACCTTTTTGATTCGAGAACTTTTTTGAAAATTCAACGTGACACACATAAAATCTTTATTGTCAGCAGCCAAGCAGTTCAGAGCTAGTTCTGTAATCCCAGTGTGGGACCTAAAGTGCACACAGGAAGCTGGATTCAATTTTTCATTTAATTCCAGAAGTTACCCATTATCCTTCCTTACTAAGTAAAAGGGTTACTTTTCCTTGGCAAGCTCCTTGGTATGCAGAGCTAAAATTGGGTCTCACTCACAAAAGACCTGTCAGTAGACATTAAATTATCTAATTACTACTGAACATGTTATTGAACAAGTCATATTTAAAGTAGGAATGACACAAATCAAAATCCATTCTTAAAATAGCCCTAAGTGATACACATACACCAATAGAGCTTCAGTATTCTGCTACTGTCCAGTGTGAGTCATAACTGAGACTTGGGAAATAATACATTCTCAATACTTTTGGCTTAATAGGAGATGTGGTGAGAAACAATGCAAGGAAAATAAAGCCATCCAATCAAGATTCTAGTTTTTAAAAGACAAGAATTTCAGCCCACGGGGGTTTTATTCATCAATAACAATTGCAGCGAAACCCAACACAGAAAGTAGATCTTTAATATCAATAACACAAAATGCTACCTTGCTAATGAAGACATACGAGTTTATTGATTAGCTGTGCAGGAATGTTTATGTTGGTTTTGCTTCTAATTGCTCATATATGGATGAGCTCTTCAATTTTACTGCATCTGCAAGCAAGGACTTGCAGAAATGGTAGTAAGGGGTTTATTATAGCCTGTCTCCCTGCTCCCACCCTTCTCACAGCCTACATTTCCCCCCAGCTGGGTTCTTCCATGCTTGGTGTGCACTAAGAACAGGCAGAGTGAAGTTGGATCATGTTCAGCCTATGGAAATCCAGCTCACCTTAATCATGTGTGGGTTTAGGACACACTGACCAGACTCTGCTGCCACTTGACTGACCCACAGACACCAACACAGCCACGGGCACCAGCAGCATGCCAAGAGAATGAAAACCCATCAAATCATACAGAGGTCCTCAAAACTGTCCATCGGGACAGCTCCTTGAAGGATATGATCCCCAGACATTTGCCTGTCCTTGTTCCCAAACCACCTGCCCCCAAAGCCTGCAGCTTTAGAGTGCTCTCCCAGAGAGCAAGCTGCACAATCTTAGGCTCCTGGAATAGAGAGGAATGCATAACCTTCAAAGAGTATGAATGAAATGAGGTTTAATATACACATTACTTCTAAAACTTCTTTGATTTTCTTTCTTTCTGCTTGGTTTCTTATACTGATATGGACCAGATGCAAAGTTCACAGCCTGATCCAGCTCTAGACCTATGAAGTTTCAGAGGTGTGCAGATTCAGCACTTGGTTTTGTCTGACTTCTAGAAGAAAATATCAGGAGAGATTTTCTTCAATTAAGACCAGCTGCTTCTGCTATGACTGTCAATGGGAAATTAAGATTTTTGTACCTTTAGAGATGGAAAATCTCATTAAAAATTCCTTTTGCTCAAGACTTTATTCTTAACATTTTTCTTACTGAGATCCGCAGAGGGAAGGGCGAGGTAATAGCTTTTAATTACAGTATGTTTTCTTGCTTGTTGGACACTTCTAATTTTACTGCCTGTGGGCTATGGAATTAACAAGGGAGAATATCCTATATTCCTAACAGGAACCAAAAAAATCTGGAGCTCAGTGCAAAACTGCATTGTACAAAACAGATAGCATTTTTTAGCATTTAAGCAGAATTTTTTCTGCCTTTATTTAAAAGCATGTGCCCTTCTCCACAAGGATGCACAGAACTAGTCTGGAAAACAAGGCCTGCTCATTGCTCACTGCTCCTGCCTACACCAGGAGCAAACAGGACATTTCAGCCATTTCCAGATTACTCCACAGATCTCATCTCTCAGTTTGTCAGTCAGACTGAATATGAGTACCCAGGGACGTGGAAGTACAGAGATTTCTATAGGCCATTTCAGTCCTTACCTTACTTAACAGAGCTACATTTCTGTCACTGCCTTCCCATAGTTGTCTCATTTTTATTCAGATCACTTCAAAATTTAGGAGGATCTTCAAAGTACACCTTGGAGTACTGGAGTGCTTTTTCCCAAAGTATCAACTAATCTACCAATTTCATAAGTCAATACTCTCATTCAATTTTCAATGAAAAAAAATTTTAAAAATTGATCCAGAAAATAAGACAGAATATGATGAAAACATCATTAGTACTGTGACAATTAAGCACCAACAATTACCATAAAGAAAATACTTATTTAGCCAATTTTGTTTTGATTCCATATCTGTCAGGACTCTGGTTCTCTGGCTTTTTTCAGAGAGCATCACAAGAGACCAGAATTCACTGATTACAGGACAAATCACACCTTTTTTCTTCTTATATGCAAGGCATGATACCTGCAGAAAGGATTTGGCAATCTCAAATCTAATCTGATTTTGACATAACATTCTGTTTGGTTATTAGTCTTGGTGTGTTTCAAGAAGTTGCCATTAAGATGAACACACTAAAATTCCCATGAATTTTCCCCCTTTTCACATTCCAAAGATAGGCATCAAATTAGTCTTTTTCAATTTCTTTGATAGAACCATCTATGCTCCATACTGACTTTGGACAATAACTACTAGCAGCTTTGAGGGTATTTCATGCAAACCTCCATGTGATCTAGGATCACTGCACATCTGTGTGAATAAATGGCCTTGTACATTAAGAGGAACTACTTATTTTTATATCCTTCAGAATCCCACCATAAACTTACTTATCTTTGACAAATCTGACCCAGGAACTAAATTAGAACGGTTAGGACAATGAGGATTGCTTTCCTCCTTGAAATTCAGAGATACAAGCCAAGGGTGAAAGCATAATAAATAATATTGTGGGCAGCCCCATTTTAATGTTTTAATAGTGAAAGTGGTAGATAATCTTCTCGATTAAAGCAAATTTTAGAGAGAAATAAATGCAGAAGTGATGCTGTTTTCTGAAATATTTGAATGAATATAGGGAGAATAAATTTGCAAGTATTACACAGCTTCAGGTCTCGACTATATTTGACAAGGATGGAGGCTTAGTGGGACTCTTCTGTCCATGTCTGCCTTGGTGCCTGCCTAAATAAAATTTATCTGAACCTCACTGATAAAGAAGTAGCTGTCAGCCCTAATTTCCACAGCAGTTATTATTCTACTAACACAAAGTGTTTACATTAATAATTATCTCCTTTATATTACATGCCTCAGAATCCATAACTACTTATTTCAAATATGTAAATAATAATATTAACCAAAATCTGTGAGTGTTCCCCCCAAGAACACAGTGCAAGCCCTCAATTGGTTGGCTACATTTTAGCAGCTGGCTCTATAGAAGCTACTTTGAATATCCACACTGTTTATTAGAAAATTCTTACCTGTCTATACCACTCCAATTTAAATGTAGAGGAGCCAGGACCATTTTCTCTGGACAGTAAATATTTAGGCAAAAATTGATTTTCATTTCAGAAGAGAGTAGTTAAAAAAACCAAACCAAAACAAAACCCTATAAAATAAAATTTGCTTTGTTTATGAAGTCACATGCTATTAAAAATATTATTATATTTTAAAAAATAAGAGTAACCCAAAATCTTCAAAAAAATGTTTGAAATACTTTTCTCATGAAATTTCATTGATATAGCTATGGATCAAACACTCAATCTGGTCTCCTTAATAAAAAAGATTTTTCAAGTAAAAAAATTGACAGGAACTACCCACTAAGTTCTTTACAAAAATGCCCAAAAGACATACAGATATGGAGCAAAAATCCAATTCTCTGACTTGTTCAATTTGATGATGAATAAAAACTGTAATTTTCTACATGGCTCCTGCTAATAAGGAAAGCCATCTCCTCTTGTTCAGTCCCTCAGAAATCTTGATACATAAAACTCCACAGGGGTTGGCTTTCCAAACCTGTCATCTCTTTCCTTTAAAATTATTTCATATACTTGTAAATATGTATGTATATATGAAATCATATAAAGTGTATCTCCTACAGATATAGCCTAGAAAATGCCACCATAAGTAGCAGATAAACAATTAATCATTAGTACAGCAGGACTGGATATGCCAGGAAAATATGTCCTGCTCATAGCCATATTTTAGCAAAATAGGAAAATAAGAAAAAGAAAGTTAGCAGTAAGTAACTCATCAGTCGATACAAAGGACATTTTGCACATTTTGGGGCCTTGCAAACAAGAGTAAAACTTTTATCCCTGACTCGTAGAGACGTTCACTATGTTTACAAAACACATATTTATCAACAGTTACATTTCAGATGTCAGTCATATTTCAAGCTCAAAAGATTTACCTTTGCAGTAGAAAATATATCTAAATGAGAATTAGCAGTAGGAAAATAACGGAAACTCTGATCTCCTTTCTTTTACAGATGTCAGAAATTAAATATTTGCACTGATATCAATGGGGCATTAAATCTGTAACTAATTCCATATGTGTGAAAGCTGTAAGGATTAAAAGTGCAGAAGGATGCTGTACAATAAATCAAAACCACGGCAAATTCTGCAAGGTTGCTGAAGTGAGCCGCTCCAGGCAATCAGGATATGAAAATTAAATCAATTTATGGGAGGAAAAACCATACTTTTCCTCTAAGTATTAATTACTTCTAGTACAGTAGCACCTGGATGATTCAATCCTTTTATTCATGCAGCTATGCACACATAAAAAGAAGGAAGGTTCTAGACACAAAGGTCTAGACCTTTTGGCTTAGTTTTTAAATACTCAAAAGACTGAGTCAACCCTCAGTTTACTGGGCACATGGTCACAGAGGAGAGTGATTTGTGTATTAATTTCTAACTAAAGCTCTGTACAAGTGAGCTCAAATCTAGGGTAATTTCAGTTAGATCAGGCTGGACCTATTTTCCATAATGAAAGTGAGAAAACTTTATATAGGTAATTGCTGCAATAAGATTACAGCTGTTAGTATGGTTTACAACTTTTATTTATATTTAGCTCTTCAAAATTACAACCGTGATGAAAGGAAGTAACAGAAAAAATGGTCCAATGATTAATTTATCTCCTGTTAAATCTTTTTTCTATGAGCAGCAGAATTAGGTTTGATACCCACTGGCCCTCATGTGACTTTCACTGGCAAAATCTTGAAGCGATAAATAAAATTTCTTCAATGTCGCTGTTGTTTACAGATTTATCTTGCTCTGGAACAGACCTTCAGCAGTGGAGACTCCATGCCAGTGGAGGTGTATAAAAATCAAGAGATAGACTGCTACAGACAGCAGATCAGAGATGTTGTTAACCAGCCGTGTGGTAAAAAACCACACATTTCAAGTTCCATAAGAAAGCTCCGGAATCCTGGTACAGAGAGGTCAGCAGAGCAGGCCTCTCCAAAAAAAAAGCCCAATGAATTTCTTGAGCTGTCTTCTGGCATGCTTCAGCCCTGTGAATCAAATAACTGAGGAAGGCTCATAAAAGTGAGTAAACAAACATAAAAGGGTGGCCCTGAGTGCTATTGTATTTCAGAGCTGGCTCACTGCTCTTGTTAAAGGGCTGCTTCAGACATATACAAAGAATCATGTGAATAATGCTGGAGCCATCTACCTACAGCACAGAAACGTGATCTTTGCTGTTCAAATGTGTCTGAAATTTGTTAGAACTGGAAAAAAGATCACGCTTGCCTAAAAAGGCCATGATCTCACGTTCAGTGCCTTTTTTGATACAGGGCTGGGAGGTGAAAAAGCCCAAAAATCTATTCAGCCCTTGCTGGCTTAATAACTTTAACATACAATTTCTGATGAAGATGAAAAAATCAGACTTGTAAAAACTGATCATAAAAAAGAAAAAAGAGGTTTTAACTAACAAAGGAGGAAAGGAAACTATGGGAGGCAACTTAATGCTTCAACATCGGGTAACAATACAAAAGTCTGAAATCTTTAACTCATTAATTTGAAAGGGTTTGGCTCCAACTCTTTATTTTGGCTTTTCATTTTTGTTTGTTTGTTTTTCCCTCCCAAAGGAAATCTGGACTCTAGATGATTACTTTGAAAACAAAGCAGTACAAAACTGTGGCAGAGAGACTCTTCAAAAGAGATAATTTGAGGAGCATAACATGCTTTAAATTAACACTCAGTTGCACCAGTGATGGGCCTCAGGGTTTGGTGACACGGCCTCACATTAATTACTTGCTAACGGAATGGGATTGTCTGCAATACAACACGAGGATAAATATTAGGATAAGTAGTTTCAAGAGGTTAGGCTAAAATAAAGCCTTTTTTGAAAACATTAAGAAATCTGGGGAGGTTAAATACAAAGTTGAAACTAATACACATACACACAATACCCTTTTCTAATTAGCATGAACCTATGGCTAGGGATCTGCTCACAGAAAAGCACTAGAGATAAGACAGCTGTTAATGTCCACAACTGAATAGCAAAGATTTTTAATCTATTAAGAAATGAAATACTACATTCAAAGTAGCAACATTAGTTGACTACTAATTCAGAGTACAAGAGCTGCTAAATTTTCCTAGAAGTACAAACTGGTTTTGAGTTAATCTCTGTGGGGATTGAACCTGAACTCATGAACCACTGCTGATCAAACAGGATCTTTACAGACCATGAACTCCCTGTTCAACCTTTTGGGGAAGTTAGATCATTTAGAAAATGCTCAATAAGATCTGCTGTGCTGTTTGGGAGAGCTCTCCTGAGACCCCTCAGAGGATGCTGAGCACTCACACCTACAGAGCACTGCATTCTCCAGGACAGTCATTGCCATGCAGCAGAAGCAGCAGCAGCAGGATTTCAAATTCACTCTATGGTCCAGATGGAGAAATGAAACTATTTTCCCTTTAGCTACTGTCTCAACCTCCGACAAGCCATGGCTTAATTATGTTATCACCTTTGGTAATGTGCCTAGTCAAAACTGTCTCACACCATTGTGTGTTTTTAATAAACTCATTACAGTTACACAGGAGGAAAATAGTTTTTTCTGTGATCAGGATCTCTGCTTTACAGCAGAATGGAAAGCAGAATAGGGGTGCCAGAGGCCTGCCCCTAATCTATGTCCTAGAAGTTCCTGAGCTAGGGAAAAGCTCTTTCATTATTCAAAGTACAGTTGCCTGTTACAATTTACATTTTAAAATGTCACCTTTTATCTTAGTTTTCTAGTTGAATATTGTGGAAGGCAGATAAAACCATGCCATCTTCTGTGGACTAAGAAGTGTAATTGAAGTTTGGGTTGGAGGGACAGGACCTGTGCTGTTATCTGTAGCTTGAAAAACATAAAAAATCACAGCTCAAGAAAAATCACAGTAGTTACACATCATGTTTCAGCTGTTGTATTTGCTGAGGCCATCACTGTTGTTCATTTTTGTTTTTTCTGCTGTCTCAGAGTGGACTAGCCCTAACTTGTACAAAGCTCTACGCAATTCCAAACCTTGCACTTGCTTTCTGTGAGACCAGGGGTGGGGTGAAGTGGTGTTCAGCCAAGTTTGCCAGGGAATGGAAACATGAAACATTTCACACTCTTACCCCTCCTAGAAGATTTCAAATACAGGAGAGAGGAGAAGTAGCAGGCACCAAAGAATTCAAAAGCATCCTCTTCAAGGCAGCAGCTCTTTGCTCTGAAAAATACAAGCGGCTGCTCCCTGGGGTCACCCGGGAATGCCAAGGACAGTTCTGGAAAAAACTAACCAAATAAATAAATAATTCCCTGCAAAATGGAAGTCTGCCTCCCAGAGGATATTTTATTCTGCCAAACTAAGAAGGTGTTTAGGAATATGGACAAAAATAAACATTCCCTCTCTGTGGAGGGGGAGTGCTCTGACTTCTATGGATTTTTAGAATTAGTTCAAGGAAAAATTAGCAGAGTGTTCCAAACACTCCAGGTGACCTGTGCCAAATGGAGCAGCTGGCATTAATAGAGTAAATTAGATGATTATATTAAAGATGAATGGCACAGCTTTACAAAAATAAATATCTAACACTGTTTAGAATTCAAATCAGCTCCAGTAGAAGCAGTCCTAACAGATACAAATGAACATAGAATTAAAGTGTAGGAATGAAAATTAGACTCTCCATTTGCTTTCCCACCATGACCAGGATTCAGACTTTGTGAATTTATAACAAACCTGATGTGATTTTTTTAGGTTCTGCAAAAAGAAGTCCCCATCACTGTGGCATTTTAAGCACCTACCAACATCTTGTCACCTGGGAAAGAGTGTACTGAGATCAGAACAAAGATATAGTCTGATCTTACTGAAAACCAGAATTCCTTCTATAAAAAGACCTTGATGCTTTGCTTTGTGGTAAAATGAAAGCAAAATGTTGGGGGCTTGGGAAGTGGAAAGGTGAACAGACTTTGTCAGAATTGGAAATATCCCAGTGTTTACAATACTTGGCTTAGATAGGCTTTCTTTTTCTAAGTAAAAACCTGAAGCTGCATCTTCACATTCCTGTGAGAATGTCTCAACCTGTGCTACTGGCCATTCTGAGCACTAATCACTCTCCTGCTCCAGAGACTGTCTACAATTGGACAATGGTTTCCTACAAAATATTCAGATCTTTATGTGGAGGAGCATGGACAAAAGCTTCCTGGGAAATGCTTCAGCAAGTTCTAGTTGTGGGTCTGCAGCCTTTCTGTAATGGAGTATTTGTGTTGGCAGTAATAGGATTACCTGCATCATTAAAGGCTGCAGGAGCTCTTCCTTGGCAGGTGCAGTAAATGAAGAAAATTGTTTTTAGACTACTTAGTTTATAACAGAAGGGCTTAATTATAGCAGCAATGAGGCTGAGCTGCACAGATCATGGTGATCAGCATCAGCTCCAAAAAACATAACGTGCTACATCTGAGAGGTGCTGGAAGCAGCACTGTGGGATAATGATGCATGGAAGCAGCTTTCTCCGATTCTGAAAAGGAGAGAGAAGCAGCATCATATTATTTCCTTCCCCATCTAAGGACAATTAGGGAAAGAAAGCATTCTAATGTGCTCTCAGTGCATCACACAGTGCAGTCGAACCAAGGCAGTTTCACATGGGCTCACACTTCTGCTGAGCTCTGCTGCAGCACTCAGCTGAAAACCATGAAAAGCCTCAGGACAGCGAAAAACCAAAGCCAAAACCAGGAGATCTGGCTCACTGTTATGGAAGGGGCTGTGGGAAAGAAAAATAATCAATTCCTAGCTAATGGAAGGCATTACTTTTAACTCATTCTCAATCCTGAAGCTTCAATTTGGGGTGAATTACCCTTCTACCCTCTCAGTCTGAAGAACTTTTTTTTCTCCACTGCACAAAATGTGCCACTTAAGTCTATTTAATATCCCAATTCTAAAAAGCCTTCCTGTTACCATGAGTCCTATTAAAATCAGTAGTTATTCAATCAAGTGAATAAGATGACCCAAAGAACTATGGCTGGTCCAAGATCTAAAAGGAAAAATTTTGCTTAAAGCTCCTGACTATCAGAGATTGATCTTTTTTTAAGACAGCAACGTTGTACTTAGGCAACTGGCCAAAGGCCAAACTAATAAATCTAATCTTGAACATATATATATCTACACGTATATTTTTCAGGGTTGTTTATTCAGGTATTCATTATATTTGAAACAATGCCAGTATCAACATGGAGCAGTAACTAAGGACATGATCCTGCACAGATCTGAGGATAGTTATAAACTTTGCAAAGTCCATCTGAAAAGAAGAAACGGGGATTAGCTGTACTGAATACAAGTCTGGATTTGTACTTACAAAATTAGGTCAGGCTGCCACACAAATCCATCAGAAGAGGAGTAAGCCTCGTACAGAACTCTAGGGTAGAATTCTCTATTATTTCAGGTACTTTTGTCTAGAAGAGCTTACTCACAGGCTAATGCTGAAACATCCAAGCAGCCTGGCAAGGTGGTGATAAGAAATACAGTGGGGAAGACTCATTTCCTCACACAGTGCCCAAGACATCTGCAGAGCTGACACACTGCAAGCCCTGGAGTCCAGAATATCCCTCATTGATTACTCTGAACAGCTCACACATAATAACAGGTCTGAGCCTTGCACTTCCCTTCTGTTCCCTTTCCTCACGTGCATTTGTACCAGTGAATGTCTTTCACAGGGAATTTGCCTGCAGCAGAATCCATGGAATACAACACTGTGCAGATGCATGCTGCCTTTTTTCTTACAGATCCTCTCTTTGAGCACACATTTGAAGACGTGCCATGGAGTTATTCCTTTGTGCATAGTAAAGTGCAAGAACAGTATTTCCTGTGCTGTCCCTGCCAAGGAAGCACACATGCAAAGCTGTCAACAGGACAGGCAACAACAACTCTGTATGAATTAAAGGAAATGTAAGAGATGCCTTATAAGAGCTACTAACAACTATTAATGACAGTACTTAAGGCAGCCCTGTGGCCCAAGGTACTTTGCAGAACACTTTGCATCATGTGAGTGGGAAGCTTTAAAGTCTGTGCTTTAAATGCTTTGATATTGGGATTCCAATCACTGATCAGCAAAATAAGGCAGCAGCGTCCATCTAGCTCCAAGTGAGCACCACAAAATCCTTCTGGACCATATCTAACAGATTCTCTTGCTGAGAGAAGGATTGAGCAAGATTATGCTCCAATTCTTTCAGTGATTCTTACATTTCAGGGGTAGATTTTTATATCAGATCTTATTCCAACCCAAATGGCAGCATTTTTTCAGTTAAAACACTAATACTTTTAACAAATAAATAGTCTGAATCAAAAGATCTTGGAATCAGAACTCTATTTTTAATGTGGATCATGTGATTAGAGGGAATTATTCAGCATAAACAACACTGGATTAAAAGCAAAACAAGCTTGCTAAAAATTACTTATATTTTTCACTTTATTCCATGCCCCATCTGCTTCTGATGACTTCATTTCTGCCTCTCAAGATCTGGAGAGATCAGTATTTATTAAAAGAATCTATACCAGTGCAAGATTCTGAGACCTAATGCTATGGTATAAAAATATAGACAAATTGAATTCACATTGCTAATGGCAATTACACAACTGAATTGTTGTATATTTATAGAAGCAGGCTCCAGAAAGTCCCAGCTGAAGCAATACTGACAGCAGCCAAGATGGCCTTTATAACATAGTGGGAGCTGGTTCCAAGTCTGCCAGCCCTGTCCTGGGGGTACAGCAGCCACCTGCTTCCAAAGGATTCTGAGAAATAGCACACAGTTCTAGGTAAATGAGAAACATTGATGCAACCCCATTTTTAGCTTTACTGCTCGTGGTACAGATTACTCTGCAAAGTAAAATGACATAAGACAGACAGAAATTGGTGCACTGTCCCTCAGTGTCCATGCTGGCTGCTTCTGGAGCAGGGAGATGGATCACTCAACCCTCCTCAATCATGTCCTTTCCTACAGATCCATTTCAACTGGGCTCAGGGTAGGACAGTCTAACCCAAGTATGGACTTTATGCTTTGCATGTCAAGAGTACCCTTCATTTCCGGATACTGCAAAAACTTTGGCTGTTCAGTCCATGAGGAGGAAGCTGGCAGTTTATCCTTAGGGATTTTGTATCTCATTTCAGGGAATATGCTGCTTTACAGCCTCTCACTGAGTCCTGTTCAGATACTCTGTGTTTACTGTCTTCCTTAACCTAGAACACTGAAAACACACAAACATCCTTTGGGAAAGGATTAATACTTTCCCTATTTTCTCCTGTTTTTTATCATCTCCACCCGAGTCCATTTATCCATGCTAAGGCCACAGCACACTCGGAATGGGCTTTTTCTAGCACTGCTGCTGTTACAGCACTCACAGTGCAGAAATATTATAAACCACATCTGCACCAGGAGACTGGGGGTGCTGCACAAGCAGCCTGGTCAGAAAGGAAACCCAAATCATAACGGGGAATTAATAAACTCTCACGGGTTTGCAGAATTATTAGACCAGGACCTGGACAAGACATGCAGCTGGTTACTCTGGATTCTTCTATTAGCTTCCCAAGAAGACAGAACAAAAGGATGGCAAACTTACATTTAACACACTGTAGCACGCAGCACAACAGAGCAGCTGTATTTCACACCCTCTAAACCTCCCTCCAGAGCCCTGCCTTTCAGAAAGAAGTGAAAAAAACAAAAGGAGAAATTGCCCTTTGGCCTTTGAAGCAAGTTCTCTTCCTTACATAATAACTGTGACTGATTCATACATCACAATAGTATTTCTTTCCAGCTCAGGGCTTGGCTTAAGCCTTGTTTAACTTTTTAATAATATACTTAATATTAGCATCCAGGTGTAAGCAAGAGCAAGTAGAAGCTAGCACAGTATTTCTGCTCCTGCACGCATTTTAGGGATACCTGAGATTAGCACTGTATTGTTCCTAAACGAAACAGCCAAACTCAACAGCTCTAGGTTTGATTGTTCTCATGAATTCTGCTCTTTCTAATCTTCTTCACTGCTCTCAACTTCCATTTAATAAATCATTTTAGACAGGCTCAGGCTCCATGCTCACATAAACTTTATGGAGCGACACATAAAGGAGGCAAAATTTCAGGTTCAGCATGAGTTTTTTCCTGAACTATGACTGGCTTTCAAATGAAAATGTCTTTACCATACCTAAGCTGCATTTTTTTCATGCTACAGTTCCAAAGCTTGCTCTTGCTCACAAAGGAGCTAATGTGCCTCACCCTTTGCCTTGTAACATCAGCAGATCCACAAGACCTTGGGTCCTGCTTGCAAAAGGAATGTGACAATATCTGCATCTCTGTTCCAAGGCAACACTAAAGTGTTTAAATCAGATTAATGGATTTATAATTTCCTTTAAATAAGAATATCCAGACATTTCTTGCCTGAGATACCTGCAACTTCACATTTCAGTCACCTTTTCCAAACATCTCCACAACGACTCTGCCTCTTGCTCTCTTGGAAAGGAAATGCTCAAGATGAGTCTGGGTTCCCAGTTTTGTCATGGAGACTGAACCTTCTAGGAGGAGGTGAGAAGTGGATGGGTATCTCCCCACTTCCCCACTTTATCAGGATGGTAGGTTGATATATATTGAACTGGGCAAGAAAAATTTTTTTAATCCTGACCCCGTACCTAGAGTGTGATTGCTGGGGACATGGTCACTCTAGAGAATGCCACTAACCCCAAGAACAATCAGCATTTTACCAGACTGCACTGTAGGGCATTTCAAGCAATTAAACAGTTTTAAGGTATGTGATTTTCAGTTGACTAAACAAGACAGCAAGTTGTATATGCAAACACCAGAGAAAAAAACAGGCTTATTCTTACTTACTTCAGAAAGGTGAATATAAACTAGAATAATTTGTCATGGCCGTTCAGATGTAATTTCTGTAAAGAAGAAAATACAAACAGCTGAACTTTAGGGTCACAAAATTGCCTTGAAATATCAATAAAAATGAACATTTACATTCATCTCAGTACCTATTGGTATGCATGCTTCTTAAAGCCATAATCAGAAGGCAAACAAACAAACAAAATCATCATTGTAAACAACCATGAAATTTGAGGCTTTGCCTTCATTCTAATCCAGGCTTAAGTAATGCTAATGTCTGTCCTATGCCTGCTTCAGCCCTAACAGACCACAAATAAACAGTTAATTGGAGTCAAAAAATGGGAGGGAAAAATTACTTTTAACTTTAGTCACAAATACTGTATTTTAAAAATACTATTTCCCATGCTTCCTTCATACAAGGACAACAGCACACAGAGGATTACTGTATTTAGTAACTGGCATGCAGGAGATCTTATTTGTGTAAAACTGCATTTGTTTTCTAACTAAATCATAATTTTAATATTCTTGATGATTTCCATAGCGTTCGTGTCTATCTCACTTCAATTCAACTTTCAAATTCAGAGGATAAATTAATTTACTCCAGAAAATATAGTGTGAGATGTTCACCAAAAGCAAGCAAGCAGTACCTCTCATGATATCCATTAAGATGTAAATATTAACAGGGGAGAAAGGTGCTGGACAAGAAGAATTAACTCTGCTTCTATCACAACTAACACAGTGGGGGTATTAATCAGAATATAAAAGGAATGGACATTGTACAAAAAAAATCCCTGTACTATTACCAACACTGAACCTGTCTTATATCAGTGAAGGTTTACTCCTGAAGAAGCATGTTCCCTAAAGACTTCTTTGTAAGGACAACTTCATCTTAAAATCCAAGCACTTCTCAAGCTCTGTCCTTTGCTACCTTGGGGCCTTACCCAAAGACCACTGAGGTCTCAGAAAGTTTCAGCTGATTGACTTCAGAGGGCTTTGGATCAGAAGATCTTGGTGCATTGACAGCAGCTCTTGAAAGGGAACTGAAAAAGTCTGTCTAATACCACCATATGAAACAAAAAAGAACAGAATAGGACAAAAAGAGGAGAAAGGTATTCCAGAGGTACAAAGGTGCTCTTTAAATATCTGATGGACTAAAAAACATGTGAGGGATGGATAACATATACTTTCAGAAAAGTTTGCAGTGACAAGCACAATGCCATTTAGTTTTATCTCCTGGTCAACTGCAGACCCATGTGTACCTTCAGAAAATGTTACCCTGTTTCATCAATTTTTTGAAGAAAATAAGATTGAGATTTCTGTCTCCAGTATCCACCCAAATGGGATATAGATATGGGATATGTGACAACTGTCCTGATCCCTTCACTCTCAGAGACTTTTAGAGTTTCTCTATCTGCCAGAAGCTTTCTCCTGGCAGTGGGGAGGTCACAGCACTGTTCTCCACCCACAAGGAGGCCCTGCATCTGACCATTTAGACCAGAAAACGATCTCTTCACTCTTTCTGAACAATATTTCCTCCAAAAAAATCCACAATCATCTGAAACCTTACCAAAATGCACCAAGAAGCACTTGTGACATTCAGTCTCTGCTGTCCCTGAGACAGCAAAGACAAAACGATGGGAGTTGCACCCAGCACTAAGACTCAAGTTCGGGTTTTAATACACACTTGGCTTTTCTGAGCCTCTGTCAGGCTCCTGGCATTAGCAGCGTGTGTTTACTGCGGTGGGGTAAGCAGAGCAGAGAGCAGCACATGGGAGTGATTTAAACTGTGTCATTAGCACACGGCAGGAGGCAGGGCTTCACTTGGATAGTTCACACATACCGCACAAATTCTTTAAACAAATAAAGAGCTGTGCGGGGAGCGCAGGGGACCCAAATTTTCCATGCTCTCCTCTCTGGTTTGGAGGGCTGGCTTTTTTTCCCCCACTATGTGATACCCAGTCTATCAGAAACTCTGCTCACACTGCACACACCGAGGGGTCACACTGCCGCGTTTCTGGAAGATTTTGGCAATGCACAAGCTGCTCTAAAACCCTACTGTGGACAGAGAAACGTGATGTATTTTTTAACAGATGCACTCATCATTTCATTTGCAATTTATTAACCCTTTGTGCCTATGAATTCTTCACAGAAACAGGGACTGTAATGAGCAGAGTCCTGAGTAGAGGCTGGAAGCACCAGACACCACATTAGGCTGGAGAACGCCTTTCCCTTTTTAAAAATTGAATGATGCATTTTTGTGTGGTTGCACAATGAAATGCAGCTCAAAATAAGTATTTCTCAAAGTTCAAGATGACACACCAAGCCATTAATGAATTTGTGTCCTCACCTCCCTGCTGGTACATGGTAAAGGCAGGCTGCTGTGCTCTGATGCAAGCAGCACTCACCTTACCTGTGACCTTACGTTCAAGGACAGAAATTAAACCAAAAGGAGAGGGACTGTACTGAAAGAGGGTGACATATGAAGGTGATTTTGTACTGTTTAATAAGACAAGACATGATTCTTGATTCAATCTAACTGGTCCGTTTTTTAATATGATGCTAGTCTGCAACATACATCTAATATGGATTAAAATTAGTAGTACTTCACCTATGATTTTCAGTCCAGCTTTCCTATAGATAGGTAAATAAAATTCCCTCTCTTTTGCTTTTAGGAAGCCTGAGGCAAAGTTATTCTGGATCAACTTTACTCATCAAACGACATAAATATTTCTTCATTGAGTCCCCCAACAGCCCCAAAGTATCCAAGACCCATTGATTTCAGTAGTCCTTTTGAAATATCAGATGTGTTATCCTGAAGTATGAAACTGTTGTAAAAATTAAAGGTGATGGCTTCATTCAGATCCATGTCAGGAATAGGATTAAAACCTAGGGACCTGAGAAGGTCAGGTACGCCTAGAGAAACACAAGGCAAAGCTGATCTGGAACAGTTTGGGTCTTTTGCTCAGCCCTGTTTTCCTTTAAATCCTTCACTGGGCAGGCAGCAACAGGCCCTGCCTAACAGCAGAAGATGACAACCCCACAAGGATGTGGGGCAGACTCAAGGGAATATCTAGAAATGTATGTGTCACCCAGACCCGGAGCATGTGAGAGAATTGATTTACTGTCCCAGCAGCTCATGGAGGAGGAAGAGTTATTGCTCAGACAGGGAACTGGAGCAGAAACAGGAGTGACTTCCTTACAACCCCACAGGAAACACACTCTATTTAAGCAGACTGCAGCATCACATTCCATTGCCAGGTTAATTTTACAGGAAGATTAGAAGTTTAGCAGCTCCTACAAGGGTTTGCAGCAGCAGCAGCCTATACCTTGTTTCCAGTTCTGTCCCAGCTGAAAGACAGAGAAGAAGAAAGGATTTGAAGGAACTTTCCAAAGATGCAGGCATGGTCAGCTGTCAAAGCCCTCGAGTGAAAATGAAGTGTTTTCCAAAATCTCAACAATACAAATAGAGTTGGAGCACAAGAGGACTGGGGCAATTTAGAGTTTGGCAGATATGAGGTAGAGAAGGAGACATTAATATATCTGAACAGATCTAATTCCTGATTGATTTTTAAAACTGGAATTCAATCCACATTTCTTTACAGAATTAACACCATCCTGCACAGGTAATACACAGATAATAAGCAGATTTTCCTTCAGTATTAAAAGAAGAGAGATTACCAACACCTTTCCATCCTCCTCACCATTCCTACCTCTGTATCTCCAGCCAGTGTCAGTGAGAAGACTTGTCGATTTTTAGAAAATATCACCTGAAAAATCTGGAGGAGAAGGAGTTGAGAACAAAAGGACAGGAAGAGAATGAGTATCAGTGGTGTATTTAAAGACTTACTTGTGATCCCCTAGTGCCACCTTTGGTTGAAGCTCACCAAGTACGGACAAGCTTACAGTCATTCCCAGGAGAGAATGAAGTTTCATTTGCTTTATGTCATTTGCAGGAAGACAGTTCTCCTGTATTCCTTATCTTTTTTCAGGAGAAAATCAAACACTGAATTTTTCTGCTATAGTGACTGAACTGTATATCCTACTCCCATGTTATTTCTGAACTGCCCCAGAAGTGTTGGCTGGAAGAGGCTCACCTGATTTTTGTGACAGCATTTCCATGTAGCATGGGGGAAAGGTACATGCATGGAACCTGCTTTGAGAGCTTCACTCAGTGAAGCTGAAAAAGGAGATGAAAGAACCGAAAAACCTTTCTGCTGTTTCAGTGACCAGACATGCCTTGTGGATTTTTGTGTGTTCTAGTCCATCCTTACAGCCACAAGCCTTTTAGCCTGTTGGGAGGGATGTGTTAAAAGCAGAAGATTGGAGATGAGGATTATAAAATGCCCTCAGTGCCCTTGCAGCTGGGAGTGACCCTTGCTAAATCAGTGTGAAGAGCAGTGACCTCCAGCATGGCCAAGTGGAATGGTACCTCCATGTCCTTGTTGTGTCTCTCCATGTCCTGGGTGCTGCTCTGGGATCCCCCACCCAGCGAGGTGACAGAAATACATTCGCTGTCTGTGTTTTAGCCTGGGGGCTGGAGCTGTCCGAGCTGCCTGTCCATGCTGCCTCTCACGGAGCCAACCCTCAGAGCACATAAAATGCTCCAGGAAAGTCAATGGAACAATTTAGCAGAGTTTCAGCAATTTGCTGTTGCCAAGAATTAGGCCCAGGAGCATAACAAAGACAGTGGTTTAAATGCATTAATATGAGTGCACTTCTACCACCTCGTGCTGTAGTGGCAACTGACTGAAAGCCATTTCAAACACACATGTAGGTGGTCTGCTCCAGCATGCAGAAAACAGAGAAGAGAATTGAAAAGAAAAATTAAATAGGTTGATATAGATGTACCTATAGATAGGACAAATATGCAACATAAAAACACATGCAGATGTGTGTATATATATTTATGCATACTTGCCAAGGTACCCACATGGATTCATATAAATACAAATATATGTATACTTATGCAAACACAAGACACAGAGGAGATGTATACTATTGTTTCAACAGGTTATAAAAGGCTAAATTATAAAGCAAGCCAAAAGCTTTCTAGTACACAAAAGTTACCCCTTGAAATATCAAGCAAAACAGTCATCAAGAAGCTCATGGACCTGCCAGCTGCTCTTTCAAAGCTTTCAGTTGCTGAAAGAGGCCCTTTAGGCTTCCTTCCCTGCTGAGAATCAGACAAACCTCAGGTCTAGAGAGCTTCAGTAGTCAAAATGTTCTTCTGTAGTGGAAGCGTTGCGCCACTGAAACAAATGGATTTACTTCACTGCTAGTACAACTGGGTATTTAGGGAGAACTCACTTTTGCAGGGTTATTATCCACCCTTTGTTGCCAGAAACCAATTTGTGGTTTTTTGCAAGACTAGTCGTACTGCACCGTGGGGTTTTCAGACAGGGTTAAAGAGTCAAGCAACAGCTCCTCATCTTTCTTCTTCTGATCCTCCTCATAGCATTTTTAATCCCAGAGTGAGGAAGAGGAAGTGGAGCAGGAAAAAGAAGTATTTTTTTACTCCTAATGTAGAGCAGAATGTCATTTGCAGAATGTATTACCTGTAAATGTGCAGAAATGGGATGGTACTATTCCAGGTATGCCTTTTCACATCCTGACAGAAACAACTTTGCCACTATTTTAGCTCCTGGCAAATTTTCTTTCCATTCCCAGGCTGTTGTCCTTTGCTTTCCCTTCTCTGGAGGCAGCAATTACATTGTTACTGATGCCTCACGCAGCTCACATCCCCTGGCTTCCATCTGTTCTCATTCTTACACAGCACTTCTGCAAAATGTATCCTAAAGAAGCCTCAGGCTATTTTACTTGGTGCCCTAGTAATGATGTTCTCTTATGTGAGCACTTGAGAAAGATGACAGGTTGACTCTAATCTACTCCATGCAGGTGCCATTTGAATTTTAATTATCCCCAGCTAAAAATTCTACTTTGAAGCCATCCTTCTTTATATTTGAATTTAAGATGACAAATTTTGCATGAGGAGGTTCATTCCTAGTGACTGTAGACAGCTAATAGAGTCATCTTAGTTAGGATCCTAATCAGCAAAAAGAGCAGAGTATTTATCTCTCTCCAGAGACTGTGAGCAGGGCTCAGTTTAGGGCCTGGAGCTGACTCAGGAGAGCCCAGGCTGCAATTTCTGCTCCTCATTTGCACAGGAAGAATCCTGCCCAGGAAGAGTTGTCCCCTCAGAAGGAGTTCTTGGGGAAAGTGGAGCCTGAAGAGGATGCTGTCAGTGGCACAACAGGGCGTGACAGATGGGATGTCACTTTTTTATGGTCAGCTGCAGTGACATCTTTGTCTCACCATCCTCAAGTTCCCACAAATATAATAACAGAGCAGGGAGTACAGAGAAGCACAAACTGCAGCGCCAGTAAAGCCCAGGGTAATTCAGATACCATAAAACATCTTATTTCCCTCCCAGCCACAGACAACCTCCTCCAAGGCACCTTGCACAGACTGCAGCCCTGTGAACTGTGGTCATATTCAGAGCTGAAATGCGCTATAATAACTATTGTTTGCTTCATCTCAGGGAAGAATTCAGGAAGTTTTGATTCTTTTTAGCTGTATTTTAAAGGTAATGCTATTTCTGTTAATAGCACAATAGTCAATGTTAACCATCCAGTTGTCACTGCTAGATCCTGCATATGAAGTACAAGCAGAAGGGAAGGAAAGAATTAAACAAGATTATAATAATTGATATTTCCAGACTATAATCTTGGCATCTCTTTAAATCCATTCATAATTGTTTGCTATATGAATAGGCTGTTTCACCCATGAAGGGTGAGTGTTAAGTTCCTTCCCTGGTTATGAAAGATCCATAACTCACAAAGGCTGCAAGGCCAGAGCTAGTGGCAGAGATTTGTCTTTTTTTTTCTCTGAGCAAGTCCAAGAATCATAACCACCCTTCATGTATGAGACAGTCTATTTGTTCTTCTTTGTTGCATTTCTTTTAAATTAAGCTTTTTAAAAAAGGACTGAACCCTGGCATCAGATAGTAAACAGAAGGCTGGTGACTGGATAATTAGTACTTTGGGGCTTGTTGGATAAGCCAAAAACAATTTGAAAAATTTTAAAATACTATATTGCCAACATTATTTGGGTTTTTCTTTGGAGCCTATTTTCACCACAGTGAATAACAAAAGTAATACTGAAGCAAATGTTTTGTTTGATTAGACATTAAATACATTGTTTCATTTGGCACTATATTTATAATTTCATTTTTAAGAAAAAAAAAAACACTTTAATCCAACATTCTACTTCAATGACTTGGTCTACATAGGAGATAATGAGAAATGAAGCAAAGCTTTGAAAGCACATCAATGTGAATATCATAAGACATCTGAACACTGGCACAATCATGGAAGGAGAAATAAGAAATAAGGGAAATTAATGCAGAAAGTCAGAAACACAGAACAGGTTTCATGCTTGACTTTGAGGCCATTCTTCCTACCCTGAGTCTGTGGGCAGCACCACAGTAACCCAACACAAAGCAGCCACATCAGCTTACAGAACTTACACAGGGATGCTGGCAGGAAGTCCAGCCCAGTCCGGGACAGAGCACTGTCCTGTCCCCACGGTCCATGGGGAACTCACAGCAGAAATACTCTCAGATGATAGTGCACAATCACAGTCCTCTGAAAAGAGCTACGTGGAAATTCTACCCCTGCAATAAAAATCAGAGGCAGACATTGAATTGTACTTACCAGACACTTTTGACTTTGCATCCTACCTAATAATCCATTTCTGCCAGAAGTATTTTGAACATGTCAAACATCCAAGAGCAGCAAGATGCTTAAATTTATTCTGCCACTTTAACAGGTTTCCTCCTCCTCACCAACCTCTCTGTTACAGCCTTTCTCTCCCCAAGCTGCATTGGCCCCCAATGCTGAACCCAAAAGATTGAGCACTGGGTTTAAAAATCAATATTATGTCACTCTGCCTTTCCCTTTAGTGATTAAATGCTGCCAGCTTCCCAATGGGTTTCAGTGGGTTTGTTTCCAACACTGAAGGTTTTAGGATTTTAAAGAAGTGACATTTTAACTATTCTTACAGGAAATGCATGTTTCTCATACGAACAGGTTTTAAAACCTTGGGGAGCATATCGTGAAAGGATATACATGGCTTTTACAGCACAATAAAGTGGTTACTGTTAATTGCACTATCAGTTGTACACATCAACCAAGTCACCTGCTCCCTTCCTCTGGCAGAGATGGGCACCGGCATTGAAAAAGATCACGGGTGATTTCCTTACACTGCTTTACAGACACATAAGCGTTCCCATAAAATATTAAGGTATTTGTAAAATAGTCTATTAGATGTAGCAATGGAATGTAAATTCTTTTGCCAGTAACAACACTGAGAAGAGCATTGACAAATCTGTAACCAGCATTTCCCCTTCATTATTTCATCTTCAGTTGTCATTTTGTCACTAGAAACTTGGGAAAGCTTTTACATTTTCGGTCAAGTACTTTTGTCCAATTCTTTCTCATAAGTAGTTTTGGAATTTAATAATAGTAGAAAAATCGATAAAATTTTCAATTATTAGAAAGACATACTAAAAAAGAAAAACCTTAGAAAAATATTTTTACTACCTTTTATGCTCAGTATACAGCAGAACACTGGCAACACAAGCAGACAGCTCTCAGCTCAGCAGTTTTTCTACGTGCAACAGAATAAAACTTTGTTTCTTAGAATAAAATTTTCTTTATTAAAGGGTTGTGTCCCTTACTGTTGCCAAAGAAAATATCAAATAGATTAATTATTTCTGCTCTCTTATTCCTGGGCAATAATTTGTGTTTCTTTCCTCTGCCTAGCTACTGGTTTCCAAATTCTAAACCACTACTACAGCTAAGTGGAATTCAAACATGCATTACTGCAAACAAAATAAAAATGTTTTGCTATAAATCTCTTTCGTCTGACTTCAGCTTCAAAGGACTTAGAGTTGGACTGGTTTTACCCTCAGTTCCCAGAAGTAATTGAGATCTGTAAGTGCCCTTCAATTCCTATAATGCATTTATATTAAAATTATACTAGATCTCAGATTGCTCTGTGGAAATGTATTAGAGCTGACATAACAAACATCAGCCCACACAGTAAGCACAATCTATCCATTTCTGTTGCTCACTGCTGCATCTAGCAAAAATGAGAAAAATATAACCATCAAAGTAAGATATAACAACATTTCAAAATTCTTTAAGCAATTTTTATGCTTCTACCTATTATTATTATTGTAATTAAATATTTGTCTCATCTAGGTATTAAGGTTGATTTTTTTTCCTTTTTTCTGAACCAATTCAGATTGTTAAGCTGAGCTAATTTCAAGATATTTTGGAAGTTTTCCCAATTAGTCAAGCATTTCCTCATGATCAATCTTCAGCCCTTTACAAAAACGAGAACAAATGTAGGATTTGTATGTATGTATGACATACAGAATCTGAATTTCTAAGAGTGCCAATATTATTCCAAAAGCCTGCTAAAATTTCTGGGAAAAAAAGATTTGCATCATAATTTCTATGTTTATTTCCTTTCTTTATTTCAACATGAATTACAAATAACAGTTAAGAATTATAGAGCTCCTGTTCTTATGGAAGACTCCGTGTCAAATAAAAACTAGAGCCACTCTGGATGCTCACTGTCAAAGCTCCCTATTTATCTCAGCAAACTGTAGTGGAAATGATCACAAGAAAAGGTAATTATTATTTTTAATTTCTTGAAATTATAAATGAAAACATGTTATTTCCTATGAAATAAAAATCTTGTAAGCACTAGTATTAATAAAAAACTAAGATGTGAGCATGGGTGTGAAACAAGTGTTCAATATTTACATTCTTCCCTCCAGAATGGATTTCTGAGCAGAATATTTTTCAAAGTTACACCAGATATCAATAATATCAGGCTTAGGTCCTAGAGCTGTAGACAACCATGCCTTTTACAGAATGAAAATTATTATTATCTGTATGTACTGGGAAGAATTAAGAGTCTCAGTTTACTTCAGGCACTGCTTGCCAGACTTCCTGCACCCAGAGTGCAATATTTTTTAGGTGACACATTTTAGGCTTGTGGGTTTGCAGAAACACATACCTCAGGCTCACAGAGTAGAGCACACCTTTCCATCTCACTAGAGGGCTGTATTTCTGAATCCAAACACGTCTTCCTTCTGTTATGCCTCTTCTTAGGATAAATATCCACATTCCAGTCATAATGAGACAAACAATTCCTAAATGTGATTTTATTCAAATCAAACATGCTCCACATCGAAGTCCCAGCTACAAGCAGCACTTTTTTATGAGAATGTTTGATTCTTCAAAAGCCATCTGAGATATGAATGTGATGAACAAACCACAGGAGAAGGCTTTTTGTTAGTATATAAACACAGTAATCAAAAGTTAGCTATGTCTAATTTTCTTCCAAGCATTCCCAGCTAAGTTTTACTGAAAGAAGCAAATAAAGATGTAAAGATGAAAATTTATTCTGCAGTCTTGTCAGGACTTGGCATGTCCATTTTTCTCCTTACCATTTATGAACAAAATTACATTTGTGAAAAATAATGAATTAATTTAACACTCAACACCCAAGTTCTCAATGCTGAATTGTCTCAGGCACCCTCACAGCCCCACGCTGACTGACACTGTGTCCAATGGCACAGAGCAGCCAGTTGGTTTCTTTAATTAGGCACTAAACAAACCTAGACCTGGTGTCCTAGTCTGCCAGGATTAGAGGGCTGAGGTTGGACATTCACCCCATCATGTCACACACAGAGTTTGATTTATGTGCCACGCTGCTCAGCTGTCACTGGGCTTAATATGAGATGTATTTCTTATTATTTTCTAAGAATGGACATCTCTAATTATCTCAGCTCATGTTTTCCACTCTACATTACCAAAAGCTCCTTGTCTGAATTGCATCTGTCCCTCACGCATAGCATTGCTTTACTTTTGATTTATATTGACATGATTACTGTTATGATTTTATATACACATATATAAAGCATAAATGTTTTACCAGCATAAACAGCACCATTACATGCTATATTTATTACATGAGACACTTCATAATTGATTGCTAAATGCTACATAGTTAAATTTTCCTTTCCCTGAACAGAATCATGACGTTCAAATATAGATTTAAAAATAGAGTGCTGCCAATGATTTTAAATAAATACTGTACAGCGTAAAATACTCATTGCTGGCATCAACTGCAGTTTACTTTTGTTTAAGGCTGTTTAAGCTTGTTTTTGAAAATATGAGCAGTTTTAAAGAAATTAACCAATTTCTCAAATGTTGTTCCCTTACCAGCCATGACAACATTATGCTTAAAACATTTTTAAAGGATTTTACAAGGAACTTTTATCATTGAAAATAATTTTTGGCTATTGTTATAATTTGGTTATCAGACAAATGTACACAAACAGATCTGCTCACAGTGCTCATTCATTGAATTTTAATAATCATCCCCTAAATTCTGTACTCTTTTCAGAAGAAGTAATTGTGAAAACACAAAGAATTTAATTCAATTCCAAATCGTAATTTTGCTATCACAACACAAGGTATTTCTATACACAAACACAGAAAAGGCTATTTGTGCCTTAATTATTATTAGCATACAATAAGATATCACCTGCTGCTTGTAAGTAGGAACCTGTCATTGTTTGTACAATTGCTGAGGTATATACAAGTGAATTTACATATGGTTCAAGCACTTCCTTTCTAAATTCTTCACTGTATTTTCTGTAAATCCCACACTATTGCTTATTAAGGAATGCTATAGCATTCCCAGGGGTGGTAGCTGTAATGAAGAATTGTTTATGTAGTGCAGGAAATTAATGTAAAGGTTTTCTAAGAGAATTCTCATCACTGGACTTGTTTAGCTTGTAATGATTTTAAAGGGTATTGAAACAGAGAAAGGAAAGTGTTTCTTTCATTTTGTTTTGGTTTTCTATAAAAACTGGGAACGGATGAGAGTTACATTAATGACTTGAGATATTTGGTATATGAAATTTATTTTCTGAACTACTGTGCACTTTTACAAGTTAATTGTGCCATAAATCAAAACTATAATACAATTAAAATGTCTAAATATGCTCTGAGTACAGGCTCTAAAGGAAGTTTTCAAAATCTATATGCTGAGCCAGATCTTTGAATTGATTCCATTACTCTAAAGATTAGAGTTTAGTTAAAGGTATGCTTTTTAGTTTATCTGCTAGACCTTGTCAGACAAACTAAATAATATGTGTATTGTACAAATCCTAATTAATGCTTCGCAGATATAAAGTAGGATTGGTTTTAAATTGACTGTGCAGATTTTGCATCATCAAGTCCTCTACTGAAGGTTGTTGTACAGATGCTTCACTAGAATACATCCAGTTATTACCCTGTGGAAAATGTGGGGAAGTGCAGGGAGAGAAAGCAGCAAACAAGCAGTGATTTGGAATCAGCACACCTGGCATCTGACACAGCTAAACACCCAAAGCTCACTTGTGGAATTAGCCAGATCATGCAGCATGGAAATTTCTAGGTGGACATCTCAGCCATTCTGAACTATTTTAAAATAACTTTCCCTCTCGAGTAGCAGAGATCCAGTCATCAATATTCTTTTATTTCAAAGACAAAACTCTATCCTTGTTTCCTGAATGATACCCTTTGAAAGAAGAAGGAATATCCTGTCTGAGAGACCCATACCAATCAATGTCCTAATTAGTTAGAATTCTTTCATTGAAAATGATTTTTTACTTTAGAAATGTCATTTCTTTAAAAATCAAAGCTTCTCTGCAGAAATGCATTGCTTTCAAATAATTAAGGTCTGGCACAAATTAACTCAGCGTCTGTGATTAGCTGAAGGCCTAATGATTAAGGCACTTCCTGAGGATGTGGAAGATTCCAGTCCAAATCCAGCCTGCCTGATTCAGACCAAGAATTCAAACCCCAGAGTCTCTCATGTCCCCAGCAAATAGTTCATCTTTGGAATGCCAGCCCCTCCTTTACCAAAGGGCATCCCTTTACACAGCCATGAGCACATGGGTGCACAAGGCTGAGACAGCATTCAGCTGCCTAATTAGGGGACTCCAGTGCCATTTCAAACACCTCAGTATGGGCCATCTCTTCTGCAGCTGTGACAGGACTGCTGGCCTGCAAGATCTGTGCCCAAATGAGAGGGTTTGAGGCATGTCCAATGCTATGTTCAGTCAGGTAAATCCCTCTCACGTAACTGGCCAAGCCAAAAGCTTGAATGTGCATTGCAAAAGTCCTCTGTGAATAAAATTAGTTGGCTGGATACTGGCTGCTCTGAATGAGCCTTCTCTTAAAATCCTAGTAGGTCTCAGGTACATTTTAGAGAGTTTTTTTTTTTTTCTAATGCCAACAATTTTCTGCCTTTCAAAAGCTATTGATCTGTAAAGTAAACTAAATCTGAGATAGGTGCTCAGGGTGGTTTCTCAGTGTGGCTTTGTATAGACAAGAAGTGAAGTTAACAGCAACATTCTGTTTCAGCACAAGCTACTAAATAATATCAAGGTAGTTCTAAGGGAGAAATCAATCCTATATCCTGTGGGTATGTCAGTTTTGCAGCCTACAAAAAAGTGAAACACATCTGGTTTACCAAGTTAGGCTGCATGTGTGCACTAATAATAACTGTGTTTCACTGTCTGACTGGCATCTACACTGTTTTCTCCAGGAGAAAATTACCTAAAACAGCATGTCCTTGAGGACAAATCTGCTGTAAGCTTGCTAGGGGAATCCTATGGCATAGTTTACTACCATTCTATTTAATTTGCTATTTCTTCCTTACACCATGTGGGTAATAATCACAGCAAATTGATTCCCATGAGCTCCTTGGACAATTAAAGCTATTTGGTTATTGCCACCTGCCTGCTGTTTCCATTAATGCAATTTTCAGGACTTTTTCTTTCCTTCCTGCTTCTCACCCCAGTTAATTCTTTGCCCAGTCCTGACACATTGCTGTGCTGCTATTAGAGTTAAAATGCTATGGAAGGCATCTGTCCCTGAATCTGACCAGTCACACTTCCAAATATTGCTTTGTCATATGCAAATTTCATTTTGAGAAATTTTTAAATTTAGCTTTTTTTTAATACACAGTCTAAGGGAAACATACATCTACTGATATACTATTTTTAATCATATTCTGGGCAGCTTGGCTATTATTTCTGCAACCATTTTATGCTCATTATATTTGTGATATTTACTAAATTGCCTGTTTTGTTCTAACTTCTTGTCTTAGGTTGCAACGCAAGATGCAACCAAAACTATGTATTCTATCACCATCTGTTGAAACCAGGTGGAACAGTGTTTTTTATCTCTACCATGACCCATCCCTCATAACTCTGGGGAGATATCCTCTGCTAATGGGCCATCTGTTAAAACCAGGTGGGCAGTGTTCTTTATCTTTTCCACAGCCCATCCTTCCTCCAGGAGATATCTTCTGTTAATGGGCCATGGAGTCGCAGAGCATGACTGATAAAATAACATCATCCCATTGGGAGATGCTCCACCCAGGGGAAGGAGCCAAACATTTCCTACCCAGATAAAATTTGAGATTTGGAACATCAGAGCAGCCTTTTTCCACTGGATTCCCAGAGGAAAGCCAGGCCCATTTACACAACCACTGGATCTTCAGAGGAAAACTGCACCTTCTACAGGAGCACTGCTCCAACAGAACCACATCTGTACTGCAGGAGGATGCAGCCACCATTTAATGGGACTGCTGCCAACACCCTGAGTGACTGATGGGGTGTCAGGTTGGATTCTGACTCAGTCAATGATTTTGTACTACTGCATTTAATTTTAATTTTCCCATTAAATTGTAGTTCTGACCTGGGATCCCCCATGGGTTTGCTTTCCAACTAGCACACTTCTCTGTTAAATAGATGTATGAGAGAGGAAAATATGTGCTGTATTTATTTTTGTGCATCTGTGTCTGTATGTGTTTTTCCTGTTTGTCATATCTTTAACCTTTTCTTTCTTGCAATGGTTTGGCTTTGCTCCTCTATTGCTCTAGCTCACTGTCAGCCTTTTCAGATCTGCATTCTCAAATAAGCACTATGCCTTGTGTTGTGATCTCTCTTTCTTTCCAAGATCAAACTGGCCACTGACTTTTGTGGGGAAGAAAGGCAAAAAGCAGGATAAGGTCATGGATCATAGAAGAAGTAAAGAGGAAAAAGGAGAAGAATGAAATGAAAGGTCTCAGTCCCAGTTCTGTTAAGGAAAATTGAAGCTATGCTTTATACAGCAGCTAGAACAGGAGGGAATCTGAAACTGATTTCAGCTTTTAGAAATACAGTCAAATGAAGAAGATTTCCTTGTTAAACCTCTTCTAATTGCTATAGTCAGATCACAGAATATTCTCAGTTGGAAGGCACACACAAGGACTATCAAGTCCAACTCTTCAGTGAATAGCCGGGTGCATTTGCTATTCATAGCCAGGGCTCTTCACACTAAATCACCCAGGTTAAGAGGTTGCAGTGGGATATACACATTGCAAGAATCATCCTTGCATCTTTCTGATCATCACAAATAGCTGATCAACTTACAGACAAGTCCTGATGGACTCACTAACTTGTCACTGCACAAATAGGAGCTTATAGTGTTCCTCACATTGCAGGTGGCAATGAGAAAATAACAATCTATGAAAAATAGCCTTGATTTTACCCATTGCTATTACTCTTTTTTCAGTCAGTCAAATTTGTGCATGAAGATATTTATACACAGCCTAAGCACAAATGTGGATCCGAGTTAGCAACTTACAAACTGAATGTGCATGTAGGAAACAAATTGGATCAGCAACAGAGACAACAGATATCAAGTCAATTCCAGCTTTGTCCCCCAACAAACATGGTAGAAACATGGTGAGTAAAAGAAGCAGCAGAAGACATCAAAAAAGCCCTAATTTAGGAATCCATTTTTTTAAAATTTCCTTTGATCATCTAATGTGCCACTAGATCTTAAACAATAGAGTAGAATTTGCAATGTTTGCAGATCATTTAAAGCTTAAAGGATTATTAAACCAGTCATTTAAAATGACATTTTCACTGTACAAATATTTGTCTATTAAATAGGCTGTATGGCACAGGACCTGATCAGCCTTGGCAGTATTACAGGTTCTTCATAGACTGCAAACCCCACTGTTTCCTCATAAAGCTGTCAAGTCTCAGTTTAATGAAACATATATAAACTCAATGATATTAGCCATGTCTTGGCAAGTTAATTCATTTTGTTTTTTCCTGTTGCCTTTATCCTATTAAGACTTTTATCAGTTTATCATTTTAGGAGCACCACAGCAGATCTCTTGCTAGCACTGGGAAGAATAAGTTTAATTTTCAAACAGCCAAAACATTTAGATATATAAAAATACCTTTTGATTGACCATTATTATATTAATTCACAGACAATGGAAAATTAGGAAATTTTAGTAAGAACTGTCACCAAAATGACTCTAAACCTCTTCTTGAGACTTCTTACTGTCCTGTGACTTGTTCCATGCCCTATGATACTTCCTGTATAATTGCAGCCAAGGGATTTCACTTCACAGTGTCAGGGCCTGAATGACCCAAAAGATAAGAACGTTTTTCACAGAATGGCTTCAGTTGGAAAAGACCTCTAAGATCAGAGCCCAACCTTGCCCCCAGCACTGCCAGCACTAAACCACAAGTGCCACATCCACACATCGTTTAAACACCTTCAGGAATGGCAGATTGGCCACAGCCCTGGGCAGCTTGTTCCACTTCCTGACAACCCCTCCTGTGAAGAAAGAAATTTTCCCCAATATCCACTGTAAACCTCCCCTGGCACAACTTGAGTCCTATCTCTTGTTACCTGGGAGGAGATCAACCCTCACCCCTCTATACCTGCTCAGATTTGCTGAAAACAGTGGAAACGTAAATAGAAGCAACCAAGTTTGTGCATATGAAAAATATAAATACACAATGTTTTCAAGAGTACAATGAAAACCCAAAAATTTGTCCACTGAATTTATGATGAATGCATTACATCTCCTTGAAGATTTGGAACAGACACGTTTAAACATCTGAGGTAAAAAATCAATCTATTCCCAGAAGAATTTGTAAGAGAAGTGAAAAGCCAAAAACAACCCAATGTATTAATTCTGTCAAGTTATTTACCCAGTTCCATTTACAATTCTAGTTCAGTTTAATTATCTCCATAGAGAGCTTTGAACTGAAGAGAGAAATTTTGTCCAAAAAGGAGCTTGCATGTAATCACACTGGGACTTTTTTTTTCTGTTGGCCCATATGAACAAATGACAACTACTCCACACAGAACAAAAAAGAAAGAAAGACAAAATGGGATGGCCTGTGTGCTCCTGTGCTGCAGGTATCAGGGAAGAGGGCTACAACCAGCAGTGAGATTCAGAAAGAAAGCTGCTAGAACTGATCTTATTTTTCTGCCAGAAGCATGACTGAGTGAAGGAAAAAAAAAAAATCAGAGTTAGCAATAAACCTTCCTTCATTTTCCATTACCCTTCAGGAGATTACTTTGATGGGAATTAGAAAGCCCCCTGCAGGAAACTGTTTAGTTCTTGTTAAGTCTTTGCACAGCATGTTTGTTGGAATGGAAAGCTTGTGTTTGATGCTGCTCATCACTGTTGCTGCTGATTTTCTGAGGTTAGCAGACATCAGTCTGTTTGCACCCCTTTTGAGAGTTGCCAACATGAAGATTTCACATGAGTTCCAAGCTTCTGGCTGCTGTGTTACAGCACATCCCCTTAGGCAAGCCTTCATGCCAGGCTGAGCAAGTTTCACATATCAAATGCACATTTAAGGATCTTCAGTAGGTGAAACTGCTCTTCTTCAAAGTGATTGCATGTGCCTGTGCTAACACTGGTCTAATTGCTCTTCTAGACTGTGTTTGAAAATCATCAGTGAAATCTTTTCCCCTCTTGGACCTGCTGTTATAACAACTATTACAGCATCTGCACCCAAAGGGGAATTCTTGCCCTCCAACAGAAGCAGGACGGGTTTGTGGATTGTTGTTTTTTTGGGGTTTTTATAATTTCGAGGGTCACACACAAAACATATGTGTGTGGGTACTCCTATTACACAGAATAATAATTCTACTATAATAATAATGCTACTGTAATGCAGTGCTTCCCTAAAAATTGAGATGCACTTCACATTCTCTTCTCCTCTTTTATTTAATGGTGCATCAGGGTTTTGCTCCCCTAAAATTTGCTGAGGTATTGGCATAAACCAAGAATGCACTCTGCAATTCCCCTGCCTTTTTCAGTAAATCACACTTTCTCCTGCTGGAGTCATAACTGTGTTTACCTTCTAGTTCTTCCCTCCAATCTTTCCTGTGTGGAGTCAAGCGACTTTTGTTCCCTGACCTCTTCTCCATTTGCTCTTTGGTTATAAGTGTGTTCAAACAAAATTAGTCTCTCTAAGACTGTCATTACAAAACCAACCTTTGCCTCTTTGCTACTTTTACTTCCTTTCACACTTCTGAAAATTATAGAGAGCTGATAAAGTCTGAATTACTTTTATCACTTATCAGAGGTTAGAAAAAATGCACACTTAATAAGGCTTCACCACCTCCCTTGGTTTCCTATTTCTCTCCCTTTACCCAAGCTGTCTTTGTATTAAGTGTAAAACTGCCCTAAAGCTGTCCTTTATGTCTACCAGATCCTATTATGTCTACACACAAGGGCAAAACTTCAGTGAATCTGGATGTCTTCCCCTCCTGTCAGGGTCTGCTCTACTGTTGCTACCAAATTTGGTAGCTTATCACTGTACACCAAGGTACAGGAGTGATTTCCAGCTGGGAAAGGCTTAGCACATCTCCTCCTGGCATAGGCAGAGGAAGGCTTTTCTTTAGCACACCTTTATGAAGGTTTTGCCTGCAAGGCTCCAGAATCCTGGCTGCACATGGAGTTAATTAGGGCCACGACATCTGTACCATGTCCAGCCACTGTCCTGACAGAAACACCTGAGCAAAATCCACTAAACATCACCAGTACCTTTAGCTCCCATGTCAAGCAAAGTCTGGCTCTCCTTGTGGCTAAAGGCAGATTTTTCCATCCCTTAACCTTTCCTATGGATGAATTCATACAACATACCCTGCTAATAGATCAGCTTTCATCTCTCTGCTCATCCCTGCTCACAGGCACAGCAATTTCTCTTTTAGCAGCTGCAAATTCAGCACCTCTTTGATCCACAGTCATCCTTAGCACCTAAATGTTAAGTGGCATTAAGAGTTTGAGTCAAAAGTATCAGTATTCAGTGGTTTTGTGACCAGCATGTCTCAGGTGTCTGATATTTTTCTGCAGAGGATTTTTAGTTCATGGTTTCCTCTTCCTACTTGTTCTGATAAACTGGGAAAAAAACAAACAAGGATATGATTTATTATGTAGGTGCAGGTTACTATGATTTACCAGATCTATTTATCTGATCAGTTCTTTCTATGTATGCCTGGGAAATAAAAGAATTTGTGATCAGATAGGTATTACCACCATTATTTATATTAACACAAATAAAATGCTACACGCAACACCACAGACCCCCCATGGACACACACTGATTTCACACACATTTTCCACACATTTCTATTGGCTCTGCTTGAGACCACATATTAAAACCCACCAATCTTCCCAGCAGACTGATGAAAGCCTCAGTAAAAACAGCTGCATTTCACATGTGGTTTAACTTAATGTCTCATCCTGAATGTTTAACTCTAGCTAGTAATGCTACTTTTTAATATTCACAGTCCTCTTTATCTTCGCATTAGAAGCAAGGTATTCAGCCTTGAAAAGCACAGCAGAATACAATGAGGCTGGTAGCATTTGATTTCTGGAGTGTCCAAAATCACTTTTTTTATTGCAAGGAGCATGAAGAGAAATTCATGTTTGAGCACATAAACCAGTTGCATAGCAATGTTAAACAATGTAAACAAACACCCATCTGTCCACACAGTATTCCCTTTCCATAAAAATGAAGCATTACTAAAAGTAGGTAGCATTGCATGGTCTTTTCAGCTTGAGTCTAGTATTAAAAGAAAAAAAAATATGTAGAATGCATCTCTGCTCCTGGCTGGGCCTGAAGAAACAAAGTTACAAAACTATTTATTAGAAGTTGGAGCATGCCTAAAAACCAATAGACATAGCTAAGTTAAAGTCCCTCGGGGGGATAACATGAATTTAGATCTTTCTTTTTTTCCCCTTGAACCTGGAATAAGATTAAAGATCAGTAATAAACTTAGACAAGCAAGCCCACAGTCAGCGATATGTCTGTCCCTCCTGCACGAATGACTGCTCCAGATACTGACATCAATGCCACCTGTCTTTTTTCCTGGAAATGCACTTCAAGCCAGGGAAGCCTTTTCTGCAGGTGACTTCACTGCGAGTTGTGCCAGAATCCCATGGCTTGGAAGGTAACAGCTTAGTGATGGCACAGGTTTATGTACATGGTAACACATGACACACTGTGTCTTAGCCTTCACTTAGAGTAAATCAATGAGATCAGAGGAAAGATATCACCTTCTTGAACATGCTAATTGTTAAAGATATATGACTGCTGAATAGGCTCTCAGGACAATCCATCCTTCACCAAAAACAACAAAAGTCCCTATGACAGGATTATTTACTCCAGTTTCTTCAGCTCTAAGACAATAAGAACTTCAAGCACTTTACAGAAAGCCATCCTACTCTCTAATTTAGGAGGAGGAATAGAAACCATCAAATTCCTTTCATGATTCCTGCTATTTTCTCTTCAATCTGAAATGACAGGCCTTATCACTTGAGAGGTTCACTTTGCAAGGAGCACTGTGTGCCCATTACACCTAATGCATAAGAGCTTTTCATTTCAAGATGCTGCAAGAAGGTTTTCGCTAATATTGCTAAGAACAGCAGTAAACCATAAATGTCTGGACTGTGTGCAGATAAGAGGAGTGTAGAATAAGAGGATAAGAAAGCATTTTCCAAAGTTAAAAAGCCAGCAGAAGGTAGTGACACCAGCTCACAGCACTCATGACAAAGACATTCCACAGAACAGAGCCCAGCTCAGACAGTTAACAAAAAGATGTTTCATTGCACATTTCTCCTGGCAAATATAACATTGGCACCATTATTACTGGAGGTTTTCTATCCTGCTGTTCGTAGATAGCCACCCATCTTACAGGAGTGATTCACAAATCCTAAGTAAAGACAGAAGCAGCTCCAGAGTAAACGTTGTACAAACTGGTAACAGCAGCAAGCAGATGGTGAGAGCACAGAGAATGGCTCATTTTGAACTTTTCTACTATAGCCACACTGAGTAGGGAGTGATGCCCGCTCACTGAGGTTGGGTTCTTTACCCTTTCTCATGAACTGGTGTGAGCCATACCAGCAAAACCCCATTTGCTGGGGCATGCTGTGTACCTCCTGGAAAAGTCTGGCACTGCAGGGATTCAGAGAGCCTCTTGCAGTGCATCCTGAGCCACTCTCAAGAGAAACAGCCACTCCAAGAAGCAGGATTCCTCATTCATTTGCACTCATGCCACGGGCAGCCATGGCCACACATGTCCCTGTGACTGTCCATCTGCAAAAGTCTCAGGCATGGAAGCAGGGAAGGGCAGGAGAATTGGACAGTGTTTTCCCAGGACACTCCACAAGCTCCTGAAGTTACAGCTAGGCAATTTCTTGGTTAGGTGCCAACTGTCTTTGATAGCCTCAAAGGTTTTTTATTCCATTAATTTGCCTAATTGTTTTTGAATGTGCTGTAATTAATAAAGTGAATGGACAACAGGATTGGCAAAAGGTCACTGCTGACAACTGCCTGAATCCTTGGTGGGCAAAAGGGAAGAATTTAAGAACATTTTTCTCCCTGTCCTTGCTCCCCATGTGGAAGAATGGATTAGGTCAGGCTCGCTGCATCTTCTCCTTCTCTCTTCCTGTGAAGGTGCATAATAACAAAAGGCAGTCAACCTTAAAGCCCAGGAAAAGGCCACGTCTGATTCTCAGCTGATGCATACTTATGCATACTAAAACTAACTCCTGTGGAATTGTACAAGGATTGAACCATCTGCATCCCAAGGTCAGAATTGCCAGCCAGTACCATCAAACCATGAAACCCAATTCCCTGGAAAACAAAAATAGGACAGATCACACCCTAAGCTGTCAAAATTTACTTTACTGCTGTTTCAACAGAAAAAAAGGACACCAAAAAAAAAAAAAAACAAACCACCCAGCAACAAAAAGTGGCAAAGAACAAAAGAACAAGGGGGAAAAAGAAAGAAATTATGTGCCTAAGTGTTCCCAATGGACCTTTGCAAGTAAAAGAAGAAAGGCAAAAGAGGTCACCAAAGTGCATGTAATTAACATAATCAGTGTAAGAGCGGTGTCAGCAAATTAAAAATAGAGTCCATAACCCCCAGAAAATGCGCTCAGGGCAATACCATGAAGAGCCACAAGGTAAGAGATGAGAGGCTTTGGGATGAAGCAGGTAACAGGAGAATGTGTGCAAACAAGGTATGGACACACCCTTCAGCTGGGTTTGTCATTAGTAATGAAAGTAAGCATTTAACAGATATTTATGGAATGCAGAGATAAATTCTAAGGACGTTCAAAGTCCCTCCCTCTGCCATCACCTTTCCTGCACACTTCCAGTGACAACAGAACACATCCACAGAAATGATTATTCCAGGGACGTCTTGAAGGACAGGAACTAAATTCCCACTTCAATAGGAGCAGGGCTGGATTCTCTCAATCCTTCAGGCAGTCAGCAAAACAAAGCTTTGATCTGAAGAGCAATTTCAGGCTTGAAAATAAGGCAAAAATTTTACCAGCATACAGGAACACACAGATATATCATGTGAAGTAATGTTTACCATTGAAAACATTTGGAATCAAGCAGGATTGTTGACTGAGTTATTTTCCTTTCTTACCTGTTTCTACCTACCTGCCACTGAGCTATATGAGGAATACTCTAGTATATTCTGGGGGTTTTCAGTGTTTTCAAAGTATTTACTTCGTAAACTAGAGTTACTGTAATATTTTATTAACCTCTATTATATCCATTAATTACATTATACTGCAAAATATGTTTCCGTTCACTGAAAAGAATCCTTGAAAATTACCAGGAAGGAATTCTTCAGAAAAATTTAACCTCTGCAGAAATCAATTGCAAAGACAAATTCTAAGGCTGGTATCTATCTCTGGTGCCATTCTGCCTCATCCTTCCTTGCATAGCAAATCAAAAATCTTCATGCAAGAGGAAAACAAGTTATCAGATGACTTCAAAGAACTTAAAGATTAAGGACCACTGAGAAAGGACTATTTCAGACAACTTTATATTTTCCAAAAGCTGGGAATAGGAAATTTTTTGCATCCAACAGGAAAGAAGGATGAGAGCATTTTGATTTGGCTTCCTTGAACTTCAGCTGGGGGACTGACTCCACCTGCACACCCTCTGCATGTTGGTTCAGGAGCCCCACTGAGCTCAGGGCTGAGCCCCAGTTCCCACCTGCTCGTGAATTCAGGAATATATCCATTAAATTTGGATCCATTACATGCCAGGCCCTGACAGGGCAAAGATAGATCAAGCAGGGAATCCTGAGTCACTGTTTGATCCCTGGAACTTATGAGCTGTACAGTAGGATGGCTGCAGAGGATGTAAAATCACCTCTGAAGGCTGTTGGCTTGGTTTGCCATATTAAAAATAAATTAAATTAACAGCTCAATAAACTCAGTTGTAAGCTGCAGTTGTTAAACAATTCTTGCCATAGGGGTAGCAGCCTCAGGGAAAGCCAGCCAAGCAGTGCTTCAGCACTCTTCACTGAATCCTTGGCACCCAGGAAACATGGGAGATATTCCCTTCACAGGGAATGCCATTTCCCCCTATCCACTTCACTCCCTAAGAAGGGCAAAGAAAACTGCCCTCATTCTAAGTCTGGCAACCCCCTAAAACTTCAACTCTGCATTTTCAGCTGTTTCCTATTCAGAATATAGTTTCTTAATATTGGAGGAGTGCTACTTATGACTTTTTATTAGTTTTACCTGAAAGTCATCTTTTCCCTTCAGTCACAGAGAAAGGCTTCTTTCAGCTACCCAAAGCTTTGTATTCCATCTTGTAATACATCCCTAACCTATTAGCAAACCGCAAAAAGAAAATCCAAACATGCAGCCTTGAACCACAGCATTCTGGATTTTTTTAATTCCCAGTATGGGGGAAGAAGCCAGTCCTTGTTCCATTCTCAGAGGCAAAGTACAGGAGACAAAGATTCAAAAGAGAGACTGGTTCCTGTATTCTCCTGACTTTTGAACCACAGAGGACGTGTCCTGTTCTGCCAGGTAACCCGTGCCAGGAGGGGAGCCCTGCCTGGCACAGCTGGGCATGAGCTGCTTTCTCCCATCTCCCTGCATGTCAAAGACAACCAACAACTCCCTCCCATTTTGCATATTCCAATCTAGCCTTTCAAACAGAGCCCTTTGCTTTTTATCCTAAAGTGGTACTTGTTAAAGGAGCTGTGACCACTCAGGCTATTTCCTCTGAGGATGATAACTCTGCTGCAGAAGCTTCATTATTATGCTAATGGAGCACAGGCTGAGCAGCTTTCATAACTGCCACATTAAATCATCTACCAAGGGGAGGCCTCGAGAGCCATTTACATTGCACTGGATGCATATTAATGAAGCCAGGAGCAGCAGAATTATTTTTGAAGCAAATAGTCAGGTAAGATGAAAAAAAAAAAAAAAAGAAAAGACATTATAATGAACATTGGAAAAACTAGGGATGGGTCAACTTCCCAAAGGCTCAGTCTTGAGGCTCGGTTCTGCTGCCTGTGATTAGGACTGAGCACCAGAAGCAAGCAGGGAGCTGCAGCAGCCAGGTTGTGATGGAGGTCTCTGTGACAGACTGCAATGGCTCCACAGCCTCACTCTCAGACAAACACACAGAAGAGCACTTCTTTCCTCCCCCTGTCCCCCTCATGCCCTGGCTCCCTCCCTCTTGCCCCACGACACCCACTTGTGCTGCACCTAAAGCAGATAATGCTACCACAAAATGAGATAAACACCTCACAGCGTGCCTTCAGAGGAATTCAGACACATCCATCAAGGCCAAGGACATAAAAGCAAACAAGTGACATTTAGAGTGATCTTGGGCTGACAGCTGAATATAGATATACTTTTCCCAAAAGATAAACCACGGGGAAGTTACCACAGATGAAGGGAGATGATACAGACAAGTTAGGTGGAAGAAAGAGCAGGAGTGGTAATCACAGCAGCTCACCTGCCCAGACAGTGTCACACTGCTTCATTTCACATATGCTCTAGAAAATGTCTATTGTCAAGAGAGACTTTAAGGGCAGAGCAGTGTCATTATTGACAAGAACTGGGAGCTTTTCCCACTCATATGAGAAAACTGCATAAAGAAGAGAGTTCTGTGGAAAATGAGGATGATGTTGGCATTGTTATTGAAGCAAAGTCAAGACCTTTTTATCAGATCACAGGTTTATTTAGACAGATAGGCATATTTTTAAATTATTTATAGGTGAATATTAGTGCACTGCGGAAAGAAAACACACTTTAGAAACCTGGCATCCCAGGAAATGTTTTATTTTATGATTCAAGCCGTGCACTCTCTTCCATCACCATGCTCCATAATATCAACAATCCACTTCCCTATCTTGCTCCTGCTGCTCTCCTCCCTGGAAATCTACCCTCCAGATCCAAACAGTGCCTGACAGCAATCCTTCATGTCCTCAGGACACCACCTTCTAGTGCTCTCTCCTTCCCCACACCTCTTGACTCCAAAGGGATCTGATAAGAGAGAGCCAATGTTTACAAAAGCAATAATTCACCTGGAGCCAGTAAAGAATGACTTTTCTTTGTGGTTAAGAAGCATTTATCCACAATCTCATTTGAAACTCAAGAGAATATCATCACTAAAAAATGTAATTTCAGTATGAATGAAGAGACTTTTTGAACACTACCACTGCAAATGCCACGGTCAACCTTGCACATTACATATGTACAAAAATTTGGCAAAAAAGTCAGTCACACAACCTTCAAAGCAAGCCTTTACCTGCCAAAAGGAAACTAGAACTAGAATCAGGATAGCAATAGCTTTCTCCATCTTCTGAGAAAAGACTGACTGGGGATACCATGGGCCTTCAGAATAAGGACCCCAGCCAAAAGGAAAAGCTCTGTACCAGCTTGGCACAGTGCTGAAGGAAAGCAGACACTGCTGCTGTTTACTTCATCTTCCCCAACCTAAAGAAATTGTTCCCCACTTCAGCCTTTAATTGACTTTGAAGATCCACAAACTGACTTTTGAAGCAATACCCAAGTCTTGTTTCCAGTTGTTTAAAAATGTTTCCTGCCCTCTTTTTTTGACAACTCCTCACTAAACAACTCATGTTCACGTTCTCGGGATAACTGCCCTCCCTACTGAAAGCAGCAAAGTTTGTTTGACATTTTTGAGACTTTTCCTTGATTAACTGCCTTTCCTATCTCAGTTGTGTTGCCAGCAGTAAAGGGCACAATATCAGCAGATAAGATGGCACACATAAAAATTGTAATGCCTGCTATTCCTGTCTCCTCACATATTCCACAATACCTAACTCTAGACACAATCTAGTATATACTGTCCTTGAAAGGGAAGGAAAATATTTATGGGTGAGTACAATTCAACAAGTAATATTAATCTGATAAATGACAGAACAACGTAACACAATTACATAAATACTTCCACAAACAGAGCCAATATAATGTTTTGGGGTTTTTTCTGTATTTCTAAAATACACCAGCAAAACAAGAAATATTCTGAGTGACTGCCAAAGAGCTTAGTTTAGTAAATGGATAAAATATGTAATATTTTCAGTATCTAAACACAAATCAAGTACATGGTTTGATTTGCTTCTTGCACACCTTACGCCCATTTTTGCCCAATTAGCTGTTCAGCTCCAAAAGCTTTGGGATACAGACTGATTTCTTGTATGTGTTTATGTAGCATCTCTCAACAGCACCACGGGGCTCACTCCTTAACAAGGTCTTTGCATAGGGCCACACTGCCATTATTGCTGCTGTTAAAATCCATTTGAGTGATGTGCATGGAGCCAGGTGAGGAGCACAGGATAGCAGTGGATACTTGCATACCTTGCATGTATTATGTGTATTATTCCACAGGTTACTTTCATTATCTCAGCAAGGCAAGCATGGGTTAGAAATGTGTTTGTTTGGAAGTTTCACGAAGGGAATTGGTTTGTGTTGTAAGCAAATTAATGAAACTTAACCTTTTAAATATGAACAGATGAAAGAAACAGAAATTCCATTAGCTAATAAGATAAAAAGTGTACTCAACAAAGTAAAGTTCATAGTCAAGAATCTAGTCTTGTACACACACAGAGATCAGGAGATACCTGAGAGCTCTGCATGGTTTTGATTTGCACAAAAACCCCACAAGTCTTCATTCCTAATCTTTAAAAGTCTGACATTAAATTAAATTTATATATGTGGTTTTGCTGAGGGCAGGATGAGGATGGAACTACTCTATATATTTGCTAAATATTATCAACAGAGGCGACATTTCCCACTGCTGATACTCACAGATTCCACTTCATTGCTTGTCTGTGAATCACAAGCTCCTAAACCACTGGTTGTCTACTCCATTTTAAGCACTGTTTTATCCAAACCATGTAATGCCTGTAGGATCCCTGTAATGTGCTGGGTTTGCCGTGTTTCATTCCTATGTCTGCTTTAGAAATGGTTTCTTCTCTTTCTCTTCCCCAGAGCTGTTCTGCACCCTATTACTGTGTGTTCCTGAAGGGATTTTTCTGGAAGGTTCTGAAAGATTTCAGTGCTGTCACTGCAGAGTTGCTCTCTCAAGCACCACAGGCACTGGGGCAGATGCTGGTAGCTGGAATGTCACCAGGGCTATCAGGAGAGCTTCTCACTGTCATGCAGGGAAGGAAGGGATGCAGCAGATCAGATGGGCTGGTGGGACCAGCACTGCCACTGGCCCATCAAACTGGGCACTGAGGAGCAAGAGAGCATCTGAGTCTGCAGGTAAGGCTGAACCACTGCTGGGTCCTGCTTTTCCTTCATGAGACTACACAGAACCAGAAAGGTCAAAATTTCCTCTGGAAGCAGCTTCTGATTCTGATAGATTCATCACTCAGTGGTTAAGAAAGTGTAAAAAAAAAGAACTCTTTCCTTCATTTCAGAATAACTGCCTAATCTTTCCTACAGTGTAGATGACAGTTTTGGAGCTCTAACCTTCATAGGAGTTGCTGTTTTGGAAATCAGCCATCCTTACTTCTTTCTGGCAGGCAGTGGAGGAGAGGATAAACCTTCTCTTCCAGGCTGGGGACACCAGCCATCAGAAGGCACCAGTGACACCAGATAGAGACCCTTTGGAGCTGAAAATCTGCAAGCTGCTCTCCTCTGACAGGCTGCTAGGATTGCCACAGGCAGGCAAGGCAGCCTAGGGGAGGGAATTTGCTCCCATCCTTTCTTTCTTTTCATCTGTAGCTCAAAGCCATCAACTAGACATGTTGAGAGAAATACATAGCCTGTGTTTGTCTTAAAATACAACACTTCTCATAGTTCTACAGTTTGTTACTTCCAGTCAGAACATTTTTTAAATTATGTCGTTCAAATTGCTTATGTTTCCATGTATTGATAATTAATCATGAAATCATCTGGCACCTAGACTGTCATATAGAAGCTGAGGTAATACATTTACAATGCTCAAAGAAAAATCTCTGTTTCTTCATGGACAGAGCAAAACATATCCAGATTAGAGGAATATGCACATGTCTAACACTTCCCAATTTTGAAAAGAGAGTTAATTCTTTGTAGGGACAGCTTAATACAATAGACCTGGAGTGCACTGACCTGGATCTCTGCCAGCACCTGTCTGTTCAGGAATTTCATCCACTTTAATAAGCTGCCACTCTCTGGATCTCAATTAACCAGACATTCTGGTGCAATTGTAGAGAACTCAAAAATAAGAGAGAGAAGATTTCACAGATTCTCCATCTGTAGGCCTTCTGCAAGCGTGACACATACAAATAGAACTCAATATTGTAGGTGACATCCTTAAAATTATGAATTACTGTGAGGCAATGAGAAGCTGGTAGAGAAACATCAGCATGAGGCCCCAGAACAAATGTTATTTTTCATGGCTTACTTCAATCAATGTCATCACAAGTCAGCACCTCTACCAAGCACCTCATTGATGCCACGGCTCGAGCAGAACCCGAGATCTGCCAGGCCTGGAAACTGCTCCAGGAATTAACCCCAGCTCCAAGCAGGCAGAAGGGTTCACCAGCATGAATCTAATTACAGGATGGAAGACCACATTTATACAATGACAATATAACTACCAGAAGAGAGATACATCAAAATGCCTGAACAGCACATTAAATCATGGGAACTTAATGCTTGCATTGTAAGAGTCTCACAGGATTTAAAATAGACTCCTAAAGAAATTATAGTAAAAATCCCACCATTTTTTCTAGGTAATTGTATTCTTCCCACATATTAGCCAACCTTACTAAAGAAATCTAAAGCAGAGAAAAAACCTTGCAGTAAATTACTTTTGCCTATGCGTGTAACCCAGAGATTCCTACTAAATAGCATTTAACTGCTCACACGCACTTTTATTTTTTAATCATGGTATAAAATGCTGCTAACCTGCTCCATAAAACAGCCTGGCTTTTACTACAGTTATTATCTGTCTGGTCTGTTGGGACTGGATGCTTTTAGGATGGGATGATCAGTGGATTTTTATCCATAGACAACCACAAACCATAAAAGATAGCTAAAAGTGGGAAGCACTACCAATGGGTAATGCAGGCAAATAAGAACCAAGGCTAAACAGGAATGTAACCAGAAAACCACCCGAACAAAGAGGGCAAGATAAAATATTTGCCAATTTTGTACTTCAGTATGTGACCATTCATAGCCCAAATTTTAATTCTCTTCTGTGATGCCCAATACAAACTGAGCATTGAAAAGGCAATAGACATCTATGACGCTATGTGAAACACAAATTTGTAATTTACACAACAATATAAACTGGTTTTCAGTAACTAGTCCACTTCAGATTTTGGCTCAGAATTTACATTTGTATCCTAAGGAGATGGATATGAAAATTCAGTCTGAAGAAGGAATTGAGCATTAAAATTTCAAGTCAACACAAATAAAAGTTAACATTAGTTTTTCAGTAACTGTGTCCCTTGTGATGGAAACCAGAGGCAAACACCTTTGCAGGCAGTGCTGACCCCCACCCTCAGATTAGAACATGTTTTAAGAGTCTAAAAAGACAAGGAGCAGAAGCCCTTAAACAGAAGTAGTATATTAATTCTCTCTTATGACTTTTCCATATTCTTAATATAAACAAACTGGTTTTTCTTCACTTTTTCCCCCCTCTCTTTCCAAGTGTCAGAGATGCACCAACATATGCCTCCTGCCAATGGAATAACTCTTAGATAGACAGAAAAACCACCAGCTTCCCAATTATCTTCCTTTGGTTGATCTTTGCACTGTTTCCCATTAAATATACCTCTGTCAACATTAACACACCACAGCCATGCAATTCCCACTCCCATCCCATCATATGAGATTATCACACTCACTGACATGACATAATAACCTGATTCACATTGCAGATCTACACTGGTAGCCTAAGGCCAGACTAAAATAAATTGCATCAGTGTTATCTGTGGGATCAATTGATTGCAGGGTCTAATATGACTAAAGTCCAGGAGAATATGTGAATGCTCCAGACACAGGGCAATTCTGTGAAATCAATGATTGCTATAAAGGCTTGATAACTGGGGGCTTTAGGCTATTAATGCCAGCTGGTCATTAAGTCCACACAAATTGTTATAGCTTTTATAACCTTTTCTTATCTAGAGAAAACAATTAAACATTTTAATTACATTACAGGGATGACAGAAGATAATTGGAGTTATCAGGAAATTATGTAGTCCTGTTAATGTGAGTTACTATGTCATTTCCATTGCTTACAAATGTACTTGCCATCTAGATAAAGTAAAACTAACTTTCAATTAGGTCCATATTCAAACCACAAAGATGGAAGAACACAAAATAAGTAGCCCAAAGCCAAATGAATTATCATAAGAAGCTGGAATTGTATAATCTTTTAACTATTGTCCTGAAGACAAGATACAGTGATGTAGACTGAGTTGAAAAGGTACAGTTGTCACCTGTGGAAATAAATTACTTTTCATACCTACTCTTATGTTAAAATTGCAAAGTATAAAGAATACAAAAATACTATGTTTGTATAGCTTCTGTGAACCATCCTGTGCCTTTTAGTTAAAAAAAAATAGTGCCATCACTAGAGGACAACCTGCCAAAAGTTGCTCCTTGTATTACTTCATAAAGTCTTTTCCTCTTTAGATCTGTTCTGGGTATGTGGGTCTTTCAAAGCTCCTAATTCCACCATTCCAGGTTTGCCCCACAGTTCAGTACATCAGTTCTTCACTGGCATTGGGCTATTAAAATGACATTTGCAAAGGACTACAGCTATGTCTAAGTGGGGAGCTTTCACACCATGACTTCAGCCTTTTTAAATATGAAGAGAATGTGTAGGAATGTACCCCTTAATTTTTTGCTGCCAATCTTTTCTTGCATAAATTGCTAGGGCTGAACAGCAGGCACAACAGCAGTTGCATTAGCTCCCAGGGAATTCCTGGTCATGATGTGCCAGCCTGTTGGACTTTGAAGATTTACTGTTTTGCACTTAAGGGAAATGTATAAGAAAATATTTACAAGTGCTCATTAAGGCTAAATTGTGTCCTTATCCTGTGCAGGTACCCTGGGAATTAAGAAAATTCTATAATGAGAATGGATGTAAAGCTGTCACGCTTATGCAGGACTAGTCATTTGAACAAGGGAAGGATGAAGACCTAAGCTACAAATACAGTAAAGGGCAAAGTTTAGTAGAAAGTGAAATATTAATCACCTTTATTATGGACACAGTCATACTGGGATGTGTAAACAGGAATATATTCTGAAAATACTATGTCAACTAGTCTTTTCTCATCTCCAGCCCTAGCGAGGCTACAACTGAAGTACTGTGCCCAGATTTTGTTCTTATACTTAGCAGGTTGCAGAACAGAGGCAGCACAGGATTAAAAATGCAACAACATTTATGTTCCATCATGTCTAGATGATTCACAGGGAAAGATTGGCCTGCAAGAGATCTATGCAGAGAACAGGATTCCAATTATCATGTACAGATCTACACGAGTTTGCAATGTCTACAGCAGAAAAAGCTGTGGAGGAGCCTCAGGCTGGACAAAAACAGGGGAACAGATCACACAGGCATCTCAGAGACTGTGAGCAACACAGGCACAGCCGACCCTGCTGTGAAAACAGACACGTGGAACCCACCCACATGATTTAATATGATATTTTTCTAACAGCGTCCCACTTCAGTTCCTCACTGTATTGCCAGGAACTGAAAGCCTACATGATGATGTTTCTCAAGGAAGGAAATGAATGAAAAATCTGCATGACTGCCTAATGGAGGCTAAAAGCGAGAATGGGCCAAGAGCTGCAGCTCCATCCTAGCCAGCACACCACAGCCTGAATCATGGCCAGGCCTGACTGATCACGACTTTTACTGCACTGAACAAAAAATCAAGTCCCCTAGTTCGGGACTTGGCCATCTCACAGGCTTTGTATATAAGCAGAAGTGGATTTGGGGCTACTTATGATGCATCCTGAAAGGAGTCAAAGACACTACTTTGAATTTGCATGATGGAAGAGCCAGGAGATTCTGAATCTGATTCAAGTTTAAGAGGCCGGGTCTTGCAAGCAAAAAAGGATTTGTGAATCTACACACACGAAGTTACACATTTCAGGACATAAATAATGGCATAGAAACCTTGCAAAAGAAAACTTGGCACTCCTGAATTATATGATGGGGATGGATTAAAATTAAATCTATAAGATTTCACTTGCAGGCGTTTTCATTTTAACCACTTTATTTTGGTATAGCTTGGATTTTTAATCTAAATCTGTCTGAACACATTGCCTACCCATACAGAGGAATTATTTGGTTGTCTCAGGGACAGAGCTATTGAAGATGATGTGTGCTTCCTTACACAGAAACACAAAAGTTTTTGTATTTTTCTATATTATCTAGTAATTTATCCCATCTTTTCAAAGTCTGGTATTTTACATAGACCACACACTTAAGTTTGTTTCCATCGGCTTTCTTGGCATTTGTACACACATAAAACCAGCCAGAATTAGACTCCAAGGGCTTAATCTATTTTCCTAGATAACTCAGCAGATTGTCCCTAAATGTAACAGATCTCTCTATGAGAGCAGCATAAATTCTACTGTCCTGATATCCCAAATTTCCTCCTATCAGAAAGGCACACATGCAGCCAGTTGCAATATTACATGCCAAGAAAATCCAGTTATTCTTTGGGCAGGAGTCCACAGAAGAACCATAATCCCTGAACTGATACTCTGTTCAAATAAGAACTAGGAAAACCAGGGAAGGTTGGTTACTGCTACACACAAAGTCTCAGATGGTTGCTTGCAAAAATAGGCCCAAGTTGTTCACAAAGCAGATGCTAACTAAATCTTCATAGCAAAGCTGCTCCTGTGGAAAAAATCTCATGTCTATCTCAGAATTCTACATTTACCTTAATATGCCAACCTCAGCCTACTCATAGCAAGCACTGCCTGTGTGTCCAGCATCATTTGACCATGATCATTTGCCCACTTGCTTTTTCAGCTCTTTTCCCCCAGGATGTACCATCTGTAAAAGTTTCAGTGTTTTTTCACAAGGTCTCTGTGCATATGTGGCCCTGGGGAGAAATCTACCATATTAAACAACTGCAAATACTTCTCCTGATCTACATGACAAGCTATTCTGGATAAAATGGTGCTGTAAGAGAAGAATTATTTGGATGTGAAAAGGGTTATAGCTCACATGGGAAAGCAGGAAAGAAGACAATAGCCACAGTATCACTGATGATATTGAGAAAGTGGGATAATATTATAATTATCTCCGTATCATGACTCTCTTTTCTGAGAATTTTAAATGAGCCACTAAGAATATCTGATACATACACCTGAGCAGAAAATAAAATCCTGTTTCCTTTCCTCCTTTCCTTTTTTTTTTTAATCTTTTTGTGTCTATATTCTGTTTTGGGAGGGAGATTACATGTGGCCTCATACAACTATCCAGCTTTACTAAGAATAAGATTTTCAAGAAGACTCAATGCACTTTCATCATGCCAGACCCAGTTTAAGCTCTGCTTAATTTAATGAAGAAATCCAGAACATATTCACTGAATATTTTATGAAGCTGCCTGTGTTGCATGTTGGAAGGTCAAGTCCAATGTACATCAAGAGCCCATAGAAGTGCAGGCCAAGAACTGTGTCTTGATCTTAGGGTTTTTTTCCACTCACAAGGAAAAGCATCCTGTATGTAAAGCATCTGCAGAGAGAACTGCTTAAATATATGGTGACAAATCTTTCAGCTGCTAAAATAAAGATGAAACAGGGCTATCAATAGAGCAGCTATGATGATGACAAAAATCGAATCAGCAGTTTTTGCTATTTTCAAAACTATTTAAAATACCAGCTTTCAGAGTGGTAGTTTTCATTTTTGGTTTTATGATGCATCTAAGGGAAATATGTGCTTCATATGAATTCATGGTTATTACACCACTGCTGCAACACTTTAGTGTGTGTCAGCATTTCCATGGTGAACCTTGGAGTACTGGGTCTGTAACCTGTCCATAAAAATCTGCCCAAAGCAGGCACCTGACATAAAAGCTAACATAGGTGCATTATTCTAAGCTGGGTGGGATAAAACATTTTAACCTTAGATAAATTAAAAATTATTGATTAATGATTAGATTAATGATAACTGGATTTGGTCACTCTCTTGAATCAGATTGAATATATAACCCAGGGTGCTAAATCAGCCATTTATAGTATCATCCTAACCTTCTAATACTGAGATGTTTTCAGACCTCTTCATTATGTAAACAGAGTGTCTCAATCATTTAAGAAAGATGCTTTTGGAGTCCTCTACCTTCCTCAGTTGCCTCTTGAGTACCTGTCCAGGACATACACTTTTCATGCAGAAATATTACTGTTTCCACATTTTAGATGGGACTTCCAGCTCAGAAACATGCCAAAGGTCAAGAAGTGTGTCAGAGTGAAAAATCAGCTTTCTACCCTAAATCCTTAGCCTTCACACTAATCAAAAGAGAAGCAGAAACCTTCTGATCTCTTCATCAGAGTGAATTTGCACCAAGAGAGATTTTTTATTTTTTTTCTTAAAATCTCTCAGTTCTAAGTCTCTCACAATAGCAACTATCACTTTTCTAACAACTGGACTAGAAGTCAATCATAAAAAATATTCTGAGATTAATCTTATCTCATCATGCATATCCTTTTGGCAACAAAATTACAAAATTTAAATGGAGATTATTTTAAGCCCACATCTCGTGGATAACTGAGCACCAGTGATTGTGCTGTGAACCCAGGCTGAGTGTTGATATGCACTGAATATATTTATGGCTTTGTCTGGGAGGGACTATGTATCTTAATGATGATAAAAGCAGTTAGAAAAACAGCTTGCCTCCTCATTCCACAGTTTATAGCTTTGAAAGGAAAAATATGATATCCTATGCAATTTGCAAAGCGCACAACTGAAATTTGAAAAAGAATAAGATTGTTCTACCAATGAAGAGCTGCAAGCACAATGTTAGATGACTGAGACTGGAAGGAAAAGGAAAAAAAAACACCAAAAAAAGCTGTTTCATTAATATCAATAAAAGTAGAAAGTCTTTGAAATCTAATGAGTCACAATCTTGAAGGCAACTCCCACATTAAAAGAGGGCTGTGGAGTCATTTTTGGGGGCCAGATCAAGGTTATTTTGGAAAGTCAAATGTGTGCAGTCTAGGCTGGTTTGTACTGACCATTTTGATGATGCAAAAAAGAATGCTTTAACAATAACATGCCACCCATAATAATAATGTTGCTATAGAATACTTCAGAATATGTAACAACATATTCAACACACGAATATATACTGTTTTTAAAAAAAATCTAAGCAAACTATATTATTTGGGATCTAAGTGAGTAATTTCTTAGAACTGCAGCCTCCAAGTTAACAAATATTAGGCTGCCCTTCATGTCTTTACAGCAGTTCTTATTTGTTTGCTTATGTATTAAAGGATCACTTCAGTATAATGAAGTACCACATCATACTCAGTATCTACAGAACAGAAATAAAAACATCCGTATTGCTCATCACCTTATAAAGTGGAAAAGTTTCCTAATTGCCTTTATCTTTCAAACATCAGAAATTTCATATTTTAAATTAGAGTAGGCAGTGGTATTAACAGTCTAACAGAGAGGAACATGAAGATCCCTCTCCAAACCCACATTCTGCATTTATATATTAGCTTCTAACATTACAGGAAAATTACTACACAGTGTGCTATAACAAAGAAACATATATGTTATATACAACAATTATAAACTCAGATTCCATTTGCCTTGATTCATCATTTAAGCAGGATGAGAAATTGAGGCTTAATTAGAAAGGTACATCATGGGACAAGACACAGAGAGCCCCAGTCAGACCCCGAGAACAGCTGATTCATACATTTATTTTCTCAGTAGAAGAGGGTGTTTCTGGATCATTTATCTTGTGAGAGGCTCAGGACACTGTAGTTTAAAAGAGCCAAATTAATCAGTATACTGACAGCTCTTTCTTTCTAATAAGATTTCTCTTCACTTAGGTAAGTTCATTTCCAGGTATTAAAACCTAATTTTAGTTTGAAGCTAAACCTCAGACTTCTGTAACAACCCACCAATGCTGTTTTTTCAGCCCATGAATTTGAAACAAATTTCCCAAAGGAAATGCTCTGTGGTTCAGAGGTAGGCCCTGGAGAAGGAAGGGGAGGCACTTCACACCATTAGCACAGGATACCTTTACAGGAGCATTTTACACCTTTGGAAAACATTCATATCTCATTGTCCTGTATGCCACAGAACCTATGTGCAAAAACTAAGGGGTGCACCAGGGCTGCATATATGCAGATATATTTATCATTAAATTATTTCTACACATTAAAGAATTGTTACACCTTTTTTTTTTTTTAGGTTTACTTTGTACACTTTTATTTGCTTTTGGAAAACCTAATGCTCGTTTTCCAAGATTTTTATGATAGTTCTTCCCAAGGAATATCCTGGGGTCTCTTTCATTACACCCAAACAGAATAAAGAAAAGAACCTCTACCTTCTAGAGAGTTGCTGAGTGTAGTTCATGCAAATTAAATTGCCAGTTTCTGTTCTTCTACAAAATCTCTTGGTTTTGGGAAACCAAACGTTGTTTCTGAGGGCTTTCTGCCCTGAGCCCTCAAAGCATGAAGCAGCAGGAGTGGAAGGAAGTCTGCCTTTGATCATTAGCAAAGATCAGCTCTGATGGATGCCTTGGGCTCCCAGTTTTCTCACCAGGCTTGCCCCAGTACTGCTTGACACATTATCTCTTGTTAAATCACTCCAGTTTGCAGCAGGACATCCATCTTCCTGGCTGTGCCTGACACCCCTGTGTGCACCAGGCCCTGGTGAACACTTGCACTGCACCAGTGCCACAGAAACATGAGATTGCAGAGAGCTCAGGAGCCACTTCAAAGTGACTGCCCTGAGAAAACTTCTGCAGTCTCCAAAGGCTTTCACTGCCACGCTGCCCTCCAGCAGCCCCCTACGTACTGGGCTGGTCTGTATCATCCCACCTTTCAGCATAAAAGGTTCCAAATACCACATTTCTTTTAGCAGAAATAGGCTATGAGCCTCTACAAAGCTGTTCAAGTCAGAGTGTTTCACATAAAAACGTCCAAAGATCCGTGGAAAAATTTATTTTATCCAATATTTACATTATCATGCCAAACTGTTACCATACTCAGGTGAGGCTGACTAAAGAGAAATATGAGATAAACATATCTTGAAACAAGCTCTGATTCTTTGTCAGAGTCAATACCCCATGTGAAGCAGGGGGAAAGCTTTTCTGTGCCCTCAAAAGACACAACAAATGGAAGCAATTCCACAGGAGGCTCCACAGAATTGCATCTGTACTGCATCTCATACTGCAGCAGCCGCACCCTCCTCTTGTGTGCAGGATCTGAGACTTTGTACAAATTGAGCTCATATAAAACAATTTTTAAATCTTATCTTTCCCTAAGTTCCTTGGTTCACTGGGATTTGAATATTTCATGTATCTGTCCAGGTAACCTGTTCTGACAGAATTGCTATATTTTAACATTAGGGATTTGAAAATTCAATTCCTTAAACAACAATCATTCAACCTATGGTTTTCACATACATTCACTGTTCAGTGTAAACTCTTAATGATGGATAACTGGGAAGTGTTTCCCTGACTTTCACAAAGCTGAGAGCAAACCTAAGGTGCAGAGTGACCAAACACTGTAAAAAATGCATCATGCACAGGGCAGCTGAAGCAAGTTATTCAAATTGCCTACTGGTTCAAAATTTCCCCCACGAAAGTCATTGAAATATATTTGTAAGAGAACAGTGGGATTTAAAATAAGCTGACAGAAAACAAACTCTGCTGGGAGACCATCCTCACTGGAAGTCTGAGTTTTTTTCACTCCAAAGCATCTCTCAGTCTCGAAGAGCACTGCAACCCACACAGCTTTCTAAAAACATTCAAGAAAACCCATATTTGCCTGCCAGCCAAACGGACCTGTAAGGTGCTGTGTCTCTCAATGTCTTTACCCAAAGCATGTGCAATATTGAAGGGATCTTAACTTAAATGGTTTTCAAGGTAACTTCACACACAGAGGAAGTCACAACAACCCCAGCAAAATCATACTGCTTCTGGATATGTTGGCTCGGGAACAAAATATAAAAAGAAAATATAAGCCCTAAATCAGATGCACTGGCAAGGAAATTGCATCTGGAAGTACCAAAATATGCTCAGCAGGCCAGAGAAATGAAGCTTTAGGGGTCTATCTGCCTATATATAAGACGTGGATTCAGTATTACATCCCAGTTTGACAAAACACCTCAGCACAGGCTTAAAGCTAAGCCTGTGCATAACTTCCACTGAAGGCAAGATAGATTTTTTTAAGATGTCAATCACTAGAGAAGCTAAAGGTTTTTAGTTCAAATATCCCAATTCTCACCTGCAGGCAACAGGACTCCTGAAAAAGAGAACCGTTTTCTGCAGCACACCTCACTGTTTCAGGAAAACAGTTATTACAATTTTCAAACCCTCAAGTTAGGTATTTAAATCTCCAGCCAGGTACATAAATAATAAAGCTGTGTGACTTTCAGACGTGCTGAGCTCCCACTGGTTTTAATGAGGGCAGTACATGTTCAGATCCTCTTGAAAGCAAGATTGTTTAGATACCCAGGTATGAATGAAGAATCTTGACTTTGAGATGGAAACAGCTTTTATAAGAGCCAGCTGGAGATTTTTACACGACTGATGAGGGAGCCTGACTCTGAGTGCTTATCAACCAGCATGAAGAGCTGCACAGTAAGAGCTGCACCTTTGCTTGCAGTGGGATGGTACCCGAGGTAAAGGCAGGCTGCCATCCACCCACTTGATGGTGAAGTTAAAACATGGGCAATTTAAACTGAGTTTCTTCACTAATAGGCCCATATACACCAGGATTTCCTTAAAAGATGACAAGGAAGCTACAGTATCACAAAATAATTTCTTAGCTTTGGACTTCTCAGATGTAGGAGGAGCAAGACATGGTTTCTAACGCATCTCTTAGAACACATCTTACACAAACCAGCTTAGTTTAGATGTTTTCTCCATCACAGGAAAGACAAGAGCTTGAAATCTGTGAATAGTCAAGCTGTTGCACACTTTAGCCAGCAAATTTCAGCCAGTTGACCCTCCACTTCCATTTTTGAGGTGGAACAGGTCGAAGCCATCCACAACCTGTATGAAACCCTGGTTTTGTCAACCTCTTGAAGCTGGGCAGGTTTCCAGAGACTCCAGCTATTAAGCACTAACCCATACAATACTGGTCACCATCTCCAGTACCTTCTTTGTCAAGATATTCAGTGGTGGAGGCAAAACACTGTTCAGTGCTTTGTAAGAGATTCCTCTGCAATATCTGGGGTAGAGCTGACAGCAGAGAGCTGCTTATTGGCACTCACACGATTAAAATAATGCATGTGGCACAATCCATCATCCATGGTAGACATTAAGCACTCTCTAATATCAATTACCAATTAAGACTGACAAACAAATTTTTCTGATTAGCAGACCAGTAAAATTACAGTCTGCTGGGAAGGAAGAATCTCATCTCCTTTTCTAGACTTACTCAGCCAGCCCATTCTCAAACAGAAGGAAATGCAACTGTTTGAGAGAAGACTCTAAAAAACTGGGAAAAAGAATCTCCATGTGATTTTCAGATATTTACAGATTTTTTACTTTAATTTACAAGCCCATCACATTTCCCAGTGTCACATTGCATTTATTAGTGTGAACAACACGGTGGGTAAGATCACAGCAAATCAACAGGGAAGAAAACAATTCATATTGCTGGCATATACCTGCTCATTACCTTCAGCAAATTGCTCATAAGGACACAGCTTTTTCCAGAAGCTGTTTATTTAAGTGCTTAATGGATATTCTTGTCACACCAGGCCAAGAAAAGTCACATCAAAACTTATGACACATCATTTGATGCTATTTTATATTTTAAGAAATTTGACACACATCACATTACAGTGCAATGCATTATTAAGTGTCATTCTAGGATACGAGATAATCAATCAGAAAGATCCTTTGGGATCAAATGAAACTGAATAACTGACATTTCAGCATGAACAGAAGTATAGGGTCGACTGCAGAAGTTGCCATTTGAGGAAAAACGGTTCAAAGAAGCTTAATTATTTCTATTCCTCCTTTTTCTCTTCATAAATAATCCTCGTAGTGTTGCATTTAGGTCTCAAATCCAAGGCCACTCCTCTGCTCAGTGCCTAGATCTCCCACTATCTACACTGTGAGTCTTGGAAAACCATCAGACACAAAGAAATTCCCTGTTAAGAATCTGATCATGTTACTCAGACCATTTGGCCTTGTGCTTGCATTCATTACATGAAATGGAATGCTAGGAAATGCTATGAAAGCCAGGAACAGAGGGGATTAAGGAATCTCTTTGGGTCACTCATTCACTTCCCACCCCCTTCTCTTCTCCCTCTGTCCTGGGTCAGGCTCCTTTCCCAGATCAGTCTCTGTGCACTCAAACAAAATGCAGACTGATGGAGAAAGCTGCAGTAACTGAAACTCCCTCTGGAGGAAAAAAAAAGAAAAAAAAGTGAAAATAAAGACAAATCACTGTTTATCTGAAACAATACAAGCCTATTCTGATGGGTATAAATAGCAGTTGGAAAAATTACTTTTGTGACCCAGTACATCAAATCCAGCATTTCTGTTTGGCATAGGCTTGGCTACCTTAGTCCAGAAACAGTCCAGGCTGGGAGAGGGACGTGTCTGTCACACACATAATGGTTCAGTGCTCTACAGTCAAATAATTTATGAATACCAAGAGGGCTAGATTCTGCAACTAAGGTTCAGGAAAAGGCCCATTACTATATATTTTATAAACTCTTTAATTCTTTTATTTCTATAGCTACGAATGCATCCTTTTGGTCATTTTTCATGTATTTCACCAGCCTGCACATCTAATCCCTGGGCAAACGATCCATATCAAAGAGGAAGCTCTTGAACAAAAGCAGCCATAGAAGCACCTGTACCCTTGGGTAGAGACATATGGTACATTATATGAAAACAAAATACATATATACAAACACCAATGACCAGTGAATTTACCACATATTGAAAATATGTCACTAGCAGAAATTCTCAGCAGCATTTCTCCAGAATGTTTCCTGTCTCACATCTCACAAGACAGCTTGCTGGATGATAAAAACCACATTTTAATAGGTGCCATTTAATTCAGTACTATGTAAGCAATGCTATGACCTCTGCTTCACAGACAGGAAAAGGATTTTTGAAACTAGCTAACCTTAATTACTTTCAATTTACTGAAGACATAAGCTAGCAGTACGATGTTTAAAACTGCCACTTAAGAGCTCTCTTTTAATTATCTTCAACTAAGTAGTCAACTAAGGAGATACCTTCGAAGAAATGAACGAGTTAGGCTTATAAATCCCATAGTAGCACGGGATTTAGTAGGGTGCCCATTCCATGCAGCAGCTGATGAAAACTATACCCTCAGATGTTGCATTTACCTGGCTGACCACGCAGAGGTGAGGTCAGAGAGGATCTGGTGTAAATGAGCAGAAGGGTCGAGGAGCAGCCCAGTCAGAGAAGCAAATTCCCACTGCAGTGCAGGTAATGATTCCCTAGGGAAACCTTGCCCTGGTAGAGGCCAGTGAGAACTGCATGGCTTTGTTCATGGTCTTGGCCTTGCTGGGCAGTTTCTAAATCTGGAATTTCCCTCAGAAAGCAAATCTCACCATTAAGTTTCCTAACAAAAGAAGTACCCTGTGCCAATTAGGCATTACACATTGGTTTTCTCCTTTGGTCTTTCTCTTAACATCATATCTGTGAGGAAAAAATCAAAGGGCTTTGCTCCCATTTGGAAAGAGTAGAGAACAGCAGCATGCAAGCAATGGGACCATTCAAGAGTTCTATTTGATATGCTCATGTCCTAAGGCACAATTATGTTAAGCTATGTATTTATTTATCAGAAAGTCTATGTACTAATACAGTCACACAGGCCCTATTCCTAAAGACACACTTGGACCTTCTGACTATTTCAAGCCACACCCAGGAGTCCTCCCCTGATGACACACCCAGTCCTGCATCCACACTCCTACCTACTATTCAGTCAGAATTTGGGCTGAAGAGAGAACACAGGAGCAGTGTTCTTCAGAACTCACACAGAGATCAGGTGCATGACAACTCCTGAGCAGCCAGGGGTGCAGTGCTTTGGGCAGGGAGCTGCATCTTGCTCACACACATCTAAAGGAATTCACAACTTCTAATAAGGCCCTATTTTCCTGCTTCTCAATTTCATCCCAAAGACACACAGTTCCCTAAAAGAGCCAGAGCAAAAGAGCAATTCAAGTTGAGCTCTAAGCAGTGGTCACACCACGTAACCTGTCTGAAGATTTTCCTGTACAGTTCAAAGGGCATAAAGGGGACCTCGATTCTTTGAAGTACAGCTCCCCATGGTGTTTCTTCCCATAAAGAGCAAAATATATGCCATAAAACTTTATGATCAAACTTACAGGAATCTGGCTCAGAGCCTCGGAGTGCAAGGAAACTAATTAGTTCAAACCACCCCCCCCCCCAGTCCCCCTGTTACTTCCCATCCAAACAGCAGCAAACCCAACAGAAGTTAAAAAGTTTAATAAAAATACAGCCAGACCACAAGACAGCCGTTTCTCTTTATGCATGATTTTTTTTTTCTAAAACAAGACACTACAAGAGCAAGGAAAACAGGCCTTAGTCACACTGCATATCTTTCTAATGCGTGGGAAATAAGAAGTGATCCATAGTGGAAAAAGAAGCTGCCAGTTCTGCCCAGGTATCAGTAAAATAGTATTTTTATATCTACTGTATGTACAGTTAGAGAAAGTGCAGTATTTCAGTGCTATTGTGCAGGGTATTCAGAAACATTACACAGATTTAACTAGAAAAGAAAAAAGGTCAGTAGCAGCACGTGCAATCAGCCTAGCCAAGGGAAAACAGGATACCTGCTCATGGCTATGAGGACAGTCACATGAGTATGTGAAAGATACTGTGGTCAGGAACTGCAAAAATAACTGATTTCAACCAGAGATGTTACAGCAACATCACACTGTAAAGTGTGCTTTGATGAGAAAGTTTGGAGCTGATGAAGGCAGGTACCAATCCAACAATCTGCCTGCCCAGACTGCAGTATTGTGTTATGATAATGCTGACAATTCCACTGAGTGAGGAACACGAACAGATGGGCTGGATTCTCTCACCTGAGGATGCATGTCACTGAACTGCCTGAAAACTGAAATTCTCCTCACTGTAAGCACAGAGCAGGACACTGGCTGCCTGTGCAGAGACTTTGGCCCACTGAGCTGCAGAGGAGGCAGTTTCTGGCACTGCAACTAAGTTAAACATAGAATTTCAATATTTACTGTTTTGGTGGGAGCAGGAAGAGGAAAACAGTGACTAACAATCATTTCCAATTTCTCCCTCAATCATATTATCCCACGCTGCTTCCTGTCTTACTTTGCATTGTGTGGAAGAGCTGACAAGGCCATTTTATGTAGCTTTAAATAGATTTTTTTTATGTGACGCCCCCAAAAATTATCTCCTGTATCACTCAATAGCTTCACTTATGTTCCAGCACTGTGCCATGAGTTTTCCCCTGTATGAAGATCCCTCACATGCCAGAAGGAGACAGCTAATTACATGCGTGCCCTGCAGGCTCCAGGAAAGGAGACCAGGAGCTGTGCCAGAACTGGGTTTATCACTTCTGCCCAAAGGATCCCAGCAGTAATGCACAGCCCCATGCATGAGTCCCACCTTTCCATGGGAACCTCACAACTCCTGAGCTCAGAGCACTTTTCTACACCAACAAGAATAAACTAAGTTGTGTTTAAACATGATCTGGCACAGTCAAGCTTTGTCCAGGCTCCTAATCTTGGGAGACAGCTTTTCTAATCAAAAGAGGAAGGAAGTGATGACTAAGGACAGCTGCTAAGAGACCCGTGGACAGACCATAGCCTGCCACCTTTCAGCCACAGAAAGCTTTCTGCTCTCTCTGGACAGCCACATCAAATGAAGAAGAGTCACAAGATGTGCTCAGGTAATAGAGGAAACCCAAGTGCCTCTGTGGAGGAGCTGATGATGGTGAATAAGATGTCACTAGATGCTGTGAAATTCCTCAGTAATGAGATAAAAGGTGGCAGGGACAGCCCACCATGATGTGCTTTGTTCTCTGCCTTCACTAGAGCTTTTGAGTTACTTTATAGAGGGACCAAAAACGTGATCCCACTGCTCAGTTCAAAAGCCCAAGCTTGCCCATGGAAATCCACATTTTGCATTATATTCAGTTCGATACTTGACTAACGTCACAGAAACCCCTGTGATGACTTTAATTAGCCAGCGTTATTGACATGAATGCTTGTGGGCTCAAGACCTGAGCACAAACATTCACATCCTCTCACACAGTCATTTCATGAAATTTTTTATATCATTTGTGGGTAAGAAAGAGCAATTTGCAAAGTAATACACTTACTGCACTGTGATTTGAATTTGCATAATAAAAGCATTTGCCTTTTAAAGCATATATTAATGCTTAGAAGGAAAAGTGAATGTTCTAATATAATTCAAGATAGCTAGACATAGTTCCATTATTTTAATTTACATTTTATTGGGCTTTTGCTTTGGTAAAGAAACACATGTTATAACTAATCACAGCTCTAATTACTGCCTGATTCTATCTTTTATTACTGCTAAAATTTCTATTAAGGGAATGAAACAAACTAATAGGATCATTAAAAGATCAATAGGAAATATTGCTTACATAGAAGTTGCAATGTATAAACTTCAACTCAACAGACAGGACCAAAAGAATTCCTTGGAAACAGAGGATTATGAATTCATTCCACTTAGGAAAAAACACAAACTGATTTAAAGGCTATCCACAAGAAGAATTCTTTTTAATTTCACTCCTCTGAGAGCAATAGGCAAACAAAAACCGCAACAAAATTATGATTAACTTTCCACCTCTGCACTTCTAATACTCTTTGTACAGAGTCTGAGTATCTTTAAAAGAGCATCATTAGGATCTGGAATGCATCTAGTGGGAGTGCCTTGCTTCCAATCCCAGCCTCATGACCCAGATTCTTATTCTTAAAATGATGTTTAGGTACATCACACTGACTATCCAGCCTAGCTAAAACATCTTCACTCAGCTTTGGCAGAAAAAAAAAAAATCTTTTACTTTGAGTCACTACTCTGCCCAAAGTGGCTAACCCAAAATGAATGCCATACATGAGAAATATTAATATGATCATATGACAATACCTACTTTGATGCACCTTCCTACCTTGGCTGCCAGAGTGAAAAGTATAGGTGTACTGACATACCAGAGGTGAAATTAGAGAAGGATAATTTCTCTCCCTACTTGTTCATTAATAATTTTGATGCCTTTTAAAACCTCCAGTGTCCCAGAAAGAAGAAGAAAAATACAGAAAATACATTTTAAAGCACAGTTCATGTAGATGCAGTATCTGGTCCATGACATCAAGAAAAACAGAGTGGTGATGCGGGTACCCAGACTTAAAACCACAAAACTTCTAGACCTGTTGAGACCATTAGTTTTACCCCAAAATATCCCTATTTCTCTTTTCTGGTTATGCAGTGAACTCTGCTATGTTCTCTTTCTTTAAAAGTCAGAAAAAACAACTATGTCCACAGAGAGCCAGCTCGGGTCTAAACAACATTTTCAAGGTAAAGCAGTGTCACATCAATAGTGTCTGCTTCCAAAGGGGCCAACCGAACCCAAAAGGTGCCAGCTCTGTAGGTCTGTGTACAGCCAATGTACAGGCTCTTCCTGGGAGTCAGGGTATTGATAAACATCATACAGGAACGTGTGATCACACCGGAATAGCCCGAGTCCTCCTGGGGTTATAATGCCTGATGTGGCTGCAGTGGCACCTGCATTTCTGACCATTCCCATGAACTACAACACTGCAGGAAGGAGAGGAAGAATCTCCAGGGCCCTCCAGGACCTTGGATTAAATGTGAAGGCAGCCCTGAAGTTCATGTCCCAGAGCCCTACTGGATGTCTTCTGTTTGAGCTTCCTCACAACCTGAACTTGGGTGTACAGATCTTGAAAAAAGAAGCAGACAAAACCCATAAAAACTACTCAATACACATATTAGTGGACTCGAAAAGTTCAAGTACATAATGGTGAAATGGACTGAGATAGAAGCTGAGTTAGCAGCAATGGAAACAGAAGCCCTTTTGCTTCTGCTACAAAGAATGTGACAATTCTACTACTTTTAAAGAAAGGATTAAAGGGATGCTGCAAGCTAGTACACAATTTATAAAAATGCAACTAAATGGGAGTGATAGCCAACAGAAAACTTGATTTCAAGTGGGTAAAATCTGATATTAGAGTGAATTTTCTCTGATAGATGTCTCTTAAAATTTTCCATTTCCTACAAAAAACTATGAAAACAAAGGTCTTCTTGCTTGAAGAAGGATTAATACTTCAAGTCAAAAATGTCCAGTGTTCTCAAATTACATGTCGTAGTAAACTAATAAAGAATATTTTAGAAAAACAATATCAATATCATATCAATATCACCTGTATACAGCAGGTGACTTCTATATAATAACATCCCCAAAAGCAGACACAATAAACTTCATAAGGCCACAGAAAGGAAAATAACATTGTTCTAAGTATGATCCTTGCTTGGCAACAAGGCACCATCAGGTATGAATGCAATTCACTGCCCCCAAACCATTTGTCACCCTTGTTTATGCTGTTTCTACACAGAATCTTCTTCTCTTGACGCTGCCCCTTTTTTTAAGAACCAAGCAAATTATTGGCTTCTGTTTGCAACTCTGAGACATCTGTTTTCTTCTTTTGTCACTGTATCTTCTTTCTTTTCAGGAATCAGTTGCCTGGAACCACTACCAGATCTGGTATCAATCAAACCACTGGATTAATTTATTCAAATAATAATTACAAGATATTTTTTTGGAGTGGAGGAGAGCAAGAGGAGGATGGACTCAATATCATGCAGCATTTCAGGCCACACCCTACTCTGTACAGTGATCTTCACCTAGTATTTCATCATTGTCTAAACTTTACTTCTATAACCATTGGTTTTCTAGCAACAAAGAGTGCTTATATGCTTGAATGAATACAAAATTATGACAAGGATTGCACTTCAGCCTCTTTCTGTTTCCTGCCATTTGCAGGATCACCTTGCCAGTCTCTTAATAGCTATAAATAGCATACTGAAGGCACTATTTTATGACAAAAATTTGTTCCTCTTTTCTTGATTTTGTCCCGCATTCAGATTATCCAGGGATTTCCCCTGTTGTGACTTCCATGCACTGGCAATCACTATGCCCTTCCCTGTTTCCTGATCCCACCATTAACTTCGTACTGAAGTCCACAGATACAAATATGGCACCAAACACTTCACTGCCATGAACTGGAACCAGTTACAGAGGTTGCCCTGCAGAAGGAAGCTTCAGGCTGTGTTTACATTTGTTCAAGAAAAAGCTACACAAGATTGCTGAGATTAAAACTGGACATGTCACATTGCACATCTGCACTAACATCAGTAACAAGAGTTCTTATTTCTGAGGGATGCTCATATATGGGTACCTATTTTTAGGGGTTGTTTTGGGGGTTTTTGAAGTTTGTGGGAATTGCAGAGACAATATTTTTCTAAGAAGATGATTCAATAGTGTGGGTAATGTATTTTAACTAGATAAATTCTGCATGCAGACTCTGGATGTTTTACATGGTTTCAATGATCCACACTGTAACAGCTTAAACAAAGACAATCACATGGGCTTAATAAAGTCAGTGGTAATAAAAAAGAAAAGCTTGACTTTAAGAGGAAAATATTTATATTGGAAGCAATAATTATATAGTACTTTTCATCCCCAGAAGTGCTTTTTAAGTGTCATCTGGTGGTTTGCTTGAAAGACTGAGAGCCAGGATTGGATTTCTTCTCCCCACTGCCACCAACTTGCTGTGTGGCCTAGGATTCATTGTTAAGTGTTGGATTTTCAGCAATTCCAGGCACCCACCCATCCTATAGGGTGCCACTGAAAAAATCAGACCAGCAGTGCTCTTGGGCCTCATTTTCTCCACCTGTAAAATGAGATTAGTTACTCTATTTTTCAAGGCTGTTAAGCACATTAATCATTATTTGTAGGTTTTCTGGAGATCCTCACATCAGAGAGCACTACAATAACCTGGCTTCATTTATGGCAATGTAAGATAATCCCCAAGCCAAGAACTGAAGCTGTCCCTGAGGTGGGGCAGAGCTGTCTTTAAGTGTAGCAAACAGCAAGTGGGCTAACAGTGAGGGAATCACACTGGGAAGGTGTTCCCCAGTCATTAGCAATGCTTGTACCCTCCCAGCTCCACTGCATCACCTCCTGGGAGAAGGAAGGAAATGAAACCCCTTTCTCTCACCTCTCACCACCCCCAATCTCCATCCCACTGATCACAGAGAAGAGCAGCAGTGGATCAGGCAGCTGCTGGTTGTGAGCACTCTGTTATTCTCTTTTGGAACTGCCCTGCTTGCTTCTGTGGTGTTGCTCAGACCAGCTCATGGAGCCACCTCTTTGTCTTGACCATTTATAAGCACTTTAGGAGCTGGCCTGTTCCCTCACATTCAGAATATGAAGCACCTGACAGCTCCCCAAGGCAGCAGCCTCGAGATATTATAAAGTACAAATGCATTCAGGTAAAGTCCTTCTCAGCTGGACAAGTGCCCCTTTGCTCCCTGCCTTGCAGCAGGACCTTAGGCTCCACTGAGTGTGCAGCACCCAACACCTATCCCAACACAGGTCACAGCCTGCAGGAATGCTGACAGGGCCTCTCACTCCTGAAAAATCAAGAGAGAGAACACCAGTTCATCAGAGCTGAGAGAAGATACAGCAAACTGAACACCTGCCATATGCACTGCAGATCTGCCAGAGAGATCATCTGCTGAGAAACTGCAGCTTCATTTCTTCAGGACCTCACAAATACACAGAGTTTTAAAAAAATTTTTTTAAAGGTCAATACATTCTACAAGGTAAGAAAGAGGCTAGATCTAACTCTCAGCACAGACTCCTTCAAGAGCTTCTGCTCCACAATACAGAAGACTAGGAAGACGACAATGTGAAAAAACTAAGCTAATTAAAATGCAACTCACACATGAGGACTGCTGGAATGCATGGGATCAATTTTCATTGCCATCACTATAGCAGGGCCAGAGAACTTCAAATGTTTTTTATCAGATTCTCCAATCTACATAAGAATTAGGTTCCAAAACGACCTCTCCTAATTCCTCTATCCTCACAGGAAAATTTGGCATCCAGTTATGGACTCTGGCATAGTAAAATCCTTATTCAGTACTGAAAAAGTTTCTACTGGATCTTGTTTTTCTGTGCTTCCTCCAGGCAGAGAAAGGCACCTGATTTGTTTAGGCTATTTAATCAACTTCCAACCACTATCTTCTTCCAAGTTCTAATTCCTTATTTCCTCTAATCTTCAAACAATTAATTCCCATGTGCCTAAATTGCCTGTCTATCCTGAGCTTTCATCCCATTTCAGCTCTTGGTTAGTACCCAAGTTAACCTCCTTGCCCTGAGCAATTGCTAAGTCCTCTCACACCCAGCCTCTCAACATTGCAGCCTGCTCGTTTCACTTGGCAGGAAAAGCTTCTGAGATTAACTTCTAGTGCCTGACCTACATTTCTGGAGAACTTTGGAGTGGAGAATTGGTTTCTACAGCAATTCCTGGGGATAGTCAATAATCTTTTTCATGACAGTTTAATAGCCATATATACACCTCTCTATTATTCTTATGTCTATAAGTTCTTGATTCCTCAAAAAAACCCCTGCCATGTTAAATATCCCAGTTATTTAGCACAAGATCTTGTGTATACAACAAAATTTATTTGAAACCACAATGACTTGAAATTACTTTAATAAAAGGGATACTCAAGGCTTATGAGGCTTTGATTTTCATTTTCACTAAGGCCTTTACTTACTCTGGTGGAATCAAATGAGAGTAAATGGAATACAGACATGCCTTACACTCACTTTAAAGAGCCATTACACAAACGAGAGGAGTCCCTCTGCCTGGTAAAAAGAGAAGTTGAACCATTTACCACATTATGACAAGCAGCCTTTTCTGCAGCAATGAAAGTCTATTACTGTGCTTCACCAGAACCTCAGCAAGTCAGTGAAATTGCTGTAGACATGATGGAAAGCTCATCTTAGCGTACACAGCACCACATATACATCTCCCTCACAATTTATTTGGCTCTTGCAAACCCACGAGCAAATTCCTCACACCTAGTTTCCTACCATCCTTCATAGAAGCTAACTTGAAAAAGGTCTTTTCTTCTGGGAGATATACAGCAGCTTATTTCTTGCTATTACACCTGCTGTTTCAGTTTGGGACATTATTGTGTTGTTAAAAAGTATCAGCAATGAAGGAGTTGGTGTGACAGACATAATTGGTAAAAATTCAAAATGCAGTATTGCCCACAGGTGAGCCATATTGTTCAAATTATACACATAAATGTCCATCACTTTTTTGTGGGCACACAAAATAAGGGACTCAGTCTGAGAAGTGCCATAAATCATTTCTAGTAGCCAGCAATAAATGATAATTTACAAATGAACATTGTTATAAGATCACTTACATACACAATCTAGAATATCCTCCTTATATTTGCATTCAAGCTCAGTTATGAATCACTGAAAATTGGCTGTTTGTTGATTGACAGCTTTAGGAAAAGGTTCCTTTCTGTTTTGTATCGCTGAGATTTTTAGGGGTGAACTTTGCTTAAAGAATTAAAATGAACAGTGATGTCAATATCCTTAAATTTTCTTTAACAAAGAGCCATTTTAACAGGTACAGCCTGACATCCCAGAGGACAATATTACCTGTGCACTTCAAATTTCAGTGTGACCTTACAACCTCATCCCATTCCAACAATGACATTCACTTCTAGGAATTTCCTGTTCCCAAGGGATGATTATTCATCTCTAAAAACTGCTCACCATGTGGTAGCACAATCCAGTTAACACTGGAGTGTTGCATTCTTTCCACCACAATGCATCAATGCAGAGATTACAGAGTTGCTGTTTCTTAAAGCCCAACAAGCAAATCCTGTCTCTGATTCTTGAACTTGACACTCCTGAGACCACCTCACACAGGTCCTCATGGTGAAGAACCAAACCATCCTGTTTGAAGGCAGCAGGAAGACCATGACTTCTTGCCCATGACATGGAATTTACTCCCTCGTCAGTCTTGTTCTGTTCCTTCTTGCTGCAAAGACACAAGTGGAGGGCTGGCTTCCTTTCCCACTGCAATTCTACATCCCCTAACTGCAGTGGAATTACACAAAAATGATACTAAGCTCCAGAAAAAAAGAGAACAAAGCCCTAAAACTTGCCCTCCTCCTGACCACAAAGATGTTCAAAAATTGCATTTCCTTCCATCCCTTTGAAACATAATTCAGTTGCCTTGTTAATGTCAGGAAGATCATATTTAAAGTCTTTCTTTACCAGCTCAATGCCCAGCTGGGAGGTGAAAGGCTGTGATCAATGTCGTAACCATACAACAGATGAGTTTCAAGCACTACACATTAGGCTTTATGGATTTCTTTAGTGTGTGCTTTAAAAAAAATAACAAGAAAAGAAATTAAAAGACCCATCCTACCATTTCAGCTTTCACAATTCGTTATACAGTCCTCATTTTTCAGAGCTAGGAGAGAATAAAAACCCAGCCTTTCAGACCCTGGAAACCGGTGAGTGGATTAAACAGCTGGGCTAATAAATGTCACACATAAATGTCCCTCCATTTTCCCTAAAGGCTGTGCTTAGTTCTCAAACACAACAGGGAACTGAAATTATCTCCAAAGCAGATAAATTCAAACTTTGGTGACACTCAAGAACAGATCAGAGCGAGATAGATCCTGACAGGCAGTTACTCAGCCAAGTTGTTTTACTATTTGCTTAACAGCTTTGAATTTCTCTGAATTTCAAAATACTAGATGTCACTGAAGAAAAGTTAGGAGCAAAAATAGAAGCTCTGAGTTGTTTCTTTTGGAGGACAAAATTTCTCAGATCATGTCTTATTTAGAGATTTTAAAAGACTGGCTCAGAGACCCTGATTTCCTTTGCAAGTGCCCCTATATTTGCATTAGCTGGTGCAGTGCAAACAGAATCTCATGATTGGATGTGTATGCTGGGATTTTATACATAGAAAAGTGTGCATGAATAAAACACTGGCTTATTAAAGCTTCCAGTGTAATACTGATACATATAATGAAGTGTACTTTTGTGCAACTTCTAGTATTAGCAAGGCCTTTTATTTATTCAAGCCATAGTTGAGAATATAATTCTGGGACAGCACATGTGAAGATAAAATGAACAAAACATCTAGCAAAATAAAACCCCAAAGTATGGCAGTTGAATCAAATTGACACCCAAACGATGTGATATCAGAAACATCAGTGTGGGGGTAAATTTGATGCTGCTTTGACAATTGAGTTCTGTACACTGAAATATAGTGTTAAAGAGCAGTGGCATTCCTGTATTGCCCACAGAATTACATGCTATACCTTTTGCTTAATGCCTTTATAAAAGAGAAAAGTCTGCAAGTACCAAGTCTATGATTTTTAAGTTCTATCTGTGACAGGATATCCATATCACGCTGAGGATCTCCCAAAATGCAACACACTCGAGGTATTTCATGACTATCCCAAACGTTCACAGAACCTCTATGCCAGAACAATCCACTTGCTATTATTTCTGGTTGTCAGCATAATGAACAATTTTGATCACAGTTAATATCTGTAGAAAGACACTGCACCATGGCAGCTGTTCTGGAGTTCTATATGTGAGGAGGGTACAAATGGAGCAGTACCAACTGTATAAAACATACATCCCCTCCCATGTTTCCATATTCATGTAGAGAGAAACAATCTGAATTCACCATTTCTACAAGGAGATGCAGGTTTTTTCACTCCCTGGAAGTGGAAAGTGGCATTGCTCATTTGAAGGACTATACAGCTATGGAAGAGGAAAGTGGCATTGCTCATTTTAACTTATTCCTGCTGCTGCTGAAATAGCAGGAGCTGTTTCAAGACAACTCGGTCTGAACCCCATTGTAATCGGTCTCAGCCTTTCTCAAGGAAGAATTGAGCCATTTACAAAAGGAGAAGGAGAAAAAAAATCCCATCTCAGAAAGCTGTGCTGGGGATGCAGTTTGAGCACACTGCCTGCAGCTGCAGAGTGAGCCTGCCCTACATTGCTGCTCTGAGCAGCCAGCAGCCTGTGCTGAAAGAATACTGATTTAGGGCCTGAGCCTCAAACGAGCTGTACAAATTCAGCTGCCAGACTTCAGTTTGTAGATAATGCATAGTATGTCTATGTGAAGCAACCACTTAAGAGGCAGAACTAAATGGCAATGTTAAGTACACAGGTAAAAGAATATGCAGCAACAATATAAGGCTCAAGAGCCTTCTCCAAATTCAGTTTCAGAGTTTCTCTGATTTCAGTGGCCTTTTCAATGAGCTTCAAGACCACAAGTTATTAAAATATACAACTTAATCAAGTAATTCTGCTTTCTTCCTGATTTAATCTGCTTCATCCCTTCCATTTCTAGATAATGAGGAACCAAGTGTTATAAGTCCCATTACTTGGCTATTAAAAGGAAATCTAAGCCTTAGCTTTTGTTGCTAAAGAAGTAAGGCTCTAAAGACACAATCCCCTGTGCCACTTCTGTTGATTGACCTAAATATCTTCCTTACTTTTCAGGTCTTTGGTCAGGCAAATTGTTTTCTGTACTTTCGTCTGTGATAAGGCCCTCACAGAGATGCCCTTGGTCACACTCTCCCAGTACATGGTATTCTTTAACCATCCCCACGTGCTTGTGCAGGGTCATTAGATAATTGAGAGACCAGCATCAAGTTTAGTTACTTCTTGATTTATCTGGATATACTTGGACTTGCACTGAAACAGTGTTTATGTGTAACATAATTATAATAAATAAAATAAATACCTATCCTGTATGCTATATTTTTTCCAAACTGCATCATCCATACAGAGATATTTCATATACCAAATGTACTGAAAGAGATTTTCAACTCTTCTGACAGTGAGAACATATCAGATTTCATTCTATGCTGTCTTCATTATCAAAAAGTAACTGAGGCATACGGTAAGACAACATAAAACCTGCTCTTCTTGAGGAGTTTCTACATGCTCTCTCTTCTATTCCTCCTTTAGGTAGTATTTTCTTTGGGCACAGACACTATCTCACCCTACATATCTACCAGCCTGGAACTGTGATCTCAGTTGCATAGGCATAGGTCTCCATGTAATAAAACAATAGTAATGTAACACCCAATAGTAACATCCAGTTAACCAGGACCCAGTGGTACCTCAGTGAGATTTTGTGCAGGGCAGATTTAGTTTCCACAGCATCTACATCCACATTAGGAAAGTGAAGGTGGTGGACATCATGTCATCACAGTGATGGGCAGAGTGTAAACTCTCAGGGCAAAACAGAGGAGTTCAGAACTGGGACCAGGAAAGCAGTTCACTTCAGTTGTTAAAATGTGCTGCAGTAAAAACCCCAAGAAATATTATAACACACAGAGGAAAGGCTTACATCTTCTGGAAGGACTGGTAAACTGGAGTTTCTTCATACTTGCATCAAATAATCCTGTACCAATGCTAATCCCATCAGCAACGTGAGACCTGTTTATTTCCATCTTGCTCTCTCATCCTAGGCTCAAATCTCATGCACCTTGTGCAATATGGCCCTTTCTGTGCTGTATTTTTATCTCTGCTGGCCCAGGTCTGTATATCCACAGCCTTTCTTCAGGAGTTATTAATGCATTTTTCTGATGCAAGCATGAACTGGTCTGAAAACAGCAAGGGTGGAGCTGTCACTGTGTGTTTAAAGCCCTCATAGAGAAAAACCAGTTGCTTTAGCAAAATGTTCTTGCAGATAACGTAGGCTAGAATTTACCAGAGACATCTCTCCCCTTCTAAGCCCTACAAATATGACAAAGATGTAATGATACCTGAGATCCCCAATGAAGAGACACGTTCAATATCAACAATAGTTACACTTACAACTCTGTGGTGAAATTCCTGATGGTACAAGAAAGGCCTTTTCCCAAAGCCATTAACTGTGTCAACCTCATAAGATCTGTTTCTGTTTGAAGAAGACTGCAACACAATTAATTAATGCCAAAATTCCTTTTTTTGATACCTCTGCAATATTAGTAGGGGATCCCCACGATTGCTGGTATCCAAAAACTTCAACCTCTGCTTGAACTTTCAGTCCTTTGTTCTCCCAGCTTCTAACAATAAAAAAACTTGCAAGATTCACTGTTAGAAACAGTTATTGATTTTAAAAATATGAATGATCAAAGATCTATGCTTTTCTAAATGGAAAATTCTTAAGCGGACAGTTACATCAAACTGACAAAATCAAAAGCTTTATAAACCTTTTTTTGCCTTAATGAAAAGTCTAGAAAGTTTGCAATGGCTTCTGTCCATCACACATATTAACATAATTTTCTAAGAAGGTTATTAGGTACCATGAATTATACTAACAAAATGGTGAACACAAATCAAGCATTTTGAGAGATACTGCTATGCATCACTGGTACATAATTCCATGTTATGATGGATTGCCAGATTTCATACTAATTTCAAGACTTTTGAATCAGTAAAGTAATATAGTTGGTCAACAAAATACATTTCATAAATCAGAACTTGATAGATTAATCCATATGGATTTATAAATCACATCAAGGTATTCCCTCACAAGCAGAGCTTGCTCTCTACCTATTTTTCTTCATGGATTTGAAAACAAAACATTATGAATTTACATCTCCAAATGATGTGTTAGCCCTCCAGGGCTATTCCAGAAAGCACTGCAATATCACAAGAGTAAAGTGTGCAGAGTAGGAGAACTTGACAAGTTCTCTCATAAACTCACAGAGACTGGAACAACTGCAAATATTAAAGAGTGCATGATCAGAAGTTCATCTGTAGCTGACAGCTCTCAAACCTCAAGCAGTGAAGTCACAGTCAGCAACAGCCTTCCTACAGATTTGTAAAGAACTACTTATTTCTTTCACCTCTCAAATTTACCTGTTTCTTAAAGAGGATTTTGTCTTCAATATTTTTCTGTAGAAGGAAAATAAAATGCAATTAATTTACTGTCTACCAACAAGATCTGCAATCAGAGTTATGGTGAAGTGTGACCCATGGTGCACTGGCCTTGCTTTGTCTATTTGTAAAACACAAGATAAAAATAAACACATGTTGAAGCACTTTCAACAGAACCAAGGACACGGGCAGTAAACCTTTCATGCTTCTACCCCTGGGAGAGACACTCAGGCCATGTGTAAGGGACACTGAGCCTGGCAGAAATCAGATTAATTATAGCTGTTGCAGTGTGACATGCAGTCACTCAGCAGGAACTGACAGAAGCCTTAACCAAGCCTTTCTTCTATTGGTATAGTTGTAGTCTTCATTTCTCCATTTTAATACCAACGAGTAAATAATCAAAAATCCTAAGTTTCTTTGGGTATTTAACAGACTCTTGGCTGACAGCATCACCCCAAACTGTCCCTGTTTAACTCCAACAGGATCTGCAACAGTTCTGTGAAACTTTCTGAAGTCTGTGTCACAGGTTCTTATGAACCCCATCAAATTCTACCCCTTGAAGAACAAAATCAACACTATATTTCACAGGATATCTTCACCAGAATATTTATTTACCTTTAAAGACCTAAGAAACATTAATGTTGACTTCTATCCTTTAAAGATATTTTAACTCCAGGTTACTGAGAGCTGATAGCAGGTAACAGACTGACTTTCTGTGAGACTTCAATTGTGCTGTATATTTGAGGAGATGCTGTGGGGCTTAGTGCTGAGATCATTGTGGAGAAAATAACTGATCAAATATCCTTTAAAATTGAATATGCTAACTTTCCCACCAAAGTTCTATAAGACTGAATTTGAGAGGCTCCACCCAGCTCTATACCTTGGTAATGGTTATGTAGAACTATTAGATCTTGAAGCCTAATACTGAAAGACAATATCACTCTATTTAACAGCAGTATTCTTTGAATTCCGCCCTAAAAGTGACCAACAGTAAGAATCAACGACAATTTTAAGACATTTTTATTAGTGAATATTAATATGCATATTCTGGTTTATATCTTGTCCCTGCCACTCTCCTATAAGTGTCAAATTTTGAACACTTCCACATATGGAATGATATGATATTAAGAACAATAGAAATGGAAAAGAGGCCATACTTTTCAGATGGGGAAAAGAAGGTTGGGAATGGCAGCAAAACAATTCCCCATACATACTGGTAAATCCAGGCTTAATATTCAAGCAAGCTTTCACTGGCCTCATTTAATTCAAACTGGAATCCTTTATAATTACAGAAGAATTTCCTTGAGACTTCTTACATGGCCCTATTTTTAGAGTGCACATGAGCCATTCTGGCAAACAATTTTTCACTCTTGGAGTGCTATCATGAGGCCCTGCTGATCTCCAAGATATGAGTTACAATGCAGATGGCAGCTTGGGGAAATCCTGCTCTTATTTGGAACATCCAAAAGCTCTGATTCCTCCCTCCCATTATGCCCTTGTGAGCTAAACAGATTTGCTCCGTTCACCTTTTCCTGAAACAAGTAGCTCCTAATCAAGCAAAGCAAAGCAAAAAATGAAGAAAAAAAAAATAAAAAAGAGTATAATTTACCTTTGCTGTTGTCTTTAATTAAATGCATTCCACTCTGGTGCTGCCACTTAGGCTGAACCTTTTGCTATGCAAATTTCAAGGCTAACTTCTAGTCATAGAACAAGTGTACACTTGAGAACGAGTTGGCATTTTTTCAGTGCTACTTCTGTTTAAGTGCACTCTCAGGTGTTTATGTTATCCTTCACAATGGCCTCTTCCCTTTCCAATTAGAATAATTAGAGAACTGACAGGAAAAAGATGCTTAGTTTCTTTTTATCCACAATAGATCACCTAAGACTGCATTTCATTCTGAAAATTAATCCCCCTAATTTCCTGCTCTAGGCAGCCTCAGCACCTGTATTAGTCTGGTCTTTTTTTTAAGAGACATTCCTAATGTTGCCACCAGCTCCAGCCCCTGCACCTCCAGAAGATCACCATCCCTGGTGGTGCTGGAGCAGTTCTTTACAGCAGGGAATTTCAGGGCCTGCATCTTGACAGATTTAAGGACAAAGGGAATTGCTATCTTTACAGATGACCCAAAATTTGCACCCAAAACTAAAATTACTTGGTGCTTGTGTTGGGAATTGAGATCAGTTCCAAATCAGCCAGGAGGGTTTTAGACTGTTCTGAAGCAGTAGAAAATATGACCACCAATCTCCCTCCTTGCACAACATGATCCAAGTCCACTCATAATCCTCTGCTCATTCCCTATGTCATGAATATGAGCAGAATTTCTATCTATTGTTACTGTCCAGTAAAGAAGAATCCCCTGAACAGATTTCATACCCAGGGAGGCAAAAGCTAAGGAGCACTGTAGCACAGCCTGCCACACAATGAATCCAACATACTTAAATCTGGTTTTGGACAGGAGCTAAGAGGATAATGAATGACAGAAAATTGAAAGAAAAAAAAAAGTTAAAAATTGGTCCGTTCCTGCAGACATTCTCCTAGTACTTGTAAGGATGAGGTACAAGTGGGAGTTTCCATTCTGCCTCCAAACTGTGCCTCTTGCACAAACACTGCCGAGTGTACCATTTGAAACAGGAGCAAGGACTGAACTGCTGGATCAGTTCTAATTATTCAATGATTACAGAAAGTAATTCAAATTTTCATTAAGGTGTCCTTTATGAAAAAGATCCACCTTCTAGAAATCACAAGTTTTTTGTGTATAACAGTTCCTTCAGTCCAGCAAATTATACCTAATTTTGTGCTCTTTGCATTCCTTATTTCAACATTATAGTTGACTCACACCCACATCTTTAAAGAACAGGACATTACCAAAGTTTTCTTTATGAAATCAAGAAAAATGCATAACAATGCACACAAATTACAATTGCTTTGGTAAATGATTTTTCGCTGAAAAGAGAAAGTAGGAAAAATGGAAAACAGACCAGGATAATTTTTCTCTCTTCAAAACTGATGAAAAATGCCATTTTGATCAACTCAAGAATTATCCACATATTCACCTGGGATATGCATTGGATTAAAGATTCTGAGTTTAAAAAAATCAGATTTACATCACTGACAGAAGATACTGCAGTCCAACATTTTGGTCAATAGGTTGGTGTTCATCCAAGCTCAACTCTAATTTTTACCTAAATAGAGAAGATTTGAATACTTTCCTTCCACTTAGTAGAAAGGAAAAAAAAGAACTTTGACTTACCACCTCCCTCGCAAGTGGTCCTAACAGAACTTGAAAGAAAAAGACACTACATCCATCATATCCTTTCATTCTACTCCCAGTGGATCCAGAAATGTTTCCCATGTATTACAGGAAGGCTGCACATAGCACACTCTTTCCCATAACAGCAGCAAAGCCTGGATTTCACTGCAAATTGTGCTATGTTCAAAATGGAACCCAGAAGTTTCTACCTGCACAGTCCCAGTTTGCAGCACTCTGAAGTCGTGTGTGTAAAGGGACAGATGAGGTAATAGAGTCTCTGAAGGATTTATGAAACTCAGCTGGGTCAAAAATACTGCATCCGGGTAAAGCTTTTGTAGAACCTGATTATCCTTCCCTACAGCAGTTCCAAAAGTCCCAACTGTGTCCCTGTGCAGAGCCAGGAGAGTATGTTGCACCCCATTTGGTGCTGTGCCTGTCCCACAGTGCACTGAAGACATGTCCCCCTACTTGGTTTTGGCACAGAAATTCGTGTCCCCATAAAATAAAATAGCAAAAGATGTAGAGGCCTCTGTGTCCCCATTGACACCAGGGCTAAGGGAAGGATTTAGAGCATATTATCACAAGTGTTTGAAGAAATGTAACTGAGACCCTGTCAGCTAATGAAACTCAGAAAAATCCTCAGCACATAAAAATTGCTTTCACAAACATCCAAGCCCACTAAATAAAATGAAAATCTGAAATGAAACAAGATACTCTGGAATGACCTTGAGAGCTGCAATCTTCCACTCTGTCAGATAGCTGGAGTAGCAAATCACAGAAACATGATCTACCTTTGCAAACTGTCCCATCTACAGACAAAGACTTTCAGCAGCAGGGTCCCCAAAAGAGGCAACATGAGCCTTTTTCTGTCAGGTCCTTCATTATTCTAACATATGAGCTAAAAGCCAAAGGAAACCATGCAGTACACCACAAGCAGGAAATGTTGCTGAAGGGATCTTGACATGATGAATCTTTCAAGATTCAAAAGGACATTAGACTGATATCAAAGCTAGGCATTAGTTTCCTAAAGAAGTCAGAATCTTTATCTCCATTTAACTGTAGCACTGTTCTATTGTTTGTACTGCTCTGATGAATTCTGCTCTGGTTATGCTTTGACTGAGCCACTTCTCTGCTTTTCCCCCTACAGCAGCATTTTTTCCACCACCTAGAGTGACTGTTAGTGCCTTTATTTCTGTTGGGAAAATTTCTATACTGAACACACACAAACTTTGTTAACAGCTTAAGGACTTCTCAGTTTTCAAGTAGGATTAAAATATGACCCATAATTTGCCTGTGATCTTCTGCAGACATTCAAACAGATGTGAAAAGAGTACAAACATCCCAGAAAATCAGAACCAAAGCATATCCGCTGTTTTGCTGATATAGATTTTGTATGCAAAGCATAGGAGAATAACTGAGTTTCAGACCTGGTAATCTAAATTTTTAAGTAATGCCTAAACTTGAAGGCTCTTGAACTGTCCATGTAACACTTACCCAAGCCTCTATACTGTCCATGAAACCATGCTGTCCCGTCAAGCATGAAAATATATGTTGAAAAACACCTTCTGCCTTCCAACAAATAGAGAGTTATTTAAATTAGCAGAGCTAGTCCTAATTGTTTGTTGTATTATCTGTACAAGTAGTAAAATGGTTTTACAAACCCAGAATAAAGCAAAAGTGATGCCTTGAGCTTACATCACAAGGATTACCATGACCAGGATCTCTGGGTTCAATTTCCTTCCTGAGGAAGAAAGTCATGGTTTATCTCATTTCAGAATTAAAGCGTAATAAAATTGCTGTAAGACAACAACTTAATCCATCACTATAATATGTTCCAATGGTTTCAAAAGAGCATGAGATGGATTATGAGCTCAATTATACCAGCCATACTAACTTGGTTGCTTTTGCTTCAATTGATAGGATTGCTTTGATGCTCTCTCAGTAGAAGCCCAGAGTTACACCACTGACTTGTGTAGGATTATCACTAATGCATGCTTGTAACAAGGTGACCTGGAGTCAGGAGATGACCTGAGAATCAGATTAATTGTAGATGCATTCACAGATCCTACCTGTAGTTTAACAACACAAGTGTCAGTCATCTGCCTCTGTGGGCAATGGAAAAGGAAAAGCATTTCCAGAGACAGACTCAGAATAATAAGTTTAGCTTCCATTCCAAGTTCTCCTGCGGAATTATCTGTTTTAGGTTCCTTGGAGAAGAACAGGAACAGTGTTCAAGAATCCTTTTCTGAAGAAGCCATTTTTCCATCATTCTCTGTCCCAAAAGAAAACGAGGTAATTCTCCCTTTTAAAGAAATGTCTGATACTTTTCAAACCACATTCACAATCTTTTCCTGATTGCATCAGCCTGGCAATTCAAGCTCTCTTGATTTATTCTGCTTGTATACTATCTATGTTCACTTTTATCTTTTCTCATTCTGATTTTTCTTCTTCTTGTGAACAACTGATAAACTGTAACAGTTGTTCACTGTAACACTGTAACAGTGTTCAGCAATTGTCTGTAAATAAAATTCACAGTTTTATCACTCCCCTGGAGAGTAGTACTATGGAGAGCAGGATTATATCCCTCCAGGGCAATGGTCTTTATAAAGAATCTTCCCAAAGGTTACAGGTACTGATTTATAGCTAAGAGAACTCCCCCTAAAACATGATACAGAGAATAATGTACAAAGCACAATATATTTAGGGAAATACTTTTTCCTTTTTTTTTTTTTTTTTTTGGTGGCATGTATGTACTGCTGTGCAAAAGCTCCAAGTCAGAAATTAAAGAATCAATCAGAAAACTTATGAAAAGTAGCTTCACTTTTTAATGAAAATGCTATAAAAGACATACGGTTCAGAAAACCTCAAGAAAATCCTGGGACTAATTCAGACTCTTCTTGTGAAACACCAACTTTCAAAAAATTTTAGTGCTTCAAAGGGGTCGTTTTTCTTTCTTCCTTCTTCTCAAAGACACACAGCATATACAGAAAAGACATGAGAATTCCCTATTGGGAAGCCTACCCTGTCAAACCCTCATCACCTGTACAATAGCTTCTTGACATGAATTACCTGACACCTTGTACAACTGCAAAAAATTGTGGAATTTTAGTCATTGAAAAAAAAAAAAATTTAATCTTGAACTGGAAAGAAGGCAACAAAAGAAATCATTATTACCAATTTTTTTTTGGTAGGTCATGAGTAAAGTAGCAAGTGTGGAGAGAAGGCTCACACGGAGCTCTGGAGCCCCAGCACAGGACCCAAGGCTGGATGAGGCTCGAGCAGCCTGGTCACTGGGAGATGGCTCTGCCCATGGCAGGGGTTTGGAACTCCGTGAACTTTAAAGTCCCTTCCAACCAAATCCATTCCCTGATTTTGTCTTTATTTCAGTTGTGTCTTATGAAGTTCCAGAGAAGGTAATGAGTCTTCTCTACAGATGAGTCTTGTCACTACAGCTTTTGAGCCAAAGGCAATGGTGGGCATGTGAAGGCTGAAGGCAATCTGCCACAGGAGCAGTGCTAAACACAGACAGAATTATCAGCTCCTGGAAAGGAGTTTTTATTTCTTTCACTCTCCTCTCACAGTTTTTTTGTTGTTGTTGTTGTTTTTTTCAATGCAGACAGCAACAATTTCATAACAACAGTGAAACATATCCTGCTTTTCCAATGTATGTGTCCCATCAGCCCACCTACAGTTGTAAAACACCATTCCCAACAGTCCTGAAAGGTCATACCTACATCACAAATCTAATATTCTCACTTTCCCACTTGACTAATTTTCTGTTCATTGATAAAGGTATTCCACACTCAGGGGTAGACAGCAGAGAACAGATTTCTCATGCTATTGTGAACCTGGAGTAGCTGAAATGCATTCACTGTATTTAGTCCAAATTTACTCTCTAGTCAGAATGGCTGCATTCCTTGAGAATTAAATCAGAAAGAGCAGGAAAAAGAAAATACACTCATGCTGCAAAGGTACAATCTTTCACCCAATTGCTATAGAAGTGAGACCGAAAGGGGCATTCCTGAGACATATTCCATACTCAACTGGATTCCTAACTTGATCCCTGAAGTAAGACCCCCTTAAAACCACCAGCTTATTATGACTCACACATTAAGCAATTCAGCACTGTTTTCATACACAGCAGGATATCTCCCTTTCCCTATTTTACAAGATCCTTTGTTGAGAAAAGGGTGCAGAATAAACTTCAACACCAAAACCTTTAAGCTCCCAGCACTTTGACATGAGATTGACAGTAAAGAGAGAAAAGAAGTTGCTAAGAGATGAATTTCTCAGCTATTTAACTGCCAAATATTTGATACCCCAGGGTTAACTACATACTACTGACAGGCTCCTTTTGCTCCAAAACTGCTGCCCTGTGGAATATTTCTGTGTCATAAAATATGAATGCAGGTGAGACCTCTGCTGCCAAACGTTTGTGGGAAAACCAATAATAGAACTGTAACACTGAGTTCTCTGATTTTAAATCCCTGATTTTCATGTCTTCAACTTTGAGTCAGCCCTTGTCCTGTAGCCATAAGCCACTCTGCTTTCTAAAATTTTTGCCACTAAAACCCTAAAACTCATATTCTGAGTAAAGAAAGTGAAACAGAAGATGACTTTTGGTAATAAAAACTTCTGCTAGCTGCAGTTATTTTTTTGATACACAGTGCCACTCCTAACAAGAAGCCAAAAACTGATGTTTTACTAGACCTCCATATATCTGCCATTTTGAGAGCAGACACAGCTGACACAGGGCCCTACACCTGCACAGAAGTCTTACAACTTCCTCGAGCTGTGCACAAAATTCACTTCAAATAGCAATAGATGTGCTTGTCTCAGATACCATCAGCAAATGCCTTAGGAATAGCTTACGGACCACTGTGGTCATAAACCAGATACTGAAAACCACTCGTCTGAAATTATGTGTCACTTTTCTGTGTTACTAGGAAGCTTACAACTAGTTTCTTCAACAGTTAAATTATTTTCTGTATTGAACTCTAGTGCCCAGGTTCTGGCCCAGAGAAAACCAAAAAATACCTTCAGTGCTGCCATGAGGCAGCCAATCAGTCCTGCAACTGCAAGCAATTTCCTCTATACTAGTAGGAAAAATCAGGCAATCAATGAGTTCCTCTAGTTGTCACTCGTGCAAGGAGTGAACATGGACAAGTGGGAAGAAAATTTGGTTCCCATCTCTGCCACAAGTGAGATCTTGGAGAACAGAAGACCATTGAGAAACGTTTCTAGTTTGTGGGGGGTTTTGTTTTTCAAAGAAGTTTCTCACTCATTTACTTGACACTGTGTTCACTTAAGCTAATTCAAAGCGTCTCTTTCTTTTGTCCCCTTAATTACACATCATATTTGTACATGGGAATGTTCAGTCTTATCAAATGTAAGAGGTTTCTTTTCTTTGCTGCTGAAAGCAGCATCCTCGCTGTGCTGAGGATAGAAAAGAGTCAATCAAACCCAAACAAAATCTTTATGTAATAGGAAACAACTGTGCTGCTGATGGAGGATGCAGTAAAAGATAAAGCATGAACAGCAAGGTTTTCTTAAAATCTTCACGTATGTTGCTAGAATATTTTAAACGCTAAATTTTAAATATTGAACATAAGTTAAAAGACAGAATCCTGGTCTATAGGTAGGTGGGCTGAAACCATTCCATATCAGAACTATTCAACTTCAACAAGTTTTCTAAAAATCCCAGTTTTAGCTGTAAAAATGAGATTTTATAACACTTGAGAGTATCAATGTATTTTAATGATTTACAGAACATGTTTTCCTTTCCCTCCATAATTTTCCCGTGTTCACTTTAAGTATGTGTGCCAAACATTGAGCTTGTCAGATTATATGATAATAAATGGCATACAATAACTGCACAGCACTCAAATTTCATCAAATCTTGGCCAGCAGAACTAAAAACATCTAAACAAAGGGAACATCAAGGGACAGATCGCAAGCAGAAGCTACTTGGGATAACCTTTGGAAACAATAGTACACCACTAATTTATACCAGCTGTGAATCCACAGGGAAGAAGCAATAGCGGTGGGAATTAAAATATACAGACAAGCAACAAAACTGAATGCAGGGTTCTGTGTATCCTCATGGAATCCTTCAGAAAATATGAGAAGGTGCTGAACTTCCTATCTATGTTTTCTCAGATTCAGTGCCCAGGAGAGATAAATACATCAGCATATAATTGCCACAGGCATATATATAGCTTTTTTGACTGTGCTGGGGCTTTATTAGTAAAATACTAAGTATTGAAGCCAACATGATATGAGAATACAGAAAAAACACACTTTTTAAAAATGTTTGTACCAACAGTGAAATAGTATATACCCCCTTGAGCTGCTTTTGGCAATAGTACTTTCAGTACTATTCCAGTGCAATTCAACAGTTTGTCTGGGCTGCCTCATGGAAACATAACACAGTAAGTGCATGTGAAAGTTTTCTCTAAGTATTTATGTTTATAAAATTAAAATTTTATTTGTGTGGTTGTCCCAGGAACTGTGTTTCTAGTCATTGGTTTGTCTGCGTCCTTTAGCAATAATCAACAGTTCTTGATGCATTTCCCAGCAGTATGGGAGCAGGTTCTTCAGGCTTGCCTTTCAACAGGAAGGTGGCTACACCCGTTGATTGTGATAAAGAACTCTTTCCTTCCTTCTCATTAACTGCTCTACATGGTGCTTATTTCTACTGGGCATATCCTGAAGCTTTATCTCCATCAGTGATACTGAGAAGAGCACAGACAATGCCATTGTCTCTATTACAATCCTCCTTGGGACTGAAGGAGCCAACCATTTTACTAAAAGCTAAGGTACTTGAGAGTCCAATTCCTGTAAGCTAGATCTACGAAAGCACCAAGGCACAGGGAAAAAAAATCTGTATGAGAAACCAAACAAATATTTTTGTGCTCTTCCACATCAATAAATGCAAAAAATACAATATATGAGTAAGAACAGCACTGCTTCCCAAGCCTGCTTCTTCCACAGCAATAATTATCCTTCTGTTTTCTTCACAAACCCACTTCGTTAAATTTACAAAATTCATGCCATGATAAATGTAATCTTCTTTCAAAATTACAGATGTAGCAAGCATCTGTCTTAAACAATCTGTCTTTACTTTTAACTTGTACTATGATTATAACTTGACTAACAGAGCAGAGCATAACAAACCAACCATTATAAAATGGTTTCCCTCTAAGAAAGTACTAACATGAAGTGCCGCTCAACGTGGGAATTTTTTGGCTAATGACTACTTTGCTTCTACTTTCTTTGTAAAATTGCAGGGTTTATAATTAATTATCAAATAAACATGGTAGATAGGTTCAAAAACTAAAGGAAAAACCCATAATACTGGAATTTATAAGTGACAGACAATGAAGTTTATCCTAAAGTTCTCCGTTTTCTGGATCTAACGCTTGTAAAAATGTGAGTTTCTCAATTTTCCATTGCAATCTATTAGTTAGAACTGTCTCAGGTGATTTCAGATTGAATTAACTGGAAACCAAAAATATACAACAGATGAAAGGGATTGAAATCAAACCCACCAGAGATCTTTATGCTGCGAGCACAGAGCAATCACTCACAAATTCTACTAAAGAACCCTGAACATTTCAGCCACAAAAACCCAACTAAGCAGAAAAGATCAGCTCTCATTTTCTGCGCCAGTGTTCACCAGCTGTATGGGATACCCAGGAAACATGAAGAGCTCAGCAGTCTACAGGATGATGGAGCTGCAGCTGTCAGACACTGTTCACTCAGTTTCTGGAAGACAAAGTGACTCCTGGCTGGCTCCAATCTGCAGGAAAACACTGGATTAGAGGCCATTTCCTCTCCAGCCAAGAGGAATTCCAGCCTCTGGCATTTGCTCAGCCTCTGGCATTAGCTCTGGTCAGACTCTGATGCTTGTAATTAATGAAACTAATTTGTTCACAGTAAACATCCAGCTCTGCACCAGTGAACAGGTAGGAGGCACAATGAGATGCCTTCTGTTTTCACATGACAGGACTCAGCTGAAACATTCTTTTCTAATGACAAAACCCAAGTTTACTTTCTTTTTCCCCCTTTACACATCAAAGACAGTCCTTATTTCTAAGCCATCCTAGGAAAAAACATTTCCAGTTTAAAGCACGATTTCACTCTTTCTACAGAGCATCTACTCAGTTAGGAGGAGCACATGAGATTACAGGCAAAAAGTAGCTTCAGTGAGTACGGATAATTTAATAAGTGAGAACCAGTGCACACCTAGAATACCAAGTGAAGAGAGCACCAAGATGGAGAATGAATGTTCAAAACCAGTTGAATTAAAAAATAAAAAGGGTCCACAGATGGCACTCAATAATATTTTTTTTCCAGATCCTACAAGCTAACAATTATTTGTTGGGGACCATAACATACAAATCTGTTCACTGCATTTTATCAGGACAGTCTTAGCAAAGAGGTGGACTGCAAGCAAAATTTGTATCACAAAGAAGAGAAGTCAAATAATACTCACAAAGAAGTTTCCAATAATTGTTGAAAAGCAAATATGTATATATATAAACAGTCATGATTATGAAAGTTGGGAATCTTGGACAGATTGAAGAAAGAACTATAGTTATCACATAACTCATTCAGCAATGTCAATATCAGTCACTCCTGCTGTCAACCTTGACAAAACTCACACTACAGGTTAATATCAGGCAATTTATCAAAGAAGTGTCCATCAGACAACCATTATGATGGGGTCAGAAATTTCTCTGCAAACCATCACTATCATTTAGTGTATGAGTCAGTACTATCTGAAGTATCAGACATTCTGATAACATGGTATGGCAGGGCCTTCAAGCAGCAAACCATGATGATAGCTTTGAGTCATCAACTACTTTGTATTCCCTTCTGCTCTCCAAATATTTATGTACCTTTACATTCCCAAGCACTCAAAAGAACCATTGCTAGCAGCAGATAGACAGCACCATTTATGTAAATGTGTTACAAAAACACAGAAAATGGAAATAGGAGCTAAAATAATCAGGATCAACATTTATATGCATAGTTAGGAACAAATTGTGGAACGAATGTTTAATTCCATGTTCTTGCATTGTGGCAGTAATCAGTGAATGAATGGTAGTTAAGAAATTGCTTCTGCCCATCACTCAGTACTTCTTCTTTTCAAACTAGAATTGAACTTTTCCTTTCCAGGCAGCACTAGTAGACCCTGTCATGCCAATAAAGGCTCCTAGAGTTTGCTTAGATATTTGACATGGAAACTCCTGCAGATCAGACCACATACAAAGAGATTTGAATTTAATTACCAGAGTGGGTGCAGGTAAAAACTACCCTGCTTCTTGATGTAAAAGCTGCTGTGTCACCACGGTCAGGTTGTTGCAAGGAACAGGAATTGATAACACTTCACCTAAAGATAATGAAGAATGTCATAGAACACTGGAAAAAAATGTTCAAGTGAGAGGCTTCAGATGCACAGCTTGGAGTAAAGGAGTGGCTACAACAGTTATAGTCAGACTACATGAGGAATTCAAGCACACACACTTCATCCTTTGATTGGAAAAAGATAATAAATATATTTTAAAAGGAACAAATGCAATCAAGTTAACTTTTCCAATTTTTTGCACGTAAATTTCTCTTAGTAGTTAAAGAAGAGAAATACCATTTTCTTCCTTTTCACAGATGGAGAAATGGCAGGCAGTGTCACTTGCAAAATAACACACAAGGCCTTAGCAGAGCCTTGAAGAAAAATGAGTGGGACTTTCTGGTCTCCTTCAAATTAATAGGAATCTCATGGACTTAAACAGGTCCAGCTTTTTCCTGAGAACATATGAATCTTATATTCAGGGCACTATGATGTTGTAATATTACACAAAATAATTTTCCAGTGAGCTGCTAGTTTTATGTAACCAACCATGCAAAGAAAGAAGATTAAAAATTGAATTAATACTCAAATTTTAATGATACCAGCAGTCGCTACTGTCACATAACAGCAGCAGCACAAAGTGTGAGAGGGGGAAGAGCTGTAACTGGCAAACAAAAGGCAAAAACTGTCTTTCTTATTCATAAGTAGATTAGTGAAAAATAAACCACTTAAACACCCAAAGCCTGCTTTATGAACTCGGGCATTTATTTACATAAATGCTAGATGGCTGCCAGCATGAATTCTTTTCATCTGGGTTATTTAAATGTGAGGATCTCTAGCATGAAGGGCAAACCACCAGGAAAGAAATGCTGTGAGGTTCTGCTTTTAAACCCATATATGACTTACTGACTGGGGATTCACTAAGTGCTTAGGAGAATCTGACAAAACTGAAGTTGTAAGAGAGGAGTACCAAAGAGTTCAGTGTCACTATTCATGGTCCTTCTGATACAAAACTTCACAGAAAAAACATGGCTCAGTTCAGCCAATAAAACTATGTAATCTGAGGCATTCTATAAGGGAAAAAGACTTTTCATTCAACAGAAATTACTTTAATTTTGTAGTCAGTTTATAACAGAATATTTCCAGCCTTGACATTGATCACAGTGAAAACTATGGATCTTAGTTGAAGTGTTTTAGAATTGCCTTGTGCATACAGAAAATATTGTAACTTGACCACTTTAAATATTTGCCTCACTGGAAACACAACCAAGGACCTTCCTTTCAGGGAACGTTAGGAATGATCTGAACCTGCAGGTTAATGTTTCTGAGGATGAGAAACAGAGCTATAGCACATTCCTTACTGACTTGTGAGAAAAGGGGGGAAATGAGAAATAGAGAAATTAAGTGGGAAGGAAAATTGGCTTTATTTCTGCAAGTGATGCCAAAGAAAGGAATGAAAAAAATACTTTATCAATATTTTCACCAGAGAAGGGAATTATTTCTTTCCATTAAAGGAAAATGATAACAAGAGGTCTCATGGAAGGTGTTTGGGCAATCATATTCACATTGAGCAACTGCAAAGAGAGACCTGGGGAAATTAAAAGGCAACAATCCCAGTTCCACCCAACACACACACACTTGTCTGAGTCTCCTTCAACTGTTCCACACTTTTACCCTGTGTAATCCGTGCCCAGACACAGCCACACCAGCACCAGGGGAAGCAAGAATGGGAGGTGAAACACTCTTCTGGGACTCGAAAATAATTCTTGGTGGTTGCACATGCCTCAGCCTCTAGACCAGACTGAATATCCTACACCTATTCTACACAAAATATCATATCCTATCCTATGCTGCTACCTCAAGTGAGATGGGACACAGCTGTAAAGAACAAGGAAACCTGACTCCAGGAGTGTGAGATGAGAGCATTTTATTTTTCTTTCCAGCCCCTTGATTTCAGTTTCTATTCCAATGACTTTTACCATAAAATAAAGTCTCTGCCAAAAGCCACTTCTGGAAGAAGAGTTTCAACCATTCATGAGCATCCAGAAGAGCAAATTCTTCACAATTCCTTCCTGTTCTTCCAAGACACAGGAATTCATTTTTATAATTTTGGTAGGATTGCATTTATAAAGTTAGGAATTGGGGTTTTTACCCCATCATATTATCACGTAGATTTTATCCATAATCCAGCCATGCCAGATATAGAAAGCCCTTCATGTCTAATACAGCAGCAATTGACAGGAATCTGAATCAATTCTCACTGGAAAATAATTTGGAAGTTAATTTTTATCACAACTTTCCCTCACAAGAAAATGCAAAAATAGGAGCAAACCACACAAAGTCAGAATTTGGCCCTCTGCATTCAGAAACTGAGAGACTGTTAAAATTTCACAAATCTAAACTACCTGTAAATGAGAATGACTACTCAGGAATTTGTGATTATTCCCATTAGAGGTAAAAGGGCAAGGATCAAGAGCAGTTGTTATCCTTATGCAGGAATTGAGATGAATGATGGTGCATAACAAAGATTCATTAATGATTTTTTGGAGCATGACTGATATGAAAACATGGTGACCACTAACTATTGCAATGAACTGAACCCAAACTCCAAGTCTGGGAGAGCTGAGTGATGAAAGGATCAGACACTGCACTAACACATGGGAAGTCACACAACAGGTTGGTTGTTTACAAGAAGACTACAGTGGAGGCAAAACATTAAATGCTCTATTATTTAAATGCCAAATTTTTATTAAACAAACCCCACTATGCAACTGACTGCCCAACGATTTTTTTGTTGTTTTTTTGTATCCACACTCTATGATTCTTTAGCGATGACAAGGGAAACATTAAATTAATGATAGATTTCAGTAATCAGGTGAAATTTAAAAAAAAATGGAGTCATTAATGTTACTTTTTTCCAAATCACTGTTTCATATTTTTTAAAGACACTTCAGAGAAATAACTAAATTCTCAGTACTTCTCTGTGAGGAAATGAAGTCTTCAAAAAATAGGCATTAAATCATTACCTATGCTTAACAAATACAATAAATCAACTTAATGAAACATTAGGCATAAAGTTCTCACATATTTAGGCCCCAATCCATGCAGTATCCATTAACTTGGTGCAGCAGACTGGGTCTGCCACCAGCGCTGGAAATGCTCTCCTGTATTTAGTGACTCAGACTGGGAGATATTTGTAAAGTTAAACTCTACAATTAATTTCATGCCAGAAACACATTTTCAACAATATATGGATTCTGCCAAGATTAAGTGTTATCAAAGAAGATAAGTAAGAGTAAAGGAGACTTAGAAGAAACCAAATTTGTCCTTGAGATGGGGAAGGATTCCAGAGGTGCTCTGATTTTTTATTCACCTCACTCTCATTTCCAGAGGCCAACTGCAGCCTGATCAAAGGCGCACAGAGGCTCCCATGATCTCATTCAGTCTTTTCAAATCAGGGTTCAGACAAGCACCTACTAATACACAGTAAAAATAGAACTTAAAAAAAAAAAAAAAAGAAAAAAAAAGAAAAAAAAGGCGCAGTTACATCCTTTTCAGTTAATTAGGTAGTGATTATTCAGCTTCACACAAGAAAAATCTTATTGCAGCAAGGAGAGTTTTCTATTAACCTCCTCCATTCCTTCCTAGCCATGCATTCAAGCTGTATGTAAATTGATTGTATTCCTCAATGTCACAAGCTATTGCACACAGGAAAGCAGGCAGGATTAAAAGAGGTCTGTGATTAGACTATCTAGAAGAATAATTTATAAGACTACCACATCAGCCTTCACACTAGAAGGTGAATGCCTGACACTATATGCGTTAGGTTGGAAAGGATTTTATTCAATGCTTGTCCAGATTTTTTCTGATGCATCAAAGATAAACGAGACAGACCAGTGGTCTAATAAAACAAAACAGTTTACATTTCCATTTAGGAATGGGGAGAAAATATTTTGCTCTTGTCTACTATTTCAGTCAAGAATCCAACTCTCATTTCCCTTAACAGTTTTATCTATCCCTCCTGCTCTTAGCTCTTTGGTTTTAAAATGAGAAATGCTTTCACAAGCAGTGTTTTCACACTGGCCCAGTTTTCAAACACTTTGGGGAGGCTAATCTAACCTTAGAAATGAACAAAGGAGCTTTGCAACTGGTCACTTCCAGCAGAAGAGTAACCTTAGCCATTTTGAAAATAATGGATTACCGGAGAACATGGTGAAAGTCTATCCATGAATACAATCTGAAACAAAACTTTTTGTATTACCTCATTTTTTAAGATGATTCAAAAGCCCACTAAAGTCAATAGGAAGATCCATATTGATTTTAGGAAGCTTTGAATCATGCCTAAAATTGCTCTTTCATTACACTTCCATCCAACACAGTAAAACAAATCCTACAAATCGATATATTTCTATAAACACAGCAGTATGAGAATGAATTATAAAAAGTAATAACACAGCTAAACAGGATTTGTACACATAAGCAACAAAAAAATTACTTCTTCCTGGGGTTAATTATCTTTTCACAGTTCAAAAAGGTAATCACCTTAAATTACATTGGTCTTGCTAATGCTTTCTTAAGTAATTCTGACATTTAAAGGTGGGAAATTTAGGTAGAGCAATTAATGCATGAAATAGTTGCAGCAAAATTAAATCTACTCAACATTTTCCACTTGCTGCAAAAGACAACATTTTGCACATAATTTATTACATGAATAAATATTTTGTCAAAATTGGGAATAAGATGCTTTTCCCTCTTATCTCTGCAGAAGTTTTGCATTTCTTTATAGAGCTATTTGCAAGGAGTAATGGTCTGGGCTTCAATAATCTTTTGGTGGTGCTTGTCATATGCCTCAGGTCAGGTGAGCCTGGATTCAGCTGCCTGTGGGCTGAGTTCACTCAATCTCATTGTGAAGATAAGTAGATGCACTTTGATGTACCTTATTTCTGAGGAAAAGCTACATGTAGAGACTTCATGTGACCCACAGCCTAGACACCTTTCTCTGTATCATTTTTTCATAGCTTGGTTTATTAAAGTTATTTCTTGAAAACAGAATACTGCCCTAATGGGGAACAATTAAAGAAAAAAACCTTGGAGATCCAAATGCAAAACATTGGTGGGAAAGTCAAGCAGGAATCCAGACCATTGTAAAAATAGAGGCTACTTTTAATTTGCAGTCCTTACCATTTTTGCAAGCCATTAGGTCAAAGCAGTGCAATTCTACTCTTCTACAACTGCTCAAAGAGCTGCTCCCCTTCCTGCACACCCTTTGCAATTTTAAAGCATTTCTGGTGCGTGGCTTTTCTGCCAAACTACGGCTGTGCCATAGGACAAAAACCAAATTGACACATCATCCAAGAAAGAAACCATTGGCAGGAAGTTCTGATATCCTTGAACTACTGAAATACTGTAGAAATAAACACTTCCCAAATTGCAGCTATTACGTATAAACATAAGAAATTGTCCTCTTAAACCAAGACTCAGGACATGTTGATTCTTAAGGTACAAGACCTATTCTGAAAAGCAATCAAAATCATAGGACACAAAATGAAATAAAATAGCATAGAAAATAACAAGCTGAACTTGAGAAACATTAATAAAATATCACTTCTTTAATAAACCTGTCATGCAGAGCTTTGATCATCATACTACAGTGGCCTTTGCCTAACAGTTCCTTCATTAACATCAGTGTTACTGTGGAAGGAAGAGCTTTGTTTACACTGACTTTTTAACTGGCATTTGAAAAGGGTTTAAGTTCCCAGTACCCAAAGAGAGCTGGAGAGAGACTTTTGACAGAGGCAGGTTTGTCCTATTACTATAGGACAAGGGGAAATGGCTTCAAGCCAAAAGAGTAGATTTCAATTAGATATAAAGAAGAAGAAGAAATTTTACTTTGCAAAATTAATAGTGAAGACGTTTTAGCACACCTCCTCTTTCATATGAGTAAATTTAATTCCTTTACACAATGATATCCTAGTTTAAAAACTATTTCTTGATGTGTAGCCCTGACACGAACTGTAAAGTCATTCAACTTTATAGCTAAACTCTAAGACTGGCATGCAGGAAACTATTCCTAATGTCTATTTTGGGCTTGTGTAGCATAGTCCAAAAAGCAAAATTAACTGTATATAATGGTAAGGAGATAAATGTTGAGAGTGAAGAAAAAAAGCAAAAGGAAATTAATTTTAAAACCAGAGCAAATAGCATCATTGCACAGGTGTTCAAAAAAATTATCTCTGTAAGGATGAATTAAAAATTTGACTGTGCAAAATGAAGACTCATAAACACTGCAATGGAGCAGGTGTTACAAAGTTTATTAGGAAATCTCCTAAATGCTTCCATAAAAATTCAATAGTCCATTGTATGTAAGACAACAAAATTATATTTCATGGAGAGCTGTACTCTTGCCATTTAATTATTGGACAGTACTGCAGTCTCCTCAGAGCAGCTTTCAGACCTCAGGTTAAAATGACCAGACAAGAATGAGGAATGCCCTCTCCACTGTATTTAAGAGATTTCCCAACAGCAAAAGGAAATTAGAAAGCATGGTATTTTCATGAAAAACACTTTTCAATTACCTTTGTATCCAAATAACGTTGCCTTCATATTCACAGTATTGCAAAGTTATTACCTAGACTTAGTAAAATGAACACAATATCAGAACTTAATTGGATATAGAAAATTGGAAAGTTCTGCAGCACAGTTGCTGAATAAGTAGAAATGCATAAAATGAAGGGCACAGTTGTTTCCCGAAAGGCACTAATAACAGGCAGTGCTTGTAAAGGACATGGAAGGGTCACTGAGCTCAGGACAAGTGAGCCCAGGGCAGTGGTCCCACCCCGAAGCAACTGGCCCATTAGCATCAGTTCACAGTGACAGTCAAGGAAAACAGCTTTCCCTCCTAAAACAGTGCCCCAGCAAAGGACTGTTTAGATGTTTTGATTGAAGACAACTAGTAAAAACAAGAGTTAAAAGATGCTCTTTACCTAAAATCAAGGTGAAGGTTTAAGCACTTTTTGATTGCTGAAGTTGCTCTTTGGGTATTGACATGCATCATTTCAGACAGGTTTTAAAAAAATCATAAACCTTGTTCTTGTGCTCTACTTCATATTTTATGGCAGTTATATATATGTACCATGCACACTGCATTCCACATTGTGCACAGAAATGGGCACAACAGAAAGAAACTAAAGTCTGGCTTACTTGGTTACATGAGAAGATAAAAGGAGAAGAGAACAGTAAGAATCAAGAAACACTTGTGCTATGCATTGATGTGGGCTAAGATGTGAACTTAGGCAAGACTCTGTGGTTCAAAAGAACATCAAGACTTTTATGCTGACTATGTCAAATGCCCTCCACCTTTTCATTAAAGTTACAGAACTACTTTTGAGTTTTGAAAGTGAAACTTTATTCTACATTAGTTAGAACAAATTTTCTAGAGAGAATAGAAATGCTTGAAAAGGGTCTACTTCTGGACTGATATTTCTATTTCCTTTTGACTCATTTTCTACTGCAGGGAATTCTAGGGTGACAATAGACTCTTCACAACCCACACAGAAATGCTCTAAATCCAAGACCCCCAGAACTGTGGGACTATCTTACTGCTGCTCTTAGCCAAGCCCTGCTCTTTCTGTTGGTCTTCCTCACTTCTCAGTAGTTCCTGGGAAAAACAAATTCCCTTTCCCTCCTGTTGAGTCCACTTGACCCAGTTTGCAGCAACCAGCCCGAGGCGAGCAGCCAGCCCACCCTTGACTGCTCATCTTCAGCCCGGGAAGGGAGCATGACCCAGCTGGCTCTCACACACCTGGAACTCCAACAGAACACAAACACAGCAAGAGCTCCCTGGAGTGAACACCTCGTGTTTGTGGCCTCTGTGTTTTCAAAGGGGTGTTTTATGAAGTGGAGGACATGACAGAACCTTAGGAATAGAATTTCGTGATACAAAGTCTGTGTTAGTGGCAAGCTTAGTAAACCTCATGGCCCAGGAAATACTTTCCAGTTCCACGTATAAGAAACCACACTGACAGTTTTCAAAGCTAGCTACAAAACCTGGGCACCCTGTCCACATTTCCCAGAATCACAGAACAGTGAGGTTGGGAAGGGACTTCCAGAAACCATCTTGTAACACTCTATAGCTCAAACAGGGTCAACTGCAGCAAGTTTCTCAGTTATGTCTTGAATATCTACCCAAATAGAATCTCCATCTCCACAGCCTCTCAGGGCAATCTGTCTCATGTTCAATCACCATTCCAGTAAAAAAAGTGGCTGTTCTATGTTGAGAAAGAGTTTCCTGTGCTTCTGTTTGCACCCATTGACTCTGACCTTGTCCTTGTGCACCACTGAGCACAGTTTAGCTCCATCCTCCACACATTCTTCCATCAGATATCTGTAAAGAATTATGAGATTTCCTCCTGAGCCTTCTCTTTTCCAGGTTAACCCATGTCAGCTTTCTCAGCTTCTTCTCATATGAGAAGTTTTTTAGCTACTTGACTTACAAAAGGACATTAGGGGAAAAAACGGGGGGGAAAAAAAAAGAAGAGAATCTGGTTTGGAGACTATCCATGTTGGGTAATGTGAGTAAAAACATTTTGTGCTTTTCATCACAAGAACAGCTGTACAATATTTGCTGCCTCAATTCCTTCAGTGCTCCAATTAAAGATTGCATAGATCCTGGGCTGGAATGTGTGGAAATAGGAAATGCTAGGAATATAAAAGATTACCAATCCCCTTTAATTTATACTTTCAAATGCTTCACACAGGGCTATAATTGCAATTTTAATCACATGTGTTCTGTGTGTGCATTGAATACCGAGGTCTCCATGTGTCAACTAGCACCCAGTAAAGCTGCAGGGGTTTTTTCCACTTTAATGTATTCATGTTCACATGTAAAAGGATCCATTTTAAAGGCTCTGAAAAAAAAAGTGACAGCTTCAACTATAACTGTCAGAAAAAGTGGATATAAAATTCCAGCTTGCCTCTAATGGCAGGGTACTTTTTTGTTTTGCCTTCAAACATTTCAAAAACAACCTGCTCAAGGTGGGTGGCAAACTGCTATTTTATGCCCTGTGGATAAGTGTCACAAGTGATGCCACCAGATTAACTAAGCAGGTCTGCTGGGAAGAGGCTGAAAGTGAATGCAAATAACACCATGTTTTTGTGAGTTTTATTATGGATTTTATATCTGGTTTAGGTTGTCACTTTCAGTAGGAACAAGACTTACTTTACACAGCAATGCTTGTGTTTCGTGAAGTCTCATTTTCAATGTTTAAAACCTTCAAATACCTGAAGTGTTCTGCGCTTCTTGTTCCAATTTCAAACGTATTTTGTTTTATTGTAGTGCGGTGGCAATTTTGTCACCATTATTTAAATAAAATGGAAGAAATCTCAGGGTAGAACACTGTTTTCTGGGACTAAGGGCTGCAGAGGCTGATCCTAAACTGTTTCCAAACTGACACTTTCAAGGTTATGGATGTATTCAGCTCAGTGTTTCCACAGCAAGTGTGAAAGTGTCTCAGTGAAGTTTAGGCTTAAAATACAGCATCCAAAATGGATACAAGTATTGTCAGGAATTAAGAGATGATTACTTGGAGAAGGTCAATAGCATTTCACCATTAACCTCCCCCTTTCCTAAAATATACACAACAGCCTCACATATAAATAACATAAACCAGTCTTAAGGATAGAGCCAGGATGTAGGATTCACCCTAGCCACGGCAACAAAATTTCACTGAAGATAATGAAACTGGAAGATTGCAAATCCACTTGGGAGATCAGAATCTCATCCAGTATTTCCTGGAAAGTTTTATCTTGCAGCCCAAAATGAATAAAGAATTAAGATTTAAATCAGCAGTATAAAAAACATTTAAAATAAATCACACATTGAAAAAATTTAATCATTAAAATGGAAAAAAATATTATTTTAAGACATCAATAATTTATCTAGCAATATTTTCCTGCAAGTATTAACCATGAATATTTAATATGTACATGTGAGCAGTTTATAAACAGAAACAAAAATGAAAATGTTTAAACAGTCCTGGATGTGCTGCTATAAAGAACGAAATTGAATCATATCATCAAGCCAATAGTAAATTCAACAGCTAGAAGCCTACTCTATGAAACTGCACTCCAGCTAGTAGAGCTTGTAAGTGCATTTCTGTTCAAGTGCATAGTTTTATATATGCAAAATATTTTGCAGTTGTATTTTTTTCAATTTAATTTATTTTGGAAATATTTTGAAAGCTCTCTTCTCCCCATACAAGAGGAAGATAAAGAATTAATAGATCAGATTTGCAATCCAAAATAAACTTCTTCAACAAAATTCTATTTTACAAAAGCATACTAGAGGCCTTTTTTCCATCCCAACAGGCAATGTCATTATCCATGTGCAGAGCCACCAGGCAGCAATAAAAGTATAACTGGACCAACTAAGCTGCCATTTAGTTTAAAATCATTTGGAAGTACCCACACAAGGTGCTTCTCACACAGGGCATCTTCAGAGGAGCTGATCTCCAGCTGTGAGCTGTATCAGAGATGATCCCAACACCTTCCTTCCTGCTCCTAGAAAATCTACACTGGAATAATAAACTCAGAACAAGTCAACTGTGATGAGCTCTCTCCAGCCCATTTCATATCACAATAGCAGCCACATCCAGTTCTTCATTAAAATCTGTTTCCAGCACCTCTGTCACCTGGAGCTCCATCACCTCTGCCCACCACTGCCTCCATGCTGGTCACACTCAGCTCCTCTCCTGTTTCATGCAAGGACTGATCATTCCTGCTGTTCTTTACTGGTAGTCTTGTCCATCTTGGCTACAACTTGTATTCTTATGTGCTACTCCCTTCCTTCCCCTCAAGGGAATGGAAAATCTCTACCAACCCATAGTAAATTATTATTTACAGATAACTCTCCACTGCTGAATTTGATGGCATTTTTATCATTAGACTATATTAGGAACTTGAGGAAAATCTGAGTTTTATAACAAATCAGTCTTTACTTTCCTTTAACCACAACTATAGAGCTAAAAACACAAGTTTATTTATACAACTGCACAGTCCTAAATTTTCTGTTCCTTTTAGCTTATGGCCAATCAATGTCAGTCCCTCATTTCTCAGGAATGTGGCAATGCCAGGGGACTCTGTCCACTCAGGATCTGAGGGGTTTCATTAACTTTACTGCTCTGACAACTGGCTCACATGCTCACACTTCATTGCCTGGATTTCAAGATGACTCCTGAAGTGCTGTCAGTGGACAATCCAGTGCCAAAAATCATCTGGCCCACAAAACCTCTCCCAGTCACCAGGAAGGGAGCAGTTTGCAGAGGACAGTCTCACCAGAGATAAAGTGAGAGTAATCTCTATCATTACTCTCCATACCACTCTTGCTGAGCAGAGGATTATGCACTCCTTGAAACACAGCTGCAAATAGCTCAGGTTAGGAAGGATGTCTCAGCCAGTGCTGATGGAGTACTGGCAACTCAAGAAACACCTGTGTTAAAGCCAGGACTATCTGCTGTCTTTGGGGAAATATATCTGTGGTATCCTGGCAGCTGAACTTCCCACCACCTCTACATCATGCTGGGGGATGTGACTGGGAGCTTGTCTCAAATGTTCAGACAGTTCAGCTAAAAGAGAGATTTCTTTTATGTTGCTATTATATTGCTAGAAAGATTGAAGTTATTTCTTTGTTTGCCTGCGTTTTCTCTTGGAGTTTAATTTCATTCCCGATTTCAGGTAAGCAAGACTCTTGCTCATAGGATTTGCACAAATGTGTTTGTGCCTGTCTTTTGGTGCATCTGTTCAAGCCTTCTATCTCCTCTCTAAATTTTGAGCACACTATTTCATTGCAAAAAACACCAGAGGCATCGACTGTGAGGCACAAATATTCAATGAATCAAGCTTCACGAACTTCTGCTCTTGAAATGACTGATTTTTCTTTGGTTTGGGGTGAATGGTAGACAGGATTTTATTTTACCTGTACTGTTTTCACTGACCTTGTCATACCCATAATGAAATGATGGTGCCACTTCTTGAGAGCAGGCAAAGGAGAGAGAAAAGAAGCTCTCATTTCTTTACTTTATTGAAAGCTCAGATGCAGCAAAAATATCCAGAACACAGTTATGTATCCATTTGGAAAGCGGAATGATCTTGGGACATTAGCAATTTATCATATGGGTTTAGACTGAGTTTCTTACAAAATCCATATTTATTCTACTCATCAACTAAAAACGCACAGTAGCCTCTCTAAGACAGAATTTTAAATAAAAGATTTGTATCGGCTGGCCAACTCATTTTGGTCCTCAAGAAAACCTAATAGTGACCAACAGTCCTTTTTTCACAAACAGAATACTTAACCTGGGAAAAATATCTATCCTTGGAAAGCTGATCACATGTAGCCATAGATTACGAGGACAGAAAAGAGCACCTGTAACAAAGTACAGACACACGTGCATCCTTATTTCTGTACCAACCCTCAAAAACTGAATGCAGAACACCTCTCAAAAAGACAGCCTCTCTTAATCCCAAAACATTATTTCTGTTCAAACTATTAGTTTTTAAGGCAGTCCAGAGAGAGAGATTTAGAGACCACAAAATAAACCACACAGTGCTTTTGCAGAACACTGAAGACAGAAGGTGCCAAATTTTCACCTGGCTCTCACAGTGAATATGACAGACCTTGATGCTGCATTTCTAATGACTTCAAAACCACACAGGATTTTAACTTTGTCACACACAGAGGAACTCCCAAGTTTTAACACCAAGTTCTACAAATATTGTCAAATATAAGCCAATAGGCTGCCTTGTTCTATTCACTTGTAATTTTGCATCAGACAACAAATACTAAATAGGCAAAGAAAAACCAATGTGTAAATTTGTTGGAAAAATAATTTTCCCATAATAAAGCAGAGTAGCAGAAATGAAACTTGGGTTTTTACCTTGTGCAATAAACTGTTTTGCCCAGCTCTGACTAAACACAACAAACTATACTTCCCCATTGCCATATACATACAAATTAAGAAAATAAATTACAATTTCTCACTGTTTTGAATACAACAATTTTTCAGAGTTGATCTCAGCAGAACATTAGGGAGACAGCTAAACCATGCAATAAACGTAACAAAACAAATATATTTCACCTCGCACTGCATTGCTTTCTGTATCTAATATTACTTTAATTGCTTTCATCCCTACTTTTTACCTGTATCTATAACTCCAGCATGTATTTTTTGCCATTCACATTTCACATATTTCTTCATTCACACTTGATCTACATATTCATACTACTTTACTTCTCAGACTGTTCCAAAATGCTCTCCCTGTCCCATGCTGTCACTTCTCCTTAAAAAATTTAATTTCATTTGAAATGTTACAACTGAGGAAAATGAGAAGACAAAAATGAGAATTTGTAGCAAAGATGCAGAGGTCTCATCCAACCCTAACAATTCTGTGATTCTATTTTACAGCTTTACTACTGGATGTTATTTTATGACTCTATCACATAAAGACTACTTACTGAATATTTACCTTAATTCAGGGCAAGTTTGGTTTATCAGATAATACACACTCACAACTGTAACAGAGTTTAAGGTAAATTTTCAACATGCAACTTGCTGGCTCAATAGGCTTATACATTCCCTATACCTCTTGGAAACGGGAAAAAAAGTGTTCTGTCTTTGAAGACAAAACTCAATACATTTTCAACATTATGCTCATTAATAAGATTCTGCAATCTGCCTGTCAGTTCATGTAGGTCATTGCATATGTTGTACTGGTGTCAATGAAGTGATGTTATAATTATTCATATGAATACAGTACATGTATTTTAATGTATTTATTATTATTTAATCATAACAATATAAGATAGCCACATCTCTATAATTTTTTTGAATTTTTAAGATCATAGAAGTAATATTACTGATAGAAAATATGAACAGTTATTTAAAAGAATGTTAAAATTGCATTCTGGTTTTGAAGAAACTACTTAACTTTTAATGTCTGAATAATTTTTGCCTAAATTAGAATTATTCTAGGGTTTTGTGCTTTGCTAAATTTTCCTCACAGTCTTCCAGCAACAAAGCAATTCAACTCATGCAAAGTTTAAATCAATTCAAACATACTTAAAAAGCCACATATTCCCCTTCTAATAAAGAAAAGCTATCTTTTTTCAATATATATTTTTATGGTGCAAATAAACAAGTCTACAATTTGTCTTTGCTGCTTGACAATGACAAAGTTCATGCAGGTGAAATGGGAGTAATGAGAATTACACTCCTCTCCAAGGCACAAGGGGAGCTTTCCTCAACCAAAACAGCCTTGAACTGCCCTCCTGCTTCTGGCTTTCATTCCCTGCATGTCTCCAGCTCTTTTGGCTTCCTCTCAGGTGAAATTCACCTTCAGGCAGAAACTCCATCCCCTTGGCTCAGCTTCAGGAAAGCTTTCCACAACCAGAAAGATCACTGTGTGCAGCAGGATCTGCCAAGCCTGTATTTGTCTCCCACATCTGGAGTATCTGATGTCCTCTAGAGTGAAACCCTCAGTTCACAGATATAATCCTTTCCCACTGCTAATAATCACAGCAGGTCAACATGTCAAACAGTGGCAAAATAACTGGACAGCTGCACAAAGGAGTCCATGGAGGCATAAAGATGTCACGACAAGCTCATGTGTGCAAAGCCCTTGAATGGCAATGCCAGACGTGGCAGTGTATTGGAGTCCCAGCTCCAGACAGAAACAGCCAGGAGGGCTGTGCTAGCCGTGGGCTCCTATCAGGAAGAGCTGCTGCTCCACGAGGATCAACGTGACAGCTGAGGAAACTTGGGAGCAAAAGCCCAGCAAGCAGCAGTAAATTAGATTTACTGGAGGCACACTGTAGCACAAAGATAGGGACATAGTCCTGAGCACACTGGATTTGGTCATCCTGTTCACTGACAGGCTTCTGTAAGCTTTTCTGCATCCCTAATAGTCGATTGTTCTCATGTATTTCTTTAACTCACAGCACATCTGACAGCTCAAAGTCTTTTGCTGACGTTCTGCACCACAATCAAATCAAACTTCCTTCCCGGTTTACTGCAGACAGTGTTTTGTTCTACATGAAAGAATAACCCTTACACAATGTATTGTAGATCAACAGCATATGAGTCTAAAAACATATTTCCTTTCCTGTCTGATTTTTTCCTAGATATTATTATTGTTGTTATTATTAGTTTTTGCCAGGGAACCTTTCTCCTACCTTAAAGTCTCTACAAAACAGCCTCTGTTGCTACTTCAGGGGAGTGCTCTCAGATACAGGTACTGTGTGCCAGCATAGTTACATCCCTCTCCTGAACAAAAAATAAGAAGACAATTAAAACAGGAGGAAGATTTCCCTCCCGGCACAGCTGTAGCCCTACAAGGCAGTGTGCAACACTGCTCTGAGGAGTGTGAATGCTTTTTTTCCTCAACCAACACACAGAGATTTTCTACAGCATAATCCAGTCTGCAAAATTGGAGTCTTGTTTGTAGTGAAGAAAAGCTCCCCTACCTAGCTCTGAATAATGCGATTTCCTTATAATAAACTGATATAGCTGAGTAAACCTTTAGTAAATGTTACAAATGTACCTACTATCTCTGTAAACTCCTGCTCCTCTTCTCTGTTTTTTCTCATTAATAATTTCTCATGCCGTTGCTTCTCCTTACCTCTGTTCCCAAGCCCTCTTTTACAGACTGTTTTGTTGTTTTACAAGACTTAGCCATCTTTCCCAAGACTCAATCCATTTTCACATGAGCTACACTAATTGGCAACAGACCTGACACATTTCTTGATTACAAGTTAAAACACTTAGAAGAAAGCTCCAAACCTTTAAAAAAAGAAAAGGAAAAATGCAGTAAAGAAAATGTCCTCAATTAAATACTCTTTAAATGGAATTCTCAGAGAAGCAAAAGAAGAGGGAAACCAAATTGTGAAAGACCACCCTGTTGTAGTGTTATTTAAATCCCTGGGGGTTTTATTAAGAATCTGTGCATTCTGGACTATAGTCTCAAAGTACTTCAAGCTTTTAAAGACATATTTGTTCTATTGCCATGTAAATAGTTTCTCTCTTCAGATAACTTCAAAGCAGTACAATATTAATTCTGTTGATAAAGATGCTGATGTTTAAATGTTTTCACAAGTTGTGATAAAATCTGTATCGAACATGGTAAACTTTGTTTATTTGTAACTCAAAAATTAGCAGAGAAAAAGACATGAGGAATCATAATTTTATAAATGTGGTATTCATCTATAAATGTAGCAGTACTTTGTATTGATGCAAAACTCAAATGAAGGCTGGTTCTTTCTGCAGCTGACAGACAGTAGTATTGCTTTAGGAATGGTACCTGGATGGGCCATCATTTTGATCATGTAATTATCAAATTTTCCAAAATTTTGTATTATGTTATAATATAAAGTGAAACCAGCTAAAGAAAAAGAAAATGAAACCCTTAAATTTGGAAGTTGAGTTTGGTCACCTTATGCTAGCATGCTTTGTGAAGGCATTTTTTGTGGAGATTTTGCTTCCCAAAATATTTCAGGTTTTATTCCAATTAACAATAAACCTGGTAGGGTTTGGTTTATATTTTTTTATTCTTGTTGTTTGTGGGGTGCAGGGTAGGGTGTGAACAACAAAATGTATCACCAGAAGGGAAAAAAATTGAACTGATTCACCTAAAAAAATTCTTATTTCTGATGGGTTTTGCATCAGGTTTCTTTAAGCCATAAATGAGGGTGAATCCTGTCTATTCCATCATGTTCCCATCTGAGAATCCAGACCAAAGAGTTGGCCCTTGTGGATATCCCAAGAGCTGGCACAAGTTCCAAGTTGTACAACCCTGGGGCAGTTACATCCCTACCCACACTGCAGGACTCTGGATGTTAGATCTAGTCTCAAATGAAGTTAATTCTTCAATTTAAATCTAATTTAAATCTGTCTCATGCATCTAAAGGCAGTGCTCATGTTAGCATCTTTGCAAACTTGGAGCCACTGCTAGATTAGCTAAATGGCTGGCCAGCTTATTTAAATATTTCCCCTATATTCCAGACTGCCAGAGGAGGGAAGCAGCAGAGGCAGTAGCACAGACAAGGACTGCACAATATTGGCTTTGCTGTAGGTGCCAGCGTGACTTTCCCTGCAGAGGCAGTGCACTACAAATGCTCCCTTTTAACAAGCAAATGCCCAAGGTTGGGGCTTTGCAAAACAGCTCTGAGCATCTGCAGCTGCCAGGAGCTGCTTGGTGGCAGCACTGCCACCACAGGGGCTTGGGCAGTGTCAAGGAAGGAGAGGAGATAATCGGAAAAAAAACACTTCAGACTCCAGGCCTTGCAGCCAAGAACTGTCCCCTGAACTGCACCCAGGGAAGGTTAAGATGCTCCTTAAAAGAAAAGCAAGAGAATCCACAGCACCACATGCTACCAAACTGGAAGACTTCTCCTTGAAGAGAATTCATTGCCTGGACAACCTACAACAACGCAGATATTTTGAAACATGACAGAAATGAAGATATATACCTTCCCCCCCTCAGGTTGGAAGATACCACACATGCACAAAGATGAAAAACATGTTCTAATATTGAAAAGTAAATGATGTGAACAAAGAAATCAAATTGCATGAGCAAATACATTGAAACGAGTAGAAAATGGCTCAGTTAGCACCTCTCCTTCCTGCTCTTTTAACTGCCCCAATCCCTCAAACCTCTCCTCAGTATGGCAGGAAAAATAGTATCAGTTTAAACAATACTGAAGGTACCCTCTTAGCAAGATTTTCTGAAGTAATGCAGAAATAAATACAGTAAAGGGGGACCTCGTTAGACTTCAGAAACAAATTTACTAAAGCTCCAAATCAGTTTCTACATTGAAAAAGCTATGACATTCTGACAGTTTCTCTATTAGGATAAGTGGTATATTTTCATTAATTCTGCCTAGAAACTACAGGGCAGGTTTTTCAACAATACAACGAAATTTATTGAAAAATAGATACTTGTCTGATAATTAATTTATATTTTTTAATGCACAGCTTTCTACTTTAACTTAAACCTGAATATGTTCCTTTATGTCTCAGGAAATAGAGGAACATGAATTGAATAGATATATAGATCTGGCCACAAAGTAGTTAATCTGTTCTCTCTGGTAACCAGTGACAGGATCCAAGCAAATGGCACAAAACTGAGTCAGGAGAGATTCTGGGTGGATATCAGGAAAAGATTTTTCACCCAGAGGGTGGTTGGGCACTGAACAGGCTCCCCAGGGAAGTGGCCACAGCACCAACCTGACAGAGCCCAAGAACGGTTTGGACAATGCCCTCAGGCACATGGTGTGATTCTTGGGGATGGTCTTGTGCAGGGCCAGGAACTGGATTTTGATGATTCCTGGGGTCTCTTCCAACTGAGCATATTGTTTGATTCTGTTTCCCATAGCAGCAAAGTAGAAGTCAACAAAGGGGTAACAGAGAAGCCAGCTCACTGTTCAAACATGCATTCTCTGTGCAGAATTGTTCTCACTCTCAAGCTGAACATATATTCCCATGGAGAGTGAGGGATATAACAATAGAGGCACTGTGATTTCTGTGATGGGGAGCCTGCCTGCTGTGTAGAGAGCAGATATTTGTGTGTTCAAGGGGACACGTTCCTGTTCTCACCTCTGGCAGAGACAGCTTTGCCACAGCTCCAGTTTGTCAGGAATTTGGTTTGATGGAGTACTTTCAGGTTTCTTTTGATAATCTGCCCCCTTGACAACAGAATGGGGGCATGGAGAGAGGAGAATAGCATTATTATTTATTATTTCTGTCTCCATCGTACTTGGAGACCCTTCAGAAAACAGCTCCTGCCTCACTCAGAGGTGCAAACAACAAAAGAAAAAGGAACCTTTCCCCAAAAGATACAAATTCAAGAACAATCCATGCATATTTTCTGTGTGCTGTACAATCTCTTTTTCTTTTCTATCATTTTGATACACACTTCATTTCTTCCATCACGCAGGACCCTAAGAGTGCTCAGACATACTGAGCACAGCAGTGTCCTGTGGCTGACATCATGCACTCCCAGCAGGTCTCAGGACCATCATATCCAGCTGGTCCCAGAACACATCATGGCACAAAAGCTGGCAATATTGAGCAATAACTACGAGGAAATCCTTTAAAAACTACTAGGAAAGTAGTGGAAATGTTGTAAAGCAGAAATGTTGCAAATTCTTTCCCCAAAAAAAACTGTATAAATTTTCCATTTATTTTTGAATCCTTCCTATTTTGGTAAGAAAGTGCCAAATAAGCATTTGAACACTAAGAGGGAGATGCTTTCCACTAGGTTCTGTTGTCCATTTTTTCCCCTATATATTTATAAAAATATACATAAAATTAGGACGAGTCACATCTCTCAAATGTTGCTGAGTGTCAATAAGAACTCTGCCATTTGGATGCAATTCTAAATTTCCTAATTCTGCAAAACAAAACCAATAACCTCAAGAGACAGTCTGGTCTGGGGGCATTCCCAGCCCAGCAGAAGTCAAGTAATCCTGTGTCACGAGCCAGTTTTACAGTGGTCTGGTTCAGGGGTGTTGATGATTTCCCCCTGCTTCTATGTCACTGGAGATGTAGAAGTGCAAAAATGGGAACAAAAGATAAAGGGCAGGGAAATTGAACACTTGCTTTGAATGTGAGATGCTGGTTCACATCAGGTTTGGACTGGGGCATGAGGGATTAGATATGATGTTATTTCATCCAGGCCACTGAATTTTATGTGAGGATGAAAGAAATGTTTGAAACAAATTATCAATATGTCTTGCTTTTTATTCCTGCTCAGATTGCTAATCAGGAACTACATAATGAGGACTTTCTAGGTCTTGCTTTAGTGAAAACTCAGTTTGGAGTACTTTTACTTAAGAAATTTGGACATCTAGAGGACTTAGGTTTGGCTTAGGTTTATTCAAATTGGAGTTAGTTGAACAATCCTTAGCAATTTCTACTGAGATTATTATTCCTGTGTTGGATACCACAGAAGACTCTATAATTCATACATGAATGTTAAACACTGATTTTTATCAACATTCCATTCAATTAAGTGGTATATTCACTGTTTTCTGCTTTCCAAACCTCCATTTATAGTTCTGCAACAGAGCTAAGGAGAATTCTGGGTTTTTGTTATAATTATACCAGATGGTTGATGTAAACCTGGAGATACAATCTCATTTGCCAAAAAATTCTTGCAGAGTTTTCCATCTAGCTATCAGGCAAATGGCACTAATCCTTGCAGGGCTCTTTGTGTGTGTCAGACAGCATCCAAACAGGAGCTCAAGGAATGTGCCAATTTACTCGAGAAGAAAAGAGGATCCCTGATGACACAAGAGCCTGAACCAGGCAGGACAAAAGAGAAAGAGTGACCTCTCCTGGCACCGTGGAAAACCTAAAGCTGTTTCCTAGCAGAAACAAGAGGGGCTGGAAGCGAGTTAGATTTGAGCAAGTAAAATTTTTTTTTCAAATGTAAACATTGCTCGTCTCCCAGGGAAATTCAAATCCTCACCTGAGTTTAGAAGTTCCATAACAATGAGCAGGCAATGAGATGACAGTTTGGTAAAGTTTAATGAGGATAATTATCAATAAAAACCAGCTAACATTCCCTGAAAAAACCTTTCTGTTGGGCTTTGTGTGATTATTTGGACTAATTATTTTTGATGTTTTGCCCATCAAATAACGAATGTGCAGCTTGTGAAATGTCAGATATAATTAGAACAAATAAAGCTGTAGCATGAACATCAAAAAGCCTCCAATACCTATTAGCAAAAATACTCCTTAGGAGCCATTTACACAGCAGCAGCATTTCACAGGTAGGAGAGTTGGCACAGAGGTAACAGACAAATTTTGAAGTCAAACAAAAGTTCTTGAGAGATTACAGATAAGTAATAGTGCTCTGTGCTTTGTTAATGGTATCCATTTATGGATATTAGATAAGTGCCTTAATTTCACTGGGATTCAGTGATAAAATAGGACCATAGAAATAAGATTTTTTTTTAATTTCTCTTATCATCTCCCATAGAGTAACATATGCTGCATCTCTGCTAAGCTAAATAACGATTTCCTGAATCACTGGTGGAGTCAGTCAAAGGTAAAAGATACATGTATGCAATAGAGGATACTGAACTCACTGCTTCCATCAGCCTTGCTCTGTGTTTTCTGCTTTGCTGTGGGGTTACTACTCCAAGGCTCACAGGTTGCTTAGAGGACTCCCCTTCTTTCCTCTCTTCAGAAGTGTTCAAGACAGCATCCCTTTCCAATGATGCAGGAACTGTTTGCTCATTTGCTTCACCACCTGGCCAGCATTGCTTCTAATTAACTGATTGCCCCACTTGCGTTCCTGGCAGGCAACCAGTATTTGTTTGGAAGAGCAGGAAAAGGCCAGGTTAAAGAAATAAGCATTGCTGTCACGTAACTCTGTTTTTAACCTGCAGTGGGAACATCCGGGAATTTACATCAAACAAAATATCCAAGATATTTTTGATCTAGTCAAACTGAAGTGCTGATATATGCGAAAAACACTATGATGTCAAAAATAATTTTTTGGAGCTATTTAAGAAAATAAAATACCTGAGGTTCAAACACAGAATGCTCCATTGAATACCAGACTCTGAGATCTAGACAAGAACAGTGAGAACTTAACAATGGAAGGAGCTGTGCAGCTTGGATTTGAATCTTTTCCATCACAAATCCCAGTGCTTACAGATAGATTTTTAATTCAGTTCAAGAAACACCTTTTTCTTCTTTCTTCCAATACCAGGCAAAGATACATGCACATATATTATTATGGCAATACAACTTTTGAAGAAGCCATGGCTACAGTTCAACCTCCACAGTTCCAAATTTCCTCTTATCCATCCTGTTTTGTTCTGCAGGAAATGCTTTCACACTTATTTCACCAAGTTTTGACTATTTCTACAGTGATCCCTCAGTCTTCAGGGGAAATTCCCTTACCCTGTTCAGCTTGGTCAGCAGATTCAGAACTCTGTTTTCTACCAACTCCTGTTGGTGAGCACCCTGCAGCACCCACCTTGCACTGAGGTGCAGAAATTCAGCTCCTGCCTCGAGTCCAACCAAAGAAATCAAAGTCATACAAGACAATATTTTCGAACTCTTCAAGAACACCACTAGAAAAAAAAGCTGCTAGTCTGGCTAGACAGGAAGTCAAAGAATATTGCCAAAAGTATGAAATCAGACTGTTCAAAACACTAATGGATACACTCAGATTCCTGCCATTATGGATAGGAATCTTGCAGTCAAAATTATATCTGGGACCTGTGACCCTGATTCTTAACAGAAATGGGGAAGAGGGGCCAAGAGGAAGCAAGGAAAAGGGCTCTGAAGATGGAACTTTTCCATTAGAGAAAAATACTTAACACTTGCCACTAGGAAAATATTATGAAACAAAATGCCAGAAATCTTTACAACATTATCCTGTCACATCATAAAACAGAGAGGAAATCACAAGGACTCTGAAGCCTTCTGTCTGCAACTGTATCCTGAACCAGCTACAATATTTTATCATATTCTCCAGTGCTGCTAGAAATCAAAAATTAATATGGCATCCAACCTAAACAAGATGCAGTAACCTGCCTTCATTCAAAAATTATTTTGAAAGTTATAGAAACCAGCCATAGATGGCAAGAGGTACAGATTGATATTGCTGCCATCAGCAAGAAATACAGATAAACCACAAGAAAGGAAATAAATTGTATTAAAAACAATCAATCCAATGCAAAATCAAATAAAGCAAGCATATTACTCCCATGCTGCCAAATACAGCCTGTCAAGCACAGAAAGTTCTAATGCAGGGGTCTGTGCTGAAAGCAGCTGTGATTCCTATGACTCTGGGACCCAGCAGGGATGGGGGAAGATCATCCCTATCATTTGCAGTTGTCAGAACAAACAAGCCAAGAGAGATGAAGAATGTCCAATAACCAGGGCTTATCCAATTTTCCTATTTCTGGAATTTGCAGATACTAATCTGGTGACATTCTGTTCAACTTTGTTTCTTCTAACTAAAGGGAGCTTTTTAAAGTAGCAGTGACTGTCTGGCATTGGTTTGCACTGCCAGTTTAGTCTTCTGCATCTCTTTAGTTACACAAAATCAACATATCAATACAATATAAGGTCAGGTTCCTACCCTACTCTTGCCATTCTATACTGAGTGTTTGGAAATAAGCATTCAGGGATCAAAATCAACTGCTATTTAGCAACTGTGTAACTTCATAGGAGAAAGATTTCTCTTTAGCTCGAAATAAATGCTCCTCCCAAAAACAATGCTAGTCAATGTTTCCACAAAAAAAGTCGCGGTAGGGAATTATCTGAATGAGCCAATCCACCTTACAGAATATCCTACATTTTAAGTCCATGTCAGAGAGAAGCAGCTGCTTTCCCAAAATAGTTAAAATCATGCTCTGGCACTTTTGCCTCTTCCAAATGTTCCTGTGATTTTTCTTGTGCTTTTGATCTGAGCGATGAAATAATTTTCAGTGAAGCTGTTGTAGTAAATTTCTGCCCTCCCTTGTTTGTCTTTAAAATGTGCAATCTTTAAAATACACACACACTTTGCAATCAGATCTTTCAAATAATGCTGTTTTATTTGTTTCTTTGTGGGATTTTGTAATCCTAGCAAGGAATAAAATAGGCAACAGATTTTTAGTACACTTTATCAAAGTGGGAATGAAAGAGCTAGAAAATGATCTGTGATATATCATAATTCTTTTCTGAGATAATTACAAAAAACTTCCAGGCATTCAGGTAATTTCAGGTTCCCTAAATGCATACAGATGGTTGTCTTTGAGCTACTGCACTTTGAATTTTAAGGAAAACAGCCTCTGTTTGCCCCCAGCTGCTGCTCTGCTCCCAGCATATATAGATACTAAATTTAAGATGATTCTTTCTTGAATAAAATGACACGGACAGTCCAATCCAGCAAAATTCTCTACTTAATGGCTTCTTAAGATATTCAGTGTTTTACATAAATTGATCAGATGTCTGTGAGGTGATTCTCACAGCAAAAACTGTCTCTCTGGCAATTTGAAAAACGTACAGCAATGAGGAACTTTTCATTAAGCAGCCAAGAAAAGTCCATTTTATCACCAGCCATATCAGTCCCTACAGCAACTGAGAGCAAAGGAAAGTAGACTCTCATCCCACCTTTAGGCTGGGTAACAAATGAGTAACACAACCTAGAAGCTGAGTAACACTTTCCTGAAAACAGTATCCCTTCAGGATTTGGAGGGCACCTTTCATCTACTGCAGATGGGAAAGAAATGATAATTAGCTGAGTGAACATGACCAGAAATGTGGAGTGCAGAGCTCGGCTGCTGTGCCAGCACAGTCCTAGCAAGGACATCCAAAGGTGGGAAAATGCCCCAGTCTGGGGGGAATGTTCAGGGTGATGGTCCTGATGCTGGAGGGACATTTACAGAGGTGGGTGAAATGTAGAAGTCAGTAGCCCTCAGACATGAGGGATAATTCAGTAAGGAACTCTCCTCCAGTACTTGACAGCATTTTGCTAAGAATGCAAAGTGGTTGTGCAGACTTATGAGGACTTGTGACCACTCCAGATGCTGACATCAGCCAAGGAAACTGGGTCTTCTCCCGGACTGACTTGCCCCCTGGATCTTCCACAAAACCAGAAGGGAGCTACCAAGGTTCAGAATACACTTAATATCAAAACATTAATCTATTTCGTTCATGCAACACCCAGGGCATGGATACATTTTCTGTGAGAAAAAAGCTACAATCCAGCTTTTCTTCATTCGCTGTAGCAGCAGGATATCACGGACCAGGCAGAGAAACTCCAGCCTTTGTGGGATTGTCTGGGTTGCCAGGCCATGCTCTCTCAATTCTGATGGAAAAATCCATTTCTACTGTGTGCTGCATCCTGTGCCTCCCCCCAGTGCTAACATACACCAGCCCCTGGAAAGGGCAGATCTCATCCTGCTGCACTCCCTACCTTAACTTCTCATCCCTCAGGCACGAATGTCAATGTTTGGTGGGTGGTAAGTGGCTAAATTCATTAGTGGTTACAAAATATGTTGTGATCCTCAGCTGGAAAGATCTGTGTAACTGCAAAATAATGTATTCTTTGCTTTGGCAATAGCACTCCTATTTTGAATCTGGCAGTGAATAATTGGCAATTGCTTGGCCAAAGACAGACAGCCAAAAATAATAGTCACAAATGCCAAAAGAGAACCAGAGGAAAAAAATCTGATTATTTAATCACAGAAACTATTTTATATAATGAATAAAATATTTAAATAAAATATATAATGGAAAATATACACATTTGAAAGCATCTATGATATGAGCTTCGGTCATAACGAAATAGGAATTACAAGTATTCAACTGCATTTGTTGAGCTGCAATCATCTTTATTTTGCTGTGTTCATGCTGTGCTGTGCCCATGCCCTCCAAACAAGGTCAGGCAACTGCACAGAGGGGAGGATGCCCCTCACTTCCCCAGCCCAGGTTCTCAGCTTTGTTTAGACAGATGAAACTTCACTTTAACTGTCATGAATTTATGTCTAAATCATTCATTTGTCATCTAATTTAACTTTTATGAGGAGTCACTTTAAAAATTGAAATAATTCACTTGTAACTTGAATTTTTATGAAATATTAATGTGATTAAGAAAGAAAAAGTTCAAAAGATAGTTCTGAGTCAGTCTATCTGCTTAAGATTATGCAGAAATCCAATCAGTTACATTCTCAGCTCAGACTGAATCTGCACCACGTTTCCCAATAACTTCCTAAGAAGGTTTTATTTAATCAAGAACGAGTTCCATGGAGCCCCAAAGGTCACAGTTTAGAAGGATTATTTGACCTAGACTTTGTATAAAGCAGATGGCTCTGCTTTATGGCAATTAGTTAGCAGGAACTGTGGTATCTGGTTATATCTTCTGATTCTCTGTTTATATGAAGTTATGTGAAACTGGAACCTCTTTGAAAGTCAAGCTGTGTGGAAACCATTTAAGACTATTTCATTTCTAATTATAGGCTTGATAAAGCCATTTTCATGCAAGAGTAGGATCAATGCAGAGACTGTCAAACTTGTGAACATCCATCCATTGGTAAGTGCTCTGACTCTTTCAAAGGCTATCACAAAGATAACCTTGGCATGGGGAAGGGAATCTCTTTAAAGAAAATGTAAACACTATCTGCAAAGTTTAAGTCAATCTTTCCCTGCAGCTTCAGAGTGGCAACAAACTTGCATATTTATTAGCAAAAGCAGAGTTTGAAAATACGATTTTTTATTCCCTTTCATTTCCCATTGCCTGAAACATGAAACTGAATCGAACTCTTGCTGGGCTCCCATAGAAGATGCAAGAGGGGCTGCTTTGCCAGGACAGTCACAAACAGAAATGAGCATTTTTCTTCCCCTGACCTCTGGGCACCTGTGGTCAGCTCTGCCACCCGTGGCAAAAGCTGCCTCTGCTCCAAAGGAGCGAGCTGCTGCAATGTCACTAGGCCTGACCTGATGCTGTCTGGACTGGGTTTTGTTAGTCCAGGCCCAGCACGGTGCTAGTCTCTCAGTGCTGGGCAGCTCCCACAGCAGAGGGTTTCAGCTGCAGGGCTGTGAACACAGAGGGAAGAGATGCACAAGTGTCTTGGGCTGAGGATGCAGGAACATCCTGGACTAAATGCCAACACCCTGAGCACAGGACCTTCCACTCCTCATCTCTGCTGCTCACAGCCTGCTCAACACTGATCAACTTTAGGAATCAGCAATACCACTGCTGACCATAGTGGGAAGCCTTCCTTGCAACAGGAAAAAAATATATAAAACAACCCTATGTTTTCATGCTGCAAATCTTAGCTTTCTGCTCCAGAAGAAAACAAAAACCAAAAAAATGTTAACTGCAATTTAGTGAGAGTTACGTATGAAGTAAGTGGGAGGCCTTGCAAATGAAAATTGCCTTTACTCACAGGCACATGACATGCTTTATGTAGAATTGAGATACTTTCAAGCCATCAGTTATGTTTCAAAATCTAAAGAGACAAATATTTTTCAACTCAACCATTGATTTTAAAGGTGTTCTTGTACCACTGTATGCTTTAGAATTGATTGCAGAAAAGAAGGTGCAATACAGATAATAAATTGACTTATATAAAAATCAAACACACATCTAAAAGAGAACACAAAAAGCAAGTTTTAAATCTGAAAATGTTATGGGAAAAGCAGCTGGAAAATTACTATTGTCATACAGAAAAACAATTTTTGTTCCCAGTGTAGCTGAAATGATTTTAAGAAAACATAATAAAAATTCAACCCTGAAAGTGTTTCCAGTGGACTAGCACTGCCCAGTATGGTGAAGAGTTTGCACAGCCCTAGACAAAGTAGTCTTCTCATTTAAGGATGAAGATGTGCCCAAAAGAAAATCTGAGTAGCCCAGAACTATTTTTACCACTGGTGCAGTAAAACTGCTGACATCTCTTAGACAAATGATGAGACTGGTTTAAATTCAGAAATTTTAGATTAAAAAACCCTGACAAATACAGCTTTACAAAACACTGGAGATTATCATTCGTGTTGCCTCTTGGGGCTAATTTCTGCTACCTTCACAGACATGCAGAAATATTTTCCTGCTTGTGGAGTTTGACTCATTTTGCTGTATCTGATGCTGAGTTTACTGGAAGGTCAGTGGAAAATTCCTCTGCAAAAGCAGCAAGGAATTTTCTTTCAGGTCCTATGAGAGAAATGCAGCACCAAGGGAACCCTTTGAACACCATCAGCGAATGTTAACTATAGATGCCATTAGGATGCACAGATGTAATGTAAATATCTTGAATAAATGGTTTCATGATACTGTGAGAGAAAGGTACCAACAGTAAATGATGAGCAAAAGAGGTCCAGGACAATTTGTGGTATACATAGAATGTGAACACTTTTACAGTGCAATCAATAAAATGCATTCCTAACGCATATTAAAGGCAGAAGACAGCTTGGAATGGTGTTGAGGGAATAAAGAAACAAATGCAGTAACTCTGATCACAATCCATAGTAAATGGACTAAAATGGATGATGCTGATGAGGAATTTCACCTAGATTCCTTGCAAAGTATATTCCAAACCAAACCTAGAAATTACATCTGATCTTAGTGTATTTCCATGTTCTTATTCCCAAAACATCACAGAAGACTTGGGCAGAGACACAAATGAAATTGGTCGAGTGCCCCTCATTGAACCATCCACAACTGAGTCATAGCAGTAAGGTGAGCGGGCTTTTAACCCAAAATCTTTACAAAGAAAAATTACTTTTACGAGTACATCTCATGATCATTTAACCTACCATGGCCTGTTTCACACCTGGGAGTTGGCTAAAAAGCACATGGGAAGAGGAATTATTTGGACTAACCTTTTGGTATCACCTTGTTAAACTAAATTAACAAACACTTCTCACCTTCTGACTGAAAGTTGAGTCAAAGTGAATCTTGCTTAGTTGTCTTCCAAATGAGCTCATGTCATTTATAATTATAGTTATTGATTTCACCATTTGTTTCTCATATGCAAGTCTCTCCTTCAGAGCTGTTTCTCCTGTATTAGCACATCACTTTCTGCTGGTTTAAGGAGTTTCTTCAATTACTTTGAACAGGAGGAAAGGGGACACTTCTTTTGCACAATGTGTATCAATGACATCGTATCAATTACATGGCACAGCCAGAATGGAGAGGTCTTCCAGCATATCTGTCCACATAAATATTCTTGAATTCTGATGCTAAAACAGCCTTTAGTAGTGTTTTCAGGTGCTGACTCTGAGTTTCAACTGTTAGTGTGATAGTCTGGTAGGAAAATTAAGTCCTTTTCTGCTGGCATAAGCCTCTCTGTATGTAATGAAAAATAAAAGATCCAGAGTTCCTGACATAGTTTGAATAATACTTAATTCTAGATTACCGAATCAAATTAATAGCTTTAAACTACTACCCTTAAACATGCTAAAACACGTTGTATTATTTTACAAAGACCAATTCATCTAAATGCTAAAGATTTTCACCCAATTCAAGTAAGATGTTGCTTAACTTCAACTTGGATATGCAGACTATGCACAGCTAACATGTAAGAACAAGTGACAGATTGCTCATCATTTCTATATTTTCCAAGCTATTTCCTTCACCTTCTCCTGAGCCAAATTGTTATTGGCTAAAATTAATGGACCCCAAAATGCAACATTTATTTAGCAACAACTACTTCATGGCAATTTCAAAAACAAATAAGGTACTACTAACTTCCCAGCAAAGTTTATGCAAAAAAGTGGATTTTCCCCTCTTATTTCAGTTTGACATTCATGCTCCATATTAATTTTCTTTTACCTTAGCTGTTTTATTATCAGTAGGAAGCATAATTAAAACCTCTGCATGTAGAGAATTCCTTCTCTCAGTTTCTGAACTGCCACTAAATAAGATGTGGCATCAAACCCTACACAGTTTCTCTTCCCAATGTTGAATGCAGTCAGAAAAATGCACTCCGAGTAGAATATGCTTTGAGGGAAACGTCAGCCAAAAGACTCTCTTATATTGAGACTTCAGACACCTCTTCTCACACCTAAAATGAGGATGCTAGAAGGGTCAGGAAGCAAGAAGTCATTATTCAAACAATTCTATACACATTACTCATCACTCTCAGTACATCTCTTAAGTGCTGCCTCCATAAGTACTTTTTTTGACACTAGAGATGGCCCTAAACACTTTGATGAACGCTAAGGAATTCATCTATCAAAATACATGGCAACTGCATCAACATCACCCTGTTATTTATGATAAAAAAAAACTAAAACCACCTCGTATATAAATTTTAGAAATGGAAGGGAAGTCACAAAACAGAGAAGAGAAACCCTAAAAATAAAAATGAACTCTTTTCCTAAGCTTTAAGTCCGCTTTGAAAACTGTCATTTGTCCAATTAACAGAGTTTGGGTTTTTTTTAATTAATTTTCATGCACGCCTGGGTTCTGGAAAGCATCAGCAAGACAAGAATCAAAATAACTTGAAAATACTGTATATACTTCTTGATTGGGAGCAGGACTTAAAAGAAAAATCTCAGATTTCTCTACCTAGCTCTATCATTTCAGAGCAAAATTTTTCCATGCAGTAAGAATTCAACAAGAATCTCAACCGAGATTTTCCAAGTCTTTTGGTGCTTCTCCTAGCCAAAGTAAATGGTTCTGAATTTCCCCAAGTATTCATGCAATAGAAATATAATGGTAATGCCTCATGTTTTGCAAAAACAATTACAATCAGAGTTTAACAGACAATTAACGGTAACTGAACAGAAAACAGGAATAATAAATTAACTGGAAGTTAAATAAAAATAATTGAAAACTGTTCCAATATTTCAGATTGATTTAATGCCTTATTAATAATTAACAGCAAAAGTGCTTGTTAGCTTCAGCGTAAGGAGGAGTGAATGAAAACCGATTCAGTGAAAATGTCTCACAATCACCTATATTTCTTCCCGTAAGAATTTTCTTTTACTGTCTCTTATCATAACTGACTCAGCCGAAATTTCTGTAGACTTACTAATATCTGACAGAACATAGCCTGAGGTGGTACAAGAGCAGACTGAGAGGAATTCTCTGCAGCTCTATGCACACAAGAACGCTTCCAAAAGGCAAACAGTGTTTGCCTTGTTCCAATGAACCTGTTCGTTCTGGGGAGCAAACACCGAGAATGAGACAGCCAGTACCACTCCCACCTGTGTCCTGCACTCTAGGACTGAGACTTGTCCTGCCAGGAACCCCTGAGCAATGAATGCTTCCCCGCTGGATTGCCCAGATCCAACAGGAGAAAGGAATTTCTCATGAGTCCTTGAGCAATTTAACAGGTAGCAGTGCACCTGATATTCACTCTGGTTATCACCTGCCCAAGGTTAAAAGAGCCTGTCCAGGAGTAAAGCAGTGCTCTCTCAGGAATGGAGGAGTTAGTCTGAGCTCACCAGGGCCAGAGCACAGAAATGCACAGTGCCCATCAGCACAGCTGCTTCCTCAGCACCACTGGCACTCTGCTCACGCTGATTTCAAGCACAATATCTTTCACAGATGGAGAGTGGAAAAACCGCAAGGACATCATTGATCTGACAACATTCCTGTTACTTGCTTAAGTTTCTTTCCACTCTATCAGCAGAATCTGTAGCAGTTCTCCTTCCTGGCTTTACCCTTTGCCTTTCCAAGTGCAGGCTCCTCATTCTCTGCCTCCAGCACTAACAGCAGAGCCAGGGATGACAGGGACATGGGCTCCCAAACACTGATTGATGATACACTTCCCCAGGCAGCAGGAGCAAGTAATAAAGACGGCCTTAGCCATGATTTATGTGTGTTTGGCAATTCAGACACATACTCAAGCTAGCTAGAGACAGGGGCAGGAGAGTGGATGCTGGTTATCTATCAGAAAAGCTCTGGCTCAAAGCCAAGAATTGGTTAGTCAGCACAAGCCAGAGCAAATAGAATATGGAGCAAATGCAGCATCAGAATTCAATGCAGGGATATAGTCCATTTTATTTTGTGCTTGTTGAAATTAAAATGTAAAATGTTCTCAACTAACTTGGGGAAAATAAAACAAAAGCAGAAATCACTCAGAATTTTTAAAATGCCACTCCTGAGAAATTTTGTAGGAAATTAACTTAGAAAACAGAGGACATAACTAAGAAAGCGTTAACAGGACTCTAAACTCACTAACAAGAAAGAAGCCAAAGTCTTGATCTTTCTGACATAAAGGGAGGATGAACCTGAACTTAGACAACACAAGTAAATTCTGCAAAGACTCAGGTAATGAAATAGTAGGGCACCATACATCACTCCCTGATGGAGGTATGGCATTGTACAGGCCCCTGAGAAACACAGCCCTAAAACCAGGAGTTCCATTCTTGGTCTCCTGTTTGGTTTTTTAGATAAAATCTTTTCAGAATGTGCTTAAGAGCTCCAGTTGCTTTAAACGTTAGGGGGCTTTTTTTTGAGTAACCAAGCAGTCCCAGAAAATATGCCAAATTTTTAATAAGAGATTTGCCACCAATAAAATCTGGTCAAGTGCTGAAAAAAAGTTTTCCCATTTATTTATTCTCATTCTAAACACACTCATTTGATCAATTTCCTTGGCCCTTGCAGCAAAGAAGTTTTCCCAGCAACAAGAGAATTATAATGATTAATCGATGCTGAACAAGACTTGCAAATATCTTGTTATTTGTAAAAATAAGAATTTTTGCCCCAGATGTGGTTTTGAAACTTTACCACAATCCTGCCCAAAAGGAGATTTGTACTGTCTGTGTGGTGTGTGCAGTCACAAGAGCTCAAACCTCAGAAATGGCAAACTCAAAAACTGTTCACAGCTGAGCTACTACCGATTCTGAGGGAGAACTGTTTGGTGAATAATGACCAAACCAAACCAAACTGGAAGTGATTCATGGTGCAGGAAGCTGTGTCAAAAATATTGCTGAATTATGCATGCAGTGAGGTGTCATCTTTACCTTAGTAATCTTTGCTAACCATGAGGCTGGAGAAGACCTGAGCCCTTAATTTTCCCTTATAGAATCAAGAAAAAATTATGCAAGCTTGAATTTCTACATCAAAAATGATAATTACAAAAAGATTCCATCTAATAGGATTGGGGAGGGCAGGGTGTAATGGCAATATGAGATTACAAAGCCTGGACAACAGCACTGTCCAATCCCAATTCTTAACATGTTGTATGAAATCATGTTTAGGGACATGAGGAAGCAGGCATTAACCTTTTTTTACCAACACTATTTATTATTTCTCGTTTATAACATGTTCTTCACTCTTCTCCTCCTGGCTCGGATTTGAAGTCATTGATGTCTTTTTTAGTTTGGCTTGCATAGCCAAACCAACAGAAATTTTCTTAAAGAAAGGGGGGGGGAAGAAATGCACTAGGGGAATGAAGTCACTTTAGCCTCTGCACAGATACAACACCTCTTTTTCAGCAGCAGCAAATGAACCTGAATGGTAGCATTACCACTGGATATAATAAGATATTTTCAAAGCCCCAAAGAACCCAAAAGACAGTAACAATAGCGAGACAGCATCTACACAAATCTCAAAAATGTGAGCCAAAAAACATTCCTGATCATCATTCTTTTTACATCTAAAATGTGACCAGATGATGGGAAAGGTTTGTGTAAATGCACAGTCAGTGTCCAGTGGACAAAGCTCTACCCTCTTCAACAGCAGCAAAACATCAAATCAACACCTCCCTCATCTGAGGGACAAACAAAAGTCTGATGTTTTTATATGGAAATAGAAAATAGGCTACATGTTGGAATTCTTTTTGGTTAACTCCCGGTTTATTGTGTGGTCCAATGGAATATTTGTTCCTGTGAAATAACTGTTTTCTGATGTCTCTCCAGAAAGAAACCCAGAGGAACATTTTCATGGCTAGAAGGAATTACCAAAAGATTTCATCATGCCTTAGTTTATGCACATATGTAAGACAAAGGGTCACTTAAATCAACCCTTCCATTCATCTAAATGTTATTGTGCCTGGCAGAAATGGTATTTTTCCTATCTCAAAGAAGTGTCACACAAACTGTTTAGCTTTGGCTTAATTGAGAAAACCCATATTTTAGCTACATTTTGATATAACACACATGCCTAAACATTCTTGTTTGCTTTTAATTTTTCATTATAGGAGTTTTTAGCACTTCTCTGTTCTCTGCTGTGTATGATCCAGCCAAAGCCAGTCAGTCACATCTCCTGACATGGGTGTATTTCCAAGGCAGTGGTTCCTTATTTAGTTACAGTCTGAGTGCTATCTCAGACAAGGTATATTTTATATATTTATATACACATTTCCACTTCACAAAAACTTATCTTGGCTTTAGGTGGAGCTGCTCCTGGGTTTCTATTGCAACATAGTCAGAGGAGAATGAGGCTTAATGCCTTTACAATTAGCTGGAAGACTCTACTAAACCCACTTGGGAACAGTTTCAATGAAAGTGCAGTAAATGCATGACTTATCATGTTGGGAGAAGCACTGTATTTTGAAGGAAGCAGTGTAATGGTATCTCATGAGAGCAGTTCTTATTAATTGCCAGTTTTGTGTGGCTTGGATTTATTAAAGTTCTGAATCTATTGCCAGTTGCTGCCATATGTAGTCTATAATTTGTGAAACACAAGACTGTACATTTCCCAAAGACATTCCCTCTAATCATTTACAAATTTAACAACTTTAGCACAAAGAGATGCTTCCTAATCAGGACCAGCAACTTGGCCACTGGCAAAACCAGTATACAGACAAGAAATTATAAAAACATAAGTACACATATCTCTAAAAGCAGTAATACTGATTAAATGGATTTAGTAAGATTTTTCAACTGTTCCAAACCCCTCTGTTCTGGATTTTTGGATGCAGTCTGAGTGTTCTGCTTGGACAGAGGCAGTACTTCCTAACACAGCAATTGTCACCAGGAATGAGAGGAACAGCTCTGAGGAGCTCTCAGGGAGGGCAGTGAGAGCTGCCCACACCCTGAGACATTCCATCACAAGGGCAGCAAACAAACACCTGCTGTGATGCAATTCAGAAACACTTCATGGAGCAGAAAATTATTGCAGGGGCGATGGGGGTAATAGTTCACCAACAGCACTAATGCTGGGAAATTCCTCATTCCAGCAGGGATATCCTCAATGCTGCATGAAGCCCCACAGCCTCAAACACAGTTCCAGGAATAAACTGAGCAAAGCTGCACACAGAGAAGGCTACCCCCCTCTGGTTTAGCCACAATCACTGTTTTGAAAAGACCAGAATAGACTCTATCAGCTGGAAGGGACCTATGATGGCCATCTGCCCAGTTGCCTGACCACTTCAGGGATAACCAAGATAGAGCTTTTTAGCGAGCCTTGTCCAAATGCCTGCTAAACACTGACAGGCCTGGGGCACTCACCACCTCTCCAAGAAGCCTTTTCCAGAGCTGGACCTCCCTGGCAGTAAAGGAACCCCTTCTAATGCCAAGTGCACACCTCTCCTGGTGCAGCTTTGAGCCATTTTCATGTGCCCTGTCACGGGATACCTGGGAGAATGTTATTTTTTTTACCATGTAGCCGACTTCACTTCTTGGATTTCAGCTGTCTGAAGAATGCAAAGGGATAGATTGTTTTCATAACTGCTCTTTCCAGCACAGGAGATTACAAAGAACAGTAATGAGAGTTGTGGTGCACAATTTCTGCCTGGCTCTGATGCAGAGCTCCCACCCACAGCAGAGGCACAAGGCTCTGAGAAGATGAAGGATCAAGTTTTGCAGCATTGACTGCACACAGCCCAGTGTAGCTTCCCTTTGATACTTCCAAATGAGCAATTTTCAAACTTTACTTCCGAAAATGCTGGTCTACTTCTTTGTTCATTATATGACCTGATGTTGTTAACCAAAAGCCATTTTCCTCACCTTTCAGTTAAAAGTGGTTTCATTTGTTACTACCTAATACACATGAATCTTTACAAGATCCAATTCAGTCTATTCCCTTCATGATATAAAATTTCACTTAAATGACTGAAATTCAACAAATTGCATTTTGTTTTTTCCAATTAAACTTGTTTTTTTACATTGACAGTAATCTTTTGTTACAGCACAGGGACTTCAATACTAGAATTAATATTTCATAGCAAGAGATGTTAAAAACAAAGCGAATTAACTCTTCTTCATAATAATAAAGCAGCTCTTTCCCCTAGTACAAGCTAAAGAATTTTTAACACAGGAGTTTTCATTACAGGACAGTGAAAGAAAATGGAAATGAAATGTAACACTTCAGGGTATTCAGAGCATTTATGAGATCATGTAGCCACCTCTGCCATGTGTGTGACTGACAACATTTCTCCTAAGTGTACTTCACCACTTTCCAGACAAGGTTACTCAATTCAGCACCTCCTAATGCTGCTCAGCAGGTTAAAGGCTTTATTCTATTGGCTTACATGGCTCAGCTCTGAGGTTTCTCTGAGCTTTCACGGCCTGGTAGTAACCTCACTTTTGTTACAAGGCTATGATTTACAGTCTCAAATATTATTGCAGCCTAGATTGTGGCCCCATTCAGATTTCTTTCTAAAGACAAGGAAATTTGTGCCTAGATTATGTGAAAACTTCAGCAATAACACAAAACTTCTTTCCTAAAAAAATGAAGGGAAAAGTATTCTTAGTATATGGAAAACATCCTTTTAAAGGGAGCAGTTTCTCAGCCTCCTACACTGTAAATGTCCATTGAAAGGAAAGCACATGTTTTGGAGAGAAATTACTCAAATAATGAGTCAGGCCTCCTCAATGGCCAAAATCAAAACAGCACAAACAACCAATAACAAATTCAATTGACACCATTTATGGTCAATAATTAAAGAAATAATACCTCTATAACTTACTAATTAATGGACTAAACTTCCATGACTCCTGGAGAGACCTCTGCACAGCAGGTCAACAACAGAGCCACTGCAGGACCCAGGGAAAGAGCTCGGGAATGCCAAGAGGGAGGGCGAGCAGCACACAGCAGACCCTGCAGGCAGAGCAGCTTCACAAGTGCCTGGCATGAGCCCTGCACTCCCTCCACTGTGAGCTGAGCCCAGCAACTCCAGCTGTTCCAGCAGGAAGCCCCAGAACGTAAATTCCACACAATCGTGTATTGTTAACAGACACCTGGAACACCACAAAACGATGGCAATGCACTGCATGGGTGTAATATTCACGGTCAAGCTTCAAATCCTTTACTTCCTCCGAGTTGTTTCTGCCTCAATGTGTACAGTCTAGCATGTTCTCCACTACATCAGGTGGTTCCTTTTTTGATTCTGCATTATTATGAACTCCTACATCTGCATCATGTCACAGAGCAAACTGAGAAATGCCTTTGTTTTACTAAGAGATATGTGAAGCATTCTACATGAGCAGTAAAACTTTGCCCACATTTTCTAAGTGCATTTATGCTACGTACCCACAAGCATACATATTTCTTGGTGAGCTTGCAAAATTATAAACCAAAAAGCATTCCTTTGAAGGGAAATTTACATTTTCTTTGTAGTAAGCAAAAATACATATGTTGATCCAGTAATATCCCTAGGAAAAGAAGTAAAACTGTAACACCAAATCTGTCTAATCTATGTCTAGGGGGAAATGAAAAGGCAGAAAAGTCCAGATTGCTCTGAACAAGGGCATGTTTGATCTGCATGTGAAAGGAGCACTTTTCAGCCTTCACACCACTAGTTCACGTTGATGGACAGGACATTTAGACTTTGAGTTGGACCTGAAGGAATTTAGTTAACTAAATGCATCCCCTTGCCTCAGAGATAAAAGCCACTTCTCCTACCACATGATCTCCCTCTGTCTTTCTTGTGCTGCTGTCAGGCATTCCAACACTTTGTGTCAGAGAGGCAAATTTGCATCAATGGGACAGGCTAGCAAAAAAAGTCCAAGTTTTCTAATTTAAATTAATAAATAAATCCACAGCACCATAAAATTCACCTACCCACTCGTGAAATGGTCAGCCTGCTTTTATAACCTCCACAGAAGCTGCTTTGACAAACACTGAAGTGCTTTTCCAATATTCTAGACACCCAACTAGACTGTACTCAAAAGTCACCGAGGTTCTCATTGCTGTGTCTCCTAAAGCTCTTGTGAACAGGAAGTCTTGAGGGAAAACACAGGTAAAAATCCAAAATCCTGGCAATCACCTGACACCAACTCTCTTTGTGCCAATCACTGCTTTTTGGCTCATTTCAATATTTGCCTTTGACTTCAGCTCTAACAGTAGCATCTAGAAAATTACCATGGTCCTTGCTGTACCTGGTGAAGTAGAAAGAGCCATTTCCTCAGAAAGCTGAGGATCTAAAGAGCCAAAAAATGGGAAATTCAATTTCTTTATGTGTCACACTCAGGGCTTTGAATGCTAAAGATCTGAGTCCTAGTCCTGTTCTTTTTCATGAGCCCAGCCTTTCTCCATTTAGAAAACCAGAAGCCTTTCTTATTGGCACTCTAGCCTTAAATGCAGTACTAAATTAATTAATACAAATAATTATAGCAGTTTTTAGTAACTGATTTGCAAAAAATTGATGTTATACATAATTAAAACAGGAAAATGAGATTTTTTTTCCTAATATACATAAAAAATTTTCCATAAAAATCATCATCTATGCTTAGACAAGTATCCTAGTATGTATATAGTACTATTTTAGACTGTGCAATAGCAAGTTAAGCAGCAGCTTCAGGTTATCACTGACCAATTTTTCCTAATTTAGCAGAGAAGGAATGAATGTAGCTAAGAAGAAAAGCTTCATCTTAAACCTACAGTGTTTTAGGCTGGCATCAGTAACACAATGTGAAAACAGCTACGGGTACATGAAATCTTCTGTCCTTGAATTACAGTCGTCACTATAATGATTCTGGCAGAGTAACAGAATGCAGTTGTTGACTCATTCTAGTACTGTTCTGTTGACTTCAGGCTGAATAATGCAACATAAAACTGGTCTCTGCTGGTGGTATTGTCTACCACATGTTGCCCAACTGACTCTCACAGAGTGGTGATTTTGTTGTTCTTGCTGAGACATTTTAGTGGAAATTCCAAGAACAAGTGAATTCTCACAGAGTTTCAATAGTGTTTCTCTATGCCCATGTTCCCTATAAATATTACCAAAGGCATTGCCAACAAAAGAGTATTTCTCAAATACTCTTAAAACAATTATTCCCCCCCCCCCCCAGATTAGATGTGTCGCATTCCAGATACTGGAAACATGCATGTGTTTTATTACTACTTCATATGCAGCAGTGAAAAAGTAAATTTGTAAAAATCTAATCAAATATATGACATTTACTACTCATCATCACTTCTGAGATCCTGCATTTAGTGAAGGCTACAAGGATAAGGTTCTACAGTAAAATGAAGGGAGACATCAGTCATCCAGGAAAATAACCCATAAAATGTAAAAGAATTGCATGAGAAGGGGAGTGTTTGATTAATCTGTGTCCCTCTCTGGTTTGGGTTTGCAGCCTCCTGGACAGAGATTACATTGTTTAGATCACTACACCCAGCAGCTGTTTCCAAACCTGCTCACACTGACTGACCTGCAGCCAGAGGTCCAAAAACACATCTCCAGAAACTGCATGTTCAGGGCATTAACTTCAGCATCACTCTTCTTATCCAAAGGGTCAGAGGTCTGTTTCTTTTATTTGGGAGCAACCAGCATGTTGTGGTGATAATACACAGTAAAGCTCTCTTAATTAAAAGACGCAGTGGACAAAGAGAGAGATGTGAAATCAAAGAGAGCAGCAGCAGCACAGCTGGGCTGAGGCTGCTGGGTTACAGGGCTGCCCCTTCCCCTCAGGACGAGTGGAACTCATCTACAGGACAAAAAGCCTTCTGCAAACAATTGCTTCTCTTAACCAGCTTCAAAGATTCTTTCTTACCTTGCCCTCCTGCCTATTTTTTTCCTTATATGTATTCCCTCCTAACAAATACCTGAATGAATGCATTGCCTGAAAATTCAATGATTTGCATGCCAAGTGGAGGAAATAAATTTCAAAAACTATATTAATCTTTTTCATATCACTTTAAAGCTTTTCTCATGTACTCCTTTAAATTCCTGGTTTAAATGGCTCAACGGGGAGCAGAATCATGACTCACTGGGCCAAGCACATCACAAATACTGGAAAAAACAGGCTCAACATATTTTAACATCTCTATATACGCCACATGAGGTTCGTTTAAAAAAAACTAAAATTCTTCTTTTGTGAAACTTCATATCTCATCTCAGATTGTATTACTAATGTCTAGAAAACTTTTTTCAAAGGAACTAGTTAAAAAAAATTAGTCAACTACCCCATATTAGAAGTGGATAAATAATGTAATTTTTTTACAAGCAGCTAGAGCTGCTAAATTTATAATTCAGAACTACAAAATTGAGTTTTATTATTGAAAATACCATCCAACTCTAATATGGACTAATTTTAAAAAGGAAATTTATTTTTACACTTTCTTATGTAGAAGATAAGGCAGAAGTTTTGAAGGCCCTTCACATACATTTAACATGTGGTATTCAAAACAATAAATCTAAGCATTCTTTTATGATATAAACTATCACATGTTCTCTCACTGTACCCAGAGCATTCAACACTTACTACTTATTGAGGTAAGGGATTTTCATTTATGTTTTGACTCCAGAAATTTTTAGTGCAACCCTCTTTGGACTTAAGACAGCAACCACCAACAGGCAATGCAGACAGAGCTGTCTGCAAGATTGGGGATGTCAGGCCCACAGAAATCAATCAGAAAGAACATCCAGACCTTTTTTCGACCTTTGAAAGTTTTAGATTTCAAATTGCACTTAGTTTAATTGATCCTTCTGACTGGCTCCATACCTGGATGGAGCTCTGCCAGAAGAACTGCTACTGTGGCAGCCAAGCAACAACATTTTGCATGCTTACAGTAAAATATCATATTCTTAAGTTTCTTCGGCTCCAGTTGTGTGGATGTCAAGGCCTAATTGCAAAACCATGCCAACTGAGGTGATTTTTTTCATTGACTCCAGACGCCTTTAACTCAAACCTTAATCTGTTAATTCAAACCACACACATGACCCCTGCCCTCCAGGAAATTGAACTCATAAGATAATGTCAAAATAAAAACCCCGAACAAACCAAGCCCCCCAAAAAACCAACAACAAAACAAAACAAAAATCAAAACAACAACCAACAAAACACAACAACAGAAGACCCCAATCCAATCCAATCTGAAATACCAATTCCAGTTCTTGAATTTGGAATTGGGACTCTTGTCCCAACAGAATTTCACTTTCAGCAAAAGCTATGATGTAATACAGTCTAGTGCCCTTAGATTTTTGTTGTAGTTCCTCTGGGAGAAGATATCAAACTTGACTGACATGTTCTGTTTTGTTGGATTACCTAATGATAATTAATTTAGTATAGAAAGATTCAATTTAAACTTTCAGGATGCTGATGAAGCTAAATCAAACAAGCTACACAAACAAAGTAATTTTATTTAACTCTCACCCAGCCCAAAGCACACTCCAGTGGTTCATGAAGTCTGTTATTTATTGATCGTGGACAATAACCAAAATCAGTCATTTTCAATTTTGTCTCTTACAAAACTTAAACATGAGACTCCTAAATTGTGTGGGTCCAAGTCAGTCTAAGGACATTTCAGGGGAAAAGGCATCTGCCAAATTCAGTCACTGTACACAGAGGTTTCAGGTCATTGCAATTAGCTGAAGAAAAGACACTTTTAACAGCTTAAATCCAAAAGCACTCAGAACTTCCAATCATACAAAAAAATACATATAGAACATACAAAAATGCTTTCATCTGACTTCAACAAAATAAAACTAACACCAAAACTCCCTTAGTAACTCCCTATTACCATAAACTTTCTAGCCAACTATATGTAAGAAAAGTGCCCCAGCAACTCCATCACTCAATGGATTCAGTACCCATGGAAATAACACCAGGTAACAGATACAACAGGAGCATATAAAGTATTCCCCTTCAGATATTGCTGCTTTTCAGTAAGTAATACATGAAATTATAATGAAGGGCTGGAAGATCACAAAAGCTTTTGTTTTAGTGCAAGACTGACCTACACAGGTTGACATACAAATATATATATGTTTGGTCAGCTTTACCAGCTTTGAATCTTCACAATTGAAGCACCTCACAAGTCAGGTGAGCAGCAGTTTGCTCTGGCTGGCTTGGTGCCCCGTCAGACAAACACCTAACCTGTCACCAGGCACCAATCTAATGCAAAACCAAAGGTTACAGCAGCTCAAGTTATACTGAGAAACAATTTGGTAGATCTGACCAAGTCTGGTATTTTACTGATCCAATGTCAGTCTGTTTCTGGAACAAGAACCAGTCAGTGTTACATTTTGCCAATTAAGAAGTTTGCCACAATTGTCTTTAAAAAGTTAATGAAAAAAAATACGTATTTCTTATATATTTTAGGTCTTCAGCTCCTACACTCAGGTCTTCAGCTGAGTCCTGAAATCAGTGTGACTGACCTCAGATCAACACTGGCTTATCCCAGCTGAAAATATGGCTCACAGAGTGATGTCTGAATAAGATTGAGAATCTTTTCTGAGAATGAGATTCATTGTTCTTGCTCTGGAACATAGAAAGGCTATCTCATTTCCAAGAATAGCAGCCTCCAGCCTCAAACACATTAACTGGGAAATTTCTGGCCACACAGTTCTGGTAACTGCCTACACCTGGGATGTTGTCATTTTGGGTGGATGGTGTATTCATCTAATTGTGTAATATGCAGATCGGCAGATTTTTGAAAAGTAAAAACATATCAAGTTGCTCTGTGCAGTAACTTGGATTAAAAGGAAGAAATTACAAAAAAAGTATAAATAAGAGGCTGGCAAAAGAACCAGAGCATCTCGCAGTAGAAGACACAGGGCTCAACTACTTTTTAAGTTTATCTAGGAGACTGAGAGATGAGAACCATAGTACAAAAAAATCCTGACCCTAAGAGTTTTTTAATCCAGTAGAAAGTCATAATGGAAAAAAAAATGGCTGAAAGAAGAAGCCAGATAAATTCAATTTTTAAGATTAATACAACAGTTTCAGTGGGAATTTAGAAGAAGAAACTACCCTTTGAAATCCTCCACCCTTTGATGTTTACTACTCTACAGCTCTATTTCAGACAAAATTTATATTGTAGGTCATAAGTGGATAAAATCAACCAGTGTGCAACATAATGTTCTTGTAGAGCCTTAAAATAACCCCTAAAAATCTATTAACTGTGCTGGCCAAGCAGACAGAAGGCCTCAGAGTGGACACAAACACAGAGGCTGCATGGTGGGATGAAGCAGGCTTGGTACTGAAGCTGCAAAGACTGGCCTATGGACAGAGATATCTCTCAGACTTGCAGCTGCTCAGAAACCAAAGATACCATAAAGGAAAGCCCAACAAATTTTGTACAGATAGTTCTTGACTTAGACATTCCCTAGAAGTACTTTCCACAAAATGAATGACGTGAAATCAGGTTAGAAATCCAGTAATTCTGAGATCAGTTTATTAATCAGAAGCACCAAGAGAAGCAGCTGCTAGCAGGACTACTGCTCAAAACCCCTCTCCTGTACCACTGCAGGCTAGTTCTACCTGGTTGGTTTTGGCCTATTAAATAATAAACATTAGAAGAAGGTACAATTTCACCCATCTTCCATCAGAGCCATCAGCTCATTCTATTTATCACCCAAAGTGCCTTCATTCCTTAATTTAATGCTTACTCAACTCCCTGACAATAGCCAAAAGAGAGCATCCATTTGAAAAGCAAATTCAAACTACGCTGCATTCCAAAATGAAACTTGTTCTGTCCTCAAACATTCATCTTATTTATCTTAATAAAGCATCCATCTCTATTAATCTTAGAGGTTTCATTAATATTGTCTGATCTGGATTAATTTAAAGGGAAGGAGGTTACAAATGAGGTTAACAGTGATAAGGCCAATCAATCTTTTGACGTTGTGGTAACACAATCTCATTAAGAAATAAAATATCCCCCTTTATGCTCCTGTGCCTCCCTTTTTTTCTCTGAACGTGGGAGCCTTGGTGCCATGTTGTACCTTGATTTCCCTGCCCCACAGACTGTTACAGCTCTCACTGTGGGGCTTCTTTGCAGTGGGCTCAGGGCAAGGGTGGAGTTGGGGGTAGGAAGGCTCAGCGTCCCACTCTGTAAATGAAGATGAAAGGTCAATTGTAATAGCAACCTCTACTTCTTCACTGCTTTGAATTAAAAGAGGGAGGCATCTCCCACATCAGTGGACTGAAAGCCCTCCACTGAAAACAGCCTACACACATGGGTGAGGAAGAAGAGGGAAGTCATTTAGAGGGGATGAAGGCTCATCTCCTGGCACATCCTCAAGCCTAGGGAGTGAAACACAATTTCCCTTCCAGCGAAGTCTGCTAGTGACACTCAGCACTCTAGAGAGTGCACAGACCTGCAGGTCAGCACTACCTGGACAAGAAGAAAAATCCTGTTAGCAAACCCATTTAACTGGCTGCACTGGACAGCTGCAAACAAACCATTGTCCTAAAAAAGCCTAAAAATCAACAAATGAACAACACACCCAAAGCAAAAGTCCATAGCAACAGTGCTGCCAGTAACATTCTTGCTGTCATTAACAGGAAATTAAGAATTAGGAACTGAGCATTAATAGGGAAAAAATATTTAAGTCTCTTTATGAATTTTCACTTTATAATAATAATTTTGGTACCAATAGCAAAAGTTATCATCAGGGTGAAGATTATTCAGCTGCTCAGGTACAAAGAGCCATCTGGCAAGGAAAAGCTTTAAAGGTAGAGTCTCTTGATGTCTAAGCCTTGAATAATGTTACCTGTATTTTTACTAACTCCTCATTCATCCTTTTATGTCATAGAATATCACTGATCCTTCTATATCACAGAATATAGGAAACATTTGAGGAGATTCTTGAAAATAATAAGTGCCCAGGTGTGAAATGGGGTAGGCAGAAAAAAAAAAACCAACAGAGAACAAGGAGAAAGGAAGACAGTTCTGTTCAGACTAAGCTGGATGATACAGCAGTGCACACACTATAGGCACACAATCCTTAGCTCTGGTTAACTCAAGAGGCGGCACCAGCTCTTATCCTCGCTTGTTTGATCCCAATTATATGACCTATGGCATATAGAAATTTTCCTTTTCTCCCTAATAAATTAAAGGTAATAAGGTGAAACTAATCAATGGAACCATAAAGCCATATGGTATTGTGGTCCTGGATGGTAAGTTTATACTCTGAGAATCTGCAAATTAGCTGTGAAAAAAGAAAAAACCCAAACAGAAAAAAACCGCAATTAAAAGTAGATCAAATAGAGATAAAAGCCTTGGAACACATTGTAAAAATTACAGATCCCCAGACCCATTAAAGTGAACTAAAAGCAAATGACAATGTGACTGGCTAGCAACTTTATCAAATTCAGTAAAAAGTCCATTTCTTGCTTTATCCAAACAAGGGTCTGCGATCACGAGCACCCCACAATGTCATATGTTATCTAGAAAGCCACACCGTGTCACCAGCTGATAAACATCATCAGGAGTCCAGTTTCCATCTCAAGGGAAACTTCTGGGACTATCTCTGGTTCATGACTGGGTCAGGTCACTAAAAGTTTTCGCTGACCTGAACCTGATCCAAACCAAAGAACTGAAATTCCTGACCTGCTCACCCCTAGGAAGAACTCTAATGAAAAACTGATACAAGAATCATACAGCAGAGCGAGAGCATGACTGGAGACCAGCATCTGTCTGAGACAACTTCAGAAGAGCACCTGTCTCTTTTTATCAGGAGATCCCTATATTACCATGGTAAGGGCTTGAAGTGAGCCTTGCTGTCAGGAAGCTATTCTGATCATTTTATTGAGCTATTCTAACAAAAGAAGGTGAAACTGAACTGTATGTTCTGGACATTCATGGTAATTTGTTTGTAAAACCTCACTTCCTTAATGTTCCTCCTTGAAATCAGTTCATAAAGCAACCTGAAACCACTTACAAAACAGTGCTATTATTTTTCATTAAAATAGAGAGCGATCAAACTAAATTTCTGGCAAATTCTGGCTCTCTGTAATATAAATTTCCTAAGCTAGTCCTGCAATTTGGCATGCTGGCTGCTTGAACAGCTCTGTACTGTCAGTAAGAATTTAGTGAAATGTACTTTAACCTCATAGAGACCAAGACACGGCACCAAAACATGTAAATAGTTGGTTTTAAAAACAGCACAGGAAAGATGACCCCAGGTGAAACGACACTGGAGCATCCATAAATAATTCTGTCACTGTCATACTGAAGAGGCTTCAAATATTGATCATGGGTAACATATCTGTGGGTTTGGTCCCAAAATGGGAGACAAGTAGGTGGGGCATGGCAGAGGGGAAGAAGTTTTTGTTTGCTTCTTTAAATTCTGACTTGTAAATACATAGCTCAAGACTATACAGAACATCAAAGTGCTGCAGAATTAATCTGTGCTGGTAGCCTGTGGCACACCTCTACTCCTGCAGCAATATGCAATTTATGGAACAAGAGAATTTCTAAAGTATTTAAGCAAGTGCCTGTGTGGCAAAGCACCGTGGTGTGCAGAGCTGGGCAGCTCTGAGCACACAGGCAGCACTCTGAGCACGAGTGTGAGAGCCTGAGAGCAGGCTAGAAATGCTGGACACACCAAGCCAGCCCAGCTCAAGTCCTTGGCTGCTCTCCAGGAGGCAGAACAGAGCTCACATCGCCCTGAGCCTGAGGGGCACCAACTGCTGCACACCACAAAACCACAGCTGGGAAAAGAACAATTCTCTCCTATTCTCAGCTTCAAGGCACCTCCCCATTTCTTCATGGGTTTCAGCCAGCTACTGTATGCTAAATAAAACATTAATAACTTAACTACATAACTAGGTAAATCAGGAGCTGGACAATGGGGGTTGGACCAGGTGATCCACTGTGGACCCTTCCAACCTGACACATTTTGTGGTTCCTTGATCTGCCTTCATTGCTGAATTTGATGCAAAATTATAAAATGACTCATACAACAAATGCAACATGACAAATGCATGAAATAGATAAAATTCATGATTTTGTTTTATGCAAAAAACAGTATTAAAAGTTACATAATTTTTTTCTTTTTTTTAAAGTGCATTCTCCCTATCACACAGAGTAGGAAGGCAGGGAACAGCAACTCCCACAAGGTTTATTTAAACACTTGGTGACAGCATGAAGGACCCCCAGTGCTTTACAACTACAACTTCAGCTGTGCAACAGTAATAAATATCATCCTGCATCAGCAAGACTGGTTGAAATTTGTCATCCTTTGCTCTTGTCAATCCTTTGTGGTGTGATCTCCAGTTAAATTTGAGCTTTCCCTATTAAGTATTGCTTTCCTTTCAGTTTAGCAGCTTGTCTATGTTCCTTAACTGGCCATATCTAAGCTGCTTCTTCCCAGGAGCCATCCCAATAACTGATTAGAATTGGCTTTCAAGTACTGTAAGAATGTGCATTCATGACTGTGATCATTAGACTCATTTTCTTAGGTCTGCCCTACAAGGAACAGTGAAACAATATCGCTAGGATGTTTGGCACTAGTAATTTGTTGACAATTTAACATAGCTTTCCTTAGGGAAAGTTCAAAAACGTACTTGAAGCAGTAATATTTTTATTTAGTGCAAAGGTATGTGAGCAGTCTAAAATTTAGCATGGCTATTTAGCATATGCAACACATGTAAGTATAAAACAACACATAAAACTCCCTCACTCATTACTTGATATCAAAACACTTTTACTGGCTCTTCAACAGACACAGTCCTCAAAAACTCATCATTGTGTGATGAATCTGAGTTCCACTTCTATTTCCAGCAGCAGGTCAGTGTTAATTTACTTATGGTTTCATCCATCATTCATATCCAGAACCATATTATTACTCAAAGTTAATTCATGCTGGGATTTATTTCACTGAAAGTTTTAAGAGCAGTTTTAAGACCTATCTTATATCATATCTGGGGAATGGTTTCAGATTTGGAGTTATACAAAGAATGGCTCAAAAGATGTTACTGGATTCTATTTATTTTCATGACATTCTCATCCTGGAATTTTGGAGGGCTTTGGAAGGTTTGAGCAGTGAAGTCTGAGTGAAACCTACATTTTAGGTTACAAAAGCAGACAGAAAACTACAGCACCAAGAACACCTGCTACACAGAATACTAAAAAGGAATTATTTTATTCAATGTGCTATAGAGGGAAAAAAACACAGCAGAATTTTCCTCAGTCTAGCTGCTAGGGTAGATTTTGGAAAATTGGGTAACACACTGTCAAGGCTTGGCAAATGAAAGGAAAAGGACAGTTATAGACATAATAGAAGTGAAAGGAATGGAATGGAGAAAGGAAAATAAAGTTCTGACAGTATCTTTTTTTTTTTTTTTTAATACTTAGGAAGTAATTAGTAACACGGTAAGCTCAAGAATGTCAAAAGATTAAAGCTTTGTAGGATGAGTAAAGTAATTTCAGTTCTCATCCTGGCTCTGACCTTCACTTATCCTGTACTTTAATTGTCCCTGTGAACAGTTTTGCAGTGGCAGCACTGTGCTGTGGTTTGTGCTGTTACTGCTTGAGAAATCCTTCCAGCTTCTCAGGGGGAGGAGAAAAATAATTTAAACGGAAAAAAACCCAACACAAATATTGTGAGACTACAGGACGGGAAGGATCCAGCCAATCTAATAAACAATTGAAGAAAAACCAAACCAACAACAGCAACCAACCCATCCAAAAAAATCCTCATGTGTCTATTGCTACCTCTTGCCACCAACTTATATTGATGTACATTTGCAGCACACTGCCTTGGGAAACAGTTCTTGGGGCTATCTCTGCTTTTTCGGGCAAAATAAATTTAGAGTTTGCATTTACTGCTATAACTAATAGTCAGGAAAACACCAACTGATTTCCTAAAGCAAAGTTTCTTTTTCATATGGTTTTCGTGCTATTTTAAATATATATATAAAAGAGGCAGAAACAAATAACTGCTGTCAGTTTAAATTCTTGTTGCATTTGATACAACTACTAGATATAGGTCTCAATGAAAGAATACCAGTGGAATGAAAATGATCCTTGAACTAAAATTCTTCTAGAAAAATGTATACCATTGTAGAATTCAACTCCCCCATCAAAAAGATGATGAATGACACCCTGAATAACAAAATCAAGTATGTTTATTTGGCCACTTAGTTCAGTGGACACATGACAAATTCTTGTCCTCACTGGAAAACACTGCCAATATTTTAAATCCCAGATTCTTTCTGCCAGAATATCCTCTGCTTTATAAAACATGACTGCAATAATTAGAAAAACATCTGCAATAGTCTCTTCAGGCTGAGGGAGTCATCCCCTAAATTCACTGACTTGACTGCCTGCTGATTATTATGTAAAGAGTAGTTAAATCAACTTTGATTTAAAATATCACTCTCATTCAAGTGGCCTAACAAACACTGGACTGATGTTCAGCAGTGAAGGGCAATGTTCTTTAAATTCAACTTTAAGGTTTGATGCCAATTACCTCTTGTGCTGCCTTTTTATGTTATAAGAACTTAAAAAAAAAGTGTAAGGTAAAATATTTTTACTTCTAGTCCTTCAGTCTTGGAATTCACCACAGGCAGGCAAGATACTGGACAACACTGCAGCAAAGTATTAATAGCAGGTATTAAAATCCTTATGAGACCACTGCCTTAACGCCTTTTTTTTTAATGAATAGCAATTAAAATATCATGAGATCACATGAAAAATACCTGCTCATAACCCCTCTGGAGGCAGAAGGAAGATTTACTTGGAAGCTTCACATGTCAGGATGAAAAGCATAAGTATGAATAATTTAGAAGTTTATTTACAATATACCAAGATACCACCTCCCTTTCCTTTAAAGCAATGGGGAAATACCTCACCTCTCTCAGTCCCAGTTGTACAACTCACCTGTGGAAAGAAGCAGCCATTTGTGCTCAAACCTGGCCCATCCCATGATTTCTCCAATGCAACCCCCCTTTCTCTATCACTTCATTATTATAAAGCCCAAATCCACAACTGAACTCAGAAACAATTACTAAGGAATTAACAGGATAGTTTTATCCTTGCTACCCAAACTCTCTACCTACAAATCTTAGCTCTCGCAATTACATTCCTCATCAAAAGCTATGGAAAACCTGGAAAACAAATTCCCCTTTACAACCATCCCAATATGCAGATGCACCAAGTTTTTCCATCCCAGAACTTTTCCTTGAACAGTTCAGCACATCACTAATTGAAAGTAAATAAAGGTTTTAATGATTCAAGCCTGTATAAACCTTTTCCAATTCAAAAGCTAGAAGTCTCTTAAGGATAAAAACACTTGCATAAAATCACTGCAGCAGAGCACAATCAATCCCTCTATCTCCATTTGTTTGCTTTAGCACTTTACAAGGTTCCCTCAATTCTCAGGTCCAGATCAATCATTTGTTAAAGAAAGAAATGAACAGGCTTGAGTGCCTCAGCAGAATACTGATAAGAAACTGTGTCAGCTCATTTTAGCTGAGGACAAGAACCAACTTAGAGATTTATTTTTTCCCCCCTTCTCATCCTTGGTAGAAGACTTTAGAAAATCTATCAACAATGTGAACAAGACTGAAGACAAGAAAAAAGATATCTCCTAGCAACTCATTTATGCTTCTTATGTGGCTGTTATTGAATACTTCTGCTTCTAATGGATTTGTTGATTGTTATATACATATGGCAACATACTTTTCTTTTAATCTATCTTCAGCATTGTTGGTTGGACATTTATTCAAGACTACACCATGGTAAACCTTCTGATTAATCTTAACCAGGTCAAGGAATGTGTGAGGGACATACAAGTTCATCACAAAGGACTTAAGTAAAAACAATATTAAGAAAGAGCAAGTTATTTGGATTACAGCTGCTTTTAGTGCTGAGACTAAAAGACAAGCATACTAACTACGAGTTACAAGAACTGTAAATAAGCACAGGTCTTCCATCACTACAGTAAGGGGAGAAAATGTTATTCCCATAAGTTGCTTTCATTTACATTAATTTCCTTTATGCCAATGGCCTCATTTTGACATCTGCACCCAGAAACCCCCCAGTGCCATCAGTGACTGCAGCAGTCACAAAACACTGCTTTCAGCCACATTTACAGATCAGCTACAAAAAACATGCCAAAGGAAACAGCACTATAAATAGTTGGGAGCCTGATGATGGGGTCAAATACTATCTGACTGGTACTGTGTGAAAGGGGTTTTCACTCTGCAATTGATAAAGGGAATTATCTAGGAAATGGTGCAATGCACACTGAAAGTCACTGAAATTACATCCAGGGGCAATGCTTCAACCACAGCTTTACTGGTATCACTTTACTCTTTCTGGCACATATTGCTTAATGCCTTATCTCCATTCACTCTTTGCTACTACAATTTATTGCCCCAGTCAAAGGTAACAAAATACCTTGGCTTTCTACTGGAATTTAATGAGTATTTCTCCAGCCTTTCCAATGAAGCTACATGGAAGTTTCTCTAGAACACTGATTGATATGCAGTAACTCTCTCCCACATTATAAAATGCATTTGGAGGAAGACGTGCTATTTTCAGACATGCCAAGTGACTGTGATTCTACTTGAAGACATCAGAACGACCTAATCAATATTACTTCTACCAGTTAACAAATCCCCCCAGATCCTGGTTTCCCAGCAAATGTTCTTTTTCTGACCATAGGGGATGATAGTTTAACTTGCCCTGAAAAAATAGCCAGGGAAAACAGGTAGGGGGTATCAGACAAGTTCCTTGCCTACTTCTACCAACATTCTTATTCCTGTCTCTACAGCAGTGAGGGCTGACAGAGTGCTGCTATTCAGGAGCTCCAGCTCTGAGCCCCATCTCTGTAAAGTGACATCTGTGCTCTACAGAAACATCTTTCCTTTTGCACAGTCTTCTCCCAAGCAGACTCTGTGCAGCAGCTCACACACACAAGTGACTCACTCCAGTCCTCTGCCCTCACATGGTGAACAGGTCCTGGCTCAGCTTCTCAGCATCCATGAGGAACACTCCAGGTAAAATCCTGTCCTATCTACAATGCATACATGCAAATATCTGACATGCTAAATACTACTTAATTGGCGTTCGTTGTTTAAGTAGCCTAATGTTTCACTATAGGTATTAAGTTGGAGTCTTCTTAAGAGATTCTTCCTGTATTAACTGAATTTAGCTTCATTTTGTAGCAGGATTTAACAGCTGCAGGAAAAAGTCACAGACCACTTTAAGCTTTTTCCCATTGAGTGATCTTTCTTTTCTTTCTTCCTTCCTTCTTTTTCCAATCTCATTGCACTTTTCTGACAGCTCTGTATCACTTTCTCATGATTATTTGTTTTTTTAAAGGATATTAAAAGAATTAAATTGTAAATGTGGAAAAAAAATTAAAATCATAATCTGTTGTATGCACACACACAGAGTCACTACCTGTATGTCAAAAGTGTGTGACAAATGGAAAAGGAACTGGCTCTGGGACCTCAGCACGAGCAATAAAGAGCTGCAAGGGCTTTCTACCTCACTGAGCTCCTGGTACTGAAGCTAATAATTCTGGCTGAGTAATGGGCACAAGTAGATGGGCTGAAGTTGTGTCTCATCCAAAGAAAACCCAAAAGCCAACCCCTGCACTAGAAGCACAGCTTCTGAGCCATGACAGCAGTCCTTGGGAGTTAAGGTTTCTGCTCCTTTGAATTTAAGGCTGAATGACACAGTCTCCAAACCTCTATTCATCACAACTACACCTGTGCATTGACAGCAGTTCATGACACAGATTTACAGAATTCTCACAAACATGCACTTCTGGTTATTCATAGCTTTTTTCCTGCTTCCTCAAACTTAATCACAGGGAATCCAAACTTCCAGGTAGAAAACGAACACATGAACTCAATCCATTTGGAGTGCTGTTAGCAGTTAGGCAGTTTCTAATTTTTTTTTTTTTTTTTTAAGAGGCAAAGCTCAACAAAAATTGAATGAGTGATACCGAAACATTTTCATCACTGAAATTTTGATGCTGGGGTAAGAGGATAGATTGAACATATCAGAAAGCACATATGAGCATTATATGTATTTATAAACACATGCATATATACTGGATTTTTCTGTAATATCACTATTGACAGATTTACATTTTAGCTCATTTATGAGTAAGTTCTGGCCACCAATGACTAATGGAATGAGATTAATGCACTTTGCATCTGAAGTGTTCTGTAGAGGAAGCTGGCATCGTCATGCACTTGGGGTTTCAGAAACAGCTTCAGTGCATCAAAGCCTCTGCAGCCCTTGTTGTCCAAAAATATGGTTTCTTTGTTGGAATGAAGATCAGTGGCTCTTTAGAACAGATGTTTGCTTATGCAAACAGAAACCAAGGCATTATCCAGCCACCTGCTTTTGTTAAATAAATGAACATGTTGGTTCAAAAACTTGTATGAGCTCTGAACCCTCTGTCTCTCAAAAATGTTTTATCCCTGATGTTGCTGACTACATGTCCTGAAGGTCACAGTCTCAAAGCCAAGAAACAAGGACAACCTTTCATGATTGAATGTTTTTCAGCCAGCTTTACAAGCAGTGCATTTGTGCCTCAGTGCAGCTTTACTGGAAATTATCCAGACAAGTCAGTTCTTTCTCCAAGGTTACAGGTAATAACAAGGAACTACCTATAAATCAACCAAACAAGCTTTAAGAAATTTAAAGCAAACAAATTGATGAGTTGTGTCAGCAGTGATCTTATTGGTTAAGGTAATACCCTTTTCCCAGACTCCTTATTTCCTGTCATGAGAAAAGCACTGTATATTCAGTGTATAACAACTGGGGCTGCTACACTGCCCTTTCTTTTTCCATTTCTACAAAGGCTTGTAAGATTAATGAGAGAAAGAAAAAAAAAAGAAAACAAACAAACAAAAACAGTAGAGCAAGCAAATTAAACAATATAAACGAGTGAAACACATTCAGTATATTCCTCTCTTACTGTCAAACCAAGCTATTGAAAATCTGGCAGCTGACTTTCACAGACAAATTATAATGAAGCCAAAGAAAAAAAGCCTTTGTCCTAGTAATGGACATTAATTGATAGCACAGCTAATTTAGTGGAAATTATTGGCCTATAAAAGTGTGCAGAGAAGCAATACCAAACTTAGCCTAGTTAAAGAGCAGTAGCAGGGTTGTGGTTTTTTTGGTTTTCCTAGTCTGAGACTGTGCTCACATTTGCCTATTTAGGAATGATCATTTTTGCTTGTAACCTACACTCTACCAACAGAGATAAGCTTAATTCTCTGCATTTCATCCATTTCAACATTCATTTAGATTTTCATTCACTATAAACATTTTATTTGATGTAAAGACGTTATACGACTATTAAGCTGCATTTTTCAGATTTCCAAGCAGAGAGACTTCAATACTCAAATCTAGAAAAGTAGAGTTGAAATGGTAAGCATTAATTTATGTTATTGAAGAATATATACATCTGTGATATATATGGATGGAGAGAGACAAGAAAAAGGACTCTGTACACAACCTTAACAGAAGAACAACAGTTGCTCACTCCTTGGAAACAGTGACTTGACAAATAATAACAAAGCTACAAAGCTTTGGAAACCCACATGGAAACCCAAAGCTTTCCTTAGTCTTCACATTGCCTTTCCATGGATATCCTCAGCATTTCTGCTCCATTTCTCTCTGCTCCTGTCAGTAGCCAGTTTCTGTGCTGTGCAGTAACAGGAGCTCTGGAATTGTCCTCCAGTGCCTGCCTGTTCAGCATTGCTGCCCCTTGATTGGTGCCCCCCGGTGTTGTACCCTCGAAGCAATTAGCCAGTCTGCTAATTTCACTTTCCTCTGAGGAATGTGCTTTATGGAGGAGAATCACTGACTCCTACCACATAAGATGTGGCAGCTTTGCTACATCCCAAACCAGCATCACCACCTGCTCCACCAGTGCTGTGCAGCTCAATGTGAAGAGATATTAAGAGCTGGTACAAAGTGCTGCCAAAGCAATTTGGACCAAGCCCAGCTTTCAGGCCTTGACATTTCCTGCAAACATCTCCTCTCTCTGAAAATCTGAAAGTCCAGATTTTGGGCTGCTCTAAGTTCTGCTTTGCTACAGAGAACTTCATGTGCTGCTTGCAAACTGGGGTGGTGAGATCCAAAAAAGAACGTGGATGACAGCACCAGATATGGTGGGAGAATTGACCAGGATAGCACTTCTCCCATGGACTCCAATTCTGGACACCCTGAGCTGTTCACAGAAAAGAGGGATTAACTGCACCGTCCTATTATTTGATCTATCACAACCTCATTCATAACATGTCTGGAAGATACTTTGTCCAAGAAAACGTCCAACACAGAGCACACCAACACTGTGCAAGACTCCCTTTTCAGTCTGCTCTGCAGCATTGAGGCCCAGGACATCAAAATACTCACCCCAAGACTACTTCTGTTCAGGAGGAGTTTTTCACTCATTCTTTAAACCACAAACCTCATAAGCACTCTAAAATTTTCTGCAGCCTCTGCAGTACTGTAACTGGAAATTACACCTCCAGAAACAGTTCTGGGACTCACAAGTGTCAAGTCTTGGTGTGGAAGCATTAGCTCATTAACACATCACTGCACTGAACCACTACCACTGACTGGAGCAATAACCAACTGCACCACTCTCAGCTGCAACCCCAAACTGACTGGAATTGCTGCCTTTCCTTTCATCTGGTTATTTACTTAACCAGGACTGAGTTTTCATTTAAACTCTCTGAGCTCGTCCCAGTGTGTTGGATAATCAAGCCTTTAGCTGAGTCACATATTCCAGTTCACATTCTGAAAATAACAATAGTGCATCAGGACAGCCATTAATGCTGCACATTTGGTAGATACCTACCCCCTCCTTTCTCTTCACCCATTGCATACAAACACACACTCCATAAAAACACAGATTTAGAAAAATAAATGTATTTTACTGTTAATTCAGCCAATGAGACAACAAATACGACGACAACAACGAATTTTCCCCAAGAGGGGAAAATTATTCCAAGAGACTACAAGAATTAAGCAATCTACCTAACACCATAAAGTTGGCACAATATGACAGCTACAGGACAGTGACACACCACACAAGCTCTGCCAATGAGCCAGGCTCAAACTCTTCTGAAATTGCATAGAGCACACAGTCAGGTATTGCAGCCCAGATAATAATGATTAAAGACAAGTTACACTCCAAACCAACCAGTACATTTCAGATGTATTTTTCGATAACAAGTCTAATTGATTTTTTCTTTTGCAGGACAACCCCATGAAGTTTGGGGTTATCTTCTGCTTCTTATCACAACTGCTTTGCTATATAAACCCAGTTTGAAATTTTGCAAGGAGATGTCTGCTCCTAACCTGGTGTTTCCCCTCAGTAAATGCCTGTTCATCAAAACTGAACCAAGCAGAAACACACCAATTCAAAATACATAACACACACTACCTCCATTGATATTGCAACAACAGATTAAAGAATCTACTCCAGCCAAATTACATGCATGTGAGCAAGCCATTTAAATTCATTTTTTCCTAATTAAAATGTATAAATAAAAATTACTGACTCCTTCATTAGCAGGTTTCTTAACTATGCTAATGAGCATAACTACATAAAAGATTTAGGTAAATGTTAAAAATTAACCATGTATTTGAATGTATTCTATCATGGATTTCAGAGTGAATCAAATACTCCCATGAGACAGGAAAGGGACATGTTCCTTGTTTTACTGCACTCCTTGTTAAGAATTTAATATACTGTGTATAACATAACACTTAGACCTAGAGCTTTCAGACCAATATTAACACACTTTTCCAGAACATAAAAAAATATTGCCAGTAACAAGCCAGGAAATCGAGTCCTTTGTCAGTAATGTCTCTACACAGAAAAAAAAACCCTGTCTTTTAACTGAAATGTTTTAGGACTTCAGTTGGTACAGATCAATTTCAAGTACCAAAAGTACAAGAGAGTGTTTACATGAGCATCTTTAGAAGCATAAGTCTCTGCAATGAATAAAGTCACATGTAGATCTCCATGAAAAATAAACTGCTGTAGATGTCAAGCACGATAAATGAAGTGATCTCTCTCATGGAATTGCTCTGCACCACCCCAAAAAGAGAGATCAACAACACAACTGCTGAAACCATACTCCACAAGTTTAGGAGAACTCCAAACATAAGGAATAACTCAGAGAAGAAAAAAATGGAAGAGAAAGATGAACAAATAGTATAATTTTCTGAGCATATGACCTTAGCCAGCCCTGCGATAGAATCCCAGGAACACCAACAGCTTGATTCCAATTCCACTGGAGTCAATGGAGAAACTCCCCTTGGCTTCAATAGTGTCCAATTTCAGCTTGTGCTGAACTTTCTGCTCCCCAAGGCTTGTGTCATTACTAAGCATAGCTTTGAGAACACTTGTCCAAGACCCACAATCTACACAAGTTAAATAAAAAGCACAGTTCTGAGACAGTAGGAATTCACGCTCTAGGTTTCACAAGTCATCTCCTTGTGTGACTTCTCACATAACATAAGCCACATCCAGAAAATTCTGAAAAAGCCCTCACAGAACTTCAAACTCCTTCGAACCATGTTTTTCAGCTGATGCCACTATATTTTGCAAAAAGTGATTCAAAGTGCCCAGGCAGAGACATTTGCATACACCACCTCAGGCAACAGCAGCTGGTGAGCATTTCAGTCACACTGCTGATTTCTATTTAAAAAAATTTGACAGCAAAGGGGTTTGTTATACATTTATTTAATCAATCAATAGTGGGCATTCAGATACTGAAGCTGTCAAACAGAAGACATAAATAGAAGTGTAACTGCACTTCATTATAAGGTCTCATCAGATTTATTGATGCTATTTGAATGAGTGAATGCACTTGCCTCAGTATCCTGGTAACAGCAGCTCGAAAACATATTCTTTAATTTGAGATAAGCTTTTCCCACACAGAAAAGATTTCACCTTGGCAGAAGGTAATGAACTTAAAAATAGATTCTGCCATACTGTTTAAGAAAGGTACAGTAAGCTCTTAGGTGTTTTCAGCATTTTAAGGTCTGGATGCATTCCAGTTACATTATCTCCATCACAATGGGACACTCTTCCTCACCCTGAAAGCTTTGCCTGGGATTGCACAGTGTTCAGTAGATCCATTACAACTGCACTGTGATACATTTTGAGGATTTAGCAGCAACTCCAGAAAAAAAATCTGAAGTGGTCTAGAACTTTCCACACATAATAGGGTTTTAATACTTCCTTCAAATCCAAATAAACAATAGTTTAATTATTTTTAATCATCATGCAGCATTTTATTTAATAAATTGATATAAACACCAAATAAAATTCTCTGCCAAAGAATTAAATTGAAGCAAATGAAAATGCTTTGATAAAGAAAAGTTGGATAAGTCATGCAGGGCAAATATTCAGAACGAAAAATTAAAAGCAAGCAATAGATTTTGGAGAGCTATTAAAGGTTTAATTAATTGTCTAGTCAAAAAGTACTCAATACTAAAACCATATGTCATTCTGAAAAAAATTAAGGAAAAGGAAAATGTAAAAGTCAGTAACGTTTTCATTAAAAACAAATCCTTCCCATATAAACAAAATTAAACATTTACAACTAAACCACACAACACACCATTTCCATCTGCACCAGTGGTCCTGATATAAGTGTTGAGAGTTTTGTCTCACTCCCTATATGAAAAAAGAAAAAAAAAACTAAAAGAAACTAATTTAAACATTGAGTACTCCATATCTAATTTAGATAAGAATTGGACTTCAAATGCCTAGGGAAAGGTCTCATTTTGGAGATAGTTGTTTTCAAATGGAACTACTTGGCCTTGAGGAGCTGGCACAAGTTGAGCTTTTCAAATGCTCCAGCAGGAGATGGTGGCTCCTGCCTCCATTCACTGTCTCTGGAGCTCATTCCTTCAAAAATGAGAATGCCAGAGTTCTAATGTGTCCCAACCCATTGTCCCCCCACATCAGCTCACAGAGGTGAAGTTGCAGGATAGAAGCAGCCTCCTAAATCACACAGACAGCTCCTACAATGACCAGGAAGGTTCCTTAACATAGCAGGGGTTTTGGTGCTTATATAAACACTGTTCCCTAACACCCACAGTCTGTTGGCACAGATCAAACACTTGATTAGACACAAACGCTGTTACCATAAGGTTAAGGGTGATGCAAATAAAAATAAAAGTAATGATTATTTAGAGGAATTCAAAACAATAATTATTAGTATTTTTACTTATGAATTTTCTTCTTGCTGGATTTCTCCACCAGCAGCTTAAAATCTCCATTTATTAACATTCGTGAAGAGGGGGAACATGTACTAAGAAAACTGCATTTATCAAACTAATAGCAGAACATTTTCAAGTTTAATGCATATCTGTCTATGCTTATTAAAATAATTACCTGGTCTTCTTATCACTTAATTGATCATTTACTCCTCAACAGGAATATAAAAGTTATGAGAGCCAACACTAAGAAAAAGTCTCAGAAGATAACCCTTTTTTTTTCATGCCTTAAACTGCTCTCTGAGCAAAATAGATCAGAACACCACCATTAAGGGAACAAATTTGGCCACCTTTATCTACCAAGAGATTTCTTGTATGTTGTTCTTTAGCAGAACTACCCACATCATAGAGTGATTCACTAAGACAACTTCTAGTGGATTTTGTACTAAACACCTTTTGTTTAGCACAAATACTCTGCTGTGGTCACAAGCAAGGCATTAGACTTAATCCAAAGTGATACACAAAAAGAATTAAGGAGTTGAACTACAAGCTTTGCTTTTTCATCCTTTATAGCTTCATTTCTGACCTCTGTCCACTGGAGAGAAAATCTATGTTGGAAGGAAGTGAATGAAAGGATGAGCTGCCAAGGCACAAAGAGAACCCAAAGGCAACAGCTCCCTTGCTCTTCTCGGGAAGAGCAGAGGGCACAGCCAGAAGGAGAGTTGTGCTGCTGAGCTATGTGTGGCTCTTCAGATCAGCTGTCAACTCAGGCCTGCTGCCAGGAGCTCCATCTCAGCCCTGGAGATGTGTGACAGAAAAACAACAGCAGCTGGACAGGGCCAAGCCGAGCAAGGCTCCCAGGCTGTATGTGCACACCTGAGATGCTCAGCACGTTGGTCTCACTCCTCTGCCCAAATACCCACACAGGGGGAGGAAGAAGCCATCATTTAACTCATGCCAATTATTTCTAATTTTTCTGTATCTTAAATGCAGACAATTCACCCTCTATTTCAGAGGGAAGTGGTCACAATTTAGCACAGATATTTATGTGTGTGTGTATGTATATGTATGTCGCTTTTGGGATTTATTTTGTTGGGTTTTTTTTGTTCTTTCCAATGTTTTCCAAAAAGAAGGGAAAACACTAGTCCCTTCAGTAGCTATTGGAAATGATCCATAACAGCCATGAACTGCTAAAAAGGTCAATCACCTCAAAAAACTATCAGATTTAGTAAGACCTGATTTTGGGCAGCTGGCCTTGGCTGTCCACAGATCACAGATAATTCTTTCTGTGCTCACAGGCTTTGTAACACAAAACAACACAGCTGATCTATAATCCTCATTTCTTCCTTCCATATATCCTCTATATCCCCATCTTCCATATATCTTCATCCATCCTCTACCAGCAGAATAACTGCCTGTAAAAGATCTGCCTCTTTTTGCAGATGAAAAACAGCCTAAATCATCCTCTTGTTCTCAGCATTTTATTTCAAGATACAGAATGGAAAAAAAAAGAAATTATGACTACCACATCTAGAGCATGGGCAGGGAAGGAAACCAATGGAAATATTCCTTTCCAGATCTCTTGGAATAAAATTCCTATGTTCCCACTGAATCATCTACTGTAAATGAGCCATCCCTCCACTCTAGACTGTAATCTCTGGCAGGTTCCAGTACCCACTGAAAAATATGCAGATTATTATCTTTTCTTTAACCAAAATGCCCTGGAACGGAAATTCATCCCTTCACTAATGTACAATAGAAACATGTTCAAAGGGAAACACCACCTGTTCCTAGCAGATGGCAAATTAGCATTGAAAAGGATCACCTGTACTGGAAACCCCATTCTCTAACTCTACCACCAAGAGGTAAATCAGCCATGTATGTCACAACAAAACCTGTCTGATTTAGCACTTTTACTCCAGGAGCATGCCTGTAGTGCACACTACTACTGTCCATTCTCTTACACTGATGCCCATTCATCAAATTTCCAAGAAGTGTGCCAAGCCTGCAGCATGGCAAAACGAGCTTGGCTGTAAGCCACTGCATTTACACATATTAATGACACCCTTGCTCAAGAACCTCGGTACCCAATAAACCAACCCACTTCAAGATTTCCTTATAAATACCTGTAGTTGTTTTTCTTGTCACCTTTTTTCCTTTGTTCTTTCAAGGAAACTTCCAGAACCAAAATTGAGATTGATGCAATCACTTCTCTCATGCTTGATCTTCATCTGTAATGCCATCTGACAGTCATGTGTGCAACAAAAATTGAAAGTAACCGTGAACAATGTAAACATCATCAATCTTTAATGAGGTCTTCATATGTGAAGCTTGTACTTGTCTGTGAGTCAGAGACCATAACCCTTTTCCACCAATCTCCAGCCCACGGTGAGTTACAATACTCCAAATTTTTTTCATTGCTATCAAAGCTGCAAGAATGAAGGAAAGATTCTTCTGTGCTTCAGGCACTTTTACTTTATTAAAAGGCTTTCTAATGTGAAAAATGCTCACACAGTCACTCTTGCAGCAGCTGCATTACCATTATTTTCACCACTCCAAGCACAAAATGAGATTATGAAGGGGGTTCAAGAGCTGGATTTAAATCCAATTCTGCAGCTTCTGAACGTGTGTTAATGTAATATTGTGGGATTTAGAGGTACGGACCTCAATATCTTAATCTATGGCTTTTTCAAACATCTGGGTCATTGGCAATGTCACCGGTGCTTTTATTCTAACTAAATCAAAGGGATAATCAGAAATTTAATCCCTGACCAGTTAGCTGCCTGCAAGTCACCAAAAATACACTTACAGCAATCAATCTGTCTTGCTGTGGAAGGCCTTGGTAGAGCAGCTTGTATTAACCCTTTCAAAATACGGGATATACACCATTAAAAGCAGCAGCTGATGTTTTCAAGTCTATCTGAATGACTTGGTAAGAACAAGGACTAGAGATCAAGAAACAGAAGCCAGCCTCAAACTACCACAGTAAACACCTGCCAACACTGCATTCTGCAAAGGCAGAGAATTCTTAAAAACTCAAATATGGCTGCACATCTGATTCCAGCCCTGATATGAAGGGATGAACCTGGGCTTGCCAAGATGCAGCAGCCACGGCTGAAGTGCCAGCTGTGGCTACAAAAGAGCCTGGTGCTTGCCACCTGCAGGCTCCCTGCCAGCTGAGCATCTCCCAGGTATAAACCCTGCAGGTGGGTTCACACCACAGAGCATTCCAACAGTGAGCAGGCAGCAGGAACAGAGCTCCCTGCTTAGAGAAGTTCTTCCTGCCTTGCTTTGATAATACCCTTTTAACAAAGAATACTTCTGCATTATTTTGGGGGGGAGGGAGCTTTCCTACCTGATCGGGAAGATGATCAGCAGTATCACTGGGTTCTACCTCCAGAGACAGGCACAGAGTGTGAAAAGCACATCAGTTCAACTATAATTGAGCTGTGGGACTGACTATAAGATGAATCACTCAATCACTGCAGACCTGGGATTTTGTGCAAATACTTCTAAAAGAAGCAAGCACACCATACCAATGCATGAACAGCTGAACTTCCCAATGTCAGCTAAACCACAAAACCCTGATAATTTCTATGAACACACAAACATCCCTCCTTGACCCATCCCAAAAGCACACCAAGTATGTTCCAAAGAGTAAGCCAGTCCTTGTGGTTCCTTCCTCCCTTTTACAGCCCCTAGTTTTCATCCAATACTCTGCTCCAGAGCCTGGTAAAAAGAACAGTCAGGCAGCCCTCACTATTCATGTAATTCTCTGTCATCTTTTCCCTCCCTCTCCTTCCCTGTCTTTGCTCTACCACCACCACCACCACTTCTGGAGGACTTGCTCTCAGCTGCTCTCTGACCCCTAACCAGTTCTATTAACTATTTCAAGACTGGCATCCTGGCACAGGCCAGGAATAGCTCCAGCAGGGTAATACAGCTGTGCCATGGCTCTGTGGCTGAGCAGGGATGGACAGCACCGGGAGCTCAGCCTGTCCCTGCTCTGTACAGGAACAGGTAACTGAGAAAGCACAGACACATCCTCATTTCTGTTTGAATCCGTTCTGTTCTCTGTCTTCCACGTCAGGGTCTTGGCAAAGGCTGCCTCACTGAGCATATTATTCACAGAAAGATCAAGTACACTGCCAGATAATAGTTTTATGCTCTTATCTCGATTTTATGATTTTGTATCAGCCTAGATTCTGTGGTTTTTATTGTCCCTATAGTACAGTGAGGTGCCTATAGAAACATTCATGTCCTTCCCACGTGAAGTTAAATTGATTGATTCAATACAGTATTTGTACAAATGGTATTTTCTGGTATGCATTCTTTTGCATTAGTCCACATTATATCTCACCAACAGGATTCCATTGTGGTTTATTTTTAACATTGCCAGTGAAACTGAGGTAAAGGTAACACCTTAGAATTCATATAGTAAAAGGGACTCACACTAATTTGGTTTTCAAGGCCTCACATCTGCATGCACTCTCTTCAGACCAAAATGATATTAGCAATTACAATTGACATAACTGACCATTCTAATATTCTTTTCTTATCAAAATGGTATTCATCTAATATCTGAAGTATTCCAACCCATAGAAATTTATATAAATTTCTGCATTCCCATGATCTTTCTCAAAAACCAGATAAGATAACGTTAGAAGTTGCAAAATGCTCTAAGTGCCCAAAATAACAGAAACTAAATCACAAATCACTAGAAGGAGGGAAACAAACTAAACCTCACTCTTTCAGTTTGGTCTAATAAGAAACATGAAAATGAAGTGATGCATAAAAACTATAAAATTATGCAAGTGGTCCTATAGCAACACTATAGATCATTAGTACAGCCCTGATACAGCAGGTTGTTAATTGTTGCTCCCATCATTTACCACCTTTTAACACTGCAAGTACTGATGAATTGCTTTCATTGGAAAATGCGATTCCATTCCTACAGAATTCAAGTGGTCTGGCAACAACTTCCTGAATGTTTTTTGTCTTCTTTTCCTTTGGTTTATGGCAAAGATCATCAAACCCATGATGCAAAAATTTCTGCACAGATCACTGTTCTTCCCATTAAAATTTTCAAATTTAATCCACACGCACCATTTTCTTTCTTAAACAGGAATGAGAGAGCTGGAGATGAAAATCTCAATATTCCACTTATCTAATGGTAACCTTAATAACAAGGTTTAGGCATAATATAACTCTCTTGTCTACCTTTGACTGGCTTCATATGATACAAATCAAACAGAACTCACTAAAAAATCTCTTGCCAATTCAGTAGGCCCCTTGTTACCTACTGAGCACATTGTTGCAACTAAATGTTTAAATAAGAAATTGTTCAATATTTGAACAATCTGAAGATACCAATCCAGAAAGAAATCCTGTAATGACAGGCAACATTTTTTTTGAGAGAGAGACTGATTGCCCTTCTGTTCAAGTTGTTAGCATTTTCTCAAGAACTGTTTTAACAATGGACTTGCAAAGCCTGGACCACAACTTGAAATGTGTTGCATCCTTTACTTTCTTAAGAGAAAAATACTTGAAGTTTTGTGTTTTGCAAAGTTGATCTAGAGAAACTTTTCAGTGTGTGCTTCACTGTCTCAAAGTAATTGCTAATGAACCCTTTCTTCCAACTCAATTCCTACAGAAGAGCTCTTCAGGAGACACAGAAGAGCACTGTTCCTTCCACTAGCACACCTTGAAAATTTGGGATTTTTTTATTATTAGAGAAAAATAAAATTATTTAATCACTTTATATGTTATCAGAGACTAATTACGGATATTAGCTGTCCCTTCCACTTCTGAAAGACATTAAGGGAAGCACACCTTCCCCAGCTGACCACTGTGGTCAGCAAGGCACTAAGTGAAAGTAGAAACTTATCTTCCTAAAGGCACTAAAGTAAATGAAAAATTAAAGTCAACATTAAATGCATAGCATGTTAGGGGAAATGAAAAGCCTTCCTGACTCTCCTTTTCAATGAAGTTGAAAGGACCTCTGGAGAGCATTCATTTTAACCAACACCGTGCTCAGATCATGGAAGTTAAGGGTTTGGCATGGACCCTAGAGCTCATCCAGTCTGAACCCCCTGCCATGTGCAGGACAGCTCCCACTATCCCAGGCTGCTCCAGCCCTTACCCAGCCCAGCCTCGAACACCTCCAGTGTTGGGGCACCCACGACTTCCCTGGGCAGCCTGTTCCAGTGGCTCACCACCCTCACAGGAAAGAATTCCTTCCTGCAGCTGATTGTCCCTTAGCCTAGCAGCCACCTCGTGCTGGCTGCTGAACACTGACCCCTGCCCTCTGTTCAGCCCTACATCTGCCATCCTCTGAACTGCCTCTATTGTCTTTCTCTAATAGTCTGAATACAGGAGATTACAAACCTGTATTCATTTTCTCTCAATGTGAACAAATTTAATTTCCTTCATGCATAACTCTGCACTCATATATGAATGAAATACCTCTATAAAGCAGAGATTTCAGTTTAGACTGCTTATGCCCACCCACCTCCAGAACTGATGAGAGGTACAACCTGTACATCTGTACTCTGTCACACAGATCATTTCATCTCTAGACATTTCTGTATTGTAATTTTCATCTCCAGAATCCTGCTTATCAGCCTGCCCAATATTTCAAATAAAAGATTTCTTGTATTAAAGTCATGCAAAGTTTAAAAGAAAAACGTGAGGGGAGTTATCCCAGTAGGTCTCTTTTGTGTAGCACAATGCCAGTGTAACTCTGGAATGCCTTCCACCTACTCCATCGCAGGTTTGAGTGGCAGCTGCTGCACTAAAACAATAGCTGCTATGCAGATGCTGCTGCCAGACAATGGCTTGACACAGATGAACCACAGCTCAGCACAGTTACATTGTGCTCAAAATCTGATTGAAGTGGTAATATTGGAATGACAGTTGGAATGCTTTTATCTCCTTTCCTTACTGTGTTTCTACATAACTTTACTACTTCACCTAAGTTGAAACTGACTGACCATCCTATAGTGTTGTAATAAAAACGGGGGGGTTTGCACAATGGCTTTTCTTGCATTGTAAATCTCTTCAATGCAGATTTTCAAACACACACACACCCCAAGTGGGCCCCTTGATTCAAACTGATGTTTAAATGTCTTTTATTACTTAGCTTTCTGAGACCCCAGAAAGCAGCAGTACTTTCAGGTCATGGACTTGACTGGGCAGAAAATGAGGGCGTTTAGAGAAAGGAAAACCTAGCAAGATCTGTTACACCTCAGGGTAACATCCCCTTCTAAATATCTGTACTATTATTAATTGAGTCTCTTAAGACAAAAACTTTAAAGATATCTGTATGTGCACATATATTTATTGTCCCAAGTAGCAAAGAAATCATGCCCCCGCTATATAAATAATCAGCATTCAACAGCAAGAGAGCACTCAATACTAAAACAACTTTCAAATATGTAGGTTTTCTAGAATGTTCCTGATGAATTTCGATCTGATTAGAATTATCTGTTTAGGTTCATAGAAAAACTAATCTGGAATATTGAGTTACACAAGTCTCAAATGCCATTTAATAATTATAATTATGATGAAAAATCAACCGAAGTTACAGTGCTTTGACTTTCCTGAAGAACCCTGTCTTTTAGTGGAAAAAGTCTTTTTCTTCTAACTTCCCAAATTCAAGATTTTTTTGTTTGTCCATGTATTGTTTTTTCCTTTATTTTGCTTTTTCAAGTTCAAATAATTAAAATAATTATCTTTTCCTCCAGTCGTGAAAGTTGATTTTTTTTTTAACATAGTAGTTCTATTCTCCCTACTCAGTAACAACGTTTTGAATTTATGACCTTGAAAAAACCTGGCACAAATTAAGCCACACAGCTTTCCCTGATAAAGGTAATTAAAGGACTGTATTCCCAAAGGAATTGAGACCCTAAGCTACCACCAAAACTAAAGGAATTTTTAAAATAGGCAGGATTTAGAAATTCTGGGCCCACTTATCCTTTTAAGGGTAAGATGAAGATAAAAAATTGAAGTAATTTACCTGATCATTGACATCAGCCAGTGCTAGAATTACGACCCAGGTCTCCTGGCATTCCTTCCAAACACATTGCATTTCAATACTACTTTTTCCTCTCATTTCTAAAAAAATATATGCAGACTAAAATAGTTGAAGAAACTTGTAGCCATGTTCCTAGAAGGATAAATTATGAATTACATAATATATGACATTGTATAAGGCTGCACCAAGATTTTTAAAGCTTGAGCTAGCAGGGAGGCACAGCTTGGCCAGGTCATGTTAGAACTACTGTGATCTAACTATTAGGCCAATCAAAATCTAAGCCTCAAACACAACTTTTGGTTGCCTCAGAGCTCCTGGGTTCATTTACCATCAGATCTGGTCACAGGTTCCACTTACTCAGTATTTACTGAACAATTTACCTGGGTTTGATACTGAAAAAAATTGCAGAAAAGAGACCCTGGCGGGGGGGGGAGGTTTAGTTATTGGGGCTATTTTTCATTCCTACTTTTTAGGAAAAAAATCCAAGAACGATTCCTAGGAACTTTTAAGGGTACATAGTGTAAAAGAAAAAGGCAAGCAAGCAGCTGTGAAGTGCTTGCTTTACAAGCTTATAAAATTATTGCCAATATTTCAGTGACCTGGAAAACAAAACTTTTCCTGATATGGACATTTCTAACAGCAGCAAAACCAACACTGCTATCTGGGTTTGTAAGCAGCAGTCTGGTACCACACCAGGCTCTGATCCCCACATATAATGTCTTTTCATATACATTTGGAATGCACCATATGGCAAAAGCAGCTTAGTTGTGGAGCTGGACTGCCCTTTTCTTCTCTCTCACACAGACACATTTTTCTCTTCTTTTTCCCTGTTATTTGTGGAAAGACATTACAATCCTCACACTACTGCATTCCTCACAGCAAGAATCCTGTCTGCTTGCAAACGTCAACCAGTCTGTTAGCACAAGGAGGAAAAATGCAATACCATCTGACTGGTTAAATAAATAAATGCCTTTTCCACAATTCTAAGTCATCCATTCCATGTGAAACTGCAGAGACCATCCTTCTGCTTGATTTATGATACCCTGTTAGCCACAGAATTACTTAGTAAAATCAGTTTGGCTTGATGTAAAATTCTGTCTCTTCACTAGGAGAAAAAATAATGTAAGCCCCACAAAAAGAAGACATTAATTTAGGAATAGTTGAGCTATCATTGACTTATCAAAATAAAGCTAGAGACATAAATCAATTCTACCGCCTGGACAAAGATAAATCAATAAAGCTCAGAAAGACATTATTGATTCCATAGCCATCACTCAAAGGCTCTTCATTTGATTCCTCAGCCATCTGTTTAATTGAAATGATAATTCTGATAACTTCTGGTGAGCCCTCGGCATGTTGACTTTGATACAATGTTATTCAATCAAATACAGATGGCTATGACCTCCTGTCAGTGAGAACCCTAAATGTGTTATCCACATGGATTAGATTGGATAGATACATTTTGTTTTAAACAAGATGCTTTTGTCTAAACTTTTTCTTACATGACCCTGAGCAGGTGAGTCTTTTGTTCAAATCATCCTCTAGTTCCAGCTAATTTCATCCCTACAACTCACCAGTAGCTGAAGAACAAACTCGACAGTTAAAAAGATTGTTTGGCATTCACCCTTCAAACATCCTCCCTATCTTAATTTCTGCACAGGGAATCATTTGTACCTACTCCTTTGGTTGTACCTATTCAGCATAAACACACAAGCAGAAAAGCTGTGACAAGTGTCTGCAGTACAGACATTTTGGTGGTTTTATGGATTTGTTACCCAAAATCTAACAGAATGAAAAATACTATTCATCTGCAAGCTAAGATGGTGGAGCATTAGGATGTGTGCATTAATTCTATAAACCTAAGAAAAAGCACTACACAAAATTATGCAGTGACTCCATAGCGAGAATCTATAAGCAATATTAAATTATTTCCTCACTATAGAGAGGTTCCTTATCACATACTAAAATAAAGACTCAGGTTCTTTTCTATGACAACATACAAGGGAGTTATTTTCTGCTTTGCTCAAAAAGCCAAACAGAGCTCCTGGTGCACTATAGAGTCTTACTCCTCCATCATTAAACAAAATGCACTCTACTGCACTGCAGGAAGAAGCCAGCAGCATATTGTACACCCTTCTTCTGGTGCTATAATTAGACAGCAGAACAAAAATGCACATCAGAATCTGAGGGCATCGACTGAAAATTTTTAAGTTGTCAAGTGCATTTGGCACAAGCTTTCCCACCAAAGTTAACTTCCTCCTAAACTAGAAGAGCTTGAAGGCATGAAATAATACACACGATAATTAAAACAGAAAGGTCAAAATTTGCAATTCTGCTACTTTGTTTTTATCATACTGTAAGTACAGAATAAAAATCAGGGCTGCACTAGCCTGAAAATCAGAAAAATAAATATGTATTTAATCTAAAGGAGTTAACATCATAATACTTATGCTACATTCAAGTATTACAGCAGCACTGGGAAATGCAGAATGATGTAAAACAACACAAAGTTCTAGATTAATGGAATATATATATAGAAATATATCTATTATATATAGAAATTTATATAGACAGAGAAATATATATAGAGTATTTGACAGTGTAAATAGTGTCCTATTTCCAAATAAAAGATCTAACCCAAGTAAAAACTAAAGTATTGCACGTCCAGCTATAAACTGCCGTGCAGCACAAAATTGTACCCTGGCAGCACCCTTCTAAAAGGACTGGAATTTGTGCTGTCCTTATTATGGTGCAGCAGAAGTAAGTGGGGAAAGTTTTTCAAATACAGACATTTGCTTAAAGAAATTACTTCTTAGCGTGAAAGAGAGTGGTGAGTCTGGAAGCAGCTGCCTTCCCTTCAGCAGGAGGACCCATCTCAGCAAGCACTTAACTCTGCCTTCAACGGGTCAGTGCCTGCCTGAGCAGGCTTGGAGAGAACATCCTGGAACTCTCCCATGCTTCAGATTCTCCATGAGGCATGTGAGCACCTGTCACACAATGAATTCCTTGTATCTGGACTGAGAAAGCCAGAAAACTGTGAAGCAGAAAGCTGTATGGAGCAAGGGGAATTGTGGATCACTCTTCAGTGGGCATTTTTGACCAAAAGTCAACTTTTATTTGGTGGTAGGCTTGTCATTCCTGCTCAGGAGGAAGTTATGGTGAAATTACAGCCCTGCCTTCTCCCAAATCATTGCTATGGACAATATACTCCTTCCAGGAAACATGAAGGAAACAATCCATGTGCACCTTAGGCCTTCCACTTCCATTGGAGCAGTAAATTGGCTCCAAGATAACGAGCTTTTTACACAATTTCTCCCTTTCCATACCCATCAAAAAGTCAGAAGGGACTAAACATCCAAACTTGAACAATATTCCTTAGAAAAGAACTGAAAGAGGGTTTGGTTTTCCCTGCCTATTGGCAGGAGTTTTAGCCTGCACTGGAGCCAGCCATTATATACTGCTGAACCAATCTTACTTTCTTATGACATTGTCCACTGTAGAGCCCCATGTCAGCATAAATGGGAAATTATACTTTCTGCAACGATCCTACATTTTAACAGCATTTCCTAGTAGCAGTAAATAGAGTTAGAGAAGAATTTGCTTAGAGAAGCAGGGACTGAAAAAACCTGCACGCTTTTCCACCCCCATTTGCAGTGTCTGTAACTGAAGTAAGAACATTTCAGTGCAGAATGCTGGCCCAGCACACCATTAAATTCTGTAGCTAGAGGGTAGATGATAACTTAGTACCATAGCACAAACTATTTGCAATACAGCTACTTCTTATTAACATCAATTAATATGCTATTTACAACAAGCAATACACTTTACTTATAGAGCTAAAATAACTGAACCAAGTCGTGTAAGGAGGCTTTTTTTTTAGCAAAGAAAATATCCCTGAGGAATTTTTAATTTCAATCCTAATTTATGTGTCTATCACAATGAAAAAACTTGAAAGAAGTTATTTTTCCATATATGAAGCCTATCAGCTGTCTATTACTGCCACAGTTCATGATTTTTAATACTTCTATAGATCATCAGGGAATAAATTGTCTCAAAGATGGGAAGGGGACAGAGAACACTATATAATCAGTATTCTAAGTAAGTACCATTGTGTTAAATGGCCTTCTCACTCTCTTTGGTATAGAAAATTGAATTTGAAAAGCAAATACAGAGGCAGAGAGTAGCAAAAAAATTGTTCTGTCTAGAATACAGAATGCAATCATATCCAATTAAAGTCAATAAATATAATTTGCTGATGCAAGCCTAGGAAAGACTAATTTGTACAACAAACATTTTGATAAATAATTTTTCATATAAATTTACCTTTTTCTTTAGCTATTGATTACCATTAGAGAGCAGAAAATATTGACATGTGCATGAAACCATAACGAGCTAAAATCAAGTTTCAGATAGAGTATCTCTGGTTTGTTTCCATGCTTAGAATTAAGCAGAAGTGCTCAGGCTCTGCAATAGATTCTGTAACTGGCTCCACCATAGAGCTGTCAAGGTTGACTAACCATCCAAGACATCATTCTGGTGTAATCTCCCTGAGAAGCTGTGACAGGGCAGAGATGCCAGTCTGTGAAGGGGATTTACCTCCCAGCCAGGTTCTGCTGATTACTGGGCTCCTGGGCCACCCTGGCTTCACATACAAGAAAACAAAAATCAGAATAGAAACTTTAAATCACACCAGCTCATTGGCAGAGATTGAGGGATCAAGATTTCTTACTGCCAAAGTCCTGAGCTTTATTCCAGTTTCCCCCTTTGCACCAGTGCCTGGGGCTGTTCATCCCCTCAGGATGAAGGGCCTTACAATTCAAAATTAAGGTCATAATGTACCATTTAAAATTATATTATTTATACAGAAAATCCAGATACTCTGCCAATTCATCTGTGGGAAAGAGAGCATCTTTTCATTTGTTATTAAGAGTAAGTTCACTACAAAATACTTTGAGACTACTAAACGAAAAATTGGTTGAGTAAAACTGAGTAAATGGATACAAGTTCTAAGAATTTTTTTAAAAACCACTACTGATACGTTGAGAATAAATTTTATAAAGATATCATAAAAATTATTCTTATGTCTGTTTTATAAACTTCTTGAAGAAGCATTATGAAAATTCATCCAAGAATGTTGTTTCAAAGCAAAGTAATATTTTAACTGTGGAAAAAAGCCTCATTTTCTATTTCATGTGACCAGATGAACAGCTAAAAAGTCTAGCACCAAGCTAGTGTTTAGAGACAAAAATAAATAAAAATTTTTTCAAAATAAAAAAAAGCCCAGAAGCCATTACAGAAACAGTGACTATTAGGGGAACACACCACTATACTGTTAAGGCAAATGTGGTCAAAACTTGGTTTACAGACAACATTCTGATTCTGATCTCAGACTCATCCTTTCTATGAAGGACAATATTCTCCAGCCCTACACATGGGTCCTTCTCCTCTTTCCACCTCTTCTATCCTGCAGGGCTGGTGAAAGAATTAGTAAAGGAATTTTGGCACTGTTTTGGAAAGGATGCTATTAGAACAGGGGCCTGCAATTAATTTCATGGATGAACTACAGCACAACAGGTTCTCATCCTACACCTCTCCCAAAAAAACCTTCCACCCCAGCAAACATTTTGGCTGAGCCAGATGATATGACTCTGGATTATCCCGTGCTGGTTTCACAGCACAGAGGGAGCCGAGTTATTGCACTGCTAACAGAGCTGGAAATGACAGAACACAGGGTGGCTTGGGCTGGAAAGGACCTTTAGTACAACCCCCCTGCCATGAGCAGGGACATCCTCAGGGGTCAGGCTGCTCAGGGACAAGTGGCCCAGTGCTGTTTGAAGACACAGAATCTGCAGTTCCACCCCTACCACATTGGTAAAGAATTGCTAAGGAGATTTGTGCTGCTTTTCTAAGCTGACCTAGAGAAAACTAAATCTATCCCTCCAGCTGCCTGATGAGTCTATTTGGCAGGTCACAACATTTAAATAAAGGCTTGGTGGTTTAATCTGTGCTTCACAGTGAACTTTCAGAGATGCAGTAACCAAGGGATAACCCCAGGCATTCACAAACCCTTGGATAGTTTACCATTCTACTTATATTAGATATTCATTTATTCATGTCTTAAGCTTTAGGAAAGTTCTTATTAACAAGAGCAAACAATGCAAGTACAAAATTGTGCTAAGAAGTACCAGTAAGACGGGGGCATTTTAAGCTCTGTATCCTATTTAAATATGACCATTTCATCACCAAACTCGAGTTTAGTTCTGTCTTGGAGAACAGGTTCAATATTACACCTAGTTAAGGTAAATGACTGACAGGACAAAAAATATGAGTTTTCAGGAGCACATTAACTTCACTGGTGTGCATGGAATAACAGTTCTGTAAGAATGCTCAAATTCCAGGCTGATATAATGACAGGATGGGAGAGAATATTTTATAAATACTATAAAACAAAAAGTATTGTTTATTTACAAGTTTTACTTACTAATTCAGAAAATATGGCTAATATTGTACACCTCAGGTGATCAGACACACCACATCCTACAGCAGAAGACAAATGAGGAATTGCTGTGGGCTTAATAGCCTGCACTGGCACACAGAGCCTGGCTCAGTTCCTGCAGTACAGCACAGCTCTGACAGGTTACTGAATCTCACAGCAGGGCAGTAATTGGGGAATTGGCTAGCCAGAAAACAATTCCATCGGTGGGGAGGCAGGTGGCATAGTGAAAACGCAGCCCTTCTTTGCTCTATCGAGACAGATCTGAGCTCATTGCAAAAGTTCATTGTGCCAAGGCCAGAAGGACACACCCAACAGCCCAGGGCTTTGGCTCTCGGGCTCATGTGCAGCATGGAAGTTTCAGTAATGTCTGATTTGAGCCTTGAAACTTGAGCTTAGCTCGTGGCACATCTTAATTACTGAATTTTGGGTTCTTCTGGCTCTCCCTTCCCCCACACCTGCATCCCACCTTGATGCTGAGACACGGATTTATTTCAGCCAAGCAATGAGAAAACACCAGGAGAAACCTTCTGTAATCAGTCACTGTGCCTTTGCCTGCTGTCTCTCCAAGGGCCCCCAGATGCCACAAGAACACAAACAGAAAAAGATGCTCAACTTCTTGGTAGCATTATAAAATTTAAATCCTAAAGAACACTGTAAATATAGACACAGTAGCTGTAAATTAGAATGAGCCTATATAGGATTTTCCAGCTGAACAAGTCCAATACTTTGGCTCTTGTATAAATAATATACAATTCAATGAGAGCTATGCTGGGCCACATGAATTATCAGAAAGTACAAAACATGATACAAGAAGGTTTGCTACGTGATTTTTAAGCCTCACCATCTGAGACTTCTCAAAAACATAAGGCCTCCCACTGAGTTTTTACAACTGTTTATTCAACAGCAACAGTCTTTTGGGAATCAAAAACTGGTTTCAGGATTGGGTTTTAAATTTTTGGCCTGCTTACAAGATTATTTCCCACAACATCATTTCATCCCTGAGAATCACAGCTCTCAGTGAGGAAATGAAAATTCAACTCAGAGTTTCTGTGTAATTTTTTGTCAAATACTGATTAAAGTATTCTTGATCCCCAGCACCCCTCACACTTAGGATTATGCTGTCCTTACCCACAAATAGACAGAGGCTGACCAAATCCTGCTTCCTAAAGCTCTGCAGACCTCTTCAGGGAGAAGCCTGATATAAAAGAGCCCAGGCACAGATGGTAGGAGGGACATTGGCTTTAAAACTCAGTGCCTCCTGAGGGAATATGCAGGTTCCTAAGCGCCCAGATTTTCAATAAGTAGCTGCCCAACATCCAGTACATTTATTGTAATTTGTGAATAAGCAGCATAAAATATAGTAATCAAGTATATCTTATGCCCCAATACGATTTCAAGGCCAAGCCTAGCAAAGGACATTCAAATGTGACATGTGAAAGTTGCTCCTTGGAAAGTAATGTCCTGGAAGTAGAAAACTGCACAGTAAGCTGTTGTGTGGTTATTTGGAGGCTAGTTTAGGGTTTGGAGGTTTAAATTATTTTAGCAAATTTGTAAGGTATGCAGTATTGAATATGCTGGAAAGCCTACCTTACAGGGAAATTTTCTCCTTTATTCTTGGCAAAGAAAAATACAAAGTTGGTTCATCCTTTTGAAGAAACCTCATAACTGCAACTGAAGAATTTATGCTTGGAGAAACCCAAACAATTTCTCAGAAAATAAAAGCTCTATATGTACATCTAACAGTAGCTCATCTCTAACATTTTCTTTATTTCCATAATTACACATCATTTTTCAAATAACACAACATGATCTGTGCCTTTCTATATCCTTAGATAAGAGCATAGTGTCTACTGCTGGGGACTATGCTGCTTATTTGAGACAAGCAGAATTCATTAGAGCTGTTTAAACAAAAGGAACATGGAGATCAGTTTTTTACCTACAGCTTACACAAAACAAAAAGGGTGAAAATTTGCAGCCTTTTGTCACCTACCTAATTTTGAAGCCAAGTTAACTGCATTTTAAATGAAGGTGGCTCTGCCTGCTCGCTGAAAAATATCTCACTCTGTGAGTCTAAATTATTAAAATAAATACCGTAAAGAAAGATCTCATAATACAAAGAATTGAGCTTATTATAAAAATATTCTGGACTACTATAACATGAATGATATAAAAAACAGAATTTGGAAAAAAAAATTGCAAGATGTGGCATCTTAATTTCTATCAAATGGATATCATGTTATATCCTCCATTGCTAAATTTTGCCTAGTCTTACTCTTTGATAGTGTAATAAGCAACTTCACACTTTCACAGCAAGTTGAATTTGTGGAAATTTTTTTTCTCAATTTGAGGCAAGGCCCAACACCTGTGTACTGGAAGGCTCCTGGGAAGCAGGCACTGGCACAGGACTACACTGCCAAGGACATCATCCTAGGGAGAATTCAGACAGAACAGGGAGGCTGTGCCAGTCAGGGATGCTTGGCAGGGCTGCCCATAATTCCATGATCATTATTTTCTGCAGCAACCCCCCAGCACCTTTTGCCTGCAGCCCTGGCTATTGAACAAAGGCTCTGAAGCAAATGCTAACTGTGAGTCTTTCCATCTCCCATCCCAGGAACACTCAACTGAAGAATTAAAGAGCCCCAATGCCAACTCAAACCATTTCACCCCAGTATCCCTGGCATTCTGGTCCTTCTCTCCCTTTCTCCCTCCCCTTATTTCCTTCTAATGCTCTATAATCACTTCTCCTTCATTCCCACAACACTTAATGGTCCCCTTTCCCCAGCTCAGCCCCACCTTTTGCTTTTTCCACATAACCCTGACAAAGACCAGAGCCTTTAGGGGCATCAGCCTACCACTCTGAAAGGACAGGAGAGAAGCAAACATGTCATACATAACAAAACATTCAAATTTTCATAACTGCCCCTTCGTTATTCTTGTTTCAACCCATTTGCAATTGATATATGAGAAATATTTAAATCAAGATGTTTATGGAAACAAATGCAGAAACAAGATTCTTCCATAACACAGAAATTAGGGCAAGATGAATTTCTGCAAATAAACTTAGCATGTGGCCTCCTCACATTACAACATCTGGAAAAAAACTCTTTTCTAAGCTCTTCTGAATGTCCTGATTGTTATTAAATATGCCCCTTCCTCCCACCATGCCCCCCTTCCCAGTCCTTAAAAATTCTATTTGCTAAATTTTCCTTTTCTTTGGTCTGACAAACATTAGTCAAGGTGGATTATAGATGACTTTATTCCCTTCTCTTTTAAGAGACTTTCCTGCTGGCACTTGACTGATGTAATAATGTTGTTGGTCTTAAAGCTTTAAGCCTTTAGAAAATACTGTAAAAAGAAACATCAACTTCCAAAAAGTTGCATTTAATAAAAAAATAAAAAGGCAAGAAGGGACTATCTAAAGGGCTAAATTGAATGCTGAGATACAACCCATCCTCTGAGAGGCTGTAAAGCTGGTGTCAATCAAACAAGAGAAGGCAGAATGGAAAAAATCCGTCTAGAATGTTAATGAAAACATATCTACTGCAATGAGAAAATATAGTAACCACAATTATTGTCCAACTCTGGAAGGAACAAGTTTTCTCATGCCCACACTCCTGAGGATTAAGGCACTGATGGACTTGTCTGTGAAGTGCAGTCACTGCTGCACCCTGCTAAAGTGGCAATGCCTTTCTGCAGGATTTGCAGTTATTAGCACTTAGCAGTAAATGGCCCAGGTGGTTAATCTTTGCCTTTCATTATGGTCTGTGCCATGTGACAAGAAGGAATGTTATCATAATTTAAAGACAACAAGGATTATGTGAATGATAGGGTCTTTGAAGGGCTTTGAGAAACCTCCTTATAATGAAAAATCTTCCAAAGGCTCCTAAATCTGCTCCACCTATAGAGCCATCACTCAAGATGGTAAGATATGGTATCCTGTACTTATAAAGAGCTTTAAATGAGTTAAAAGTAACAAAAAAAAAAAAATGGATTGTCCTTCAGTTTGTATGTTATGATGATTTTGTGTGTCAGTCCAAGAGCTTTAGCAAGCTGTTATAAACAGTGAAATCCAAATTTTTAGTTCTCACTCTATATTGCTTTAAACTCTATTCAAAATAGACACAGTGATTAGAAATTAACTCAAAATGCTTCAAACCACTCATTGTCTTGTGATAGCCAACTGAATTAGGCTCAGGTTTGAGTTCATTATTGCTGTTTTACCCTGGAACAATATAAATGGGGTTGGATCTGGTCTGCAAGTTGGGAAACCAGTGACTTACAGAACCACACACTGGGATGACTTGCTAAAGTATTCTTGGCTTCTGAATTGGTGAGGTCCCTCATTTTCACTGAGAGCCCTCAAAAGTACAGATCTAAACTGGCAAAAACTAAGTCAGTTTTCTTAACTCTACCAAATCAGGCAATTTCCCCCCAGAAAAAAAAAATAAAATAGCCACTTAAAGTCTAAAGCATTGCTGCTAAGTCTGGCAATTTTTGGAATATGAGTAATTTCAGAGAACAAGGAAGAAAACAGGAGAGGAAGAAAGCGACCAAAAAAATTTTGGAAGGCAAACAAATGGAGAAGGAACAAATAAAAATTTGATGCAGGTTGACATGATCTCCCAGCAAAATAATGGAAAAGCTTTTAATAAATACATATTAAAAATAAGTAAAGATTAATAATGACAGCCAACACAGCTTTATAGCCTCCTTTCTTGGTCAGACCTGCCTTTTCTTGATGAGAACATAATATGAACAATTATTTAACTAGATATAAAAAAATTGTAGCTACCCTAAAGTGCTTCACAACTTTCAGATAAAATTAGTAGGACATGTAACGGTAATTTCTACTAAACTTACAATAAAAACAAATTAACTTCTTTCTGAGAGCATGTTAGGGATTAGGGGAAAGTTAACCTAACAAAGAAAAAAACCACCTAATAAGCAATACACCATCCCAAAAGAGCATTTAGTCAGTTAGTTAAACCTGAGTCCTTCACTGATCCATCTGAACAACTCTCCCACTGTTGTACACTCAGTAGTCTGGACTCGATTCTTTCCTTTCCCAGTCACAATTTTTCAACTTCTTCTCGTTACTGGGAGGTCTTTGAGTCGTGTCTATGAGTCCATTTTCATTTTTTACTTTAGAAACTTTCTTTTCACATTTTTCCATGCTGAGATTGATCTATGACTGATGAAAGTGCTTTGAAATTTCAGTGATTTTTTTTTTATTCTGTTTAAAAGGCATCACTCCACATCAAGTATGTGTCTAACACAGTATTCCAATGTCTCCCATATGGTTTTATAATTAGCCTACTCTACCAGAATGAGCAAAATATATTGCAGGTTCTCAGCTGCTTAAGAATCTGCTGTCATCAGAAGTTAGGCTAGCCTCTGAATACCTCCTTTTTGCCAGCCAATAGCGCTTATAAATTAAAACTGAAACTGCATTTAAGATTTGATGAGACTTCTGACTATTTGGCTCTTCCATGGAGAGTTTCATTTTCTAAATTTCCTTTACTCTTTTCAGCACATCATTCAGAGATTATTCAAGGAAATAATTTGGAAAAAAATTTGGTAGACGGCATCAGCCTTCTTCAGTGTCTAAATTCAATATGGTTACTGCTCAGTATGAACCTTCACAGGACACATTTACAACTTGTAAAGTACAGTCCTGTGAACTCACCACAGGGTGAGTCCTCTCAAGAAAACATTGTGTAAAACAAGGTTTTACCTCACTGTAAAAAAGGTTTTTTACCTCACAGAGAAATCTGACTTAGTCCACGTATCTCATTTATCAGAAGATACTGAAAAGCATTCAATAACAAGGAAAAAACCTGATACCAGATGGTTCTCGAAGCACAAAAGCTAGGAAAAATGAAAGATGAGAGCTGAAGTGAGACAAGCTTCCCTAGAAGTAAAGCATTTCTTTTCAAATTAGCAGTTGGGAGAACTAGGCACTGGAACCATTTCCCGGTGACGAGGGGGGATCTTTCCTATTTCATGTCTATACAAAGAGAAGGGAGAAGCCTGGAAGATGCCCAGTCCATTACACTCAGCCACCAAAACTCCATCACCTACTTCTGCTTATCCCTTAAATAAAATGGATGTCTAGAGATGACTTTAATCACTGCTGGTCTCTATCACATTCATGGTGGAACTTTGAGACCCAGGATTTACAGATGGCTCTAAAATACTGAGAAAAAAAACTGTTTGACGGCCCAGATCAGAATTATTATTATTCCACTGCCTTTGAACTTGTGCAGAATTCATTTAAAATATTCCAAATGAACACTGGGGTAGCAGTGTTAAAGAGGGCAGAAGAAAAAACTTTTGGCAAGTTCCCCTTGCTTTTAGAGTGATGAAACAATCATCTGGATGACAGGTATGTGCACATTCATCACTACTCCCCTGCAATAGGTCAGGGTCTTCAGTTGCTCCTGTTATCTTCACCTTTATTCCTGATCCACATAAAATCACTTTGGAATACACAAAAATCCATATGAAAATTATGCTCCCGGTGTTTCACATCGGGGTAGAATTGATCCTTTTATAAAACTTATCCTTGTAATCAGAATTTTACTATTCTTTACCATATACTAATATCAGCCAAAAATAACGTTTTCCTAGTGCCACTAAAACAGACCTATGGTTCTGTCAAGATTTCCACTGTAGAAGCAATCACTGGAGTTTATATCTCAGTTCTTTTCCAGTTACACAAGGTTACAGTTGAAATAAAACTTGTCAGCCCACATGCATGTTCTGTGGTCAAAGAAGGGAGGGAGGGGGAGGAAGGCGGGGTAGGAAAAAAAAGGTGGAGATTGAATTAACTGGTCAAAATGCTTTCTTGCTGTCGAGCCCTGAAAATCTTTTTCAGGTAGTTGCAGTTATGTAAGTCATGACAAAACTCCAGTTTTTAGCAGTTCTCGAAGTTGAGCACAGATGTGTCATCTGCACTTAAAAACTAACAAACATTATACAGCACCAGGTCCAAAACCAGACTCCAGGTTCTGACATTGCTGACACGCAGACCTGTGTGACTGTGGCTCAAATTCTGCAGCAAGAACCTGCCAGACCATCACAACTCTAATAGATCAAATCGGGAAATAAGAATCCAAATATTCGAAGATGTGGGAAAAACAAATCTAAGCTCATTGGTAGAATAAATGTTTGTCTTCATAGAGATATGCAGCAGAACACCCTTATCATTAAACCTGTTATTCTATCACATAACAAATTTACCCTAATTGAGAATTCCTTTGATACTAAGAATTGTTCTATATGGAAACAATTAAGCTACTAGCTGGAGTAATTTAAGGCAGTCCTGAGACTAATCTCAGCAGCATCAAGGACTACAAGACTGTTCTTGCTCACAAGTACATTAAATCTATATGACATATTTGAAAGTTTAGCCTACAAATGACTTTTATGCACCAAGAATCTCTAAGAGTTAATTATTTTAGCTCAAGTCACTATACTGATAACTGTGTTTTATTAGTAGTAATAGACCACAATCATTTGTGACCTGTCCAAACAGCTTTTTATCTGAAAGGAAGACTGCTAGATGGGACATAAAGCTGCTCTATTGACTTCTGAATCTTTGTTTTCCTCTTACAGCTTCCAGAATCTATAGAAACAACGTGGAATGTACTGGGGAAAAGACCACTGTAATGAGTACCATATTTAATTTTTTCCTCCAGTACTTAAGCAGATAAATTATAAGAGTTCTCACAGACAATAAGGTATTTTACCCACAGAAGCATCAAAATTGCTCATACTTTACCCAGAAAACAGAGTTCAGCATGAGTTAAAATATAATTCGCAATTAGTTGAGCCTTTCACTGACTTTGAAAATTGCCTAAATAATTAGATACCATCTAGTAAGTAAATAATGGATTAAAAGTACTGCTTGTTTACATCTTATGAAAGCACAATTACGATGGATCCACTTCTATCAGTATTTTCACTCTCCCCTCTAACACTCAAATATTTATCATTATGCCAGCTCACATTTTCAGCAGCACAGCTCTCTTTAGCCTGGCTCTGATGCTCAGACTCAAGTTCACTATCTCAGAAAAGGCAGGAATGAGCAACTCAAACTGAGAATTGCAGTGCACTTAATTCTCACACCAGCCTCTCTGTGTTTGTGCTTAAATTCCTGTTTATGTTGAACTCCTGAGCCTGTAAATGTTTTGGCATCTCCAGATACATGCGAACTTTGGTCCAAAAATAACATCCTTCCCCAAGCATTTGGACACTAATCTGTGAAGCCAGGTTGCCATCTCCTAAATAAATTCATTGGCAATCCAAAGCTACCAAGAGAAAAAGAAGAAATAGCATTTCAATCTTGAAGAGGGAGCTGAGCTCTAATTGCCACCCAGCTATTAAGTGATCTTGGTGCCAGATCGTATGGTATCCATATGTTTTCCCACAGTCAAAACAGCACAGTAATGCCAAACTTCTTTTCAAAAAGTGCTTTGAGAACTACTGATGAAAAAGGCAATATAAAAGCAAAATGTTTATTATTATTACAATTATTTTAAAGTAAGTATGGTCCCTTAAGATATGTTTGTTCCTGTTCAGGAATTTTAAATTCTTGCTGTCTACTGCCAAATCTATGCCACCTGGGTTTTGTTTATTAAGGAAGAGTAGGCACGAGAGGATTTAAAATAAGACATTTTCCATAATAAATGACAGGCACAGATACACTGCCCAATTTATAGAGAACTAAGTTTCTGACACTTCTAGGTAACATTAAGGAGGCTTGGCACAAAGAAGGACTACTTTTAACAAAGAGAAGCTGTTAGTCAGAAAACAGAGTGTTTGCTTTCATTGCTGGAAGTCACGCTCACAGCTCTCTTGCAGCAGAACACTCCCCCAAACCAGCAACACCCCACTGGAGTGCTGGGAACTCTTCCCAATGGCTCCAAAAAGGCAGCCAGCAATCACTTGTATGAGTTAAGCAGTGAGTACTTCTTAATGGGAAGATTAACCCCCTTGGACCACTCTTCAGCATCATCTCACACAAGAACTCATTTACAAAACCTTCTGCCTTTCCCAGAGAGCTGCCAAAACCAGCCACTGAATCTGGGGATCTAAATCAAGATGGAGGGTCTGGTTTACAAATGATTATTTGACAGATTTTCTTTATAGATTTTGATCATGTGTGAACATTTCTGAAAGAAAAAGAACTGTTTTAACTGGATGCCACCAGTCAGGTTCTTTTCCTTCACCATTCTGCTATGGCTGTGGTTTAGCACAAGTTAGTTTGGGAGCCTAGTACCCATCACCTTTGCATTAGAGAAATCTAGAAAAAGTTATAATTTTTCAAGGTCAAAAGTGCTATACAGATTTAAAATTACCCAGATAGTTTGTTTATTTCTATAAGATCAAAGAAGAAGTGAAGACAATTCCAGCATGGAAATACAGAGAAAGTCTGAAAGGAAATAAAGAAGCAGCAACAAAACTGATGATTCCCAGCTTCAGGAACTAAGATGTAACGAAGGACTGAAAAAAAACTAAAAGCCTAAGTGAAGAAAATCAACAGCTCTGTTCAACAATACTTTGTGAAATAACCAGAGAATTTAACATAGCTGGATTGTTTAGACAGCAAATCTATTGTTCAGTGCTAAATTCAGGGCAATTTAATTCCCAAACCAAACGTGACTCTATTATAGCAGCTGATGCATTTCAATTAACTCATTCATTTTTCTCCCTGAACTATTGCTCACAAGAAAGTGAAGATGTTGGTATCCTCTCAGCACACCTCTGCTTCATACAGTAAAACAGATGGCTGAATTATATATGAACCTCAAATCTCACATCTAGAAAACCTCTTTATTCTCTAAATTATGATTTCTTAGAATATATCAAAAAGTATAGTCACTAATTCTAGATCTTCTTAGGCTACATAAGCATATAGAGCGATGAAGATGAAAATTTTCATTTAATCATCACAGCAGGAAAATAATCTTAATTCCAAATGAGATTCAAAAAGGTCTTTCATTCATTTTCACAAGTACTTTCCTGCTAAGGGAAGAGAATGTGTTCCTGGAGAATTTGCATCTGAATGCCCCCCCCACCTTCTCCTCACAGATTAATACTTATTAAGAGGAACGAAAAATTGGGGCATTTAGCAAAACAGCATCTAATGCTGCCCAGACCAAGCAAGGTCACACATAACTTGACAGAAAGGGCATGGAGATGCTGTGCATGGGCAATAAAATGACTGTTCCACTCTGAGTCAAGTCTTAAGGTTTCCATTCTGCAATGAAGCTTTGTCAAAACAGGAACGTGTGTGGCCTCAGGAACACGGAAGGCTGCAGGTCTGCTCTGCCCAGCTCTTGGCAAGGTCTCTGTGCACAGGACTGGGTGACTTCACTCTGCCTGTCCCACCTCCCAGGACAGTCCCCACCAACAAGCTGTAAAGTATGAGTCAGTCTCTCCCTACAAAACATGAGCCAAAGGGAGCTAAGCTGAAATGGAAATGTCTCCATAAGATTTCTTCTGCTGCAAGAACCTTGATTAGATCTTAGTTCTTTACATAGAACACAAAGAAATTTCTATCGTTTTTACATTTCAAAAATAGGCAAAACCGTATTAAAATGGCATCACACTCAAAATGGTCCAGAAGTTGATGTATTCCCCTGGGATTGGTAAAACATGAACACTTGGAAAGGGAAGGGCACATAGGGTGTGATGTCCTCAGGGATCAGGGCTGGCTTATACCACATCAACAGGAAACATCTTGCTTATGCACAAGGACTGCAGTGGTGAATTATGGAGTTTATTTTTTACTTATTTTAAAGTAAAGTCTTCAGCTGAGCCTCAGCCAAGATTTGCATGTGTGTTTCTGTCTTGGAAGGAGGAGGGAGAGCAAGAAAAGAAGAAAGCAAGCACTGAGATGAGAGTCAGGCAGCAACAAAATACATCTACCTGCATTTTTGTACAGATGCTGTTTTTCCAAGGGTTGATCTTAGCAGCTCACAGGATAACTGCCTCATTTTTGTGGCCTGAATAACTCTCTAGCTACCTCAATAATTGCAGTTAATCCATTATGAAAGCAGAAACTTTGGATCACAAGCTGCATTTGTAAAATGGATTATCACAGAGAATTTTAGGGAAAAATGCCAAATAAATTCCCTTCTAATTGTTGCAGGCAACTACTTTTAATTCTTTGTATCATTATGTGAACCCCTTATCTCTATAAAGGCAGTGACTACCCATGGCTGTTGCATCTCCAACTTTCTTAAAAAACAGCCCAAATCTTTCAAAATCAGTTCAAAAGGCAATGTGATTCTGGACACAGCTGGTGATCCAGATTAAGGCGCTATACAAGTGAGGAGTCTCCACATCAACTTGCACATTCTGTAATGTGTGCTTCCTTAGCAGGTTCCTTTCCATGCTGTTAGGACTGCACAAACACCAGAAGAACTTTGGCTGCAGGCTCCCCTTCTTGCCACACTGCCCTGTGAAGGGGGCACAGCACACTAAGAGAACTTTCCTCCATAATTCTCCCACACAAAATAATTAAAAGACATCCGATCCCTTTAACAGGAAGGCCTCCCATAAGAGTGCACAGGCACACACAAAACTGTGGCTCAAGGAATAATACCTAAGTTCCTACTGCCTCTCACCTTCTCTAACATATTTTCTAGTTAATGCTATAGATAGCCCATATGACCCTTGGACCTGGGCACAACACCTTCCAGCAGTGAAACTGGCTGTTTCACAGTCCCACTGCAGTGCAGAGAGAGGTGACATTTCACAGGTGGCACTCTGTCCCTCACACTCATCCTCCATCACTCCTCTCATGCCTGAAGGCAGAGCTACAGCTCTCCTACCCATTGCTCATGTATGTGTCCCATCTCTTCAGAGCACTTTTGTTTCCATTAAACTTCAAGGAACTTAGCAAGTCTTTGAACTCTTCCCACTGCTTTTCCACGCCTTCAGCAGAGCAGAAAAATCACACTGTGTTCCACAAGTTATAAACGGATTCCTAAGAGAACTCTTGATTAGATGTGGTAGAAGTTTTCAGACTTAGTATCATTTTTTCTTGCAGAAGAACCACACCCTTTCCTAAACTCCCTCAGTGAGACTCTGCATGTACAGAGTCATTGTACAGTCATTTTTCAGGAAAAAAAATGGTGTTTTCATTTAAAATGTTATATTATGGTTCTTAGCAGCTCACCTAACTTCTGAATTTCCGACACATCACTCCTTCCACAGGAGAAGCCTCTCAGAGCTGTTTTGTGATGATTTTTGTTAGCAAGAGCAGCACAACATGCTGCTGTAAATCCAGGGCTAGAGCTTTGAGTTCATCTAAAATAACAAATAAAACACAACTAGAGGATACAGCAATAACAAAATCCAGACATGACTACTGCGTGTTTCCTGTTTGTAGGACAGACAAGATACAGAGCCCAGCACGAACACAGAGCACAGCTCTGGCTGTCTCTATCCCATGGCTGTGCTCTCTTCCCATGCTAAAGCTTCACTTATATCCACAGAAATTAAAAAACAAGTCTGTGTTCCAGATGGTTAAGAGGTCTCCATATCTAAGGATTTAACTCAGTTATGGCACAATCTACCATTGCATTTCAGCTGAGGAGAAACAATACTATCATTGTAGCAGCAATAACACCTCGGTCCTGCAGCCTGAAAATGTGCATTCCAAAGCTGGTATTGCACTCCAAGAGATGGGGAGGAGAACAGATATAACAGTGGAAATGAGAACATTCATGAAGCTTCTGCTGCTTTCTGTAGGAAAAGCCACAGTACTTGATGAATTTTCTCCTATGGAAAGGACTTGGTTGTTGTTGAGTTTGGATTGAATAAGTCATTTTCAGCTTAGGTTTTTGTTTTTTCAGAAAACAGTCTTCTCATGGTTGTTTCATATTCTATTATCTGGGCAATCATCTAATAACATGCTGATATCTACTTAAAAGAGTGCACTCAGCCATTTACAAGCACAGATCACGCTTGAAAAAGTCCAGTTGCAAATATTATTAATAGCACAAACATGCATCAGAGTTCCCATTTCTCCAATAATTAGAGGCAGATCTTGACTGGTGATGTGGAGGGTTTTGTTCTCTGAATGAAAACACAGTTTTTTTTCTAAACAACACAAAATGAAAACTAAAGAGAAGAAGTGTTGAAATCTACAGAGCAGTAATTCTTGCTTTAGTCACTGACTTGTGACTCGCAAGCACAGCAGTTATTGGGAATAAAGCCATATTTTTGGACTCAAATCTTTTCCAATCACGCTGTAGCTACATTGACCCCTGTAGAAAGGGATGTGTGAGCACATGGGAAAGAAGAGTCCCAATTCTTGAGACAGCTGCCTTATAAATCAGAATGACTTTTGAAGTGCTGTATGAATGCACATAAAACTGACACTCATGTGAAAACAAGGGCACATTGTTATTACAGAGGAATCACTAGCACAGAGAAAAAGACAAAATCACAGAAAAAACACTACAATTTTGCATCAGTCTAAGGCTTTAATTGAGGGGCTAGAGTAGAATTAACTTTTTTGCTATCATCTTTTTTTGCTTTTGGTACCTGTTTCTTCTCCAAGTTCCAAACAGGAACAAAGGACCTAAATTAGCAGAGTATTCCCACCCCATTTAAGAGCAGTTCCATCCACTTCTGGAAAATGAAGCGATTTTCAAAGTTAGCAGAAAGGGTGACTAATGCTAAACACCTAAGAGCTCAGTGCCTCAGGGAGCTGTCCATCTCTAATTGCTACCAAAACACATTCCTCCATGGGCAAGGGCATGAGAAGCAGCAGCAATTCCCTTTCAGTTAACTACTCTATGACCAGAAAACAGCTATTTTTTTTTTAATAGCTACATTTTATTAAAATGCACATTCTTATTTTATACAGCTTCGATTGTAAAAAGGGTTGGTCAGAAATAAATCTTGTGGCTTGCATTTGTACAATCTCTAGACCGGTAGAATCTCAAAAGCAGAATTAGATTTTTTTTTTTTTTTAAGTAACTAAGAATCAGGTTTCAGAGACATTATGGGTAGACCCTAATGCCTAATTACAGCAATTGATGTCTTGAACGGGTATCTAACTTAACTTAGATATCTACAGTCAAGAATGTGAAAAACTGAATTCCTAAAAAGCCTGTTTGTCAGCTTTTTTTCAGGTGACTGCATATTTTCAAAATCTGTCCCCAAATTGCTGACACTCCGGGTCCATTTAGAAACAAATGGAACATGATTCTTAGGAAGCTAAGCAGGCTTTACATGCAATTGTTAAACCAAGGCTTGAACCATTATTCATGCTATTCCAATCCTGTGGGCATTCATGCACTATTTCTTCATGGGTCTGCTTGAATGGTACAAGCATTTTGAAGTGCAAGCATTCTTTCATATCTAAGCATTTAAAATTTCATACAGGACTAAATGACTGAAAGTCTGCATTTAAACACACTAAGTGAACTCAAAAAACTTTAACACCTTTCAGTAAGTGTTACTTAGTCCCTTTTATTAGAGGGTCAAGTATAAATCTGGAACAATGCACTGATATAGACTAATTTTTCATTTACAGCTGTGTTATAGCATACTTTGCTGACTAAATTGTACTAACAAATTGCCATAAACCAATAAACTGTTCCTTTCTGATACTGACAATCCCAAACACGAGTTAGCTGAAATCTTACTACACGTTTACACTCACCTTGCACAGTTTAGTTTTTTTAAATGGATGATAAGCAGAAAAACACAACTTGTGTTGAACATCATTCAAAATGCAGGAGGGAGGGAAAGAAGAAAACACGTGAATTGTTCTACTTTTGGATAATTACTTGGAAAACACTGAAATCCTAAATGTGTAAATACTTCTCCTGATACCCAGTTTGGTCTCCTGGAGGACAGTGGAGAGGCACCACACCCCCCCCAGTAAATTCACTATATCACTGGGACTCTCAGCCTGCTGATCTCTAGGAAAGGTGGTTCTTGGCTAAGTTGCTGCCACAAGGCTACACATCATTGTGTTAAGCTCTTTAATACAATTTCTGGCAACAGGACTCCAGGAGATCAATAGTGCTGCTTCCTAGGCTCTAAACCTGCTTTTAGTGATTTACTGTATCATCAATGACCAATAAACCAAAATGCTGACGTGTCATCTCTTCCACATGAGATTTGTCTCTATGTTTTCCTTTCACCCTGTTGAGGAAAAAGTTTTATTAATGGAAAACATGCACTGGAAGTAATTCAAAACCTGTCAATCTCAAAGCAGATAAGGAACAAAAAGAACATACGAAATGTATGTCCCTTATATTAAGAACTTCAAACATTAACAGGCATGGATGCAACTCAGTACCCACTGCTCATCCCATCAGTCCCAACTTCTGACTGGGTGGTGATCAAAGGTCATATTATTCTGCGTGTACAAGTACGAAAAATAAAACAAAAAAATACAAAAAATACATACAGTGCATTGTCTTAGAATTTAGTCTCACTTTTGCATTTGTACCACAGCATAGAAATATGATAATCTTTTAATATTAATTTTAGGAAGTGCAAAACATCACCTGATGTAATATGTAAAAAAAAAAAATCAAAGTTTTCTATGTTTTCTATGTAGTCATACATTCCTGGACTATTTTAACAGAATTCAGTTGAGAGAATGTAAAGCCTGTGTGACATGAAAAGACTTTTGGAACCTAAAGCTCCCTGTAGAATTTAACCTAATCAACTAACCAGGCAAAAAACGGACAAACAGGTTTGCTTTTAAAAAAGCAATGATGGGAAGTATGGAAAAAAGTCATTTTCTACCTTTCCTGTTCTACCTGCAGGGGGTGAGTGACAAGTAAGTCTGATGACACTTTACATGACAGCACTTAAACACAGTGAAGACTTCAGAACCCCTGTAGAACCTGTTTATTCTTTACAAGTATTTATCCAATAATTGGTGGCTGGCTTTTAACAGAGTGGTAATAACATATCCACTTCTTCTAATAAGGATGCACTTTGCTCTGACAAGGGGCAGCTTGTTCTGGTGCCTGTGGCAGCTGCCCGGTATTAACCAACTTTCAGCGTGTCTTGATTATCACAAAATCACTTTGGAAGAGGTTTATGTATAACCAACAAAAAGTCCCGGCAGGAAATAAGTATCCCTGCAAAAACACGAGTGGGTATAATGGAATCACTTCATGAACACAAGGTAGATGAGGTCTCTGTTTCTTTTGTTTTTTTCACAAGGCTGGAGTTTTGCTTGAATAAATGACATTAGGAGGGAGGAGAAACAGAATATCACACTGAAAGACAATAAAAGTAACCCAAGTGTCCTGACTGTACCTGCAGCTGCTGGAGGATTTCACTCAGAGAAGCTGAGATAATCTGTTGTATCTTGGACAAGCCTGCACCAGTTTGCTTTCTGTCTCCTAAAAATCATTTTTCATTCCTACAGCACATTTCTGCCTTTCTTTTCTGTCTTTGCAGGCTCTTCTGCGGAGACTGCAAGAAATAATGAATGCTCCCCCAAGTTTTCTGTAAATGGGCAAGTTACTTATCCCTACTTATAAAATAAGTTAAACACTTTCCCTTAATCTTAAGCAAAAACTAAGGATTGAATTTTTCCACAATGGTAAACTCCAGCTTTATTCTGTTCCCACTGGAGACGTTTATTTTCATTGTATTTACCCAAGGCTCAGTATAAATACATACTTGTAAAATACAGCCCCCTGATTAGGATAGACATGAAAAGAAATGTGGCAAATGGAAGTAATCTACGGAAGCAATACATGTGAATCAATAATGCCAACCAGTATTTATGGATCTCATTATCTCAACATGTGCTTTTTAGGATCATTTTAAATTACTATTAAAAATAGCCATAGGTACATTTAAAATTAATATTTTAGAGTTCAAATGGCCTACATTTGCCAGTGCAGATATGCATTTGTTACATAGCTCTATTAACTAAAGGAACAAAAGGTATTACAGAATATAATAACGTTCTGCGGAAGAAGAGATTTCTACAGGAAAATGATTCAATTATTCTAAATCAATTATTGCAGGAACAGCTACATAGCTCTATATCAATCTCCTTATGTGTTCCTAATTCTTTTGTCTGCTACCTGTGGATATTTAATTGGAATTAATGTAGAAAAATATATCCCACTAGGAACAAGATGCAAATAGTTTGGATCATTTTTCTTGCTTTAACTTCTTTGTGAGACACACATGAGGGACAAGTCAAAGCCATCACTTTGCGCAAGCAGCAACAGTCAGCAACAAGTTTTAAACATAGCTCCAGGCTCCTTTGTGTGGGACAGCTGGATTGGCCACAGACATCATCACCCTCTGGAAGAAACCTGCACTAAGCACAGCGCCAGAGCGCTGTGTCCAACAAATTTGACAGGCATTATTTGATCAAGAGTCTTGAAAAAAATAGCAAAGCCCTTTCCAAAAGGAAAGCAGACTGTTCAACCCTGGCAGCAAGAGAAGCAAGGGCATTTTTCTTTAGCAGAATAGATGCAGACCATATGATTCAGAGGCATAAGGGACACCTCAGCATCAGAGTATTTCTGCCTCTGAAGCCAGCTTGGCAGGTTCCTGTCAGACACACCAGCCACAGGGACATAACATGTTAATTCAGTCTGTAGAGTGAAATGAGATCCTACTGGATCTGATAAGCATCTGCTAACAGACCACAAGAAGAGCACAACAGTAAGCACTTCCTCTTTCTTTTATCAGGAGAGATTGTCTCCATGCCTCTCCCTGACCCTCCACTTCTCTGGAAGCATCAAAGGAGTTATGAAATGAATTACAGAGGCAGCTGCTTCTTGGTTGAGAACATACCAAGGTTCTGCTCTACCTACCAAACACATACAGCATGTGTGATGGGGAAAAGAAAAAGAAGGGAAAAAAGCTTCACAGAGCAACAGCTCATCCACTTCCATTTCACTCAAGAGATCAAATTTTATTCCTGTTGGTCCTTTTGTCAGCCTCAAGGGGTGAAAAAGAGGTCTTGATATATCTCTTTCAGGCCTCATGATGAAAAGGCTCTGTGAAATCCCTCTCAGATTTAGAACATTCTCAGAGGGCTGTGCAGCAGAAGTGTTCAAGAAAAGAATCAAGGAAAGCAAGAGGGAAAAGAAGACGAGGTAAAGGAAGGACTAAGGAGACAAAGGAGCAGTTGAAACAAAGATGATGTTATTCATTTGCATGCTATGCTGGAAAATCTCAATCTTACTCTGATGTCCTGAGGTAAGAGAGAACTACACACCAATATATCTCAGTCAAGCTGTGTCAACACAAAAAATATTGGAAATTATTGGTTACCTCTAATAGAGCATTTCTAATGGTTTCATTTGCCTTCTAAAGGGGCGCCTGACACTTCAAAACTAGCATCACCAATGGAATCAACAGGGTTGTAATGAAAGAGGCAGGTTTTGGATGGAGATGATGATAAAAGGAAAGCCTGGCATTTCTGATATCAATAAAGCCTTGATATTTTTCAGCCTGTAGCCCTCAGTGCCCTGGTGAACTTAACACTGAGCCACTGCCACATGTTTGCTGGCACTGATAGCTACATCCAGTACACACACTCAACCTATTTATTTTAATTTATGCTACAACACTTATTCTCAGAAAAACAACTTAACAACTTCATTCGCACCACCCTGAAGGAATGCAAACTTCCATGAATCTAAAAAATACCATGCTGGTGTTCATATTAATGAAGTTATGAAATATTTCATTAGCACATCCTGGAGTATGAATAATTTCTCACAGAATCTTACTTGGCAGCCTCCTCCTCTCATGTGGCCCATCAAGATAGGGCATTATCTTTTAGCTTCTAGAAAATAGGACTTGCAAAGGATGATTGAAATGCCAAAGTTGTTTATTCTAGATGAGAGGGTGAAGGGGCTGTGTGACAATAACCTTAAGTGTGCAAAGGGCTGGTGAACAGAAGGGAATGTGCTGCTTCCCATGTGTTTTGTGTATGAAACAGTAAAGGAAAAGGATTAGACATAAGGCAAAGATTTCTAAACACAAGGACAGAACAGTGCATTGCTTCAGAAGTTTATGTAGTCTCCATCATGGGTAATCTTTAAAGACAGCTTAGACAAACAACTGAAGCAGGGTACAGATCAGTGGGAGCCTCTTTGGACTGCATTGTTTCCTAAGCTCCCTTCTTTTCATCAGTATTCCTGTAGAACCCATACAAGTTGGTCAGCTATGGCAAAAAGAAACACTAATAGATTTATATTTAATGAATTACATAACACAAAGGAGCTGAAAATGCAAAAAGCAGAGAAATGCAGTTTTGTAAAGATACAGAACCCCTCTATGCTGGCAACATCAGGGACTGCATTTCTGAGTACACAAATACATCCTTCAAAGTGTATGATTGCAGTGTTGTTCTCCCCTTTGCTAAAACAGGTATTGCAGTCACTTCTCTTTCAGACCAGCTGGTTAACACAACCCGATTTTTAGTGGGAGCAGAGAAAAAGCCACGAAAGCTGTTCTGAGAGGCTTCTCGAGACTTATCCAGTAGAGCCAGCCCCTATGGGCTCTAACGACTGACATATTGGCTGGCCCGATTAGAAAAGCTGGTAATGCCTCTATGATAACATATTTAAGAAGAAAAAAAAATGCTGGAAGCTCTCTTACTTGCTGCCTTAGGAGGAGGATGGTGGGGGCCATGGGACCCTGTCCTAGCATCACCAGGCCATGCCACTGGGACTGTCCCAGCACCAGGAGTAATGTGGCCAGAGCAAGCACCGGGAGTGGCCCTGTGGTCAGCACTGGGGTGGCCCCAGGGGCCAGGACCAAGAGCAGCCCCGTGGCCACTGCCAGCCCAGCTCAGGAGTCAGCCAGGTGGCCAAGACCACATGGCAGAGATTGGGGCAGCAGCTATGGCTGTCTCAGCATGGCTCACAATGAACTTGGCTTGTTTAGCTGCTTTTAGCCAGCCACGCTGTGGACAGAAGGACAAAAGCAGCAGCCCCACAGTGCCAGCAGGGATGACATGATGGGCAGTGGGACACAACAAGCCATGCCCTGAGTGCAGGGCCTGGATGAGGTCAGCACTGCAGAACTCTATCCATCAACACTGCTTCAACTGATACAGCTTGAGAACAAACAAAGCTACAAGCACTGGTTCTCTCCCAAGTCAGAAAAAGGGAAAGGAAGACACATGAGGAGAATGACATGGCAACACTAAAGTGCAAAGGAAGAAGGGGGAGGAGGATGTGCTCTGACCATTGGAGCTGAGACTCTTCTGCAAGCCCTGGTGAGGATCATAATACAGAAAACTGCTTCCCTGTAATTCATGGAGTGCATGGGGGGTGCAGCATTCACCCACAGCCCAGGAGAAGAAGGTACTCATGTTCAAGTATTGTGGATGCTGAAAAGCTGTGATCTAGTGAGAGACTTGAACAGAAAGAAAGAGAACCCTTACTTTCAGAGGTAGACGAAGAGGACTCTTGCTTTTGTACTAGCACAGCTCATCCTTTAAAATTACACCCCATGAACTAATGGCCCATGAAAAAGCAGTTGTGGGAAAACTGCTTCACCCATGGGAGGGACTTTCTTGTTGCAGCAGGTTCTGAGCAGACTTGTGAAAATTAGTTTTCTGTGAACTTTTCCAATGTGGTTCTATCTCCCATGGAAAAGACCCCGTGACATAACAAAAAACTCCTTTCCCTAAGTGAATTGAAAAAAGATTTTTAGAAGTATCAAACTGACTAAAAACCCCATGTTTTGTCTCACTGCATTGTCAGTAGGAAAGAAAGAAGGTATTCTAAAGGTTTAGTTCTCATCATTCTTCTTTTAATTATGTTAATAAGTTCTCTTTATACCTTTTAAGTTTTGAGCCTGTTTTGTCCTTAGTGTTTCTTCCCAATCGTAACCTCAATTTATGAATCCCAATAAAATATTTTCTTTCCCCCTCCCCTGCTTAACTATAGCAGAGGAGAATGAGTGAATGATTTTCATGAGTGCACTGGTGTTTTGCCAGCATCAACCCCCTGACAACTTCCTATGCATATCACAAATTCATGACCAGCTTCTCCACTGGCTTTTCACGGCCTGATTCAGGCAGTGGACAAAAACCCTTTAATGTTACTCTACTGATACCGAAAACATGGCACTGCACAAGAGATGAAAGTATGGCTCATTTTTCCCAAAGTATCTGTTTTGCCAAGTCACAAAACTCTTAAGGTATGTGTGTATAATCAGTCTCTTTTTCCCTTTTGAACTAGTCTAGGTTGACACTAACTGTTCTAAAAAAATTCATTTAAGAAGGGGTGGGTGGAGAAGAGCTTGTATGCAAATTAAAACATTTCTAAGACTTTCTTCTCTTCAGCACAAAAATGAGTGGAAAATCCAGTCAGCTTCAGCCCACATTTTTACTTCATCCTACCATCTTGTGTAACCTGAGTTATTGGAAAGAAATTCAAATTGGAGCATAAAGGCTAACCTGGGATGTGTTCATGATCTCACAACTAAACTGAACAAATAATTGAAATTGACACCACATATCCTACCCATTAGAAGCAGAAAAATTATATTCGAACTCTTTGAAGACTATAATAAAGCCAAATACCAGAAGTCAGCAACATCCAATGGGACAGACAAGCATTATCCTGCTATATCCTTTCTTCTCTTCTCTGGCTATGAAGTTTTAATGTGTAACCTCCATTTAATTATCACCTTCATCTCCTTTGCATGGGGGAAAGTCAAGAACAGCTTTTATTACTGCAAGTTTACTTCCCTCTCGATAAGCTCTCAGCCAAGAGGCAAAGCAACAATCTGAGTTTGACTCCCCTTCTTCACCCCAGACTAATAGTACTACAACTACAGCTAGGTCCAAACCTCTGTTAAAATTAAACCTACCTCTGTGCCCAATAAGTGCCTCCAGCAGGACAAAATAAATCTAGGTAACTATGAGTAATGAAATCATGCTGCAAGAAAATTGAAAATACCTGTCAGTCCACAAGAACAAGTGGTCTCTCTTTTGAACCCAATTCATACATCGTCTATAGCCACAAGGATTTTTCTTGGCTCCCCTTCAAACCTACTTCAGCAGCAAAACAGACTATAATATTTCTGCACACAGAAAAGCATTTTAAAGTCTTCTTTTAACCTTCAAACCACAGTCCAGAGATGTGTCTGACCAAACTCATTTCCTACAGCTTGGCAAGTTTGAGATGCCCCACACACTGAGCCCAGCAAACACTCAGAGCTGCTGTGGCACCCATCCATCCACCCTGCCTGCTATCAGAAGCAGCAGAGGAGAATCCTGACCACATCCACACTGTTCTTACTGATGGCTGGCTAGCAGTCAGAAATATCTCAGCTGCACAGGGAAACTGCTACAAGTTAGAGAAAAAATACTGAGCTTTCTAACTTCACCCAACAGCTCCTGAATCAAATGAAATCTTTTCTGCTGCTACAAAGGAGTTGATATGAAATAGGTCAAATATCTTCTATAATTGCAAAGCTTATTCTAGCCAGAAAATTCACTAGAAAGCCACTAATGACTTCTAGGATATTTTAGGTCATGTCATTGCAATAGTTTTTCCTATGGTGTTCATATAAATATATATATGGAGAGAAAGTTCAGCTCATTTTTTTTATATTTAAATTGTGCCTTACTAGTAGAGTTTCCACCCCAAGATGTGCAATGTTCATTTTCCTGGAAAACACAAGGTTAATCCAGTTCTAGAAGAGAACACAAAAGAAGAGGAGAAAACAGAAGAAAACAGCCCTCTGTGACATGCAACTACACAATGTGAATAAGTGAGATCTGGGTTACTTAAAACAGCACAGTACTGCCACTTTGACACATTCACAAATCATGAGCCAGATCCCTTGGAATTCCAAACACGGCTTAAGAACCATGAATTTTACAAAATTAAAATAGTGTGGATTTCCTGTTATTTCCCTATGTGTACTTAAGCCATCAGGATCACATTTCAAGCTACATTTCCCTTATGGCACTCTTGGCTTAAAAAGGATTTCTCTTTTATTTTACTTTCACACTGAAAGTGAGATGTTTCTGCACTCACTCTAAGGGCTGGTACCATGGCACAGATGTGTTTGAGAAGTGGAGGCTTGGGAGAAGACACCTCTGCTTAGGCTTGGACCACATGACTCACCTCTGCTGTTTGCAAAAAAGCCAAAATAATGAATGAAACAAGACATGAGTGTTGAGGGAGCAAACCCTTACAAGAATAATCAAGCTTTTTGTTTCTATGCTGGTCATTGTGTTCAAGCACAAGTTTTAATTGTGTGATACTGCAGTTCTATGGGAAATAAACAACTATATCAGAGATACCAACAGAGGTTTTATAGAGTCCCCAGATGACTGGCACCAGCTATGTCCTATAAAACTCACCATCTTGTGTCATAATGGGTTTCCTGGGAAAGATATTACAAAAATCCCCAGAGGAAACTGTGCATCTGCTCTACTGATACATCACTGTTCCATGCACTCACACACAACTAGATTAATGGCAAAGAAGAGGTTAAGAAACAGCATAACTAAGCCCCCAAAATTATTTCCATGAAACTCAATTTTTCTTAGTAAGAAAATAAACTCTTAATCAAAATCAGCATGCCTGTGCTTTTAATTACATCCTAATGGTGAGAAGAGCAATTTAGCATCATGCAATACAATATTAGACTGACCTTCAGAATCAGAATTATATTAAAATGTTATCAATTTTCAAAGACTAATTAAGGAGCACCCAGAAGGTGTGCTCCTTGGTGTATAAATAAATGTCCTTGCCTCTCAAAGCAGGCCAGTGATTCTCAAGGTGCACAGACTTCATCCCCTCACTCACCTCTGGGTCTGCATTTGTCCCTTGCCCTTGCCTTGGCCCTGCCTGCTCCACTCCCATTATGGGCCCCAATCTGAGCTCCAGCAGGTTCCTTTGCTCACCATTCCCAGCTGCTCCAGAGAAACCCACGCAGGCAGCCCCTCTCCTCCTGTCCCAGAGCAGCAGCAGACACAGAAAATGCACAGAAAATACCTGTGAGCCACCAGACCCCATGTACTCCTGCCACTTTAATCAATACATGTCACTGCACAAAGTGACATTTGAGCAGCTGGTTCACAGCAGCTCTGCTGGTTCCTTGGGGACAGGGAACTGTGTCACCCCACGTGTCTCACTTAGGACAATGGACTTGGGGATACTTAGGGGTCACGAGCATGGGACAGAATGCCTTATTGCCACAAAGCAAGGAAGTGATATTGTAGCTATAAGGGAAAATCCAATGCCTAAGAGCTAAATCCGAAAACCTACACATTTTATGTACCTCAACTCAAAAGCCTAGCCCTTTCATGTACCTAAAGCTCACCAGTGACTCTTGAAGTTCTACAAGAACCAGCCTGAATCCCAATGGGTGCTGATACTTGCATCAGGAGCTCCAACCCACTTGTGAATCTGTTTCTTACATCTCCCAAATAATGGCATCAGGTGTGAGACATCACCTACACTTGTCTCAACATCTTAAAATCTCCATTCTATAATGAAATATCAACAAGTTACATATCTACTGAGATAGCACCTTCTTCATCAGCAAAGTGCTAATTAGAATTTTTAATCTGTTAAATACTTGCAGTTGACTGCTGTACTTCAATCCAGCCTTCATCAGACAAAAACCAGACATATTCTATTTGCTTTCAAAATACAACCAGGTATAATGTATTCCCCAACAGCTCAAAAGAAACAAATGCAGTCACTAAGTAATGGCTAGAACAGACAGGTAGCTAAAATATTTTGTGATGAAGAGAATGATTGGATTTCTCCAGGACAGTTCCATCTCCTGAAGTCATTATCACATATGGACATATTTGTTACATTGAGTGCCTGGTGTTTTCATATTCTGTGAGGACTTTATTAACTGACAACTACAAAAATAAACTATATCACCACCAACCTGGATACCCGGCTTTGAATTCTGTCTTTCCTTTTCCCAGACCTGTTACAAGAGGCTCTGAATGAGCTATCAACAGGCATGATGAGATAGCACAGCTCACACAAAGCCCCTCTTGAAGAGGTGATGGCATTTCTGCTGTGCCACACCACACCAAATTAAACCTACTATCCCTTCCAAGCTGTATCCCAACCAACAGGCACCTAGCAACTCCAGCAGATGGGCCAGGACTGCACCCAGCCAAAAGACATGGTTATGTGCATTAAATGTTTGTTGAGGGCAAAGTTCCCAACCTGGGATAATAAATTAGCTATCAAGGACGCTCTGTCCATATGCCAAAGATGTGATGTAGGTCTGTAACAGCATAGCTTTTAAAAACCAAGCCTCATAACATCTATGAGAAGCAGAGGAGAGGCTAAACCCATCATGGCAGTAAAGCCCTGTGAAGACAATTTCTAATAACACATTCCCCTTAAGCTACCAGAAGCCAGGTGTATTTGAGCAACACAGAAAAAGTTCCAAAATCACATACACTTACACCAGAGAACAGTAACAGAAAAACAGTGAATAAATTCAGAGTCACCTGAAGAAATAAATATAAACAAGATATCACTATTATAATGTTTTGGGGTTTTTTGCTCAAGAGATTTCTTTAAGTAGAATTGAGCACAATCCCTTCCTTTCATCAGTTTTTTCAGTCCGTTTGCACAAGACATTCCAAAGCAGGCAGATATAATCATACAGGTAAAATGTGAGGAGTTTACTTTAAGGGAAATGCAATTCTCCCATCTACTTATTGAAAGGGTCACAACACTGATGGCCTGACTTTGCACCCAGACAAAAGCAACTGTTTTAACCCATGTAAACTGCTCCTCAAACCAAATAAGTCAGACATTTCCCCATTTCTCATCTTAATTTTTTTCTCTCTCTCTTTAGGGAAGACTTCAGATGTTTATTTTCTTCTTCCTTGACTTTCCATTTGTTTAATTCCTCTAAATCCTTCACTTAGATCATGGTAACTGTGCTGTGTTAAGAGAGCCCAAGTACAAGACTCATAAGACCATTCCTCTTGTATGGACTTGATGTCTGCATGCCTGAATACTCTCCAGCTCAAAGGATTTGTGACAGTAGGTATGGTTCTATGTGGGCCTAGAACCATTAGGAAAAAAAAACAATATATTATTTACGAGAAAAAGCATCCATGTGTTTCCTCAGAATTATCAGGATTCTTCTAATGGAAGTGCCAAGGTTGACTAAATTAGCACAATTGATCCAATGGCAGTGTTACAAACATGAAAGCTCTCCAGGCACTATATTTAGGCTCAACAAGCACCAGACTGTGATTAGCAAAAGTCGCCAAACCTCATCACATCATTGTACCCCATTCCAGATGTTATTCATGTTTTCTGCTGCCAGTCAAGCCAAAGCTGTTCTCTGCAGAGGCTCAATCAGCTGACAAGACATGGCTGCAGATGTTCCAAAACATCTGTTTTTTAAAAAAGTAACTTAGTGAAAACTACAGATGTTTTCCACCTTATTATTAAGCCACTCTCAGCTATAGAGTCCACTGTGTGTTCTTGTGGTCAGTGACCAGTTATAATGCATGGGAAATTAACCCAAGAAATAATTACAGGATTTGCAGCAAGAAAAGCAAATTTCAGATAGTCACAAATCTGCCTGTCCAGCCTATTGCATTCTTAGATATAATAACAAAAGAGATGGTCAAGGAACCAGAAAATGAACTTGCTCCATCTTTGGAACTCCCAAAACACAGAAAAGGAGACCCAAGGCAGCTTTCTTTACTGCATGATTACTGACTGAAACCTGTGCTCAGACTTCATTGCTTCTCTCTACAAAAAACCTTGTAGCTTCCAGCTGGCAGGGCTGAAATCCCTTGTTTGGGCTCAACATGCAAGGCTGACCTCCATGGTCTCCAAAGCTTCCAATGCCTTTGGCTTGCGATGAACGCTTCAGGAACAGACTTTCCAGCCAGGATCTGCAGCCTGACAAACTCTGTTCAGATTGTCCTGCTTCCCCATAGCACTAGATTGGGAGGAAATAGTGGAAAAACCCACATGTGGAAGAGATTACTTGCCTTATTAAAAAAAAAAAAAAAAAAAAAAAAAAAGAACACACAGCAGAGTTGCATCTTTGGCTGGTAGAGAGTAATGTAATTCCATTAACTAGGTATTTTACCCTCCAGGAGATCTATAACTCTAAAAACTTTCACCAAATAATACCTCACCACAGACAGTGACATTGCTCAGAGATGCCTGTCAGTGTCTTTTAATAAGAAGAGGGTGAAAAGCAGAAGAGCTGGCAACACTGAGGGACTGAATCTGCAGGAGACTGCAGATTTTTTTCTTTCAACAACGAAAAATATTGAGCTCTAACTTCAAAAAAACCTTTTTATTGGTAAAGTTGGAAGATAGGCTGTAGGCTGAATTTTATCCCTAACCCAGCACTATACGGGATAGTGGTATTTGCCTAGGTCCTGTCAGGTGTGTGATTTAAGAATCCAGGTTAGGAATCCTGCTTCACTGTGCCCTCAAGGGGGAAAGGCAGGTGTTCCTGGAGACCAAGTCAGAAGAGCTGAATTACCATCTCTGAAGGGATAGGGGCTCTGGAGACTTCCTTGGCTTTGTCCAGCAGTCTGAGAGCACAACTTCCATGTGTAAGGAGCAAACCCCCATCCTCCACCTCTTATTCCAAGACTCCTGAAGAAAGCAAACTGACTGACTCCTTCACCCAGCACCTTGATCTTTCACGCATTCTAAAGAGCCTCACAAGCCATACAGACACTGGGATATTGAAAAGTAACTCTCTGCAATTAGCAAAGGCTTAAATACCTTTACCTATCTCTACTGCAGCTTTTGCCAAGCCTCGTCTCTATGATATTGACCTATCCTTGGAAGATGTGCTTTGATATCGATAGCAGAGAGATAAACACAAAATCACTATTGATCCTTATAGGCAGTAATTTGAGAAAACTGCTAATATGCAGTTATTACATGCAATTTTTAGACTTTAATACAGAATTGCAGCTAAACCTAGGAATTTCATTCATGAACGATAACAGGATCCAGGAAGGAAGAACTTAGACCACAACTCATTGTCTACAACAGGTGGAAGAAAAGTTATCAAGATACCCTCTCAGACAGAAAAGACATATTTCCTCACCACTTTGGCAGAGCACAATGGAAGACTAGAGGCATAAAATTAATTTGAGTTTCTTTGTAAGGTTAAAAGTACAAAAGCTCACAAATACAGAATTTTAGCTTTGATGGTAAAACAGAGTGTGGCTGAAAGTCCCCCAGTAGCAAGACTGCTGACCATCCATCTGTAATCCTTAGTACACTCTTCCCAATCCTTCTGGCCACTTTGGTCAGGCAGTACATGTTTGAACACTGGCAATATTTTCCTCTCAATGAAGCAATGAAGACACAACAGGATTCATGCTGGACATCAGCCAGAGAAATGACCAGGATGAGTTAGTAGTGTTTTGTGAAATGAAGACAAGAGGTATTTTATTTCCTTCCAAGACTATTGCATATCAGTCTAAGAACTTAGAGAATTAGGGCTTAGCAGTAGAGCAATCCAAATGAAACACATGATGCAGCTGGTTTTGTGATTTCACTTCTTGGCCAGAAGTTTTTTTTGCAAAATCAGCTATTTCTTGATAATTAAAAATCTTCAGCCAGTCATAACTGAAGATTTATATAACAGATTAGATAATCCAGGTGCTTGACATTCCTACAGGACTTCTTCTAAACTGCAGCAAAATATAATAAACATATATTTTTCTACCAGAACCCACTGTAGATCTGTTGTCCAAAAGGAACTTACTATTACTAGAGCTTAAGTTTGTCAGCAGCTGCATATTAAAAAATGCCTGCGTTACAGACAAAACTTTTTCCATTTCTGATTCTCATCTGCACTGAGAGTGGAGACTGCCAGTGGAGTAGAAGGCAGGGATTGGATGTGGTCTCCTCAGTCTTTGTGGCTAGGTCGGGGAATGCACAAACTGTTCCGACAAGTTCCATGCTAAAAGAAGGATTTAGCTTGTGTATATTAAGTATTTTATTTGCAGATGAAGGTGACAGGTAATAAGCTTCCCTCTCTTTCCAATATTTTTCTGATTTAAGCTTCTCACGTGAAAGAACCAACATATGTGTTTTACACATTCCCTGTGTTTGTCCATGTCAGGTAGAAGGATATGCTGTGAACCAAAGTGAATTTTCCTGAAAAATAAAGAAATATTTCCTAGGAACCCACAGGTTCCATAGTCCTGTACATGACTCTTTCCTTGCCCATTCCCCCTTTTCCATCCCCCATCATGTTTGCCTTTGTGTTGGCATGAACAGATTTAAGGAAGGGCTCACTTACATCCTTACAGCAAACCAGCCATAATCAGACACTGTTGCTATAGCAAGAGAAATGCTCAGAAGCCAAGATGAGTTCAGCTGAGTCACCCAGAGCACTCAGCACAGCAGGAGTGACTGTGGCAGCTGCAGCACTGGGCTGGAAGGAGCCCACACATGGCCACGAAGAGAAAAGGTAACCCAAAGGGCTGCCATGCTCACCCAGGGACACCAGCCCCTGCCAGTCTTGCACCCTTCCCACCCACATCCTCACAGTTTGTTCCCAAAAGTACTTCTGCCAAAAAGCTCCGAGTGCATACACTCTGCACCTCTCTGTCACAAATTTGAGCTTTAAAAATTAAACCGATTCAATACTACTACAAGAATTAAAACTCTTCCAATGGGGCTCTCCCATTTTTGTTTGTCTTTATACTACCACGCACACTTCTGAGTTGTCTGCAACACAATAAGGGGAAATGAATGCTAAATAGACTGCCAAGTTCTAACGTCTTTAACAGAAAATGTGTGTATTGCTTAAAGCAAAGGAAGTTTGAGGGGGGAAAGGGTGGGAGCAAAGACTGACATACCTACTCTGAAAAATCCTTTGCCACCTTGTGCTTACCTGCCAGAGCTGAACTGTTGGGGCTTTGTGTTTCCTATTGTATTTGATGACTTCCTTAACACCAAAGCACTCAAAGGAATGCAGCTCAGGGCTGTTTCAGGTGTTATTTATGTCACTAGCGATTTAAAGGAAATCAGAAGAGCCTGAGGCCCCGAACTCAGGTCTTGCATAGTAAGAAATTTTCAGGTCTCTCTTAACCTCAAAGGACTGAGAACTCTTATTGTTTGAGTCAGTGGGAGTTTCAGCACTGATTTTTTTGAGAACATGCCAAGGTCCTAGGAAGTAGTTAATTAACATGTCTCCAGGAAATGTGAACATTTCCTCTCTCATGAATTTTAACAGAAGTTTCTTGAATGATTCTCAGATTTCACGTCTGCATATCCAGTCTTTGGCAAGACTAAATCTCCACTGCCATTGCTTTTCTTTTTTGGTCAGACATTTGTCTTTGAAAGCCTGGGAGAACTGTCTTTAGGAGTAAATATTGTGAGACTAGCAATTCTCTGAGGAGAAAGTTTCATTGAATAACTAGAAACAGCATTTTGCACTGTAGCTTTGTTTTCATAAATTAAGAATTAGGGTTTGTAAACCGAATCAGAAATGTTTGAACTTAGATTTTCCCTCTTCTCTTTCAGTCCCAGGCAATATTCTTGCTTGGTTTATGTTTTCTTTGGGTAAAACACTGGCCCCACTGAACTCAGTGGGAGCACTGCCATTTATTTCAGCAAGGCCAGCAATTCCTTTCCAGTCTCTTGGAAGCTTCTGTGGGGTACGTGCAAGCTTGCCTCAAACCACAATTATCTGTACTTCTCTCTTTCTGTAAATCATTGTGACTTCCCAGCAGTATTGAAACTGCAAATGTTTCTGCTTTGTGTCTCTCTTTAAGCTGCATTAATTAATTACCAACTGATGCAGGATTGCAGGAACCTCTAATGAACTTCTGATGAAATAGAAGATATGTCTTTAAACAGCACTAAACAAACCATTGAGTCCTTCCAACAGCCACACCAACTTGAAAACAGCCTTTTTTCCAGACCACATGAAAAATAGAGAAGATTGCTTCCCACCCATGCTCAACTACTGTCTTGCACAGCAGCAAAGGTTTTTGAAAGGAGCACCTGGGTCAGAGGCTGCGAGGTCACAGAGCACAAGCAGCCACACCAGAGACTGGGAGGGAGGCTCCACACACACAAACCCATGGAACCAGCCTCCACTTCCAGGGAAATAAAAGCCTCTCTTGCTGATCAAACCCAGAAAATAGGAAAGCTTGAGACTGAAATGGATTAAAGTTGTGAACATGGCTGGTTCAGCACAGCTAACTAGGCACAAAGTTGATGTTGTTACAATCTACCACAAAGGTGACTCAGAGTGGAAAACACTTGCTCTATCCAAGTGTCCAAAACATCAGGATAGTTGTGTCACACCTCACTTATTTTTGGTAGCAGGGAAAAAAAAAAAAAGCCTACAAGCATTGTTGTTGAGTTCTGGTATCTGCTGTGCCACCATCCAAAAACACTTATCAGAAGTCATCCTTCAATTCAGCCACCCCAAAACCAGAGTAAACACTGAGCTTCTAATTTCGTTTGTCTCATCCCCAACCACAGTGACCATGTGTTCTCACTTTTATAGTATTTTTGTAGCAAAACAAAATTTTTATTTTTCCCCACAGACAAGGGCAACACACAGCCCCTTATTTTTACAAGCAATTACCTTATTCAGTGGCATTTTCATAGGGCACAGTGCAATTAATGATTAAAATCCTAGCATTATTTTAAAAAGCCCATTTAAATAAAACAATCTTATTTTTCTATTTTTCTCTGTCTCTTCACACTGGTCATCAGGCCTGATTCTTCAGTCATAAAATTTACAGTTTGGGGTGATCTCTGAACTGTCAGGTTCAGTTTAGTTCCTGCTTCTTGGGTATGTACACAAGATGCAAAAGGATGTTGTTAACAGTTTGCAAAACTTCTCCTCTCCAAGCCAGAGCTTACTGAATCCAAGGAGATTTAACTCTGTGCAGAGAGATTGAGTCTTAGGTAAAATGATCCTATCCCTATGGCAAGATTGGTGGGAATTTTGCCTCAAAGATTTACTCACTGAGCATTCTATTGGGCAAACAGACTGGCAAGGAAGCAATGCTGAGACAACAAATTTCTTTTATGTGACAAAGCTCACAATTACATCATTCATTCCCTACTCAGGAAAAATATATTTGGACACTTTCACAGGAAAAAATGCTTCTCCCCTTCAGGCTCACTGCTCTTGAGGGGTTCATGCTTGCCTGTCCTTGAGTTTTGCAGAAGGACTAGGTACTAACCTCTTCCTAGGAGCAACAGGCACGAATCTAATCACTACCTTAATCCCTTTGAAATCAGCCTAAATCAGAAATGGGGCTGAGTCAACCGACAGAGTACAGTAATTATTTTGCAACATTTCCTGCCATAAAATCCTCAAAAAATTACTTTCTTTACCTAATGGCTAACTGTTCCCTAGAGTTATTCCTTGTTCTAAATAGTTTTTTAAAAATATTTGAGAGAATTTGTCTCTCCCAAACATGGACCAATACAACCAAACTTGCAACTCTTAAAGCAACAAATTCTCACATATCTATTTTGGGGTTGCTTTTGAACAGCAGTCAATAGCAAGAGTCAAAAGTAGCTTGAGGAAATCGTGCTGTCACTGCAAGATAGCCCACCAAGCTTGGATTTCTTTCTATGCAATCCTCTAGAACAAAGATGTGTATGCATTATCCCACCTATTTAACCTATGTCCCTTCTTCTACCAAATCCATGCTCCAAGATATTCACAAGCTGAAGCTTTCTTAGAAGGACCACACTTGCACTGAAATACCTACTGATTCAATAAAAATATGCCTGGTTTATAAATTCCAAGTCTAGCTGAAACCACAGGAGTCAGTAATTCAGGTATCCCATGGACCAGTGCAGAAATATGATGCTTATTTTGTTGGAATGTGAGCTGTCCAATATTACCAGATTTAAAAATTGGGTTCAGCTATGTGTATTCAATTAGCCATTATCTGATTGAAATCTAGTTGAAGACAATGGAATTTAATCAATTTCATATTTTTCTTCTCCTTCCACAAACACGACCTGCATCTTCAATCTCTTCTGTGTTAATTCAACATCGAGAAAGGTTAGACGTGTTGGGAGGCAGAAGTTCATGATGCTCTGGCATAAAAACATTTGAGCAATGTAGAAAATGGGACATTATTATAAATAACCAAACAGGCAAAAAAAAAAAAAAAAGGAATACATATATATCAGGCAAAAAAAAAAGTGGCAGATCTTCTTTATAGCAGAGGAAACACATTCTCTACATGAAAACAGTTCCTGGTTTTTGTACCAAAAGCAAGACCAGTGAATTGGACTCTATCAAGTTCAGAACCATCAATGACAGAAAATGTTAAATCCAAGTTACAATTTAAAAACTTGCAGAGACAGATGGGATTCAAATAGGTGCAAGAAATTTCCCCCAAAATTTTATTTCTACTCCAAAAAAAGTAGCTTTCATAAAACATCCACTTCTCTGTACCACACACACTTTTACCACCCAGGCACTGAAGAAGAAGATATCCAGATCTCTCTCCCCCATCCACACGAATTTTCTGTGAGTTTCTAGTTCTTAAGTCTAAATTATATTGTGAAGAAAAAAAAGGTGAGATGCTAACAAGCTCAAATTCTGAAATACAGTCTTTGAAATACCCCAGGAAAATTATCATTTTAATGTTCATATATTCCAAAGCCCTCATTTCCAAACATCATTTCAATTCCAAGCACCAGTAGTGGCTGTGGGAGGAGTTCTTTAGTATTGGAAAGCAGTTCTTTTTTTCTGAAAAGAAAATACATACATGTGTGATATGAGTACATGCTTTTTCACAAGTTTGAAGCAGCATACACTGAAGTGTCACAGAATACAATATTCCCTAGCACTGACTGTGAATATCATATAACAGCTTTTCAAAATCTGTCTGGACAAAACTCAGGAGAATTAACTGCACAAAACAATCCTGCTTTGGCACATGTGTTCAAATGATCCTTCGTAGTCCCCTTCCATCTGTAATTTCTAGGATTTTGCAACTGTTTAGGGATTTTAGATTAATGAACTCCTTGGCCAAATTGGCAGCAGGCTGCAACAATTTCCCACCTTTAAATCAACTGCAGAGCACAGACCCCTCTGGGAGAAGTACAGGGGAATTAGTGCACCTGAGAACTAAACCTACCCGGGGATGAAGTGCAGAGTCCAGGTCTCCAGACACCTCCCACACCCCTCCAGGGATGTCAGCACAGGAACGTGGGGTGTGACAGCACAGTTTGGCTTCAGCACGTCACTCAGTGCTTCAACACAAATGTTTTGACTTTCCAAGAACAAAAGCATTTTACAGAGAAGGGAAATGGTGTTTCCGTAATATGAACTCAGACACAGCTACTGTGCTGCACTGATACATTAATTGACCATTATTAATGAAATACTTATCCAACATAACCGAAGGATTCATTTTGTTTTATGACAACTTTTATGCCAATAAAAGCTGGGCTTTCAGAGGTACAAAGGAAATTAAGACATTCAACAGAAGTCATTACAGAATTATGATCATCCTGAAGATTAACTCTTTGCTGCATAGACTTCTGCTCATCTGACAAAAGGGGCATTACAAAGGAAAATTCGCCTCTTTATTTAGAAGGTTTTCCCCAGCCCTAATGCCCAAGAGGGGGAGGCTTAACATTGCTTACAGGTTACAGGGAAATGTTACATTGCTCATCTGTCCTGTTCTCTCTCCAAAATGATCTCCTCACAGCAGGTGCCACATGAACACATGCTGTATGTGGGGGACAAAAACACCTCTGTAGGGTCCACAGTTGCAGCAGGCTCTCCCCAAATCCCCTCCTTGGGGCTTTGTACCTAACTCCACTCACTTTAATATTACTCCATGAGCAGAAACGGCACCCCCAAGCACTTCACTCAGTCTCCTCAGGGTCTAGAGCTCATGTCATCAATTATATTGGAGCAAGCAAATACTGACCACAGCAACCCTCAAGGAACTGCTCTTCACAGTTGCACAATGGCCTCTAGAACCAGGATAAGCAAAGCCTGTAGCAGGTTTTTGAGGACCTTTGAACCAGGAAGTGGAAGAACTATCAGTTACATTCATCACCAGCAGTAAATTGGGTTCATTTTGGCTTAAATACATTTCACACATTCCCTCTTCAGTCTAGCTACATAATAAAAAAATATAAGACTATAGAGGCCGACAGATGAAATCAGTTCAAAACACAGTAGATGCCCAAAGAACAGTACAGAAAAAGGGAAAACATGCATTGAAATATCCTCTAAAACTCACAGAAATTTCTGCAGCAAGGACCCTCCAGTCTGAGGTACTTCTTTTGCGTTGGGTTTTTCTTGAGAAGTTTTTCTTTCATGAATGATGTGAATCTCCTTTTTAAACCATGTAAGTTTTTTCATAGTCAGTTAATCTTTCAGTAGGGAAGGCCACAGTTTAACAGCACATTATAGGAATAACTCACACTGTTTGCTTTGAACTTCTCACTTCAGTTATGTAAGTTCCTGTTAGTATCAGCTACTCAATTCAAGTCACAGCACAGAAACTGATCTATTCAGGCATACTGAAGTCATAGAAAAGTGACTTCTGTTCCTTAGTTAAAGAAGAAAAACCAAAACAAAACCATACGTACAAATTGGGTGCCTACACAAAAATCAAACAGGCAGAAGGCACTTGTGATATGGAAAATCACTGCATGGAAATAAAATTAAATCATATCACACAGTACAGTCTATGTCCTTGACACATGGGTGTAGGCAGTAAAACACTAGAGTGTAAAGGGTGCAGACAAGTTATTTCCTTTACCTACATTTTGATGCCATAAAATAAAATTAAAGGTAATTTGCCATAGCTATAAACAGCAAGGAGAGAAACAAACAATAAGATTAGCATAACAATCATCTTTAGAACTAATATATCACTTATGTATCACATCTGTAGTATTCTGAATGTCAAACATTAAGAGGAAACAGAATTAAATCAAACTTAAATCCATCAAGATAAAAAAACTGTCTCAAGAGAGCCAACAGTCTGTTTCTTAGAACAGAGACATAAAGGTGTCCTACACATTTATCCATCAGATCTTAGTGTTTTCCCTGGAACTTAAATAAAAAAACCTGAGACAGTGAACAAAAGTGTAAATACAGGATCTCTTAGCTAGCCCACCATGAAATGCAGCCCACCTCATAAATTATAGCTTAATAATACTATTGTATATGATGATATGGGTTATTGGTTATGGGGTATTAACACAATGATGCCTGCAAATGGGAATTTTACGATCTCTTAAAACGCACTTGTCACTTCACTTGGTCCAATCCATTGTTCCTTGCTGTTATGGATAATTACGGGTGCTGACTTAGATTAGGCAAAATTACAATTGATGTGAGCAGGGATTTTGATCAAAATGAGCCTGTTCTGTTGTTCTGATTTACTTCATATAAATTTGTGCTAGAAATATTTAAAAGGAAAAAGCAGCCCAAACAACAAACAAACCCAAAAACAAAGCACCTGTTGCCATTCCTGGTCCCAAAGAATTGACACCAGCAGCAATGTTTTCAGTCACTGTTACTGAGTTTTTGGTTTGAGCCCTTATATATGCACCTGCTACTGAGCAACACTAACAGACACAAGCAAAGGAGCCAATCTTTTATTCTCATTTTTATTCTCCTGATATCTGAGGTCACCACTTAGCTAAGATGTCTACTGGTATGAAGTGCTTACACAAATCTCTCAAATGTGAGATTGCAGTAGTCCATACCAGCTTGAGTTTGAGCCCAGGTGTTCTAACACTTCCTGTTCAGCGTGGAAAACTCTGCTTGATCCTAATCTGCCATTAGGATTTGGCTTTGGAGTTGAGAGCACGTGTCCCCCACCCTCCCACCCCCTCTGTAACCCAAGCACCCTTTGTTGGAGGCAACACATGCACTGCATGTGGCTCAAGCTGCTAGCCAGCAGGAGGATGAATGTATTTACTTACACTCCCTCAAAAGTTATCTTCTAGGATCTGTTTTTTATGTGGCTTGGTAGTCTTCCAAGTGCAAAGGATTAAATCACCAGGAAGTGCTATCTTCCCATTTTCAATTCCCTTTTAAAATGTGTTTTTTTGTGATGCCATCGGATATCAGTAGTGATGCTTGGCAACATTACATATTGCTGTTTAATTGCCTTAAAAACTATTTCCCTGGTAGTATCATTAATAATACCAAGTCTAAATTGGATTAAGCACTACACTGCTATAAAGTTAATTCACTGTGATACTAATGAAATGTCATGTGAGGCTTCCTGTAAATCCAGCTAAACAGTCACTGCCAAGGGTCATTAAATCAATGGCACATTCAGCCATTCTGCTTAGAAAGTATTGTTTTAATTGCTAGCAGGTGATTTTCATTAATGCAAGCATCTTCCATTTTACTGACTTTTTAGGTCTGATGACAATAGAGCCTTTTGTAGTTCAATAATGACAATACTTTTCCATTTCTAGGAAAGGAATGAAGCTCATGTGAGAAAGTGGTTGAACAGGAATGGCAAAATTTGAATCAGAATATTCCACTGCATATTTATAAAACGCCCAAGAAAAAGACCTGCTCTGATGCTCAAGCAGGTCAGCAGGTTTTGGCATGAACATCATCTGAAGCAATGTGCAATGTTACAGATCTGCAGCTCCCACAGGAGATTTCCCATTGGACAGCCAAGTTTGAAAACCCTCAGCCTTCACCTCTCTGCATCAGGTTACTCAGGTAGAAAACAGCAATAACACTTCCCTGCCTTTGTGAAATATTTCTAATTCACTGGGGGAAGGAGTGCAACATATATGCTACACTCATACCCTGCTAAAAATGTCTAAAAATGTTTGCTAAGTGGTTAAAAGTATGCCATGATCTTGACCTGCATATCACATTGTTCTAAGTATATTTTTCATATTCTGAGAGGGGACTGTCTTTAAATTTAGTTTTGCCCCTGATTCCCATTGGGTTTTTGCTGCTCTCTTATTTTTCCAAAATTATAAGCATGTGAAAAACAGCCTTTCCAGAATATCTTTTGGCTCTGAGCTTTGTTCATAGCAACAATTCAGAATCTGAACATCTTGGCTCTAATCTTAAACAGACTCTCAGATTGCAAACAATTGGGGCAGGGGTGAGAAGGAAGACTGCTTATTTAAACAGAGAGAAAAGGTAAACAGGAATGCCCAGAGGAACTCAAGATACACACCCCCACACACCAGCTGTTACACTTGTCAATATATAAGGCAAGAGATGATACAGACCAATTTACTGTGCAGAAGATAAGTGGGGAAAGGTAGGTTTAAAGAGCAAGGTGAAGTGGTTTCACCCATCTCTGGGACTGCTGGACATGACACAACTCCCAACTACTAAAGCTACCTAAAGCAGCCTCTAATTACCTTAATAGCAGCACAGCGTGATGTAGTTACTTCTTGACAGAGTAACCTTGCACCTGTCCTGAGAAGATTGTGCACACCTGTAATTTGGCTGGTAAGACTCTTGTAGCCTTCATTTCCAGCAGCCTCTTTTCAATGTCCAGGAATGGAACATTTCCCAGAATCTCAGCATTTCTTACTCCTGTGCTAGTTAGAACTTCTGGAGCAGGCACAGCGTGCTCCAGGCAAGGCAAGACAGCTCTTGGAACATTGCCATGCTCTGCAGCATCTGCATCAACCTGGGAGGGCTGAGGTTTACAGAGTCCCCCTCTCCTACTAGCCACAACAAAAACCAGGTTTGGTGTGGTACAAGGAAAAATCATTGCCCATTTACTGAGCACAAAAATCTCGGATTTCTGATCAGTGTTCAGTCACATATACCTTCAGGTCTAAGGGAAACAAATAATGGAGTGTAGAATTTAAGAATGTAGTTGTCACCACTTATTTTGATCCATGTATTCTATATTTTTGTTCTACATTAGATAAAAAGATGTAATTCAGTCTGAGTATCTTATGAGGATTGGTGGAAGAAAGCAGGATTTCACCCCATTTCAGTGACACTACACAATCCAAGTCTCTGAAGGGGAAGCTAATAGGACAGAAGTCTTAATACCACTAAACTTCAGTTCTAAGTGCCCCTTTCCTCTGAACTGCTCTTGTGTATAATAACTTTCATCCAACTTAAGCAAAGAATAGAACCTCACTTCAAAGAAACTCAATTCAGGATCACTTTCAGTAATGACATTACTTTAAATCTTGCTAATCTGACACATAAAATCACTGTTAAAATTCTCCCTTTTGTCTCCAATATATTCTTCAGCAATACTTACTCTCCTCGGCAGCATTCTTCTTCTTTATGACCCTGCCTGCCCAAAGTACAAGTAACACAAACAAGCTGTAAATTAGAAAGATTTACCAGTCAGATCTCATGCCACCTATCCCTGGTTTGTAGCCCGATTTCCCAGTGGGGTGTCAGAGCCATTGGACAATTCTTAGGAGCAGGTAAAACATCTCTGAACCACCTCCTGTGGAGGATTTACAATTAAGAACCAACATATTCATCAGTGAAAATCTAACTCTTGTCTTAAGAAACAGGACACAGATTTAGCTTCCTATCATTACATCCACTTGTCAGCTTTCAAGGGTATTTTAATTTTACAAATAATACTTGATTTTTAATATTTTTAGGGATTCCCCTGCAAAAATGCAGATTAGCCCAGAACACTATAGTCTGAAATCCTCTCATACCTTTTTTTTTAATAATAGAAGTCCCTCTGTTTAAACATCTGCCCTCTGATTTATAAATCAACTGATGAAGGTCACAGGTTTCCTACAGCTGAAGTCCAGTTTGTGTCAAGTACAGCAAAAGTGTCTCAGGGACTGCTGTGGCTGTTGTTACAATTACTGCAAGCTCTCTGCTGGCCTGTGGATGTTTAGCTTGTCTCCTGAGCAGTCAGCATAGCCTCTTGTTAAGAAGAGGGCAAACTGAATAACAAAGAAGTCAAGGACACTCTAAAGGAGACTGAAAACAATTTGCTTGGCACTGATTTTGACACCAATACTGCTGGAAGCAGAGGGTGACCATAGTGCAAATGTAACATCTCTGCCTTAGCTTTCACTTGATGAAGCTGTTAGGTTTAGCTCATGCTTATAATAGACCGTGCAAAAGCTGATTCTCTTTATTGATCTGTATACACACACATATGCTTGCTCACTCTAGGACAGTTAATTCATAAGACTCTAAGCATTCCATTTCAGCACAGTGTTTTAATCTAAAAGTGCAGATGAGCTGAGTTTCCTTTTGATAAAACCTATACAGTGGCAGTGGTGTTCCTATTCTCTCATTCTTTTCACCATGCACATTTAGATCATACTTAAAAAGAGCACTCAGAATAAACACATCTGTGTCCTGTGTTGCCTCGTCTTCATTTCTCTGTACTAGTTATTCTTTTATCATGAATGGCTTATCAAACATGAACTCCATGTCTCTCCAGAAAATTAAAGGTTGTATATCATATAATAAACTACTCCACTGTCAGTTGGCATCATAAACTACAAGGAGCCAGTTGTTCAGAATGTCATCCAGCCTCTGACCAGAGGCAAGATGAAAGCTGAGCTCTGACCTAAAGGAGTGATTGAGAATATACAGTTTGTCACTGTCTAAAGAAAACGTGAACCACCTTCACTAGCATTCACACTTGCTAAATTTAGTTCCATGCTGAAATCCTGAGATTAGTGAAACCTTTCAAAGAGAAGATGATAGTGCTTTGTGTTTTACCCAAGGACAAAGCTTAATCATGTTCCTCCCTAGGGGACCTTACAGCACATTTCTAAAATAATAAGAATCTGGCTGTGTAAATTTGGACAGGAGACAGTCATTTAGATTTTTTTTTGCTCATATAAATGGAATCAGCAGCCTAAGCGTGGCAGTTCAGGAATTCAGCCTGCTAAAACACTCCATCATAATATCTGGCAGTTTACCTTCAGATAATTATGGTGCTATCTGTGTGTGTTTTCAAGCATTGACCTTCCATGCACACATTTCACACGTTTCTTATGACACAGGGGGAGCTGAAGTTACGAAAACATTTGGGTCAGAACTGAAAGCTTTGGTGGTGCTGCTGCAAATGACTGGCAGTACCTGTCAGTCCATGCTGGGCTTTGACATAATTTCCAAATGCCTACCAAGAGGATGAAAATGCAGCACCTCCTTTAAAAGCAATTCTTGGCAGGCTCTCTTCCCTGACCTTCTTCATGTTCCCTCCCCAGCACAATGCTAGGAATTAGGCAGAGTGGTGCTGTTCACCCCAAATTTCACTACCTTTTCAGAGGAGAGCCTGCAATCATTCCACATCAAAGCTTTTCCTCTTAGCACCTGCCTCTGATCTGTTTCTTGCACCTCCATCTCTGAAATTACTGGTGTTAACTTTTAGCTCAGGATCCACTGCTGTAAAATGTGGAGCTCAAGTCAGAAATGGAAGTCATACGTAGTTGTTGCATTTCCTCCCACACAGACAAGGTCTAAGTCAAGAGTGAAACAGCAAGACTTAAGGATTCAGGAGCTTGATATTTATTCATCTGCCCCGCCCCAGCTTGCACATGGGGCTTCAGCCCATGTCACTGAATGTAAAGGGAAGCCTGAACTCTCTTCACAAGTCCTGGGCACACAGCTTTAGAGGGCATCTCCTCTAAAGGCAGTCTGTGTGAATCTTCCCAAAGCTGACAAAAAAAATTTCATTGACTTTTTTCTTTCCAATTGAGCCCAGTGTTTTCAGTTCAACTCAAACTAGGAAACAGGTATATAAAAAAATCTAAACTATGTAAATTTTAAGGCATCGACCCCATTATAACTGAGTATTAATGCTTTCTTCCCCTTCTCTCTTACTGCCTGCTTGAGTGCATACTGCTGACAGTGTCACGTCAGCATGGGCAGCACTGACTCTCAGCAGTGTCACAGTAAGAAACCCTACAGAGGACACACCTTTCTGCACATTTATGCCACGAGGACTAACACTGTGTGGCCCTGTGTGACTGCAGGAGTCAGTCAACATGTGTGAACTTGAAGGAGTGGAGTCTTCAAATATCTAATGTGAACCAAACACATAGCCCAAGGTCAGAGACAAAGTCACTTCACTCTGAAATGGAGGTTAAAGAGTCCTGACAATTTTTTAAGCTGACCACCCAACCATGCTTCATTTCACTTCCTTCTCAGAAGTCATTATATATTTCTTCAAGCGCAGCATAAAATTTGCTGCATTCAGTGCCTAGTTTTTATTCTCAGGCCATACTTATCCAGTCTGTAAACCAAGTTTTATTAGCACTCTCCTCTCCCACAAAAGAATCCAAAACCAGTAAAGGATATCTTCTTCCCCATAAGACATTAAGTACTTATACACCTTACTAATTTAAAACAGAATTATTTTTTTTTAATCAGAGCCATAAAAGATGATCTTGCCAGATTTAAGTTTGTGTTTGGAACTCCAAAATCAGTTTGGTGAACTCTTAAAAGATATTTCTGATAGAAAAAGCTATTGCAGTGATATGACACTGTATTTAGGAAACTAATTTGTTGCCTAGCAATTCCCAGCTGCTTCACCATTAAGGTTTTAAACGTCATTGCTCTCTGTTTGACAAGCTCAGCAAAATCCACAAGCAACAAAACCGAGTCAGTTCAAAGTGACTTACACTCTGAAATGTTTCTAGTTTCCCACATATCTGCAGAATTACAATATTTTTCTTTCTCTCCTTGCAGTTTTAATTACAACACTAAACCGTTCTATAAAAACAAAAAACTACAACAAACAAACAAAATTAGATTATGTGCTTCACAGCTTATTGTAATGCAGTTGTGCCTAGGTGACAGGAGCTGATATTTCCTCTGGTAATAGTTTAATCATAACAGGGAAAGAATGTGTATATTTACTTTAGTGACTTGGAGGCTACTGACTAAACCAGAGCTGCAATATTGACCAGGCACTATTTGCTGATTCCAGGAGTCAGCACTGGGGCCACTACTCTCCATATCACAGTGAGACCACAACCCTGCATATCACAGAGCTGACTGCTCTGTAAGGCCACAGAGTCTGAATGACTGGGGTGCTACACCTCACACATCACAGCACACACCTCCAGGGCAAGCTCAAAAGACCAATTCCTTCCCATCTCCCTGTTTTCACCCTGATATCCTATTCCTCATACCAGCACCATTCTATTATTTCATGACACAGTGCAAATTCCATATCCACCACTCTTCACATCCCCTGTGAGGCTTAAAAGAGCAGTAGGTGCTGCCTAAAGCCACAAAGGAAAAGAAAAACTAAGGCAGGATTTGGAATCCAAGTTGCTGCTTCCCATCGATAAAGTAACACCATTTGCAGTCAATTTTAGTTTTCTCCTTTTTGCCCCCTCTATGGGGTGAGCGACAGTGTTGTACCAGCACAGAATGTGCAGACTGATAAGTAGAGGAATGAGAAGAATTTCATCTTATGGTGAAAGGTGCTCAGAGCTAACTGTGTGAAACTGAAGGATGACTTCCTGATAGATACAGCCCCCTGTTCCAAGCAGTATGTTCATTTATGAATGTGCACTAAGTTTTCATAAAAATTCATTAATGAGAGCTACATGACCAAGAAAATAAGGTTACAGCAGGGCAAACATTTGCAGTGATAAATTTATCTGGCATTGTTAGCCACTTCTGTGCAAGCACTCTCCCTTTTTAAAGGCAGACTAACTCACTTCATATTAAAACAGCATTTTAGTTTTCTGAGTTCTCATGCATGGCTTGCTGTGCTACCACATATACTGCTTTTTTGTACATGACATGCAACTGGTTAGATCATGAAATCATTTCTATTTAGGATGGTGCTACAAATTCCAACAATTGTAGTGTTTAGTAGTGTAGTGTAGGCATCATATCACACCACTTAGAGGTCTGCTATTGAGCTCCTGACACTTCTGTGCTAACCTCCTACAATGCTGCTAACCCTACAAGTCTCTAACATTTAGCTGTACTATTCACAACTTTTAAAGAAAGGATTGACTTTGGGGAATCCAGACAGCAAACAAAACTATCTTTTTACCTGTAGAGAAAGTAAGAAAGTCCAATAAAGAGCATTTGCGTTCCCCATTAGTTGTTCAATATGCAAAGTACTGAACTGCATCCACTTATGTTGTAACTCATCAGTTTTTGTGGGTTACTGCCCTCTGCAGAGGCTCTCGGCTGGTGTACAAAGTGTACTTGAGCCCTGAGGGTGTGAGCTATTCCTGACCTTTCACAGCTGACATGAGAGAGCAGAGTTGTCTCTCTGCTCTTAGCCACACACAAACTCTCCTATAGAAGCATACACATATATTGTACCTCTTTTCTCAGAATGAAAACACTGCTAAAAAAACATTTTCATACTCCAGTAAGTAAGCATTCCATATTTTGCTAGCAAAACTTTGATCACCAAAATTTTATAGGGACAGAGTTTTCCTGTGGCAGTGGATGAGGCCTGCCATACTTCTGTATCCTTTACTATAGCCTTTTGTGCTGTAAACTAGACTTGGAGCATTTCTGTATCTTATGTCAGCAGCAACACACACTATCCATAAATACTCTATCCTAGTCTTTAGCCTATTGACAATAGCTGTTAGAGAGCTAGAAAACCACTCCAAGCAACCCAAAACACATTTCCAGAGGGCTTCACTGCCAAGTCCAGAAAATAGATAAATACCATTCAACAGTACTAAAAAAGAAACAGTTGAAATTTCTTTTACTTATGGTTTGAGTCATACCAGACTGTGCCCGAGAGCAGCAGGTCACAGTGAGATGTTCATTCATTGATATTCAAAAGCCACCAAGGAAAACCTTTTTTTCGGCCTTTACAAGCACACAACAGGGAGGAAAAGATACGTCAATGTTAGGAACCTGCTTACCAGTAGGAGAAAAACTTATTCTACTGTTTTCTTTATCTTTATTCCAGAGGTATCATAGCCATTCCAACATTACTCTTGAAATTCCCCCTATCCTGGTGTTCCCCGGGCATCCTGTGGCCAGCAGAAAGAAAGTGGCATTATAAGGTGAGGTGGGTGAGAGCCATTCTCATTAAATGCAAAGCCAGCAGTTAGAGATAATAAGGCACCAAATAGCAGTAATTAGCAATAATAGCAAGCACCTTGTTTCTATCCTTGCTATTTCTTTAGCCACAACCAGCTCCTGTGGGGAGAATTGAGAACAAGCAGCTGAGGGGCTGGGATTGAGGATTTAACAAGAAAGGCCAGGGAAGCAAATGCTGTAAGTCTTGTGGTCCCCTTTCCTCACATTTGTAGAAAACAACCAAACGATCTATTTATTGATAAATCAGACACAGATGTGGGAACACCCCTGGCAGCCAGAAACGCCCTGCTTGCTTTTGCAGAGATTCCAGGGACACCTCACAGCCCCCTTAAGGTCTAAGTTTTGTTCCAGCTGGTTCCTTAAGGCCAGGTCCTCCGCACACATAAATTATTCCAAGCTCCAGTGAATTCCTTGTAAAACCACCATCAACAGAGAAACCAGCCTCTTTTACCTCTCCTTGCAATCCCAAGTGTTTGTTTCCTTTTCACCCAGCAGTTGTGCTGCTGAATGCTAATGAGATGAGAGGTGATTCATTCCCAATCAACCATCTCCAGAATAATTAGCATGAGCATCTAACCTTCACTCCCCCTGCTTTTTCAGGCACTACACATCCTCTGCTATCCACAGATACTGGGATACTGTGTGGAGTATTTCAGCTGTATCCCAGCTGTAATTATTTTCTCAAGTATTCAAGGCATTTTGAAGAATCACAACCACCCCTTAGTGTTCTGATGGAAATGAAGTTGTTATTTTTCTATGTAATTATTTCATCATATTTATTACTTAAACCATCTCTAAGAACAAAAGCTACACAGCGAAAGCAAAGCTTCATTTCACCAGGTGCTCTCCTGACAGTTTGAGGAAAGCTATTTAGGAAAAAAAAAGACAGGAAAAAAAAAACCTTTTCTTTTAACATCACTGCTCTGACAACCACAAAGGCTGCCTGACATTCTTGATAGCTCTATTTATGATGTTACATTATCCTGCAACTGTGAGGAATGCTGTTTCTACTAACCAGGCTTAGGTCTAAATAGAGCTGTGAGACAAACTCTCTCTTTCCAGCCGTGTGACCTCCTGGAGAGTGAACAAAAAGGGCATCAGGAACTACTGAAAGGTTGCAAAGATGGAAAGAGTTAGTGTCCCACTTGGTCCCCCACCTGGAGCCCAGTGTGTCTCAGGGAGCCTCGGACTGAGGAGTTTCCCTGGTGGGGAAACAGCAAATCTATCACCCAGCTGTGAACAGCTGCAACACACACCACATGAAAAAAGCCATTTCAGCAGCTTGGAACCTTTCTTTTATATTACTTCAAGTGGAGGAGGTCCTGCACATCCGTGATGGATTGTGGCCTCTTGGAACCTTAAGACAGAAAAAGTAGGGCAGTAGATTCCAGAACAGGAGAATCCGAGCCTGTAAAACCCCAGGTGGCCAGCTGTCTGCAGTTTCCAGATTTGATCTCTCTTCTAGGCTTTTTCCCCCTCACACCCCTACCAAATCACAAAATCATGCACAGAAACTTTAGAAGGAGGTTCAGATTTTATCAGTGCCCACATTCACACATTTCTTAACTTCTCAAAAAATACAGATACAGCTGGAGGGAGTTCTGTCCTCCAAACAGTACAATTGTATTTGGTGTTTATAAAGGATTTGTCATAAATAAAATATTTACAAACGACATCACAACCATTATCACCATTTTACAAATAGAACAAAATGAGCTGAGGGACTTCCTCATTGCAGGGGGAGCTTGAACCAGATATTCCATGCTCCTGTTGGATCATGTTGCCAAATGAATCCCAGCAGATATAACTTTTTGTTACTCTCCAGGTATAAGCTTGTTTCTCTTAGGAAATAAGCTGGGTAAATAGAGCAAGTGAAAAGGACTACAACTTTAAATTCTCTAACTTTAAGGACTATGAACTGTCTTTTTGGCCACATCCTTTAACTGGTTTATATTAATTTGCTAGGGTTTTTAGGCCAACTACTTAATAGAAAATGTACAGAATAGAACTGGTGTGATTGTGCTCTCTCTTCCCTCAGATATTCTTTGAGTTTGCTAGTTAATTTAAACCAAATATAGAAAAGGTGTGGACGTTTCAAAGGTAACTATATTCCCATAGACTGGCCCCAGATTAGTCCTGTCACTCAAAGATCCTGACAGGTATGGCAGCAGACAGAATTTACAGAAGAAAGATGAGAAAAACATTTTTAAATCTACTTTTGATGTTCATTTGTTAATTTATCTTCAATTTCCTGTTGTCACTGTATGCATGAGTTTACATTTCAGAGTACTGGGCACTTTAAGCACTCAGAACCCGTCTAAAAGCCCAGCAGGTTCTCAGTTCAGAACTATGTCTCCAAGCACATTGGAATCCATGTAGATGTGTAGCAGTAAAAAGAACAGCTTTTAACACCTATTAACTGGATTTCTGGATGATGATGATGATTATTAAACAATTAGTTCATCAAATCAAAATAATTAATTGATCAGATCAAAAATTTCCAAATAAATGAACTTTTAAAACTTTACTGTTTGGTCGTTACAAGACACCTTACTGCCAAAATTTCACAATTTTTATTCCATTACATTCAGAACTTCAGTGACTAAGCCTCCAGTGCATTACAAACACTTGGTCTAAATCTGACCAAGAATTTCCAAAATTATCCCAGACACCCAGCCGTGTCCTGGGCTGTATCACCAGCAGTGTGGCCAGCAGGCCAAGGGAGGGGATTGTCCCCCTCTGCTCCTGCCTTGTGAGACCCCACCCCGTGCTGCATCCCAGCGTTTGGAGGACTCCTGATCTGTTGGAGCAGATCCAGAGGAGGCCACGAGGATGGATCAGAGAGCTGGGTCCCTCTGCAATGGAGAAAGGCTGTTGGTGTTGTTCAGCCTGCAGAAGGCTCCAAGGAGGCCTTGGAGCAGCTTCCAGGGCTCTACAAAAGAGAAGGAGAGGACTTCTGACAAGGGCATGTAGTGACAGGACAAGAGAGAATGGACCCACACTGACAGAGAATAGGTCTAGATGAGATACAAGGAAGGAATTGTTCCCTGTGAGGGTGCCCAGAGAAGCTGTGGCTGCCCCTGCATCCCTGGAGGTGTCCAAGGCCAGGCTGGATGGGGCTGGATGGGAGAGTGGAAGATGATGCTGCACGTGAAAAGGGGGTTGGAACAAGATGATCTTTAAGGCCCCTTCCAACCCAAACCATTTTACAATTCTGTGATTTCTGTGGAAATCTTGTGAATCAGTAATTTTTTCAGTTTCAAATGCCAAAGACAGTCTAATAGCATCCTCTGAGGCTGAGGTTGTGTGCTCTGGTATATTTTGCAATACTGGTACAGGTAAGCTATTTGCTGTTTAGACAGTTGAGACCTCTCAGCAGTTCTGGTAACAAGGTGAAAAGTGGAATACAGATGCAATGGTGTGTTCACAAACTGAGAGGTAAAAACGTGGTTTGCAGGAAGCACGTTTTGCTGGTTTTTTTCTGGAGTGAAGTCACAGACATTCTCTTTGTCTGGTGACTCCTGTTCTGGAGGAAGTGCCAGAAAATGAGTTGTTCAGTGACATCTCAGCTATGCCAAACAAATAGCTTGAAAATTCACTCCAGGAATTGATCCTCTATTGACAGGGAATGAACTGTATTACACAATGGGGTAGATTCTGCTCACCCTTCCTTTGGATTAACACCAGTGTTGCTGAGATAAAAATATGACCCCACGAGCCATTGCCATCTTTCCTTCTCATGATCAATTTTCTTGCAACAGAGCCATAAGGTTATGAATACAGTGACATATCTGAAAGAGGAGCTCCGAGAGACAATGAAGAAAGTTCTTATTCAAACACATGGGTCTTCACTAAAAACAGACAAGGAGAAATTACTGTCAAGCTATTTTCTTTATAATGTGCTCCATTGTCTCTCAGAAATAAAGACTCCACTTTTCCACACTTGCATGTGCAATTTAGCCATTATCATATTGTACTTGTTGGAATGTCAATTTAAGAATCTAAATTTCTTATTTTTAAATTTTATCCTCTTTTAATCACAGAGAAACAAAATTTCTGTCTCTTGTTCAGTTTCTCTTTCCTTTTTACTTCCAATTGTTCAATTTCACCGTAACTCCGGTTTTTTGTCTCAGTCCCTAGAAATTCCCTGTTCCTGAAGATTATCTTGTCCTGCCATCTAGCGAGCCCTGTGCAGGATAACAAGCTCCTCACTGAGCCTAGAGACAGCTGAAGAGCTAAAAATCAGGGTGGGGGGCTTGAAAATCTTTTTCTCATATTTACATTTGTTCTTTCACAAAACCTACAGATAATAGGCTGTTGTAGATTAATGCATCTTTTCCCTAAACAGCTACACCTATTATTGTAATTTACTGTTTGATTTCAAAGAGGTTTAACAGGTTCAATCTCATGATAGGCAGTAATTTAAGCATTACCAACCAATGTATTATAGGAAATGTTTTGATGCAGGCACAAATGTCTCCTTTCAATAGAAATGTTTCTGGGATGGGGACTTGGGGAGAAAGATTCTGTTGTGCCAAGGTAATGAAACTGCCAGGATGATGTTTTGGCATCAGGCTGCATCAACATTAACAAGAAAATCTTTTGCTGTTTGAGGACTAAAAACATTTCCAGCAACCAGCTGAACTTCCCTTTGTTAATAAAGCAGATTTCAGTCCCATTTGGACTGGGTGGCCACTGGTTTTACTGTGTTAGATGCCTGTGCTATTCACACAACCCACTAATAAGTGATTTCTTAATACACTTACTGTCAGATCCAAAGCCCATTGCAGTCAGTGAAAAGACTGTCAATGGCTTTAAACTGGCTTTAGTCCAAGCCCTTTTTCACAAAAGAAATCTTAATTGAAAATTAAAAGATGCAAGTTAAATAAAAACAATCAGGCCGGAAAAGGGGAGAGAATTTTTCAACCAAAGTGCTACTCAGGTATATGCTAGGATTAGACTGGAATTAAAACCCCATGAATGAGATCATCACTCACAGGAAGCAGGGTTTGCAGACAGCTTAAAACAAATACTAACAGGTGAAATACCCAGTTAGTGCCACTATTGCAGAAACCTTCTTTAAACACAAACTATCTAAGAAAACACCACAGGGAAAAAAAAATAAGAAAAGGAAAAAAAACACTATTCCAGAAGGATCTCGTATTTTCTACCCAGTAAAACTGAATTAACTCACAGAGAATGTGCATGGTCTTGGTCAAGATTAGCAATTTCATTTTTCTGTTTGTGTGGGACTTTCAGAAACACACCAGATAATGTTTGAATGCACACACACACACCCCCTCCCCCCCCAAAAAAAAATCAGCAAACTCATCACTTCAATCTTTCATTATTACTATTTGTTTTGGATGATAGGTGGAAAACAATCAATACTCTCAAATCAAAAGATTTGGTCATTTCAGAGTTGCATTGCCAAGTTAGCATAATGCCTTTGGGGTCTGCCATAAAAAATCTGTCCACTTGAAAGTATTTTCTGACTTGATAAAGATTTTGTAAGCAAAATCAGATTTTCACTTGCTGCAAATGGCATAAAGGTTTTTATCTACATGGATATATATTTTCCCGAGTCCTAAGAGACATGATGTAAAAATGTATACTTGAAATGTACTTCTAAGCTGCTTCCATAAATGTAATATCCTTGAAGTGACTGCCACAGTTCAGTGCAGTGCAAAAACATAAACCAGAAATAAACATCCATTTACACAGCTGAAGTGTCTTACATTACCCCTATTGCAAGCCATTCAGAAAAGCAAGTTTAATCTCAAATCACCTTCCATGTAACCGTGCTCTTTGTAATAATGCAACATACAACCAGAAGTAAAAACTACTTTGTGGAAATGACAGCTACAGCCAGTAATAAATGGGGCTCTTTTCTTTCTTCAGTTTGAGTTTATGAATTTCAACATCATGTTCTTTCATAATGACAGACCTCACTGAAAATTTTCCTGCATCAAGGAGTTCTGGTTCATTCAAAGCACAAATGATGTTCTAAAAAACCCGAGCTTCCTATGATCATATTCTAGATACACTTGTCTACCTATCTCTCCACTAGTAAGTGCTGAACTTACTGTTTAGTTTACAATTTGACAAAAAGGTTGCAATCCAAATGATGCCAATTTCTTAAAATGACACCAAACCCAGCTGTAATGAGGAGAGAGAGAGGTTTAGCATTCTGGAGAGAAAAAGACTGCAAAAGGAATCTTAGCCTGCTATTAGGTATCAGCTACTCCACCCCATGCAGGGTATAATCCTCCCATGCAGGTCATAAATCTCAAGAAAATCAAGTCTCAGCAGCTCGGCTGTTGATGTGAACTGTTTTGCCTGCACTCTTGCTTGTTGTGTTAAGAACCCTCTCACACTCGGGACGTGCCAGTTTATCCCACGGCAAGGCTTGGGGTGCAGCTGCCTGACCCACTGCAGCTCAGCTCCGGGGATGCTGTGTGCAAAGCCAGCCAAGACCTCAATCCAGCACTCACTACTGCTATTGCTGCTACCACTGCTACCACTGCTTCAGGAGCAAGCACTTGTAGGAGATTGCACATCTATCCACAGAAAATCTCTGAGCCTCCTCAGCCAACAGCTGTGCCTTAAGACACGAAATCTGACTCTGGGGAGTAGATGGAGCACAGTGGGAACAGATGCAGGCAGGATCTTTCCAGAAACAAATTTCTGCTTGCTCCAAGTGGAAAGTATTAAACACAGAACTTTGCAGCAAAAGTAAACCAAGACTTTGCTGAACTTCCAAAACACAAGGATTTTTCCTCAAAGTTTATTAACTGCTACAGAGGCAGGACATGGGTGTCAGAGACTACCTCAAACACAGGCACAGACAGATAGTGCTTTGCCTATCAAGATTAATTTTAAGCATGGTATTGCATAATTTAATTTATAATTTTAGTATTCAGGTACTTATTAATCTACTGGGGATTTGCTTTGTTTCCATGCATTTGCTGAAGAGTCTCAAATCTAGTCAGAGATACGTATATTTTCCAGGTATTTAATTTCTAGGATTTAGCCTTTTATTTCTTCAAGTTTAAGGAATTCAAGTGAAATCCCAGCTTTATTGAATTCACTGAGGAAACATCCTCATACTTGAAACTATCAAATTAAAAAAAAGAGAAGTGTCTTGATAGGAAAAATAAATCTAGCTGAAAAATATATTGCATATAGGCAAATTTCCAAGCATGTTTTATATATAGGAAACCAACAAATGTGAAAGAGTCTATTTTTGAAAAGAATTCTCTCATCAGGTAGAAATAAAGGTGTATTTGTTTCACCACTCTCCCTTCATTTTCTTGCAGAGGGCAAGAGAGAAACACTTGTCTCCTGTCTTCTTTGAAGTTTAATATCACGTAATGTCAGGACCATGCCAAGGTGAAATTTGGCATAAATAGTGCAACACATCAATCAATTTCTCAAAATCACATAACATTTTCTCTCTTTTTTCTCTATTTCAATATTCATATCAAGAAGTCAAAATATATGGAGGCTATGCTTAAGGGCACTGTCACAAACTACATAAGTTCTGTTGCAGACAAATTTTTATTGATTTTATACTTCCTTTTATGTGTGTGTGTGTGTATGCACACACTTACATATATTCTTTCAATTAAGCTAGAAAATATTCAGTAATTCTGTAATTTGGACCCAAATACCACGATCACATAGGCTTAAAAATTCTATTGCAATTTCTGAGTTTGTTTTCTACCACTGTCAACATTATCAACAATAGCAAAAGACCTTCTGAAATTCCCTGCCACACTCACATGTTCATACCTGTCTGCTGACAAGTGGCACAGGGCATATAAAACTTAGCCAGGGATTCCTGGCAGGTTAAGTCCTATGAGAAGCATCCCAGATTGACTTCAGGACAACATGACAGAAATCAAGGCATGTACAGAGATATCAGAAATTACTGTGTCTGGCATACCTGCTGAATAAAGAAAAATCAGTGCAAATCACAATATTTCTAGGAGGAGGGAACAGGAAGAACAAAAGCATCTGAATTTTAACCAAGCACAAATGCTGGGTTCTGTTTCTTCCCATGCTCAGAACATGAGACTGGTCAGAGCTGAAACCAAAGAGCAAAGAAAGAATCTTCTTCCTTACAAACCCTGTAGCAGCAGGCCACAGCTCCAGTGCTGGTGTCCTTCCAAAAGAGGTGCCAGAAATCCTGCCCTGACACAGCTGCATCCACACTGAGTGCAGCTGTGGTCTTCAGATGAGCACCAGACTTATGCTGAACAGCATTTTAGCCTGGGGATTCCATTGTGATTTCACAATCTGCCCCAAAGATGAGGGGACACTTCTAAAAGATGCTTGGATGTTTTGCTACCAGATTGTTCAGATTAAAGAGCTCCTTTGTGCAGTGCTGGAGCTGCTGTGGGTATTAAAATTTTCTGAAAATGCTGTTGTGATAATTCCAACTTGCTGGTACCAGGAACTTCTGCCCTGTAGAGATCCAGGCACTGCTGACTGGTGATACCATATCTTTAAGACAACCCCCTTCATTGAGTTCAGGCAGTCCCAGTTCTCCACTTCAGATATGGGATACTCTGTACCTTGCCTCTGGCATATTTTTGAAGCTTTTTTTTGCCAAAAGGTTAAAAAAAAACTCAAAACAAAATCAACAATGTAAAAAGCACACAACATTAAAGAAAACCTGTATATTTCAATCCAGTAAGTGGCTGGAAAACCCTGCATCACCTGACAAAGGCACAAGACAGAGCAAGGAATGCATCCTCGAAGCAGAAAGAGCTGCTGACACAGCACATGAAGTCATTCTGCCTGAAGAGATCCTGGCCAGACTCCCAGTGAGAAGCTGGGAGAGCTCCAGTTTAGTTCTGATTGCTCGTAGCAGGAATGTAAATCAGTGGTTCAAGAAGGGTAAATGAAGTCACCTGCATATCAGACCAACACAAAGATCACACTCAACACTTGCTCTCCCGACCTCACCCAGTCCTGTCAAACACTGCACATTATCGTGCTCTCAGGTTGTCTCCTGGCTACACGTCCTCCCAGGCAGGCAATTTGGCAGCACAGTTTGAACTTTACCTAGGAACTGGAATTTAAATGAGACATAACCATGCTGTAAATCCAATGAAGTATCATGATGGATCTGAGCCTGTAGCTCCGCTAGGATTACATTAGGTCAGTGTGTTTGCAGGTGTTCCAATGCACAAACAAAGCAGGGAAAGAAGTGTAGTGAATTGTAAAACAATTGTTTACAGGTCAACATATTGATACTTCAAATCAGGGGCTTCCATGCACTGGCAGATTTCACCCAACCAGCTGCACATATCAGGAAATATGAACACTGAGCACTTATCCTTTCTAGTCCACCAACACACTATAGCTTCTGTGCCTTTACAGTCTAAAACCTGAGCAGCCTGTAACAGATTCCTAATTTTAATGCCAAGAAGCTGGACAGCAGCACAAGGGAGGTGATCCTTCCTTTGTTCTCTGCCCTCATGAGACCTCACCCTGCAGTGTGCAGTTCTGGGGTCCTCAGCACAGGATGGACCTGTTGGAGCAGGTCCAGAGGAGCCACAGATGTGATCAGAGGGCTGGACCTCTCCTGTGAGAACAGGCTGGGAGAGTTGGGGCTGTTCAGCCTGCACGAGAGAAGGCTCTGGAGACACCTCCTTGCACATTTCAGGGGGCTTATGAGAAAAATGAGGGAACAATATTTCAGCAGAGTCTGTTCCAACAAGACAAAGGGTAATGGTTTTAAACTAAAAGAGGAGGATTCAGACTAAATATAAGGAAGTTTTTTACAATGAGGATGGAACATTGGAACACACAGAGAGGTGCCAGATGCCCCGTTCTGGAAACATTCAAGGCCAGGCTGAATGAAGCTCTGAACCATCTGACCCGGCTGAAGATGTCCCTGCTCATAGCAGGATCATTGGACTAAACAATCCAAACCATTCTGTTATTCTAGTTTAGAATTCTATTGGGCTTTTCACATTCCACGTGTGCTTGATTATTCTCTAACATACAATCTACAAACACAGCTTGAATGCTGGCAAGCAGGCACAAAAATGTTCCTTGGGTTGAGACAGAGAAGGTCTACGAGTGGGCAGAAGGGAACAGCAGGAGTGTTCATACAATGTTCACTTACTCACAACATGCCATAGCAGATGACTGTGCTGAATCCAGATGTTTCTTGACAAACAGAACAAGCATCTTCATCAGACTGGCCTTACATGTGATTTCCACATAGGTTTTCACATTTATTTCCTTTTATTTTTCCTCAAAAGTAAAGATTAACAAGAGGACAAAACCCCTTTGATTTCACAACAAAGTCAAATCCACCAGAGCTTAAAGTGGGGAACCAGACTAGTGTACACTACAACTGAACAAAATAGCAGAGTCTTCCACTAAAATGCAAACTACAACGTCTCTGCTGACCCATAAAGCACTGAGATGACTTCCTGAACCATGTCCATGTTCAAATGTGTTTTTAGAAATGTGAGCTTGCAACTACTACTTGAGGAAGATGCCTCCTGAAGCCACAGTCCTGAGCTCTGAGTTAGCAGTTTGATCAGCAACTTGCAAGAACAATAAGCAGCGAGAGAGCCCTGCACAGCCATGACATTCCATGCAGGGAAATTGATGGGGTTTAGGCTGAACCAAACAGCTGGCAGCTTCTCCACTAAACATTTGTTTCAGGGAAAATAATCAAAACCAGAGTCCCAAAAGAAAACAGAGCTGTGCAAGTTCTGCTTTACTGTGTTACTTTAGAAGCCAACATTGTAACTTCAATAGTGCTGTTGAGGAAAGAAGAAATCTTAAAGCTATAAAATACGGTATTTCTCATGTTTGTTGCAGTGCAACACCTGCTCAAATGGGACACTACTGGTGAGGTTTTTAAAAAGACAGGGACCTTCTGAGTTCATCACTTGCAAGCCACTATGCACTGTGCATTCTCCACTGGTTGTGTCTTCAGCTTTATTTCGTTTGAAATTCTTATGGTACCACATTATCTATAGCCTTAGACAGCTTCTTGGCCCAGACTCTGAGACTTTTGGAGGGTCAGGGCAGAGCAGTAGAGCTCTCTATGATTTCATGACAGACCACAATAAACACTGCATGGCTCCCTGCTGGTTCTGTTTACACACTCTTTTAAAAATGCATAACAGCTCCCGTCTGCTCTGCTGCCTGTGCTGCCAAAGGTGTGGCTGGTGTCATCCCACAGAGGCCAGGAATCCCAGCTGGGACCTCTGAAGTGCCCTTTGTCATGCTGGCAGGGACTGTCACAACTGGAATTACAGCAGTACAATACAGGATTACAAAATATATGTTTTGTGGATTATTATTCTAATATAATTCTAAATCAAAAACAGGGTGAAGGCCTGGATCCATTGAGATTACTAAAGGTTTTTGTCAGACTCTGAGAGGAGCCAGGCTTTCACAGACAGCATTACTTTAATTCACCAATGCAAAAGGATATCTATTCTACAGGGAATCAATACCATGGAAGATTTAAGACAGCAATAGATTTTAAAATCAAGGATAGCGTTGTCTCATGTTCTTCCTGGACTGAAAACATGGATATTGGCATAGCCACACCCTTTAGACTAGGACTGGGCTCCTCACAGGCTGGCTTTTGGCACACAACTCAGAAAGGCTAATGGCAGCAGAAATGGCCCCTCACCCATAATGAAAACAGCAAAATGCTAGAACACTGTGACAGAAAAATACCCTTGCAGCATGGAGGAGAGAGTGTAGCAAATGTCATTCAGAGTCATTCCAATGAGCAACAGCAATGAGAAATAAGTCATACCTGAGAATGCTCACGAGCTGTGCTGCCACAGTAACTCTGCTGTGAGGAGCTTGGAAGGAACCAGCTCCCTGCTCCTCTGCTCCACTGCTGCATGGGCAGCTCCACTGACAGCCATTCCCAAAAGGATGGAGGGTGCCCATTGTCCCCCATCCCACACAGCCAGCAAGGCTCCACTCAGGACATTTCCAGCAGTGGGTTGTGCTGATCTGGACAATTGTCCAGCAGGGAGCAGAGGGAGGAGGATCAAGCAACATTGAGAAAGAAGAATCAGGGCAAACATTAATAAAAATAGCTGCTGAAAGAGAGAACTGCAGCCAGACAAAACTAGACCAAAGGCAGAGGTTGCTTAAAAAGCACAAGGAGGCTTGGCCCTGCCAGAAAGGGCTGAGTCTGGACAGCCTGGAACACCACACTGGGCCAGGGGTGAGGGAAGCACCAGGGAATGAGATATTGCAGCTGTAACACTGAACAACCTTCCATTTACCATAAAAGGTTTATTTGTTAGTTCATAGATACAGGCTGCAGCTCAGTTAAACAGGTTTGCAGTTCTAGCACTGCCACAGCTATTAAAGGCAGAGCTAATCAAAAGATGAAAAAAATCATTCTTGTGGCAGGTTGTGATTCTTTACATTTTTGTGACATTCACCTGTAACCAGAAAAAGCCCATTTAAATATGAAAACTTGGCTGATTCAGAAAACATGAAGATGGAGCATGCATGTCTTACTGCGAGAATGAAATCAGAAAGACAACAAAATTCAATGACACCTGGGCTGATGGTAATTTTTATGGAAGATCAGACCTTAAGAACCTGCTAATAGTGACTTGGGAGTGAGGAATCAGTGCAACTGAGATGCTGTTACAGGAATGAAAGCACATCTAGAGATCCCCAAAGTGATGGGAGCCCATTCTGCTGCATCAATGTACTAACAAATACAAACCCCAGGTGAAAGGATCCCAGCTTAGGTTGGCTAGAGCAGTGCAGGGTAGGGGGGGAAGAAAAATTAAAGCCCAAAGTAATGGCAAGAAAATGGGATTTGCTTGAGGTAGTAGGACTAAGCAGAAGCAAAAGCCCCATTCTGTTTGCCACACACATGCTTGCAGGAAGTTGGTTGAATATATCTAAAATTAACTCCTGGTAAAAACAAAAATATTATTTAAAATGATACTTTTTCACCTTTGTGCCTTCAAAGAGATACAAAACCACACAACATGTTAAGTATTCTTAGATATTGTTATATTACCTCTCTGACCTTTGAAACAACATACTAAAATATTTCACAATTTTTAATGTCATGGAGAGTGTTCAAATCATAAGAGCTTTCTCTGAGGCCATATTAATGACTGAAGAGCATGGAAGATTTACTACTTATTGCCTTTCTTTATGTTCTAAGAATTAATTGGGTGGGGGTGTCATGCCCATTTTCAAATGTTCCTTATCTGATTTATGCTATTTGCCTCCCTTGTTTCAGGAGATTTTTTGAATATGGGATCTCATCAATTTTGTGTGTTCAAAGCTGTAATTCTAATTAAACTTTTGTAAAGGTAGATGTTAACTTTTACACTAGTATAAACTAGGATATGAGAAAAAATACATTTTTTTTAAAAAAGAGTTGGAACTATAAGAAGAAAGAGCACCTCAAGCATTTCTGGAGGATGTGCCATGTGCCCATTCCCACACTTTGCTTCTCATTTGACACCTTTTTTCATGCAGTAAGAACTTCCTACTCCAGTCAGTTCTCCTTTGTGCAGTTTCATGGAACAAGGCTACCCAGCATTGAAAGTCTCTTCCATTTCATCTGGATTTTTTTTCTACACACTTGGAGCTGAATTATTTTTTTTTTTTTTTTTTGTGGCTGACAGCTCAGAATTCAAAGCAAAGCCATTCCTGGGTGGTAAAGTGGAACTCAGACTTCAAAGGAAGAATCACCAAAAGACTAAACCTGGTCAAGCATTGGAGCTATCAGAAATCTTCTGTAAACTTGAAAGATGCTTGCAGGCCACACACAGCTCGTGTTTATAAACAAACAAACAAACAAAAAACCAAACAACATTTTCTTCAAAACAGAATAAAAGGTAAGAAGCAGAAGGAGAGGTTTTTTTAGCCACTGGGTCCCCTGAAGCAGTACTGTCATCTGCAGGTCTGGTAACTTCACTGATGAAAATTAATCACTCTTTAGCTTTGGGACTTGTTTGTTTGTTTTGTTGTGGGGTTATTTGTTTGGCTTGGGGTGGGGTTTTTTTCATTAGCAGAAATGATGTCAGTACTTACAGTTAGGGCCTCCAACCACTTCCCATACTTCAGTTTCATTGTCACATCAGTTTCTGAACTGCACTGAGGGATATTTTCTGCTCTTGTTCTGACACATTTGCTTTGTTTAAAGTATTCAGATTGAGTTCAGTGCTTGCTGCATCATTTAGAAACTCCTCCTTGGAGGCTGACAGACGACACTGACTTGCTTTTGCATTCCTCTCATCCAGTGGCTTCAGATTTAGGACCTGTGAATCTCGCCAGTTTATCCCAAAAGCTTGAAAAAGATGGGAAGAAAAGAAACTCATTTACGGAAGAGTCTTACTTATTTTTCAGACTTTATTTAAAGCACAATAGTTACATACATCACCCTCAAGCCTCATTCTAGAATCAAAGTATATTTTTCAGCTCCTTTCTTTCCAACAAGATATTCACATCAACATATGATGATGTTACTTTTATATGTGAGATCCAACAAAAAAGCAGAAATTGCCTTCAGAAACATTCTTCAGGAACATTCCTTTTCTGGATACTTTCACCAAATGTGTGCTTCTTCACATAAGTCTCACAAAAGAATTCCATAAAATGTTGTCTACATATATATCAGAAATTCCCAAAAATGCTGCATGAATAGATCCACTGCATGAATCAGAGATGGAATTTGTCTGAAAGGCCCAATTTTTACTCTTACAGTCTCACAATGCTACAGAAACCCCAACATACTTTTCCCTGCCTGAATCAAGTTCAGTGTGACTGGTACTTGTTAAGCTTCTGTAAAACACAGTGAAGAAACAATCAGATGAACCAACCAAAATGAGTAATTTGCAGTTTTTCAGCACACCTGATGGCACTGCTCATAGCATGGCACTCACCCTGAGCAAACTGAGGCACCCAGAGAAGCCTTCACTACACAACCACCCCTGCTCTTGTGTCAGCCCAACAGCTGAAAGACATGAGAATGGAGTCATAAAGAAAAAAACAAAAAACCCACCACCATTAAAAAAAAAAGGTTGGAAAAGCCTTCAAAGGAAATAAGGAAACATCAAGATCCTTCATTTCTCTGATTGCTGTATTTCACTTGAAAGCAAGTCTGTATGGAGTCCACCTCCTCAGCACACAAGGATCAGCAGGCCTGAAGTTAAAAAGGGAAAAATAATGGATTCTGCTGCATCCTGGGAAAGCACTTCCACTTAGGATGATGGTAAGTCATCCACTCTGTAGATGATTGTGTGAATCCTGTTGTGTTTCCTCTTCTTTTGTGCACTTCTCTGGGCCCTATGGAAAATGTTACCAGGCATGTTATAGCCTTGAGATTTGTGTTTAGATATGACCAGCCACCTTTCTCATGGCCAAGGGACTCAGAAGGGCATCTTTGGGAATTGGGGTGCATTAGACAGACTTGCAACATCTGCAGCCACCAACTCCCAGGTCAGCCTCCAACAGAGGGTGTTGAGTCTGCAGGGAGCAGAGCCAGAATCACAAGCCCATGATCCCCACAGAAATCTCCAGGTTCCTCTAATTCCTATAATAATACAACTGGATTTTCAAGCTCTTTTTTTCCCCAGAAGAATAGGAAAGGAATAAGACATTCTTGCCCAGTAAACTGCCCATTTGCAGGGGTAGGAGAGGTGAGAACAGCCCAAATTTCTCAGCTGATATTCAGGTACAGTTACGCACTCGGTAGGAACCAGCTGCAGAATCCTGAAAACACTCTGTCAAATGGGAACAACACAGAGACAAGGAAGGAAATAGAAGCTTTTAAACACTATTTGCTTTTCCCAAGGACCACAGAGGTTTGTAATAAGGCAGATCTACCAGTCCTCTTGAACCATGCTACCCCACAGGCAGGTTACAACTCAAAGAAGTATCAATCTTGACAGCTGGACTAAAAACCACTTGTGCTTAGAGGCTGGTTTGGCAAAGAAGAAAAATGGCAACTAAGTCTTCTAAACCCTGTGAAAAAGGTTTCAGATGTAAACAATATTTTTTCCTGAGGGAGACTTGGAAAAACATTGCTCTTATAGTAGAAAGTTTTTTCATTTCAGCTTCAGAATGGTTCTTGGGTCCATAATTATTCTAAATTCCTTCCAGGGATGGACATTTACAGAGCAGAAGGATTGGATGTAATTAGTGCTAATGTAACACCTTGGTTAGTAAAGGATCCAGCAGCTGACCTGTGCTGCTATTTCTTGGCAAGTATAGATTAACTACAGCACACAGCATTTTGTCCCCTATCTCACACATGAATTTTAGACCTCCACAAGTTATGTCTGAAGCTCTGGAACAATCCATCATGAAACTCATCCATCAGATACAAATTGTTGCTCATCTCCAGTAAAATAAATTTGCTTTAAAACAAGCATTTTCTTTTCTGCCTGCATCAGTCTTTGTGCAAGAAAAAAAATGAGACTAATTGCAAGCCTTGGAAGATCAAACAGAAATATATTTTACAGTAACTTCCAGAACATATAAGTTCTGATGGAACAAAGAATCAGCCTAAGTCCTGTCTAAAAATACAAGCCAAGTCATCATTGCCTCCCTGGTGTACTCATAAAGTCAAATTTATTAGCTGAAGGTTGGAATTTTAAAGGCTGCAAGAGAAGTCCCTTACAATGACCCTCTAGGAGACAGATGTGCTGAGGCTTTTGAACATCTTATTGATGTAAAGGTATTTTTAAGCTGCTGCTTCTGACAGACAGTACAAGTGGGCCAGGATAAAAGCCCACTGTCCACTTGGGGAAAACTCTTTGAATTTACTTCAGTAGAATTAGGAAACCTAGCTTGGTTTTTGGGGTTTTTTTCCTTTTCTTTTTAAATATCCTCACAGACAACTATGAGCTGTTTCACCATTTACAGGAATGTGCATATAAACTGAAGAAATCAGTTGATCAAAACTCTCTGTAGCCCTTCATAAAGTCAGGTCCATAATCAGTTTACATCAGGGGAGATGAATGACCAAAACAAAAAAAAAAATCTGAAAACTTTCCACACATTAGAAAATACTGTTTAAGAAATAATCTTCTTTCTTCTGCAATTTTCTCAACAGGCATTCAATTCTTTTTTTAGAAATTACTGTGCTCTGGTGACACAGCAGGCATAACTTTCAGATGGGTTCCAACCCTCCTTGTTTTTAATGACTCATTAGCAATATACATTCCTTCACATCAGCTTGTCCCTGTGGCCACTAAGCCAAAATGTAAATGTTGAGGTCGGTCATATTTACATGTCACCACTTATGCTAATCACAATCACAGTACCTCACTCTTTGAGGGATGTTATCAATCATCTTGAATATGATTAAGCAATAAAGTGAGCAAACAGCTCACAAGGTGATCTCCCCTACTCCTCAGCCAATTAATGCTGCCTTGTACTCCATCTGTTTGGAGAAATGCTTCCTATTGAGTATTCCATGCCTCCCCTCAACACACAAAGAAGTAAACATGAATAGCACCATTTCATCATTTTTCTTGATAGCACAGACCTGCACCTCCAGCAAGCTGCAGCTCCCTGAGTGTGTGTTTTCCCAGATGCAGTCCAGATGCCTCCTAAATGCATATGGCAGGAAATTCTTAGCAATCTTTTCTGTTTCCCGTATATTATTGGTTTATAATTGCTGCTATCCATCATAATTTTTTTTTAGCTACTGACTACTGCCCTGCTCTGCAGGTGTGTAGAAGAAACACAGGTCTAGCACATGAGCTACTTTTACATCTATCTTGATGGGGAGTAGAATAGCCAGTCCTTAGTGTTAGTTTAAAGAAGCCTTTTTAGCAAAATCTAAGATAAACAAGATTAACATAATATTGCACAGAGACCAGAAGATAAACATATAGTACCTAACAATTAGGCTGTTTTCTTGATAACTGAATTTATTTGACTGTTGTTTGGCTGGAATTGTGCTATCCAAAGCTCATAGCCAGTGCCTGACAGGGAATAACTGCACAGCATAAAGCTACTGCACAGATACACATCCCAGCTCCCTGAGAGCACACTTGTCTTGTGGTACAACACTCAGATTTCATCTCTGCTCCCAGCAGCAGGCTGTCTGTGTCAACATGGTGCTGTGCTCTGATTAATTAGCCTGGCTCTAGGGCTGACTCAAGGATTCTCAGCAGATACTGGAGAATGATATCTGTCCCCAGAGAACAAGGCTGGGCTGTTCTTATGGCTGCAAGGGGCAGGGGAGAAGAGGAGGAGGACAGGGATACTGTACAGGTACATCCTGAATGTAGGGTCCTGGAGAGCAAGGCTGGGCAGCACTGGGACTGAGAAACACAGAGGCAGAGTTTACTGATAAACCCACTAGAGCTTTGAAAAAGGAGGGCTGTGTGCTGAGTTGGATGTTCCCAGCAGAGTACACTGAATGCTGTCCTAATTTACCTTGGGCCCATTGGCTTTGAAGTGACTGCTCTGACCCTGTGGTTTCTGACATTGCTTTGTCTTGTAGCACACGGTACAGACACCCCATGGAAGTTACAACATGTGGTGTGATCAGCCTTGAGCCACTGGTGTCCTTTGGTTATTTCCTGTGATTTCTGCTGCGCTTTGCCCGGAATTGGAAAAATCGCTGCACTTCTTGTGTTTGAAACCTGAAAAAACAACCCAGATAACAATTTTACTGTGGTCTCCTCTGGACTGTTTCACTAAATACCCCACCAGTCATTAAGACTTGTAACTACAGATTAAGGGCTAGTTCTTCCAGTTTTAACTGATCGAAAAAGGCCTGAAAGTCTCACCAGGTCACTCTAAAATTCTCAGTAACTGATGCTGCTAAACACAACAGGCCAGCCCCACTAAAACATGACAGAGAAATAGTCAGAAAATATTTGGCAAGAATACAAAGTAAGACATCCACTTCTCTCTGACTTCGTATTTTGAATAAAATCCTAAACTGTCTCCAGCAGATAGTTCTGGTTTGCTATCTCTGAGAAAATAAGTAGATCATAAGGGTTTGGAGTGTTCAAGTTTATACTCCTTTTCCCCATCAGTTAACTGTACAGTTTAGCACCCTATTGACTTGTAATTGTGTCTGTACCCCTTATGAATCAGGCAACAGGTTGGATAAAAACTGAGTGAGGACATGGGACCATTATCAGCCTTGCCAGGACCTTTAGCCTTGCATGACCACGGAGGTTTGGATGACTAGTGAAGATGTATAGATTATTCATCAGAGCCTCTAATTGTCATGTCTTCTTTTTGCCAGGGTGGGGATTAAATGCACAAGATGCTATTTCTTGTTCAGACTCAGATGTTTATTAGTTCTTATCTGGATTACAGTCTCACAAACCATGAGTTCTACAGCACTTCAAGCTAACAAACTAACAATGGAGCCCCATCTCTCTCTCTACAAGGCCTTTTAAAGATAAATTGTCCAATTAAGAAGTTACACCTAAATTATTTTTACTTTTAACCCAATAACCAGCCACTCGTGGCCCGCAATGAGGACTTTTTTATCCAACCACACAATATCACCCAAACTCATGAGAAAGGACAAGCCTCCACCCTAAAACCTCCATCTTGTTTTATATATATCACTATATTCTAAAACCTTAAACTCTAAGTTTTCTACCATGTGATATTACACACTTCTATTCAAACTATATACCCATAATCCCAGTTCTATTAATTTTGGAAGCCTTCTCCACGGCCTTAGGTCAAATGCAGTGTTCTCCTGGGGTCAGTGCCTGTCAGCACAGAAAGTTTAAAATTTCAGTGACCAGGGTTCCAACATCTAATGTCTTCCCACCCCCACCATCAGATCATCAGGGATACCCGCTCAGCATTGATTTTTTTTCTAACCTATTTCAGCTATTTACAGACACTTCAGAAAGTCACAATAGGTATGGCAGTATGTTTTTTAAGTTGGAAAGAAATCTTAGAGTTTATTAAAATTCCTATCCTTTCTACTTAGAAGTGTATTAGGAACTGCACCAAAACAAATGACTTTCACTACCATATCTCAAGTGTGACCTCTACAGCACTTCCATAATTCAAGCCATGCAACTCCCTGGAGCACAGTTTTGTTCACAGTACTTATTCTGAGCCAAGATCAGACATTGGTTGGTCACCACCTCCAGCTCCTGGGTGAAATAATCAAACCCTACTTAATAGCCTGACTATGCAAAGTTTAGTAAAATAGCATGGAGTTTTATTTGTACCTTTGCTTACCTGGATTATTTTGAAGACTATTAATCTAGGAAAATTAAAAGAGACTAAAAAAATCTTCTCACTCCATAGAAAATCAAGCCCTGAAAGCTTCACAGAGTCCTCAAGAGAAACATTGAACATCCTAGTCTGTCTCCAAGTAGTGCAGATGTGGATGTCAGCAATCATGCACAGGGTGAAGAGGAAGCAGTTCTGTTTCACAAAGCTCTTGGCAGAACATAGACAGTAAATTCATGTAATAGATGAATGGAATTTTTAGGAATATATTTCAAAAATCATTTTCTTGGAAGAGGTTTCTTATAGCTTGGATTTATTTGCACACTACAGTTTGCTTTAAAAATGCAACAACCTATACAGCTCTGCTGGCTACTAGAACAATACCTGCAGAAAATAGGTCTTTATGAATGACCACTGTCATAGTTTATGTTTTTAGTGATATTGATTGGTTTCAGCAGTCAGATAGGATGGCTTCAATACTCAAAAAAAGATCATTTATTCTGGCAAAACAATGCTCATGAAATATAAAGATTTGCAATCGATGCACATTTATTTCTCTTTATGTATTGTGGATGTGCTTTGTTACAATGACTTTGCTCCATGTTGGGTTAACATAAGAACATTTTCCCTTTGGGGATCAGAGAGTAAGAATAACTTAAATCCTGCTCCTACCATGCCTAAAAGATAATGAAGCCAGCCAGTAGTCCCTCACCAGCACATATCCCTTGTCCTTGCTGGTTTATGCTGTCACATAGAGCCAGCTGCATGACAGCATCCAAGAAAGCTCTACCCTCCTCTTATGCCCCATGGTGAACTCTGTTACATCAGTTCAGAAAAAAAAAAATTAAAAATCACTATAAGTAAGAAGCATCTTTGTGTATAGATTCACACACTCTTTTAAGGTAGAACTGCCCTCACAAAAAGCAGATTTACTCGACAGCTGCCTCTTTCTGACCCTAACAACCTCATTTCTCTTCCCAGCAAAAGCATTTGTGCAGCACCATGGCAAAACAGATTATGTAGCAGATGGAGAATAAAATCTGACCAGTCAAAAATAGCACTTAATTTTAACTCAGACTAGTTTCCAGTAGTAAATTCCAGCTAAGGTGTGACAGCCTCAGTCTTCCAGCCAAAACATACAACGACAACACAGACAGTTCTTACCAGCATTTCCCATGAGTTAAGGCTTTCTAAGGGAAAGAAGTAGACAAGGAATAGAGAAAAAAAACTATCCTGATTCTCACTGTTCATTAGAGTGGTCCCAGTCCCCTCTACTGAACTCTAAGTAATGTCCCTAAAGCTGTACAGAAGAGATCACTTCCAGCTCCATGCTCTGAGGATGCTGCATCTCATGACCTGAGAGGTTTATAGTGTCTAATCTAAGGGAATTGATTTCAGTGCAGATTAAGAGCTTTCACCTCTCAAGCTGTTCCTTAGACTTCCAAAGTTATTTCAGGAAACATGAATATGTGAGTACACCACAAGCTCTGGAGGGTCAGCAGCCTTATGCCATAGGTGGGCTCCCAATCCAGGCCACAAGGTAAGATTATAAGAAATGTGCTTGTACATCCATCCAAGTTAATATGCACAGAACAGAGACCATACATGGCCTTAAAAACCTCTCTGGACAACCCCAGAAGAAAAGCTAGCTTCTTCAGAGGGCAATTCAAAGCACTAGGAGATTTGCCCTGCCACTGGGGTCACTTAGAAGTTTCCCTCAAGCCTTTCCCTGCTGTCTTTCTCCTTTCCTTAATTGTTCAGCAATGTTCTCCAGGTCATGCCACTGTAATGTTTCCCAGCCTGGTTGTGAATGCCCTTATCTTTTGAGTCCTTTATTTAATCTTTATATCCCCTCAGTCTCTTTTCCTCTTTATAGCTCTTTGGAACATTTATTTTTACTCTAAAATACATTTGGTTCTGTCTGCCTGCCCAATCTTCCATCTATCAGCTCACACATTCTCTAATTCAGCTGCACATTCTCTCATCATTCATCAGTCCATTTACACATTCTTCTATCCGTCCTCACGTTCTCCCTCTCTCTTCTTCTCACTTTGCTGTTGTGTCACCTCTCTCATTTTTGCAGAGCTCTCCTGCCTGTCTCCTGTGGGCCCTGCAGGCCTGGCTGTCCCAGAGTACCAAACAGTGTCTCATTGTATACCATCCTGCACTCAAAACTGCCATGAAACATTTCACAGCTAATCAGACCTGAACACCCAAGTATGTTTTATACATTCAGTGGTCCTGATTCTGATTTCATTCACTTCACAGTAAATTAAGTCAGTGCTAGTGGGAATATACAGGTGTAAAATTAGTTTAAGTAAGATGAAAAAGAACTCATATTTTCTACCAATAACATAACGATTAAAGGGCTAAAAAGGAAGTTAGATAAGTCAAAATCCTGCAACTGATCTTTCGAGGAGACTGAAAGACCATGGAAGATTGGAGAACTGTTGTTTTCTTAGCAGAAGTGTGACAAAGAAATACTCCCTGAGCTCGTGGTATTGAGTCCCAGAGATTGCAATACAATGGAATATGTTTTTCTGAGTACAAAAGGCATGAGAAAGAAACGCTAAAACAGTACAAAATGCAGTACAAATACAACTGACTTCACAGAGGTCCCTCTCAAGGTTCACATGCAAGCACTCTAAGTAATGGAACTAACAGGCAGAAACAGAGCTTGTAACCATCAGGAAAATCCATGGAAAAAACGGAAAAACCAAGGCAACATGTACAAGTTCAGTTATCAGCACAGACCTTGCTCTGTTAACAGGCAAGTCGTGGAAATGTAGGCAGATTCTCCCAACACACACACACAAGATTTAATTTGGTCCTAAGGAATCAGATCTGAAATGGGCCCATCTCATGGTCTTCAACAAAGAGAGTCACTGAATTCCATTATAACCAATAAAATTAATCAGGGACAAGAATATTCACTGGAAAGGTGCAAAGAAAAGAGGTTCTGTGTGCCACCCTCAGACAGAAGGAGGAAGAAAGATCGTTTGAGGGAGATGATCGAGGTGTAGCTGGAAAGAAGGGGACAATCATCAGACCAAGGGGACTGATGACAAATGAAAATCCAAGAAGGAAGAGAAGGCAATGCCAAAATCCAGAGAACAGCACCACACAGGAGAAGAAATGAGAGATGAAAACTAGAACACAGTCTTAGTTAAGAATGATCATGGAATAATACAAGAGAAAGGCATTGAGAGCCCATTAAGTTCTATCTCCCAAGTGTAGAAAAGAAAAAAATACTCAAACTACCAAGAAACAAAAAAATGGTCATTAAAAAACATAGAAAAGTCCACATGATAGTGGAAAAAATTAGACAGGCCCAGAGCCAGCACTACACAATCACTTATCATCAGGTTAAGGAGAGACAGGAAAGGACATTACAGATTAAACTCCAAACACCGACCATAACATTATGCAGAAATTCTGTCCTCCCGTTTTATTAATCTCAAGAGTTTCATTGAATTGAGCAGAGTTTGGTGAGGCAAAAGAATGAAATTCAAGTGGTTCTTTCATAAAGAATTGCAAAAGGAAAGCCACCAGTACCAGGAACACTGAACGAGGAAAATCAAGATCTGACAAAAAACACTCAAGAAGCCAGCCATTGTCACAAAAGAAGAAATAACATGATTTTGCTTTCCCAAATAGCTACCACATCTTGGAGAGCTTGAAATGCAGTTAAGTGGAACCCAGTGGAGGCCACAGAGAGGAAGAGAGGGCAGTGAAGGTTATTTGAACCCAGGAATATGCATCTTAACTGACATAGAATCGTGTTCAGCAAATGTTTTAGAGGTAATGGAATGCAGATTTAAAGATTATGGAAGAATTAAGGGGCAAATGAGTTCAAAGAGACCTCATTGACCCTGCCATTCATTCCTAACCTCTGAAATACTTCCAGCATATGATGAAAGCAGCAACATAGGCTTTGCCATAGCCTTGTTTATTAACTAATTATTTAAGGCCACAATCATAATGAGAACTACACAAACAGCATTGAGAACATATTGTCATCCACCAGATCAACTTACAGTCACAGAAAACTATTTTTGTGGCTTATTTCCCTCCTCCAAACTCCTAGAGTATTATGATGATGTGTTAATGGCTCAAAAGTACCTTTAGCAAGTTGGTACAAGGCTCAGCTTTCTCTGATAATCAGCAGCTTGAATGAGCCCATAATGATGCTTTGGATTCAGTTCTGGGCCTTTCCCCTCTCCAGAGCATTCATATGGTTTTGATCTCATTGCCTTCTCCAGAGGAGACTACCCACAGTGTGCAGAGATGGGGAAGATGGGGAAGAAGGGGTTTAAGATGGAATTTGCATTTCCAGGTGGGAGTTTTCTGGGCCGAATGTTTCTTAAGCCTGCACTTGTCTAATGCAGTTCAGCGTTGGAATAACAGAAACGGATGGGTTTTGAAGTAACTGCAACCATTTGGAAGGAAAGAAAACCCAAACAAATCCAACCAATTCCAAAACTCTATATATCAACTCATACCTCTGTTCAACATGCATGAACATTTAAAAAAGCAGATCTGGGCTGGCTAAGGGACAGTAGCAATATGAATATGAAAAATATTGCAATTGCATCAGTTACCATTTATTTTTACTGAGGAACACTCATGTTCTGATTATACTATGGAATAAACAAAAATAACAATACTGCCCAACACTGCAGTGATGGGCACAACCACAGACATGAACAGGTTTCTAAAGACAGATGAAAACAATCAGAGCTACCCACATCCATCTCTCCAGTGCAGCCCTTCCCTACCACAGTGCCAGACAGGGCTGAGAAGGGCCCATGGACTGGGAGTCACTTGTCCCTCAGCATCCCAGCAGCTCAGTCAGCACACACAGCACAACAGCAACTGAGCCATGGCAATCCTGAGTGAAAAAGCCTCAGCACAAAGCAAAAAAGCTTAAACTCAAACAGGGAGCAAATGCACATTGAAAGAAATGGAGAAGCAATTAATAAACCATCTGAGAGACCAAGGGGCATTGCTAGAGGCTTTTGCTGTCCACAAAACAACTGAAAATGAGTTAAACTAAGCATAGAAGCAAGGATCTACCTTCTGCCACTATGATAGAACTGGGAAGGGATGGGGGTGAGGAGTTTATTTAAACTCTTTGGTTTACTGTAGGTGTAGAAGAAATTACAGGCAACCTCACCCCTCACTGCATCTCTGTCACTGGAAGAGAACACTGCACTGTCCCCCCTGGGCTGCCATGATTAGACATCAACTTCCACGTCAGGACACTTGTGCTGTAACACTGAATCCTTACCACACCACACAAGAATATAGAGCCAAATTATAAAAATACTAAACAAAAATACTAAGCATGCAGACAGTGACAGAGAGCAATCACAGTGTGAGTATAATACACCACCAGTTGGTCTCTATGAGTATTTTTTTCATTTGTTCTATTGCAAAGTTTGTATTTTTGTCAGTCGACTTCCTTTACAGACTTGGGGACAGCATGCCACTTTTATTGAATTTCCAGCTGCCACAGCCCAAAGCAGGGCTGTTGCATGTCAGAGTTTAGAATCAAACATGCAGAATGCAGAGAACAGTCACAATACCTCCTTTATGATGCTAATGAAAACACAAATAATGAAATTTAAAAGCCCCCATCTAAAGTAAAAATAGCAGTCACTGCCATAGAGACTGTATGAGGCAAAATGAGAACTACATTTCAGCAAAAGTGCACATGCTCCTGTAGCCAGACAAGAAAAACCTTCTCCTTTGCTCAGTGGGATATTAAACTTTATAGCTGTACTTCTTATTTTTAGATGGTTCTTTGAATGCATAGCTTCTGACTTCTCTAATTTCTTTTGTATGTAGTAAGTTTTGATTTAAAAAAAAAAAAAATTTAAGAGCTGCACTGTCATAAATCAGTCCAGTCTTTGGAGGTCTTAAAAAATGTAACAGTTATGACTGTAGTATTCATAAATACTTTTATTTTCCCTTCTAGGCTTTGTGGAATGCCTTGACATTCACGTCCCTGACTTGGCACAATAACCACCAAGCTGTGGGCATGTGCAAGCACACACTCACACACACAGAGTCTCTCACTGCAGGCTGCTCAGCCAAGGACAGCCTGTGCACACTCCTGGTGCTCAGCAAGTGCCACCAGTGCTCTGGTGTCACACCGGGCAGGAAGGGAATCCCGGGCTCGTTTGTCACAGGGAAGAGCCAGAATTGCTGAAGATGGATCCTGTGTGGCTGGCTGCCCCTCCCACACCTGCACAAACCTCCCTGCTCCTTCCAGAGAGCACAGGGAGCACCAGGGAGAGGGAGAGAGAGAGAGAGAGAGGGGCAGCATCACCCTTCCCATAAAGGGGTGGCTGATGATCTTTCAGCCCCAGCAGCCAAAGAAATGAATATCAGCCAAGGAGCCCAGCAGGGGCTGAGGGAATGAGGGTTTGGCTTAAGGTGTGCAATGATAATTGATGGGTCTGTTTGTAGCTGTGAAAGAGGATCTGAATCGCTGCAATACACAGGGTTTGTAAGCCATTCTCAGGAGACTGGAACCAAGGCCCTGCAGGAAATTTCAGTCACGCATTGGCTTTCCTCTAATGTCATCTTTTCCACTGGACACATGTAAGCACAGCAATGTGTGTCATACCACTGCAAGGTGAGTCAGCCACACATTCTGTTAAATGCTAAGCTTCAGACATAAAACAGGCTCATGCCACAAAACCACATCTAGTTCTAATCCTTTTACTGCTACTAAACTAGAATTCCCCTAGTTTTCAATCAAGGTCTAATTGAAGTTGGTTCTAACGAAAGTTTGGCAGCTGTGGAAAGTATCTGAAAGAATTAGTAGTTGTTTTGTAGGGATCCCAGATGAAACATTCCACACGAGGAGCTTTGAGATTGCCACACAGCAAAGGCTGGGAAAGCCAAAACACAAAAGTAAAGTCCATGGGGGGCTGTGTACATGGTCACACAGATGCAAGGTGTGTTGGTTGTTTCATAGCTCAGGGAGGGCAAGGATCAGGTCTAGGAAACAGAGCTAAAATCAGGAGGAGAAAAACCCAAACACTACATACAGCATTTGGGGAAACAACTGAACCCCAGCTACCAAGGACACCATGCACAAATTGAACACCACACACACACACACACTACCATCAGCTGTCCCCTTAAATCCAAAGAGTTGAGGATCTAAGCCTGGATTTGATTGCCACCACAATTCATGAGACAAATCAGGACTAGTGCTCTGATTCAGGTATAATAATACCAATTTAAGTTACTTCTGTGACATTTGAGCACCACAGAACAGACATTTTGAGATTATTTATTCTTATGAAGTGAGTCAATGGAGTAGAGAAGACTTCCTTGGATTTATGTGTATTCCCCCAAAATTAATATTTACCACAGCAAAAAATTAACTGCAAATTCTGTTGAGGAGGCATGAGACTCTTCTAATTATATTCAGAATGTTTTTGCAATATAACATTGATTATATTAAGCCTCCTATAATGTAAACTGTGTTAGTACATATAAGACTATCTGTAGAACAATCAGATAGAATCAGGGGGAAAATGTATGAGATTAGGGCTCCCAGACTTTGCTGTACTTGCAATTCATACTGAATATGTTCCCTGTCAAGCTGTCATTTTACATTGGGAGTTAATTTTCTTGCTATCGATCCTTTCTCTGCTTATTCTTTTTCTCCTTCTTCAGCTGCCAGGGGGTTTGGAAAACAATAACAACCAAAACTATAACAAAGAACTTGAAGTCCCAAACAAATTTTGCACACATTCATTCCATAACCATCAGCCAGCCTGACTTCTACAGCCCCCTGCAAATTTCCATTAAAGTTGCCATGCATTTGAATAATGAGCCACTGTTTAAACAGAAAAGAGGGAAAGAGGTACAGTGCATTCACAGTGAAGAGGAGCTAAAATCAAATAAAGATACTTCACAGCATAGGGGTTTATAACATTGTAGCTGCTGTAAAGAACACACCTAATTTCTGAAAACAAAATCTAATAAGGGCAGAAATATGGCCCACAAATTAGGTGTTGCATTTTGGTAAGGAATGAACGAAATACCCCCATATAAGATAGACTTACAGAAACAGAAAAGGAAAAAGGATTGTGATAGGCACAATTCCCCCAGGACACTTGAGCTACATTCTGTGCTCATCAGCAGGACTTGTCAATAGCAGTAATCCTGAAGTGAAAGAGACATATATGGAGTCTTTCCATCAACCTTTTCTAACACATTATTCTTTCTATTCTCTTTTTATTTACTCTCTTTGCATTTCTCCAAGCCGGTTTTGGCTGAGAGATAGAGCACAGGAAAAAGCAGAGCAGAGTCTGTGTAAGCCTACGTGTAAGATCTCTCTGGCAGGCAGTGATGGGACACCCTCTCCTGGAGAAACAGACACACTTCCTCTGCTCCAGCAGTGGAAGAACAGGAAATTAGAGATATTCCTGGGATCTGGAGACAAACTACCACAACAAATCTCGATATAATGACAATAAGTAGGAATGCTTCCCTGACAAAGACAGTGTTAGGTACAGCACCCTTCAGAAAAATCACTCATTCACATTTAAGCAATTATCAGCTATATTAGAATCATAAAGAGAGGAACCTCTAGATGAAATAAGTCAGGATTTTTGACTCAAATTCAGATCTTCCACAGGGGGGATCCCACTGGTGGACTGACTCCCTGCATCACAATATACATCACTTTGAACCAGGCAGAATATCACCATTCAGGTGGTTACCTCCTAAAGTTAAAAATTAAAATAGCTCAGATGGAAAAAAAAGGTCACCTTGCTTGGCTAAAAGTCCGAGTTCTACACATTTACTTCACTCACTCCTTTAATATGTCATAGTTTCACATCATTATAGATTATGGCAGTTCTCATTAATCCACTCATATTTGCTTAGACTGTAATTTGCAAAATTTATAAAAGGCTTATGAAACTTCTCAAAGGAATGCCTCCAAGAGGCAAAATATTAATCAACATGCTACTGCCTGTGGATGAATTAGAAAGCAGTGAATAGAGCAGGGATTTGTGGTGCCAGTGACCAGGCTACAGGTGACAGTGTGCTAAGTTACTGACTGCCTGTAGCCTTTAAAAATGAAAGAACTTTACAGGTACAGGGCTCCCAAATGGGCAGCCTGGATTCCAACATGGCATATTTACACTGGCAGCAAGATCTCAGACACCACAGTGGAACCAACACCTGGAGAATTCATTTTCCCCCCTGAGGTGGCTGGCAGCTCTGCTGTGTGCAGAAAGCAGGACAGCTTCTGACCTGGACACTCTGACTCGTATCTTAATTAGATGCAAAAGAAAATGCATAGAGAGAGGAAAATCACAGTTCAGTGTGGTCACTGATGTGAATTTTGAACTTCATTTGACATTGCTAACATTGCTCTCATTTGGAGAGCTTTTAACCATGGTCTCCTGTGCTATGACAAGTTTGTAATAAATTACAGATGATCAAACTGCAGGTACTTCTCTCAGTTTGCAGCCTAATTTAAAAAAAATCAGTTGAAGAACGGCAGCAGCACCTGGCTCGGGCTATGCCTGATCAAAGGGGAATTAATCCTCACAGTTCCAGGAGCATTCAGGCACTGTTTACCTCAAGGCAGGAATGAATAGCAAGGATAAGGCACTGAAGCCCCTAGGAAGTCCTCACAGCCTTAAAAAGTCTGCAGAGAAAGTTTCCAAGATGCATTAAGCACAAAGGTTCTCAGTGCCTAAGGCAAACTGGAAAATATTCCTTCCCTCGAGTTACTTAGTGCTAAATCATCACCTGCAGGCTCGAGCTGTCATTTCACACTGAGTCACATCTCACAGAGTCAGGAGTTCTCCTCAAATCATTTACTCTCCCCCTCCCCACCCCAACACACACAGTGGTTTCTCATACAATCATTAGCAGAATATGAGTTACTTCTAGGAAGGAGTGAGACTTATATTCATATATAACATACATTAAAGCCCTGATTAAATTCAGCCACAGCCTTCCAGTCACTTCAAACAGTTCTACATTCAATTACAGTTTGGGATTTATAAAGAAAAATAAAATTCTCAGCATTTTCTGGTGTAAGGTTAGCCTAAGAATCTGTGGTTTGGTCTATAAACAGTAAGAGTGCATCTTCAAGAATCAGAGACGAGATGCAAATTAAATGCAACCACTTCAAAGATGCTCCTGAAGCTTTATGGCATCCAACCTTCTCTAGGGAAAGGTCTAGAGAAGGTTCTGGTGAAGATCAGGGAGACAAGACTTTTTTTCTGTCACTGTCTAGTCAAAGCACTTTGTCCAGTTCATTTCAATAAAAGGGTGATGACCCTCCCACAGTACACACACTTGCATTATGGCAATGGGATCTAATCTCACCTGGCAGTCTCATGACAAAAATACAAACACATTTAAGATGGTGGTCATAAGTAAGGAATTAAAATTATCCTTCTGATCATCACGTGAGCCAGATTAATGGGGAAGAACCAGAGGAAGTCATTATCAATCTAAGGAACCAGGAAAACCTGAGTTACACAAAGAACTTAATGCACTCTGTGATATTTCATATCCAGTATAAAGCTAAAATTCAACTTATAGATGTTGGAAGTCCTGTATTGCTGTGTTAGGAGTAGTGTGCAATTCATGAATCTACAGAACAGGGAACATTTCCTTAAAAAGAAACCAATGCAAACCTCTTAACTCTGCTGCACTCTTAATTAATTATGAAGTGGATTCCTGAAGAAAAATCCTTTAAAAAATTGCAAAAAACCGGTAAAGCCAAAGAGCCATTCAGCAACCCAGCATGCAGAGCAACTCTTAACTACAGCCTACAGAATGACAGACCCTGGCTAATGCCTCATTTACAAAAACACAGGTGAAGGATGGCACAGCCCTGGCCTCAGCCAGCTGCAAATTACCTCTGTTTTCCCTGACTCTTCCCAAAACACAGGGTGAAAGGCTTTCCACTGAAGGTAACTGTGCAATGGGAGCACATGCTTTCACAGCCCACACACACCTGACCAGCAAACAGGACTCAGCAATTGCTCCTACATGAGTAGCACAGACTCTGTTCAATCAGCAGGACCCTCCTGCTGATCTGCTGTCACAAGGAGAGATGACCTAAGCTTAAGGAAACCTGATTGTTGTATGTATACACTGATCTAGTGCATTTATGTCTTAAGTTTTGGCAAAACCCACAAGTAAGCATAACAGTTTAGCACCCCCAAAAAGTTAAATAATCAGCCAGGTTCATTGGCTGATTATAAAAATCTTTCCAAATGGTATTTCATTTCTGCTGTGCATTTTATCCAGAGGAATCTTGAAGGGACTTTGAAATATGCAACAAAGCACAGTATAAATTATATAAATTATATTATCATTTCCCTCTCAGATGAGCCCAAGTGCCTGTTTGACACTGAGCAGAATCACTGCACAGCAGGCTGCAGCTGGAAGCAGAGCAGCTTTTTATACAGAAACTGCAGGTGGGGTTCAGAGTCAATATAATTACAGAGTCTGGAATTTCATCAAAATCCTAAGGATGACATTCCTTACTGTTTCTTGTAAAAGTCTGTAAAACTTAAATTATTTAAAAGGTTTTCCTCCAGCCATTCTTGTTTTGGGTAGACATTTCTTCACTCGACTCTCAATTTCAGTGGTCAGTAAAATCACAAAGGAATTGTGCTCTGGTAGAGCTTCCCAGCAGATATTGCATGTTGGAATGAGATCAGGATTTCCAATGAGGGTGCAGAGGAGCCTTTCCAAAGTTTGGTTCACATCTGTGAGGGGGCCATGCTCATTACTAATAACACCCACCAGGGAGATGCAGGTACCATTACTTAATGCAAACAGCATGCTAACATCTCCAGCAGATTCATCTGAAATTGCTTCTTCTCTTGACATCGAGAAGGCAGAGTACCATGGCAAAAAAATAATTTGGAACTTGGCTTCCTGGTCTCCTTCAGAAACCTCTCTCTTCAGGCCAGCTCTGTGGGGGTATAAGCAGAACCTGGGAATGATGCTATACCTGCACATTTATGGACAAGTGTTTATTGATGGAAAGCAACAAAGAAAAAGGTGGGCTCAGGATTTTAGAAGCCTGGTGTGTGTGCATTTTTATCTTACCTCTGATCAATTTCAGTGTCTTCAGTACAGCCTTTAACTTCACGTAGAGGACCTCTTTCCTCTGCTGGTCATATATTTTCACAAAATCTGTAGAGCTTGGTGACTTCTACATTCCTGAAAAATGTTGTTGAAACCTACCCAGGTTCAAAATTTACCAAGGGGAGACCTCTCCCCAAACCAGTGCCAGGTGTGATTATAAAAACCCTTCTCTCCTGTGTTAAGACGCTGCCAGTAGACCAGATCCAGTCAAGGACCAGATTAAAGAACCAAAGCTTTGTGCCCTTTTCTCCCACACATCCAACAAATCAGTGATTTACAGAGCTGGCCCACCAGGGTAACAGCAGATATTGGCATTCTGTCAGCCTGAGAAAACTCCTCCATAGAGAAAACATCTGCTGAGGGTGTTTGCTAAGGACACTTCACTCTCTCCCACTGGCAAAGTCATTTTTTGTTCCAAACATCTGAAGGAGGCAACAACCAAAGTCTGCCTATCTCTGTCCAGATTAACTAGACAAATCCCAGAAGTTCTGATAGAAACTGGATTGATAAATGCTGTAACAAGCTTTAAATTTTAGATCAATATTTAACAGGACTGTAATCTCTCGCAGGGAAATGTTCTCATTAAAAATACTACATTCCTTACAGGGAACCTTGCTGGAAAATCACATAAAGAAATTTTGAAAATTCACATTTAAGAGGGCCTGAGAAAATAGAGCACTGCACACATGGCAATGTGTCCTATTCAACCCCAATTCTGACTTGACAGATTTGAGGTCTGGGTGAAAATAAGAAACAGTGAAAAAAGCTTTATGAGAAACCCCTATAAGATATTGTATTTATATACAGGCACACAAATAAATGAACATGAACTCATAGGCACCATTTGGATTCTGGAAAAGCCAAACTTTGCAACAAGATTAAATAAGAAGTTAAAAATCATGGGATTATAATACTTCTAAACAGAATGGATCAGAAATGCAGTAAGCCCTTCTCAATTCTGTGTCTGGAAAAGAATCCCCCACACAGGCATATCAATATTTTGGAGTTGCCTGAGTGGTCAGTGATTTAAGAGAAAAATATATCAGCTTCTTTAGAAAGAGAGAAAATTGTGAGGGGAGGGGATGTGCACGAAGGCAGTAATGAAAGGTAACAGATTCAGATGATACCGATTTTTCCCCGAGGAGGTTTTTGGCAGGAAGTCAGTAATGAAATCTACATTTGCACACTCCAGTGGGAACCGAGAGAAACCTCAGCCCTGCCAAACTCTGTGGCTTCATTTTGATGGATGAAAAGGCTTTAGATAGCTCGCTGTACATGGCTGGAAGACTTGGAGAAATGCTCGGCTTCCAAATACCCAAATTCATGAGTCCTTTGCCAGGAGGCTACCACTATACATGCCAGAAGCAGTGGGCATTAGGGAAGTATTTCCATACAATCAAAGAAAAATAAAGGATGAGAGAGACTTGGAAATCACCTCTTCATCTCCTAGTTACAAAATCAAATAAATGCTCAGGGAGGTGTTTATATCTCCTGTTCCTAAAGACACTGAAGGTCTGTGACTTCACACCTCTCCCACCAGTTCATCCCACCACTCTGCTAGACTTACTCCCACCATTTCTTTCTTAAATGCCCAACAAGAGTATTTTTAACTACAATTACTTCTAGCCCTAACCAAGAGGAAGAAGAGATTCAAATACTTTTTTTTTTTCATAGTAACCATACTTAGATTTGACCAAACCCTTTTCCCCTTCCAGATTTCTTTCTGGAGTCTCCCTCAAGGTTGTTCAACCATTGCTTTGAGCTTTCTCACTGTTCTGGATGTTCACAAGAGGACATGGATCCTCTTTTGGAAGATCCTCCCTTGGATCTCCCTCCTGCAGTCCCCAAGGAACATCACCTGGCTCTGGTTCTCTCTCACACAGCCCCCAGGAGCACAACCCTGCCCAGGCTCTGAGAAAGAACCCCCCTTCCTCCCTTGTCAATGTTGTTGCTAAATAGTTGTCTTTTGTCTTAATTAGTATAGCCTGCAGGGCACTTATTCTTTGAGTTATCCTGAGAGTTATTTCTCATAAATATAGATGAGAGAAACCTTCAAAGGTTGCACCAGGTATTTTAACACCATAACTGGTGAAATAATAAGTTTCAATGTGCTTGAGAGCTCCAAGAGGCCAAAGGAATTGTGACTGTTTCCATGAGAAATTGAAAGCTTAAGAGAATGAGGATGAAACATGTTTCATACCCAATCCATATTCATTATTTAACAGCACACAGGATGGAGAAAACATGACCTGGATTCTGTACTGACGAAACAATGTCATTTTAAAAATAAACTAAAGCAAATATTACATTTCCTATTCCATAGCAATAAGTAAATTGCTCAAAGTATGTTTAGAGTTAGAAGTGTGCATAACGAGCCATTTACTAATCTATCACCTTTCCATCCACAAATTACAGAATTACAGAAGAGGATTACAGTCTGGGCTGAAGGATCATCAATCCAATTTCATATTCTCAGTGCCACATCTAGGAATGTTCAAAGGGATTTCACAACATATTTCAGTTTTGAGCTTGTATGCAAACTGTTCCCTGCACCTGCTATTACCAGTGGTTAATATTTGACATTCTGTAACTTTCTCATCTCATTCACATACTTTTAATATTTATGTTCTCTCAGACAGACTCCAAGCCTGACATATTACTACCAAAATATCTTCACAACAGCCAAAGGGGGATGAAATCTATACCATACTTATAGGGAAATAAACATCTGTGCAACAGCTGATGACTGTCAAGTGTGCCAGTGCTGGTTTACTCACCGGGGCATCCTCTGCCTTCTTCTTCCTCAGCTCTGCATGCTCAGCCAGCACGGTGTGCCCCCCATATCCCCCTCACAGCCCCCCACATCCCCCTCATAGCCCCCCACATCCCCCTCACACCCCCACTGCCCGGGGTATTATAATATACATATTATAATATTACGGGTGGAATTGCAGGATTGAGAATCTGGACCACTTGTAGAAAATTCGACCTTTTGCATCCAATTAAGGAGTTGAAAGACAGTAAAGGGGTCTGTTTCCCTGACATTGCATTGCATTGTCATCTGATGTCAAGGAAATAACATTGCGACCCCTAATTAAAATTGAATCATCAATGAGGGCCAAGGTCAGTTTTAACAAGTGCGTGTGCTCCAGCTGAGTTACTGGCAAAGGGCACAGGCAGCGTTTTCAGTGCTGCTGCACAAACATCAGAGGATGGCAGCAGTGAAAAGGGCAACAACTCCAGAGCAGGAGCAGTGGGATTTAGGGAGCAGCAGGGATTGATGGGGCACAGGGAATGTGCAGGGCCAGAGCAGCAGCAGCTGCAGCCCAAGGAGCCCACCCAGGGGCTAGCAAGGACACAGAAAGGCACTTCTCCCTTCTGCCACTGCCCTCCAGGATTTGCAGGAAGTTTTCCTCCTGGCAAAGCAGGCGAAGTGCAGGTCTGTGTCCCAGCGAAGCGCTTTACAAAAATTAAGGATGGCAAGCAGTCAGTCCATAGTGAAAAGCTGAGATTCAGGCAAATCCAGTGGTTTCACCTGGATGCTGGGACACATGGATCCTGCTGTGACAATTACACTCCATTCTATGCCCATCAGAAGCACTGCCAGAAGCAGCCCAGATTCACAACAAGCCCTTACAGCTAATGAGCCCCTGTCTATCTGTGTTTGAGCTGGCTGCCTTCCTCTATAAACACCACTTCAGAGCAGCACTGCCTGCTTCCAGTCCCCCATTAAAAACAAAAGTATTTTTATCACTCTCCAACAAGATGCAGTGCTCTTTGTTACCACAACTCCAATTACCACATTGCAGACTCAAGTTACATACTAACAGGTAAAACTCTCCCTAAACCTACTTAACTCTGGGTTCATAGCTAAAGGGTTAGGAACACAGCTGAGAGCACACTAATTGTTGACAAATGTCATCTTATACCAGTTCTATTACATAGTCATGGACATAATTTAATCCCCCTTGGAAGAGGTTTAAGCAAAAAGGCACCTCTCTGGTGCTTGAGATACGACTCAAGCCATTATTGTTGTCCATTTGACAGCTAAAAGTGACAGTAGCTGTTAATCATCCTTCAAGATAAGCCTGAGTTATGTATGTATGAGCACTGCAGAAAAGCACTGTAGCCTGTTACTCATAAAGGTTTGGTTGTTGAAGTCAGTTTTTTAAAAAAAGGCACTGAATTGGTAAAAAGCCTGTTATAACTGGCACTGCTAAAGAAGACCATTATGTTTGCTATCAGTTCAAAAATGAAAATGAAATTAGCAACCAACGGATCAATACTGATTCATCAGGAACCAGACTTGATTCTCTCTCTGTTACTCGCCACTTTTGAGGGCAGACAGACTTTTGAAAAGACACAACAGTATTACAGTCATCCTTTTCATATCCTAAATCTGCAGAATCCCTTCTCAGATCACTCTAAGTAGCTGGCCCTGGACCCTTTAATGTTGCAGTTACTCCAGGCCCTGCTGCACACACCCCAGCACTCACACACGGACTCTGCAGACACCCTCACAGCTGCCCTTACACACTGCTTGTCCTGTAGCTGGGCCCTGATCCTCAGCCTCCTGGGCAGGAACAGATTGGAACAGCTGCCCCTGTACCTGCTCCAGGAAAGATGGATAGAATAAAAAAGATATGGCAAGTAGCCATATTTTCTATTTGCTACTTATTTTTCATCTTTTATCCTGTGTGTCCTGTTTTGCAAGGACCTATAGCAACAACTTCTGCTCAAACTTTCCCCTCCCACGTCCTCCCATGAGCATTCATTCTACAATGGCATGTTTAAGGCTGTGTCCTGTATTTTTTTTTTTTTACTCTGCCATAAAGATTGTCTTTAGAATGAAAACTGGACTGCTTTACATTTCAAATGCCATCACTTCTCTTTCACCCTACCTTTTTACTTTCAATGGAAGAAAAAAACATTGATGATTTTGGTCAGCGGATCCTAAAGGAATAGCTTAAGTGTAATTCTGAATCACTTTTGAAAATGGGTCTCCAGGACATTTGGAAACAAGCTTAATGGTGTTTGAAGGAACTTTACAAAGTTCAGACTCTGTCACACCTCGACTGCTTGAATAAGGCCATAGTACTCACATGCAGCATAGGAATTTTCATGTGAAACAGGGGGACGGAACAAAATTGCAAAGCAAACAAACTGAGACCAAACCAGAAAACTGACAGAAAAAAATAATATTCTGTTTTATACTTCCATGTAGAATAGGCTTTACTAATTTCAAAAATAACTCTGCTGAAAAGCGTAGGGCTGATTTTAGTGCACAGGCTAGCAAAGCTGTAGAATACCTGCAGAATACACTTGTGTTCAACAACGTGAATGACTCGCTTGAAAAGAACCATGACAGCTGTCGCCATTCCTTCTTCACCCTACAAGGGTGGGCATCTCACACAGACACCTGTTCACGTAAGCCACGGGGATGGAGCCTCTTCCTCAGACTGCAGGATGGAATTCCTGCACAGTTCTCCAGGTTTTAACTCCGGCTTTTCGGAGCCGCTTTCCCGGTGTAGCCCCGCAAGCCCGGGCTGCAGCACCGGGAGCCGCCACGCGAGGGCGCCGCAGCCCCGGCCGCGCTGCGCATCCCTCGGGCCTCGGGCCTGGAGAGCGCTTCCCTCCCTCCCGGTACACGGCAACACACGGCAGCCCCAGCCAAGCCTTCGGCACCCACAGCGCGCACGGAACGGCTCAAACCAAAGCTGTCACGTCTTCTAGAAACGGAACAGACAGGAGCGAGGAGTGGGCGGGGAGCGCGGGACACGAGCACTGCACTGGAAAATGAGCTGGATTGGGGGAGGAGGCACTGCGCAGATTTCATTCACACTACAAGTACTCAACATGTTTAAACATCAGTTTCTGAATACCGTGTTTAGCACACAACAACCCACTCCTACGTCGGCTTCAAGCCAAGAGCAAGATCTCAAGCAGCATTCCTTAAAGCAGCAGCTTTTATTCCTGCTCTTCCACTTGATTAAACTATGCAACTGCTTAAGTTGATGTGTGCCAGTTAGTACAGATAATTCATCAGTGCACCCCTCCAGAAAGGCTATTTATCAATTTCAGGATAAATAAATTCCCACGGATTCCTCTTTTCATTGTTCAGGCAGTTACATGTGTTACCTTAATCCAAATATAAATCCACTTGAAATTACAAATTGAATCATAAATTAGGTCAAATTTCAAAAGGTAATGATTAATCAACTTCAATAATGCAGTTTGCTTATCACTTGATCTCCACAGCCAGGTCCAAAGTTTGTGAGAATGATCTCAGTCCTGCAGCTCTTTTCTTTAGCCCTTCTGGTGGCACTGGAGATGGATCAAGTCTTTCACTGCTGCAGATCCTCTGCGTGTATGGTTTAGAAGAGATTAATGTATCTTAATGATCTGTGCATGCACACAAGAATAATTAACTTTTGCCCTTTTTTAAAATTTATTTTTACATTAAAGATTTGGTTCTGGCCACCCAGTGACCCTTGAACATACAGGTGAGCAGGTACTGACAACCTGAAGCTGCAAGCGGAATTCACTCCCCGATTTCCTTAAATCTCCCAATCCAGATTTCTTGTCACTGCCTGACCACAGTGGAGGCTGTTTTGGCTCAAACAGCTGTCAGTGCTCTTTACCACACCAGGACAAGGGAGATGGAGCTACTGGAGAGTCCCCACTGACAGCCAAGACGATCCAGGGTCTGGAGCACCTGACATGAGGGTAGAGCTGGGTCTGTTTAGCCCAGAGAAGAGAAGGCTCAAGGAAACCTCATCAACGTGTATAAATTCCTGAAGGGAGCTGTAAGAGAGATCTTTACAGTGCTGCCCAGTGACAGGAAAAGAGGCAGTGTGGGCACAAACACGGGAGGTTCCACCTCAATAGAAAGGTAAAGTTATGGGGTCTCTACCTTGGCTACTTTTTTGGGCAAAAGGTCTCCTTCACCTAATTTCTACAGACAGCTCACCTTTCAGATTCTCCCTTCCTGTTTGCCCTCCAGCACACAAGCAGGGATGACGACAAGCAGATCCAGAAAGGTTACCACTCCAATGTGGTACAAAAGCCCCAAATATTCTATCAGGATTTCCAGTTCAGTACTCATGAAATGTTTACTTGCTCCTGCCTAGACTGGGGTCCAGGACAGATGAAGTGAAGAAGTTAGAAATGCAACAAGCATAACAATATATACCTTGTTCCTCCAAACAGCTAAGGAAGTCACAAGGAACATACACACAAATACACAAAGAAACCCCAGAATTTTATTTAAAGAAACATGTTCAAATGCAGCATTGAAAACAGAGAGACTGTAATACCAAGAGTCAGAGAACTTATGTTGAGTTATGTTTGCTTTGACAAACTAGCACCATTGAATCACAATTCACACACTAATTTATTTCTAGAGGTTAAGAAACCTCTATCATTATAAAATTTCTAGGAATTCTATTAAAAATTGGTTCTCAATTTACTACTCCTACAGAGATGATAGTCTGAAGTTTTCTTATCTACTCATTGTTCAAATTACCCATAACAGTTTATTCTTAAGTCTAAATATCCTGATCAAGGGAAAACATGTCTAAAAAGTGACCTCCACAAGTCTTTACAAACTAAACAAGTAAGAAAGATCTACTGTGTTATAAATATACACAGTACAATATGTACAAGTCTGGTCTTACAAAATGAGAGCTTCCTAGTCCATAAAAATACTAACTCAACTACAAAGTTTTCTCGGTATTTAGTCAAGCTGTCTCAAGCAGTCACCATAGCAAATTCCTAAAATATTGATTTGTTCCATAGCACAACAGCTTGAACGTGTTCACAATGGGAAAGAGCCCAACACTTCACCATAAAACTGATTTCTAACCCTAATTTCCCACTCAGGTTTAGTGGTACTGTTAGTGTTTCCTATCTATTTTAACATCACAAGGCCTTTACGTGTTTCTAGACTGTGTTTGAACTATTCAAAGTGCTGAAAGTGCGATCAAAGAGTAGAGTTTTGTATCCCTTTTCCAGTACACTCCTCTCTGGCACTGGCAACAATAGCCAAGGGTTTTTAGGTCTGTGAGGTGCAAAAGGCACACGCTCATTTGTACATGCTCAGGGAAGTATTCACACACACATACATGCACTTGGCTTTAAGGACCTGCTTCATAATATTAGAAGGCTTCCTCTGAGTAAAGAAATTCAAAAATTCCTTACTGCAGACACCTGGAATTCATAATGACCCTGACATGAACTGCTTCAAATGACTGCAAGATGGTGGTGGGGAAAAAAAAGTAGTTTTGGCTTTAAACTTAGGCTATCCAAGTATTGCTCTGGAACAGAGAAACACAAAGCGTATGCTCTCACTCTATCAAGGAAGGGCCAGGTTACATTCACCCACGTGGTTTATCACAACAGTTAACAGCATTTGTGAGCACAGACATACACATAACCCTTGGCATTTGTTCTACTGAAGGCCATCTGCAGCCTGAATGAAAATAAAACTATTTGAAGAATGTTTCAAGCATTACCCTTCTGTACTTACACATAAAATTTCAAGACGTAAGAAAACTGAACTTGCCTCTGCCAGAAAACAGATCACTGACATAAGTTAACATTTGCCTCCTCCCTTTTCTACAGTGCCCTCCTATGACATGCATCGTAGTAGCTTGTACTGTTAAAAATTAAGAACATATCCCTCTTGACAAAGTTGACAAATTTTTCTAGTGGGCACATTGGTTTGCTGGAACGTTTATAATGATCCTTGCAAAACGAGGTCTGGAATGTGACATCAGCACCATTGTACAGGATGCGGATAAAGTGTTCTTTGGGCCTCTTCCCATCCTGCCACAGCTCAAAAACTAATCTGGCAGCAAATCTGGGAAATCTGGCCTCTGTAATGCCCAAGGCACTAAGAACAGGTGACAAGGTGACATCATGTGCAGAGTAGAGCACAAACACTTCCTCCTTCTTGCCTTCTGCAATACGCTGCAGCCTATTGACAGTCTGGTTGAGGAGAGGATGAGTAGCCAACAGTGCATACAAGAAGTAAAGTTTCTTTTCCTGTCTTTCTCTCTCATCCTTCAACTGGTGTCTCTTGATTACTTTGAAGTGTTCCATATTAATGCAGCCAGCTTTGGTACACGGAAATGAGACATTATGACAGAAATAGCACAGGAGAGAATCTATGGGGTTAGAAGCTCTCAGCTGCCTGGTGGGAATGCCCACAATCCTTGCCATATCCACATATATTTTCTCCAAATCGTTGTTTTTCACCCTTAAGCTGTACTGCCTGCGCTGCTCCTCTTCCAGGTAGTGGTTTCTCATGGGACAGTCGCAGCTTCCCGAGCAGAAAATGGTGCTCCACTGGTGCCTCATGTTAATTTTCTTCCAGTCAAAATCCGGCAGGAAGGTGTAGAGCAGGGCCAGAGCGCTCTGCAGCGTTCGGCTTTTCCCCGTGCTCTCCAGGTAGAGCTGCTTGGCTGCCCAGTCAGCGGGGAGCAGCTTGTGTTTGTTGATATAGATTTCTCGGAGCAGCTGGCCATTTCGTAAATGTTGTACAACCCCTGAGTTTTGACAGAAATTACAACACGTGGTTAGAATCTTTGCCGTTTTGCCAAAAAAAAAAAAAAAAAAAAATTACAGCTAGTAGCCTTACTGATAAATGAACGATTTGTTAAAAGGTTATCAACTTGCAAAACTGAACTTCACTTATGATGACTATTAAGAAAACTGTCTGAAACATGAGAAATTTGCTATTCTTCAGTATCTCTCAGATTCTAGGAACTAACCTGAAATATTAGAAAATAAGTTGGTTCCACAAAATGTGTTTAAAACCTGGTTTAATATTAATTCTTTGGACTAAGACACAGACTGAATGGGTCTAACATGACTATAAAAGTAAGGTGTTTTTGGAGACTGCACCTCTGTCAGGTTTTCAGGCAGGCAGAGAATGCTGTGCCCCTGAAAATTTATGGCAGCCAATAAAACCACCAGCAGTCAGGACACAAATACACAAAATGTAAATTAGTGTGTAAACTCACAAAACAATTATGAGGTGTACCAATTGCCTCAAGCTTCCTTCTTCATCTTCCTTCAGGGAGTATTTAAATTGCTTGATAATTTATGCTAAAGCTCTGCCTTTATCCAGCTGGAGAGTGTATCCTTCTCACGTGCCAAAACCTCTGCTCCAGAATCCACATCTCTTGCAAGCAGCAAAGCCACAGGCATGAACCTGTTATGCACTAGAACACCTCTATATACCTTGCTGCAAGCCACAGGAGTCCCCAGATGCCAGCTCAGTGACACAATCTCTATGTTGTGTGCAATTTCAGTGGTGTCCTGCCTTGCTTTCTCTTGATATCACTTTGCAAGACTTGACAGTGGCCAAGGATTCCTTTCAAAGGGATCCCAGAACACACAAGGGCTTGGCAGGCGCCAGATGTATAAAGCATTTCCATAACACAAGCAGCAGGTTTGTCTGCTACATCAGCATCTCTCATAGGGGACACAGGGTCCCTCTGGACCACAGCCCTGTCAGTAACAGAGCACCAGATGTCCCTCAGGAGGGACTGAGCCGTGCTGTTTGTCACAAGGGTAACAGAGGAATTCTGAGGTGTGAAGCAACGTGAAAGAAAGGTGCTCTGACTTGCTACAGGAAGGAAGTTAAGAGATGCCAGGATTGACCAATGTGTAACAGGATTGTCAAGCTATAGGATAAAGCATGGTTTCTAAAACTGTTGCCACTTTTACAGTTGAGAGTCTAACATTTATCCATATCCCAGCATAGCCTAGGATATGAGCAACATGATAAGCTTCCATAAAAAGCATCTATGTCAATATAAAGAGAATCAGAAGATCCCTTTTCAAGCAGACTGTGTTTAACGAGCAGAGGACAAGACAGAGCTGCCAGGGGAACTCACCTGTCTGTGTGAGCTCTCCCATTTCACACAGGGAGTGACTGGGGAAGTGAGGCAGGCTGCTCAGGGATCCATCCATTTGGGCTGCAGACCCTTTGGACATATGCTTAATGAAGGCTTCAAGCTGAGGATGAGAAGGTTTCCTAGAGAGATAAAAAAATAAAATGTGGAAACTTCCAAAAGCATATGGGAAAGCAACTCGAGAGAGTCAAGTATTCCAAGTATGTCAGCTCAGAAATTTCATGATGTGAGCTCACTTCCCACTAACACAACATCTGCTGTTACTCAGGACTTATGCAAGTAAGGAAAAGAAATCTAACTGCTTACTATCTACCAAAGAACTATAGGGAAACAGATGTCCTGTTAAAATTAGGATACCTTTCGCTAAGTAATTTCAAACAATTTCTGGAGGTTGCTTTGAATTCAGTCACTAATACTGTTATGAATTAAAATGAAAAAGATATTTTAAAAAACCTTTAAAAAGTCTTCAAACCTCTCTCCAGTTTCTGAAGTACCAATGCTCTTTAACAGCACAGCCAAATGTAGGAGCAGTCTAAAGGGGTTCAAATACAGTACTTTAAGTAGATCATCTTGAAGGAATTCTCAGATTTTCTAATGTACAATGCTTACCACAATCTCAGCTTTTATTTCTGCTTCCTTCAGCCTCAAATCAAATAGCACATGTAGTTTCAATTATGGAAAGCAATACCCAGTGGCCCCATTAAAACTGCAATCTTTGTTTGGGGTACTGCACTTTTGTTCAGGAAGAAAGAGGCCAGCACTGCTGGACACGTACACAAGTCACCTCCACCATGGAAATAATGAATGCAGTTGGAAGAGATATTCACTAAAATATCCAAGTTAACTCACTGAAACAGAGTTCAAGCCAGTGAAAGAATGCTTAGATCTCCCACACTGCACTGAAAATTTCAAATACACCACGGACTCAGCTCACTATGGTACTGCTGTGCAGAAAGCTACAGGTACAAAAAAAGCACCCAATGTAAACCAAAGGTAATCTGAACCTTTAAAAACGAAATCTGTGATCACATTCCTACAGCACAAATGCATTACATGAGTGGGGACTTCTTTGTTAAATGTCAGCAGTTATCAAAGGTTACACAGTCACCTCTAATTTTGTGCAGAACTAAATCAGAAACTGCTTGACAATCCAACTCTGCTGCAGACAGTTCTTGTCTTAATAGGATGCTCAGCTTGGATACAGTTAATATACTTTCATGTTGCTTAAAAAAATATAGAAAATAAATTCTGTCAGGGATCTCTTACAGAACTCTGGGATTTGTATATACTGCTCGTATTTACATTTGTTAGAATGATAAACTATTTTTGATAAAAACCTCACATCTTAAAAAGAAACCTGAATTGCAGGACACACCAGAGGGAGCAGTAACACCACTAAAGCAAGAATGAGCGTCTGCAATCGAAGTTTACTGGGACAAAGAATTCCATGTTTGCTTAGAAGAGCCAACTGAGAAACTCTCCTACATGAGAGGACTTCTTGCAGAGCTCTGCTCCCAGGAGGGCTCATAAGAATCAGTGTCTATCAACAGAAAGGTAGCTCATATCATTTTATAAAACTTGAATTTTCCAGCATTTAATTTCTCTTCAGGAAAAAAAAAATCCTGGCAGGAAAATGTTACAATTATGCCACAACTGCCAGTAAGACAAAAATGCAAAATGAGACAAAAAGCATAATGAGATTAAAAATCAGACTAATTTTTTCATTTTCACCTCAAATGAAAGGAAAATCAGCCAATTTTTGATATTCTAAATCCACAGCTTTTTCTGTGTATTGTAATTTTAACAGGGCAATTGAAGATTTGTATTTTCAAAGCAGAGAAACTAACAAAGCCTGTTTATGTTTCTCAAGCAGTGGAGTCTTCCTGTTGTACAATCATACATTAGAAGCTTACTCCAGCTCCAGATGAAAATTTCCAACAGAACATTTTGTACATTGCACTATTTTCACAGCACAGCAGTAAAATCTAAAAATGGAAAAATTAGGTTGAGAAAATTAAATTACACCCATTAGCAAATGGCTTTTTCAGCTTATTACAGAGGTAGCAGGCTGAACCACCAATTTTCTAAATTTTGAACTCTATAAAACTCTACCCATGAATAAACTGACAATCAAAATTTTCCTTAAACTCTGTTCACTTAATTAACAAGTTCTGCAAACACATATGAAAGAAAACTAGAAGAACTACATTATCCATTCTGCTTCTTTTGCTCCTTTGCTCACAAAAGCCTGAAATAATTCTAAGGGAATCAAATCTGTGCTGATAAAACTGCCAGCAATTACTTGTGGGAAGGAAGAAAGGGTAGAAGAAAGAAAAGTATTTATCTGTACTTTGCAAAAGGATTTTTCTGAAAAAACGGAAGACAAAATAAATTAACTTTCAAGATAAAATTACAAAAGTGACGATAATTGATGATTTTATATTCCAGTGTATTAATAATATTAGACATGGAGATGCAAGCTACTTAACTTTGGATTACACTGTATTTAAAGTGAGCACAAGATAAGCACATATCTGCACAAGTGCATTATGAAATATGACTTGAACATTTTTCTGAATAGAAATTCAAAGCTTAATTCTTGTTAAATAGATATTCCTGTACAACTGGGCAAACAAACACCTATTTTTCTCAGCAGCAAGGCTGGCAGCAGCACTCAGGCTCCCAGCTGACAAAGCATTCCCCCTCCCACCCCAAGACTTGGCTTTTATTTAGAATATGAATCCTCCTGTTGAATTGGCCAATTTACAGATGCTGCAGGAGATAGAGTATCCAGGCAACACGGCTGAGGCTGCTGGGGCTGCTGGAGCAGGAAGCAAAGGAAATTGCTCAGTTGTACAGTTGAAAAGACTGAATTATCCTTAAAATTTTCTTTCCATAAGAGTAATCAGAAAATAAAAATGAACTAAAGAGACATCCTTCTGTAATTTTCCTGGCCTTATAATGGCAAGCTACCACATTTGCAAAAGGTAGGAGTATAAAAAACAGTTCAAATTTTGTCAGAAAATGGAACAGCTTTTCATTTAAACCCACTAACAATAGCCACACTTCCCAACTTTAACATTTGGTTCCCTTATTTAAAATCTGTTCATTTGCCTTTTAATGATTTTATTTGTGTACAACAGAATAAATTTTATCTGTAATGAAACTGAGGATGCTTCTTTTCCCTCAAATAATTAATTTAGCTTATTTTTTTTTATTTACAACCTAAGCACTGGGATAATAGATCCCAGATTGAATACACTGGTTTTCATGCACTAGCATGAAAATGGACCAATGGATTTAAATCCCTAATCAACATTTAAATATCTTATTTCAAAAGTCTTAAAATGCTTTAATAGCACCTTTTACTGCTACACTGTAACCAGTGTACACGGAAAGAAATATTGCACAACCATTTGAACTATATTATGTATTTCTGCCAGGAACAGAGATGGCATCCTTCCATAAAATTTCCTTTTTCCTTGAGGAGTTGATACAAAAATGCAGGGCAAAAGCTGAGAGGACCAGGCTTCTCACAAGGAGCTGCAGAGCCCTCAGTGCATCACTCAGTGAGTAAACATGACCCCATCAGGCTTCAGACACACAAACACGACTTTTCTGTAATCATACTACACAAGATTCTGCCTGCAAACTATACCAAGAGCAAGTTTATTTCTCTTCACTCAAAATGCAAAAAATCATTTTAGAACTTCAAGCAAAAATGGCATGTGTTTTCTGTGAAGTTCAAGTAGGTAAAAAGAAGTGTGAGATCAAAGGACTACACTGTGTGCGTTTTAGAAAACAAATGAATGGAAAGAGCCACTAAACCCAACAACAGATGAGTGCAGTCTACAGAACAGATCCTAAGGCAGCAGTAGTACTGTTGGGGATTATTTATTCATAAAGGTCTCACAGCTTGCACATTTCTATAACAAACTCCACAGTGCTCCCCTGGCAGGGGCTTGGAATGAGAGGTCCCTTCCAGCCCAAGCCATCCCATGGCTCTGGAATTCCATCTACTTCTCCTCTGTCTGACTCTCCAAAGTCAGCAGAGGCCTCAGGAGACCTTTCCTCGCTTGATTCTGGTCTGGATCCCACTTTGACCTCACTCCAAGTCAAATCCACACCCCCTTTAGCTCACAGTATGATACTTGTCTCATGTCCCACCTCCCAGCTCATTTTTGTGGCAGTTTCAAAACATGTGCATATTTAAGCTGAAATTTTGGTATTTGTTACTAAGCTTCTTATGATTAACATCAACACCTCTCAAAATGTCTTCAAGTATATGCTAATTAACCCAGCTTACTATCAAATTAAAGCAGTCTCCTGAAATCATTTTAGCATCTTGCAAAAAGCATTTCTTCTCTCTCACATACAAACTCAGTGAGGAAACACTGCATATTTTTTTACTTTTGACATTATAAATGCGAGCTACATCAGAAAAAAAATGTGTGGGATTAATTTATTTCCCCCATAAGAAAACACTACAATGAAGGATTTTCATAACATCATTCAAGTGATTTTCTTTTCATTATTTGGTTCCCTTTGGAAATTTGCATCCAGAACAATAAAAATGATAACAATAAGATTAATTGAAGTTTTAGATAGAAGAAATCTCCAAAGCATGTAATCCATTTGCTTATATTCGTTCCACACTTAGATGTCACAATCCATAATTCACAAAACTCAAGCGTGACCTCAAGGCTATTTCGCATATCCATTAGAAGTCCATGGGGTTGTGGCATAATCTGCTTAATTAATGAATTCCATCAGCTGAATGCCAAGTCAAATAAAGAGCAGCCTGCATATGAGCAGCTTACTTAACTGATGTTTTAAGTCCAGAAAGCTTAAACAAGCCAGCCTTTCCATCAGCCATCTCAACTCAACTGTACAGCAGCAAGAAACCCTCAGTTCAAAGGCAGTGATTACAGACCCTGTCACACTCCCCATATAAATACATTTACAATCAAGCACCAAATTTACATCACAAAAGAATATAAGCCTGACAGCCAAACACAGCAAATAACTTCATGATGCTGAAGTAATGAATGTTCCATTCAAAACAATGGCTTAATTCTAGCTTTATTCAGTAAAGTCAGCTTTAACACATCTGGACAGAATGGTGCAGAGCCAACTCCTTTAATCTTTCTGCTTTCCTTAATTAGGATAAGAGATACTCTTTTACAGAAATTTTGTTCTTAAGGAGACAAGGTCTCTCGGTGACTGTGAGTGGTAAGAGAGGTGTCATTTACACAGGGATGCTCTAATGGTTCACAAATCAGTGAGAGCCACGGGTATCCCCCCCTCTGGCCTCCTCAGAGCCTGAACGTGCCCTCTCAACTGCTCCACTTGGGCATTCTGTGTCAAATCCACACTACTTCCTTGCCTTTTATGGACAGTTTTTCTGACTCCAGGGCCTTCATGTTGTACTCCTTGCCTGAAACTGAAGTGGAAACAGCTATAAAAGCTTTTCTGACAAATACAAAACTGAGGTCTCATGTGGCACACTGAGAAACACAGCTACTCATCTAACACTGTCACTTGCAGTTAACATCTTTTCAATAAAGCTTTCTCACATCCATTTTAACATGACAGATATTAAGAAAGATCACAAGATCAGAGCCTTTAGGAACTCCAATAAATATCTAGATCCTATTTCTCTACTTATAATTCATCTGCATCAGTGAGTAGAATCTAAACAAAAAAAGAAGGTTCTGCCACAAAGAAGCAGTTCACATCATCTCTGCAGCTCAAGGTGATTCAGTTGTGAAAACAGCAGTAGGTTTTCAGCAACCTACAAAGACATTATGTTAGACAAAAGCACTATACTGAAACAGAAAGGAAAATGATGTTTTAGTGGCAGTTAGACACAAATAACTAACTTGTGACAGATCTGAACAGAGAGAGGTAACTACAGGAAAGGGCAGTTGTCAAGTAGCAAACAGTAGTTTCTGTTAACTTTTATTTTAATAGTTAAATATACAACTCCCATTTTTTTCTGAATTTTGACACAAATCATTAAGGGAAAAGTCTGATAGCCTATATTTCTGTAGAGTAAAAGAAAAAATAATATAAAAGGCAAATATCAATTTTCTTATGGTAGTGCTGAACTGCCTGAGAGCTTTTTGTATTCAGATGAAGGGAAGCGTGCTGAGCTGAAATGGAAGAGATCATCTCAAACAATGCACTTACATTTTCAAAATGTAAAAACTTATCTAAGAGGAATAGCAACCTAAATATCCAACTAAATAGCTTTTGCTTTTTAAAGAAATGTGATGAACTTACTCTGGTCTGAACTAGTAATATGTAATAGTTGTTGTTTCAAAGAAAATACTATGCACCACTGATCCAGGGGTTGGTTTTTTAAACCATGGCAATACACAATGGTCAGAAGTTACAATGTACTTCAGGCTGCACAAATTGTTTCCTGAAGAGGAAAAAAATTATTCTCAAGCAAAAAAAGAGCTTGGTAAAGACAAAGACCAAGAATTTTACCTGCTGGGCACCAACATACAGTCGATGTCAGGTCTCTTTGTCTTGGGAATGGCATACAGAGGATACCTATCACCGTGTCGAATCAGCACTTGAACTGACACCAGCTTAAAATAATGAGGGGCATGACCTAAAGGGAAGAAAGGGAAAACAAAACAACAACAAAAAAAAGTGTTACCTGCATCCACTTTCTTTAATAAATTAAAAAAAAAAAAAAAGCAGGTATCATTAGTTTGCTTTGGTATTGCAATGAAAGAAAACACCCCTAGGAAATTACAACTTACCAACCCAAGAAAGATTTCACTTCAGATTGCAAGACAAGTTATACAAGACTGAGGTTCTTAGCACATCTCCACAATACATCTGAAGCCCACCAACCACACAAAACATTACTCAAGCATGGAACTCTGTCAACACAATAAGGTTATTCCACTTTTATAATGTCTCTTTTCCGGTCCCCATGATAATGATGGATTTTGCAGCATGTCTAATCTGAAATCACAAACTAGTATATCAAAAAGATTATTTGATAACCATTAGTAGGATATGCTAATGAAGGACTTCATTCAAACTTGCTGCAGCTGCTGTGGAGTAACAAATGCAAATATGCCTTCTAGCTGACCATGCCTAATGGCTTGGAATTCCAAAATTAATTACTTCAGCGGGGTTTTTCTTCCTGAATTCCAAGTCAACTGCTTGAAATGCAGCTGACGTGTAACAAGAATTACAATTCAAATATTTAACATCTAAACCTCTCCCAACCCTTTCACTTTTAGACTTATAGCTGACTATTGGCTGGACATAGAACAATTTCCAAAAATCAAGATGACAAAGAGGATACAAGGGGAAGGAAAGAGCAGCAGCATGTTTGGAATGATGTAACATAATTCAGTGACCAGCTGCCAATTGCTCCACCTTCTCCCAGCAGCAATGAACTGACAATGCACAGAGTTATCATTTCTAGGACCAGCACAAAGAAACAAGCAGCTGAGGTGAGGCCTGGCCTCCCAAAGCTCACCTTCCATGCTGCGCTCAGCAATGCTGGGAATATTGCAGTAAACACGAGCTTCATACACCGGGTCTATGGCAGGAGGCTCTGTCAGCACATCTGGCATTATTCTCTTCCGGCTCTTAGGATTCAGCCCATCTTCCCTGACAGGGTTGACTGGGATTAAATGCACTGAAAGATACAAAACATACACCATACACTTTCAGGAGACTTTAGAGTCATATAGGATTATGGCTTTTTTATCATTATTTTTAAGTAATTATGTTCAAAATGGTTTCACGAAAGGATGTCTCTCAATAGTATGCAACAACTTCGTTGTGACTTTTTTTTTTTTTTCCTGATTTACACAGCCCAGAAGATCTCTTTGGCTAAGACTTCAGGAACAGACCTGGAGGTAGAACAACTCTGGATTTTGCACTCTTCTTGAAGCTGCTTTTTCTAGCAGTCTCTCAGCATGAAGCACAGAAAAAGCACCACAATAGGTCTGGTTGTCTCTCATCATTTTAACTTAAAAACTGACATTGAAGGGCTTTAGCAAAAGACACAGCACAGTTATGATGAGGTAGTACAAATGACTGGGAATACAAAGTAGGCAAGATTGAAGGACTGGATTATTCATGATTTTTCCTCACTAATCCCTGCCCTTACATTGCCACCTTGTCAACCTTAAACAGTCTGGCTTATCTAAAGAAAAAAAAAGCACAGAAAATATATTTCTTGGAATGAAACTGAGACTACCCGAAATATGTGAAACAGAATGAAATTCAGTAAATACACAAAGAGGAGAAATTAAGAGAAATACCACCACATCTTCTGACATGCAGGTGAAAGTTGAAGTATATATAAATGTAAGGCCAGAGTTGTAGTGATCCTGCCTTGATGTGAGAGCATCAGGTAATTTATGAGTCTTACAAGACTGCACTTCTAATAAGAAATTCTATTCTATTTTCAGGAATTTTAGAGGTGAAAAAGAGGATGAAGTGTTCTTATTTTCCCCATTAGTCTTCTATCATGAGAGGAAAACAAAAAAAGAAAGAAGAAAGAAAGAAAAGATGAGACAACAAATTTCCGAGCAAAATTTTACTAATTGTTCTGTGTCAATTCCTCAGTTTCATCTTGACTCCCAGTTCCAATCTCAGAAGTGAATTTGTTCCACAATAAATAGTAGTACAGACCAGGAAAACCAATGAAGACAGCAAACCAAAGCAAAACACAGAGATTTTAAGAACACATAGTCAGTAATAAACCCAGGCTGTTGATTCTTATATTACAATACATTACAATTCAAATATTTTTATGTGGTTACTCTTTGTCTGCCAAACCCAGAACCCAAGCATTTTCCATGGCCTTGCTAGTGCTGTTGACAAGGCCAATACCTGCCAAGTGCAGTGACTTGAAGCTTTTCATTAAGCTGCTTCAGGTTTTGCTTTCAGCTGTGTTTGGTGAGAATATTAAACTGTAATTTTGACTTTGGACACTTTAATTGTGGAGCTCAGCTGCCATTTCAGCTTTGATCAATCAGATTCACTTTTTAGCTCCTTGCTTAGACTCACACTGTTGTGAGACATTGCCAAGCCCTGCCCAAGAAACTGGCATTAAGCAGAGCCTTGGCACTATCCATCAGAGGCTGGCAACTCTGGGCTCTGCAGTACATTTGTACTTGGGGGATAAATCCCAAACCCAAGAATGTCCTACAACAGTGACTGGACTCTGCAAATAAACAGCCCTACAGACAGCAGCTGTCCACAGTACAAATGGCAAATTACAGGTACCTTCTATTGGCCAAGTTTCCAAGCCAGAGAAGGTCACAGCAACAACTCTCAGCTTTCTGAGCAGTTCTCTGTAGAGCAACCCACCAACACTGCTACTGCTCCCTCAGTGTCACACACAGGGCTGGCTGAAGAGCTCAAGAGGTCACGTAGCTCAAGTCAGCTCAGACACAGGAGTGTTTCAGCAGACAGGGAAACCATATCCCTGTAACAAAAACTCCAAGTTAACTCTGATCCTAAATTTTGGTTGGGAGATGTAAAAGCAAAATAAAGACCCTAATTTTTTATCTAAGGCAGTTTTAACCACAAACCCTGAACAGATCTCATTTTTGTACTGAGACTATTAAGGGCAAAAGCCAACAGATGCATACATTGACTTTTCTAAATTAAGTGCCTATGATTCCTGAGGCCAAATACCTTGTTTGCAGAAAGGAAGTCTCATTTCTAATCAAACTGGTTGAATAAATACCATAGCACTGCCAGACAAATATAAGAATAAAGAAAAGCACTAAATCTTACAGAGAAGCATCTACTCTCTTTAAAATATTAAAAATAAAACTGAAGATTAAGAATAACACTGAATACTAAGAATAACACAGAACACAAAGAATAAAATTGAGTATTAAAAATAACACCTACAGGACTGCAGGAATACATGTTTGCAGCTCAAAAAGCAACTGAAAGAATACTTTTAAAGGAGACTCTTAAGTTAGGACAGCAGCTATGGGTACAACTTAAGAATATTTTGTGGACTGGAAATGAACTCAGAAATATCAATAGTTCATGTCATAGCTGGCAAAACTTGTCCTTATTGTACAGTGAATATGCTTGGCTTATATAAGGGAGAAGAAAAGACATGATAAGCAGTATTTGCTTTTAACACACTGAAAATAACATAGTAACACATATTGGGTGAAAATAACGGCAATCAATCAAACTACCTACACAAACACATGGGTCATCTATTTAGTGTAGCTAAATAGAAAAAGGAATTACATTAACTGGGCACCAGTCTTTGCAGTCTCCTAAAAATCTCCACCAGGTGCATGCACATAAAAATAACAAATATTTCAGAGTTGGGAGAATGGGGATAGGAGGGATGAGGGGGGCAACAGGGAAGAATGACAACACAAGACCAAGGAGAGATGAATCTCAGCTGGATCTGCCTTCCCAGAGCTCAGCACAGTCACCCTGAGGAGCCCACCCAGCCACACTGGTCCTCCTCACCCTCACCTCCTCACATTGCTGCAGTTTCAGAGCGTCAGGATGAGGATCCCTAGTAACACATCCTCCCTGGACACTGTTCGTGCCTCGTGTATTTGTGATGTTCTCTTCTTTCTCCCCCATTTCCCATTTCAAGCACTTGGCCTTCATGCTCCCCTTGCTGTCTCCATTTATCCCATTTCCCAACCCTCCAGTCCAGCTTCACACACCTCATCCTCTCCAGCTCCCTTTGCACAGCAGGCTCAGTTTGGTCCTTCCCTTTTGTACTCCCTGTACAGAAACTGCTCACACAGAGCAGTTCTCTAAAGCTCTTTGAAGAAGAGCTGACTGTCTCTCTGTATCCAAGTATTTCCCCACTCAAAGTCCTCCTCTGCAGTGTCAATCCCACCTCTGTCACCCACATGGGTTTTCTGGTCTGTTTGCAACGGGGAAAACTACAAACAGTATTGAACTGATACAGCTCAGAGAGGGAAGGGGAAAATGTATAAAAATAAATTTTAGAAAGCCTCTCACATGAAGCTGAAATTTGTCTTTTTTTCCATACTCAGTTCTAATCTTCCAGCTGTAAATCATTACAAGGTCAGAATACTGCTACACAGTTTTCACATTGTTTTTCACAGCTTAGAAATATTTTATGTGAATTTCTTATTAGTTCACAGTAACGTGCCCTTGCCCAAAACAGAAGTCTGCCAGTGTGCACACAGTCATACTTAAATCTATGATTAAGAAAGGTTTTGAGCAGGATTTTTCCACTGCTTTGCCTTTCAAAGCTCATGTTTCACTAGACAGTAATACAACAATGTAAACCAGAAATGTAACAGATGATTTTGATGTGCATTTACCACAGCCAGAGCTGTTAATAAAATAGATCTGAAACATATTTCATCATCTAACTGGAAGCTTTGCCAACACTGAAACTATAAAGAATATGCACATACTATTACAAAGGTAGCTTGACAACAGAAAGGGAATGAGAACACATTTTATTTCCCAATATTCATAAACTTATTTTTATAACTAACGAAGCTACATAAAAACTACCTTGAAACAATACTTTTGAAAAAGTTATAGTGAGGAAAAAAAGAAGCAACTTCCAGAAACAATAAAAGAAAAGAGCTTAATGCAACTCTTCCCAGGGTCCCACCAGGCTAAAACAGTTTGAAACGTGAAGTAAAACTAAATACATGGGCTGGTATCAGACAAAAGTAAGACCTGATGAAACAGCAAGTGCTGCCCTGTGAGACAGAGAGGCACTGGTCAAACAATATCACAGCTAAATACTTCTGTAGAATCACTCCTTCAAGAATTCTTGCAGCTCCAAACTCAGATTGTTTTAAGTCAACACAGTTCAAAAGAAATAAAATCTAAATTCTGATACTAAGTTTAATTAAACAAAAAAGTTCCAGGAACCTTTATTGTAAATCACATCACAGAACCTGAAGACCACATTCTAAATTTAAGTCAACCACTTGACTAAGAAATGTGTTTAAGAACAAACCCAGTGGCATTTCAAACACTGTGAATATGGTTTTATTTCCAGTGTACATTAATTAGGACCTATTTAAAGAGCAAAAAGTTAATTGTCTGACTTCCATACTCCCCCTCACCAAGTTCCTGAATGCTACAAAACATATAAACCCCCCAAATAGGAGACAAGTAGTTTCCAAGCAAGAAAGACAAGCACTCAGAAGTGCTTTCAGTGGAATGATCATAACAATTCCTACATAGCAACTAATCCCCTCTGGAAAAATGTCAAGTTTACCAAACCAGTTATTGTGCTCAGAAGCCTAAGCAGGGAGCCAGATACTTAGGGCTACAAAACTGACAGGAATTTGACAGAATTCAGTGCAGCAGAAAACCAAACACACAACAAAGTGCAATTCATGTAGGAAAAAAACCATTTAAACGTTAAATCACCTCATTATCAATTTCCCTCCCTTCAGCAGCCCTACTTTCAGCTTGAGATACAAAAGGTAGCAACATTGTTTACCAAGAAGAAACGCATTTATCCATGAAAAAGAATCAGCATTTACCTAAAATCAGAAAGATAGGCAATAAAACCAGTTTCCATTGCTGTTTTCCCTTGTAGCTCCAAACAGCCTGAGAAGCAGCAGCACAAGTAGCCATGTTAGCCTCAATGTTCTGAGTTAACAGAGAGCTGAAGTTTTAATCTTTTATAATACAGAAGGTTCTTTCAGCCCCATGCAAACATACTATTTAAAACAGTCAAACAGAAATGCAGCCACACAGCAGAAATGAAAAACAGCAACCCCACTGTAAATAACCTTATGCTGATGGGTAAAGAAAAGCAAACACACATGTCAGAGAGCACAAGAAGTTATTTATCCACTTCCACCTTTCCCCCCACCCCTTTCTGCTCCTACCAGGGCAGTAACAAGGCTGCCTAGTACAGAGCAGAACACTCAGGCTTCTCAAAGTCTGGTGGTGAATGTGGACTTGACAGATTCATAGAATCATTAAGGTTGGAAAAGGCTTCTAGGTTCATTGAATCCGATTGTTAACCCAGCACTATCATCTTCACCACTAAAACCTGGCCCCAAGTGCCACATCCACACATTTGTCCTCATATCCAGCCTACAGCTCCCCTGGCACAGCTTCAGGCAATTTCCTCTTGCCCTGTTGCTTGATTCCTGGGAGTAGAGAATGATGCCACCCGGTTACAACCTCCTCTCAGGAGGTTGCAGAGAGAGACCAAGTCCCTCTGAGCCTCCTTCTGTCCAGGTTAAACACCTCGGCTCCCAGTTATTCTTCTAGTTGCTCTCTCCCTGAAAAAATGGAAGCTAGAACAGGAGTACTGTACAGAAGAACAACCCAAAAGAGGCAGGAATTCTTGAAAACAACCGAGGTGAAGGAAAAAGGTAAAGAAATAGTCTGGAAAAAATCTGAAAAACAATCTGGAGAAAACAGCTAAGGCACACATGGGCTGAAGAGCACATCGTGCAACACTGAAGGTACACTGCCAGTGGAGAAATGAAGCAAGCTGAGCACAGCACTGCCAGAGCTCTGACACCCTGTGACCCTGGGTATGAGCCCTGCAAACCCCCAGGTGTGGTCCCAGAAAACCCCACCCTCATCCCTCAGCAACACTCCCCCAGGATCAGTTTTAGAGCTCTGCCTTGGATTGCAAATGCACATTTGGGTATTAATGAAGTTCAAATGTGCCTGTGTGACACATAACCCACCCTTCTCATTTTCTTCTTTTGTATCACTAAATAAAGGCTTTGACTGGCTCAAAGGTAAGATCTGTATTAACAGCAAGGGCCTTCATCCATAATGCATAAGGCCACAATCACTAATGTGCTGTATTTGAATGCTGAGTAATCACACAAACAAAAATGGGCTTATTAACCTCACACTGGTCAAACTATCAAGTACTATTAAAAAAAAACCAAACCATAAAAGTCTTTTGAAAGGCTTTCTAAGCCTGTGAACATAAGTTTCTAACTTTAGATTTGGTATTTATATAAAATACAAATGGAGCTACTAAACTTTCACAGTCTTAAATTTTCACTGGCTTTTAGTTTATTAGAATGTGTGGCTTAATTAAACAAAACAACTTGAAATCAAACCTCTTGCCTGACAGAACCTGAAGACGATTTTTTTTAATCTAAGATCTGTCCACACTGAGCCTATGAAGAAGTGAGAATCCTCAGTGCCTTTTCAGTCTCAATCCCTTAACTACTTTTTTCACCACAACTCTGCTTCCCCAAGTGTTTGCCCTTCCATTTTCTCTACTCTTGCTGTGTGTCCTGCCTGTTGAGGAGCAAGGGGAGAAGGGATCCCTCATGGGCAGCTACAGCCCTCTCTCAACTACAGAACAGGCTCTGAGCTTCAAGGTTTTCTTCCCACAGAGCTGCCAAATTCTCTGAGCACAACTACAAAGGAGAAAAAAAAAAAAAGAGTGAAGGGAGCTATGGGGGAGGTGGGTAACTGAGAGAAGAGTAGTGGGGGATGGAAGAGGGCACACACTTAAATTTAACCTGGAATAGCAACAACGAAATGCTCTGCCTTAACAAACCCCTGAGAAGATAAAGAAGCCTCCTTGGAGTGTAATTTCTCCATAATATTCAACCTAACAATTGTGTGCATTCCAAGGTGACACAGGTACAACCTTCACACTGCAGCTGTGGCAGGGCAGCAGGGTAAGCACTTCCCTCCTTACACATTTGAAATGTTACCTGCCCAAACTCTGAGAATGGATTCATCAGCCTCAGTATGGAAGAGGGCAGGAACTTTCAAGCTCATGGGATTGACCAAGCAGCCAAATGGGAGCAAACACAGACTACAGATCCCCTCTGAATTTCCAAGAGTTTGCAAACACTCAGCACCAGTGGTGAGTTATGGGCTAACACGTGCTCAGACACACATACCCATTTAACCCACTCAATTTTCTAACTGCTGCTGCTGTTTTTCCCTCTGTAAAAGAAATCACAGTAATTTACAGACTTTTCAAGCAGTCTTACAGCACAATCCTATTGCCAGCAGCCTACATGTCAAGTTCTAGGACAAACTTTAAAAAAATATTCACAAAGAGTATTTAGGTATAGCAAACAAGTAGCAGACATCATTGAATAAATATTCTATTCATGGCAGTGTTTCTAATCAAAAGTGCTGAAAAATGCTTGCTACAGCTGCCTAAAATACCTGCATTTCACACTGCAGAGCCACAGTTCTGCCGTGGCCTTCAGCACAGCATATTCTGACACCAGAAATTAAAGCCCAACAGAACAGTTCTATTGATCCTATCAAATAAACATGGACATCTCCCTTCCTACAGCAAAAAAAACAATTACTTTGGAAGGCCATGAGGAATGCCGCAGCAGACTTGTGAAACAGAAGAATATCATGTTTCAATTCTTAGAGAGAAACTTTAACCTGTCACGAGAAATGGATGAAATTCACACAGTAGGGAGTTGGGTGGGTGATGAGGGTGTGTGTCCATTTCGCTGCACTCATCTTTGTTGGGTAAATTTCTGCATTACTTGTGTCAGTATTAGAAAAATGCTGTTTTAAAAATGCTGCTAAGTGCTATGTTTGTATTTCCTCGTGTAGTTCCTCAAACTACATCTTCAGTTTCATAGTGACAATACAGAAATAGCAGTCCCATTTCCTCCAACTACTTCTCATGATTTAACCAAGAGAAGAGGTGGATTTCCCTTTATTTTTAGCCTTGCAGACTCAGTCACCACAGAGCCTGAAGCATCAGGTCCCTTCCTGCCCTTCACCTGCAGAACTCAGCTACAGTTTGTCTCCATCCAAAAGATGCTGGAGATGGAAGCAGGGCAGCCAACACAAGGAACCATTCTCCTCCAACTGGAAAAATACCCAGGAGAAATTTGAAATAAAAATGCTGTTTCTCTGTTTGAAGTGTAGGAAATGTAAGTTTTCTGATGCATCTTGTATATCATATGTTCACTGACACAAAAAGGGAAGTCAGGGAAACTAGGAGGCTGCAGAAGTACCTCAGCCAACCCACTGGAACACAGATCTGATTAAGGGGGAACGACTGTGAGCTCTAGAGGATTTAGATTTTTAATGTGCATGTTTTGAAGTAAATCACACACATTAGAACGTAAGGAAAGAGACTTAAAGACTTAACACTGCTCTCCTGCCATACACAGGCAAATGGAAGTGTACACATACACCCCACGGTCCCTGCTTTCTCCCCAGAACAATCATAATACAATTGCAGCTACAACTTGTAAGTGCATCTTAGTTTTTCTAATCAATCCTGGCGTCATTTTCTTACAAGAAATGCAGCCAAAAGTTTATTCCTTCAGTCTAATGCCATCTGAGTTTTCAGCCTTCTTAGTTTTCAGATCCCTAAAGATTTCCACTGGAGATGCAAATGTTCCTATGGACAACTGAGAACTACTATAAATAGGCTGCTCTCCTCAGCTGTTTTTCACAGAGTTGGACAGAAATAGCCAACCCTCCTACCCCTTTCCAGGAGTGGGGCAAAGCCTGCTTGTCTGCCTGTTTTCTGCATCATAAGCTAAGAACTTTCTTAAAAGGTTTTCCTCATTTTGGAGCAATTACCAAAAGCAGCCCTTGCTCATGGAGCCATAGCTCACAGGTACTGAGCCAGGGCCTTTTTCCATATCAGAGTCAGGGCAAAAGACCAGATTTCAGTACTTGTGTGTTCGTGCTCAAAGGTAAAATAGAACAACTACACACAGCCACCATGCCTGGTAGCTTACCAACTTTAAACACCAGTATTGCAGAGAACAGGTTTCTTACTCCCAGCTGCGTGGCTAGCAGATTTTTTTTACAAGGTCACAATCAGACCTACATGAGGAAAATATGTTAAGAAAATCCTTTTTGCACCAAACACAACATGGCAGGCCTCGTACTCTTGTGTTTGAGATCTAATTTAAGCAGATACATTAAATTATACAATGTGTGCTTGCATTTATTAAGTCCAGATGTGGCTCTGAAAAGAGCTTTATCGTTTTAGGGGTTTTCCCCTGCCCCTCATTGTTTCTTGCTGGACAATTCAGGAGGACATATGGCACTGCTTAAACAGCTTCAAGGATTTTCAGCCTGAGAGCAATAACGCAGCAATGCTAACTGCAAATCTGAGCCTTTTCAAGCTCTAGAGATGACAATCATTTTCCTCTTCTCCTCCCAAAGTGAAAAATTACTTGGTGTATTTTATCGTATTTTCCTATTACACTAAAACTCTACAATGTTCACCACAGAATAGATTTCTATTTTCATCAATTTAATATACTACTTCTTTAAAATAAATACACATGCATACTAAAGCTTTTCTTTCCCAGCATGTCACTAATTACCCCATTGCTTGGCTCTGTGCTCGGTCTGGAGGGAGTGGGGGAGGTTCCTACAGGACATCCAGACAAGCACACAGATTTGCTGCTCTATAAACACGCTGCTCAAGTCACATCTTGCTCCTTCTCCAGCTTGTTTAGTGGCAAGATGCAAAAGGAGCCCCAGCAGTGCTTACACTGACACAGTTAAGTTGGTCCTGGCCCACCACTGGCTCACTGGGATTCCCAAATGAGAAAGGCAACACACACCACACTCTGGTGAAGTTCCTCCTACTGCTGGGAGCTGTCACATCTCATCATGCTGTGAGAAGACTTCAGCTATATCAAATCAGTGTCCTGAAGGCCACCAAACAAGGCTTAAATACACAAAGACTAAACAGGGGGGAATTATGGCCTGAGTGCATCATTTTTTATAAATACCATAGATCCACCCACCCACTGCTACTTATCCAACAAGATTCATGAGCACTGCAGTAAGATTTTAAAGCACTGTCCTGCTTCTGTCTACAGAACTCAGCAACAGCTAAATGAACTAATCCAACTGACTCGTCCTGGAACAGATTTTCAAAACAGCTTTTATCAGCTGTGCTCAGAAACGATTGGCAGCTCTTCCCATTTCCACAGTATTGTCTCAAAATAAAGATGAACTGCTCTACACTGACATAGACTGTACTGAATGCCTCTGCCATCCTCTTCCGGGGGGTGGGGATCTTTGCTTTTAGTTTGGGGTTGGTTTGTTTGGTTTTGTTTGTTTTTTCTTTTTGTTCTGTGTGATTCCCACAAATACTGGAGTGGGAAGCTGTGCAGCAGTGATTGCAACATAACTGAAAAAAAGATGCTTGGCACATTTCACATGTGAACTGAACACCAACATAGCAGCCAAGAAGATTCAGAATAGCAGAAGAACACACAGCAAAAAGTATTTCCTCAGGAACACGGGCTACAAATCCTCAGGCTTCAGTGATCCTTTCATCTACAGCAGCTGGGCATGACACAAAAATAAGCCCCATAAAGCAGAGTTCAAGAGTTGCTCCTGTTCTGTTGCTGACATGAACTCTCTACAGCCCTATGAGTGCTCCCTGCACACAGGGGAAGCATGCACTACCCTTTTCTATCATCCTAGGTGACTCTTTTCCTTAGGGCTCTCCCCAGACTCAGAATGGGGAGACTCAGTCTCCCCAAACTCCTCCCAAAATACTCAGAATGTCCTTTGATGTTCAAGTCAACTGTCATTAGGACGTGTACTAGAACATCCAGCTGTTGAAATAGGAGTCCCAAAATCCACAGGAAAAACAAAGAAATAAAATCACACCTTAGCTCTTCCCACCACATCTTCACAAGTATTGTTCCCCTGGTGTCAAAACACCAAGGCAGAAGCTTCTGGGCTGCAAAAACTACATCAGCTCACTGGTAAAGGCATCTTCTGGTCACCTTCCTGCCTTCTCTGCAGCATCTCTGTCACACACCTGGCTGCAGGCAGAGACCCAAGCGCTGCCAGCCCAAAGGCTGACACATCACCTTTGTGATGTCTGCAGCTCAGCCACAGCCTCTGCACAGGCACAGGGCACCAACTGCTTCATATGTTAATGTCATCAGTCAGACACAATCCACAGACATCTGGCACTTCTCTAGAGCACTATCCTTCCAACATAAAAAGCCTTACAAATTCAAATCAATATTTTCACTACTGCATTAAATTAGCACTTTTCTGTTTCACATCTAATCCCAACTGCTTTCTGTCCACAAACTGACCTGCTCAGGGAAGTCATCTCAACACCATATGCCACTGCTTACCCAAGCCAAGCCAGCTCACTTGCTTGTCCTTGTCAACACCAGGCCGAGGCACAGAAAGCTGCCATGGATTTGTCAGCAGCAAATCTCAAAACAACACTTTTAATACAGTAGAACCTGACAGATTTTTGTGCTGGGGAAGCCTTCCATGACAGTCATTAATCTCAAGAATTTAGAACAGTGCCCTCTGGATCAGAGAATTATTGGTATCTTTGGGACTCCTGCCATAAAACAGCTTAGGGGAAGACAGCAAATCTTATTTCTTGTCTTCATTCAGCATTAATATGCACAGTTGGTAAACCCAAAATTACCCCACATACGTTTCCAGCTCTTTTAATCCAAGCATCTCACAAAAGTAATGAAAGGAGCTCACTTCCATTTTACAAGACTTCATATTTCATTGCAGCAAGTCCACAAAAGCTCCAGTCTTTTAAATACAAACTACTTAGACCCTGCCTCATTTAAAACAATCCACAGTGGCATTTAGTATGTACAAGCACTGCTTTTCTCTCTGAGAGTGAGCTTTGAAAAGCGAAAAAGGGAACTAATTTTGGGAACAGAGATTACTCTTATTAGAAGAAACAAAAGGCAATAAAAAACGCCTGTAGGCATTAAAATCTTTAAAATCAGTAGAGCTGGAGACACTTCATTAATCACAGAAACTCCACATGCCCAAGAACACAGAATACATTTTTCATAAACCTTCACAACTCAAGTGACAAGACACTTTGGATTAAGCCAGTCACTGTATCATTTCAGAAATGAGATCCCACTAAAAGTACAGATAAAAGCACAAAACTACCTGAAAGACAACTTGCAAAAGAAAAATTAAAAGGACTAAGAAGAAACATGAACAACTGTATGAAGCATATTAAGCATCTTTCTTTCAGATACACAGCACATCCATAAACCCCAATGGTTTTCAACTCAATTTGCAGCAGCACAGTGGGGATTAAGGCAAGCATAAAGCACAGCTCAGAGAAACAAATCTATCATCAAACACAAAGTTTAAGTAGCCCTCCATGCTTTTCAGAAGACTGCACATGGCCTAAAAATAGGGAAAGTGAAACAGTGACATTAAAGTAGTTTTCCTGGTACTGTCCTGTTCAAACTCTGCTCATTGAACAAGGAGAGAAGGGGAATTTGGGTCAGAACCTTCTCTGATGAAGATGCAGAATCCAAATTTCAAACAAAGGACAGCAAATTATTAAAGTATGATTAACTCATTTGCCATTAATAGATAACATTGTTCTAAATGCTCTGGCAAAAGAAAAGTAAGACAGATAAAGCTAATAAAAGTGTGAATGATTGTGAATTCTCAGAAAACTGTTCAAAAATCAGAGTGGTCAGCAAAAGATTAACAAAAGGCTCCTTCTAAAACAAAGCACAGTTTTAGGCTGTTTGCTTCTCAGCTTAAGACATCCAGGAATTGTTTTGATGCCATCATCTCTGTAACATGAGAAAAGCAGAAGTACACGGGAAGGCAAGGGGACGAGCAGCTGAGAAGTTGCTTATGGAAAGAGCAAACCTTCAAGGATTAGAATCACTGCCCAGTGCCCAGCCAGCCCCAAGAGGAACACTCAGCAGGGAGGGCAGAAGCAGACACAGGTGAGCTCTGCCTTTGCTGGCTCACCCACAGGTAAGCAAAGCCCAGAGAGCCCTGGCAGTCAGGGCTGGGGGACTGGGCCCTGCAATCTGCTATCCTGAAAACCCCAAACAAGAGCTAGAATGCAAACCCCACACAGAGGGGCCAGGCTCTTGTGAGAATTGGGCCTTTATGTTGTGCAGATTTCACCTGTGTGAGCTAACCCTGACTCACCATTTATACAGAATGCAACAGCTGCTCATTGGAAACAACATTCTCTTTTTGCTATTTCTACAGAGAAATAGGGTGAATATCCAAATTTTAAAAGAGTGTTTCAGTTGTTAAAACACAGTTTAGCCTGGTATACAAGTAACATATGGAAAAATCCTAGGAATAATTTTATTGGATTTAAAAGACAGACATGCCATACAAAACATGCCTGCAATGGCCTGTAAGGCAGCCTGACTCAGCTTTCAAGAGCTGTGAAAAAGGAAGAGCAGAGAAATGGTTTAACGACTAAACAGAATTTGCTCATATGTAAATAAATAAATCACCTGACCTACTGCTACAGAATCATCTGTACAGTAGCCTTCAAACGTGCTTTAACACTTCATATTAATTCTGCTAAAATACAGTCCAACTAACCACCATGGATAAAGTCAGAATACATATTTAAATAAGAATTATGAAGTTCTGTAGCCTGACAAGTAACTTCTGTTGGTCAAATCCTGTCTCAAGCGATTTAACCTGACCTATATTTAAAGCAACTATTTTGAAATGATTGCTCTATTTTTGTAGGACAAAGTAAGACTGTCCCATAGTATCATTCTCAAGCATTCATCATGTCTCTTTTCCCTTCAGGGGGTTCATTTTGTGGATTGATGCATTATAGCACCACTTTTGAAAAATCACAAAAATGTTATTTAAAACTCCAGTTACAAACATTAAAAGGAACTGTAACAAAAATGTCTGTATTTACAGTTAGTCCTCTTCATTAGCTGCTAAAATGTACAGAGCCTTGAATTTATTATTTGTGGGTCGTTTTTCCCTTTAATCTTAAATTCAGATTAAATTAGCACTTCTAAAAAACAGAACCCAGAGAGACTTCTCATGAGTGGAAAATCTGCCATGCTTATGAGCTTGAAGGCAAAATTCATGAAGGGAGATATCTGCTCTCCTTTTAATTTCATATGCTGGTAACACATGACAAATCAAGTTCTCTACATCAAGAATTCTAAAGCTGTGGTTCTTTTTAAATATAGTTACTTGTATTCAGCAGCAAAATGCAATACCCACCCAAGCAGCCCCTGCCCCAGGCTCTGGCTCCCAGCAGGGGCTGCAGAAGCCATGGTGAGATCTCAGGCTAAACCCCAAACACCTCAGTGCTGCTCGTGATGCCCACACTGTCCTCAGAAAGTAAGAGCTGCTGGCAAAGCTCAAGCCAGCCAAATAAAACTCTACTGCTTTTCTGTGTGGAAAAATCTAGATTTCTGTTTCCTGTGACTCATCTTTAAAACCGAAAACCTCCAGTGCAGAAAGTAGAGGGAAATTTTGCTGGAACAGCAAAATGTCACTTCCAGACATGCTGATACACCAACACCCAAGTATGACCCATCAAGGCAGAAAAAGTATTTTTTAAAAACTCCAAAAAAACCATAAAACAACTCTCCACACTTTACACAGGAACAAGCACCCTGCTGGGGCAGTGGCCAACATCCTAAAAAGCAGTGGCAGTCACCAAAATTCTTTTTTATCAAAAGGCAAGCCTAAGCCACTGATCAAAGTATCAAAATATGTAGGAAAACAAACTCTAAACCAGAAGAGAAGCTCCATGGGCAAGAGCTGCCTGGGAGCCAGGGTCTTCAGAAGGACAGTCTGGAATTGATGTCAGCCACAGGGTTATAAAAAGCACCCCTGTAAAAAGGGATGCTTTCCCACTATCATTTTAGTCCTCTTCTCTTGACTGTTACTTTTTCCTTAGGCTTTCAGTAAATAGAAAAAAAAAAACCTAAAAAACAAAGTAAAACAGAAATATCTACTTCATGGAAAAAAATTAATTTACCTTCCTTTGATTATAGAGTTAAGAAAAATCATTGTCAAGCAGATTTTACACATGGTATTCTAACAGATAGCTAGTAAACTGTCTTTCCATTTTGTTTATTCAGGGAAACTCACAGATAAATTTTTGAAACACCCTGAGGAGACCCACCTTGAGGCTTCTGCTGCCAGTTACAGATGTTTCTAATGTAATGAAAGGCCTGTGTTGGCCCAGTAATTGGGTTCTCAGGTACCAATCTTTGGAGGAGAAAGAAAGCTGCTCTTCAGGCCAACTTGCAAATTCCTGTTCCTGAGCTGACCTAAGGGCTAAGCAATGCAATTAACGTTGACAGGGTCCTAAATTCTGTCTTATCTCCTTAGTCTGAGGCTGCAGGACCACAGCTTGATTCTGACACATCCTTTGAATGTAGGTGCACTGCCATCCTCTGTCCCTAACTGCAGGAATTGTCCCCAGCCACTGCATTTACCTCCCCTTTGCACTGCTCCAGGTGTGTTACACAGCACAGAACAGGAACAAAGACCTCAGCCACTGCAATCTCTTCTTCTGGTAAAAAAAGAATGAAGTATTCCTATATATATTCCCTGTGTTTGTACAGAAGGAAACTGCCCATTTTTAGTCAACAGCATTACAGATAACATTTACAGACAAAAACACAGCCCACAGTCTAGCACAGGTCATTTTTCCATTCTGCATTTTTTCTGACAAAGCCAAACACTGAAAACTTCAGATAAAAGCAACATAATTATATTTTAGAACAGCCTTAGCTGACAAGTCTATCAAAACCAGCTCTCCTTTTGTCTCTTATGCTGAAGTTTTAAACTGTTTTACAATCATGACCATTTACATAAACAAAGAGGAGAAAAATAAAAACATGTGTGGAATGATAAACACATAAGAAAAATACTTCCCCTCTCTTTTCTATAGGTCTGGCTACAAACATAAAACAAGAGTCAAACAATGACAATTCCTAATAAAACTTTAATCTGCAAGTCATATTTGGTTTGGAAGTCAACCAGTTTCCCTAGCCAATGGGTTTCCCAAACAAAAGCTTTCCATTCATATAATTATCCATTAGAGACATCAGAGTATTCCTCTAGCCAGCAGTGAAACATTTATGTTAACTTTTAACATTGTCATTTTCCTACACTACTTAAAAATTCAAACATGTACGAAATCCAGTGGCATTTTCAATTCAAGAGAGGTTCTCTCTATTGCTGATTGCTCCAGGTTTAAGTCTGTACAATGCATTAATAGCCAAACTGAACTTGAGGGCACATCTGGCCCCAGCCTTTTGCTTCCAAGGCCACACAATTATATTAAAGATGCCTAGAACTGTTAAGGCTTGTATGTTTTCAGCAAGTATAAACTCCTTGTTAAAGGTCTTCTATGTGCCTACTAGAAATGGTAACCAAACCTGACAAAACTATGAATAGGCATTAGAATATTCTAGTAAATTTTCAAGTGTGTCTCAAATGCATTTCTCCCATCATCCAGCAGGTATGTTCAGAAAAAAAGAAAAACCTGTGGCATTATTTATCTCAATAAATACACAGAGCTTGAAAACAGCAGGACTTCCTGAAGAAAGTTTCCTTACCCGACTGGTCCTTGTGAAATTCCCAGGAAAGCAGCCAGCCCCATGGGCAGACAAAGATCATCCACAGAACCAGCCAAGTGCCCCATTGCCCAAAATGTACAGGACAGAGGACTCTGGCAGGAAGGAGTGTGTCTTACAGCACCCACAGCATCACATCACCTTGAAGAATGACTATTACAGTTTAAAAAGTCTCCAGCTGTGCAGCAATCTGCTTACCTGTCTCCTACCAGGACAAGGAGATGAAGATGCAGCTGGCATTTGATGCAGCCAGCCGAGCCAGCACACACCATGTGACAAACACACACCGAGTGCTCCAAGAGCTGCCTGCCACAGCCCTGGGACAGAGCTCTGAGGCAGCTTCTGACCTGGATCCTTCCATGGTCCATGTCCATCCACTGAAACTGCTGGTGAGAGACAATACTTCCAGCTCTCAGGGCTGTTGAGAGAGACTTTGGAGGAAACTTTCTCCATGATTTATCCTGTGAGTTGAACTGTTAGTATCCACATAAAGCACCAGCCTTGTGGTGAGAACAACCCAGGAAAGCAGACTACAGAACCCAGAAACCACAAGAGAAGAGAATGGGACCAAGAACAACCAAACATCATAAGAGGGGACAGAGTTTTCTATCAATCCTGGGTCCATCCCCAGCCTACCAACACTGAAGATTCTGAGGTCCTACACTGGCTGTTTTCCCCAAAGTTTTTCTCCTTGCATCTAAACTCGAGATGTGACAAATATTAGCTCTGAAACAACTGCCTGAGGAGTTTGTTTTACAAGCAAAGACAGACTTACTAGGACTGCTGACACGAGCACCCATCACCTGCACTTCATCGTGGCTGCAGAAATCACTGCTCATAAAGCAGTTCCAGATCCTTCCCAGCACATTATATTAAAATAAATCAGCATCCTTTTCTGTTTGAAGCATGAGCCAGACTGTGACCTTGTCAGCCATCCCAGTGCAGGCTGTTTGCAATATTGAGTCAGAACCTATAGAAAATCAGCTTAGCTTGGCCTTTACTACTCCCTTTGCTTCAGAGTCAGCTACAATTCACAAGTCTTCAAATGCCACAGTTCCACACGTGGATAAGAGGCATAAAATACCAAGCATTTACAGGAGTTATGCTCTGCTCTAAAGTAGAAGTTTAAAATAAGAAGATAGGTACCACTTGTCTAATTACACATTTAGTGTTACTGTTTTGCTTTTATAAACAAATTTATCACAGAAAGGAACAGACATTTTCAACATTCCATGCCCAGAAAAGCAGTAGCATATTTTCAAATTACCAACCCTCCTCCACAAAGCTGTGCACTGCTTGCTAATAGAGATTCACAATCTCACAACAGGATAAAACATTCATTTCCACTCCAAATGCTTCAGGAGGTACCTCCCTTCTAACAAAACAAAATAAATCACTGGCTTGGGCATTTTTTCTGGGTCTAAATGTATAAACACTCCTTTTCATTCCATTAAATCATATTATCATAGAATCATTTAGGTTGGAAAAGACCTCTAAGATCAACCAAGCATTAACCCAGCACCACTGTGTTCACCACTAAACCATGACCCCGAGCACCATATCTTCCTGTCTTTGAAATCCCTCCAGGGATGGTGGCTCCACCACTGCCCTGAGCAGCCTGTTCCAATGCCAAACCACCCTTTCGGTGAAGACATTTTTCCTAATATCCGATATAAACCTCCCATGACACAACTTGACACTATTTCCTCTTGTCCTATCACTTGTTACCTGGGAGAAGAGACTGATCCCCACCTTGTACAATCCTTGTACGTCCCACCCTTGTTCTTTTTAGGTAGTTATAAAATGCCCCCAAGCCCCTTTTCTCCAGGCTAAACACTCCCAGCTCCCCCAACTTGTGCTCCAGTCCCTGCACCAGCTCCGCTGGGGAATTGTTCCAGACCTCAGAATCTGTCTTGCCATGAGGGGCCTCTAGCAGGATGCTCTGCCTAAGTGGGGGTAAAATAGCTCAAATTTTACCCTATTTGCAAATAAGTTGTAAGTGCTGGATGGAGAAGGAGGAGTTCATGCTAATTTTGGTGGTAAAGAATGCTGAGAAAAGCCCTACTCACCAAATCCAAAGTTAAACATTCTGAGGGTGTGAAAAAACAGCGTTTCCTGACAGAAGCAGACACTGATGACGATGTGACAAAAGTTCTAATAAAGAAAGCAACAAGTGACAGCACTGGTAACTCATCTGAAGCTGCTGAGCTGCAGGCTGCTCAGCTGGCACAGCTCACCTAGAAGCACAAGGTGATCTGAGAGTTTTGGTTTTGCTGTGCAGATGATCTTTGCTCCAATGTTGGACTAATTGCTCTACATCCTGAAGCTGGTAGAAGTTGAAGTATCAGGCAAGCTGAATGTGCTGGCTCCCAGGGGACTGTACTGCAGCTCTCACTATGTAAAGGTTTCTGTATCAGTGTTGGTATTGGCACTGAGCTCCACGGGGCTGCCTGCTGCAGCTTACATGCTTTTTAAAGCACCTCTCAAACATCCTTATCTCTAGCAGAAATGTTATATTCTAATTAAGTAGAAAATAATTTTATCTTCAGATGAAATGTGATTCACTCTGCTAAATGCCTACCTCCTCATCTCTAAATAAAACTCATTTTAGTTAACAATTCAGTTTCATGTTTCAACTGCAGCTCCTCTAGGATATTCACCCTATGCACAATTCATAACCAACCCTACAACATGAAGGGCAGGGCTATAACGAGCCTGAGGGGCAAACAAGCTGCAATCAGACCCCCTGGCTGGTGTCCAGAGGAGGATGAAAAAGCAATTCAGAGCCACAGGTCACTTTATTACAAGCTAATGAGTTTAGGCACACAAAAATAACACCAGAAAACCACAACGTTTCTTTCAGCTTCTCTCCCCCACTTTTTTTAAGTTGTCTGCCACGTGCAAAAGCCACATTCTAATTCTAAGACAATCTTTTGGGTTTCGGGGGTTTTTACACTATGCAGGAAAAAGCACAGTGTAAATGTCCCAGAAGGACCGTGCTCATTAAAACACAATGAAAGATGACAACAACAACAAAGAATGTTATCCTATCCTATGGACGTGTCCTTTCACTTGCCTTCTAACAGCAAGTCACTCCACTGCTGTGCATTAGTGCCAACCACATTATCACAGAGCATGGCTTTACCTAGGAAATGTTCTCTCTCCTGAAGCAGGGGATAATCGGGCACAGGGCTCAGGTGTCACCTGCACTGCCCTGCCTTCAGCACCACATCCTGCTCAGTCATCAGCAGGTGAGGACCCTCTGCTCTGACCCATGATAAATTCATCTGAAGCTCAACACAATTTATCTGTTCTTAAACAAACCAACCACTTCTGATGAACAATCCAACTGTGTGAAGTTTCCTGATGAGAGGCTACAAATCAGAAATTCCAGCACTTAAACCTCTCAGAGCAGTTTCCTCAACCCCATCTGGTCTGATGCAATATAAATAGGAATTGCAGGAGTTTTCACTCCAATGTGGTTTATCTGCTTTCATGGAAGGATTCAATCACATTTAATTACTTAACTGCACTACAAAATGCAGATTTTTTTTAATTTTTTTGTTTTTTAGTAAATATCCTGAACTCTCTAGATTGCATAGACTCCTACATGGCACACAAAACTATGTTTCTTACTTTTTTGGAAAACAAACAAATGAAAATCCTTACAAACAAACAAAAAACCCCCAAAACAAACCCCAAGTATTTCAGTAAAGAAAGGGTGCTTAAACAGCATCTAATCATGGTCATTTTTAAACACACCTACAGACCACTGTATGTGGAAAACAAAGCATGAGGACACTTACAGAATTGCAGACTGAGGCTCAAAAAGGCTAATAAGGCTGCCAAGGCCAGCAAGAACAGAAAACGGTTTCGGAAAAGCATTATTATTCACTCTGCTTGCTCTTCATGGTTTCATCTTCAGATATCTGTGGTTCCTGCAAACAACAAAACAGTGGCAAATATGTATTTCAGATGTGGAAGCATCAGTTATTCTTTAAAGGCAAGCACACCAGGCAATTCAAACTGGCAACAACAAAATAGAGAAGCTGCCTTCATCCTAACAATAGGATTACTGTATTTCCACAACAAAACTTTCAGGTAAATAAAAAAGATTTCCATTGTCCATAAAATTAAGCTTGCTCCTGCTAACGCAGGGTTAATACTCACATTCACAATTCTTAAGATAATAAAGAGTAAAAAAAGCTGTCAATACCACTACACAGTAAACAAAAAAGTAATAAAGCCCCAGTAGTCATTACACATCACGAAAATAAAAATACAAAAACCCAAGCCTTCTCCTGAAAACATCCAAACACACTTTTCCTTGCAAAATGACATTCTGACGAGTACAGAATTTGCTGAAGAGCCCTGTTTTCACAGATGTACGTTTTCCTGTGGAAAATTGCTCTATATAAGGGATGAGAGGGGGTTGCTCTCCCCCCCCACATGCCTTTTTTTTCTTTTTTAAACAGCAGCTGCTCTTATGTGCAAGAGATGCCTCCTCCTAGCACTGACAGTGTATTGCAGGAAACTGGTTAGTCTTGAAAGAAATCTTCCGAGATTCCCAGATCCTTTGAACTGAGTTCTGTTTATGACAGAACATTCAAATCTGTTGACAGAAAATAACTCTTTTCCCCTCCACCATTTCTTTTTGCCCCAGAACTTCTTTCCTCACAGAAAGAGGCCTCTCTTTATTTTTCCTGCTTTTGAGAATGACAAGTCTTACATACACACGTAATTAATATATATTTGCTTACCAAAACTCTTTTGGACTCTAAAAACTAACTATCTTAGCAAGATCTGAGTGCTGATAAAACCACAACCTCAAATTTCTGATTTTTCTACACTGCCCCCTTCCCTCCCCCAATTAATTTTCTTACTAGTATTTGAAAAAGTCTCAGGAAGCACTGAACTTATTTTATCCACTAGGGTTGGTTTTGAAAAGAGTTGTGTGATTGCAGTAAGTGAAATCCATTATACATATACATTTTGCAGGACTGAGGTCTTTCCATCTCATTTTACTTGGACAGTTACCTTTATAGCTTTTGGAAACTGTGGAAAAAGGGAAAGATCTGGAGAAGCAAGAAACCAGAGTAAAATTACAGTGTTTTTCCCAAATGCCAACAGTACCATAAATGGCATGTGCAAGCAGTAATAAAGCAAAAAGAGAGGGAAAGGGAAAGCTGGAAGGAACATTTTTTAACAGTTTTCAATTTCAAAAAATCATAGCTCATCCTAGAACATCCTAGTGAAAGGCAGGCAGAAGCAAAACTGAACTACACCACTGCAACTTAAGAGAGCTGTGAAGGATAGAAGGTAAAAGGATTAGTGTATGTCAAACACCAGGAGAGAATAAAGCAGTTCAACCTAACAGATGGGACAACAGAAGGAACCACAGGAAAAAGCAAAAAATAGATTTAGCAGGGAGGAGAGAAGGTAAAATCGCAGGAACAAGAGGTCTTGTGCACAGTCTACACAGATTAATACTGTTGTTGCATAAAATAAAGCTGCCACAAAAAAGAAAAAAATTGAAGACTGAAAAATAGGAGATCTTACACACTTCATGTTAGCAAAATGTTTTCGTGAGTAAGCTTAATGAGCTTTAAGCCTTAATTGCAATATCAGAAGCTTTAAAACATTGAGTGTGAAAGGCATCATTCAAGAAATTACAAAGTGGAAAGATATTGCTTTTGAATACACTTTGGCTTGCTAACAAATTAAAAGTTGCTCTGTTGCGACTTATGAAGACTAGGAACAGCTCCTGCTGAGAAGCTGTTAATTAAAAGCCTGTCAACACAATTTGCCATCAGCTCCTCCATGGCAAGAAGCTGCAGGGAATCAGGTGAAGGTATGTGACACTGGGTCCTGAAGCCTCTGCTCCCCCAGGCTGGCACACAAGGTGCTCCCAGGGCAGAGCTGCACTTGGCCAGCACATACTGTTATTATTGTTTATATTGTATTATATTGTTAAGTGAAGGCACCTAACAATACAGTAAGTATTGTGAGCACTCACTGAAGCGAGCACTGGTAAGCTAAAAAAGATAAAACTAAGCCTGGAGGAGGGGGAAATGAAAGCAAACCAACCTTATCTTCCCACAAAACTCTTCTTACATGCAGATAAAACAAAACAGCAAACCACAGAGCAAAACACATTTGGGGTGCTCAGGAGAGACTATTACAGAGCAACAGCACCGCAGAGCATCCTCTGCTAACCTGACATTTGGGCACTGCTGATCTTCCTCCCTTTACCCAAGACAGAGAGCAGGTCCTGGCCCAGCCTCAGCACCTTCACACCATGAGCTCACAAAGGGCAATTCCACCAGGAGCCGACAGCGGCACCTCGCTGGGCTGCAGGAATGGGCCTGGCTCTGCGGGTCAGAGCCAAGGAAGCACTTAGTGCTTAGGAAGGGGAGTGAGCACCACACCGAGGTGCAACTCAGTGCCAGGAGCAGCAGCTTCTGACGTGTGCCCAAAATGCAGTGATTGATGCTCATCTCTGAGACAGGGAGGTTTAGATTAGATATCAGGAAGTATTTCTTTTTTCAGAAGGAAGGGTTGTCAAGCATTGGAACAGGCTGCCCAGGGCAGTGGTGGAGGCACCGTCCCTGCAAGGATTTAACAGACCTGTGGATGTGGTGCTCAGGGACAGGGTTTGGTGGTGGGTTTGGCAGTGGTTGGACTTGACCTTTTCCAACTTAAACAATTGCACAATTCTGCTTCTATGAATGCAGTACTTGATAAAGATGACCTATACAATTCCAAACATTTCAGTCACTCTAATTTTAAATGTGACACACTTAAACAGTTTAGAAATTCATACGGATAGTCATTAATATAGCATCCTACATTGAATTGCAGGTAAGTAAAAGGCTATTTCTCAGTCACCTTTTGCAGCATACCTACCTACATACCTATCCACAGAATGTAACTTTTGCTTTTGAACACGATCCAAAATCTCAACTCATCAAAACATGCCAGAATGACTCACTGCACTTGAGCACCCTCAGTACTTACCTAATCTCACACAAGTGCTGGTGTAAGGTGTTACTGCATGCTCACACAAAGGTAAAAACAGCCTTATGTTTGAAGGCCAGGCTAGAGAGTCAGGAAAAATCAGTAATTACCTAGAAATGCTGGGAGAGAGGCAGCCAAGCCAGCCTGGAGCCCAGGCGAGGCACAAAGCTGGAGCAGAGCAGCTGGCAGCACTAACCCACATTCTGCTCAGCACTGGAGGCTGTCACACAGAACCTCCCCCGGCAGCACCAGCAAACTAGAGACAAGGCATTTCTTAACTGACTAAACTTCTTTCCTTTAAGTCAGGCCCTGAAAATAACTTCACATCAATGCTTTCAAAGCACTTGTGAAATTAGAAGCGACACTAAACTAGCATTGCCAAACTCCTGTGCCAATTGACTGATGCTGTTACATCCTCTAAATCACCAGCATCCATCTATAATACAAACCTACTCTCCAGCATGAAGCATAAGCACGGAATTATACTGACTCACCAGGACAGCTTAAATGAACTTACTTGATTAAAACAGCATGTCTCCATAAATAATCAATAGTACTCTTCAAAGTCTGCTTCAATAAAATTATTGTATTTATCTGATGTGCTGCATGAAAATGACATTGTCTACTGAAACACAAGTGAGCAAAAGTGGTCACAACAAAAATCTCAGGAAAGACAAATGGAGACTTTGCCCCAAAAGGAAGGTAGTGCTCAGCCTGTACAGAACTATGTGCCAAAGACAGAGAAAAGTGTATTTTAGAGCAAGCTTATAGAGTGTAGGAGAATAAAAAGCCCACAGACAACATAAAGTTGATTTGGAGTAACATTCGTCGATAGTTTTAGAAAAGGTCACAGAATAACACAGGGACCCAGCCACTAGTCTGATATCTCTACATTACATAAGACATTTTAACCATCATTACTTTTTGATATCTTTTGCTTATCATCTGCATCTGTAGGCTTATTTTTTGAACAATGCCTGTTTTGAAGGCATCTGAAATGCAGGTGACAGTTCCTGATACAATTATAACGAAAAGTTCTGCCTTGACTTTCACTTTAACTCGTGATGCTCCTCTAATCACTCCCCAGCCACTGGGCAGCAGCCTACCAGGCACATTTTTCATCTACTCACAAGTCCAGCCCCCAGACAACTTCAGACAGTGAGTTCATACTCTTGAATTAGCAACTACAGAAAACAGTTGTGTCAGCAAATGGCTCGAGTCAAACCTTTTCTTTGGCACTTCAAGCAATTTGCATTTTTTTTACAGGAATGCAAAATAGTGGCTGGGATTTTCTGACCAAATTGACCAGTGCTATAAAGATCCACGGCAAAAACCAGAACAGAGTGGAAATGGGAACACGCAGTAGAATCAATTCCCTGGTCAGCATGACCTGCTTAGTTACTGATGCTTGTAATTGTCACGGTGAGGAAACCCTCACAAACCCCTGCAGCCATTGCAGCAGCAGCAATTCAAATTGGACATATGATCCCTGTAACACTGAGGGTGCATTTTGCACAGCATCACAAAGTAACACAGCATCTGTGACACTGTTCAGCACAATTCTCCGTTTTCCCATTGGAAAAAAAAAAAAACAAGAAATAGACTCTTTTTTTTTAAATACCATTTAAGAAAAATAGGTCACAACACTTGGTGCAAATAAATGCATTTATAAAAAGAGTAAAACCAGACAGTAAAATCATTGGAAAATATTAAATAAAACCTGCTCAGTAGCGTTATGTGATGACCAGCAGCTGGCCTGGAGACCTCACAGTCATAAGTAACCCTGACCATAACTCGACCAGCCTATGCCATTAAAGGAAACATGTCTATGAAGAAGGCACTGAGAGATTCAAATGCAAACAAAAGATACCAGCCAGCCCCAAGTGAGCGTGAACACAGGCAGCTGTTGGCCAGTGAGATGGCTGGGAACAAAACTGTAGCCAACCAAATGCAAGGTTTCTTGAAAACTCTATAAAAGCAAGCTGAAAACAATAAAATTTGCTATCACCCATGAATCTTGGAGTGTCATGTGGGTCTCTACTGCAACAGTGTTATTCATGTTAGCCCACCCACCCCATGAGTGAAGCTGGAAGTAAGTGACCACAGGACACAAAACTCAACCAAAAGTACAAATAGGTCAGCAGCCTCATGAAACAAAAAAACCACACAAACAAGAAAACCCCCAATACCTAACTGAAGATAAAAAAAAGCCATGATAAAAAAGGCTACATGTACCACTCCACAAGTAACTCATGGAAACAGCAAGAAACAGTGCCTGGCCAATTAAGCATGGCTACATGTTAATATGAAAAACTGTTACTTGTAAGATAATTTTATTTTTTAATTACTTAACATTTTACCAACAAGTATCTGATTTTAAAAGAAAAACAGCTAAGATTCTGAAGTTTAATATACTTAGCACATTAAAATGTCCACATCTAAATTTTTCTTATCTTCTGTTTCCACCCTTACCTACTGAATTCTAAAATCCTCATAACTGCACAGCTGGTCCTGCAAAGTGCAAAAGCTATTGCAATGGCCCAGCAGTATTGCCCAGTGTTTCAAGCAAGCAGCATAAGTTCTCACTTTATACAAGCCAAAGGATCAAACAGATCTTACCTGAACAATTCTGCCTCTCTGTACAGCACTCACTTTCCCCGTGCAGCAGATTTACCCCTGGATTTAACAAGCACGGACACTGACGAGTGCTGAGCACACAGAGGTGATGAAGGGACCATCAGCCAGGCTGTCAAAAATAACCCACTGCTCTCAAAACACAAAGTTCCCTTGACTCCAAAATCTGAGCTTTTAAACCTCCAAGTGCACAAGCAGACGAACTGGTGAGCATTTTAAACACCTCTTTGTCCTAAGCAGCTTTCAAGTTTGAGCAGGACTCTCGTAAAGTTTTAACTGGAAATGCTGGAAAAGCCACCTTCAGCTTACATCCTTCAGAGGGCTGTTCCCTTCTTTTCAGTTCTGTGCTACTCAGCCACCATTAGGAGCTGCCTTCTTTCAGATACCAGATGCTAAGAGATGTGAGCAGAACACGTTTGCATAGTTTAGGTTTGCATTTGATTTTGCCAGTCTAAGTCCTTGAGAATGGACTTGTTTTATTGAACTTAAAACCTAACAGTCTATGAATCTCCTGAACCTGGGCAATAAACACAGCCATGCAGACACCAATGTTCAAGTTTTGTGCATTAATGTTATAGTTAATGCAGTATAACATGAGAACACTAGAACTATCCTGAGTTTCACAGCATTGGAAGATGACTTATTCTGCAGCCAAAAATCTCTCCGTTTCCAGAATTTCCTTACACTTACATCAATCTTCCGATTAAATGATGCCCACCTTATCTTGAACAAATATAACTGAGTAAAAAAAAAAGCATGGGAACTGTTAAAAAAAGCATGAGAAGATCAGCAAGTGTTGGATTTTAATTGGTTTTTTCACTCCTGTACAGTAAACCATTTAGGTGTGTCAGCTTACCTCCCTGAACTCTGACCACTAATCGCCTTCCAAGGACACTTCTAAAACCAAATGCTTCTGAAAACTCAAACAAGTACTTTGGGAAGAAATACCATAATTGTGTGTTGTAAATACCCTTATAAACACTTGAATACCAAAACGGGTTTTTTTATGACCAAGTACAATAATTTCTGACATGAAGTCACTAAATGGGATCAGTACTGCAGTTTCTATACAATTAATGGTTCCTAGAATTATTAGTAAGAAAAATATGAGTAAATACATGAACTAATTTAGAGATTAAGAAAACCATAGTTTCAAAATATAAGGTACTATAAATATCTGATTCTTTGGGGATGAAATCATTAGCCTAGAACACTCTTTTCCTTCCCCATGCTCTTTACTATCCTAAAATTATCAGTATATGTCAGAGAAGTTCTCCACAGTTGCAATTTAAATATTATTTCCATGTCCTGCACATCCTTTCATTAAAAATAAATAAATAAAACCACTATGAATTTAGTCTCCTTTTCTCCCAGAACACTCTCCCTTTAGAGACTCAGCTTGCAGACAGCTTGCTGCCTTCATGCCCAGCCTCTGGCAGCATCCTGACAGCAAAGGCATTTTTGCTCCTACCAGTTTCCCTGGTCTGTTTACATAGAATATCCAGTGTTCCCATCAGCCAGGACACAGGGATGACATGCCCCTGCCTGGAGGAACTTAACAAAAGTCTAAATTAGCTCTGACAGTAAACAAAGAGAAAAAGCAGGGCCGCACATAGGAACAATTACAGAATGTTTACTCCAAGCTGTCTGCAGACCCCTTTATGTTCTACTTTCTCACCAATTGAGACAGCTGTTTAGACCAGAGGACAAAACAGCGGTCAGCAGCAGAATTCACACTTGCCAGCTCACACATTCTCTCCCTTTTGACTCATACTTGGAGCCACTGATGCCATGTATCACTTCACTCCGGGGGCTCGGAGCCCAGGTAGGAAGCTCTGCACCTGAGTCCTGCTCCACATCATGGAAAGCACGCAGGGAAAGCTCCACAGAGCAGCCACAGGAACCTGTGAGCTCCTTCAGCACAGATGTCTGTCTGGCACGGCCAGCGCTGCTCGAAGGGCTCGGAGTGCAGCACAATCCCTGCACAGGGATGTGGGCTTGAATCTGAAGGCGCATTTTGGACACAACATGATACAGCACGGACTGCTTCCCTCAAACCACAGAGAGCTTCGCTGCTGTGCTACAGTCTACCAATAAAATCTAATCTATAATAAAACCTGTCAAATTACAAAGCTTTCAACAGAGTTCAAAATAACGATGGATCACAAGACATTCCCCTTTTTAAAAAGTCATTCTGCATGGCATACCCAAATCCTAAGTATTGAAGAACCACTGCAGCTCCTTTGCTAGCTTAAAACCTCTTCTCTTATTTTCATATTCCTTTTATGAATTGTTCAAAGTCTCCACACTTCGGCCTTTGGTTTTCCAACTATGACTTTATAGGTCTCACATGGTTTACTCATCTGAACAGCAAATGTATGAGATCATTAAATATTTCAAGGAGTAAGTGTCCTTAACTTCAGTTTCTTTTTTGGTCCATGTAAACCCTCAGTTCAACAGATTCTTCAGCTCACATAAACTTTTCAGTAAGTGTTTTGATCTGGCTTTGATTACCTCTTTTTTGGCTGGAAATAAGATCAATGTCCTACACTACTGTGTAGAAGTCTTATAAAACTTCAAGTCAATACCAACCCATCAGTCCAGCACATCACTTTGGAGGCCCTGCTTGAATCAAATTTTAATATCAGGAAAATCTGTCACAAGCCCAACTCTCTGTTATCCACTTCAGGAATGTCCCCATATTCCTACTCCTTTTGATATGCAATAGGTCATACAAGATTCTGAACTGCAGAGAAAGTTAAAAAAAAAAAAAAAAAAAAAAAAGAAACAACCAAAGGAAGTTCTTTTACTTCCTTAAAGGAAACTGAGTAACTCTTTTTTAACAGTATTATGAAACTTGAAGGAAACCATATGATTTTGATGGCTCTGGGACAGAACTGAGTATTAACTGGCAGCAAAACCATTCTAGAGCATAGAGAAAATTAAATAATTCTTTAAAAACAGCACCAGAATGTAATTATTTTAAACTCATATACCATATGCTCATAACTCTAAGCATAGATCCTAATCACCCCCAGATCACAGCCAGTGGCTGATCAGATAACATCACAGTTCCAAAAAGCATATAAAGGCAAAGCAGTCAACCTGCTTGAATTGTTAAATGATTTTTAGGGTTTGTTTTTAAGTTAAGGTTTTACTTTTTATAGTTTTAACTGTTTGAACAACTCCATTTCCTGCTATAATATTGTAACACTCCCCTGTGCATGTGTTTTCTCTGAGCAGGAATCTGCCTCCCTCTGCCCCAGGGGTTGTGTCCTGAGGCAAATACCTTCTTCTGGCAATTTTGAAAGTAAACATTGCAGGGATGCATTCAAAGCTAGTTGTGATCAACCCGGGAAGTCAAGATGAATAAACAGACCAGTGAAGAAAGCTCATAAACACAGAAAAATGCTTATTTTCCCACACTGAGTCAAATTTATCCCATGTAATGTTCAAGATGATGTCAGTATTAAGGACAGTATTTTTCACTTCTTGTCAGCTCTTCCACTCAGGTTAGATTTGGATTTCAGAATGTGATCTGAGTTCCCAAATCTTTTCCCAAATGACCTTATACTGGGTCAGTTTATACCCTACCTCACACATTCTACTGGTGGAAGTTACACACCCACAGTCCTCAGGGCTCACACAGGTTGATTTGCTCACAGCATCCACACTGAATAGATTTGGGGGGGCTTTATCTCTTCAGCCCACTCGCCATCCTGTCTTATATCCCATCTTCACCTGGTCCTTCATCCCTCACCCTCTGGAAAACTGCCAGAATTTGAACCCAGTGCCCCAACCATTCCTCTACAGCTATCAGCTCACCTTAAAATGCACCATTTTACATCTGCTGATTTGGCCACTACTGAGAGCTTTCCAGGTAGCAAAACACTATTTTACTAGATTAGCTTAATTACAGATGTGAAAAATGGCAGTGCAACAACCTGATAGGTGTTTGTGCAAGAGGGACGAAAGGGATGACATTCATTGCATTACCCATCACATTTCTACTCTATCCTGTCCTTGTGTTCAAACTGTATTTTGACCCTCACGCCAAAAGATTTTTCTTCTACCTATAGCCCTGCATGAGATCTGTTCCATCCTATTTTTATATGTCAGGTCATCCAAAACTTCCATATTCAACCACTTCCATAAGATCTCAAGGATTCAAAATTACAGGGCAGATACATATTTCTGTTCCAAATGGAAAACTTCTGCTTCTCCACACATCCCACAATTACCCACTCCAGCTCATACTGGAGAGGTAAAAAAAAAGATTAAACATACTTTATTCAGCAGTTTTGTCATCTTTCTGCAATCTAACCCCAGAATGGTTATTACAAAGATGCATTAGCACACAGTCAGCATTTTCTGCTGCCCTTTCCTCCCCACAACACTCTGCACAACTGCCAACTTGCCTGGCTGCTAGAGCTCTCAATGGGGAATAACACAGGCAATGTACTGGGAAAAATGCCATGCTGCTGGCAAAAGGGCATGCCTGGCTTTTCCCTGGATCCTCATGGCAGCAGCACAAGCTAACCACTAGGAACACATCACCTTACAGATAGAGACAGCTGAACACACAGGTGCAGGTAGGAGAGTTATTGCTTCAAAAGGAAAAATAAAAATGGGTTTAGATAAACAGCACTGGCATTAAACATTATGTCCCAGCATTTCCTTGGAAAGGCCCTTTGGCTACAGTTCTGTTGCTTAGTTTTGTTGCTTTAGTTACTTAGCTGCTTTTACATTTTATCAGCCCACAGAAGTTCCCCATCAAGGAACCCAAAGGTCTTCAGAGAGAGAAACACAAGCCTGTGTTCAGACTCAGCAGCAATCAACACACAGACATCACAACCACAGACACAGGGAAGGCGAATAAAAGCATGAGAAACACACGGCAAAGTGCAAGAACCAGTGCCAGCTTTACTGTGTCCTTTTAAACAATGATTAACCACACAGGGTACCAGCTGCCTGCAGGGTTCCCTGTCAGCCACTGCCAGCATTAGGAAGGCACAGTACAGCAACTTCCACTGCACAAGTAACTGTGACATTTATTATTGCAGACACCGACACAAAGCTGTGGTGTCTATTTTTATATTTTCACAAGGGAAACCATGAATGTGACAATTTTGGGGGGAAACTGACTTTATTCTCGGTTCATGCTAAAGTTTTAGGTGGCTGTAGAAACTATGAATGGATCAACTGAAAAACAGCCACTGATTAGTATTTCCAGACAGTCGTTCTGAAAGTGTTCACCATGTGGCACAAACAAATAAGCCTAATTATTTCAGCTTCCAAAAATCAGTTATTTTTAAGAAATATGCCAGCTGTCTAGCTTTTCAAAACCCAGTTTACTTCTCTAATCAATATGAAATAGCCTGTTAATCATGCTCTGAATCCTCTGCCTGTCATCAGAACCATTTAGTACCTAATCACACACTTACCATCTACCTTTGTAGCCCTCCTGGCAAATGTTCCTATCATCAGCTTGCACAATGCAAAAAAAAATGTTCTTTCTTGCTGCTTAGCATGAGCCATTACATTGATGATTCAGGCATTATATGTTTTTCTAAAAAGAATCATAAATGTCATTTGTCACAGTACACCTTCCCACTCTTATATTTCTTCACTGAACAAGAAAATGCCTCACCCAGCTGTAATCAGAGAACATCTAATATTTTCAAGACAAACAAGAACATGAATTTTGAATTCTAACCTAAACCCAATGCCACAAAACAAGCCATGTGGGCAAACCTCACATGCTCCTACATTGGCATAAGTCAAGACTCATGTATCCTCCCCTACAAATTTTAGACAATGAAATTTCCCAAATTCTTCTGCCCTAAATAGTGTGCAAAGCTAAATGCATGCTACAGGGGACTCACTCTGGGATTCACCAACTGCAGCCTGATTTTAACAGAATATGAAGCATGTCACAGTCTGTACAACATTCCTACTATCCTCCTGGAAAACTGCTACAGAACCCTTCAGTCGTCATCATCCTTCACATAGCTTTATGACCAACTGTTTCCAATTCTGTTTCTGTGTAATTTATACCATACACTGGCCTGCATTTCCCTTCCCTGCTATGGAAAGCATTTTCAAAAGCATTTCAAAGAAAATAAGAAAATATGCATTTTGAAGCACAATATTTTATCAGTACTGCAATATTTTAACACAAGTCCATAGAATTACATGACACTCAAACCCATACAAGTAAAAATCTTGCATGAAATCCACATTTAAGTCTCCTCCAAAGCATGTGACATTTTTTCCCTTTTTGCTGCAAAATTTAAGTTTTCTTTTTTGTATATAATTTACCACCCAAGCCAGAGTTTTTTAAATGCACCCTTCTGAACGTGAATCAGTGCATCACTCACTTACTGCCCCCCTCTCTCAGAGAATCAAGATTAAATGCTATGTTCAAACACTTCCCAATTGTGATGCACTGCTGGGACAGTTCTGAGCCAAACCACACTCTTTATCCATCATTTGGACCACTGAGGTTCTTTTCAAGCAGCTCTTTCCTCACCCTTGAGGCTTCTGTCTGGTAACATTTGTGTGTGTGCTGCTCCAGTGCCTCACAGCATAGTTGGGCTGCCACAACATCTTTTCCTGAACATTATTGGTAACTCCTTACCAGTAACTCCCAAAACATTCCTGCATTCCCTTTTTCAAACTCCATCTTCTTTAGTCTTCTTATACCTCCTTCACCAAATCATTCTCTTAACAGCCACAGCAATAGCTGTGCATTTTGTGCACACTCTCAAGCTCCTTGAGAGAGCATCTTCATCCTTTTGGTAGAGGCAGGCTTGAAGACTCCACCCTCTTGAACAATTAAAGTATCACCACCTCCTCTGTAGCATCCACCATAAATAATAAATCTAAATCATAAAGCATATGTTAGTAAGTGGCTTAACATTTAATTCCTATGCTCATATGAACGTGTGAACAACACATATCTCACAGTGGTTTTCAACATGGCCAACATGCTATTGCTGGTCAAAAGATAAAACTGTGGGGAGATGAGAATATGCAACTAGAACCAACTATAAATACAGATAAAAGTCACACTTAGAGCCACAGGAATCCATCATTCTTTTTTTGGCCAATAACATGCAGACACACTTAAGATACAAAGCCTTTATATGTAAATTTTCTTTTCTTTTTTAGTATCTGCAACTTCATCAGTAAAAGTATTCAAAAAATTCAACCAAAGTCTAGTTTCAAAGGCCTCCTATAAGATAGTGAAAATACAAAAAGACATAGATAAGAAACCTCACAGGACACTTTAGGTTTCATTTGTCTAAGGAGGTTATTGTAAGTGTGTAAAAATATACACTGCCTTGTAAAACCACTGCAGGAAGCACACTTCATGGGGGACAGTGATTTTGCACACCATGAAGCATTGCTTTTTGTGTTTTTTCACTCCAAGATGCCCATCTCTAAAACTAGACCAAAGAAAAGCTCAGAAGACAACAGAAAGCTGTTAGAGAAAATGAAGTTCCCCATCATGAAAATTAAATAATTTAAGTAAATGCCTACAGCCTAACCCGAGGCCCACCTCTACACAAGGTACAGACACAGCCTCAGTTACACCAAAGCCATTTTACAGTTCTGCTGCTGTCACACCTTCCTATGACACCCTGCTGTCCCCCAATGCTTCCTCTGCTCCAGAACAGGCAGCCTGCTCACTATGGATTCAATCTCATACAAAGTAGTATTTCAGCACTACCGAGTTTACATAACATATTCAAGATACTACATAACATATTCAAGATACTACAATTAAAAGCCATTAGAGAGAAGAGCATAAGTGTTTTAACCATGTGCACTACTTGTAGTTACCTTTTTGAGAAGATTAAAATTAAGCAGCTTTTGCTGTTCATCTCACTCACACCCTCCCACTACAAATTCTGTCTAAGCTAATCCTCCTTCTAGAGACGTCAAAACAGGGCATAAGCTTTACAGCTACTTACTGCCAAAATGTGCTCGTTTAATATCCCATTACTATTGTAATACTGGCACAATAACTTATTATATGTGACAGCTTTTGCAGTTAGTCAAAGATAGAGCCACTTATTCAGTACTGTTTTTTTCACCACATAAAAAATATCTTTTTGTAATTTGTAGAAGAGAAAATTTAAGATCTGTACTCAGATGCTCATCTGAGACTAGGATGCCAGACAAAATAAAAGGCTTATAAAGTCATTACACATGCTTTTCATACCCTGTCATTTCCACTGTCAAAGACTTTATGTAAAGTGATCACTCCAGAAATTCAGGTTACAGTGTTTACAAATGCATTGTTTACCCCTTACTTCCCGGCATTTTAAAACAAACTGTCACAGAGTTTTGTTTCGTGCTTTTTTAAGGGCCACACTGTGCACGAAGGCCAAGACAATGTCCATCTCAGAACACACTTCCAATGAGAAGTCCATGCTTGTCAAAATGTTCAGGGTTAATTTTCGGGGACCTGCAGCACAGAAGTACAACAAGAAGTCTGTTCAAGGCGCTAAAAATATCTAGGTTAAGTACGTGCGATGAAAAGGATGCTATGGGACACGCTAACGACAAGAGGCATGAGGAAACAGGTGAATTCACGAAGTTACTCCGCTCCGGCCACGGAGTATCCGCCAACAATGGATGACACGTCCCGGCAGCCGGCGCAGGCGGCAGCTCCGCTCAGCCCCGCTGCCAGCCGAGGCGGGCACACGCCGGCCAGGCTCCGCACGCGGGACTCGCAGGGGGACGAGCGAGCCCGTGCCAGCTCAGCCAGCCCCTGCCCTGCCCGGCTCGCACACCGCGGGGCTCGCACACGCCGGGTCCGGCGCCGCTCCCGTCCGGCGGCAGGGCTGCGGGGCTGACCCGCCCCGAGGCCCCGCGGAGGGGCCGCCGGCCGAGCCCCCGCCCGCCAGGCCGGGCCGGTCCGGCCGAGGCTCCGCGCCCGCAGCGCTCCCGCCGCCCCTCTCGGAGCCGGGCTCGGGCCGCACCCCCGCTCTTCCCGGGCGTCGGCAGCGACCGCCCGCCTGCTCCGCCGAGCCCCTGCCGGGGGAGCGCGGCACCGCGGACACGGCACAGACGTACCGGGACACCGGCCACAGCGCTCCCCGGCGGCGCGCCCCAGGCGCTGTCCCACCTGCCCGGCGGGGGCCCGGCCCCGCCCGCAGCCGCCCCTTACCTGCCTCGCCGCGCTCGGCGCCTCCTCCCGGAGCTGGAGCCGCTGCCGCTGTCTCCTGCCGGGGCCGGAGCTGCAGCCGCCGGAGCCGCCACGCCACGGCCGCGGCTCCGCGCCCGCCGAGCGCCCGGCCCGCCCGAGCGCCGCCCCCCCGGCCACGCCGCCCGCCCGCGCCCCCTGCCGGCCGCCGCCACCGCCGCCCCGCCACCGCCCGGGCAGCTCCGCGCGGCACGGCCGGGACCACGGGACGGGACGGGACGGGACGGGACGGGACGGGACGGGACGGTCCCACAGCCGACATGGGACGGGGCTCCCGCTGCCGCCCGCCGCGGAGCCGGGAAGTGTCAGCCCTCTGAAGCCGCCTTCTTTCACAGCCATAGCTGCGGAGAGCAGCGAGAGGCTCCAGGGCCAACAGCGGGCACCCAGCCCGAGATCCCCACACCCCAGCCCTGGTTTTCAACTTCCCGCTGCTTTTAACTTGCCGTGTTGGAGTGGATGGCTGTCAGCTCCCCGGAGATGCAGCACGATGCCATCTCCCGCAGCTGGGCGAGGTGGTTACAGCCGCTGACTCCGTTCTCACATTCTTCTGGTATTTGACTCACCGGGAGTACGGCTGGAAGCTGTCACGGCTCTTTGGAAGAAATGCCACAAATTTCAGTACAAAGATATAGCAAACACATTCTCTTGTGCAGCTGATAAAAGTGAATTCATTCCATAACTTGCGCACTACTCACCAGGATTTGCTCCAAACAAAGCAGTTCCCAGCTAACCAGCCTGTCCCCTCACAAGAGCCAATTCTGCTCCACTAGCTGGAGTGTTTGTTCAATCCTGCAAGCTGATCACCTTTCAAATACACCGATTTTTCATGTATCCCTAAACCAGATAAACCTAAACCAAATCAATTCTGCAGATTTGGGGAATGCCCTAATTCCCTTTACACCTACTCTGGCATGTGGATGCAGAACCTAAGTGAATGCTGGGTGATCAAAAGTGATAGCGAAGATGTGTGCTAATGTCTTTACAAACAATTCGATGGGTGAACGTATGGGTGTTAATGGGTCTTAATGTCTCTGCTTTGGGCAGCGGGTTCCTTACCCGGCCCAGTTTGGCTCCTGAAACAGAAAAGGGTCTGCACAAGGCTGAACTTCTGAACGTTGGGGTAAAATGCCAGGGTCAAGGGGGAATCTGTGGAAGGCGGTTCGGGAAGGCTGAACCTTCCTAGCAGCTCAGCCGATGGGGAAAGGAAGAGGGCAACATGCAGCCGGGAGTTTGGGATAAAAGGAGGTTGCACCTTCTGAAACCGAGAGAGAGAAACTGCACGGAGGTATGGCCCAGGGGACTCTCTCCCTTTTTTCGAATAAGTTGAAGGACTCCTCTGTCTCCTTTATGGATACTGGCTTTTCATAGAGTGATTTTCCGTACAAAAGCAATTGTCACTAGACATTTGGCACCAGTGTATTTGTTGCAGAAAGGAGGCACCTCGATGAATATCTGTGGTTCTCATAATCCCATGGTTCCACTTGCAGCCCTGGATATTTCTGCCAGCTTCCAACTGTGCTGTCACACTGCTCTGCCATAGCAGCAGACACACTTATCTCTGTGGCCTCTACTCTTGGGTCACAGTGACTGGTGATCACAGCCCTGCAAACAGCAGCATGGAGCCAAATTTTCTTTGATGTTGCACATCCACAGAGTCAACATACCCAGGAAAAAGACTGGGCATGGTTTCCTGGCTAAACTTGTACTTTTGCATGACTGGTAGGATTTCACCTGGAAATGTGCTGAGGTTCTCCAACTTTCTGTTTGGGGTAAGAAATAGGAATTAATCTAGCTTTAACCAACAGACTGCAGAGCAGTGTGGGAAGGAGTTGTTCAGCTGCAGATCAGAAGAATGGAGCCTTTAACCATCCCAGGCTGCTCAGCAGCCTGCAAAAGACTGCTGCACATCAAATGCAGGCGCAGCTGTTCTTCCCTGCTACCAGCATCACATCAGATTAGAGCTAATTGACCACAACAATTTTCTTATTTTGTATAAAACCAGTGTCAACCATCTGAAAAAGAATGGCTGGTAGAAGAGTGGAAGAAAAACTATGGGCCCCTAGATGTGGACTGTGAGTTCTGACTGCAGTTCACCAGATCACTTTAGGGCATGTTAGGATAGCAGAATGCCCAACCATAGCACAAACAATCTGGCCTTCTCCTACCCAGAAAGCAGAAGACAGACTTTACAGAACAATTGTCTCTGTATGGAAACAGTGATTTGCCATGATGGCAAATGTTTGCCAGGGATGTTGCATTTCCACATCCCTCGAGAACAAAGCACAGTTCAAAAAGGATTTAGGATTCAGAAACTGTCAATCTGTTCTCTGCGGAATAAAAGGATTTAATTTTCTTCACAGGATGTTTTTGCTTTGGAAAATAAAATACGCTTGCTTATACACACAAAAGAAATCAACTTCCTTAGAGATAGTCATTATGATATTCATAAAACAACTTACTATATACTCCAAAGTTGTTAATATCCTGAAAATTTCTTTGCAGAAACCACATACATGTGGATTTTAAAGACAAAATTAAAGAAGACAAACTGAATACTCACAGGGCAGAGCAACTGCAGCCCCTCTCCTTGGGGCAGACTCCGAGTCACTCACAGCCCCACCACATCACCTCACTTGATATTGTGGTCAAATGGGTCTACTTTGTGTTATATATACCATTATGCCTCAAATGGTAGTGCAAATAACATTTAATAGTGTCAAGATTTGCTCTTGTATCCTTTCAGTAGAGTGAATTAGCTACAAACTACCAAAACTTTTGTTGCACTAACCAGACAGTAGCCCTGAGTATGTCTGGATGCTAGAAGTGTCTGGTCATTCACTACCATCAACAAGCCATGCTTGCCACCCTGAGGTCCCTGCTGCAGCCCCTTTTGCCGTCCAGAGGGGCACCGGGATGGGCTGCCCGAGGGTCCGTAAAGGAGCCCCCTCCCAGTCCCGCCATTGTCCCTGAGCAAAGACGGCCTGGAGCCATCGCCCGGCCGGCAGCCACCAGCGCCCCTGCTGGCTGTGCCCGGAACTGCACCAAGGGGACAGCGCTCCGAGAGCGGGAGAGACTTGGCCGGGTTTTCTCTTCTTGTCTGGTGCTGCTGCCACTGTGGTTGATTGTTTGCCTTGTTATACATACACATGCTAGTAGAGAACTGTTATTTCTTTTCCCTTACCTTTGCCTGAAAGCCCTTTAATTTCAAAACTATGACAATTTGGAGGGAAGGAGGTCATATCTTCCACAACAAGGGAGGCTCCTGCCTTCCTTAGCAGACACTTGTCTTTCAAACCAAGACAGAAAGACAGTTCTAAATTAATTGTTTACTTAGATTTTCAAGCTCATGGTCATAATGTTGTTGTTGTTGTTGTTTTGGGAATTATGCATATTCCAACAGTTAGGTGGGGTTTTTTCTCCCTCTCCTTTATTTCTAGTCACTGAGTCATAGCAGCCTCCACATCTTTCTGTTTACTAGCTTTGCATTGGAGATCCCTGGGAGAAGCAAGGGGTTAGTTCAGATCTGTCCTGCAGACAAATTCTAACACACATAGTACACAATCAGTTAGATTTCACAGCATAAAATAGTTCATTTTTCTATTTAATCCAGCAGCTAATACTTCTGCAAGACATGAGAATCAGGCAGTAAGCTCAAAGATTTTACCCAAAATACCAGCTAGATCCCATCTAGTGCTTGACAAATAAGTTTACAGCCAGTTTTGTGCATAAAGAAAGGTTTGGGGCACTTTGAAACTATTGTATCCCCGAACTGTGTAAGAGTATTTTGTATGAAGCAATATTTGCATGCACTTGTTTCACTTCTAGGGTTATTTCTTCACTAGCAGTTTCAGCCCTCTAAGTCTGTGGGTGGGGTTTATTTCTTCTTTTAGGAACAGAGGAGTTTCAGTGATCTGAAGCATTCTTTCAGTTCCATTCTTTGACTTGGGCTGGATTTCTCAGCTACACGCCTGGATGCTTCAGAAAGTCCTCACTCTCCATCTAGTAAAAGGTGACATTCTTAGCAAGCACTGTTTTCATTCTGGTAATTACTGGCTGAGATGCTTTGTGTTTTACTCCTACTGCTTATAAGTATATTGCAGAAACTGCCAGGTCTGGAAGGAAACCCCTTTGAAAACAGTAATTTATGCCTCTTTTTGCCACCACATACCTGAATTCTGATATCACTTCTTTCAGCTGCTTTGAGCATATTCCTGTGTCATTGCGGGTGTCATGTGATATATCTGCCCAATGCCTGGAAAAGTTACCCCTTATTTTATAGCTTTGAGTGCCTTAGTGACTCATGTATATTTTAGAACTAGATTCCTGTAACTTCCTAGGATGAAAATGTCATTACCCATTAAATTACCAGACTCTAAGTCTCTCTGGATCTTTTGGAATCTTTTAATAATGTTGTGACTGTTGATGTGGATATGGTGCTGCAGCCACTCAGAGATTTCTGTAACTCTTCTGTTGCACTAAAGGAGCTTCTGTTTTCCTTAGAGGCTATCTATTATCTTATTCATCAGCATTTCTACATATATGGCTTTACAGCATTTAATTATCTCTGCAGGGAGTCACTCAATCCAACCATCAAAGATGCTATTTTTCAAAATATCATGATCATGTTAAATGTTATGTTTTCATCTCTTGCTATCAGGCTTTACTTTCTGATAATATCATCACACTCAGCCTCATCAGTTTCAGCAGTAATCAAGCAATCAGTAATTAAAGTACATATAGGAATATTACCACATATCTCGTTATTTTCCTCTGCTCTTTCACGGTTTGATTAAATCCGAAATAATAATTACAAATTCTACATTGTTTCTAGGTGAAGAAAAATACAGAAGAATATACTTTATCTGGCTGTACATGCCAATATTGCCCTTCCTTCTGTATAACATCATGGAAAACCCCATTTATTATTCAGAGTGAACAGAAGAGTGCTATTTGCTCATGACTCTGTGTCCTGGAGGATATAATACCCCTTCATTTGGAAAATCACTGATTTATTTGCAGGACTTAAAAACTAAATTAGGGCCTCTGAGCAAATGTAACTTGGCCAGTTAGTCTGACCTGTTACTTCCTCCTCCTTTTTTTTCCCACATCCCACTGCCATGAAGCTGGATGCAGATCAACCACTGGATTTAAATACAGGCCTCTGATCTCAACAGGTCTGTGTTTTATCCCAGGAGGAGTCACAAGAGTACTGCCAGTGCATGGCAGAATGGCAAAGACCAGTGAAGTCACCCAACAGCAGTGCAGTCAGCTACTACAATGTTAGTTTGGCACTCGTGGGACAGCAATCACCACATGGCAGTGTTGCCCATCACATTCCAGTTGTGCTTTTTCAAAGTGTGCAGAGTGACATATTTTGAAGAAAAGACCTTGTTGTCACTTCTTTATGGAGAAATGCTGCAAGCAGCAGTTACCACAAATTTTATTTGAAGTTGACCACAAATTTAAGTTGAAGCTTTTGAAAGAGGAAGTATGTGGGACCCCACTTGGGGAAGAATGTATTCAATAGAAATAGGCTTTATAAGTACACTAATAAAACACTTATATTGTGCATTTCTGATTTCTCCCCAGCAGAAAACCAAATGCCATTTCCCACTTTGCAGACGTTCAGCAGTAATCTTCATAGCCTAATTTCTCCAGCATGGACTTGCTAGCATGAGACACAGTAGGGGAACCATAGCTCTCATTTTGCTCAGTGTCTCTGGAGAAAAAGCTTAAGTGGCTTCTTTATTTTGGCATAATGCCTTATGACACATCATACTTCAGTTCTGATCAAAGGGCTCCTGTTCATAACTCACACTTCAAAGCAGTTTTAAATGAGATGCTACACTCATTTAAGAGCATAAACAAGTGACTCAAACTCTAGCTTTTTCTACCATCTAAGATCTCTTTTAATGAGTATCTGTTGCACTGATAATCAGTAATTGTATTCATAGACTTTGATCCAAGTGTTGTTCTGAATGCCTATCCAGGCTTGAACAGCACATATTATGAGGTGTGACAGACAACTTTTAGGACAGCCTTAGGCCAAAATTAAATGTTAGGGAGCTTTCCTCTTAGAAACCTTTCTTTGTCTCTCCAAATAGTAGAGATATGGGCTGGGAACCGACTTGGAGAGAGCCTCCTTTGCCTCTCTGATAGGTGCACATTTGGCCAGCTTACTACTTCACCTATTTAAAGCTCCATTTAGTAATTTTCCACTAGAAGTAGCTTCTGAAAAGAAACTCCACAAAGGGTTCAGCATAGTCCTCTGAAACACAGGTCTCAGATTGTCTGAATATGTATCATTGCTTTTATTTGCATTTCAAACAATGCAGATGAAAGTACAAATGCCCAAAAAGGTGGCAGGTGCATAGAAAAAGCCTCAAAAACAACCCTTAAAGTAACTGCATACATACACAGCTACTCTCCAGTGTCATTTATGATCCCAAACAGCTCCTTCTGTCTCCTTGGAATAAGGCAAGCCATTCTTCCAGCACTTAATTGGTTCTAGGGGTAACCAAGTCCAGCTGCTCTGTCTCGCAAAGCAGCACAGCTGCCTCCTCTCAGTCCAGAGGAGCTGAGGAGAGGGGGAGAAATGGAAAGGACCCACCACTTCAAGAGCTCCATTCCCAGGGTCTCACATACCTGACTAGAATCCAGATCAGAATTTTAAACAGATCCTTTAGGAGCAGCAATCAGCTTCCTAGGCAACCAGTGGCCACATTGCTGGCTGCTAACATGAAGATAGGAGGAAGGGGAGGGGGTGTGGAAATACATATATACACACACACACATACATATATTTATATATATGTATGTATATATATAAAAGATTGCCCTTATACGCTTACAGGAGGGTTTCCTAGTTCATAAATATTCTTTCTGCGAGCTGTGATTTTAGTTAAATTCAGACTCAACTTGCCAAAGATGTAGGCAGTAAAGTTATTCAGAGTGACAGCTCTTAGCCCTTCTGTTGCTGGGTGAGTTAGGATCAGATGGTGAGATGCCAGCAGAACTGGCTTTAGTGTCTGAATGTTTCCTGGCTTCTAAGGAATTCCCAGGTATCTTGCTGGGGAAGAATTCTGACCCTTCTGGCAGTACAAAACCAAAGAGTTGTCCATAAAGTTCGGAAAATTTTAAGCACATAATAATATTTCCCTGTTGTGTTTAGTTCTCAAGGAAACTGCCAACTTAAAAAGTAAAACTGGAGAAACCTACCTGGAAAAATAGTCTTCAGCAAGGACAACATCACTTCCAGCTTCCTTATTACCCCATTCTCTGATACACATCAAAACACTTCATGAGGGATCCCAGCAAGACATGAGAAGTGGTGGCTATTTCCTCCTGAGTCATTGTTCTTCCATTAAAATCAATATCGAGGACACTTGTATGTCCCACGCTGCTGTCCAAAATGTGAAGCTGGTAAAAGCCTTAGAATACTTCAGGGACACACACACACACAGAAGCTGGTGTTGATATACAGATATTTTTCATACTGTATTATGTCGTATGGAACAGGAATGTCAGTCTCCTTAGGCTGTAGGCACCAACACTGCTTTGCATCAAAGCCAGTAGGTACAGCTCCATTTGGCATCCTTCCTGATGCTCCTTCGGGAAACAATGTGTACGTGAACACAGATAATATGGGTGGATGTAGAAGAAAAGACATTCAAATAAGAATATTAAGTTATTGCTACTTGAAATATGAATAACACTGAATAATGTTGGTATCTGAGTATCTTAGCATCCTATTTCTGTGCACAAATCCATTGGCTGAGAATGCAAGACATATAGTCTGGAGCCATGTCCTAGTTTAAGTAGAGAGAAATAGCACTGCAGGATCCACCCTCCCAAAATTTTAATTCTTCCTGCTTATAATTAACACTGACTGACATATTGTGAATCAGCAGAAGTCTTATACACACATATATGCACATCCTGCTGTATCAGATGAACTTCCATTATGAACACATGTAATTGCTCCAAGGCAAGAATAGTAACATACTAAGCATTTATAAAGACACTTCAATATAATTTATTTCTAGCTGAATTTGACGCTCATGTAAGAATACACCTCACTTTTAGGGTTCAATTCTTCTGCATTAACATACAGAAGGCACTACCCCAGTGTGTAGGAACAAATAAGGAAGTGTGTAGAATGTGGAGATGAATGAGTTGTGGAGTATTTTCTCAGTGTGTCAGAGGAAAAATAGTCAGTCTGGCTAAGCCAGGTTTCTCTGCTTCGTACCCACATATGGTGAGGATTTCAATAATTAATTTCCTCCTCGCTACTTTAAGGTTTGTCAAAGGAACAAATCCAGTAACCTTAAGAGCAGCTCCAGTCTTAGGAGATCTTGCTTTCAGACAAGGAAGTGAAAAAGCCGTATTTTAATACTTGATTCAGCCTGGAGGAACTTGCTGTGAACAGCAGTTAGGAGCAGGCAACAGACAGTATGCCCAGAATATCTAAAAAACTGCAATTGTAGCACTGTCTGATTCCTTTCAGCTTCTCCTGTTCTTACGGATCTTTGCTGAGTACATTTTGTGAAGAAAAGAAAGTCCCCATTCTACTCAATGCCCTTAGGCAGTTGATTCCTAAATCCCCATGCCTTTGGGTGGGGGCAACAATGAGGCTGGGCAGTATTGTTAGGGCCCCTTAGCACCCTTGGGGCCACAGCACTCATTTCTTCTCCATATGAGCAACATTTCTTGTTTACAGCCACTCACAGAGGCACCGTCCTCAGTGAATTGTGTGGTGTATTAATCAGATCTTTTAATATTCTACAAAGAGCACCTCTGGCTCTCAACAATCAGCTCTTACAAGATTTCCACTATCAGTTCAGATACATGTCAAGCATGGCAAGCACAAACAAGAGAGGCAAGGGCCAGGATGCTGAGCTGGGATGTGATGCTGGGTCAGGAGACAGCTTAAGGTCCAGCGTGTGCAATGTGGTGGCAGCAAAGTTTACTTCAGGGGTCTGATGATGGCTGGAAAAAACTGTAACTTTTAGAGTGCTCTGTAAAATTATGCTAATTAGATGCTAAATTAGATGCTAAAAAGCTTACTTGAAGATTACCCTTTATTGTGCATACCATGAGGGGAAACATAATTTTTATATTTTTAGTGTATTAAAGACAGTGTAATTTTGGGGGGTTAAATGAACAAATATCAGGCCAAATGATGGTCCTGGAGGTCACCTTTATCTTGCTGAATGCAGACTATCAGCATTCAGTATTAATGAAGAGTGCCTGCCAATGTAAATCATTTGTCATTGTCACTCTGAGGATTCACTTGTTTTTTTCCTTTTCAGAAAAACTGATGCCTTTGTCTTGTCAGTTTTTGCATAAAGCTAACTAGCATGTTTCAAGGGCAGGACAAGATCAAGCAAAGATGGGAGGGTATTGAGTCAGGAATGTGAGAGAGACAAATAATGTTGTGCAGTGTGTGATGATAAAGAGACCATTTGATCATAGTCACTGCAGAGAGTAGCTAAATAGCACCAGTCCTGTGGATGAGCATCAGATTGTCCATAATGAAAAGAATTAGTGAAGCAACGGCCCAAAGGCTCATTAGCTCAAGGACATGTCTGAAAACAAACATAACCATATGCATGGAGATGTCAGGAAGGATTAATCCCACAGTCTCAAGTGAAGAGTGACCCAGCTGCAGCAGATTGAAGAGCTTCATTTTCAGCTATTGGATAGACAGGGAAAATTTTACTACTACTATTACACAGAAAAAGCTGCAGGTCCCCTCAAAAATGAATTAGGGAACCCACCTGAGGGATCCCAGGTCCTATCTAAGGATCAAGACCTGAGGGATCCACCAAAATACTTCCTTACACATAGCATGGTAAGGAATACTTGCCAGGGGCTTTACCAACCAGACAGGCAGGGTGTGAATGCTCTCAGTCTGACACTTATACAAAGATTTACAGACAACTCCCAGTGTGGAGCCTCCTCTCCATGTCTGTGCTGTGGGAGAAAGGGGGGTTGGATGTGTATCCCAAAACCAAACATCTGTACACATTGTAAGCTGCAGGCCAAATGTGGAGAAAATGGAGCAACCTGCCTCTCTCTCACTGGCTGTCATTAAAGTGAGCTCTGGCTGCTTTTGCAGCTGCAGGAAACCGGGTGCTTGTTTTCCTGACAGCCTTCAAGTGAAAAGAGTTTTCTATTTTGAGAATTTCATTACCCTTCCCCATTCCTAGTAGTTTGATATTTCTTTTCAGAAGTTTGAAAGTAATATTAGCCACTGAAATTTGTGTATTTTTTTCCCCTCAAAAACCGAAGTTCTAAAATTGAATTTGAACTTGAAACACTATTTAAGTGATTTTTTTCCCCCCATGCAATGGCAGTCTTAGTAGATTCTGAGAGTTTTTAAAGTAGTCTGCATTGGTTGTGCTTATTTTGCAGGCTGATTTCAGACACACAAAAAGAGCACTGTCATTCCCCAGTGACCTCAGTGGGGTTATTTCAGGTTTACATCAGCATGGATAAGAGCAGGAAAATTAGCCCTTTCAAAAAGCAAGATAGCAATGCAAGCCCACAGTCAAGTGCAAGTTCTGAATGAAGAAAGCATTCTTACATTTAACATGTATTTGAGTTCTACTGAATTCTGCTAATATTAGGTACATATTGAAAGACTTTTCTATTTAAATCCTTTAAATGGGCTCAGGTATAAAGCCAGCTGCCTCTCATATTCTGCTCTCAGTTATACCTGGGAGGTGTCAGATTTACTCCACCTCCCTGCATGAGAAGTAAAACCATGCCAGGTGGGAATTATGGAGATGACCTGAGGTGTCTCAAAAAAACAGTCAAAACTTGACACACCGACCATGCCAGGTAACTCCAGTAAATCCTTTTAAGACTTTATGGCCCTTTAGAGAGACCATGTACAGTTGGGAAAAAGGACAACTAAAACCTGCACAGGGTGTGCTATGAAACTTTAATATCTTTTTCTGGTTGCTTGTATTTATAGAATTAAAACCACTGTATAAGTGTTGGGTTTACTTGTTAAACCTTCTCTGAGAAAAATGAGATTGCACCGTTTGTATGTGGGTTTTTTATTTGCTATCTTCAAACCAGGAGTAAATGCTTGTTTCTTAGCAGACTATAAAACAATCTGTGTTTACCTAAGGGTACTGTCAAATGTTTTGAGGCCCCTATTTACAAGGCATTGTAATTATGTTTTCTTTTAGATTTTTCTACCCTTACAGATTAGAAACCCCCTGCAGTGGTGAAAATTTTAACTGTAGGCTTTTCATAAACCTTCTGATGTGGTTTTACCTATCCCAGCTGAAATCAGGGTGCCTTCAAACTTTGACACTGAATAAAGTGTTAAGTAACTGTAGCAGTCTTCAGTATATTAACAGCTTCCTCACTGAAATTGTTAAATACACAGTAGAATTGGTAAAAGACATTATTTCATTAAGGTCTAGCACTAACAGTCTTGGGTGTATTGTTTTCCTTCTCAAATGCATATGATTACTCACTCTTATGACAAATGTGCAGTTCATAGTCCAGTCAGTACAGGATTCACTACACTTTAGGTCCTTGTGATACTGAATCTCATATTCAGCCCTTTAAGATCTAATTCATCTCAGCACTTGTCACAGCAGGCAAAACTGAGTTATGGCCTGTTTTGTCCTCAGCCAATACATGGGTGGGGTATTAAACCACATGGAGAAAAGAAAGCTAATTTACCACCCTGCATGCTTAAATAAATAGGCTGATTAAAAGAGACAGTGATTTTGTGTGACTTTCCTACAGCTGCTAAATAAAAAAAATGACAGTTTTCCTCTCTGGTTTTAAAGCGAAATATTTCAGTTCTGAACAAAGGAGGTGGGTAAACAACTGGCTTTGAGGACCAGAGGAAAGCATTGCTATTCTTTGCAATGAATGCCCTAAAGCATGAAAGCAGAACACACTCATTGTATCCATGATACTGCTGTCTCCCTAAGGCACAAAGGGATGGACACAGGGCTCATACAACTTTGACTGCAGCAAAGTAGCAGGGATCCCAGTGGAGTTCCCATGGAGCTTTCATCAGAAATGGAGATTCACAGTGTGTTTAATCTCATCCCCTAAAGACCTCGCTCTGTGTCAGACGGCAGCAGTGCATAAAGATTAGAACTGCAGTCTGGCAAACTGGGTCTAAAGTTGCACAGTTTAGTATAAATCAGCACACACACACATCCTAACCCCACCCCCCAAACAAAACAAAACAAAACAAAAAAACCCTACCCAAACTTAGGAGAAATTGAAGAAAGATCACACTTCAACCCACCAAATAGAGAGTCCGAGTTATGATGCCTCTGCCTTTGCCTATCAAAACATTGTTATTACAGGACAAACTCCTGTTGGGGATGCAGCCTGTTTGTCACATGTGATTATGTGCAGTTCTTGCCCTCCATGTCAACAGAATGCAGGCACAAAGGCATTCATTAGTGAGCTCCCTGATAAAACACAGATGAAGATTCGCACAGGAGTGGTATATTGAAGAATTTCTTGCCTGGAGAGAAAGAGACATTCATTGTCTGAATGCTCTAAAAATCTGAACATGATCAGGTCAGACAGATCTGCCCACAAGGTTACTGTTTTATCTTATAAGATCCCAGGTAGTACCTCTGAAACAGCTGTTCTACAAATTTTCTCTTTAAAAAGGCAGTATAAAAAAAAGACTTCCCTTACTATCTCTCCCTTACTGCCTCTAATGATTTCATTTTCTCTTTGTATATTTCACTCCTCTGATACAGGTTACAGCTGAGACACTGTTATATCTCAGAAATTATGTCCCTAGAATTTCACAGGGTCACCAAACTCCTCCTGTCGATGTCATCTTGCAGAATTTTACCTTCAGGAAATTTGTGAATAGATGCAGAATAGAAATATTACTTAACAGCAAGTATGGATTAGTTTGACTGCTTCCTGAAGTTGAAGAGTGTTGTAAGAAAAGAGCTTAATTCAGCCTTTATTCCTGTACATTTTAAACATCTTTTAACACATTACCCAATCTGGTGTCATACACACTTTTAACTTGAAGTCTTTTCAAGTACAACTGATGGCAAACATGTTTCAGCTCTATCAGCTCTATAATTGCTTTCTTTTCTTTGTCAAAACCAGTGACAGAACACAACTCCCAGAGCCGATAATATTGATATTAAAATGTGCTGTAAAAAAATTTTTTTAGGCTAGGGATTATTTCAGTATCAGCCAGTTATTCTGGCTTTAAGAATAAATCTCAAGAGTTACCAAAGTGTCCACAGGGGACACAACATTGTCTGATTTCAGTTTGCCTCTTGTATTTTATCCTTTCATTTTTCTTTACAAGACAATGGTAAGGAGGATCACTTAGTACTGCCAATTACAAAAATATTTTGTTTTCAGCCCACTGGTGTGTTTTATTTTAATGGCCTTTTCAATGATTTCCAGCTGAATTGTGTGGAAATATTTTCAATTCTACATATTTCGCTTGAAAAAACCTCATGTTAATGCATGGAATATGAGAAACCATTATTGGAAAGACTTCTTCAGTCTAAAGACTTCAGTTTTAGACAATGTTTTCTATTCACAATATTAACTGCATAACCTAAATGATGTTCCCAGAACTTTGAACTCAAACTAAGCTCCACTGGGAAACTGCTAGTAACCAGTACTTTCTGTGGGCTTTTTTTCCCTGGCGCTCTCATTACAAATGTGAATAAGACACACAAATCTCCCTGGATCTGCTGGTTTCTGGCATGTCAAGAGAGAAATCATCAATAGTAACTATTGATGCAAAGTCTGCCCAGCAGTCAGCCACTACTGGTGTCCCTCAGGGATCAGTGCTGGGATCAGCACTAATGTCTTCATTAATGATTTGGATGATGAGACAGAGTGTGCTCTTGCCAGGTTTGCAGATAACACAGCGTTGGGAGGAGCTGTCAGCATGCTGGATGGCAGGGCAGTCCATCAGCAGGACCTGAACAGCCTGGGGAAATGGGCTAACAGGAACCTGGGGAGCTCAACAACAAAAGCAAATACAGATTCCTGCATCTGGGATGGAATGACCTCTCACAACCCAGACAGGCTGGAGCCAAATCTCTGGGAAGCAGCTCTGCAGAAAAAAACTGAAGGTCCTGGTGGACAAGTTCACTTCAATCAGCAGCACGTCCTTGGATCACAGGAGCCTAGGAGGCTTTAGCTGGGCTGTATTCTTGTGACCACCAGTTAAGAGAAGGGATCATTCATTCCCTCTGTTTGGCACTTGTGAGTCCTGTCTGGGATATAACATCTGGTATTGGTCTCTCCAGTACAGGACAGATATTCACATTCTGGAGTGAGTTCAGTGAGTGGCCCTGAACTAAGATGGTTTAGGGGGCTGAAGAACATGATGGAAGAGGGGAGGCAGGGAGAAATGGGCCTGTCAAGCCTGGAAGAGAAAACACTCACAGGATGTTCTTATTGCAGTCTGTGCCTCCCTGATCAGGGAGTACAGGGCAGATGGAGTCAGATTCTTCTTAGAAGTGCACAGCAGTAGGATAAAGGCAACAGGCACAAGAAGCAACATAGGGAAGCAATTAGACAGAAAGAAAATTTTCTTACCATGAAAGTACTCAAATGCCCAGGCAGCTGTGGAATGTGCCTCCCTCTTTGCAGGCTTAAGTTTAAGACTCACCTGGACACATGCCACCACAATCTGATCTCATTAGGCCTGCTCTTAGCAGGGAGTTGGCCTAGGTGATCTCTGGAGGTCACAGTGAAACCCAAATTATTCTAAGACACTGTGATTTCTGGATACAGGAAGAAAAGCTACAGGGAGCTGTTGACAGTTAACCTGCAAATGGCTGGAAAACAACAGCAAGATAAATAATCAACTAATCAACTATGAGCCTGTTGGCCTATCTTTAAGAGGTTTTAAGATTTTAGGATACATTTTAAAGGAAAGAAATACTGAAGATGAAGTGATGAATGGACAAAGAAATAATATCCTGTGTCAGACTACCAGCAGCACACCTTGAGATCATTCTAGTATTTTCTTTGATAAGAAATTCCAGGTAGTTTAGACTGCTGTGATTAAATAGCACTTTAGGTTTTTCAGGCTGAGGAAAGCATTTAGTGCAATAAGTATAAAGCAGCAAGGGATCTGATTAAACCAAGGAACTGATAAATCATACCAAAATGAGAAGGCTGAAAATTGGTTCATAGATGGTCTTTTCAAGGTCTGAAATTGGGACTACATCTCTTTAATATTTAATTTTGCCATTATCATTAAAAAGATGCAGAAGGTGATATTTGTCAATGTCAAAGGTGAGATGTTATCAGCATCAGAGAAGACTGAAATATCCTACAGACTGAACTGAAAAATCTTTGGGATGGCAGCATAGAAATTGGACGATATGTAATTGCACAGCATGCAAAGCCATGTATTTAAGGAGTTGCAGCCAGCTGGAAATTACTAAGGAAAAGATGTGGATGTGCTGGCAAATCACTCACACTCTATCTGGTATACAACACAACAAAAGACTGCAATTTTTTACTGACTTTTTTGATGCTTCTAGATTTCCTACCAGAGAGCAACCCTGAATATTGTACAGTTTTTCACAACCAGCTTTTAGTTTTTAGAAACCTTTGGGTTTTCCATACAAGCAAAAATCAAAATAAAAGTATATATGTGTGTGCACAGAGGAAGAGATGGAAAAAGAGGAGACAGGGGAAACACTGAAGGACAAATATAATTTTTAGAGTTGGGATTTTCTGTTTGAATAAACAATCACTAATTCCAGACACATGTCCAAATACTGCTTATGAAAGCTTTTGGCAACACTTTGAGTTCCACTAAGGAAGGTACTACTCCAGTTAATGCTTTTGGAGGGACAGCAGGTGATGTCTTGCCAGCTTTTCTTTTGGCAGTGTCATTTCCATGCTAGACCTATCCCAAAGATTTTGCATGCTTGAAGTATTCAGAAAATGTTGTTGTTAAGCTGTGAAAGTCAGAAGTAACAATTTTCTTATATTGAATCATATTAATAAGTTCTCTTCTTTTGCTCTGATAGTTTCTTATTTTATTATTATATACATTATTAACTATGCTAGCAGCAAGACATAACAAATGCAAAATGCTTGTTCAGGAGCACTACTGTTTCCAGCAGGGAATAATTAAGAATGCATGTCAATAACATTTAGGATTCTAATGAATAAAAGATAACTCATGCAGGCAACTCAGAGACCTGAATAATTTTCTCCAAGAAGGTTAAAATGCATGATGAGTGCCTAATTCATAGGGAAGCATTTTGGGTCATATATTTCAATAGCAGACAGGATGAGATCAAGGTTCAGGTAATATACAGGTTTGAAATTTCATCTTTACTGCAGGAAGCCTTCAAAAGGATGTCAGAAATCTTCAGTGCAATTCACCTGAAAAGCAGAAAATACCTTGGAGAGATGGAATTTTAGACCTTCAGCACTTAGCAAAGAGAGTGTATATCAAAATCAGAAACTTTACCTCTCATTCTTGGGAGCAGTGACTGCATTTCCCAGCTGGATCTGAGCTGGTAAACAAGTGCTAAGCACAGCTGTGCTCCAATATCCATAAGAGCAGCAAATGAAAGCAGTAAAGAATGTGACCATCAAACTGGCTTTCTTTCAGACCCTCCACCATTCCTCTAATTCTCCTAATTGCCAGATGCAACTATTTAGTTTTACATCTCAAAACTACCTTGATTTTAATTTTTTTAGAAAAATAGCAAAGGACAAAACTTGTTTCTGTGGCTCAGTCCATTTAGACCATCTCGTTTGCTTTGAACTTTGCCGTCTATGGCAAGTGCAGGCTGTAGTTTTATTGGCTGAATCTTCTTGAATTCCACATCATGAAATTACGAGTGTGTTTAGAAGTGGCTCCTACCTCTTTAGTACTCTTCATTTCAACTGTGCCTGCATTCTGCAGGCGTTTTGAGGGTAGGGGCAAGGTGGGGACTGTGGGGAGCAAAAGCAACAAAGAAAGCAAGTGCAAGGGCTGTGATTGTACAGAACACAGGCTTCAGACAACCAGGACTCACAAGACAAGCATTGGTATACAGATCCACTTACAGTGCTGCCTTTAAAACAGTAGATCTAAATATTATCAGAAATTTCCAACACAAAAAGCACGAACAAGACTAGTTTGCTAGTTTGGAATTTTTAGATGCCTGCTTCTCAGTTGCTTTGATAAAATCAAACACTGAAGTGCAGTTGATGTCTTGACATCAACTCTTTCCTTATGGAACTGAATGGTTTTCCCAAATTTTAAAAAATTTTCTTAAAACTTTAACCAAACCTAGAGAATATAATTGGTTTTGGATAGGTTACAACTGCCCTCCCTACCAAGCAAGCAGATAGCAGCCAGGAGTCCAGGTGAGGCACTCTACGGTTTCCAGACTGGCATCAGGATATGGGAGACCCCAGGCATAGCCAGGCCTCTGCTGCAGGCTGTGTAAGGCACACAGAGGAAATCAAGGGCTTTGTGTGGCCCACTTTAGCACCTGCGGGAGAAAAAAAAGAATTTTTCTGCCACTTTTTGTCAATGTTCAAAATTATTTTCATCTCATAAATGATTTTAATTTCACCTAGCAGCTCACTTTGCCTTTATCCATGCAGGGACAGCCACTAACTAGTTCTGCTCCTATTCCAAGCTGGAGTAAGCTACAACAGAGCAGGATTTTAGGCAGCTTTACCTCTACCCCTGTGCTGTTGCCTAGACTACAATAGACAGACTGGGTTTGGCCAGGTTGGTTCCTATGATGGATGGGCACAATGAAATCTCTTCTGCCCCTCTGGGTGCTTCTTTCCCCAGCAGCACAGCTCCCTCCCTAAGAACAAGCCCTTTCCCTTAGCCCACTGCCATGTCATGTGTAAAAAGCTTGGCTTTCTTTTTTTCTTGGTTATCATCTCACCATCCCATTTCTTTCTCTTTCAATCCAGTTTCTTCTTCTTGTTATGAGGGAGACTAAATTTCTGTGTCTAATTTTACCATATTTTTCTAAAAGATGATGGAGTACTTCATCCATAGGCAGTGATGTGAATTTAAGTTGGTTCCAGGGTCCTCCAGATTTCTAGAGCTAGCTAATGCATTTCTGAACTTTTCAAGCTCTCAAGGATTTAGAATAAAGCTTAGAAACATTATCAGAGCAAACTCTACATTTAAATGCCAGGGAGTGAGCCAAAATAGACCTACAAACATTAGTTTAAAACCCTCAACTGACGTGTTTGTTTAAAGGCAGTATTCAAGGTGCTGCTTGGCCACAGGAGATATAATTAAAATAGCGTTTCTGACAGGGAAAACAAAACCCTTCAAGTTGATCTGTTAGCCACACTCGCTAACTGCAATGATTTAGCCCAGGGAATATATGATGATACTTTTACATTAGAGCTTCTGAGGGTATTTTTTAAAGAGCAAGCATGTGGTGGAGGTATATCAGGCAATTTGACATTGTAATATTGTCTGATCTCCACCAACCAGATTCTGCAACCAACAGCAGGAAGCAGGGCATCAGCTGGCAGCTCTAAATTCATATTCCAAAGGCTGAGGTACATTTTACAAGCCATCTGTGGCCTGCTCTCGAAGGGACAGAAGGCACACAGGAGTGCTTTGAATTCTAATGAGTGTATTGGCTCGTCAGTCCCCTCTGCACTGGCACCCTGCTTCCTTTCACACCCAAAATTATTATACCTTGAAAATACAGCTAAAGGATCTGTGCTAAGTCACCACCATTCAGCCAAGGTGCAGTGCCTTCTGATATCCCAACCATATCCCTGCAACTCTTCTTTTTCCCCTCCTTCTCTGAGAAGACAGTTTCTTGCTTGGAATTAAGAATTTAATGAGGATTAAGAAAGAGCCTCTTTGCTAAATATAGAGTTAGAGGAGTGCCAGATAATATTTCTCTAGTTTCTGAGAAATGCTACACAGCACTTATCAGAGGCCAAGTAATAACTAACTTGATTTCTCCATCTTTTCACTGACTAATCTATGGACTCCTGTAAGATTTGTCAATCTGACCATTTCCTGGACATCTTTCAGAGGAAATTGTTACTACTCCTCAAAAATATTCTACAAATCCCAAACAGGAAGAGGATGACAAGAAAGGAGCTTCACTACAAGCAGAATAATTACATTAGAATTACTGTGGTGCAACTAAAGACAGTATTTGGCCGTAAGTCTTTGGTTTCAGGCTCTAAGTCCAAATGTCTTTCTGCAAACAGCACTTACACTACTTTCCAGCAAATTAGGCAACATTCCAGGGGAATACTTGGGTTTACTGGAAATGATCTTTTAATTCTTTGTAAATGAAGGACTAAAAATTATAGTCAGGTCAAGAAGGTCTGGGGTGCACTTCAGAATGTAGATCAATAGCCAGAAAAATTCAAAATAGACTCCCAGCTAAGTGTCAGTGCAGATTTTCCTCATGAAATGAGTAAAGTGCTGCTCTATTGGCAACCTCATTATTCACTACTTAGTAGATGCAGTAATGACTTTAGGCAAATGTGAATATTGAACCTGAAAGGTCTCAGCACTATAAGCAGGAAACGAGCAGAAATGACAGTTGTGTTATGTCTTAGTCCTTCAGAGGGCCAACAGAGCAGAAAACAGGAACTCAGAATTTCAGCAAATTGTTCTTCGAGGCAGAACTGTTCTGAGAATAGAGGGGTGGAAAGTGAAACTTTCCTTGTTTACTGTGCCTTTCTTTCCTTAAGAGAGCAAAGGCCCTGTGAATGTGACACATTTCTAGTAATGTGCAGGGCTGGATGGGTCACACAGACTCCTACATCCCTGCTACACCACTGGTGAGGAAAAACATGAACCATGGCTTCCTCCATAGGAATGGCAAGCTGAGCAAGGAAGGTCTGGGGAACACACATGGGAAATCTGTGTGAAACACACGGATCAGCCAGTGGCCTCTCTTTTGTTTAACAGCCTGAATAGCTGCCTAGGCAGAGCTGGGTTATTCCAAGACACAGTGGTTCTGACAGCTCAGAGCAGGTTCAAAGCTTCCCTAAAGAACAGAACTGGCCCAAAACCCCTCTGAGCAGCAAAGCCTCAGTGCTGTGATAAAGTTGGTTTGGGGTGGCAATGAGACAAGGCCAGTGGAACAGAAATGGTCAGTAGGGTTTAACAGGAAACAGAAAATGAAAAGGATTCATTTGGGACCTTGGGATAAGCTTGAGAACTGTGAACAGCAGAGTCAACTCATAAGTTTTCAGACAAGAGCTGTGTCATCAGCAAACTTTTTGGGGTTTGTAGAGGGCTTTAAATGACTTGAGATAGATAATTGCTACTCCTGGAGCTCCATCTCTTTGCTCCTTGACAGTTCTGTGAGGAACAGCTGCTCCTCTACCAGCAATGCCCTAAGAGGAGCTGGGGTTTGATCTATTAAGCTGAGAAAAATGTGGGATTAGGAGGAAAGTGTCTGTCCATTCCCCAAATAACACTCTCCCTCAGCTGGGGCAATGTCTGGATTGTGCTAACTCCAGTCTCCTTCAGCACAGGAGACAGCCTCCCATGACCCTACACTGCCAGCTTCAGTGCCACTGAACTGTTGAAGTGGTAAATGACTCCGTCTGACACCCTCTACCCAAAAGTGGAAGCCACTCTGCTGTGTCTCAACCAAGAGAAACATTTCTCTGGAAAATGAGAAAGTAACCATTTTTTAAGATGACATGAAAGAGGGAGCAGGGCTTCTGTGAGGAAATTGGCTCTAAAGGACAAATATAAAAATGTCCTATTGCACTGTGAATATGGATATAAGAGGGGAATGTATGTGGCCTTCCTTAATGAGACCAATTTGCTTAGATAGTAAGTCAGAAAAAGAAGTGAGAACCAGAATTCTATCCATTTTCCTTACTGTTTATCCTCTCTTGAGGTAGGAAACACCTTTTCTTTTAGAAGCTGGCAAATCTTTGGACAACTATTGCAATTTGAAGTCATCACACCAGAAAAAGTAAAAAAAGCAATGTTTTCTGTGGCCCTCTTAATACGCTGTCATTTCATTGTAAAATAAATCTTATTCACCTAGCAACTCCATTTTAACTTCAGTGCTGTAAGCAAAGGTAAACATGAAGAAGCACTTCTAGAACTAAATGATGCATGGAAAGGCTTAAAAAGACTATTATAAGCATATATTGAAAAATCTACCAGTCAGTGTTTGTAAGAAGTTTTTTCAGCTTCTGACTGGTGAATTTTTTTCACAGGAGTAAATATTCATTTTCAAAGACAGTAGGTTTTAAGCAGTATTTTAAATTGTTCTTGGTTAGTTTGGTCTGTCTTGTTTGCTGGGTTTGTTTTTTATGTGGTTAAGAGGATTCACAGTGCCTCCAAGATAGCTAAAGTCTGTGAGTGAAAGTCAATCGCCAGCTTCAGAAAAAGGATGTAGAGGAAGTGAAATTTCTCTGATTTTTAAAACAAAGACGAATACCTTGGACATTCAACTTAGACCTCTGCCACAAATCTTCTTGCCAGATCAGAAAGACCTGAGGCAGGGAGTCCAAACACTTTAAAGAAATGTACTCTAATTGTCAATATGTTGAGGAGATTTTCCTTACCACTGCAGTTTAACACACCCCCAGACTTAGAGGACAGTGACAATCTATAAGAGCAATCCTCAGGTAACACTTCTCTAGTCCACTGTGCCTGAGACAGGCTAAGATGTTACTGTGCCTATAGAAAAATACTGAATACTAAGGAATATATAAGCAAAACTTAACTGAACAATTCCTTTAATTCTCTGGTAAATCAAAACTGAATTTCTAGTTGTACAACCCAGCCTGCCCTGTTGTCTGAAGTTTCATGGGATTCTTTCATATGAATAGTTTATTTCCCTCCCATCATTCAGTGTGAATAAAATAAAGTTAGACATGTAACATTAACTGACAAGTGAGACAAAAATCTCAGTGCCACAACCCAAGGCTTTTGTATTTCAAGCACAGGGGAAAAAAGTGAATAATTAATTTCCATGGCATTAATACAGGCAGAAGAGCCTGTCAAAATCACCAGCACTGGCTCCCAAAAGCAACATCCTTCTGCCAAACACTTACATATTCTCAAGCAAATTACAGGGAAAACTGAGGAAGCTGAAGGCCACTCTGAATTCTATCTGATTCTGCTTTGTTTGGAAATGAAAACTCTTGTTGCAGTATGACACAGATCTGTCCTCCAAAACGTTAGATGAGGTTGTCATTTCCCAGTAGACTGAGGGAAGTTGCTGTGGAAGAGTTTGTATTTTAACGGCATCTGATTTTCTATCATGAGGACAATATGCTGCAGATCTTGGCCTTAGTTCAATTTAAAACTGGAAACACCCGAGCTATAGCTAATTTAGCTAAGGGGAAGCTAGAATAAACTGTACTTTTAGTCTAAAAGTAGTTATTTGTATGATGTGTGAGGGGGAACCTTGCTGTTTGCTTCAACCATACTGGGCAGAGAGATTAAAAAAGAAAGAAAAACTTCCTAGGCCCCAGCTCCTCTGGGATTGCCTCTCCCTGCATGTAAATTTTAAATGCTTGTTGAAGGTCATGGCATGGAAAAACTGAATGGGACTGGTTTTGTGGTGTCCACAAAACCACACTGCACATCACCATTGCTTCATCTGGGTCATTTCCTTTGCACACCAGCTACTGTTCAGGTCTGTTAAAAAAAAAAAATCAAGTATCTCACTGCTTCAGTAGACCTCTGATCACTTATTTGCAACCATTTTCTGTGTCTTTCTTAAATACACAAGCGAAATGTGTCATCAGTAGGAGCAGGGCAACCTTTTGTGTTTTAGGATAAGTGCAGAAACACTCGGCATTTTGCAGTTCGTGCCTGCTCCCTAAGGCTTGCCTGCCCTGCCTCCCTGTGGTTACTGCACATCACAGCGTGTCCTCACAGCCTAAGGGAAATCACCTCCTGCAAACATGGCCCGAGCAACTCCTTCTTTGCACTTGTTCAAGCTGAAAATATTTTGGAATAAGCCAAAGGATGCTGTGGAGGCCAGGAGCGTCATCAGTGGCAAAAAAAGCATGTCAGTAATGCTGGAGTTTCTCTAATGCCTCTCTGATTTATGAAGAGATATTAAAAAATACCACGTAAAGTAAGAAGCATTGTAGTGTAAATTAGCTGAATTCTGAGCTTGATTAACTGAATTAAATTTATTCTAGATTAACATATTAATCTTTCAGAGTGAGGCTTTTCCAAGGAAGCCTTATAAATCTTTTGGCTACAATTTGATTAAACTTCTCTTTTTCCAGCCTAAAGCCTTTTTTAACACATGTTTTCTTTCTCTGATAGGTTTAAGGGTGATTGTTATTAGCCTTTCCCTTTGATTTACAAAAAAGAAGAAAAACAGATTACTGTGAATACTGAAGCACTTTGGGACAATTTTCATTATTATATATCAACATTCACAATTGATTGCATTAAAAAAAATCAACTGTATTTAGAACATTTTCGAAATTCATTATTTCTCCTGGCTCTTGAAACATAGCTCACAAATGTTGGTGATCTATGGAGCTGAATTTTCAGTGTTTAAATACCATGGATGGCTTTTAATATTTTTAACAAGTCTTGCAAGGGCTGAGCTCAGACTCACTTCTCTGCACCACTAGAGGGCAAAACGTTCTCACAGAAATGCTTAAAAGAGAGAAAAAATACATTCAAGATGTTAACTTTGAAGTACACAAACTGTGCTGAAAACAAGAGGATTACAAAAATACGAAAGAGAGATATTATAGTTCTCAAAACTTAGACAAAAAAAATTGTATCTCTAGAAACCATGTGTCTTGTTTAGTCTGAGATCCTCTGTCTGCAATTCAGTTATTCTAGAGTTATCAAACTAGAATAAAATTCTATAACAGCAAATAAATAACAGTACCCTGTGGGATGCATGTCTGGCTCAACTTCAGGAAAATAGTTTTAGTACACTATATTTCGTTTTTTGCTAATGAATTAGTGCTCAAAATATCAATAGGGCATTAATAAACAGAGCTTCAACACACAATTCCTATCTGTTAATGCAGAGTCTAAACCAGATCTGAGCAGATGTAGGGAGATTTTGTCCTCCATTATTAAGTATTTGCATAAGGGCTATGATAAATGAAGGAAGTGTTTTTCCTCCCTCCACATTCACATATGTACAGACCACGAATATTTGGATAACCTGACTTTGTCCTTTCTCTCAGCACCACAGTCTGAGAAGGGCTGTCCTCACTTACAGAGACCAATTGCCTCCACCACTGTTTGTATTAACATGTCACATTTTGGTAGCATCAAAAAGTGAAATGTGAATTCACCTTTATTTTCACCACAAAGAGTTCTCCCCAGATGAGGATGAGCCAATAAATACTTATGGCTACAACAGAAGTAGTGACAAATCAGTGATGATTAGTAACTCAACACATAGCACCTGAAAATTTTTCCTCCAGTGCTACCTAAAAAATTTATCACGGTTTTAAGGCTTGAGTCCTCCTTGAATAGTTTTTTCATTTATTTTCTGTAACCAACATAAAAACAATACAGACATTTTAGTCAATAGTCTGAATGTCCTTTCTTACACTTTTACTTTCCCTGTGTCCACACATGAAGTTCTACAGAGACTTTGGACATGCAAAAGCAAATCCAGAGCTGCCCATTAAGGGCAATCTTTCATTTTTCTCCATCCTAAGTACTGTGGGAAAAAAAGACAGAAGGAAAAATTCTAACATAAATAGATGTTTTGTATCTGAAAAAGCCATAGAAGAATCCTTCTCAGAGGAAAGTGGCCTGGAACTGATGCAGATTCTCCCTCATGGCTTCACTGGAAAGTCAACTTGTGTAAAAGTGTGAGTTTGAATGATCAGTTGGAATGAAATTCTGCATGTAGCAGTACAGGGAGGAGGATTGGATTGAGATGAAGTCCCGTTTAAGCTAACTTAGTAAAGTTTTCTATTTAAATCGGTTTCTGTAGTAATGGCAAAGGAAAAACAAACTATATCTGATGTGTTTAACAACAATATGTATGTATCTGATCATAAGACATATGTTAGTCCCACAAAAGGGTCAAAGAGTTTTCAGAAATTGCAAAACAACAGACCCTGCATTGATAAGAAAAAATGGGATTTCCTTTTCTTTATAAAGCAGTGTTGCTAGAATAATTCCCCTACCAGAGCTTTTGTGAGAGGTATTCTGAGAAAACTGGTCTGAACTGGCTCCCAGTCGTTCACATGTCCTACTTTGAGCTTCTCTGGCCATAAGATTGAGTGCATCTTTTAATTAAACACTGGTTTTAATAATTCACTGGCAGATTTCTCAGGAACTGCTGGTACTAAGCTCCTTTCTACTGTATTACTCATACCTAGGTCAGAGAGATAATTGATGCCCAGCTCCATCGAGACAGGCTGTGCAAACAGGGATGACTTGCACTTTTAGTGGTCCAGTTCCTCATACCAGGTGTGCTGGATGCTGCTTCAACACCACACAACAGCCATGAACCCAGGTGTCCTCTTTTTGTGGGACACTTTCACCAAAATAAAAAATATTATCTTCCAGATACTTCATGAGCTGGACTGCCCTCCTGGGAAATAGTGCAATACAGAATGGATCTCACCATTGGCACTCATGAGGAATCAGTCACTCCAAGTACAGCTTCCTATATCTGAATCAGAGGAAATAAAGCTGTGTAAACATATGTTTTTCTAGGACTCTGATATCTGAGTGAATATAAAGAGAAAACATTTTGAAAAATATAATTTTGCTGCTGTAGAAATCCTTGCCTTACCTATATTTTAAGCATAGCATGCAGTTATGATCTCTACATCCCAAAGATACAAATTAATTAACAGAAAGTAAATATAAGGGAAACTGAACAGATAAGAAGAATGTGTGGCAATGTTTCCTAGGTGTGCATAATTCCTAGAGCTACAGTGATCATGTACAGTTTTTACAACCAGTGCCACTGTCCTCTGTTCTTTAACATAGCAGGGAAGGTTGTTGGCTACCTTACTTGATAAAAGGAAAGTATTCCCACAGGCATAAGATTGACCTTAACTTTGCTAATTCCTTCCCTTTCTCTGTCTTATTTATGTGGTTTCCCCAGTATAGTGTATCTTCAAGGAAAGTGCCTGACAGCCTGTGATTGGTTCAAACTGATGTGGCTGCTTCATGAAAATTAGATCTTACTAGCTTAAATCAATTTAAAAGAACAGGGGGTTCTAAGGAGGTAAATTGGAGTAAAGGGATTTTTTTTCCCTGAACCAACAGTGTCCCTTTTATTTGTTTTCAAATAAATTACACTATTTAATATTAATTACTTTGATAGAAAAAGAACAGAAAAATACAACTGGTTGAGCTGGGAATCCCTCCCATGGAAGCCTTCCTGAGTGCCACTGATTTGATTTTGAACAGCTTGCTCTCAATTTCTCTAGAACATGCATTCTGCATGTTTATTTGAAGAAATCTGACTCTGCTTTTTAAAGCTGGGTATAGGAAATGATTCTCCCACAGAGAAGTGGATTCTGTACAGATAAGTGAGATCCAGCTCCGAGACTTTCTCAATGCCTTGTACCTGCAGCCCCACCATTTTCTGTTCCACACTGCACCCAAGTGTGTGGCTTTGCACAGAGCTGGCATGAACCCTTCCCTGATAAATGTTCTTCACAGAGAGGAATTGTTCTGCTAAATTTATAATCTTTCTTAAAGACACTTTCATTTTATTTTTAGGAAAAACGTGCAGGAAACTCTGAGAAGGTCTGATTACTTCTGAAGGTCACATTAACTGATTTTCTTGATTTAAAGGAGGTGGCTGCAGTATATTAAAATATCTGTAAGGTTTTAGGGTCTGTATTAAGGAAGCAGGAAAACAAAATACTGGGAGTTGCCAGGTGAATGGTCCAGAGGCTCTGCAGCCAGGACTGAATTTATAAACACTAGAGGAAATTCTGCTGTCCCTTAGGCAACAGCTCAGCTGCAAGAAGTGAAGTATGAAACCTAATTATCCTGAGCTTGCAGGGCCCATGGCATCAGTCATATATTGCCTTTTAGAATGTCCAACCCCCTAACTGGATTTATTTCAGTGACTCAGTTTTTAAGCCCCCCTTCAACAGTACCCAAATTAATGTGCAGAACTGTGAATTACAGGAATAGGCCAAATTCAGCACTGTGAACTCAGCATAGCTTCCAAAGTTAGTAGAGATGTGCAACAGCTGAGAATGTGGCTTGCTTAGCATTCTCCATTAATTTATGTTATCAGACAGGTAAGACAGCCTCAGCACCTGGGAATGCTGGATACTTGCAATGGAAGTTAAGAAGAATCAGGTTTACACACACAACTTGTTTGCTTCAAAGCCCAAATCTTGGTAGTTATTTTCATTCATATCATTTATGCCACAGTTTTTATTCTGGGAGGAGACCTGCTGATCAGAGCAAGTGAAAAGAGAACATGTCCTCAAATATATTTTCTGATTTCTAGCAGAACAGAGGAGGAACCTAGAGTTTTAAAAAAAATCTCTTAAAAGTGTAACTGAAATAATAGCATCTTCCCATACCTACATTCTATCAAGGATTGCTTTCTTTCCCAATCTGCTGGCCAGGTAATGCCATCGCAGCAGCACATTTTTGCATCCAAAGTACCTTTGTGATATAAATAAAGCCAAGTATCATTGAAAATAAATTAGACCAGAAAGCAGAACTGATTTTATCAAAGCAATTTCAGAGTGCCTTGGGGATCAGTGAAGTGTGGGTCTATTTTGGTAACACTGAGAACCAACTACACTATTACATTTCCTTGCTGTTGTGGTCAGCAAACAGCACCAGCAAATACACTGCCTGCACTCATCATCAGCACCAACCTGCTCCTTTCTGCAACTTCCCCACAGGACTGAAGGGGAAAAGCACAAACTGCTCATCTTTGAACAACCACAATGATTCTCTTTCCTTTGCTCTTAACTCAGGCCAAGAACTGAGCAAGTTGGGCAGATCTCAGGCTAAGCCAAGGAAGTTTTTGAAAAGCAGTTGCATCTGTCTTAGTTCATGTATCTCTGATTAGGTTAAAAACCTGCAGTAACACCATCTTATAAATGCTGGTATTACTCTGATTGAAGGCAAACAAGTCATGCAGTATTGCTTTCAGTTTTTAGACATTTGAAAGCTTGTGCTGCAAGGCATGTTTTGAGTCAGAAGTTGATCTCTTTTTTTCTTCCTGAAAGATAAGTTTCTCTCATTCCAGCCACTGCTAAATCTATTTGATATTTGGACTCTATGTGGCATCTGATTATTCTGGTATTAAATTTACATCAAGTCAAAATCTCCAGAAAAAGCATGGATAGCACATGAATGAAAGCTTTCTAAGCAGTCATTGTTTGATAAATGACATCTTTGATCAAGACTTCTTTATAACTCACACAACAGGGTTTATATCATTTGTAACTAATATTAGAAATTAACTGTGGGGTTATTAAAAAAAACCTGTTTCCACCTTTACATAAAAAAATACTCAGACTAACAGAGGCTGTGTATTTTTTCCAATTTCTTGTAGAAATAGCTCTGTGAGTAATGCTTATGAATATACAAATTCCACTTCATATATGCTCTGCAATCAAAGCCCTGTGAAGTCAGCAGAAGCAAGCCTGTTGACTACAGAGGCTCCAGGTGGACTTCAGAGAGCAGTTTTGCAGCCCTTTCAAAGAGACTTTTTCTGAAGCAAAGTTGGCATATAGATGAGACTACTGTTTTTACAGCATCTAAATGTGCATTATATCTCAAATGTCTTAAAATATGCTTTCAAGTAACTCCAGCTTGTACACATATTTAGCCATTGGTAGAAACAAGCAACAACTTTGCAAAGGCCACACTTGCTAGACCCCCAAAATCAGATCTGCTTAGTAGTATCAATACTGTAATAGGAGTAATTTGATTTTTTCTAATGCATGTTTAGTAGCCAGAAGATTCTGTTACAACGCTTTTGTAGCTATCTGTTCAATGTGTGCCTTACACAGCAATCTCAGGGGTCTTGGTGTTTCTGTTGTACTCACCCCAGTGCTGAGGAGCTTTGCCTTATAACATTGTGTGCTTTCACACAGCCTTCCCCAGCATTGCTGATAACAACACAACTGGCTGGTTTCATTAAAGGATTTTTAAAGAATTTATACAACACATAATTGCATTACAGTTTTTAGAAAGGCTGCAGTTTTCAGCTCTGCCCTGCTGGAAGGCACCATGAAACACTAATAAAGCACGTGCTTGTCTGCTTTTGGTCAAATACATCTTTGCTACAACAAATTAGTTTTAGGCCCTTTCTACCACAGGTTGGGCCTGCTTCCAGCTGAAGCAGGTTGAGAAACAGCTCAAAGCCTGGCAGAGAGGAACTCAAAAGCAAGATGGAAAGCAAGTTAAACAGGTGAAGGGTGGGGAAAATACATTAGGATTTAATAAAATCAGCAAAGGAGAATATGCAGTATCTTTGTGCTGGTTGGCAGTTAAGAGTTCAGGATCAACTGTCAAATTCAATTCATGCTGCTGTAGATTCATTTGCTTTGATGAAAAACTACAAGTAATTTGATAACGGCCTGAAAAACACTCTTTCCAGTACAAGTTCTGCTTTGCCTTATCCTGAGTTGTCAACACAACAATTCTCTTCAGAGAATTCAGAGCTAACTGCAGGTCAGACAGGGGCAGAACATAAAGGCCAAATCCAAATCCTTCTATATATAAAAAGGAGGGGAAGACTACAGTATGCTATTAATATTTTTTTCTAGCCTAAACCAGGACTTTTGAATTCCCATTTTGCAATATTTTGAAAAACTGACTTTTTCCCATAATCTCTACGTGTTTTTCCTAGATAAACTCTAAGATGTATCTCCTGTTGAGAAACATTTCCATCTAACTTCAGAGGGAAATACAAGCTTTACACAAACATGCAATCTAACTCCTAAGGGAACTCACCACACCACAGGGCAATCAAATCCAATCAATCTTAATCTTAACTTCATCTATATCAGACTGAGAACACTTTGTCCTTCACCTCTGTGATTTTTCCAGGCAGCCCATACAACCACTCTCTGCTCACAGCAGTGATATTTTCAGCCAAGCTTTTCCCAATGCAGATGAAAGCAGTGAGCTTGTTTTGCACTGCTACCAAGGATCTTCCTCCCAAGGATATCAGCAGCTGTTAGTGTTAGCAAATCCTAAATTCAAATAACTGTCTCCATAGCATTACTGTTCTCCATAAATCTCTCTTTGATCTTGAAATCAAACAAGTAAACCAAAACACTGCCTCTAGCTACTCTTTGCATTGAAAAGCTCTCCATTGTCTCTGAGTTTTACTTGTTTTCAGGATTTTCAGCTAAAGAAAACACTTTGATATATAATCTCTCATATTACTCATGGCTCCATAAAACAAGTTCTGTTTGTCTTAAAAGTTGGAAGTCCACTCACTTCTGCCCATTAAAAAATACTTTCTCTCTTAGAAAGCAAACAATGCAAAAGTAATTTACCAACAAGAAATAAAACTTCAATGAAAGTGAAAATACTAGTAAAAAAACCAGCATCTTGGGCTTTAAGCTGATTTCCTGTCCATTTACTACTTGACATTTTTTCTCTTCCTATTTGAGTTACAGAGGTTTCAACCAGATCCTACCCAACTTTAGCCAAACTGGCCTCTTCATCATTGCATGTTCTGGAAATCCTGTCACTTAGAAACTACTACAGTCTATAAAGTTTTGGGTTCTCAGCAGAAGAAGTACTAGTAGGGAAAACTGCCTTTTAGAGAAGTGCTGCAGCACAGATGGTAGTAACAAATGCACTGTGACTCAGGGCAAGGACTGTGTGTGGGTAGGAGAGGGAAAGCAGAAAGGGTAAGGGGAAAATCTGGAACAAATCAATGTTTTATCAATGTCCTGCTGAAAAACCCACCAAGTTTGGTACCTTCTCTCTCTGAATACACGGCTGAACTTTTAAGTCCAGCAGAGCAGTGCAGTGACTGTTCTCATGGTGCTGTGCACTTCCTGGAGGAAGGAGCTGACTGGTGAGTGTGAGGACAGTGTCCAAGCACTCACTTCCAGCCTAAATGCTCCCCATGCACAACAGCTGGTGAGCCACAGCATGGCCACAGTCAGCAGCCAAGTAGGAGAACAGAAGGATAGGGAGGGAAAAGGTATTAGTTCATCTGTCTTATCTTCTTGGAAGTACAAGCTGGTTCTCTGTGTTTAATAGGTTTTAAATATTTCTTAGGAAAGCAGAAACTTGCCACTGAACCCAGGCCTTATGGATTTTGCTGATAACAAAAAGTTTTTCACGTTCTTCAAAGCACATCTCAGCATAACTAATGGTACAGTACTAATTCTCCTCTCCCTTGGCATTCATACCCATCAGAGATCTACTGACAATGTATTTATACTCAGTACTGCACTACAGCTTAGACAAACTCAGACTTAGCTCTTTAGAACTCCTTACTAACCTGTGAGAATTACAGTAAGAATATTTGCTTTTAGACTTAAATTTCAAAATATCAGACTGGCAGTTTTAATAATATAATTACAGATTATGAAGTCTTTGTTCTGGTAGGTTTAATATACCAGAAATTTCAGCATACTGGATGTAAGTGCATGGCTGCAAAATAAAATTTATCATAGCCCAGTTGTAAAGCTAGTCTTGGATGTTTTGATGAAAACTTGGAAACATACCTTTAATGCTGGTCAGTAAATCAATGTGAAGCTCTGACTGTGTAAGTGCCCATAATATGACCCATTCAAAATGCATGTTTTATAAGACTTCATGGAAAGGGCACCAAGCAGTAGAAGGAAGGGTAGAAACAGGCTGCCTTTGCTCTGAACCTTCAGGAATAACTCACCAAAGCATCTGCACAGTTATGACTGGAGTCACCAGATGTGCTTGACCCACTTCCTTAAAGCTTGCTAGTAGGAATGTTTCAAAAAAGGAGAATGTGAAAAAATACTATGCATTGAGCTATTCTCTTCCAATATAGCCCCACACAGATGTTGCTTTTGCAACACACTTCTACTGCAGGCAATAGCCTACATAAGTTAATACTACAATAAAAACGTATGTTCAGGCATTTAAGGAACTTCATCATTTACTGCAGTTTCCTCTGTGGTCTGGATTGTGGCTAGCAAAGAGTTAAAACAAGAAGCCTAGACAAAGCTCCAGGCACTAGAAAGCCAGTTTGCACTGCTAATTCATTTGGGGACTCCAAAGCAACTGTTCCATCTTCTGCTCTAATACGTTAAAAGATGGATGTGTCAGACTTAAACATCATCTGTGCTCCTGCTGTAGGCAGTTCCACTTGCAGGGCTCTTGCAGAAATGTTACAATGGGTCTGCATTTGCTCCAAATCTTGCCTACAACACTGACTAGGCACAGAAAAAAGTCAGCTTTCTTGCTTTGCATACTTGTCATAAGAATGGAGAAAGGAACAAACAGGGAGAGAAGAAGCATCAATGCAGAGACAATAAGGCTTTGATTGGCTCAGCACTTACAGAAATGTAGCCTGTCCCTGCTCCTGTCAGGAGGCTGGAACAGGAACTCCTGCCAAACTATACAATCAGTAAGTTTCCACTCTCTAGCTGCATGAGCACACATTTTTGTCTCCAGGAGGAATGTGAGATCATCATGTGAACAGGAGTGGTGCAGAGTCCAAAGGGCTCCAAGCAGGACAGCCACAGGTACTAATGAAAACAGTGCATCTAGAAAAGTTGAAAACATCCCTGATAGGAAAAGGACTTTGTTTATTAAGATAAATACATAAGAGAGATCTGCTTTCACTTTCAACAGCTCCAGTTCCAGGTCACAGAAGTACTTAGCACTGAACCACTTTTCTGAATCCAGCTGGTCTTATCTGAAAGTAAATGCCAAAAAAAGAGGATAAGCAATATGTCAGGTCTGATCTTAGTTGTCCCACTTCACCCTGAATTCTCCGTAAATTTAGGGCCTCCTAAAACCTGTCCTCCTCTTTTCCTCGCTTATAACATTTATTAACTTTGCCCTTCTCTATGGAAACTGGAAGTTCACTGGCTAGACTTCCTGCACCTAAACCTCATTGTCACATTCTCTCTCTCTCTCCCTTTTTATGTTTTGTTTTATTTTGGGGAGGTTTTTTTTGGGGGGGGGGTTGGTTTGATTTGGTTTGATTTTAGTTGAAGTAATGCTAAAATAACTGAAAAAAACCACTGGAAAATAAATGAGGCTGAAAAAACCAAACCACCATTTTCTGTAAAGAAGGTTTGGACATTTATATATTCACTCAAAATCTACACTCTGTGTTCTATGAAAGAAGTTTGAGCACTGAAGTTTTCACCAGTCATGTCTGAATTATATTGCTTATAACACAACCAATGATTTGGCTGCCTAGGGAAACACTATTGCAGTGGAAGAACCCTGCTGTTTATCCTGCTTTTAATTGATGTCTCCATTATCTGGCCTCTCAAAAAGGCTACAAAAGCAAACACCACAGTGCATGTTTGACTCACCTACACTCTCTCCCTGCAGGCTGATTTATTGATTGCAGTAAGATTAGCCAACACTGAAGTGTAAGTGATCACATTCGCTGTGAATTCGGTTCCACGCAGAGTCTGAGGAGCTGGAAATGTCACATGGTTTGAGGATGGCTCAGTTTTATTCCAACTGAAGTATTTTCTTCAAACACACACACACACACCAATGCATCACCTCCAATACACTTGGCCCAAGATCATTAAAGCCAATTAAGTTGAGCCTCTATGGAGACTGCAATCCCAAATTCCACCTCCTGAAATTCTTGGAAACTGTAGACAAAACAGGGGATATGTTTATCTGACCTGGTGGAACACAAGCCTTTTGATCACCAAATAGTTTTGGTTTGGGGGGTTTTACAGACTGCTACCTAATTGCATTTCATTAACATCATGGTATATGTTCCTTTCCAGCATTACACACCAGTATTTAAAAATATATGAGCAACATCCAACTCCAGCTGTAATATTTTTTCTTCTAAAACACGGACAAAAATGAGGGAAATGTTGAAGCCATATTTCTAAGTATTCTATCTATTTCTTTCCAGAACTAGGCTGAGATTGAAAATAAACTTCCAAAACAACCCATTTAGATATAACATGCAAAAAAAAGCTATGTTTCTGAAATGGCATCAGCAGCTGGCAGTGCAAGTTTTTCATGCATAAAAATTTCAGGATATATTTGCCATCTGATTTTAATTGCAGTTTCTCCAGTTAGAAAATATCAGTAATAACTACAAGCAAGAAATGCAGAACAGAACAATTTTCAATATATCCTCACACCTCAAGTCTTTTCTGTGACTAAGTGACTGGGAAAACAAAATATATCTTGGACTTGGTCTAGGATGGAATTCCTAAAGGCAACTCAGAGAATTAGAAAACAAAAATCCCATTTGTTCACAGTAAATATAAGTTAAGTGACATTGAAAGTCTCATTTCTATCACTTAGCATATGTTCAGATCTCAGGATTCCCACCTCACCCAATAATTTAAATGTATCACTACAATTGGTTTCAGCAACTCCCTTGCATAATACGGAATGAGGGGTCCCTGTAAATACCATGGACCCTTTTTCTTGTAATGCTCACCAGTGTATTTTGAACCACTTCTCACACCTATATTTTAAAGGTGGTTTGAACACACTCTTAATGAGGGCTCCTTCAATAGCTTTTTATGTAAAGTGTCAGCCTGATAATTGTAGGGGAGTAGAATTATAACCTAGAGGCCTTTTATCAGTGTTTTTTATAAACAATAGGAAGGCAGTGTTCTTATTGTGATAAATCCTTGGTACTTGTCAAGCTCTGAGAATAATACATTCCTAATTTAAGTTTATGTTTATCAGAAGGAAGCAGCAGACCTAATAACCTTAGATCCAACTCACCACTAGCTAACTTTTCTGGAATGAATTGTTGCAGAATGGAAAGTAACTTTTCCTCCAAATGCTAGAAATTAAGATTTCTAAGAAGAAAGCCAACTACCCGAGTACTGTCATTCAGTGCTTGTTCCTTAAAAAAACATAAAATAATAATAAAAAAGACCAGAGGTTAAAGTCATTCAAAGAGATTTTTTCATCTTGTTAATAAAAACCTATCATTTTGTTACCAACATTTATCTCACAAGCCCTCTATCAGTATCTCTACCACCATTCCAGAGGTGCAGGTTCTTCATATAAAGTTGACAATTCCTTGAATGAAGCTGTAATGCTTCCCTCTTTCATCCTTCCTTAGACATTAGAATTGTCCATATCCCTTTCTGAGGATTATTTCAACATCCAGAATGATGATTTTCATTATTTGAGTATTCTTATTGTTAACACCATAAAAATCAATACAAGACTGTGAAGGACAGTGGGAATGAGCAGTAAGAGCTGGGCTCCTACTCCACCTTTATTCCAGTGGGGTTATCCTTTCCTTTGTAGTAACAGATGGTGGTTAGGAAAGATAGTTTGGTTTATAGTAACTGGTAGAATCTTTAAAAAAAATAATTCAAAACATCTGCTCTAACAGAAGACAGACATAAGCCTCAAGTTACACAGCAAAACTCCCCTCAGACTCCACTTCATGGAAAAATATGGTCAAATAGCTCAGAATTTCAACACTGTGCTCCATTCTGCATAAAACACAGTGACAGGCAAGCAATCAAACTTCCACTAATCTGAACTCAGGACTTGTAGAACACAAAAAACAAAGTCAGTACTGTACTACACAGCTGGATTTAGGAACACTGAATTCTGTTTGGAGACACATGAAGCACATGTGTATTGCATAATCTCACACAGACTTGCCTTTGTGAACACAGACTTCTGCTTGGCCCACATGGCAAACTAAAATCAAGATAAGATTCAAATAAAACTGGAAGAAAGAATAAAGAGTATGTTCTTAGGCAGAAATTCTTGTATTTTGAGAGAAGGAAATTGAAAAGATCATTTTTAAAAAGAGAGAAAATTTCATAGTATAATTAGAAATAGAGGGCTTGAAATCTAGGTTACCATTGACAATGGGTTACGCAGAACTTCTGTTTCATTTATGGGGATAAATACACTATGTTTTATCATGAAAAGATAATAAATTCAATTTCCTCATCACTTCACGTCATAGGAAAAAATTAAATACAGTTCTTCCCACCACAGTGACTAACAACCTAACTCCAAATCTAGTCAAAATTTCAAACATAAGTTTGTCAAAGCCATCACCATCAAATGTCACTCATTTCAAATAAAAAAACCTACTGCTCTTCCCACAAGGCTGATAAGATCAAAGTCATCCAAGCTGCAATTTCATCAAGGCTAAGGCACATACAGCACGTTATGAATGAAACTACGTGAGGTTCATTGTGTCTAAACTTATAAAAATTGCACAGAAGATGTTGTTAAGTATTTTCAAAGAACTAGGGAAAGATAACTCACTGTATTTGATTAGAGAACAGGTTAAAAAATAAGTGAGGTTGTGCTTCATAGGAGAGGAAATAACAGCACTGAGAAATGAAGAGTTACCAGGGCTTTATATCTGAGAGTGTGATGCATCCCCAGAACTTACATGAGCCTACTTGTGCTAAATAAATTCCAGAACAATGGGGATTTCGCCTGGTTGACCTGATGCTCTGTCCCATTACTTGCTCATCATAATCTTGTTAATTTGTTTTAAAGGTCAAGTAAATCCTTGTAAGGATCCTTGAAAGTAAAGTGTTCCACAAAGTCTTGAATGCAATAGAGCATTCCTTTTTGTTTTGTTAAACACCTTTTAAACTGGCATTCCTGACACTGTAAGTAGGTTCTTTTTCTTTCTTCAAGTGCCTTTTCTAGGCAAAGGAATCACTTCCACAGGCTGTTCAGGGGCAGAAAATCAACTATAATCTGACCCTTTTTAAAAATCAAATCCAAATAAACTTTGTTCCCCCACCACTTCTGGCAGTAAATGAGACTGTCAGAAAAATCTGGAACATGCTAAGACATTTCCATAGCCTACAGGAAACACTGAAACTTCAAGCAATGAAAATAAAATTTGAAATAATATTTGCCCCATTAGGATAAACAATCTGTTGATAACACTCAACATTCTCCCTTTGTAGCAGCAGCTGATGCAACAGTTTTCCTTCTAGTTATGGTTTCTACACTTCAAAATTGAGGCACTGAGCTTTATGTCATATTCATAATATCCAGGAAACAAACTGTACTCCACAGCTACACACCAAAACTTCCAATGAATTATCTCTTGCAAAAAAACAAAGTCTGGCAATATTTCTTTAACTGGTTCATTAGCAATAATGAAGCTTATGTCTCTAATGTACACCTGGGTCAGCAAATTCCTTGCCCAAGCTTAGACAAGCTAGAGAAGTAACATCTCCTCCAGATGGACATTAATTATTAAACCACATTTATCAAGAGAGAGCAGCAAGGTAACTGACTCCCTAGGCAACTACCAGTGGCCTGAAAACAATTCCATAGCCTCCATGCACATCTAGGATAGCTGGGTTTGCTCAGTTGTCCAAAGCAGGCTGCTCACATAAAACACCCGAGGCCAACACAGCCAAGAGAGCCACGTGTGCTGCTGTGACCCCTCCTCTGCCTGAGACCCAGCCTCTCCCAAGAAACACAACACTGAGGTGCAGGCAGTGAGCACACAACTGCTAAACTCCTGGAATTTGCTTACTTCGTATTTGCAACACCTATGCAGTCGCACATTCACCTTTTCTAAATGAGTCACACTTCCTTCTGCCTTTTGATTTAAAAAAAAAAAATGTAGTTGTTCTCTTTCATTTAGAAGTGAGTAAATTTCTCAAATATTTGAAGTTTTTCACATCAGGAAGTTTATCTCTGAGCCATGGAACATTGTTTACACAGCTCTCTCAAAGTAAGCTAAGGACAGAAGCCCTTGCTATGGTGATGGGCTAAAACAGAACTGCATCTTGGATTCACACCTTTCAAAAGAGGAATGCCTTGACAAGGTAACCCACTCATTTGTCACAATTTGACACTCAACTGGGCATAGGGTGTATGCAACACTTGAAATCTTTCATTCTACACTCCAGATGCTGTAGAAAATCACACACATCACAGACTCTCACTTTTTCTTCTCTACCTGAATGTATTCATGACCCCTGGTGACTCTGCTAATATTGACCGTCAGCTTATGTAGCACTTTACTGCGCTGGTCTCCATAGTTTATTGCTCTGATATTTTTTTTAGCAGAAATCATACCTTTTCTTAGCCTTTATTTACCCAGTCTAAACAAAACAAATCTTTTAAGGTTTCTTGGATATGATAAGGCATCCATTTTGCAGATAACCACCCTTCTGTACACCTGATTCTCTGAATAAACCAGTTGTAAAAACTGACCGCCTGTCATGCAATGTGCTGACCATGGCTGTCATAAGGGCCAAGTATGAGGAATTAACTATTTCCTTTACTCTGTAGTAAGTACCTACATGTTCCTGATTGTAAAACTCATATACTACTCTCCCAGTCCTCATTTACATGGTACTGATATCCTCATATCTTTTTGAAAGATGTCTGCTTTTCTTCTTTTCCTGCTTATTATCCTTTTTTTCCTGTCCTCTTCTCCTTTATTATGTAAGCTACAGACTTCAGATAAACAAGCAACTGAGCAATAGACTTACAAATATATGTTTACATATGTGTATTACAAAGGTTTTTATGTCCCCAAGGAACAGAGGCTGCTTCATTCTCAAGCAAAAGAAGGCCTATGCAAAGTATAAAGACTGTTTATCACACCCTCCCTGCCGGCTTTCTTGGTCAAGATTATTTCTAAATCTGTCACTGATCCATCCAATGGTTTTGTTTAAACATCTGTCTTATCTCATTCTGCTTCCTTATTTGTGAAAACGAGTTAAAATATATTAATAAACATTTATAGAAGTGTATTAATGAAATCAAGGCACTTTGTATATCTCTCAAAGTGGTCAGCTTTTGCTAGGATAGAGTAGATTTTCTGTACTTTACACCATTGCACAAATTCACTTCTACCATTGCAAAGGAGCAGTACAAACATACTCATTTTGTTCACTTTCAGAATCAGTACACTTTATGAGCTAAAATATTCCTTGTAATATCTTGATTTCAGATTCGCAACTTAAAATATGCCCAACTCCTGGCAACAAAAATCTCAAATTCACCATTCATGCTGGTGGTATTTATCACTAGAGTCTGAGTTGCACAAGTCAGAAGGCAAGTTATTTATAGGACAGTCTTAAGATTTTGGGATTTATATGTCTAAAATTCTTTTCCCTTCATTGAAAAGCTCTGTGAACATAATAGCAGACAGAAAAAGAATACTATGTGAGAACATAACCACCATCTTCCCTGTTTTGAACAGTTTATGGAAACAAACTAGGTAAAATATCAGGAAAATTGTATTTAAAAGGGGGTAAAAACCCCCAAATCCACTTCCTCCCTGCAAAAAACCATTTCATATAGATCTCATATAACATGTCCTAAAGAAACCCATCCAGTTTCTTCCCAGAGGCTTACTCTGGATCTAAATTTAACCTTTCCACCTTCATTAGCAATAATGAAGCTGCTCGATTTCTCAGTGTCATCAATAAGCACAATCTCAAGTCTCAATTCTAAGCCAGACATATCAGGAGATTAAATGTTAGCTGTTTAACAAGCTGTACTTCATCCACTTACAAATGTTGAATCAATGGCTTTTAAAAATGCCTTCCATGGAACACAGAAAATAATATGAAAGAAAAGGAAGCCCTAATCACCCACTACTCCTTTTCCAAAGCCCAAAAATTGTAATTTCAAGTCTAATGTTAGCCTGACTTCCTTGTGTGAGCAGCTCACTGTTTTCCCTCTTGGAGTAACAGCCCACTCACATTTTGCTGCTGCCAAGTCCTGGCTTTGTGTACGTGTAACAAGGTCTCATCTGAGCTGCCCCTGCAGTACCACCTACCTTTAACCATTCCACTTCGGGATGATTCCCAACACTTAATCCCCTGGAATTTACAGCCTATGATAATTCTTCAGGCACAGACAATTTGTACCTGTACTAATTTTGGCCCTGAGACAGAATACATGTTAAGCCCTGGAAAACTGTGACTTCCAGTGGGAATATTCCTTCTCCACTCTCACCGTACTCTCTGTGCAGTGCATGGTTACTCAGTCTTATTCCATCTTAAAGAAATACAGCAGAAAGTCACACATCCTCAGGATAACCCACACCAAGTGCAATTACATAAAACATTACCTTGTGAAATTTAAAGAAAATATGGCATAGTCTCTGACAATTTCTCAGACTATAAGTGTTGAGTTCTTAGAGATAAAAAATATGCAAAGAGGAGAACATGAAATTAGTGGTCACCGTTTTGTGTATAGTTTACATTCACTCACTCTTGTAGAAGCTCTTGAAGTATTAGAAAGACTAAAGAAAATGAATAAAAATTTTATTTCATAGGCTTGAACTCTGGGTATTCATAATTTTTTATTTTCCATATCTTGTCATTTCTGAATACATGTGTTTAAAGGGAATACTTTAAGACATCTCTGCTTGCTTTTCATGATCTTTGGAAACAAACAGAGCATGGTGAATGGGATGATCATTTAAAGAAGCATAAAGGAGATAGGAAAAGGTAGATCCTAGGAGGAAAACCAAGCAGCACACCTCAGCAGTGCCTCTTCCTGTGTTCTCAGCAACTTACATAATTTGCTTACTCGAGGGAGACTGATTTTTTGCATCTCACTACTCAGCAGCTCAGAGCCAGCAAGCTCATAGGAATTGTTGTGCTTCCTGAGGCCTTAAAAGAGAGGCTGGACTCTGCCTCCACTCTCAGGAGCACCACAGGCCACAGCCAGCCTGCTTTATCCACATGGTATTCCCTGAGCCAGGGAATGCCCTTGGGTGAACTCTGTGCCACTGTCTGCTGCTCCTCAGCCTCAGTGCTCCATTAACAGGAAAGGGGAGGTTGGGTTTTGTTTGGGGTTTGTATTTGGTTTTGTTTGGGTTTTTTTCATTCACACAGACTTGAAAAGTTTATTGGACTGAAGAATCCTACCTACCTTTCAAGTCCCCTGGGGAAAAAAATTTCCCTCTGTCTGCATGAGTATGTAATACACACATCCATTACTGCATTATATCAATAAATAACTTTATCCCAAGGCAGACAATTTTCATAGAAGGATAAAGAAGTGGATTAAAATTTTTCAGAACAAAAATCTCTAACAAAAAACTTGTTTTCTCATTTCTTGAAGGAAGAAAATATATTTCTATATATTTCCATGAGCTTGGTCAGGAAGAGGAATAATGAATGTATCACTCGGATAAACAGAGCATCTAAGAATGTTAAATATTTTAAATAGATTGCTTAGTACAAATACTGTTGTTTTATGAGGGTTAACCTTGGCACTTGGCAAAGATAGCAAGTGCTTGTTTAAAGAACACTATAGGGTAAACAAAGCCATGATTACACAAAATCCATGTTTCAGATGGGGAGCTATGGTCCCATTTCCTGTATATTTTAAACTTGTGTAATGTGATCATATAAATATTAGAAAAATAAAGGGTAATCATAACCATATTAAGGAGGATGTGAATCCAACACTGTAGTTCTGAAGAGAAAGACAAATGCAGTTTTTGGCAAGCTAGTTGAAAAAAGGCAGCAGAGATTCTGCTGCATGGGAAGAATTGATTCTTCCACCTATAGGTTGCTGTAAAGGAGAAGAAAAAAACCAGCTGTATTAGGTATTCTAATGTATTCTGTTACTCTTTTTTACACAGAAAGCCCGTGATGAAATCTAAGAAAGGGTGTGTTCTGTTCAAAGACTACATGAGGAAAGGTGCTGCATGTGCTATGTGTATCTCGAGGAAAGCTTCGAAAAAAACTGAAACAAAGTCTTCAATTTTTTTGTTACATTTTCTCCTTATGACATCTTTGTTGAGTTCTATTACACCCTTAGTTATACTAAGCAGGATACAAAAACTAAGCCCAAATCCCATTCAAATAAATTGTTTTAAATTATTATTTCTAAGGAATCAATAGGTTAAAAAGACAGAATATTAAGTGGAACAGTTACTCAGGTTTTTGCAATAGAAGTATGGAAAAAATACAACGTTACAAAGACTTGTGTAAATTCTTTTGAAAATGGGACTTTTTGAATCAAAGTGCTTCAGACTCGTAATAAAAACTGAAAATATTTCAGTTCAGGCCCTTTAAACATTTCAATGGAATATCTAAATTTTCTACTAAAAGATACATTTTTTAAAAGTACAAAGCATCTATTATGTAAATATTGTTTCAATAGCTCTACTTATTCTAGTTATTCAATAACTAGTCATGAAAATAATCACATTACATTTTTTCATTTGTCACAGTGGAAGCCATGCATGCCAGATGAAGGCAAAAACTCCCAGATTAGGAGCTCACCTATATCGAGGCAGAATAAAGCAGAGCTTGTGTCTGGTATTGACTCTTCTTTGGAGTTTACTGGGACATGTGCTTGCTGGGTGGAATCACATGGCCTGCAGAAAACCCATCTTCTGTTCTTTCCTAAGCTCCTGAAGGAATTTGAAAAAAATTGGGCCCATGACCTCAAACAAAGTATTTGGCATGTGAACATCTTTCATGTAGCACTTAATAAAATCACTACTGGAGCTTTCCAATACTTTCAAAATAGTATATCTGTTTTAATTAACCTGAATATTTACTCTTTTCCATATGAAATCTTATGCAAAGCAGCAGCACATGATCCCTTCTCACTTTAAAATATTATATTTAACATGTCTCATGCACATATACTACAGGCTTGTCAAAGTCTTGCATGTCTTTTCATTTTGGAACAATGATTCCTCATCCATTCACTGGTTTCAACTGCTGTGTTGAAATGCTGTGTTGAGTGGCAATGCAAATCTCAGCTGTAAAATCATTGTCCTACTTTTACTTGTCTCAGTTCAAGGTAACAACCTTCTCTCCCATCATGCCCACATCTCACACTTGTCCAAGCCTTCTCACACCCAACCTCCTCAACTCCCACCACACTTTCAAAATCTCACACTGCCTTTCCAGCTTGTCTTCCACATAAGCTCACTTGGTCAGAGGAGCGTTTCTTGTTTAAGAAATAACTTTGAAAATGCAGTCCTGTTTTACTAAAAATTGTTCTGCTATTATGAAATATCTGCTTATATTTTTGTGGGGGGTGTTTTCTCGTGGATATTCATGAAGATTTTAGCAAGTCATGTATTTGCCTCTAGGTACTTGGATTTTCAAAATACTAACTTGGATGACAATTTTACACGATATTACATGTTTTCCTGTTTAGCCTTATTTATTTTCCCTTATGATGCCTTAAAGATAGGCTGGAAATAAATCCCCATAGACTGATGTCTACAGAGCAGGTATTTGTTTATTGCAGCACTGGTGGTGAGGGGGATTTCTCCACCTAACTCCCACCTTGGCCAAGTGCTGTGGTATATTTATACAGTAAGTACTGCCTAGTATCACTGTGTCACTATAACATCATCGAATACACACTGGAACTAGTTTAGGTAGTATGAGCTCATGGTTATTAGACAGTTCTTTCACACTGTGCTTGCACCTCCCCATTTCAGGGGTCGTCAGGGGTTTTGATAAAGGCTTCCAGGGTCTTCTTTGCATCTGAACTTTTCAACTTTGTCTTCAGAGTATGTGCAGCTAAGGTGTTCCTTGGTCTGTCTGGTCTTAACTAGCCTAAATTCTTTGTTTTGTGGCTAATTGGCCAATTTTGGCCACTTGCCAATTTTTCATTAGTACTACACTTACCTATCTCTAAAGATAACCACCTGGCAAGTTTTTTCTTCTTCATCTACTTGGCATTAAGCAACTCATTAAGCATATATTTAGCCATTACATAGTATAATAAGTTATGATTCAGGTTATATAAAAAGTTATGATTTAGGTTATGGGGTCATGATACCAGGTTATATAGATACAGCAGGTTATACTGATACATAAAACCCCATGGTTTATGTTATATTGATAAAACTCAAGCAACATAAGCACCTGATAACATTGATCTAAGTTGTAAAGGTATCACTTATCCATAAGCTTTTGAGGAAAATCAATATGAAAGCGGCTCAGGGAGTCAGGATACCCTTCAGAAACACACGGAGCAGTGTTTGGGCTCCTCTTTGGGGAGATGGGTTGCTTCAGCAGCTGAGGGGATGACCTAGAATTCAAGTATAAGAGGAAACAAAAACTAAGGCCACCACACTCCTTACTAATGCTGCTGTTTGGGGGTGCTGAGGGCACTGGGGCTGTTTTTCGTACCCTTTTCCCCACATTTTCTGCACTTGCTGGTTGTGACCTTCCCAGCCCCAGCAGCTGAGGGCCTAGCAAAAGGGGTCAGGTCGAAGGGACCACAGCGGGGCATTGGGTGCCAGCTGCCCGCTCAGGCAGGCTCACCCCAGAGCACAGGGGACAGCTCAGGGCACAGCACTGCGTGCAGACGGTTCTGGAAGGCCGGGGGCAGGCCCCGCCACAGCCGCGCCCCACAGGCGGGGCCGCCGCCTCACGCAGGCCGCGGCCAGGCCGCGCTCGGGACGGCGCGAGGCACGCCGCGTGACGTCACACGGCGCAGCCAACGACCGCCTCTGTTGAACCGGGGGCGAGAGGCTCGTTGCATATTCACGAGGCGGGCCCGGTGCCTGCGCTGACGTCACGCCGCCGCAGCCAATAGCAGCCTCTGTTTGCGGGGCCGTGCATATTCATTTATGCATATTCATAGCCACGCACTTTCGGGGCGGCGGCGGCCGCGGCGAGGGGCGGCCCCGGCCCGGCCCGGCCCCCTTCCCTCGCGGGAAGCCAGGGCCCGTGTGCCTGCGGAGCCCCGCCGGCCGCGGGAGGCGGAGCCGGCCCGCCTCTATTTATGCTGAGCTCTGCCAGGAACGTTGCCGTGAGTGTGGGGCGGAAGCGCCCGGCACCTCCTTCCTCCTGCCCGGGTGCAGGCGACGAGGATGAGCCAAAGAGACACCCTGGTGCATCTCTTTGCTGGCGGGTAGGTGAAGTCTCAGGAGCTGCTCTTGCGTTTTCCCGTTCTCTTCCCTGGGCTACGGGTCTGGCCCCGTGCCCGCTGCTGGCTGGCCTGGGGGCTCCGGCGGCCTGGAGCGGCTGCATGGGGACATGTCGGTAGGGCTGTGAGGGCTGCCCCGCTCCTCTGTGCCCGGGGGGCCGCGGGGAGGAGGGAGGGGGCCGCGCTCTGCCTCCCGCCCCGGGCCCTGGGGCCCTTCCGGGCCCGCTGCGCGCGGTCGGGCCCGGCCCCGGGTGTTGCGTTGTGTCACGGGTGGAACGCGGGCCCTTGGGGAGGTGGGGGTGGAGGCTTCCCGTAAAACCAGCCCTTCTCTCCGATCGCCGTGCCCGCGTTTGCCCCTTATCTGGTGTTTCCATGGGCTCCCCGCTCTCCAGAGAGGCTGCCGGAACTCGCCTGTCGGCCTCGTGGGCTGGGAATGCCCTGCTCGTGTCCAAGAGCCGCTGTAGCTATGCTGTGCATTTTAAGCGCGTTAACTGCGTGCTATCCTTCCCTGTGGGGCTTTGGCACGGTCATGCAGCTCTCCAGCCACACAGGCAGAAGAAATGCGACGGAAGAATGTATCCAGAAGTAAAGATGTAGCCTTAATTAGATTTGAGGTAACTTTTGTACCTTTACAGCTATTAATGAAGTTACGAAAATGTATGAAAAAAAGGTTTCAAAATGTATGGGCTGTATTTCTGGAGCCTGTGATTCTTCCAGGGGTAGGGTGGGAAGGACACACAACCTAAAAGGGAAAGTTGAGGGTCCTGATGGGCCTGACTGTGATAGTGTATTTGGGTAGCGAGCATGACTGTACAGAAGTGATAGAGGACACATCTTGCATCCCAGGAGAGAGCTTGAAGCTGTGATTTCCCTTTGTGCTCTTCACCGAAAAAAATGAGCTGGCTGCTATTGGACTGAGGTGTTTGAGTTGTACTGATTCTGAGCAAGTCTGAGTTATTGGATACATGTCTGTACTTTCTCTACTTTTGATTTTTTATATTGTACACCTGATCTAGTGCTTGTGTGGGGGCTTTTTCATCCCTTGATTTCTTGCACCCTTTTTAAGAGGAGAGTAGTTATGTAGCTGGAGGCCCAAGATGTAGTGGTATGTAGTTTTCTTCAGACTTTGCATCTTTGTAAGTGTGCAGAAAAGTAATAGCAGCAGCTTAAGAAAGATCAGGAGCTGCTGGAGAGGGTCCAGTAGAGGGCTGCAGATTTGAAGAAGGGTCTGGAGCATCTGTGTTATGAGAACAAACTGGGGGAGTTGGACCTGTTTTCTGGTCCAATCTGGAGAAAAGACTGAGAAGGGATCTCTTTAACGCATATGAATATCTCAAAGAGGTTCCGAGAGGATGGTGCCAAGACTTTTTTCAGTGACAATGAGCAGAGGCCATAAACTAAAACATAAGAAGTTTCACTTCAACATGAGGAAGAACTTCTTTATATTGAGGGTGGCAGAGCACTGGAACAGTTGCTCAGGGAGGTTGTGGGGTTTCCCTTTCTGGAGACATTCCAAACCCACCTGGACCTGTGTTCCCTGCTCCAGGTGACCCTGTCTTGGCAGGGACATGAGACAATATGATCTCCAGGGGTCCATTCCAGCCCTAGGGATCCTGTGAGTGGTGCCTGATTGTAGCCCGTCAGCTTGACAGGTGTGCACAGGGGAGATTACTGAGCAGAATTGTGCGTTATGTAAGAAACATGTTTGTAAACTGAAACTTGAGACCATATGAAGATGGCTCAGCTCAGTTTGCTCATTCCTATTTATTGCAGAGCAGTCTGGTCGATGGGTGGGTGCTGGCCAGCTGGGTCCCGGGTTATGCTGAGAGGAAAAGGCTGCGTGTGACCCACATGTTTCCTGTAACCTTAGTTCAGCCAAGCTAACACTGTGTGTTTGGTTACGTTTTGCAGTAGAAGAGTTTTTTGGGGTCATCTCATGACTGTGCAAGCACGGTGCACTACAGGTCACCTGAGTGATCTTTTGGCGCTTTTTTTTTTCTTAAATGTTCAAGGTCATTCTTTAGTTCCTGCTTTCTGTAATGAAACTTGGACAGATGACATTACTGGTGTAGCAACATTAAGTGGGACTATCCTGGGATTTCTCTGTAGCTGCCTAGGCTGTATGAATTTTTTGTGTATCTTTTCTTTTTCCCTCGCTTAGTCCAATAGCAACTGTTGTCACTGTAGACATTTTGTTGCTACTATAAACTCAGGTGCTTTTATTCTAAACCAAGGTTGCAGTTGAACATTCTTCATTCTTAAATTAAAAAGTCATGTGATTGAAATATAGGATGTAGATTAACATTTTTAGTTCAAGTAGTAAGTTATGGTTGCTTTTTTAGTTGTTAAATGCATTTTTAAAAGTAGTAGAAAACCTTAATGTTTTGCTTTGTAGGAAATATTAATAAGTTTTGGATGTACTGGCTTGCAGCCATGTAGTGAAAATTCAGGTGTTGGCTACAGAAATAGTGTTCAGGTTTTCAAGATGGATTTTTCATTTCCAGAAAGCTTATCATAGCAATTGTGTATCATACAAACTTCCATCAGAGCAGTGAACTTGCCTGAGTCTTGTTTCTTCAGCAAAAGGAGAGGTTTGGGTTAGGAGGTGGATAGCTGCTTTTCTGAGTTCACAGCTGGATAGTCTCAGGTTTGCTTGTTTTCTTCACTCTTGGTGTTTCTTGGAGAAATTTGGCTGTTTTCTAATTTAATATGTGAGGAGGTATAGGGAGGAGCTTCTTATCTTGATTATTAGAACTGTCTCAAATTGGTCTGTAATTGTAATCATTCTGTCTGACAGGTTTTTAGCAAATCCCTACAGTGGTTAAAACAGTTAAGGTACAGAGAATGTATTTAACATAAGTGTTTGAATTCTCAGCAAGATCAGACACTGTCAAAATGTAGGAAATAAAGGTGAGAGACTTTTGGGCTTTTCTGATTTCAGAAGATGGTTAATAATGTGTAGCAGGTATTGTGATGATGGGGGCTTTTTTTATGCCCTTTTAGGAAACAGCAACTTGAGCCATAACTGAGTTGCCAAGCACTCAGCCCCTCTCTGCCCTAAAATACATTCGTGGCATAACCCTGGATGTATTTCAGAACAAATGAGAAGGACGTTAGTGCCTTTCTGTCCAAACTTGAGATTGTGATCAGATTCACATACCCTTCTGTGTGAAATAAGACAGTGTTTGTTTAAAGCTTGGAGTTTGCTCCATGGGGTTACTACATTGCATGAAAATTGCTGTCAGTACCTGAGAAACTGTGCCACTGGTATTTTTCTCATGTTTCTTTCTAGATGCTTTGTGCTGTTCTTACTTAATGCACATGTTATTGTAAATACTGATTTACTCTGGCTGTACAGTATAGAAGTATACTGTTAATGTTGATGTTTGTTTTGGATGATGGAACCCAGTGATACTTGATCCCCTGGTGGTGTTTGTCCTGTTTTCACTTGTAAATTTCTATTGCAGCACACAGGGGATTTTATTTTTACACTGTTCGTTAGACATTGCACATTGGATTAGTATTTGTATTTATGGATGTGAGCTTAACTCACACTTTCTAGGTTTCAGAAAAGAAACATAATTGGTGAGTAAAGTGATTAAGGGTTTGTAGCTGCTGGTACTCAAGTTCAGCAGTATTATACCATGAAAACCCTGAAAATTCAGGAATAATGAATGCTGTTTCTGAAAGCTGTACTTGCTAAAGCCCTTCCATACTCTGACGACTGATACTATACAGATAATGGCCAAAGCTGCCACTTTGTTGATGTGAAAGTTATTTGGGTTGGAAGACATCTCCATGAAACTGCTGATAGATTTGGGACCTGAATTTGCAGTAACTGATGAAAAGATAAAAAGGTGTTCTGTTTGCAAGTGGCTTGGTTACTTTTTTTTTTACAGAATTTTGAGTACAGTTTATTTGCTGTTTCTTTTGACAGCCAGTGTTTGCATGGAGCTTTCATTTTCACACAGGAAAGATAAGTAGCTGGTAAAATACATGAATTAATGTAGATCCAAGATAACAGGGTCAAGGTTTATCTTTAAATCTTTGAGGCTGTGGTTATAAATACTGTGAAAGGTGAATCTGGAACTAGGTCTAGGCAGCCATAGCTTTTGTTTTCATAAAATACATCATTATCTCAAGGAATTAAAAAAATGTATACTGACAGTTTTAGTTTGGAGTCAGCCTGCAGTGGCCCTTGGAGTATCAGTCTGCTTTAGAGCATTTCCAGACAGTCCAGCAGCTGAATTTGAGACCCTCATCCGTGCTGGAGGGGTCTCTCTCGGTACTTGCAGGGCTGAAAGGTACCCGTAGAAGATACTTAGCTGTTCTGGACTAGGGCAGTGACTCCTTAGCAGATATCTTGCAATAATAAGAGAAAAATTTCTTGTGTAGCCATGTCTGGAAGGAGAACCTGGGCCAAAAAAGTTTAGGTTTTTGAAGCATGTGTGTATTTTTTTCCTTGGAGTGTCACACAAATAATGCAGGTATGTCTGAGGAAAATGGCTGTCAGAGCTGTACCTGTTGAACAGTTAGCAGAATTTAAAGACCAGTAGTTCAGGATTTGTTTCTATTAAACCAGTGAGATATAATGGTCTTCTAAATCACCAATTGGGATCAAATTAAGTGTGTTGTGGGTAATTGAGGTTTGCTTTGTGGTTTTAGGTTTGGGTTTTTTTTATCAATGGATGCTTTGTGGAGGATAAATCATCTCCTTAATTTAGGAGAGCATTGTCATCTTTCTAGATTCTTCATTCCAAGAGATGTCAAGTAGACAACTGTTCTTAGTTGTCTTGTTTTTCTTTTAGGTTTATCGTGATCCTGCAGATGATAACTACATCTTGTGATGTCCTTGTATCTTGTTTCATTGAATGTGACATTTCTTAAATTGTACAGGAGGCTCAAGTTGAAATGTTAATTCCCTAACTTGACTGTATTAATAGTAGAGGGATTTTAGTCCTTTTTTAACTGATGTGTTTGTTTTTGTGGATTTACCTACTGATCTCTGTTTTTCTGCACTTCAAATTGCTTGGGGCCTACAGGTGAATTCTCATACCCTTTAATGATCAAGGTGTTTCTGCTGAAAATCAGCTGTGCAAGCTTTTTTTATACTCATGTGGTAAAGCTGAAGAAGGCTTGTAGTAAACATTGATCAAAGGCAAAAATAGCACATTTAGGATAGATAAGATGAGCAAATGGCCTTCTGAATAGGATTCACTGGAAAGTGCAGTAAGCATTCAGACATGAGTGTCTCAGGTCTTGCCAGTGCTCACTTCCCATTTATACTGTGTCAGCAGGAGTGTGTTTATTCACCTACTTACTCTAGCAGGTGAAATTCATCTAATCCTGGAGAAAAAGTTACACATTAGTAAATGTTCCTACAAGTCACACTTGTGGCCTGGTGCATGCATGACTGGAGAAACTCAAGCCCAGAGTGCTTTTAGGTAGTAGAAATTTCTGACGTGGTTTACAAAATCCCACCTGCATTATTGAGAAGAGATGTCATATTTTTCAAACTGTTAAAAGTTTTTCTGAACTGTTCTAGTTCCTAATTTGTGCTAAACCTCAAACTAAAAGTATTCCCCATAATTTGAAGCAGTGAGGAGGGGAGCAGGAAAGGCTGGCAATTTATAGAGCACTTGTAGGCTGAAGCTGGTGGCTGGCTGTTAATGACCTGCCAGGAGCACAAAAACGTAGCTGTCTCTGATGGTATTCCCAGTAGTGTGTTAAATAAGCAAGGCTGGAAATACATTTCTAAGTAGAATACACTGTCATTGATGCTGTAACAGAACAGCTGTTATGCTTCTTAGAAGTTGCTTATTTGTACAGAGTGCATATTTTTGAATTGTTTCTCTTCTGTGTTTACCCACAAGCTCTGTTTATTGACAGTTCTTCATAAACAGTTTTTTGTCAAGCCATGAGGTGTTTATCTAAAAGGTCAAGTGAAGTCGGCAAGTCAGGGCAGTTACTGGATTATGCCTTTGTTTAGTAGCTTATTTCAAACTCAGTAGATCTTGTGACCATTGAGAAAGTTCTGGTTCCTAAGCATATCAAGACATTGCTTTCACTCCTTCAGTTTCAGATGTTGTCTCTATTATATGGGGCTTTTTGAGGGCTGGGAAAGTGACGTGTTGCTTTGACAGAAGTAGAAATTGGGAATTTTGCCCAGACTCACATTATACAACCACACAGCGCTGTAAAACTTCGCAGCTTTCTTCAGCTGTAAGAAGAAATTTGCGATCTTGAAGATCGTTTGAATTAGACTTCTTCTCTGTCCCCAGTAGTTAATGGAAAACATGGAAAATATTTTTGGGTTCAGTGGAGACATCCTAAATTTTTTAAGAAAAGCCTAACCAAAGAAACACAACAGCAAGAAACTGCCAAGGGTGCTGATTATTTGAAATTACTTAATTGGCAGAATGTCGTGTAGGTAGAGGATCTTAAAGGGAGACAGGTGAATCTGCTGCTTCTGTAGGCTGCATGTGAACGTGGTGCTGCCTGCTCTTACATCTGCTGGCTGTCACTGACCAGTGCGAGCACAGAGTAGCTGTGGATCTGCCCTCTTCCCCAGTAATCCCCAGCTGAGTGAAGAGTGTCTGGCCCATCCACCCTGAATGTCTGGTGGAGCTGCTGCAGTCAGGCATTCCTTGTGATTTGGGTGTGGTGCAGGGGAGCATGCAGGGCATGAGCTCCAGGTCAGTGTTAATCTTCAACTTAAGAAAATTTTTCTGCCCTGATGTAGCGGGGGGGGGGCGAGGGCAATTAAGGGCTCCAAGCCCTATTCAAGAATGCAGGTCAAATTTTTTTGTCCTCATTTCTTCCCTAGTTCCATAGCTCATTAATATAAATCATACCTCGTTCTTTATCTTGTGATTACAGTTGCTTGAAAACAAGTTCTTGTGTAAACTGTCCAAAATCAAAAGCAAGAGATTTTTCAAGAGAGTAAGCACAAGAAGAACAGAAATGGAGGGGTTGCAGGAAAGGAAGTAAACTCTGAAGCCAGCTTCCTTCATTGCCTGCACAGGCATGTTACCATGGAGTGGGGTCTGTTTTGAACTGCAGGAAACAGACAACTTTGTCTGTCTCACATCTTAAGAGCTTCAGTAGCTTCATGTCAAATTCTTTTGGGAGGTGACCTGCCTGTGCCTCTCACATGCTGTTCATGTCTTGAACTTGTATGTTACAGGCTCTTACTGTTTCCAACCCTGGCTGAAATCAATATTAGCACATCTACTCTTTCTGGAACTCTTAATTTTAAAATAAGTCTATTTATAGCTTACAATTAGAAGCAAGTGAATTGCTCATTCAGAGCAGGCTGCTCTAATGTGTGTGTGAGGCTGTAAATGCATGTGTGCAGCACACACTGAAAGACTTTCATCTTCCTGTGATAACACTTTCTTCCAGACTGGCCAAGAAACACGCTATCTTTCCTCAGTTAAACCTTGAAAGAGAATAGACTTCAGTCTAATGTTGGAACTAGGGACAGGCAGGATGCCTTTAGGCTTAGTAATGGGATATGTCTAGGTCACTGGGTTTAAGTGGAGTGTTAAGTGAGCATCAAACTTCTACTTGGCAGCTCTACTCCTCTCAGTTCACTTGATACAAACAGATCAAGTTTGTAGGATGCAGTGCTGTATTTTTGGTATTCTCTGTGATAGAAGAGAGTCATCAGACTACCCTCCTATGAAATTTTATAGGATATCTTGAGTCTTAGCTATTACTCCTAATTTGGACTGAACTCTCCTTTTCACTTTGGAAAACATTTTAAGACTCAAACAGGCTTACAGCTGATTAAAGGGTTTGGGATTGTTTGAGCTTCTTGTGTTAGAAGAAAAATAGCTGATAACTACCTCGTCAGAATCAAGCACTTCTTCATGTTATATATGCGTTATTCTATATATTAGGGGAAGCCAATACAAGCCCTTTGACTTGAATACAAATTGTATTTATGTGTTAGTGGATTTCAAACTCACCTGTAGTTAGCATTAATAACAGAATGGAAATCTAGGTTTGCTTCTTTGGGTTGAATTTCTTGTTTGTTTGTTTTTTAAAAGATAGATAGTGTCCTGGCCATAGTTTTAAGAAGGGTGTTTAGCAATGTTAAGAATACTGCTTTCTGAAAAGGTTCAGGACACTGTCTTGGAACTCAGGATTTGTGGATTTGCTATTTTTTCCCTCCAAGGCTGCAGTTGCAAAGCTAGGAAGGTAGATATTAATAACTGCATTCTGAAGAAGCCCAAGAAGGCTCTGAGCTGGGCAGTGTATTCCTGGCTGCACTGTGGTTGAGCAGAACAGCAGGAGCTGCTCTCAGCACAAGTTGTGCATGGCTTGCCCTGCTTTGCTCTCAGGAATGAGAGACAGACTAAAGCAAACCCAGCAATCTTCACCTGGTCAGCCACGGGAGCTCTTCTGCCTTTGCAGTTTCTACTCCACAGTACCTGGTCTGCCTTGCTGAAGTGAGCAGAGCTTGGACAATCGCTGCTTTCATGGTACAATGACCAATTTACAGTCGGGCTTTGGAAGCTGTTATTAAATTGTGACACTACAGATTTTACACATAATCCCATGTGCATAGTGCATAAATCTTTTCTGCCCTTAAGGATTTTTGGCACCTTTTTTGTGGTCAGGAGTGCAGTAAACATTAAAAAAAAAAAGATAAAATTTACCGTAACAAGTTAAACATTTAAGCTACTGAGCTACTTTCCAGAACTGATTTGCATGTACTATGCACCTTCACTCTGTTTTGTCTGTTTAAATTTTCACTTCAAGTTGTGGAGTTTGCAAACTGCCTTAACAGTTGGCTTTCCTTCAAGGGCAAATAACTGTCATTGTTGCACGTGTTCCCATTGGCTCTTCACTTTTTGCAGTGGGACTGTGTTGACTATAATGTCAATTCTATGTCAATGTATTTTCATGTAGGTCATTTCAGTTTCTTTGCAGTTAAAAACACGATGATCCTGTTTCTCTTTGCAGATGTGGAGGTACTGTTGGTGCAATTCTGACATGTCCACTGGAAGTTGTAAAAACACGCCTGCAGTCCTCCTCTGTGACTCTCTACATCTCTGAAGTTCATCTCAACACTGTGAATGGTGCTACGGTCAACCGAGTAACCAGAGTTTCTCCTGGACCTCTCCACTGTCTGAAGTGAGTGCACCTGCACAAGGATTTGGGTTCATTTTAGGCAGGCAGGAGATCAAAATCTGTTTAAAAGATTCTGACTCTTATGTCTGTCATGATGCTACCAGGACATGACTTTCTGCATTTTGCCTTTGAACTGTTTCCAGTTTTTTGGATGTCCTTCATGCTTGTATGAAGCTTGTATGTTGAAGTAGCCAGAGCATGTATGCCTTGTACAACTTACAGCTCCAAACTGCATCACCAAGATTCACTATCATTTAAGTGCCAGACTCCCACTTTAATGACTTTTTTTAAACTGTTTTGTGTCTAAATCATAGAAGTTACTGAATATGGAGGCAATTAAATTAACTCAGTTTCTTAGTTTCTTTCAACTTTCACTACCCACACAGTTTTCACCTTTGAGTATCTTCTGGTGGATGTGTGACTAGTAATTCTCTTTTAGAGCTAGTAAGAAATAGCTAAGCCCAGCTTTTGCAGTGAACTGAGATGTGTTACTTGTCTAGTGCCTCCCTGCATGGGGGCTGCCTTTCCTCTTGTTTGCAGTGTTTGTGTAGTTCAGGAGCCAGCAGGGAAGTTGCAAGGCTACAGTTAAACTGCTTGTATGGGCCACGGGAAGGCTGCACTTCTCCCTGAGGGACTCAAGCTAGCCAGTTAAGGGCAGGGAAGGTACCTTCAGTATTTGGGGATGAGGGGAGATTTCCTACAGGAAGGACCTGCTGCTGCTTCTGGCATTAGAAAGCTGGTTGAGTCTTGACAACTTCTGTTCTCAGTTAATTAGTAAGAAGTAGTTTATAGACAGCCCCTTCTGGCAGTTGAAGTGTAGGGTTTAAACCTAATCTGGTTAGAGCATAGGATTTTCTTAAATGGAGGTTGTACTCAAATAGTTCTTTGAATGGAAGATGATTTTTACAAAAGTTTGGGTTCAGAGCCTTGTCACAAGGGTCTGATGAGTGAATATGTTGGGAGCAGGTATGTGGGAAGGAAAGGCTTGCATTGTGGCCAACAAGAAAATCTGCTTGACTTCTCTTGATGGAAGTAGAGTGCTTCAGCTTCTTTCTCAATGTTTGGTTATGAATTTATTTTCCATTTAGAAATGTATATCAATGAATAACAGGTTGAATAGATTTATTTTTGTTATGCTTCTCTGCTAGAAGCCTGCTATGCTTTTAATGCATCCCTAGGACTGAAAATAATTTGATATTCCCAGGAAGCAAATTCAGACTGATGTAGAGGTGGCCCATGATGAATTTTATTGGTAGGGCTTGTTTGTTTTGTTGGTTTGTCTTTAACAATTGCCCTCTTACACATGGTATTTATCTGTAATACAAAAATGTCTCTTCTGCTGCTTTTGTTCTTTGCTTAGATATGTTTTCTTTCAGGCCATTATCAAAGGGCTGAGATGGAAAGCCTGGGTTTCAAGTTCTTTAAATATAGTAAATACGAAAAAAATCCCAAATGACATGGCAATGGACTGTGATAATAAAAACACATAGGTGCAGGACATAATTACTCTTGGTTAAGGTACTAGGGCTGTTTAGTGGGGAAATAAAACTGGATTCCTTTGTCACTGTCAGGCCCTTACTGTCATTAGATATTTTTTGACTCATAGTTGTCAGACTTCAGTTGTGTCATAGCAAATTCGGTGCAGTGCTCAAGGCTCACATTACTCCATCTAAAAGCAGAGTGATTCAGGCAAATTATGTCAGAATTTCAGTGAACTGACTGCTGTAGAATCACTTCTGCATCTTGAGCATCAGTGAAGGTGACTTGAAAGGCATCTCTGTCAGGAAACAAACTGAGAAAAAACAGTTGACTCTCTTCTCTGGCAACAAAAGCAAATTATTTTTTTCTTAAATATCTGTGTTGTGTTATTACGTTTTCTCATCATTTATGTTGCACAATTTAAACCTGAGGTCTTGCTAGTGAAAATCTCACCAGCCTCCCAGTGCAGGCTCTCCATGTGACACAAATTCAGTTGAGGCTGTATGGACCACTTGTCCTGGTCTTCCAACCATGGATTTGCCCTTAACTGTTTTCAATAAACAAGTGCAGACCCTGGCATCTACTCTTTAATGCAAAAAGTTTGTGTCTTATTTTCAGTGCAGCCTCTGGCACTTTTCCAGCTGGTGTCTGTGAATGCAAAAGAGCATCAGTAACTATGTCCATTGTAATCCTCTCTTCAGCTCTTTGCTGCTCTGTCAAATTCTGGGACTGTAAAATGCTTTCAGGATGACAGACAGGTGCAAAAACTTGTATTTCGAAGGTGTCTTTGAGTGTGTTCAGTATTCCAGTTAGTGCTGTGGAGTGATGCTGCCCACATAGTGAAACGATAGCTGATTGTTATGGACAAAAAGCTGCAGTGTTACTGGACACATTATATGTCAGTAGTCCTAAATACTGAGAGTGGAGTGGTAGCTGCAGAACTACTGATTTATTTTTGTTTAGTGAAAGCCAAGATCAACTTTCAGTTTGATTTAGCAGCAGAGCAATGGTGAATTGCTTTTACTTGTTTGTTCTGATAGTAAATTCCAAACAAAATGGCCATTTATACTATAAAGGTAGTTTGCTTTATTGAGTAATTGACTTGTCATTAACCTGCATGGCTCTTTGGAGAAGAAATATACAGAACTACTTGTGTGCATTGGCCAGTGTTTCTAAATCAGTAGGTGCAGGGTTCTGTTTCATAGCATCTGGGAATGTAGTTAATTCTTAACTTTAAATCTGGTTTTAAAATATTTGCTAGAGCAATTTGCAGTAATGGGATGCAGGTAGTCCTTGTTTCTCCTCCCATGTCCTACCATACTTTTTAAAATACCAGTGTGATTAGCATCTAGATTGTGGGGCAGGCTGATTTCACTAGAACTGAGTATTTATGTTTCTTACTGTGCCAGGGTACCTTGCTGCATAACCGTCTTCAGCTCTTCCTGAAATCCACAACTATATGGGATCCATGTGCAAAACAAAAAGACTAGTAATGCCCTATGTGAAGTCTCAACTCACTGCTTGTACCATGCTTTCCTGGAAATTCCAAATATGTGGAAGGTTACACCCTGCTGCCACCCAAGCCATCTTTCTGGAGCTGTATTTACAATAGACATGGTACAGGACATGTGAGGACTCTGCTGTGGCTGTGACTCTGCACAGGTTACACTTTTGTCTCAGTTACTATCAGTGAATTACCTTGCATGGATAAGTAAGGATTGTCTTCCCTGGAATGAGTCAAAAGCCCAAAAACTGCTGGCTCCACAGCCCAGCAGCAGTGCTCAGTTAGGAGCACACAGGCAGCAGCTCAGAACTAACAGGAGGGAGTCCCTGCCAGCCTCTAGGAGGGGTCACTTCTCACACTGAAGTTTTCAGCTTTCTTTTGCTGTAGTCAAAATAATCACCATGTCTTAAAGAATAAAGCTAAGAATGGGCTTCTAGTTGAATACTTAGTGGATTTCAGCATTTTATGGGTATATGGAAGGCAGGACAAATAGGAAAGCAGCTTCAGAGATACAAACTTCTGCCATGAAATTTCGTGTCCTCTTAGGAATATTGTGGAATCATATTGGGGTAAACATGCAATGCCATGTTGAGGTCTCTCTTTTTGAAGGGAGGAGTTAACAATAAATTGCCCAAGGTGTCTCTGTCTGGGTGTCATAGGCAGTAGAGCAGCATCTTCCAGAGTGGCTCTCGGACAGCAATGGCCGAGTGAAACTGGGCTGCTGAAGTCTCTCTCCTCTCTTGCCCTTTGCTCCCTGGCCCTCCCACACAAACAGTTCACAAACATTGGGAGCTGGATGGTGGTGAAAGGAATGTAGCCTAGAATTCAGTATTTTTGCCTCCTGAACAATCTACAGCCTACATGAATGGGAACATTTCCATGCTTCCATGATTCAAGGACACTTTCTTAACCTTTAACAGACAACTGTCTACATGTATGAGTTCCTGAGATTTAAAAAAAAAAGATGAATCTATATTGAGATCTCAAGTCTTCTGCATTTAGTTATGGTTTTAATGGTATGTTGAGCAATAATGTAATTTTTTTATGCTGATTCTAGGAAATGACTTTTTTTATGGTCAGCACTGTGTTATTGTCAGTTACTATGAAAGTTTTTCACATGATGTTGTTTTCATGGTTAGTGCATTCCTTAATTTTGCTCTGAGTGTTACAGTATTGTCTTCTTGTTTTCTAGGATGATCTTGCAAAATGAAGGCCCTCGTTCTCTGTTCAGAGGGCTGGGTCCTAATTTAGTTGGTGTTGCTCCTTCCAGGTAAATACAAACATGCACGATAAACGAAATCCATTAAGGGCTTTCATGTGTGTTTGAAACAGGTCTTGCATCTACAGTTGTAAGTACTTAATTAGCAGCAAGTCATCTTTAGTTCCTGGGGTAATTTTTTGACTGAGGAATTGAGCCATTTATGTACTCCAGAGCTCCAGCTGTCTCAGCATTTCCTATCCTGTGTGCTATAGTAGTAGTATATACTGTTGGGTACTATCCCTTGTGCAGAGTTTTGGCTAGTTAAAAAGAAAAATTCTTAAGGAATTGGACATGTAAACTGGAAGTTTGGATCTTGGAAAATACTAAGGTAGACTTAGCTTTCAGTTCATCCATCATCTTCAGGAAGCAATTATGTGATTTTAGCCTCAAAACACTTGGGTCTTCCTTCCTGAGTTCTGGTGAAGCACAGCCTGGTGCTCCCTTGCAGGAGGAAGCCTGTTCTGAAATTTCCAAAAGGGTGAGACACTGGGTAGGATGAGAGACTTAGCAGCTGTCCCAGGGAAAGCAGATCCAGCAGTGGATTGGGCTCCAAAGGGTACTGGGGCAGTGCAGGCTGAGGATGTAAATCTGATCTAGTTGGCAGTGAGATCTGTTGCTGTTGTCTGTTGCTCTGCATCACACCAATACTCCAGCTCCTCAGCTGGTGCTGGCAGACAGAGGAGCATATTATGCCAGAGTTGGAATTTATCCTTACGTAGAGCTGTTAGCTGAAGTTCAGTCCAAAAATAGGAGAATACATGGCAAGAGTATAGAAACAAAGCTGTGTAAAAGCAATATGTTCCTTAGGCCTGGAGGAGGAATACTTGAAGTTGTTGTTTCCTGGCTCTTTTTTTTTCTTCTCTGGTTAAGAGAAGACCCTTTATGCAGAGGGCATATATTCCACAAAGGTTTTAATTTTTCCTTGACTTAGTGCCCTGCTCTTATTTATTTGTTTTGTTTGAAGAGAAAACATTTCTATCTCCTGCACACTCAGTTGGAGAGTATCATAACTTTTCTGGTTTGAGGTATTTGGATGTTTCTGAGAAATATTACTAAACTGAGCTTTAGATCTGTTGATGTAATGTTCTTTAGATCCTCTGCATAAATAAGAAAAAAACTTAATGAAGGAATTAGATTATCTTTATTTTAGCGCATTTTTTAAGGATTTAGAACTATCAGAGTTTTTTTCTGTTCACTTAGCTTAGGTTGCTCTTTGGAAAAGCTGAAGTAAGCCCAGTAGCATTTTTGTCCTTGACACCTATGGGATATCAGCACTTCCTAGTCTGGAGAGCCTGTACTTTTGTACAATAGACCAGTCTGTTCTATTAAATCTTCAATACTGATATCACTTCAATAGCAGTTTTTACCCAGGAATGGGATCTGTTGTATAAGTGACTATTCTCCATGAAGAATATCCTCAGTTGAAAACAAAAAATCTATTTCTTTTCATTTAATTATATGTTAGATTTTCTGTTTCCCTTTGGTTCTTCCTCTAGGTGAAATACTTACCTTGCTAAAATGTCTGCTTGATGTAGTGTGTAAACCTTATTTATAAGCACGTCTTCATTTCCCTCTGGCTGATTCTGTTTTCAACCAGTACTTCATTTCAATTAAGCATTAGCTAAGTGGATTTAACATCAGCTCTTTGTTTAAATAAGCTGTAGAGAAGCATATTTCATAACACACCCAGTGTACTTAACTGAGTTCAGGTTCCATTTTAGAAATTACACCCATAAAGCAAGCACTTTATCTTTTTTCTAATAAAGAAAAACATGTTCACACAGCTAATGAGGTTAATGTTCTACTTGGGAAAAGTGGCACATTTCATTTTTTCATCTCTTGTAGAGGGGTGTCTGTAGATTTAAAGCAACCTGCAATGTGAGGTTTATACGTGCTTAAAATAAGGTTTTTAGCTTTAACAACCATTTTTCATAATATATTGAATTGGGATGCTGACCTTGTCTAGCTTTGTTTGGATACCAATTGACAGACTTGTATAGCACAAGTTTAGAACATTTTTGTTGTGTCTTGAGAGCTAAAAATCAGTGTCTAGTATAAATACAGAACTCTGGAAACAAAATGTGAATCACAGCTGTTCTAGCATTGAAAGTATAAATATAAGGTCAAGTTGTCAACATTTACATCTTAAATGCTATAGTAATAAGTATGCTGGGGGTTTTTCTAAGAAGCTAGATACATGGTAGTTCTCTTCAAGTTGTTCTGCTATTGAAATGAGTTTAGGTCCATTAGAAGAAGTTTGTTCTATTATTAATGTTGAAGAATATAAAACGTTGTCAGTGGTTTTCTTCCCTGGCTGAACTTGTTAAGTGTCACAGAAATAACTGCCATATTTCAAACTGTCTGTCCTTCCCCTCACTAATTGGTAATTGGAGCTGTTGGGTGGAAAAAAGTTCAAAGTATCATGTTTAGATTTTTCATTTCCATCCCTGGAATAGTCCCACTACTTTGCAAGAGTTAATCCTTGAGTAGGTCTTTACTGAGGAAGGAAGTTTTAGCCCAAGATAATCTTCAGTCAGTCAAGTTAATGGTGCTGCTTGTTGAGGATTTTGAAATGTAAAACATAACATAACTTGGGTTTTGTTCTAATTTTAGGGCAATATATTTTGCTGCTTACTCAAATTGCAAGGAAAAGTTGAACAATATTTTCAATCCAGATTCCACCCAGGTACACATGATTTCAGCTGGTGTGGCAGGTAAGGATCTGTAACTTTTTAGCTTCATCCTACAGTCATATCTGCAAATGAGAAGTGACAATAAATATGGGAAAAAAAACCCCGACAAAACAGAACATGCTCAGTAATTGAATGATGTCTTTTTAGTGGTTATCTATCTTGGCCTCTCGTTAAACAGGCTCTCTGGAGAACACATGCACGAAATGCACTAAGTGACAAATAACTGTGTGTGAACAGTCTTCTCTAGAAAACCTGCATGCCTGCTTTTTTCAGTTGTAAATTCGTGAAATGAAAAATGTAACCTTTCAAAACAGTAACTTGTTGCTCTGTAAGCTATAAGCAGTGTTTGCACTGACTTCTGGTTTAATTCTTCTTAATCAGTTTTTTTATCACGACTTTGTGCTACGGCTTTGTATATTTGACTTATTTTTGTCTTTCAGAAATGTGCCTGCAGTTATTTGTGTAAATTATATGTAACACTCCCTCTTCTTTTGTTCATATACCAGTCTATGAGAAGTTTGCTCTACCACTGAAGACTTAGAAGAGCAGTTTTTCATAGTTCTCATGTATTTTCATCTCTGTAGAAATAATTCCTATTTTATATCTGCAGTGTAACTTTGGTGTATTTTAGCAGCTACAGATATTTGTTGCTTGATTTGTATATTCTAAGCTTTGGGATCATTCACAAGGGGGAGTTAAAGGCAACTGAGCTGAGTTATGGTCATGGACTTGTGCTGGGAAAATCAAAAGTGGGTTGGCAACACTTCATCTATCGTTGCCTGTGCCTTTCCTGCACAAAAACAAATGTTCATGTTTTTTTATAGGTCACAGTGCAGATGAATTCTGACAATTTAATTGTTCCAGTTCCTAAGTCCTGTCAAATTTTATAGCCAGTGTGTAGAATGTGAATACCAACAATCTGGAATGGACTGATCAAGGTGTGATGTCAGAATAAGGAATAGGATTTGTTTTCTATTTAATGCTTGCTAATAATCTGATACATAGAGATTTTATATAGTGTATAAAATATAAGTGACATTTGCTTTATACCTAAACGACACTAATGTTCATCTCTGGCACATGAAATGTTGTGACAGTTTTTAATCTTTAAGGTGTAAGAAGAGGTCTTTTATTTTGCCCAAATCAGACAAGGACGAGGCAGTGCTTGGTTTTTTCCTCATCTAGAAGTGAGTGTTTTTTGTAGGTGAACAGCATGGGGAATGGGATGGAAGGGAATTTAATCAAGAGTTCATCCTAAACAGTTAATTGCATCAAGAAAGATGAAGAGTCTTCAGGTCCTTGTCAAGGGAATAAAACGTGTCCTTAATTTGGGGGCAGGGGGAAGTGTGGGCAATATAAACAAGTCTGCCCTCAACTGAAGACAACTTGTGCATCTCGTGCAGTGCTGCAGACAAGTGAAGGTTCTGAGTGTTCCTTGTCTTTGGAGGTTCCTGCCCTCATTCTGTAAAGCACATTGATGGGGATGTGCTGTAGTGCCTTTTCCTGAGTGTTTGCAGCTTCAGGCTGTAGTTTGTCATGGAGCTTTGTAGCTGCTTCCCTTCCAGAAGGTTGGTGTTGTGCATTTGTACATACAGCTGCAGTACACTGAGGAAATGGATTTGAACCTTAATTGCTGTTTGCCTTTTTTTACTTTTGTATTTTAACACTCAACAGCCTTTGGGGCTGTTAACTTTCTCATACTTCCTGGGTTCTGCAGTTGTATTTCAAAACCACAGTCAGTGAAACAGAATGCTCAGTGCAGGCTCACACCATAGGTCTTGGCACTGTACAGTACAGAAATTCTCAGGTTCTTTGACAAACAACATTTCAATTCTTTCTTCTGGTGTTTTTCTGATATATGAAAAGGGCTCTTCACTTAAAATTAACAGTGCTTTCTTGGGAATGTGCTAACCTTGTTTTTGTAATTCTAATATATTTCAGAAAATGCACTTAAACCAGCTATTAACAGTTTTACCTGCAAGGTTTGTATTGCTATATGATGCAAATCACCTTAAAGAAATGGCAAAATAACAGGGACAAGATGAAATGTGAGCTCTTATTTGGTTGACAGGTTAATACAGAAGACACTGCAATATTTGCTTTGGAACCTAAGATTTCAAAATGGGCAAGGTGGATAAATACTTCAGAATTGGCAAAAAAATAATCAGTATTGGTGTTTTTCTTTTTCAGCTGCCATTGGTTTCAGTAAGGAATCAAGTAATTCAGTGTTAAATGAGGGTTGTTGATTTGTTGGTGGTTTTTTGGTGGGTTGGTGGGTTTTTTTGGATATGACCTTTCTGTTTTATAAAGTCTAATACCTAATTAGCATGAAGTGGGATTTGCACTTACAGAGCTTTTCCTGTAGGTTGCAAAGTACAGTAATGATGCAAAAATACTTTTTTAAAAAAAAAATTGTAACATTGTTTTATGAGAGTACTGCAAATAGTGAACTTCAGTCAACTTTTAATTCTGTTTATTTGTGTCATGCTAATACATGTCTCAGGCTAGACTTGATGTCATCGTTAAATAAGGATTGTTTTATGCACATGGTGTTTTTGGGAGTGAAAAGCTGAGGTATAGTATTTTAAGCACTTTTTATTTTCGTTGATTGGTTTTAGGCCTGATTCTTCATTCTCAGAATACCTAATTATGGTTTTAAGGCTCTTCTGCTAAGTTTATTTTATCCCAAGGAGAGTGAAGTATCTGCATATTAGTAACTGATGCCTTATGCAAACAGAAATGAATGCTGTCTTCTGCTATGCTAGTTTCCAGTATATAGAGCATATCCCCCTCATACCTAAAATATCTGTGTTGACATGAAGAAATACTCAGCAATCCTTTTTGCTTACTCCTCAGGATATTGTGGTTCTCTTTTTGCAAACTAGGGCAGGGAATATATCCGAGCTTGCTTATAAGACTTGCTTGTGTGAGGAGAGTTGATTTCTGGGCATTTCCAAGTTAGGCTAAATTCTCATATTCACTGTAAACTCTGCCTTCTCATTGCACTCAGCCTCTCTCACCACAGAGAAGAAAAGCTGTAGAGAACTGAATGAGATACTTGATTCCTGTATGGCTTTCTTGTTTGCTTTTTTAATGATTCACAGCCTCAATCGGACAACATGGTTGCAAATCTGCTGCAAAACTACTTTGCCTTGTATGCTGTTGCTGTTTTTTCTGTAACTTAACTGGCAAACCAACCCAAATGCAGATTTTTTTAAATTACTATTTATTTTAAAATAATGGGGACCACTTTATTACTTAGAGATACATTACTCAGAAAGTTTAGTGCTATATACACAGTTAATTCATACCAAATAAAATACATACTTAGTTCACTGATCTTACCTGGATTTCATAAGGCATCTTTTCCATCCCAAGACTAGGCTAGCTTTACTGAAGAATATTTTCAAGGGAGTAGGGAAGGAGGAGGGTTCACTTACAAATTTGCTATATAGGTAAGTATTTGGAGGTGTAAAATTAAACTGCTGCAAATGAGCAGAAATTTCAGTACTCAGTGCATTTTACACATCTATTTTAATATCTGTGGCCTGTTTTGATTATTTTTCTTTCTTTTTTTCCTAAACTTTTACCTTCAAACAGTTAGATTTCCCAATAACTAATTGACAAATCCTTCCTCTGGGATTCAATTTGTACACTTGTGTCTGATGAGGTCACTGCTTGTTGTTATGATACAGAAAAGCCTGTGTCTATTTTAGGCATTTACTGTACATTTCTCCCGTGAAAAGAGTGAGATCGTGTCATCTCATGCTCCCCCTCCGCAGGTCACTTCCTGCAGCAATATGGACTAACTTAAACCTCGTGAGTACTGAACTGAGCATCTCTTGCAGCCTCTAGTGTAAGAACCACACATTGGGTTTGTCATATCTATTGAATAAGCAACGTAAGGGGAAGCCACTTCTAGCTTGAACTCAGATGATGTGCATTGTGCAAAGACATCACTTTTCCTTAACTCTGTTTAGAGTGATTTTTTTTGGGGTTTTTTTTTCCTGTGCCGTTCAGGGAAAGGTAGGAAATACCTTTCACTGAGACCTGCTACTGTACTTGGCTCTGGTCAGCTGAAAGCCCCTACTGGGTTAAACAAGGCATTTTGGGTTGTTTTTTTTTTTCCCAGTGTTCCAGAGCTGCCTTTAAAATGCTGCAGCTGATAGTGTGTTGTCACATTTATTTCAAAGACCTCTTTTCTTTTTCTCTTTTAATATGTGTATATAACCCTTTCTGTCTCTTTCTGTTTACTCTTTTGGTTTGTTTTTATTTTACTACTTTTAAATTTTAATTCATCATTCCATGTTCACATGCGTCTGTATCAATTACATTGGCTTGTAGATTAAAAAGCACCAACCCTATCCTTTGAAATATGATGCTTAATAGGAATACCTGGGATCTTACCTGTCAGTAGCTGAGATAGCTGAAAAAGTAAATTCAGATCATTCTGTCTGAAACTGAGATACAATAAAATAAAACGACAGGAATCTGTAATATTTATTGCCAAATTTATCTGTACTTGTCATGAACCTGTGATCTTTGTTGAGGGTGCAACACATTGATAGGCATTGCAAAGTATTATAAAGATCGTTGAGGCTTTTAAAAAGAAAAAAGGAAATAATTGATGGAGCTTCATGGCAGTTGTTGAAAGCTTCCAAAATTTGCTTTAACAAATATTTTTGCTACAGAATTTCTGTATTTAAAAACCAAAGTTTATCTTCTCAAGGATCTCAAATAGTATGTTTCACGGTTTGGAGGGCTTTCCTTGGTGTCAGCACCACTCAATTCATTTTTCTTCTTCACTAACTGCATTTGCTACATTAGCTGTAAGAATTGACCTGTAGTAATCTTGAAACCTGAATTATTGAAGGCCCTTTGATTTGAAAACTTTGGTTTCAACTGTCAACTTAGGCCTGTGACAGGCATGGGGAAAAATATTGGCCATGTTGCTGAGTGTCTGATCCTACTGTTGGAGGTGCTGAATTTAAATAATGCTTAAGAGTGACCCCAGGGGTGCAGTTTTGAGTAGGGTAGGGGCTGCATCCTGTGCCAACCACTTTTCAGTGGAAATTTCCAGTACACTCTTCCCAGCCAACCTAGAAGTATCAGGCTGCTGCTATGGGTAAATGCAGTCGCTGCTGTCACTCAGCCACTGCCACTGATGGTGCCTAGCCATTGCCTGTTCCACATTCAGGATTTGCAGACACCCTGATTTTGAGCTGAATATGAAGGAGAAAGTCTACATGTTACAGTCAAAGAGTCACAAAATTTCAAAACGTGCAACTTAAATAGGGATGCAAAAAGCTTCTTGGCTTTGTTTGTACTTAAGAACTAGGAGAGACTTAAGAGCTAATTTTGGTTTTTAGAGAAGTCTTTCCTGGAGGATGTGTTGGTAGGGAAAGTGATCTTCCCCCACTGTATTTCAAAGCCTTTGTTGCAGTTCTGTGCATTTCCTAGTGCACTTCATGCCACAAAGATTCTGATTGGAAGTCAAACAAAATTAAAACTTAATTAATGCCAGTGTAAAGAAATAAAAGCATGCAAGAATGAAGTTTCCTTTCAGTGTAGTTGAACTCGGGCTCAAGCACTTTTGGAATCAGTGGAGGTTCTGTGACAGTAAGTGAGAAGTCAGGCTATGGCTACCTGAGCTACAGAGTCTGTTATGCACATGTGGTGTTTTAGAAGCATCCCATGCCTTGTTATGGCAGAGTAATTCCCCAGTGCTTTGAGTTTTTACATCATTATTTACCTCCATGAATTAGAGATATAAAACTCTTGACTTGTTGGATTTCACTCCATCATATGAAGGTTATATAAGTACTGAGATGTAGGAAGAATGAGTAGTGAATCAGAAAAAAAGAAAGCCAATTCCAAACCTTTATCTACCACAGAAGTTGCTTAGTGACAAAGTTTGAAGTCAGTTTAAAAATCTGTTTAATCAGAAAATTGACCAGAAGCCTCCAATCTGTTTTTATTCTTCTGGTGTAGAAAACCAACTCGATCTTACTAACTGATAAGTTGTTTTTAGAACTTGAACTGAAAACCATAATGACCTGTTTAAGCTTTTGGGGGTGGGCACAGATCAAACCTTGGAACAGTTAAGATCCCCTGGCATTTCTGAGTATTGCAGACATTTGTGCACAATGCAAACCTAGATTGTGATTGAACAGGAGTAACATGTATGCAACCAGTTCTGCTAAATTTATTCCTGTGAGCTGTTAGTGATCTGATAAATGAGCTTACCAGTAGCCTGTTGCTGGATAAGTACTGTGCCCTAGCCATGCACTGAACAAGGGAACTGTCCTTCCCCACACCCCCAGTCCGTCCCCTTGCAGGAGGGCAGTATGTCGTTGTAGTTATATACCAGCCATGTGTGTCACTTGGAGACAAAGTGTCTAAATTTATCATCTCTTGCCTGGCCATGTTCCAGCTTTTCCCTTTTCCTGTTCTCTCCTGCGGACATGACACCTCATTGATGGTGCATGTGTGGTATTACAGCTTGAGATGATTTTTTTTTAATTTTACTTTTTTTCAGAGCTGCCTTTCACTCTGCTTTCTCTCTCTCTCCACGGTTGTGCAGAAGTAAGAGTGATTCTTACTTCTGTTTTCTTTTTTCTTGTTTCCTTTTTTTTTTTTTGTTTCCTTTTTTCTTTTTCTTCTGTTTTCTTTAGTGGACTGAAAATCAAAGCTTTAACCCTTGGCCCTTATGCAAGCCTGAGTAGTTGCTGTCTCTCTGAGTAGTTAGAAGTCATAGTATTTACTTTAACAATGTAAGCACTCATATGCTTGTAAAAGTATTCCAAGGCCAACCAACAATCTCTGCTTTGAATACTAAATAAAAGATTTACACTCAAATATAACTGCTCTTTATAGTTCAGTATTAAAAGGTCTCTTAGTTTACAGTAACAAATGCCTTTTAACTGCACCAAAAGTAGTATTTATTCAGTTTGCATGCTCTTAAACTCGGATTGTATTTCAGGTAACAAAGTAAATTGAGGCCATGTTTTATAGCATCTCAAATTGCTATTGCTGTCTCTGCAATGCATTCTTACTGACTTTTTTACCCAATTGGCTGATATTTGTCTAGTTGGCATTGCTGTTCTGTGGTGTCCAAACAGGGTTGATATTAGATAGGCAGAGAACTGTACTTAATTTGGCTTGTTTTATATGGGGCATCTCTTGCTAAGAATCGAGCTTACTCAATATTAATGTAAAATTTTAAAACAATCTAAGTGTTTATTGGCTGTATGGATTCACAAAATGTCAGTAAAATGGGGACATCAGAACAATCAGTATAGTCCGAGTTTTTGCATCCACTGTACCTTAACTGTGTGCGTTTGGAACTTAGATGCAGACATTCTTGTGATATTATCACATTAATTTTGTTATTTTTGCATTTTTTAGGCTTTACTGCGATCACAACAACTAATCCCATTTGGTTGGTAAAGACACGATTGCAGCTTGATGCAAGGTAAAGTGATAATAGGAAATCTCAGTACTGTGATAAGATTGTACTTAAGTCTTGTGAATCTGTTCTGCACTCCAAAATAGAATGAATTCTTAATTGTTCAACATTTCAGATTTGGCAAGTTGATGCTGGTCTCTCTACAAGTTAGATTATCACTTCTCTCTTTTAATCTGTTCTGAGACATGCTTGAGGCACTGTAGTAGACTTAGCAGCAAATTTGGAATGAATGACAAGATTAACAGTTTCATTAAAATCATGTTCTACAAACCATATGCTTACATATGCTTTAACTCTTGAGCTGAATATTCCTGAAATACGGATTCACTATTATAACAAATGTTTAGAAAAAGGCTTTAAGCATCCTCAGGGGTTTTTTTTTGTTGTTGTTGTTGTTGTGGCTTTTTTTTAACCTACAATGAGTTCTAGGCTATAAAAAGGCAAAGACTTCTTTCATGGATAGAAACAGGAACTGTCCTAATATGGGATAGTCAATAAATTGTTTGGACTTACCATAAAATTGATTACAGAAATGGTTTTATTGTGAAATTTGTAATGAAAGTAGAATTTTATGGAGATGGGAAGGAAGACAGACATCTGTGTTCCCATCTATTTAAACCTATAGGGAGAGACTGGTATGATGCCATATGGTCATATGTGTCCATATGAGTTACCACAACTCCTTAGAAGGTTATCTGCAGTTTCATTCTGTGACTTGCTCGCTCAGACCTCTGCTGGCACAATCCATGTGCCTGCACTTGCAGCTATAGTGAAGCACACTTCATGCAGTGTTGTCGTGGGTTTGAATAGCTGTGTACAGTATTGTAACTACTTCAGGATACACAACTCAATTCAGTGAGCAAGCTCAAAATGGGAATAAAACTTCATTTGCCAAATACTGCTTGGAACACCAATGTGTAATGAGCATTTTTCTTGACATGAGAAGTGGCTTTGTTCAATCAAATAACAGCTCCCAGTGTTGCACTGGTTGCTGTGCAGTTGTTGCTGAGAGCTGTAATGCTGAGGGCTGCTGTTTCAACTCAGCCACTGAATGCTGTGGACCTCTTTCATTGAGGCAACAATCTATTAGGCAAATCTATTATGCAAAAGGAAATGGTCATTTTTCTCACGAGTTAGACATTGATGGCCCATTTGGCAGTCTGTTTCCAAGCAGCTTAGTCCTCTATTGCATGAGAGTTGGGGAGGCCTAAAGCTGCTCCACGTTTCTGTGATACTTTGTCTTTAGTCACTGTGTGAAGTTAGGCTTGGGTTCTGTGTAATGCTTTACCTGTGTTTGGTGCTGAAAGCCTTTGAGGCTGTCAAGTGGCTTGGAGCCCCTCAGCCTCAGTGTTGGCTATCTCCCAAGTCTTCTCATCACTACAAACCAGTTTAATAACTTCCCAGTCTCGCTGGCTGCACCAGCTGATATTCAGACTTGTTTTCTCTCTCTTAGGAATCGAGGAGAAAAGCGAATGAGCGCTTTTGAGTGTGTCCGCAAGGTTTATCGCCTGGATGGGCTGAAAGGCTTTTACCGGGGAATGTCGGCATCCTACGCAGGCATATCTGAGACTGTCATTCACTTTGTCATTTATGAGAGTATTAAGAAAAAATTACTGGAGTATAAGACTGCTTCTGCCATGGACAATGAGGATGAATCAGCTAAAGAAGCATCAGACTTTGTTCGGATGATGATGGCTGCTGCCACTTCCAAAACATGTGCAACATCAATAGCATATCCCCATGGTAAGTGGGACATGTGCAGCTGAGACCCTGAGTCACATCCATCAAAGGGAGTCTTCTCAATGAGACTTGTAGCCAACTTTGATTTATTTGCTCAAGAAATATTTCCATGTCTAGATATCAGATTTAACAGGTCAATGTGAGTCTACAGAAATGGAAGTGCTTTACAGTGGATATCCAGCATGACCTTTTCTTAGGCAATGTTTATTTTACCAAGGGATTTGCCAGGGTATGGCCCAAGGTACTCAAAGAGATACTTTTTCAGTTGGAATCATTCCCTGTACTCTGCAATTTTCCATAATGTGCCAGCAAGTTCTTGTCTCCCTTCTAGGAAAACAGGCTGTTTAGTTTGTGTGTCAATTGCACTTCCTGCAAAGTAGGTCTATATACATTGTAAATGAACTGAGTACTAAACTAATCTCAACTTCTGAGCTAAAATGTAAGCCCAAGCAAGTCCTCTTCTGGATTGTAGCTAAGCAAATCAACTTGCCAGGTTTAGTCAAATACTTAATACTTGCTCTCTTGTTACACATACTTGGTTTGCTACTCTGTTCGTTTTCCTCCTTGTTTTTTTTAAAGAGGCATTGTGAGATTAAGAACTTGGGGAGGGGTATTTTTGTGTAAAAAACCCTGATCAGTTGCTGGGAAAAATAACGAAAAGTGGTGAATGTAACCACTCAATTTATCTTTTTTTTCTACTGGTTTTCTTTGTACAGAGGTTGTACGAACAAGACTAAGAGAAGAGGGAACAAAATACAGATCTTTCTTCCAGACACTGTCTTTGCTTGTGCGAGAGGAAGGGTATGGCTCCCTTTACCGAGGTTTAACCACACACCTGATCAGACAGATTCCAAACACGGCTATCATGATGTCCACCTATGAAGTTGTAGTCTACTTACTTGATGGATAGCAGTGTGACAAGGTGGAAGAAGGTGGAAGACTGAAAGACTGGAGTGGACCACTGAATGTCAATTCCCATGTGATGGGCAAAAGGAACGTTGTATCAGGAACAAGCAGCTGTGGACAAAACAGAAGGTTGATTGTGGGCAACTGAATAATTTTGCTGCCTTTGTGTGGTCTCATGTCAGTGTGACAAACAGGAACTTAGGGAATGCCTTCATACATCTCTTAATTCAGATTTATTCTTTTCATCTGTTAATCTAGACAAAGCCATTGAGTCATCTTCAGAGACCCCATGGGTGAGGGAGGGGATGTGAAATATGCTCCTGGGCAGTCCTCTTACCTTCTCTTAGTGATTGCTCTCAACTACATCACTTTTGTTCTGTTTTACTGCACAGTAACCTGTTGGAGGAATGGGCAAGACAGTACTTTTATAGCTTTCTATACCTGAAACTTCAATTTAGTTGCTTTGAAGATTCATAAAGAGACTGAGGTAGTGGTAAGTGTGTAAAGTTTTCCATGTTGCTACCTCAAGACAAAATATGGTGCAGGGACTCAGAACAGTTATTTCTTCACTTCAAAAGGTGATACCTATTGTAGCCTTTTGGTTTTGATTGTTTTTGTTTTGTTTTTTTTTTTCTCCTCGACATTTGAGCTGTGTTGTAGGTTAGTGAGAGAGGATGTGATTCTTCAATTCTTCAGGTTATCAGTCTATTAATATTGGTTCATGTGGACTTCTGGTCTTGCTGCATCCTCCTTTTTCTTTTCTGGAACTTTTTAAGTAAGAGAGGCCTATGAAACATTGTCCTGTATCATCAATTTTCCTTGCCAACCTGCTCAGGTCACTCACACAGCTAAGGAAGAAGTTGCTGAATGCTACTTTATAGCCTTTTTAAGGATTTGTAATGTGATGAGAAACCTCTACTAGTCTAGCCTCCCTTTTGTGAAGACAGGATTCACTCAGTTTCCTGCTGCCTAAGCACAAGCTGTATTACTCTTAAATATCTGGCAAATCCTGCCTTGCATTATCAGTATTTATATGAGAGTACTGGGGGAGAACACAATGTGACCATGGCTAGGATGACCAGAAAGCAGAAACCAGTTGAAGTTGTGATAGATCTTGTCAGTGCAGACAGGCTTTGTGCAGAAGGATGGAGAAATTGTAAATGATATTTTCTTGAAAGTATTCCCCCTGATAATTGGTGTATCACTTCTGTCAGCTTGAGCCTGTGTACTGAGCTATAATCTTGTCCTCCACATTGTCTGATAATTCAGGCATTGGTTTTGTTCTGTAAGCCAATTTCAAAATAATGCCTTGCATTCAGCAGTGAGGCTTGGCTGGTTTATTCTGTCATAATTTACAGAATTTTCCAAAATCATACAACTGGAGTGTCAAGCAGTTAAATGTTACAGGAAATTTTACAGCTTTCCAGACAGGTATCTTCTCAGTCTGCATCCATTATCCTTATGAGGAAGATGATCACTTATAAATTGGGGTCAATAGCTTTCTCCATATAAATGCTGCTACACTGGCATGGACAGAACTGTGCTCTTGGCTCTTCCAGTGTGGTACTTCAGTACAGTTGAACTGTGCATCATGTGCAATGGCTTTATTTTATGAATGACTTCTTATGCACTTTGTGGCCTTCTTAGGGCTTATGACTTTTCTTCCTCTTACTGATTATCTGGAATTGAACCATGTTTGAAATCTGCAGTTTGGTTTTAAACAAAGCATGTGGTTTGATTTCTGTGTAAGCTGTGCAGAAGTTGATGCTGTAAATCCATAGCATCTCTGTGGCAGTGCTTCTGTAGGCTCTATGTAAGACCTCAAAGCTTGCAGAACAATCAGTCTCGGTTTTTCTCATTTGCTTTCCTTTATTTTGACCCTTGTCATGTTCTCCACACAGTGTCAAAGTATCTGAGTATTTCATGTAATTCTCTGTATTAATTGCTCATCCTCTTAAAGCGACCTGTACTAAGTACATCGACCTTGCAGTGCTGTATTGACTTCTCTGCTTGGAAAACGTTCCCTTTTTTAAGACCTAGTATGGTCTGAGGAGTGGCCATGGTGAACTTGATTGTCTCAAAGAAGTGAAAGGAGTGCTTAAATGTGTTTTAAAGTGGGCTTTTTCTAGTGGTCTCTCTCTAGGAAAAGACTGGAGCATATATATGACTGACCTAAGCCTTGAAGAGATGCTTTTGTTCAGATAAATAAATGCAGGAATAGTGACTCCCTGTAATTTTTGTGATGTAGAAAGTGGGTCACTCTTCAGGTTATTTAGATTTAGTCATAGCCAAAACTTAAATTGGCAAAGACCATTCTCAGCTTTGGAGTTGATGAATACAGTGAACACTTGGAGTAGCCTAGGCTTCATGAGAGTTTCTGTTTGGATGTGTTGTCCCTTGGTTCTGTGTTTGTCTCCCATTCCTGGGTATTCCCTGGGTACTGCATGTGTGCCTTCTCTGGGTAAGAGCAGAGCCCCTGGAGTTGATAAGTCGGACATGATAACATGGACAGTTGAATATGGGAGATAACAGCTAAAAGCAGACAATCAGCTTATTACTCCACCTCTTTAAAGGGTGTTCCAGCGTTGTTTTAAACTTCAGGGGTGATCGTTTTGGCTTCCTTTGCATAACCAAACATAACCCCAAAATTTCTTGGGATTTCTCATTATTTTTAAACTATGAGTACCTGCAAAATTACCTCTGATATATTTCCCAAAGATGTTTAAATTATTTATCTAGTTTTCTTGTTATTTATTTCAAAAACTCCAGGAGAGTAACAAGATGCTTCATTCAATGATATCTTAAACTACAGAGCTGAAAGCAGTGCGTTTAAACGTGGTCACCTTGATTTGCAGTTGGGTGTCATGTCCGTGTGTCCCGCTGGTGTGTGCTAGAGGACAGGCTGTGTGCTGGGCTCTGGCGGGATGAGTTCGTTCCTCTTTGGTCCCGGGGGAGGAGCCGTGGGACGCGCCGGGCATGGCGGCCCCGAGCCGGGCCCGTCCCGCTGTGTGCGGCCCGGCGGCTGCTCCGCCCGGACATCGGCCGTGCCTGGGCGCGGGCCCGCACCGGGGAGCTGTGCCGTCTGCTGCTTGTTGTACCTGTAACTGAGACATCGCCTGTCCCCTTAGCCATTAACTCTGCCCCATCTCCGTTTACATAACGCACTCCGCATCTTCCCTGCCTGACTGAGGTGTTCGTGACAGCGGATTGTTTGTTTGTTAATGACAGTTTCTGCGACATTCCTCAGAATGCAGCATTGTAAAAGAATGCTTCCAGAGATAAGAGTGGAGAGCCTTTATAATTGTTGCTTCCTGTTTAAACTGTTCAGATTTGGAAAACAAGCTGAATGCTGAAGTGTGCCTAGGTAAATGTACTACTTTTTTCAACTTTGTCTGTTAAGACTGAGTTATGTACGTTTTTTCAGTTCTTCTATTTAAAAGTCTGCCTACCCTGCATATGTGAACATAACTATGCCCTCAGAGTCGTAGCTAAACACTCACAGATGACAGATGGAGAATACTTCTGTACTCATGTGAGGTTTGCTATTATTCTTGCATACATGTAGTTGGCTGTAAACTATGTGCATTTTTTCTGTATTTATATAGTTAACTTTTTGTTTGCATTGCTTTAAACTTCAAAGCAAATTAAAATTATGTGCTTCTATTCAAATGTTGCCTGCTGTGCTAAACTGTACATTGTTTTTAACCTTTTAATCTTTCTATTATTCATACATACCAGTGCCTGCACAGTTGTGATTAAAAACGAAAAATTCATTAACCCAGTGAATCATTTTATCTTGTGCCATTTTACAATAGCTGAAAATAAGGTGTGTGTGTTGTACCTTTAGTATAGCCTTTTTGTAGGGATTCATGGATGACTTAAAACTAGCAATACATGTTGGTGCAGTTGGGTTTGACCACAGGTACCTCTACAGAACCAAGTGATCCTGTATGTCAACTGAGATTCAGGAGCTGGTGACCACAAAACTTGTGTCCATTTGAAGTGCCAGCTAGCACAAGCCACTGCTGACAAAACTGAAGAGCAGTAATTCCTTAAAATGCTCAGAGTTAATTGCATGTGAGGTTATAACCAAGTCCTTGAACCTGACACATTGTTGCATATTGGTATCGTTTTTCTTACAATAGTTGATGTTTGATCTGTCTGTCCTGAGTTTCCTCACAAATCATTCTGTGAATGCATACACGGAGTTTGATTGGTGACTGCTGTTTTTCCCCCTCAGTGATGAGGTTGTGTGAAGTTGACTTTGCAAGACAAGCTCAAGATGGTGAAATGCTGCTAACTCCAGTTAAACCTGGAATGCTCAGGGTCTTTGATTTGATTCTTTCAGCTATTCAAAACTACTTCAAAACTTGCATTAAATCAGCACATCTGTGAATAGCTTTTCTTTCAGTAGGTGTTACTGTGAATTCCCTTACCTTGCCACATTTCCTAACTCCCAGCCAGTGTGCTTATCCCTGACACATCTGAAATTATGCCTCTAACTGACATAGCTGTGATTGATCTTTCACTTTTACCCTGCAAAGGAGGCACTTTGGCAGGGTAGAGCTTAGGATAAGTCTGTGGGAATGTTTTGAAGTTCATGCTGCTTTACAACCCTTTCTGCTAGAAGGGTTATGTTGAGCTTGCCATGGTCAAAAAGGTTGTGTGTAAAATGAAGGTGTATTTCAAGTGCTTTTGGTTATGACTTGGCATTAATGCAGCAGTACAGTCTGACAGACTGACAAGCATGTGAGGCTTGACAATGATGTCTTTCACAAAGGAAAGCCCTCAAATTTGATAATGCACTTACACTACAATAAAATGTACTTCCAAAGACAAACACTCCCCTCATCTTGTATGTGCTGCTGCCAGCCACTGTGCTCTGTGTTGACTCAGAACATCCTTATCTTCTTGCACAGCTTCTCTAAAAGGTAGGAAATGCCAGGACTGGAATCCATTTTTTGTGAGCAAATTGATGCAAATAAAATGGTATCTTGAACTGTGAACGGCAGATTGGAGCACAGGATCTTCTGTTTGTGTAGATGGAATATTTCAAGGGATGCTCCTAAGACTGGGCTCACTTCTGCAGACACCTCAGTGATGAGGTTGTGTCAAGTTGAATAGAAGCTTTCCAAGACAAGCTCGAGATGGTGAAATGCTGGTAATTCCAGGTAAACCTCTACAAAGGCAGTGTTTCCTTCATTATCTGTGGCTGTTTGAAGGCTGGTAGCTTTTCCTAATCCTGCTCTGTAGCAGACATTGGGAATGTGCATGTTGGAATTGTCTGGAGTGTAACCAAAATGCAAAGCAGTCTGTTTTGAGACCTGGTCTCTTCCCCAAATTTCCAAAACGCAGTGTACAAGTGAGACAGCAAATACTTGGAGTGTCACCTTGTAGTTCGAGACTAGATAACATAGAACCAGTATTTGAAAGGGAAAACAACTAATTAGGAAAGCTACAGACTGATGCCTGTAGCAGAGTTCTAGAGCACATCCCTCTTTTGCAAGTATGTTTTTGACATAAAGGTAACTGGCCAGTAAACAAGAATTGCTGGTGTTAAAATAAGCTGATGATAATTTGTGATCATCTGTGTTTCACATGAAGTAAATGCAGGAGAGCCAATCTTTATCGGGGTTTGTGCAACTATGGGATGTGGAGCCACAAAAGAAGTCTCTTATTTATTCCTACATGGGTAAGATCTTGGCTAAAAGAGCCAGTGTTTTGTAAGGGGCACTGTTGGATTGCTGGTGAATACTGCAGGTTCTTGATGGCCTCTGAAGAAAACTGATAAAAACTGGTCTTAGTATTGTCAAAATCATTTGGTGTGGTCAATTTTTTTTTCTCTCTATATATGGATATCTTCAAGCAGTTCATCAGTGTAACTGAACAATATAAATTATTACCCTGCTGATAAATCTGTCCTGGTCCGGTGCTACATGATGCTTTTCTGGCAGCATTAGTTTTCTGTCAGGGTCTGAGGACTGACAGAATGGATGTTAGCAGAGAATATATGGCTTTCATAGGGAATGTTCTGGGCTGGTTCATCCTGCTGCATTCCTGTTTGCATGTAGTGATGGTGAGTTTCTGCATTAAGCAAAGATTTGGGGTATTTGTGGCCATTGTAAAGTTTTCAAGGGAACTTGGTGAGTAGCTGTCCTTGCCAAGTTACAGGCTGAGAATTTTGCTGGAAAGCATAAAAATATCAAAGTTGGACACATCTGAGTTAGAGCAATAAAATGCAATATCCTTGGCATAACAAGAAACAGGCAAAAATAGAGTGGAAGAAGTGAGTAAGTGATTTGGTTTGGGTTTATTAATATTTTTGTGATTTTGGTTTAGATATGTAAGAATATTTTTAAATGGGAAAGGTGTCTCCTTTGTCAGCAGCCCTCACCCAAGGGGAAAAAGGCTCTCCAAGTACAATTTTGCTGAATTTTTATCCCAGTTTAGCTGTGCTAGATTCTTCCATTGAGAAGGTAATATTATGGATACTTTTCAGGGTCACATCAGGCTTTGTGCTGTTTCTAGCTTCTCAAGACCTCCACAAGAATGCAGCAGAAATGTTTGTGAACTCAGGTCACTTCCCTCTAAAGAGAAAAAGTTCTGCTAAGACTGTTCAATATTCTCTCAGGATAGACTTTAGCTAAAATGAGCACCAGCAAGAGCCTTTTGGATGTGAATGCTCAAGGGAAAGCACACTTGAGAGAAGGTGCTCCTCAGTTTCTGTATTTATCCTTTGGATAGGGAAAGGAAGTGAATGCTAAAGAAATAATTCTGTTCTTGCTAAGAAAGCCCAGTAATTGTGAATCTGTTCCCAGAAGTGGGTCATTTTCAAGGAATTCTGTGAGAAGTCTCAATGGATTTCCCAAGGTATTCTCTTTCCAGTCTATCCAGGAGCAAGGTCTGCTTGGCAAGAGCTTCCTTCCAGCTTCCCTGCAAATTGTTGGAGACAGATCCTGCTGTTAAAATTTTCACTGCCCACAAATGCTACTTCCTGCAGAAAATTCTTAATGATGGGCAAAGAACTTGTTTCCTCTGGCTGCTACAGGCAGGCAAACACAATTTGTCTCTAAGCTGCTAAGTTTCCATTATAGTTCTCAGATGCTTCTATTGTCATTTCTGGAGGTATTTGTTGCCATTCTGTCTCTTCTGGAATGCAGTTGGCAGCAAAAGTTTGGAGTTCTGTTATCCTGCACCGTCACTGGAAATGTTTCTGACCTTTGCAGTGACTTGAAAGTTGATTTGGGGAATTCCAGCTGGATTCGTTCTGCATATGCTTAGAGACTTGGAAATTTGCTTTGAATTACTTGAAACAAGAATGATCTATTATCACTGACACACTTTCCAGAGAGACTACTTGAGGGGAAATACTGAAAAATTACAATCATTCAGCTCTGCTTGTAGGGTGGTCCAATATTATTCACTAATTCATTCAGGCAACAGACAAAGATTTCAAGTGCTTTCTTTGCATTACTAAAAATAAATAAAAATTACAAAACCAGTATAAAAAACATTGACCTTTCCCCATTAGGGAGAAAATATCTGCCCGAGTTCCTAATTGTTATAAACTGAGGAGACAATTGCCAGAACTTTATAGCTGGGATGTAAATGGAATATTGCCTCTCGAGCAGGAGCAGATTAGATCTGTTAAAACCACATACACATTTGGACACACAGGGCTGAAGCAGTATGAGCCAGCATTCCCCAGAGCTCATGGCAGCCAGAACTAAACTTTCCTCCCATCACCTTCTTTCCCAAGGTAAAAGATTGTTTCCTTATGGTAGGGCAGGGACACTGGAGTGGTCAGCAAGTAGGATGGGATATTTCTGTGGGCAGCATTCTTGTAATTCTCAGGATCTGAGTTTTTCACTTGGGCTGTCTCTTATCTCACCCTTCTTACCCTCCACAAAAGTGATCACAATTAATTTGGGAGGGATGGGATTTTTTTGAGATTACAGAGATGGAAAAGTGCTGAAAGGTGAGTAAAAGGATGAGAGTTCTGCCTTACCAGAAAAAACAAAACTGTATGACCATGCCCCTTCTTCTGAAATAGCTCAAGAAAGTTAAATCGTTGTGAAACTTTCAGCTTTATTCATAGCTGTTGAAAAACCTGTCATTCAAATGGAGAGTTGGCAACATGTGGTGGCAGTATCTGCCATGCTTCCTCTTCCTGAAGAGGAAATAAGATTCGGCACTGGAAATCCCTTCTTAAAGAAGGATTCAGGCCAAGAGACAGCATCTGGGGAAAGCAGAGTTTCAACTGCTTCTTCAAGTCCCTGGGATGAAAAAGGCTCTGAACTGCATGCATCGTTATGGAGTATATACACCTTACTCAATTGCATCCTATCTGTTCAGTTTGCATTTTCTGAAAAAGGAGAAGAGGAGCTTTCCCAGCACCTGGTTTCTCCTCAGCCTCGTCTCCACGTGCAGCTTCGAGGGGAGTTGGAACAAAGCTACAGCAGTTCCCAGGTCTCTTGGTGTACTTGGTGTTGCCCCTCTTTGCTTGAGCCAGACATAAAAATAAGAGGGATAAAGGGTGACTTGAAACTGGTAACAAGGAGCAAAACCTCATAATTTGACTCTGCACCTCTTTGCTAGATCTATGTGTGTTAGTTTTTCTTTCAGTTGTAGATTTTGATGATAAAAGTAGTAATGGAGAAAACAGGATTATCTCACTAAGTACAGCAGTTTTTCTACAAGAAAACTGAAGTAGCATTACATAAAAAGCTTATAACAAAAATATCCACAACCATTCTGAGCTGACAGACTAAACAGCATTCTTGGGATTAAGCAGGACGCTTGGAAGCCTCTGCTAAAGGCAGGGTAAGAGTGGACTATCAGCCAAGTCACCCTGAAAAAAATAATAGGTGGGCTATATAAAAGAGATAAAATGGGTTAGGTTGGAAGGGGCCTTAAATTCCTCTTGTTCCAACCCCCCTGCCATGGATAGGACACCTCCACTAGACAATGTTTTTCATACTGACCCTGGCTAATTCACTGTTAAACTAAATAAAAGCAAAGACAAAAGGAAAATCATTGAGGTATTAGCTGAGCTTTGCATAAGGAAAAATTAATTATCAGCTAACTCCACTGCAGGGAACAATTCAGCAGTCATGTTCTCAAAATCGTTTATTATGCTTAAGTAGGTTTAGAGGTGTTCTTAGAGGAAGGACTCATGAGGTGACCATAATGTGAGATGATTTAAAAATCTCAGCTCTATGTTCTATGGAATTATGTTGAGGCTATTTGGATTATGATCAGTATCACTACTGTAACATGAGGAGTGTTCATCATTAACAGCATGGTCTAGTAGGAAGTGGCCCTGCCATGGCAGAGGGGTTTGCAATGAGCTGATCCTTCAGGTCTCTTCCAACCCAGATCCTCTGTGATTCTATGAGCAGGACCTCTTTGTGCAAGCTATGGATGTGCATCTTTAGAATGTCAGCTGCCTTCTAAGCAGGCCCCAATTAATGCAGAATGTTTTAGGCTGCTATTAATGCATATAAATTCATTTTCTGCGAACTAAGAAAAATTATGTAGTCAAACATTCTTGATTTAGCTTTCTCTTGGTTTAATTTTTGAAGATTAGGAGTGTTAGTGGAAAGAAAAGCATTTCTACCTGTAATATCTGATTTAACAGAGCTGTAATTTAGCCTGTTAATTTGAAGCATTACCAAGTGGTTCCTTGTGAAAAAGCAGTGTAAGTCCATGAGATCCAGAGGGGCTAGTGAAAAGATACCTGTTTTTGTAAAAGGTCATTCTGAACTTTTGACTCTGAAACTGGGGGCTTGTTATTAACTTTGGCGTTTCTGGTCTCTGGACTGAGGGTGATCAAGAATATTGAAAACAGAGCTATGTAAGAATACCCATTTTCACTTATGGAAACTGATGGTTTTGCAAGTATGTCAAAATCTGATCTGCCATACAGTGTGCTTTTTCTGCCAGCCAACCCTCCTATTCACAGTGTAAAAGACTGCACTTCTCCCTCTGGGCAAAATGGTGAATTTCTTCAGGCCCAAATATGTCTTTTCATCATGCAACTTTAGCCCCTTCTATCAAAAGCAGCTTTTTTTTCTTACAGTAACATGGTTTTCCCACTGTTTTTCTAGTCATAAGAATTTCAGTGCAGAAACAGTGGTGTGCTGTTTTGGGAATTGCATACCAGCTAAAGCAATTCCAGTCATTGTTCTCCCAGCTGTATTTCCACCCCTCCGTGGACCCCCCACTTCAGCTTTTCCAGGTTAGTGGGAAGTTAGCAAGAATTAATGAAGGTAAAACTACATGAATGCCTACAAGATTAATTTATGCTGATTATTTCCTTGTTTACAGGGAATCAACTATCTCCTAACATGAACAGAAAGTCTGTAACATGGTACAAAGTTTGATACTGCTTAAGAGAGCACTTTGAAGGTTAAAGACAATGTTAATAGCTTACAGAATTATGTGCTGCACAGAAGGGTCACCAACAGTAAACCATGAATGGGTCACAGCACTTACAGAACAGAAGTACCACATAAATTCACATTCATAAATAACATCTGGAGTCCCATAGGACAGGAAAGGAAGTATATTTGAGCTTTCTCATATTTTCCCTCAGTATGTGAAACATTATGAGAATTACTTCTTATTTAAGGTGACTAAGTGTCAAGGGAGGTACATATAAATTGAGATCAAGCTCTTAGGGCTGGATTGTAACATTTGGTTGAGCTTATTATGATTGAGGTTCATTCTCAGTTGTAGTATTTGTAGTTTCTGATTATATCAACCTAATTGTCAATCAGAAAATCTTGACCCACACTGCTTAAGATGTATTTGGTACCTAACAGCAACTTGTAGAATTAACAAATCAAGTGAGCTATCTACTGTACTTCCTACAGAGTCCATTTGCAGAGCTCTGTCTGAAGTGTCACTGCCCTCCAGAGATGAGGGTGTAAGAAACTATAAAGATATGTTGTTTTATATGACTAGGCAATATAAAAACATGATTCAGAGTGGGAATTCTAACGAAAAACAACAAAGCCAAGAGCCAGGTCTTGAATAGCCTGGATAAAGCTTGACTATATCAGCATATAGAGATGTTAGTGCTTTCCTTCACACAACTGATAAACGTTTGGAAGCAGATACATGACTTGGGAGTCTTTAGTAGGTCACACTTCTGGTAAAGTTTCATTGATGGTATTTGCTGTACAGGTTGATATCAAGGATCATTTTTGTCGTTGATAAACCTGGCAAATTCTAGTAAGTCAGTAAGTTGTTTATGACATGAAAGTGTCTAATACCTTGTTGTGCTGTCTGTGGTACTGCTGTTTAAATTATAATGCATGTCCCAAGGATTTATAAGATTTGCAGAAATGGGACCTTAGTGTGCAGGTTTAATATTACTACTGAGGAAGTGTGAATTGCAGGTGGTTTATGGCTTAAAAGTGACCTGGGAACGATAGCAGAGGACTACACAATAGCAGCTTAAAGGCCATTGCAAAGAGAAGTCATTTTTTTCCAGTTCAGAGCTACCCTTGCCCAGCTCCCCAGAAGGGCCTTGCCACTCAGCCAGCCTGGTGTAAACTGTATTGTTGCTGTTCTGTGACTGTTGTGCAAGGTTTGATAGAAACCAAAGCAACTACAGGCACGTGGAAAATTAGTCCCCTCTCACTTGGTAATGCAGGACCAAACAGGGATTCTTGTGTGGTTAAATCCAGGTCCTTGTGGGAGCCTGTGGCCCATGCCATTCATAACACTACCAGGCTTCATCTTTAAACTAATTGGGTTTCTTGTTCCACTGGGAGGTTGCCTCAAAACCTGGCTTTCTTGTGTTGAAACTGCTCTCATTTACTGTCCTAGCAAGAGTCCATGGAAATTGATATCACCAGTAAGTGCAAACAGCCCTCTGAAGAGTCACTTAGCATAGGTACTTTGTATTGGAGAGAGTTTCCTTGATTTCCCTTTTTCTGCTGGCTTTCTTGTGCTTTTGAGTAGCATCCTGCATATTGAAAAGTGGCCTGGGTTGCCTTTTTCTTGGATTTGTGTAGTAAAAATGCTGTCTTATTTTTATTTTAAAACAGTTCATCATATTTGTACAAACAAGCTGAATAATCAGCCAACTATTGTGTCTTACAGTTAGCAAATAGCACAGCTGGCCCAGCTTCTGTGCACCCCAGCAATTAGTTCAGACTGACTCTCTTGGATTGTTTTTGCTGCATCTTGGCTCTCAATTGCTGGTTTGCAGCACTGACTCACACACTCTGAACAAAGTTTTTCTGTGGCTCTATAGACGCTAAATTTCTTTTCCTTTTGGTTATACATGAAATCATGACACCATTGAAATGCAACCTCAGAATATTTTTGCTTGCATCCTTCTGTGGGCCTGATTCTGCCCTCCTAACCTGCCTAAGTAAATCCTTCTCATTTGATGCCTTTGTGCCAGCCTACTACTGCTCTTCCAGCAGCACACTGTAAGGCTATCCTGAAAATCATCCCAGTGGTTTTTAGCTCTCCTTCACTGCTGCACACCTACAACTGCTCCTGAAGCTTTGGGGAGCTGTTGTGCTGATGTTACTGCACTGTGTGTGTCTGACCTTCAAGCCTACAGAGTCCTTCAGTGGAGGGAGGGGTTGTTTCAAGTCATGGGAGAGTCAACACTTCCATTCCTGGCTCTGCAGCTGTGCACAGCCACCAGTAAATCACATCCTCCTCTCAGTGGGAATTAGCCATGCACTGACAGGCTGTGGATATAAATAACAACGTGTGTGGAATTTAAGGTGCATTCAATTGATCTGTCTGATAAGGAAATAATTCACTGGCAGCTGGTCTCTGTTACAAATTTTGTCACTGTTACTGAAAAAGCTGAGTTGTTATCCTCCTTTTTTTTTTTTTTTTTTTTTTTTCCCTGAGAAAATTTTCCATTTCCCATTATTTCCTGCTGGGAACTATTTAATTCATAAAACAGGTGACTGCACTGGACTGATTGAGGTTAATGCCAACAGAAGGAGTCTTGGGGGTGGGGAGAAGGGGGGCAAGCTCTTCCTGTGGGGGAGAAAGCTGTTCCTGTAGAGAGTTAAATCACTGATTCTTATTTAAAACAAAAAAAAAAAATCTGTCTTTTGCACTACTCTCGATGCCGAAGAGAAAAAGATTTACAGGTATTTTAGTGAACCACAAAAAGCTGTCTCTTACTTTTCCCTTTGACAGAAATAGCTTTCTGCTAATTTCGGAGAGGCCTTCTATGCACACTGTACTTAAAGTGGTTTCCTGGGTTCCTCTAGATGAGAGTTTGTTTCATTCAAAAGGGATTATACATCTTGAGCTCAGAGAGCCTTTAAATTAGAGCTGCCTAAGTGTAACTAAATTTATGCCAGCATTCTCTGTCCCTCAGGCTATTATCTTGTGCCCTCGTGTAAGGTACTTTCACCCAACCAACTGCAAGTCCTAACACAAGTCTTGCATAAGTGAAGCCGTTAAACTGGCGAGACCAAATGGGGAAAAATATTACAGGTGCATAGCAGTGAAATTATAGACTTAAATGAGCCAAATCATAGTTAATTTTCCTTTTTATTATTAAATTCTGTTTTGATTGTTTAGGGAATTGGGGTATCCTGTGAAGCTGTTGTAAATCCTTTGTTTAACAGTTTTCATCATGACATCTCATTTCAAGCTCATGCTTTGAGATATTTTCTTCATGAAGTTAGTTTATCATTGAAACCCTACAGAATCCAAATAAGTAGCAGTTCTGTGACTGTAGTGCTGGACTGCTTCCAGTAAGGATTTTTCTTTGTCATTATTCAGTGGAGATTTTGCAAATGAAAACGTTTTGCATTTTTGCACCTCTTCTGAGACAAAGACAGAGGGATATTTTGATATAACCAGGAATTACTTCAGGGTCTGTGATTAGTGAGCACATTGGAAATAATCTTTGTTTTCTCCACACAGAACATTTCAGCAAAGGACTGGTTTTTGTCTGAGGCAATGCATTGTCATCAGCTCTCCACACCTTTCCCTGCTATGCTCCTCTCGGTCAGACACTTTTAAGGACAACTCCTATGCAAGCAGATTAACTGGGATGTGGTTGAGGAGTCTGAGAGTGAAAAGTAACCAAAACTATTTGAAAGGCATCATGCCTGGTATGGACACAGGACAACTCCAGGGGATGGGCTTGCAGAGAGGGAGCAGCTGAATGGATGAAAATCAGACTATTTATAGGCTTCCTTCCAAATCTTGGTTGGAAGGCTGGCTTGTTTCCCTAATCTTAGTGAAGCCATCAGATCAGCTGTATTACTTGTAAGGATTTTTATTAATAGAACTGCTGGAGAGACCTTTGGTTTCTTGTTGCAAAATGTAAAGAAATGTCACCACAAATTAGAATGAAAAGTAGGCTTTTTAAAATCACACAAAACCTCAATGGTCCTGAAATGAAAAGATAAGTAGACCCAGAGAAAAGTATAAAAAAGTATAAATTTTGTTGCATCAAGCATACTCTTCTGAAGGGGAGCTATGAATTCAGCTTTGAATACTTTCTTGTCATAGGGTTTGCTGTGACCTTCACAGTAGTGAAGGGGATAAGGAGCTGCAGCTTCAAGGGAACCTTCTTTTCCTTGCATGAGTTCCTGAAGCTCTCCAGTTTTCAGACTGGGAGGTTGTGTTTGACCATTCTGCACCCAGTTCTGACTGCCCTGCAAGGAGTGTCCCTGGAGTTGCCCACTCCCCTGGTCTGGAAGCAGCAATGCATAAATAAAGCTGTATTTTTGCGTGCCTCTTCCTGGGCCAGGTTGAAGAGTTTCTTTTCCAGCATGGTCCATCTGCTGTCACCATTCCCTGATGGAGGCAGTTTCCTCTTGGATGTGGTGCCATGCACATCTCAATGATGCTGCTTTCTAACACAAATCCATTGGAATAATCTGAACAATGTTTTTATTTAACTGATCATTTTGTCAGGAAAGCATTAGAATTTGCTTGTATGTGGTATCTTGCTGCAGTACAAGCCAGGGATGGGACAAGCAGCTGAGGAGAGGACTGGAGTGACTGTATGTCCATGGTCTGGGCACCTGGACACATCTGCAGGTGGGTATCTCTTAAAGCTGTGCTTTAAATGTTACATTTTCTTTTTTCTACCTAAATAGTAGTTAAATACTTGTTTCCCATTGAAAGTCATCCTGAAGGTCAGAACTTGGGTATTTAACTCCCATTTGTGTCTTTTGAAAGCCTCCACTTTTTATTTTGCCAGTATGCAGCAGCATTCCAGTGGGTCCAGCTAATTTTGAGATACTCAACATAAAAAAAAAAAATAATGTGAAAATGCTGTTATATTTTACAAACCTGCTTTGCAATGCAAAACTTGTTCACAGCAAAGAAGTTGAATCAAAGGTTCACCACTGCCAACTAATTATTCAATGTTCTCCAGCTAATGTTGTTATGCTGCCAAAAATGTGTTTCCATCTTTTTCTTTTCTCATTAGAGAATGATAAGCTCATAAGTTATTTTTCTGCTTGAGTTGTTTGATTTGGACTAAATTTTCTTTTGTGAAACTATATGTCTGCTCCCTCTGCTCACCAGCAAACTTGGAAAAAATGGCACATCATCTCTGCTGCTGAAGCTAGAAGGAAATACATTCAATTGGACTGTATCACACTTTTCAAACAATATATTAAAAATCTTTATACAGGAATCCAGAGACCAAAATGGATGTGTGGCTACTTGTTTCTACAAGGCTTTGAATATAATGGTACAAAATAAGGTGGTAGTTGGTTGCTGGTCAAAGACTTGTGAGATTTGCCTTCAGTTTGTTGATGATGTAAACCATCAGAGATGCTGTAAGATTGCTCAAGTAGCTTTAAAAAGGCTTTCCTTAGTACACATACAAGAACACTGAGGTACTGCTCTTGCTCTAGGAAGAAGCACTGTTATTCCAGCTTGCAGAATCTGTTTCCCTGAGCTGGTGCTTCTTGGTGGGTGGTGACTAATGGAATGGTATCCTGAGAAGTGCCACCATATGGCTCAGGGGTGCTGAGCAACATCTCTGCGGTCAGTAACTGCTTACAAGTATTTCTGAGTGTAACAAATGTTTCCATCAGGGTGAGTGGGATTCACCCAACTGTGCCCCTGATGAGCTGCTGTGAACCTGCACTGTGAGCTGTGATTTAAATTGACAGAAGCATCTAAATTTGTAATGAAGAACTTTTATCTTCTATCCATTTTACTACATAGCTGTGTCCCATATGCCTGCCTCCTAACTGCACTTGTGGGACTTGCAAATCTTTTGTTTCCTCCTAGCTGAGAATCAAGTACGGGAGTGAAAATACTGAGTTACTCCATTCAATTCTTGCATTTGTTTGCGGTAGGTCAGAAACAGATTTGTGGAGTTTGTTGCTGGTCTTACTTTTCATTTACAAAGGCACTCTGGATAGAAGCAAGCTAGTTTTAAAATGCATTGAGTAAGACATGCCTTAAAAACAAGTTCAGAAATCATTCCAGAGATGACTAAAGATTTTATTTTGTAAACTGTATGCTTTATTTTAAAATGCTGCCAAGTATTGATTATGGTCTTAAAAAAATCCAGAGGACAGAGAACCTAAGTCAGGGACAGGATATTATAGAACACATTATCAGGTAAAAATAACAACTAATGTTTTGGGAGAGAGGGCATTTTCCTATTAGTTCACCAAATGCCCTATAAGCAATACATTAAACTCATTTCTTCTGTTCTCTTGGCTTTCTGGTTGGCCACATCTCCCTGGTGTAGTCTTGGAAGAGAATGGAAGGCAGAAATAGCTGTAGGGTTTGTACCAAATCCTTCTGTGCCTTTGACACCTTTTGTTTCAAAATCGTGCTGTAGTATTTGACAGAGATGAGTCTGCCTGCAGGTAACATAATCGCTCGTGCTGTATTTAAAGGTAAATGTATCCTCTGTCTGGGCATTAGTGAGCAGGGGAGAGCTGAATTGTGCCACTGCAGGCAGCTTCCAGCTGTTTCATTATACAGCTTGCACTGGAGGAAGTTGTCCTGCTGGGATCTCCCAGTCAATCTGCTCCACTGTAGCTGCTTACATGCAGAAATGTCTAATATGATTTCCAGCTGTTCTCTGATGTGTACGAACAGGTTATTCCTACAGGGAGACACAGTGTCATGGACACAAAGGTCTGTTAGGAAACAGCGCTCCTTCCAAAGGGCATTTTGTTCTCTGGTCTCCTAGTTAGCCCTTCCTTTGGGCAGCCTTGCTGCCTGGGAGGTGTTACCTTGGGGCAAGCAGAGGTGGAAGATCTGGTACATCTGGATGCACTGAAGCATAGTCACTTGATAGGTAACACATTTGAGGTTTTACTTATACTTCGAACTGCATTAATTCAAAACTGGCATGAACTAAGTTTAGGATGGCAGCATAGACTGAAGTGTCAAGGTCAAGAGTAGAGTGGGTCTGTTAAGGGTCTGTGAAAACTTGCAAATAGCTTTTCCCTGCTGATAACACAAATGGTGCTACTTTAAGACTACATAGACTGTTTGACAATATTGCAGTGGATAGTGATGAAAGAGGATTATGCTAAAACTGAGGGCATATGTTATCTAATTAACATTATATATATGTTATTCTATGGATTTCCAGTTATTGGTGAGTTTGGCACTATATTCGATTTTCCTTTAAAGTTAATTTAAGTGAACTATCTTACTCTTTAGAATCATGCACGCTCATTTTCATTTAGAAAGCTTGTGAATTTTAGCCAAGAAAAATACATTTGTACAGACTGAAAACTCCTCCTGAACTGAATGGGAGTTTTCTTTGGAATAACTGTGCATCACACAGAGTATTTCTGCAGGACAGATGTCAGAATGTCGAATTTGTGTGCATTAGGAGAATGTATCCTGGATAAAGTCTCTGCTTAGGTTTAAAGCTGCATCTTAGAACTGGCTTTCAGAAAAGGACTGATACAAAGAATGCAACACAGACTTCAAAGACTTTTAACCTGTCTGTAATAGCACCTACCCATAACTTACACTTAACTTTACCTCTGGAATTAGCTGTTTTTTTATTGTTGTGGTTCTGTTTCACAGCATGGATACATGACACAGTTCTGGCTGGATTGTGTTCAGAGTTCTGTGCTAGGACAAGTCAATGGTGTTGTGATAAGTCCTACCTAACACTTAGATCTTGCTGCAAAAGCATTTTTAAGAATTTCAATTTTATTGGACTACCCTAAATTTAGGGGATGGTACCAGATCTATGCAGATTGCAGTTCAATCATTCGAAGCCAGGGAATTGTCTGTGCCTTGCATCAGTTTCATTGGAGATACTGACCATGTGGGATTCGTGTTTGGATTAGGGTCTGGCTTTCAAAAACACAGAAACAATTAGCCCATGCTTAGATGGGCTTGGAGAGGCAGCATGGGAGCTGCTGTAAACTCAGTTCAGCCTCCATGGGAAGGGTGGCTGCTGCTTTTGTTTCCAACTAAGGACCATTCAAAGTTAGTTTCAGAAAAGGGCTGACAACTCTTGCTACTTTTTGTACATTTCTTATACATTCTGAATTCACTGCTGAAGAGGGAAGTGCCTGTGCAATCAGAGCATAAGGCTCACTCAAGCAGCTGGATTAGAAGAGCATTTATCTTCTAACAGTATCCTTATCTTTAGATACACCCAGAGGCACTGGTTTCAGCAACACCAATGGGAAGCTGTATAAATGTACATTTCATGGGCCTGAATAATATTATGTAAGGGAAGTGATCATAAAGCCACCAATATTCTTGTCTACACAGAGCCAGACAATCTTTAAATCTGACAAATAATTTTTAAAAAGTATGTGTTAATAGTAATTAACATTGTGTGGTGTCTTGGAAAGTGTGAGGCTTTGCTTTACAGAGCCACTGACTGGTAGCTGGATGTAGGTGCCGGTTGTGTTGTACAAGTGACTGATGTAGTCAAGCTGATGATGTTTTGCTGAGAGCAAGTAAAGAGAAAACAAAATAGTGCATGTTGGATATTGTTGCCCATAACACAAAATAATTGTACTGCTTTCCACTATTACTATCCTGACTTCTAAAGGAAAAAGACTAATGAATTCGTATTATCATTGACAGTGTCTGTCTTGTGTCTCTCAAATTACCTCTACCAATCTGTTTCTCTTCCTGTTGGCTAATTCCTGTGAAATTTCTCTAAGGCAACAGTAAAAATTAGGATCAAACAAGTTTCTTCCTAGTAGACAGTGTCTGGGGAAAGGATCTCCATGAAGTGTGTGTCCTCGTAGATGGGAACACCACAAGGTGAGCTTGCACCTGACTGGGCATCAGAGAAGCCACCAGGGACTGAGTTCTTTGACAAAGCTTCAGTAAAAGCTCTCAGCTGTGGAGATGAAGCAAACTTCAATAGCCCTGCTGCTCACAGAGCAAACTGGCATCCCTAACACTGGATCTTGTGTCTGTAGGTTGCTTAGGGCCTTGAGACCTCCTACTGCAGTAGCTATCCCATAGAGATGAAAGTCACAGTAACTAAATGACTGATTAAGATGGTGCTGTTGGCACCATGACAACAAATGTCTTTCACCAGAAGAAAATCTGCTTTCCAAGTTTGTAGTTTATTGGATTTAATGGTAACTTAACTGCTTTGTGAGCCCTTAGTCAGAAAAGCAGCTGAGATTCTGAATTTCTGCCCATCTTCATCGTGTTAGATGAGGGGAAATTTCCCTGAATGTTCATCACGTTTAACAATGACTAATCTTCAGTAACAGCTGGAATAACGCAGAAAGCAGTTGTTATGCAAAAATCTGCAAATATATGGCAAGTACAGTTCCTTGCTTCTGTTTCTACAGTGGAAAATGAGAGAGATTTTGCAATGTCATGGAAACAAAATAGCTGTGCTAATCTGGAAAGAGCAGCCCTGCATAGCTTTTCAAGGAGAAAAGAAGAAACCTGATGCTTGTGAATGGCTGAGTCTCTCATGTACCAGTTTTGGATTGGCAATTTAGTGCTTTTGCATCTCTTTCCCTCATATTCACACATGAGCCAATGTTCCATCAAAAACAGCCTGCTGCACTGCTATCCTTTCAGAGGAGAAATTCAAACACATTTGTTTGCATGCTTTCATGCATTTGAAGAATATTCTAGAGTTAGGCTTGCTATTAAGAAAACCACACAGTGTAGAGATACAGTACCACAGCAATCCTTCTTCCAGAAATACATACTCATAGTTCTTTGAAGTCTAGTTTACTAGTTGAACAAGTTTATCTCTGCTGCATGAGGGAGAGACAAATTTTTTCTCTGATTTCCTCAATGGTAGCACATTTCGCATGGCTTAGTAGCTGTCAGGGTTTCAAGCTGGAATCATTAAAGCATCAGACAAGCTTTTCATACCTATTTCCTGTTTGTGTGTCATACCCCAGGAAGGTGAATGTGGATAGAGGTCAGTAGCACATAAGGAACATGTGAACAGTGTTCTAAGAACTACTTCATCATGGCTTTATTTGTGCTAAGAGGGACTTGTAATTTATGTGTAAATTCTCATTTTCTCACTGGATTTATGCTAAAACAAAGGTGAGATTGTATTCCTTCCACCTACAAATCGTGGCCAGTAAGTTTATATGCACCAGTCACACTAGATGTGGGCTCAGTGCTCTACTTTTATATCGAGATAATGGGGGGGGAAAAAATGTCAAAACTTTGTTGGTGAAAGAGGTATTTCTAACAACATATAGTAAGATGGACTAAAACCAGGGAATAAATACTATTTTCTCTTTTTACAATTGGTATCATTTGTTCTGTGGCAATGGTTGAGGTCCCATTTGGTTGGTCAGTAAAAGAGCAGACACCTTCCTGAAATCTCAGTCCTGCAACTTTCATAACTGTCTTCCCACTTGCTCCTTAAATGGTTTGTAAAATCTGACAAATGATGAGAAAGTTTCTCATAAGTGAAACATGTTTTAAAAGGGAGAAATACTAAAGCTAACACTAATCCTGGTTTATCATAAAAAGGAATAGTTAAAATAGTGTAACAATATTTCTCAGCTCAGATACATCTCTATACTTTGATGGCCCTGTAAAGTATCCCACTTGCATGTGAGAATCCTAAGTAGAGAAAAATTGAGTGTACAATAAGAGAAGTGATTGCTCCTTTGAGAATTCAAGTGTCAAGTCTCACTGAAGTGATGAACTCTGGGTGTTGTTGTAGGTATCTGAGGGGATATGCTTGTTACCCAGTGTGACATCCATAGATGAATTAGTCTGCACCTCAGAACTCCTGCATTTCATTTTCTGGAGTTCTGCTTTGCTCAAATGCTGTCAGACAGCTCCTGCTGTCAGATGACACCACAGAAAAGTAGAACAAACAGAAAATCATGTCATTACATAATGTCTCTGCTCTTTCCCTCGTCTTAGAAAGTGACTTTGCCTCCGCATCAAACTGGAGTGTTTGCATCTCGTATTTCCCTTTAAGAAATAAATAGGTCAGTTTTCTACAACAGGGTGGCAAGAGCCAGCCATGTCCATGGTACTGCCCCAGGCATGTGATTACTTACAAAACATGATTATTAACCATGTAATCATGTGTTCCTCTACTATATTTTTCCTGGAGTGGTGCTGTTCAGTAGTCTGTTGAAAATGTGCCTGAGACAGCCTAAAGAAATGCACTGATAATGAGGATCCCTGCATGGTGATTGAGTCCTTTCCAGTTTCCTGAAGGTCACCTTCAGCTGCTTGTTCATGCTTCAGTTTCTCCGGGTTCCATTTCAGTGCTCTGTGCAATAACAGGTTGCAGAATTCAGTTTCTTAAATTGGCATCCTTAAAAAGCCCTGCTCTGAAAATCTAAACACTTTAATGATTATGTGTATCCACTCTGCTGGCTTTTATATAATAATTTTGATTTTCTTCTTGTTGACATTCAAGAATTAAAGCAGAGAATAAAAAAAAAAGTAAAATAGTTCAGGCAGTTACTTCATCTCTGGTCTGGTTGCCAGGTGGATGCTACAGAGTAAAGCCTCTGTTTGTCTTTCACTGGAATCTTTAGAAAAACATGTACCTTTGTCTTCTGTGAAGAATTTTGTTTAACGATGCATAGAAAATTTGTATCTAACAGAACATCACTTTTCACTGTTAATGTGCACTACGGGACTCAGCTAGGATGGTATTTTCAACATTCTTAGCTCAGCAGTCTCCTACACTTTTGTGTTCTTTATGCATAGAAACCATGGTTAGAGACATAGATTTGAACATGGTTCTGTGCCACACACTTATTAAAACGTGTATATTTGAAATCAGCCATTAGCTTTGGGATTTATGTTATTTATGAATATGATAGTAAATTCGGAGCTGTTCTGAAGCAATAGTTATTCAGTGAGAAAGGGATGGGAAACCTCTCTAAAGGTTCTTCTGTTGGCTTACGCTGATATAATGTCTTTGTAGCTTTTGCTGTCCTGGGGCTATGTACTTATCCTCTCTGCACATTTTCATGTCAGCACTAAACATACCTCATACTTGTGGGGTTTTGGTTAAAGTTCTACAGTATTTTAGATGGCTCACATCAGAGTAAGGAAACTGGACTGGGGAAAGAAAAAAATCTAGGCAATTTGTTTAGCTTGTCTTTCCCAGCAGAAACTGGGCAGTCAGTGAGCTTGTAGCTGAAGTACTCGAACTGGTAATGCCAAAACAGAAGAGTGACAAAGCTAAGAAGGAGGTTGTAATGAGAGTTCTGGTTCGTCTGTGGCATCCTTTTGAGTCACCATAACCCCTGATGTCTTGGGGAAAGAGAACATCGGGCTTTTTTGAGACCTAGACTACATGGGCTATCTCTGTTGAAAGTTCAGAATCGGTACCGTGCATTTGTCTGCTTCAGGCCTCTTGATCAATCGCAGTAGTATTTTTCATCTGGCAGCTATTCATGTTTTGTACCTGATAAAACTGGAAAAAGCAGTTTGGAGAATTTGCAGTGGATACTTAGAGCCTTAGCTGCAAGGCTCTTACCTGCTTAAAATGCTTTAAGGGACCTAGAGCTCTTTATATGGCTTGTTTAAAACGAGCTCACATTGTTCTGTGCTGCATTATGAATACAACTGAGGTTGTGCACTGCTGTAGGTTGGCCAGGCTTCCTGACCTCTGGGAATTTGCATTATGATTTCCTGTCCAAGTCATGTGCAAACATATTTTCTCTTTTTATCTTCTGCATCTGTCTCTGAGCAGACACTGTAGCAAGGTGCCAATGGGGTGGGAAATGAGCTGCCTCTCAGAAGCATCCCAATACTACTGTGAGCTGGGCTGAACTGGACCTCTTGCTCAGCTTGATAAACACCTCAGCTGTCAGCTCCATGTTTTCCCTGCTGCTGTTCATTTTCTCCTTATAGGAGAAAGGTTTGAGAGACTCAACTCACCTGGATGTGCTGCATTTAAGGTAAAGGCGTCTTCACTGAACAAGAGTGATGTTACTGACAGAAAAATTTGAAAAATAGTAAATATTAGGGAATATGCTGATAAAATGACATCTTAGTGTGTATGTTCAAATCCTAAAGTCATTTATAGGAGGAAGGTGTCCGGAATTAATTGCTCATTACAGATTTAGAGACTTTGAAGCTCGAGTCTCTTCCTGCAGCACAAAACCAAAGCACTTCCCTGACAAAAGGCATGAGCAAAAGACAGGTCAAGTGAATACAGAACAGTGAATTGCAGTTCTGGAAAACAAACAGCAGGGAAAATGCCAGAAATATCAAAAATCCATTTGCCACCAGAGATCTCTTAAAGCTAATACTGGGGTGTGGTGCTGACCTCATTCATATTATCAGAAGTGTTTCCAATGGCATTAGCACAGTTTTGCCTGATGAAATAAGGATGAGTGCATGGGGGTGGGCTGCATTCAACTCATACTGCCTTTGTTTCTCAGGTTGCTCTAAGCCTAGAAGAACCAAGGGAGGGTCGGTGGTGAACTCAGAAGGGTGTGAATTCCTCAAGTGGATGCAGCTCAGCCAAGGTGCTGGAGCTAAACCTGCTTTGTATCAGTACTGCAGAAATATCTCCTTATCCATACTCTCCACTTCCCTGTGAGGTTCTGTGATTCCTGAAGTGTTCACCAGGGCCGAAATCAACTAATCTCCACAGAGGCTTGGAAACCTGACTTTACTGGGCTCTCTAAAAGTATTTTGTAACATAACTTATGCAAATTCAGTGTAAAGCAAAACCTGCATCTGTTTCTTAGAATAGCTTTCACATATCTAGAATCAGAGTTTAAATTATCTTTTAAGTTATTGAATTAATAGATATTGCTTAATATATTTTACTGCAGTAATGAAGTCCTTCAATTACCAAGTTAATATTTCCTAAGAAAAATCTGCCAAGTCCTAAATAAAAAGTGAATTGCTGCCCACAGCTGATAGTTTAATAGTAGAAATGCTATTTAATTTCATTATTATTCAAATTTTATGTTTAGTTTTCTCAATTAGCATATAAATACTATAAATCTCTTATATGGAAAAAGCCTTATGGAATATTTGTAATGATTATAAATAGCCGGGTAAGGCAAAATCTTGGATAAGACATAGCAGTGAACACAAATTAGGCTGAACAGGGGTATGGTACAATGAGAAATGTTAGTCTTCTCCAACTTCATTTCTGTGGAAGAATTTTTGGATCCTTATATAGTTACCAAAATCTTTCCTTCCTAAATCTACTCATGTAAAGGTGTAACCATTTTCTTTTATATGTTTGGGGTTTTTTTGAGATGGTTTGCACACCTGTTCTGTAACAGAAGTCTTTTTTTAAGGATATGTTCAAGCTCTTTTGAATCTTTAATAATTGGTGCTAAAAGGATGCTATTCCTGTAGCCACCTTTTGCCCACTGTAGTATAAATTAGTAATGCAGCTAAAGCAAATATGCTCAATCATTCTCCTCTCTCACTAGAGTAAGGACATAGATTCAGCAACATGGATGTTTATAAATGAGCACCATTTTAGATCAATGAAAGGGGAAGTGACAAAGCAAATGATTGGTTAAGAAAAATCTGGTTTCATCCCCATTTTGTGTGTGTAGACTGGAGTGCCAACGTGTCCAGTTACAGCAGTAGGAGTAGGTAGCTTCTAGTGCTTTTAGGTATAAATTAACACCTTAACCTTTTTTCCAATTTTAGTAGACAGCCAGAATAGGCGAAGGAATATCAGTTTAATTTCTTCCCACAAAAATACTCAGCCTAAGAACGACCTATTGATACCATGTGTAACTTCTGACATGCAGGTATCAACACCTTTCGCAAAGTACAGTGCAGTGCTGTGATCTGAGAGCAAATCCACCCTGGAGCATGTCAGGAGTTGGAAATTTGTCAGGAGCAATGGAAATTTGAGCCTTGAGTTGAGATGAAAACTTGTAGGCTCAGGTAGAGCCCTGCCCTTTGCTTCTGCAGGTGAAACAAATGATGCTTTGCATCCAAAAGGAACAGCTGTGACTTGCAGCATTCACTGTTCTGGTTGAGCTGGTCAGTGCTTTCCTAACAGATGGTGGGAACCACTCAAATTTCAGTAGGAGCCCCAGTCTCACTGGGGAATTCTCCCAGTAACAAGACAGATCCTGTCTCTGCCATCTCTTTGGGCTTTTCCATCAGCTACCAGTCTTGGTTATGTTGTTTTTCAAACTGACTCTCAGACTCTGAGAGTGAGAATCCTCATCCTCACTTTCCTCCAAGAGCTCATTGGCTTGTTCCCACACCCTTCCACTGCTGGAACTGAGAAGGTGGGTATTGGTGCTGATTTCTTTTGGCTGATATGGAAGTTTGTGAGTAATTTCTCAAGTAACATGTATGGCAATTGCTATTTGAACAGCTCTGAATTTGACAGTGTCTGCTTCACAACTGCCTCTGCTCTGTCTGGTTTTAAAGGAAGAACAAATATTTCATTAACAACTGAGAATTAGGTGTTGTTCATTCACACATGCATGAAAATGTACTGGTTAACCATCCAGGGCATAGTGTTGTTGGGTCTCTGCCAGGCAAATGTATGAAAATGTTTGAACTGAGTTTTATTCTTCTTTGGATGCTTCCTTAATCAGCCAAACAACTCAGAATGGCCATTCTACCTGCTCAACCTACTTAAAGCATCAGTCATCTAATTTTCTGGATTCCAACTATTCAGGGGTTTATAATTATAACTCTTCTATTTCTGCATAAATTTTTAACATGAGATTGAACAATTACCTAGGCAATCTAATAGAGCAAATACATTTCTCTAACCGCTTTCTGAAACAAAACCACTAAAAAAAAAATCTTTTGTGATTCCACTTTTCCATCCCAGCACACTCATGTTTTGTTCTGGTCTCTCAACTGAGTTAACAGCATTAGATCCTTGCATCACAGATACTTTTGACAAGAACTGTAGTGGGACATGCTTTAAGTTGCTTTGTCTGGTTGAGAGTTCAAGCAAAGGCATCATGTTAATGTAGAAGTTAATGGGCTCATGACCTTTCCCTACTTGGTGTGTCTGGGCTGTCCTGCAAAGCTGACAGTGTTTTCCCCCGGAAAACAGGGGAAGCAAATGCTGTGCTGGATCTGGCTCTTGCAGGGTGTGGGAATCGTTAGGGATGTGTGAGCTCAGGTGAGCTGCTGCTCTCAGACGTGTCAAACTTCTGTCACTCCCAGAGCACTGACTCTGTTCAGCCAAAGTCAGACCAGAGTCCATTTAGACATTGCTCATGCTTTTTAACCACCTGCATTTGGAAGGAGAGCTAATTAAAGATGTACAAAGCTTTATTTCTAACTTTATTATAATTGCAACAGTAACATAATTTTTCAGGTGAAACCTACAATGGAAGTGATGAAAACATGCATTTCAAATGAGAGCTCAGGATAAAAAGCAGGAGACATCTTGCCTAGGAAAATTAACCTACCTACCCAGCTACTGTGTGCTGGAGAATTATTTTTAGCATGCCTGTGACACGTTTGATAATTACTTTTTTCTGTAATCAAAGGCTGTATTTAACGAAACAGAGATGAAACAGGGAGTTCAGCATGAAGGGAGAGATGTGTGTAATCATTTTATCTGCTCATGTTAATGCTGTGGGAATGCACTGCCTCAGAATCTGTAGTTACATGCTGAAAGAGGAGCAGAAATAATTAACCTGTACTGAGTGCTTGCTAGTATCCACTATAACAAATGTGCAAGTCACTTGTGAAACATTTGGTCCCAATAGGTGCTTAGTGGCTGCAGAACCAGAAAAAGGGCATGTAAGTGTGGCTACCTGCTTTGCCAGCGAGCTTCTCCTCCTTTACCACGCAGGTATCATCTAATATTGGGATTCCATGGAGTTTGCTGAGTTGAGCCAGCTGCTGTGGGGTGTCCCTGTTGGGCAGTTCAGCCTGGATTGCCCCCAGAACCTGCAGGGTCAGGTCTGCAAGAGGAGAATTGTTAGGAACTCCAGCATTGGGGAAGGCAAGTTCTGCACTAAGCTAACACCATGTTGAAAGCTGGCACAGCAGCCAAGGGCCATGCAGAGCATCTTAGGATTGGCTGCTTGCAAAAGGAAACATCATCTTGGAGGGGGTAGAAAAAAAAACATAAAACCCAAAACAGGATAAAATCCAGTAATTAACACAAAATATAAAATTAATGGAACCCCACTTAAGAATCAGCATGAATTTTATATAATTTTACATGTCTTGTCCATTTAGGCTTTTTTTTTTTTTAATTCAATTAACAACTTTCAAGTAAAGTACTGAAAAACATTTTGACTGGAGGGTTTTGGAATGAAACGACAGATTTAATGTGTAGTTTGTCAGCAACTGGGAATACAATTTCTCCAGCCCCATTTTGCTCAGGGCATTTTCTCTTTTGTTAGTTTCTTTCTGATCATCTCTACTGCCTGAGAAAGGAAAAATCTATAGTTTTATTAGCTGCACTGAAGAAATTGAGTGACAGGAGCTTTTTCCACAACTGACTTAGAAAAGAAGTTACAGCTGGATTATGATTATTTTCTCCTGCCTTGATGAGATTGCAAAAAGTTGAAGTCAGCACTAGTTGGGGACAGCCATGAATACATATGATCTACAATAAAAATGAAATCTAGCATTTCATTCACCCTTCAAGCAGCAGCTCAGTTACTGTTCTCGTTTCCTCATTAAGAAATTTCCCTTCAAAGAACCATCATTAAATTATGTTTCTCTCTTTCTCAGAACGATGTGCACTTCCTAACTTAGCACTTACACAGTAGGAAAGAAATAATTAATTTTGAGCTTTTCAGTCCTCTTTCTTGACCTGCAAGAGGAAAAAATATTGGAATTACTCCTTTCAGGTCTGAAAAGAGAGTGAGATATATACTTATTCATCAATATACTTGGACAGCACGTCTCCACCACGAACATCTATGGTGTTTTCCTCAAGTATATCACAAACTTTAGCCAAGTTTTAATACATTTAGTTTAGTGGATTTCACTTGAAAAGTAAATGTAGTTACTTAAACTGTATTTGGAAATATCTGAAGTGAAGAGTTTGGGAAGGCATTGGAGTCCAGTATATTCCCCACATTGTGCTAAAATTCAGTGCTTTCACAGAAGGTATTAGTTAGAATTATTAAAAGGCTGCACTTATATTTCAAGGCTTTACAAGTGAAGCATCAGCCAGATGAAAATTTATAATTGGAATCTAATTTTCTAAAATTAAACATAGTTTGAGCCAAACAGCTCCTTGTGCAGCATCACATGGGTATCCTCGCACACAGCTGCCTGTGCTGGTCCAAGCTGATGAAACCTCATAGCTTAATTGCTGGAGGATGGTAGAGAAGGCATAATTAACAGTTAAATGCTCTATTTTTAACATTCATAGAATGGCCTGGCTTGGAAGGGACCTCAGATCATCTTGTTCCAACCTCCCTGCCATGAGCAGGGACACCTTTTACTAGACCAGGTTGCTACAAGCCCCATCCAACCTGAATGAAAATTTCCAGGGATGGAGCATCCACAATGTCTCTAGACAATGTGTGCCAGTGTCTCACTACCCTCACAGTAAAGAATCTTTTCCTATTATCTAATCTAAACCAGTCATTCACAAGCTGTTTAAAATCTGTACTATTATCTTTCTTATTTCAGTTTAATTTTAACTTCATGCTCATTGTCTGAATGGTTCTCCTCACTGGGAGAAAACCTAAGTTAGTTCATTCTATTACTCTCTGAAGAATCAACTGGGAAAACTTCACCAGATATTTTATTAACTATGCATTTGAGCAAATTAATTTTTTCAACCTTGTTTCCTGAGAACTGGCAACTGTGTTGCAGAGATCCTATTGCTATTCCTGCTCCATAATGCAAACATTGCTGTGGTGTGCCCTTCCCAGCCTACAGATCTGTCAGTGGACTATTATGTTATGCTCCACTGTTTTTTCTAATTATACTACACATCCCTCTTCCCATAGCTTCCATCCCATCCAAACAATACATTTTAATAATCTGATGGAACATTATTTCATAGCTTCTTCATAAATTCTTATTGTCAGTATTTCATGACACCAAGTCAGTTCAAAGTTACACGTTTCAGCTTTGATTAGTGGTTCTCCTTTTCTTAGTTCTCCAGAAGACAGCTGGGCTGGCTTTTGCTTTGGAAGTTGGGCTTATTATTATGGTACATGGAAATCAGGTATAATAAATATGAGTGCAACAAGCTACATTTCTGCTTATTCCATTAACACTGGGCTGTTGTGTCAGAGTTTGGTTGCTGTTTATTCATGGTAATAATCCACTTTTTCCAAGAGGAAAATATACTTGTTGAGTTAGAGGGCTCAGTCGTTTCTGGTGCGAACTGAAGAATTGCTAAATGGAACTTAATTACCTAATTGCTGTCCATCAGTTTTAATGTGCCATTTATTCCAGGTAAACATGAACCACTTGGTGTGAAAAGCAAAGAAGTGAAATCATAGACCTTAAATCCTCAGGTTCAGGCCATTTTATTATAACCCATGAATGATTTCCACACAGACTTTACTTTCCATTCAGGTAATCTAGTTTACAAGCTATTTGAAAACTCATCTTCAGTTTATACTTGATTGTTCCACATCTGAACAATATTACTTTGCTATTTTCAGATTTTACTTCATTTATGATTATGTAATGGCATCAAGATAATTAAACCACTCTCCATGACAGGATCTGTTTCCAATTTCCTAGTGAAGCATCAATATGAGCCTGTTGTGTTACACTGTGCAGGAGAAACCTAACCCTGCCCTCATTTTTTAAAAAAAGTAATTTTGCTTGAAGGTTATGAGAGGGATCAAATTAGGTATCTTGCATTCTCTTAACTTCTCAGATGTGTGGAGTGGGGGAGCTCAGTAATTCTGCCTTCATGAACAGCCCCAAAGTGCTCTCAGGCATCAGACATATAAAGGGAAAATCCCCACAGCACAAAAGCCACTGAAGGGTTTCACTAAGTTTGCCAAGCCTGTCTGGGGTTCAGTGTCCTGGCACCTGTAGATGGCTTTCCTGAGTGTGCACAGGCTTGCAGCTTGTGCTGGACTGGTGTGGTTAAACCCAGCATGGGTTTGGGGCCATTCACTGCCCCCTCCTCATGCGGGGTGTAGCTGAAGGACAGTCACACTGGCCCTAGAAACCTCTTCCAGTGTAAACCCAGCCAAGCCTGAACTCTAAGCCGTGCTTTTGTTGAGTCCTCCCACCCCTTCTCCCTGTCCCCAGTTACAGCTGCACTCCTGGGAGAGCTCTGAATGCACTAAACTTTTTCCGTGGAAGGACACAGAAGGAGCCAAACCATTTTCCATACACAGCTGGGACATAAAAGTTTCTTATCTCATAGATGAAGAAATAGATTTGGCCTCAGGCAAGATGCACTGGACATTATGTCCTGTATTGGGACAGTGAACACAACATTTTCGTCTCTTCCTCTCTCGAGGTGAATTTACAGATGGCTTACTCCTGCCTCTATTTTCAGTAATTTATTCTTGCACCCGAATCAGCAAATTAAAAAATGAGTTCTCTTCCTAGCTGACATTTGCATATTCATTAAACATTCCAATGAACTATTTCACAACATTTTTAATGATGCTCACTGACAGCTGAGGATGTCCCTATCTCATGGTAATCTGAATTGGCAGAGCTGTACCTCAGACTCGGAAGGGCACCACCATTCCTCTCCATTGCTGCATTTTGGCAGTGTCAGAGAGGCTGAACTTCCAACAGGCACTTTACCATTGCAGACTACCTCCCCTTCAGTCCCAAATTCCTTTTAAATATTTCCATATTCAGCAGCACCAAAATTATCTCCATGAGCACACACATATAACAGGAATGCTTATAGGTTGTGGTATGTCATATTCTGATTTATATTCATGGTTTTGACAGTAAGGTTTGGTTTATATTCTATTTCAAGACTTCATTAATATGAAATTAGCACAAAACGCAGTTGAATAATAAGAAGAATATAAACTGGTCGACTGTCTTTTTAAATTCTGACTTGAACCCCTCTGGTGAAGTCAACATTTTCTAGAAAATAGCTTTATTGAATACATTGGATTATATTATACAATCCTAATTTTTAAGGACATATCTAATAGCTGAAGATTAATCTATTAAAATGACAAAATATATTACACTGGTCATTTACTGGTTTGGCAAAGTATGTAAAAGACTGCCTTTTCTTGGGTGCAATGTAAAACACATTGATTGTGTGAGCACTGCAAGGTGAGATGTGTAATCATGAGGTAGCTGCTAAATCAAAGAAAAATAGCATAGTAATAGAACTTGATTTGTTCACTCAAATGCTTATTGATTAATGTTTGTTTTCTCATTTCAGTTCAATACACATTTTGTGAAAAAGCCAACTGCTGGCGACAAGAGAGCATATATGATTTGGCAGTGAATTAGTTTGGCACCAGACAGCAAATATAGCACTTAACAGAGTTCAGAAAACAAGTTTAGATATGATACAGAATAAGGCTGGAGCTATATGGCTGAATATTACAACAGTATTCCTTCAAATTCACTAGGGGTTTGCTTTTTCTCTAGGTTCCTAAGTCCCCGAAGGTTTTACAACTCTGAATCTGTCTTCTAGAAGTTTCAAAAGCTATATTTCAGTGAAAAATAGTGTAATAGAAATATTTACAAACCTTAACAAAAAGCAGTTCTACTTGTGTGGCTCTTAAGACTAGTAATGAAATAGATGGCAGTAGAATTAATATGTAGACTAAATATATGTATAATTCATATACATAAGACAATGTTTTCGTGATAGCTTGCATGCAGCTTTTTTGTAATGGGATTTACTGATATTGAGTACATGTGACCATGCTGGAAAGCACAGATGAAAACTGGAGGAATGTGAATTATTTCCTGCCTTAGTTAAAATCTGCATGAACTTAAGCATTCAGAGATTTGTAAAGAACCAGGATTTTCTAGGAGGGTTTTTTCTTACTTTCTTGTCGCATCTCTAATTTTTTTAAAAAAGCTTTAAAGAAACATTGCAGGAAGTAGCTTCTACTGTTGGAAAACAAATATTTAACTTTTCTAGAAATCATATATTAGAATATTGCAAAGTCACCTGCAATAATGTCACTTTGACTGGAAACAGATTCCAGGGTTTTATCTCTTACATTAGTCATGCCTAAACTTTATCTTTAGTGACAATCATGTAAATATAAGTCAAGACTAATGTATCAGTAACACCATCAAAGTTGACTGCAGCAGCCTATGCACAGCTTTCAGGACGCTGGACAAAAGGCAGGTTGTCCTGGGGATGGTCTGGTCTTCTGACACCTTTTTTATTCATGAAGTGAGGAATGGAATAGATTTATTATGCAAAATCAGTAAGAAACAGTGGCATGATTTGTGAGACTTATTAGTACCTTGAAGTTGATTGACTTGAATAAAGAACTGCAAACTTTAATTTTACATGTACTGGGTACCATTATGTATTAATTTGGATATGCAGGGCTTAGCTTTTAAATTTATGGCATCCCCAAAGCATTTCTTAACATGAAATTATGAGCAAATTTTCTGTTTTAACCCATTTACCAAGTGGCTTCTTAAGAAATTTTGCTCTCTAACTTGGACTGTGCAAATATTTGATTCTTTGAAATGCTAAGAAGATACTAGAAACTAAAAGGGCAAAAGATCAGTATTATTTGCCTTTTTCTGTGGATACTTTGCCACTTACACAACTCACTGCCCTCTGGGCCTCTTCTAGCACAGCATCATTGGCATTTCAATCTAGAGAAAGTTTTGAGTCATCGTTACATGTTAATAAAATAGGGGTTATTATTCCAAATCTGGAATGGGTGACGTTCAGGACAGGAGTATTCAGCCTTTGATCGGTGAAATTTTTAGGTTCTGGTATTTCATGATTCATTCATATTAGAGTAATTTTTACCATTTGAAAAAACACATATATTCCCACTTTCCAAACATCAAGTTCTCCATTCTCCCACTGCAGTTCTGGTATGAAACATAACACCATTTTCAAAGCTGAAAGGACAACATGATTTATATGTATAAAGGATACTCTGGATAATTTTTGTAATGTTCTAATAAAAGTGATCGAATAAAACTTGTTCCTGCTTTCCAGGACACTGTCGTTGGATTAATAATAAAAAATGGGTCAGAGTTTATTGTGGTAACACAAAAATCTCAAAAATTGTAAATCAACAGAGAAGTTCATATGCAAAAGATAGAACTTCCATGGTAATACACAGCAGTTTTATTTTGCTGAATTTGGATTGCAAACAACCCTTTTATATCCTCAGACACCTCATTGTCCAGGAGAACTGGAATCAAATCAACTGTCATCATCAAATGTCACCACAGTGCCGGGGAGAAGTGCTTTCCACCTTTAGCTGTGTATTTCCATGCTTCAGCACACGAGCACTGATCCATTTCACCAAGCATTAACATGGAAAAGTGCCCATCTCAGGGCACCTTCATCTTTGTGCTGCTGAAGCACACACAGTTCTCAGCGGGTGTAGATTCCTTGTGTCTGTGAAAACTGAACATTTTTATATGGTTTAGAACACAAACTCTGAGTGTTTTTTTAAAAATCGGGAATAATTTATGCAGGTCCTTAATAGAAGTATATAAAAATTACAGAAGATGCATATACCTCCCTTCAGTGGGCATCGCATTTCCTGCATGATAGCTGGTAACTTTTTGATTTGTGTATTACTTGTTTTTTTTCTTACAGCTGAGGTCCAGCTATGCAGCAGACAGATGTTCACAACTCGCATTTGTAAGCCTAGAAACTTCCTACCAGATGCCAAGCCATTCCATACTCCTGGGTACCTATTCCAATACCTCTGACCCTTGTGTTTCCATGTGTGAGACGACTGCCTTTCCACGGTGACCTACAGCAAACTATTCAGCAAAACTCTGCGATCCACAGTCGAAAACTTCACATACTTCCACAGACGTTTGCAGAAGTTTTACGTTTTCACGCTATTTTCTCTAAGAAGGGATACCTTCAACAAGAACAGCCGAGCGAAGAAGGCACGTTTGGGCCGAAGCGGTGCCGGTTCGGGAGCGGTGAGAGCTCGAACAGCAGAGCAGCAGCAGCACCGGCGCTGCCTCGCCCCGGGCTGTGCCCGCCGTTCCCCGGGGGTTGAGCGGCCGCGGGGCCGTTCGCTCCGCGGGCCGGGCTCCCCTCAGCGCGCCGGGACAACGCCTGGCACCAGCGGGTGCTTCTCCAGAACGGGCACACCGGGACGGACCCTGGGCCGGACCCCCTCGCCCCGCGGGGTGCGGGGAGCCGGCCCGGCGCTGCCCGACGCCGGTGAGCTCCTCCCGCGGGTCCGGGCGGCCGTGGGGCCGAGGGGCGGCCCCTGAGGGGCGGTGGCCGCGGCTCTGCGCCCGCCCTGCCCCTGGGGGATGCACAGCCCGGCCCACCCGGCAGTAAGGGGGGCACAGCACAGCCCGGCCCACCCGGCAGTGAGGGGGGCACGGCACAGCCCGGCCCACCCGGCAGTGAGGGGGGCACAGCACAGCCCGGCCCGCCCGGCAGTGAGGGGGGCACGGCACAGCCCGGCCCGCCCGGCAGTGAGGGGGGCACGGCACAGCCCGGCCCGCCCGGCAGTGAGGGGGGCACGGCACAGCCCGGCCCGCCCGGCAGTGAGGGGGGCACGGCACAGCCCGGCCCACCCGGCAGTGAGGGGGGCACGGCACAGCCCGGCCCACCCGGCAGTGAGGGGGGCACGGCACAGCCCGGCCCACCCGGCAGTGAGGGGGGCACGGCACAGCCCAGCCCGCCCGGCCGGCGGTGAGGGGGCCCCGGCGGTGCTCGTGGGCTGAGGAGGACACAGCACGCCGTGCCCCATGTAGGGGAAGGGCACCCGCCGCCCCTTCGGTCCCCCCAGACTCCACCGCCCCGGGGCGGCCTCAGCCGGCTCCTCCCTCCCCTTCCCGGCCATTCGCTGCTCCCTCCCCTCGTCTCGAACGCTTCTGTGCCCAAGTGCACATTGCCGGCTGTGTGCTGGGTTCCTCCAAAACTGGGGAGGAGGCACTTGATGCTGCCCATTTAACCACCTTTGTTTAAACTGCACTTTGTCAACGTTATCGGACGTATTTTCTTCCTGTTTCGCCATGCTATTTTCCACCCATGAAGCGAGGCAATGTGTCATAGCCGAAGCGCGGGGGAGCAGGGCTGGCGCGATGCCCTGGTGGCAATGGGGTCTCCAGGCGGTGATGCTCTGGCTGGAGCGCTGTGGATGCCACAGCATCCCGCAGGAGCCGGGCATTGTTCCGGGAAGCGATGGGCGCTCGCTGGCTTATTCCAATAGCGCTAATGAGCAGGAGGCAGCGCGGCTCTGTCCCGCAGTGTCACGGGTGACCTCTTTCAAAGGTCTGTCAGCGATAGCGTCTCCCCGGGACGGTGTTTTAATATTCACCCACGCTCGTGGCAAAGTGGTTTTCTCGCCGCCCCTTTTTTCCCGCAGCGTTGCAGGCGCTGCTGATGTCACATCGCACAGCTTGGCGCTTCCTTCAGCACGTCGAAGAGATTTACAATTCCATTAATAGTTTTCTTCAGTCTGTCCTCTCAGCTGGTTTTGAGCGCTGGACGATGAAGTCAAAATACCTTAAACTTGTACTTTTACATTGGGTTTGGAAACACAGAACTCAAAGGGCTTGAAAGAGAATGTTCAGGATAAAAAGGGAACATTTGTTTCCACAGTGTTGCACATGTATCTTATTGATTAATCCTGGTTTTGATTTTCCTTTTGTCATTATTCCCATTCCTAAGAGATTGCAGAGGACCCGAAAGAAGCAGAGAGCTCCAGGTGGAGTCCCTGGTCTTGCATTAACTGCCCCAAGAGCCCAGGTGACTGTTGAACTGTCAAACACATTTTATGGTGCAAAGAAATAAATCCTTTGGTTTTTTACCTTTCTGCTTCCCCGTGGGTAGCAGTCTGTGCTCCTTGTAACGAGTGGTTAATGGTCGCACCAGCAGTGTCTCCATTTACTGCATAGAGAGATTTCACCCTGAGTGTATTAAAACCTGCATACACCTTCCTATTCTGTGGCAGTAGATGAGAAACTCATGTATTTAAGTAAGCACCTCTTTTAATAAATCAAAATTAGCCTCTTCATTAATAATGCCTTAAAATAATTTCGATGCCTGTGTACCATTGGCACAAAGAGGCTGGTGTCACTGAAGACTTACTTATGCTCACATCTGCATCTGACGTCAGTGGCATTTAATCCTTATTTAATTCTGGAAGGCTTTAGAAGTCAAATGCATAAAAATTTGTAGATTAGCTTGATTTTTAGGTCACAAATGTATTTTGATTCTGAATTTGTCAAATGAAAAGCAGTTTTCATTGGTCTTTTAAGTAGCAGCAGGACCAAACCTGAGGAGGAGTTGGGCTTATTGTGTGTTCTACAAGGACGTCCTTACAAATTTTGACCCATATTCACGATGATGCAACGACTATTTACTGAAGAGAAAAAGCAGTGGAGAAGCACCCAGGAATTCTGTTGCTGCACTGTTATTTTTTTTATAATTTTCACTTGAGTAATTTTGTAGCTGTGCAATATATTTTTTAAAAATTCAGCATGCCACTGTTTTGCAATGCTGGTTTCTAGCTCTTTTTAGCATGTAAGTTCTACTTTCTTGCTGTCTTCATTTCATAAGGAGAGGTATGAATTTCCTAAACCAACACTAATTTATTTTCCAGATGCAAGCCTGGGACTGATGTTTTCTAAATGTTAACTGGCCCTAGAAGAACTAGAACTGCAGGATCAAAGTGTCAGGTTGGTTGTGTCAGGTTAGTTGTCATCAGGCCATAAAAGCTATTTTTTTTCTATTACCATTTTGCTTTTCCTTGTGCTCGTGTGCTTTGGTTTATAAATTTAGGTTTATTATGTAGTCTTGGCTTATTGTATGAGTTTACCAACTCCTGGTTAAATAAATCCATACATTAAAGCAGTGTAAAGTAAAGTATTTCAGCTTTCCAGCAGAATTATATATTTGATTCTGACTTTGAACATTCATGTGTTATCAACTTTAAAATATCAGTGCTACATCCTGTTATCTTTGGAATTTCTTCAGCATTAGAAACATTTAATGCCTGACTTTAGACCAACGCATTTTCTTAATCTCCACAGACAAACTTTACAAGCAGTTCTGAGTGCTTGTTTCAGATGTTGGAGTGAGAGAGAGTTCTCCTTTGTAGTTCAGAAATTGCTTCTGGGAGGGTAATTTCTGAATGGGATGCATCCATTCAAAGGTTTTAGATAATTTATCCAAATTACCTTAATTTGCTCCTAATTAGCCTAAATTAAAGTACTGTCCCTTTGGTTTGTGTTAATTTTAAAAGTGCAAACTACTTGAAGTCTAAATGAGCACAACCACTCCAGGATTTAACAAGCTCACTGGTTTTGCCCAACCCAAAGTGTTATAAGTTTGTCACTCTAGACAAATTTGCAGATTCTGATGGGGAAAAGACTGATCCTCTTTAAAACTACTAATAATGATAAAGCTCCTGGTGACTTCCCCAAAAGTCTCCATCTCCAAGCCTGTTGACCACGTGTTAAGCAGCCCTTAAGACAGAATTCCATAGGCAGTAGTTAAGTGTGAAAGGCAATTGATTTTACATGGAACAGGGTTAATATAACTCAGCTCTCCGTGCAAGTATTCCAATGAGATGGAGTGGTTTTGCTTCCTGAGATAAATATTGCTTGTGTTCAAGGCCCTGATTTTGAATTCTTTCCTGGGCACAGTAAAATATATGGTTCTCATTTCTTATTTATTTGTGTTCTATTTTATTTGTGCTACCCATATGAAGTATGTGCTTCCAGTAAAGTTACTCCAGATTTTCTTTTAAGTGAATTCTGATGACAATTCCTATCTCAGATCCCTTATCTGAAAGGTAAGCTCTGATAAAATAGATACACAGACCTAACTGTGTCTGTGATAAAAGTTAAATGTGGATGTGCTGCAGCACAAAACAAAGATTACAGCATAATTTCCTAAATTATTCTGGAGACCTGTTCTGATGCATTCTAGTAGTTGTGTAGTGTTAGTTGGGAGTCTTTGACTTTTTGGCCTACTCAGTTTTGTGCCTCTTAAACCCAAAGGTTTCTTGTTAAGAATCTCCTATTCTCTATTTATTAAACTGCTCTTTAAAACTCTGCTGAGACATGGGCTGGTCATAGAGTGCTGGCAAATAATCAGCTTTATTATACTCTGCAAATCCATTTTAAACGTCTGTTGAACAACTTAAATGTGAAACTTACAGCCAAATATGCCCTAGGTGCTTCCCTTCTGCCCTAGAAAGAAATCAGCTTTTTAAGTCTTTCAGCTTTGAGACAAAGGAACACAATCACTTTATTGCACTAAAGTTGTATGTTATTTTAGCAAATAGGATGAGTTCCTGAAAGACCAATTAACCTCCATATAAATGGACTGTGCTGTGTTGCACAGTGCTCTTTGGAAGCTCTATTGAAGTTTGCTGATGCTTACAGTGGCTGCTCATAAGGATAATTAGATGTTAAAATGATGATCCTTGGATATCCAACAGGCTGTAAGGAATTCTCAAGGGATCAAGTCCCCACAGAATGGAAGGTGATAACTGAAATCTGAAGAGGAGGTAGAGCAGTGCTTAACCAATACCATTCATTTTTATTTTAATGACTGAGAATAATATCCAGTTTAGGAATAGTTGAATGCTTCCTGACAAGTAGAGGGTTTCTTTCTAAAAGGTGGTTGATAAGTCAGGTTGTGTCTTGTACATAATTCCTTCTCCTAGGATAAGCAATCCCATGTCAATCCTGCTAACAAGACTTGCTGCTGCTTAGTCAGCCTGCCTTAGTCAGTGCCTATTTCTTCTCTTTTGCATAAGTAACATGGATGAGTTTTGCCTTCCCTTAAGAGCTATTACAGCATTTTTGATCCATGCATACCTTTATGTTTACTTGGGGCCCAGGGAATTGGAGTGGAAATCTGTGGGATGAGGGATGGGCTGCTGTCTGTTCACACAGGGAGTCAAAAATGCAGTCCAGGGAGGCTGTGTTTAGTACTGTGGGACAGAGGTTCTTGCAACAGAAGATCCTGCACAAATTCTGTTTATCCAAAAATTCAATCCCAGCTTGAATGATGTTTATGTCTGCTTATAAAGTCGAATAACTATTATTGACTCTTCCTGCGTAATTTCATGGTTTCTTCTTCCTTTCCCATGTCTCACCTGGACAGCTGGAACAGGTTTAACACTTTATATTGTTATTTGTTCCATGGACAGCAGAGGTGATTCTTGCAGAAGAAAATGAGCTGTGTGCACTCTCATCACAGAGAAATATGAGTCCTGTTTCGTCTGACTTCTCACACCAGTAGGTGTTTTGGGTTGGTGTTTTTAACACAAAATTGCTGGATGCAGTTTTGATAATAAATGGAAGAAAACAAGCCCTTTGGGAATTGTCAGGTTTCAGGTGCTTTTTTTCAACACAATTCTGGCTACTCAGGACTGTGAGCAAATGGAACTTCCCCTACAGCTCATTCTGTTGTCAGTGGACTGTATGTGCAACTTTCAACCTGTAGTTTCTTGGATTTTTTTATGCTCTACTTTGCTACTGAAGTGTATTTTGTGTGGACATTTAATTCTACATGGAAATACCCACCTATATATCCTTTTATACATACAGATGTGTTTGGTGTGTACACAAAGAGTGCACCAAGTTATTACTCTCTGTGAATAAAGCTACTAAAATATATCACTGTTAAGTGTAAGAGATGTAAGAATTATGAGTTAATATTCACAGATCAAGATATGTGAAGATTTTGGTATCAAACAAATGACCTCCTGATGCATTCAGATGATTGCAGTGCATTTATTTACTCTGGAAATATCTGAGTAGTCAGAACTTAAAAGACTTTTGGAGAGCAGAATAAAACAAAAGTTAATGAAAATAAAACATTTGCTTCTGAAAACTGTACATTATGAAATATTCATAGTTGTTCTACAGGCAGGATGCATTTTATAGAGGAGTAAATAATTTTGTTGAAGAATTGCAGCTAGATCTGTGCTGATTAACACTGGAATGTAATTGTTTGGCATAATCAGAAGAGATAATATTTTGGGATAGCAGATATTTATGGTTTTGACCGAAAACATTGATTCCTAAAGATAAATGAGGGTGTCCTGGCAGCTTTCTAGGGTGTCTCTGCTGGTGACTACTTTGAGAATTGGAAAAGTACATTACTGGTTCATTTCTTTTACAAATATCTTCACCATGAGAAACATTTGCTACTTTAAATGCTCTGAATATACTCAGCATCCTGTCCTGGTTTTGACTCTGCTTTTTGCTACCACTTATTAAAATGATTTTTAGTAGGATGAGTTGTCATGTTTCAAAAAATTGTAATTATCTTTAATTTTGGTTTTTTTTCTGGAAAGATTGCCCAACTTCAGGTGCACTGCTACTTTAGACTGCTGTTAAATAGAGCCTTTAGTCTCACCTGACTTCTTTCCTTCTTTTCCTGTCAGCTCAATTACAGATTGTCAGTGCTGAAGGAAATGCTCTTGATGGTGGAGTAGTATAGAGAGAAGTGTTAGCACCTGCTCTTAAAATGAGTTCCTGATTTCTTCCTGCTGCACAAACCCCATGTGGTTTTAGAGAAGACCTGTATCAAAATTGTCTTATCCCAAATTCTCTGAAATTCAGTTCAGTGGATGTTGGGCTGGAATATTGTATCGCTGCAGATGTTGAAATTCTTTGTTGTATCTTTGTGGCTGTTTAGTGATGTCTTTTTTTTTTCTCTCATATAGTCTAGATTGTCAAGAAACTATGCTGCAATAAAGATGTTCTAGGAATGCATTTATTTTACTACTCTAAAGGGAATTGCAGTACAGTTAATTTGCAAATTAATATATTTAGAATTCTTATATATTCAAATCTGATAGTATTGATCTCACAAACCAAGTCCTCGTTCAGGGTATTCTTTTAAACCAGGAGGAAAAGTGAAGAGGCAGTAATTGCAAATGTGATGATCTGTGGTTATTTTGAAACACTTTCAAAACACTTAAAAAGGCTTCTGAATATCAGAGTGAGTTGGTGATAAAGTACCAAAATTGCTTATGAAAATAGCATTTAGGAACCTGAAACATCTGGAATGTAGACTTCTAAATGTGCTTCTCTTACCTTCAAAAAGGTTTTGAAAGGCACAGAGCTTTTAGCACAGAATTAATTTTCCAAATTGTGGACTCTAAAATAATTTCTACCTAGAGAACTCAGAAAACTTAAACTGTGTTATCTTTATGCCTTTCTTTGTTTAAGAGCTATCTGAGGTCTGGTCATGGATGCATTCAGAGTTGCCAGAGTTCAGGGGCCTGTGGGGATTTTGCAGCAGAAGGGATAAAAAGGGAGTGTATTGTTTGTATTGTTTTGTCATGTTGTTCTCTTCCTCACTAAGCTTTAATCCACAATTATTTCCAGGTCCAAAGAGCACTTACCCAGAAATAATTTTCTTGTTGTTGAAGAGTTGCACTTGGATATGTAGGCTTTATTTCACCCTACTAAAATCAATAGGACCTTTTTCTGGTGGCCTCAGTAAGTATTGGACGGGGCCCATAATTTACACTTGCAAATAATTTTGGCCACAAAATCATATCTGCAGAAATGGAGGCAATCCCTCAAAACCAGGCTAACTTCTGCTTGTGGGGATTTTTTCAAGGGAATTTCAGCAACTGGCTGTGGTTTTTCCTTTATCATCTGGGATTATCAGAAGCACAGTAATTTTCAGCCATTGTTGGGTGAGGGTGACATGATCTATGGTTGAGTCCTCAAAAGCAAAGCTTTCTCTAGAGCTAAGAAGGGTTCTGCTCCATTGTGCCTGATGTGATGAGTCACAAGGAGAGAAACTGCTCCTTTAGGGTAGATGTGTTTCCTGGCTATAACTTGGGTTTTCTGTTTGCAAACCTGTCAGCCCACAAAGCAATCGATTCTCTCTAGCAAAGAGCACTGTAGCTGGCTCAAATGTGATCAAAGGTAAGGGGAAAATGGCTTCTGCTTGTAACAGAAACAATGTAGATTTTGTTCTCTAAATTCTCTCCCCACAAATTCAGTCATGAAACTGTAAGGATGTTGGTTTTAGGTTTAGCTGGCGGACACCAAATATCTGCAGAAATAGAAGAAAAGCCTCAATGTGCAGATTTAAATGTTTGCAAGATGAAAATCCAGTGTGTTTCTAATAGATTGTTTACCTTAGATGAACTCGAAACTGATGACTTGAAGTCATACTCCAGAAAATATTTGAAGTATTTTTTTATTCTGAAGTAGAACTTTATTTAGAAACACTTTATTTAGAAACATTCTCTGGTAGAAATTTCAAGATTTATAAACGACCTTTAATCAAAGGATATAGGATCAGTGAAAGAGCCAAAGGGTTTGGTATCTCCTACGTGCTGAAGTAGAAGGAATTACAGCTGGACAAGACAGACCTTCTTTGTACAATACCATGGGCCTGGATCTGAAAGGCAGCATCATGACTGTAGCATGAGGACTGATGCTTCCCAGTGAACTGTAGCCTTTATGACTTAGATAGTTCAGGAGCACTTCACAGTGAAATGTTTCTCCTCGAGGATGAACTGTGAATAGCTTCTTTAAAAACTGTTAAAAAATTACATTGCAAGTTAGTGGAAGGAACTTTAAATATTCTGAAAAGCAGAAACACCTGCAGTTTTCTTTGCTGCTTGCCTGCATTAATTCCAGCCATGTAAGACGAGTGGCACTGCCTTACTCTACATAGAATAAATAACTCTGTCAGTGAGAGGATTTCTGGAGATTTATTTTCTCTGCAAATACTGTGTTCATGAGAGTGTGACTGGAATGACTTTCATCATACTTGGTGTTTGTAAGTTGATTTGTAATTAATACTGGCAAGTCTGAAGATATGGTCCTTTGTACCTTGGTTGATGCAAATCAGATTCTTTGCCTTGTGGGAGGTTTTTGTGTGTTTTCATATTGCTCTTTGCTTGTTCACAGCTGTGAAGGATATGACCTTGGAAGTAGTCCAGTGATTGTTTACATAATGACATGATGTGGTTTTCACCCAGCTCATACAGGTAGAGAAGTCGATACCTATAGATTTAGTCTATGCCTTGTCCCGTCTTAATTTTCAAACATTACTTAAATCTATGGTGCTTTGTTTAGTTGTGGTAATTAGGACGATGAATATATAATTTTAATTATTACTATTTTTTTCTGGAAATGTCACTCTTCAAGATAATATAGGTAGCAATACCAGTATATGTAAACATTATTCACAGGTGAGGCATCAATTAAAGGTGCCTTGTTCCCTAACCAAGATGCAGAAGAAGGAAACTGGGGCAGCCCTTTTAGATGGAAAAGGTTGGTCCATGACATCCAGTTCTAACTCTGTCAGGGAATTTAACAGAGTTAGTCAGATAAAAATTATTTCAATCTTGCAGGGTTTTGGGATAAATGTTACTAGGAAACTATATTTCTAACCAAAATGCTATGCCCACTTCAAGTATATCTTCAAATATATCATGGCAAAATAGTGACACTGTATTTGCCTGGCTTGAAATATCTTTAGTGGATTCATCACTGTTATCTCCTATCCTCTTTGGGAAAAGACTCACCTGAGAGAGAAGAAAAGCCTGTGAGACTACTAAACAGTTCAAAAAAAACTGAACAGAGGCGTTTTAGCCTATCTACGTGGGAAGATAGTTTGTAAGTATAGTGCACAAGGCAATTTTCCTCAAGTAATTACAGCTATACTGATGGCCAAGGAGTGGAAACAGTCTGGCCTGCCCAATGGGGATGGGTGTTATAAAAGAGTGGGCTAGCTGATCGAGAGTAATTTGGAGCTGGAGTTTGAGACTCAGAATCTGCTGCAGTTTGGGATGGAGTGTGCTGGCTGTGCTGTGAGGATGTAAGGGATGTGTGGTCCTGCAAAGGCAGATAAGGTGAGAAGATGCTGTGTGAGGGACAGGTTGGGGTTAGCGAGTCATGCAGAAAGAAGAAGGAAACTTGCAGAGAGGAGAGAAAGAGTCAGTGCTGTGTGGAGGTGCCTGTAAGAAAAGGAGTCAGAGTTTTGTGAGAGAAGCTTTTAATAAAAGACTGGTGTTGTTGCCAGTCGTGTCTGTCTTGACATAATTACTACATATCTGCTCTTCTATATGCCACTGTTAGGAATAATTTGAGGATTCTATTTCTGGATGAAGCCAGGATGTATTCAGATTCCTGAAAAGTACATTGCAGTGTTTCACTGCCTGTTGCCAATCCAGCTGATTTTGCTAGAGAGAGGATGTGTATGCACTGTGCAGGCTACAGGGCTGCCCCTAAATTAGTTCATGGCTGTGATCACTAGGCACAACCAAGCAGAACAAAAAGCTGGAATTGTCATACTGACAAAATGATTCTGCAAAGAGCTGGCATTGCTTGGTTTAGGAAATAAATTTTAGGTGGTTTGATTCTCTACTATTTTTAACTAAGTTTACATAATGAGCTATGGTCTCTAAATGGAAATCTTGGTTTTGCTGGCTCTCAACAGACTGATACTTTCAGACACTGATCCAGCATTTTGGTAGTTATGGATTGCTCTATAAAAATCGATTTCTGATTGATGTTCAGCCACTTTAGTTAGGAGCTTAAAGGTAAGTAGTGTGTCAGTACATGTCTGTGTTTTAAGCCCCAGATGTGAATCTGGTTCATGAAGGTTGGCAGATGAGCTCTCATAGTGGGACACCTGCTGCTGCAGCATCAGGAAGTGTGTCCCTGTCAGCGAGGAGGGGACTGCTCTTCCTTAAGCTCACCTGAGGACTGAGAGACCTGCAGAAATCTGAGATGGTAAACTAACACTCTGCTGAGTTTATTCATATCAACAAAACCAGCACTTATTTCTAATCCTTTTAACCATCTGAAATCTGATTGAGTATGTTCTCTAAGTGGGCAAGTGCAGCTTTGTGGGGTTGCTGCAGGTACTCAGCTGTCAGAGCAGCGTGGCTTGGTGGTCTGTTATGTGGGAGAAAATTCATTGCCTGAACCAGTGTAAATTTGCAGGACGTGGCATTTTAAACATCAGGAAGTTAAGTGGGGTCTGTAAACATTTCTAGACAGGTTGTGGTTCATTGGCTTATTGTTTGATGATTTTGAATGGAAACATCCGTGTGGTTTTATTACATCACAACTTGATTAATTACAGCCAGTTGAACACTAAATTACAGAACCAAGATACCTAAAGACTGAAGAGCTTTTAGGAGAGAGAACTGTGAATACTGACAGAATTAAGTGTGGTATTTCCTGATTAAGATTGCTGTGGTGCAGAGGTTAACACTGCCACTGCTGGTTAAAACAAATTGTAAATAATTATTTCTTTTCTACAATAAATTGTAGAAAATTCAGTGAAAGCCACAGTTGCCTTAGTGGTTATTTCAATGACCAAGTGTATCCATTTTAGAGGACATTTAAGGTCTCTATTACTAACTTCAAAAAATGAAAAGAGTATAGATTGCTGCTTAATCATTACCTTAACTTTTCCAAGAGCAAGAACCCTCATGGTATTTAAGATGGAAATGCTGAGTCTCCCACAGTATTTTTTGGTTTAAACTTTTTTTTTTTTTTAATGAAGATGAAAAAAATACTAAGGCACTGTAAAGTTGTGGAGAGTCCAGGATATTTTTACTTGCCTCTCTAAAGCACAAATATAACTGTAAAAAGTTTGGTATCTTGGCAGTATCTGGTCTGCCCATGAAGCTGGACACAGGATTTTTAAAACTGAAAACATCCCATCTCTGGTGAGACATAGCAGTGCCTTTGGGCACCTCAACCCGTAGTAACAGCCACCCAAGGCAGCCTGGGGCTCTGTAAATTTTCACTGCTCTCTTTGTTTGTAGATTTTGGGCTGTACTTCAGCCCCTGCTTTCATGAAAAGTAAATATGCAAACGTGGGGTTTGTCTCACTGATAGAAGCCAAGTGTTACATAAAAAGCAGTTCAGAAAATCAATAGCTTGAAGTTGACATTTGTTTGAAGAGAATGGAAATTATATGGGTCTGTAGTCCAAAAATGCTGCATTTATTGCTGATTAAGAAATTCTGCATAATCAGATAATGACTGGTGCTGTGTCACTCCCCATACCAAGTATAATTTGGTAACAGTAATTAGGTAGGGAGTTGATCTGTTTAGTTTCAATGGCAATGTCATAAAAGGAGGCAGTAAGTTTAATGTGTGAAACTAGTAAACTGTCAGGTGTTAAATTAAGCAGCATAACTCTCTTGCTGATGGGGATCTTAACTTTTTAGTGGTGGATATAAAATAGAGTACAACTTGGGGTAGTTTTTCCATATATACAACAATTTCAGTGTAATTAGCAGCTGTGGAGTCAGAGATCAGAGCTGTTGGTCTAAGTGATGCCTCCAGTGCAGAGTGCAAGGCATGGCAGATAAATGGCAAAATTGCATCGTGCCACTGTGGACGGGCTGGACTGTGCAGAAGTGCCACCATTGTGTGCTGGGACAAGGTTTTAATCAGTGACAAACTCGGTCATTTTCTGGAGTGGTAGTAGCTTATTTAAAAAATTGTGCCTTAATAACAAGACAATATTAAATCATGCACATTAATTATATAGATTTGATTTTTTTTGTCTGCTTTGATTCTTCTGTTCTTAATAGAAAAATCAGTTTCGAGTTTATTGCTGATAACAACTGATACCTTAAATGCTTTCCCTCCATAAATAGAACATTGCAAATATATAAATAACTGCATTGCTTTGGTGCCTAGATATGATTGTCTTATAATTAATTCATTTCCCAATAACAAAACCAATTTTAGAAAACAAGTTTTACTTATTTGTATTTCTTCAAAGGTACTTAAATTTGCAGTAATTCAGTTATGTAACAACAACTAATTCATTGTTAATGTTAATTAGAATAAATATTTCTAAAATAATTCAATAACTTCAAGTGTGGCTAATGATTTTGACTGGTTTACCTTCAGAATTTCTAATTTAGTCAGTACTTCAAATGAGTATGCCAAGAATATTGTCATGTTTTCTGTTCTTCTTTTATTTTTTTAGGGGTTTTTTCTATTTAATTTGGTTTTTTTTTTCAACATTAGATCTAAAAAGTGTCAGCTATGATCAGATGTTGTTTGACAATCTCCTGTATACCCTTTTAACCTACACTGCAGAGTTTTAAAACATTCATACTGTAACATTGCAAAAGATACCTGTGGGGGCTCATTTCTTCTTGTATTCTTCACTGTTAGTGGAGCAAATTGCATTACGTCAAGTGAGGCAGATGACTTTATTTTGCATCAAAGCTTAACTTTTAAGTTTCAGTTCTGTTCCAGGAAGAACTATTTATGGTGATTTTTATTTATACAGGGCAGGTAGGAGAGCAATGTGAGAACTGGGAAATGGCCTCAGTTTCTCATTGAACCAATTCCTGAGGTGAAGTATTTCTATAAATGTTTTTGTGTGTGGCCGAAATTCCTAACAGAAGAGCCATCTTGTCAGTTGAATAAACATGCTATGGGACAGGTACCTAAGGCAGATTTAAGATCCTCCCTCACTGCCTGATTTTTCAAGCACAGAAGCAAGAGGTGGCTCAGGCTGGCGCTGGGCAGAGCTGTGCTGGCAGTGCCCGACTGGGCACCACCTGCTCCTGCAGTACCAGGTGCTCTTGTTAAGCACTGAAGGCACAGCAGGACTGGCAGCTGATTTGTTTGGTGCTAATACTGGGGAGATGGCCAGCCCTGGGGCTTAGAAATCCTGGACTAATTGTTTAGTCCCCAGATATTTTCTTCCACATAGCTCTGGGTGTGTCAAACGCTATTACTTTTGTGTTAGGTGAACCAGCTTAATGATGATGTTATATAAACTCAATGAGGTATCAAAGTGCCTTTTTTTTTTTTTTTTAAGAAAAAACCCTGTAAGATTTAGTAAGTACTGTTTCCAAAGGGTAATTGATTGCTTCATTTGTGTGGCAGTGTGTTGCTATAGAATATGGCAGGCCTTTGCCAGGAGGACGAAATTTGTATTCTCCTGAGGATGGGAACAAATTCACATTCCTCTGTGATGGAGAGCTAATTGCCACCCACAGATTGGAGAACAAATTGAAGCAAAGGTAATGAGTAAAGCTTCAGCTGAATTTTGTTTGGTTTGGTTTTTCTAGTATAGTTTCCCTTCTCCAAAAAAAGTACTTAATACATATAATAGAGTTCTTTGATGGAGAGAAGGTTCTGGTTGTTGAAGCTTTTCTTCATTCTCTTCACCCTTTACAGGTCTATTTCTAAGTACTTTTCATCTCGACTGAAAGTTTTATTTAGTTATTCCAAGGGATGTTTTTTAAACCAGGTCAGAGACAAGGGGAAAAAATCGATTATTTCATTCTTAGAAGGTAGCTGCTTAAAGGGAAATCAATAACAGTGTCTGTGAATGAGCTGTTGGCCAGTTGGCAATGTAATAGCCTGGCTTTTGAGAAAACAGAAAAAAATGCAAAATAAAAATAAATTTTATTGAAGCTTAGGTTTAAGATAAAGATAAATTATTTGAAAGCTGAGGAACTTGCCTGATGGATTTGCCTATCATTTTCTATCGTGAAAGTCTTAATCTCTGCTGTAACCAGTGACTGTCATTTTGATTTGTATAGATTTTAATGAATTCTCAAAATCCTGTTTGTAATTAACCCTTCTTTTCCATATACTTCATGCATTGGGAATACCATCAAGTTAGCCAAAATCAATTAGTGTTAGTTTTTAGTATGAGGTTTTGGTATTGATCTTAGGAAAAAATCTTGTACTAACTGTGTTATGTAAAATTCTGTAGCACTTCTATAAAAAACACTGGTTTGAAAGTGAACAAACGAGATTTAAGATTCATCATTAATGAATGGTGGAATGAGGAGAAGTTTGAATCAAGGAAATATGAACTCTTGGGGAGCATCTTCCTTTTTCTTTGCTACTGACTTCAGGAAACTGAAGCTGATTTTGACTTTTCTGTGTGTGATTGACATAATATTTTAATTTCCACTGCACTACTCATGCATCAACTGGCTTGGAAGATCCAAGGATGATCAGAGCATTGGTACCTGTTTTAACTCAGCTGAGTAGCATTAAAAAATACATGCAGCCAGCAGATCTTGTATTGGTTATGATGCTTCTGAAAACAAATATCTGCTCCTGTATTTTGTCTGTCTGATATTTAGACTCCAGTTTACAGGGTTTTACGCAGTAAATTCTATCAAGTGCTGTATTCCAGAGGATCAGTGATAAAATCTTTGTCCTGTTAGAGTTGATACAGGTCCTGTGACTTCAGGAGGATTAGAGTTCAAAGCCTCCCAGTGCAATGAATATGTTTCCTTCAAGTCATGGTGGAAGATGAGGCAGCATAATTACTGTGGAATGGATTCAACTGGCCAGATGTTTGCAAATCTTTTTCATTTGGTTTGGTACCAGAAGAAAGCCCACTGCTCTCCTGCCAGCTGGCAGTTCAGTCAGTCCTTTTGCCTCTGCAACTCTCCATCTTCCATGAGCACGTCACAAATGGGCATCACAGAGTACAGCTCTGTCCTGGCAGCATAAGCAGAGATTGTCACCACAGACCTTGGGCTTGCAGTGATGGACCTGCTTGCCAGGTTCCACAACTACAAACCTGCAGCTCTATGTTGTCATGCAGGATAAAATTAGAATCTTCTTATCTTATTTCTCCTGTAAATTTACAGGGCATGTGGTATTTTTTCTCTGTTCTATTTCTGAAAATATGGAAGGTGCAATTTATATAAACCAAGTTTGAAATGGACCTCAGGTTGATTCTAGGATTTTTTTTATTATATGGATTTAGGAATTTGAGGATAATTATTCAACAGTCCTCTTTAGAGAAGGCAATTTAATGTGGAAGAGAAACCTCTACCTAAGTGTATTTTCTTTCTTTTCTTAAATTTAAAAATTTAGATTTTGAATTTTAAAAATTGATATACCTTTATAAGATATGATGTAAAGGCTCTCAGTTTCATCTCTGAAATGTCTGTAAACTGAAAAGTGAGGTTATTGTTTGCTTTGAGAGAAGCAATTGGTGTGTGGGGAATAAAATGATGTCTCACATTGCAGGAATCAGCCCTGGAGAAACAAGACATGGTGCAAAGGGTTTGATTTTTGTGAGCAACTTTTTGCAGTGTTGGTTTATCTGCAGCCAGTCAGATCCGTGTTCACATTTCAATAATTAAATCTCTCTGTTTACTCTTTTAAATTAAATTTGGGCTGTTTTTCAAAGACCACAGCTCCTTTGCCTGACATCTGAATATTTGGTTTATCTGAGCTCTGAGCTGGTCATGTAAATTGAGTGTCTCTGGTTTGGATCTGTTTTTTTGATGGGTAAATGTGTCCTTGCAAATGGTCTACAGATCCCTGATTTTAGGGCTGTGCTGCATCTATTTCTTAGTGTTGGTTGTTTGTGTTGTGGGTTTTGTCTTTTGTGGGGGTAAGGAGGCAGGCTGGGGAAATCAGTCAAGGGCAAACAGTTAAAGAAGTCATACTGGGATGTGAAATGTGTATCCTAAGGTGTTGAGCTATTACATGGATCTGCAGCATTTCTGATGTTCTGTTTATCACTGATAGTTCAACTTCTGCCAGTGTTTCCATTATTAACTTCTGTTTTCATGGAATTGTACTACAGGCAGAGTCTGTATCTGGGTAATTTTATTAAATCAGTTTTCAATAAGCTCTTTGGCTGTGCAAGAATGGAAAGAATATTAAATTAAAAGCAAATTCTGAACCCAGAGAACCTAATGTTCTGATATGGGATGTTAAGCTATGTCATCACTAATAAAATGTGTAATTTCTGTTTTGCTCTTTTTGCTTGCAAAGTCAATGATTTTTCAATAGCGGTAGCTTCAAAACTAAGTGTTTCAAACATTGCAATAATAGCCTGAAAATCACAAGATCTTAAAATATAATGAGTTGGCTCTCCATTGCCTTCCACTTGGAAGAGAAGTTAGACAATCAGGAGTAGCTGACCAGAGCCAGCATTGCAGCAGAGCTTTGCCTCTTTTTGCTGCAGCCTTGGAGGGGTGGCTTAGCCAGGACTGTGAGCAATAAACACAATGCTCAGGTCTTCAAACACAGCTCTGTGTGACTGGCCAGATTCTGGTACTGGCTTACAGTGTTTACAAAGATTATTTAGGATTTCAAGTATAGACATAAACTGGAGACACCTGACTTAATGAATTAATAATTTTTCAAAAATTATAGCTGGATAGTGATATCCTCAGTTTGTGTGTCTGGGTTTAGGCATAATCCCAGGATATGATGTTGTGTGTGAGGGAGGCAGAGTGATCTGAGAAAGTCCCAGCAAGACCAGTACAGAGATTTTGGTCTCTTTACATCTTCATCCATGTTTGTATGTGATATAATCTACGATGACAAATCTGAATTATTTCATAAGCCTCATCAGCACAGTAACTGGGAACTGCCTAGAATGCCTCCTAAAGACCTTTTTTTTTTTTTTTTTTTATTCTCTAAATGAGCCTAAAATGTGGGAATTTGCCTTGGATCTCAGTGTATTGAATGTGAATGAAGTTGCCTGATGTAGTGCAAGAGGCTGTGATGAATATGGATGTGGTGCTGCTGGCCTTTGTTAGTGCAGAGGTGCCTGGAGAGATGAAACAGGAGAGCTCCAAAGTGCTGATCTTATACCTCAGCTCTTGATGAAGGATGTTTGATAACTTATTTTTGAGATTTTTGTTACCTGTTCGCTCTTCTTTTAAAAAAAATGTCTTTAGGAGAGCTCCCTAGTGATCTGACTGTGCTACTCTACATCTTAGTATTATTTTATGTTTTTTGGGGTTAGGGATTTAGTGAATCAAGCTTTCTTTCTAAACAAATCAAACTTAACATTTCTAGTTCTTCTTTTAATCTCAAAACTTCCTAGTTAAAAACAAAAATCACTTAAGATGTGGCTAAGTGAGAATTTCACTGCCTTCTCCCTCCCCTTGCTTCCTACTCCCCACTGAAATATGAGTTACATTTCAAGTTGAGTTAACTGGTAGGAAAGATGCAGAATTATGTTGTGCATTTTACAGCCTTAAGCAGTATTTTTTGTATTTTTGGAACAGTTATTATAGCTGACATGAATTCATATTATTCCTTTGTCAAGTTATACTTGACAAACACTTGTTGACCTATTTTTTAAGTATAAATTCAATATTTATATTGTTTTGTATGTTCCTCCATAAATTACAACTACACCCTGTAATTATAAACATAGATTCTGACAATCAAGTGATAGGTTTTTCTTAAGTGTTACAGTTTATTTGTTCTCCCCAGGAGCTTCAGGTGTTTTTTTTAATTTTAAAAACCTACAACTATTTATTCTCTCTCAAATGGAAAATAAAATAAATATGATCAAAAGAGTTTTCACTTTGAATTGGAAATCAAATAAATGTGTGCCATACTAATTTTTTAAGTAGTGAAAGTATACCGGCTTCCTGCAGATATTGCCAGAGGAAAGGCAAGATATTTTGGGAGTAGAATAGACTTTAGTAAATCTATTGTCACATGAAGGATAGCTGGAATCTTGGAATAGTTCAGTTAATTGGTTTTGCTTATACTATGTAATTATGGAATCACCCATGTTGTATTAAAGCTGTTGTTATCTGAGCTTCAAAATCAACACTTGAATTTAGAGCAATGGTTTCTTTATGAATATTTATGGTATACTTTCGAGAAGTCTTTACAGAGTTTCAGGCTGCACAGTTCAGTGGGAAGCTGAGTTTTCAGCTGTCCCTCATAGTCAAAAGGATTCTGTGATGAAGAGAGACTTAGGAAAGCCAATGGCAGAGATCTGAGACTGCCCAGAAAAGAGGATTGTAAAACACTCTGTAAACAGAGGTACTGCATGCAGAAAGGAGAGATTGTATTCTAACACACAAAGTTTCCCAAAGAGTTTCACAAGCACAACATAAAATTACAAAAAGTCTGCTTATTAAACCCTGGGAGAATTTTATTGCTTGTAGAACTGCAGTCTGAATGTCACAGCAGTTACTAATTACAACAGCAATGTTTACAGCATTGGGGATGAATGTGATCGTACATTCAGAGCACACAGTATAATGAGAACAGAGTGGATGCATGCAGGATGATGAAGTTTCATGTAATGCAAACCTTCTTAGCTGATTAATAATAATTTGATGCCTTCATGTAATACTTCACATGGCTTTACCATTGTACATGCCTCTGATTCATAAGTCCTTAAAACACCTTAGGGGAAAAAAACATGGTTGAACATCCCTGTCTGCTGCTATCTTTGGATGTTGCCTCTGTGTGTTAGTAAAGATTCTTTTATTGGTAACTCCTTTGTCTTTTTTCTTCATAATGTATCTCACCTTGGTTCAATTTTGTGGTTTTTCCATGAAGTTTTTCAGAGCAGTAGATCCCAAGAGCTATTAATTCTTACTAGGCGATGCTGTGTTTCTATTTTTTTGCTTTTTTAAGACCTGGATCTTGGGTTTTAGGCAGAAAGGATTTAATGTTTTGATGGGGCTTCTTTCACCATGTGGCTTTTTGAAATTATTTTAACTAATTTAATTGGCAGTTCCATGCTGCTTCTAGACCCAGAGTTATACAACTCTGGTGGGCAGACTGCTGGTACCTGCTGGGCTGTGGGAAACAGTCACAAAGACAAGCAGTCTGTAGGGCCCGTGGGGATGGAGTTTGAGAGGGCATTGCCACTTGGAATGAACCAGAGATACAGAGGAAAACACACAGCAGCACTTTGCTCATAGTATTGAAGCCAATACATTTTTATTTTATGTTTCCCATAAGCTAAGAACATTTGTGCAGTCAGTTCCTCAGGTGTTTGGTAATTTGTTGAGGAGTAGTAAAGGGGTCACCTGCTCACTATTTCACCTCATTTGTAACTTGTTTCTTTTATCTAGCTCTGCTGTGGACCTAGCAAAGGACTTTTTGAAACTTTTCCAGTACTCCTGACATGGAAGTGACAACACATGTTCTTTGATGCCCAGATTTGACAGTTTCTTGAAGGTGTTTGACTGTCCCATCCTCTTTTTAGAAGACTGACTTCATTAAGCATGATAGCATTTATCATTTTTTCTCTCTTCAGTGCCAGACCCTGTCTTGCACTCAAATAATCATGAGCCAACTGCTTCAGTGGGAACTTCATGCAGCTGATTTTTGTAACTGGCCCAATCAGCTTGCAAAGTGTCCCTTGATTTTGCTTCCCATACAAGGTTTCTCTTGGAAAGGGAGCTTTAATTTCCAGCTCTGTCTCAAGTAGATGCCTTGCAGAGTGCTCATCCCCAGCGATGAGGAGCAGCAGCCCAGGCAGAATTCCTGGGGTCTGGAGCTCATGTGCATGGCCTGCAACACAGGGAAGGGGAGGGGAGAGCCACATGAGGAAAGCCTGCTGTGCTCTCAAGTTGCTGATGGGGGAGAAACCTGGGAAAGCTCCAGTAGCCCACACCAGCAGAACTGGAGCTGCTTCTGGAGGGTCCAGGTGCATCTTTTCATACTTTTTTTTTTTTTTTTTTGCCATTAATAATATGAAATCTTCTCTCTGTATTCTGGTAACCACTTTTATTAATTTTTATTTCCTTTCTTCCTTTTTTTTTTTTGCATCTCTATGATGGTATGGACCTCTCACACCTTAGAGGAAAATGATTTGGAGAATCTTTCCCTCTGAGGAATATGGAGTACCCCAGCTGTGCTTTCCAGGCTTGTTAATAGATCTGTTTTATTGTGTTCTGTTCCAGTGCCAGAGAATTTTGTCAGGCAATCCACAGTGATTGATTCTAGGGAAACAAAACACCATTTCCTTCTGTTTTCAGTCTCGAGTCATGCTGTAGCTCTCATACCAGACTTTTTTCCCAGTAATTCCAGAATTCATGCACTTGTCTACCAACAGCTGTTCAAAATTAACTGAAAATAACTTTCAGTTCTGATCTTCATGCTTAAAAGTTATGACTCAGAGACTAATAAAAATGGCCCGTCATCCTTCTGGATTTCATATGGAACAAAAAAGGCATGTTCCAGACAGCAGTGTTTCTGTAACTTCTTGAGTTTCATATTGTTTTTCTTGATGTAAGTGCTGCAAGGAATAATTTTTTTTTTCTGATTCTAACCACTAACAGAACTTGAGAATTTGACGCAACATTTACAGTTTATGTTGTCTTATTCTCCTTGCAGATGAATCTCTACAGAAAAGGTAGAAAGATAGAAAGACACAGCAAACATGAATGTTCTTCTTTCCATTTGCAATCTCTGTAGAAAGCCAGTGTTCAATCATTAGTTGAAGCTGATATAGAAATATTTGCAATGGCAATGCACTGTTCTTAGTCACACATGTCAAGTGTGCTCTGCTAAGTAACAAAATGACAAATTGAAGCAGTGGCTGCAGGGGCCAGCATGCTGTCTGCCAGGCAGCCTCCCCCTTAATCATCATGGATTCACTGCTCTTCCTAGAAATGCTGCTTCTCTTGAGGATCACATCCATACAGTTCTCTTCCCATTGGCATTCTCTATTAAGATCTTCGAAGTCTCTTGTTTCATAGTGAACACTTTTTAGTGTGTTACTGTGCAGAACAACTTGAGTGTTGAGCATGAGAAGGGTGGAGATGAGTAATGGTTGAAAAAGGCTGCTGGGACAAGTAAGTTGAATAGAAAAGAGGTGATGGGGAGGATGGGTTGAATGTAAAAAACATTCAGGTTGGAGTGGCTTGATGGGGAAATTTTGTAAAAAAGTTATTCTGTTATTCCATAATAAAGCACATCCATTTTCCAAAATATTGTCATCCACAAGGTGTGTGGGTTCCTGTGGGTCTGACAAGGTGACTCCATGCCAATCCATCCACTGGGGTTAGATTGCTGCCTGTCACAGCCTAAAACCCAGCCAAGGTGTATTCACCTTTGCATTGCAAGCAAATTCCAACAGTCATTCCTTATCATGTTGTTGTGGAACAAGAGGAATTACATGAGTTACTGTGGATCAGTTTTATCCTAAATAGTTGGAAATTTAATGCTGACTTAGAATATTTGTGAAGTTCACTCCCCCTTAAAAAAACAACCTACAAAGAAGCAGCAATAATAGCAGTGTACTGTTGCTAGAGCAATTTTAATTCTGTTGGAAGATCAGCCATGTTATTTGCACTCCACCACAGGTTCTCATATATTTTATGAAGGGGTTTAACCCTTCAGTGTTTCTCTGCTTTTTGGTTCAGTTCCCTGTTAATTCCTTTTCAAATTCTCCACACACAAAAAAAAAAAGACAAAAGTGTTTTTCTTTTGTTAACCATGCTGTCAAAATATAATACAAAAATAATACTGCATTAAATAAAATGCGATTTTGTTGCATTTCCTTCATGGAATGCTGAAATATTTTCATGCTCTTAGAAGTTTCATCCTTTGGATTTTGTACCTGGTGCATTTTACCAGACCTCTCTGGCTATGCAAGGCCAGCCAGCTTCCTTTCACAGAGATCAGTTCCATTGAAGACCTCCTCTCTGGGACTGCATCTTTAACTTGGTGCAGACAGCTGACCTTTCAGTTAATTTCTAGTAATTTGCTTTTCCTATTTGTTAAAACTGGAGATTTTTTAGAGGATCTGTATGGCAGCAGAACAGCAGATGAACAATAATGCATGTCTTCATTAAGTCTTTAGTATTACTTTTCCATTGGACTTTGGGAAGAACTAAGCACTTCTTCAATAGGGAATAGCATAAGAATTGTCCTTGTTAAGTGAGCAAGTGCCTACTGTACTTGTTAATTTACTTTTGTAGTGAAAGGATTGCACAGAGGCATTTTGTGGAGTTTAGCAGTGTAGCTGGCCACCGTATGTTTGGTTGGGGTTTTTTTGTTTCCCCTGACATGGCTTTTTCCCCTTTCCAGGCTGATGGAAAGTCGCTTCATTATCACGCTATCCAAATGCCTGGGAATAGCCAGAGGTCTTTTTATCAGTTTTCCAGTGCATTGTCACACCTCTGTTTCACATTGATAACCCACTATTTTGTCGCTACCTTCCATGTTCCTCGTGTAAGTTAGTATCAAAAGGTTTCAGATTATTTTATGGAGTTTCTAGCACTTCTTTTTTTCCTCACTTCTGGGGACAATACTTTTTGCTGACTTTTACAGTGGTTTTTAATTTAAGACCCTTTTGTTTTTCTTTCCCCTTGTTTGTTTATCCCCACTATCTCACCTTCCTTTTTTATCTTATAGCAGAGAGTGTTGCATTTATATTGAGCTTGTATTGATGTTCTTCCATTGACTTTGCCTTTTTATATGATTATGAATAAGTTTCTGTACATCACTGAGTGGTGTCTGCTGTAAAATCATTGTTCAGATAACATTATAAAATTACTGAAATTTATATTAAAATGTCTTTTCACAACATGCCACACTTTTAAAAGTGAAATTGCAGACGCTAGGGAAGTTTGAATTCAATTCTGATATGACATGTTCCTATACATTTAACATATGGCAGCAGTGTTTCTTTTTCTGGCTGTGATCCAAGCCTTGAGTCTCCATTCCTGTTTCTATGCTCATTGAAACATCCAGTGGCTTTGGGTGGATTTAAGGAAAGGCTATTAGAGGAAAAAATGGCAAAATAATGGTTGATGAAATGACAACTATATGCACTGCAGTTTAAACTGGGTAATTAACTGCCTTCTGGTGCTCTTCATTCCTACATCATCCACACCATTCCACCAGGTTTGGCTGCTTGTTTTTTTTTCATTTTGAAAGTGTAAGTCTACTCTGCTTTGTGTTTGGATTGTCCTTTTTTCAATTGCAAATGAAACAAAATTATTTTTTATGTTTTTGTCGTTGGTAACTTAATAATTTAATGAGATATTCCTATGAATATCTGTGTGCAATTACTGTGTGGTATCTCCTTATAATTTACCACATTCAGATCACTTCTAGGGTTCTGCTAATGAGCAGCCTTATTTGCATGTAACTTCCTATGTTAACAGAACAGTATGACAGCTTATAAAAATATTTTTATTTAAAAAATTTTGTCTGTAGACAAATAAGTACTTATACAAAGCATACTTCTTTTCTTTTTTTATCTGTCAACTATTGCATCCTCCTTTACAGCAAAACACTAATCTTAAACTATACCCCACGTTGTTTTCCAAAGCTTCTTTCTCTGTGTCTTCCTTGAGTTACTTTGTCTTTCTCTTCCTTGAGCAACAGGTTCAAACTGCCTCATGCACGTGGTAACCTTTATGTCAATGTCAAATGGGATTGTTCTAAAAAGACCCACTGACAGAGTGAAAAGGAACAAACAAATCCATCAACTTGCTAAAATAAGGTTAAGAAGACTGGAAACGTTAGCATTTAAATGAAAAACATGTTGATCTCCTGCCAGCCTCCTACTTTCTGTACTCAACTCGTATGAATTGGTAGGATATCAGCTGAGGGAAGTTAACCTCTGCAGCTTCTAGGGGAAAGCTGTTTAGTCTCCTTCAGTTCCCTGCTGACTCAGGGGAAAGAAGCTGGCAGGTTTAGCTGGGAAGTGTGTATTTTGAGTAGACACATTCTCAGTTTTGTTTTTCTTCCAGCTCTGCTGTAAAATGAAGGATAAGTTTTATACACTGATTTTGAAGTAGTCGTGAAATAATCCTTCATGCTATGTTATCCTACTGTTAAAAGAATTGGAGCACCTTCAAGCATTTACAGACAGGATGTGCAGAAGGCAGTGATTTGCTGTCTTGGAACCTGTTAAACTGGACACTGTCACTACCAGAATCACCAGCTACCCAAAGAACACGAGGCTCACTTAGAAATTAGGTAAGAAATTGTTATTTTTAGTTGCCTTCTATTCTATGAGCCATTATGATTTTTAAAGGACATCTTGGCAGTCACGAGAGCCAGAGGCTTACATTGAAAGCTGGGATTGTGATGTAAATGCCTTCTCTATAGCTCACACCTCTTAAGGAGGGCACTGAACCTTGTGAGACCCTGCAGTTATTGGGATGCCGCAACACTTCGGTTCCTACCCAGGTGGCATGAAAAGTGTCCTTAGGCTGGTTACACTTTCTGGCTGTGTGAAACGGGCAGAAAAACTGATGGCTACCTTGAACTCCTATTTTAAAGACATATCTCTCAAGCTAAAGAATAATTTCTTTGTCTGCACAATGTTGGGATTTGGCTCTTTCATGATCAGGAAGGAAAGAAGCTCCTATGTCTTCTACAACCATAGTATGTGCTGACAGGAGATGTGCTCTACGCCTTTGATGTGATATGAAGCAATCTTAGAAAAATTCCTTACTGGTCTGAAAGGTTACTTCCTTCCTCCACCAGAAGGAATAATTCAAGATGATCAGCTTGGAAGTTTTAGTCCTGAAATCACTCTACTCTCATAATATGAAGAAGCAATGGGCCAAATTTCAATCATGGTTTTCCTTTTCATTCCTCAGTGAAATGTACTGCTTTATCTTGCATGGTTCTCTAAGCTTTGGCAATTACTGCAGGGATGGCAAAGTCAAACAAAACTGTTTTATTTTAGTTATAATTACTTCTGCCTGGTAGCAATTAGGAAACCAGAGAGGCTAGACCAGTTTTTAAGTGGCAGGAAGGCTATGTTTATTGAGACTTTCATACACTTTAAAATCATTTTTTTCCAAAGAGATTTTTCAGGGAGAATTCTTTAAGGAGAAAGGTAAACTAATGAGGACTCAGACTGGAGCCCAGTTGTGCTACCAACGTGTCCTTTTTGCTGCTTACAGCAAATAATCTTCCATCTTTTGCTCAATAGTGAAACCCTACAGTGTATTACCCTGCAGTAGTATTTCAGTAGCCTCCATAAAGATCATTAAGAGGGAAGTGTAAGAAGAATTGCATGATGTAGTTGATCTTACTTTGGTATAAGAGTAAATGAAAGAAACATCTCTTTTAGGATTTTCCAGTTGAGCTACAGCAAGTTGCTGCACAGGATGCTGAAAGGTCAAAGCTGCTGTTTCTCAGTGATGTCAGAGCTTGTTTTGTTCTGTTCCCTTTCTTTGGCCACCTAATTATGGTTTGCCTGCAGAAGGGAACTGGATGATCCATGATGAGTGCTGTGCCTTTGGCAGATGGACATTGCAGTCATACTCTCAGGCTTCATTTACATGTTCTTACGTCTCAGTGTTTGTACAGGAATATTCTTAGAATACATGAAAGTTCCAATTGTTACATAGCAAGCCATTTTAAAGATACATTTCAGAGTTTTACCATTTGGCCAACATGTAGCTGTGTTTACATAAGATGATCCCCTGCAGTACAGACTGGAGCTGTGTTCCAACCCTCTTTTTAACTGGTACCACATCCCAAGAACCCTTGCTTCTTGATTGTGTAGGGCTCAACCTGGTTATTGGAAAGATTCCTGTCTATGTGGAAAAATTCCTGGTGCATACTCATGCTGGATGGCATAAATTTCTCTGAGCACTGTCAAGATCAGCACCCACCTCTTTAGAGCATTTGTACCCCCAGTGCTACTGCTGTGCCTGTCCTGGGGGGTCCCCCAGTGTTAATGCTGTGCATGGTGTACTCCCTGGGACTGCCCTGAGCAGCTCTGGTGTCAGCTTGATGCCCTGCACACTATCAGAATTTGCACTTATCTCTCTCTGGAATATTTTCTTTTAATGCCTAAAAAGCTGGTTGTTTGTAGCCAATGTTGCTACAGAGACCCACTGTATACTGAATAAAAAAGTATAGCTGCCATGGAAATGTGTTGACCCTAAATTGCTGATGCAGACTCACTGCCTATAGGAAAATGTTAGTTGAGGAAAGACAGGGTTACTGCACCATCAGTTGATGATACTCAGATCATGCATTCACATGTATTAGACCTGTTAAGTTATTTATGAGAAATAATCCAGATGTACATTCATGGTTATTGATAATTTCCTTAATGTAATGTTATGAAAAGGACTTAATCCAAAGAGATATAAGGCTGTGTCTTTCCCAGTCAGCAAAAAACAAACTGTACTTTTAAGTGGCTTGCTGAGCAAGAGATTTCTGCTTTCTGTTTCAAACGCAATTAGACCTCTTACATTTACACATGTTCATCCAGTTCTTTAAACCATTTATGGATGTGTCCAAGTAATCTGCCAGACTGGAGTGAAATAAAGTCAAACCTTTATTAAATCATTTTGGCAACACACTCATAGGAATAATCAAAATGTGAGGATCAATTTGCAAACCTTGATTGAGTGTGGAATATTTCAGAGGCGGGTAAGCAGAGAAAGTGAAGAGAGCAGACAGTGAGGACATCCACAGGCAGTCCAAAATGAAGCTTGATATGGCAGTTTCTACCTGGGGGCTTTCAAAATTCCCAGCACAATGAGCATTTTTTTTTCTCTTCAACCCATAGGTGTTGCAGTGAAGCTGAGTCTTTCACAACAAACCCTGTCTCTGAACTGAACTAATCCCTGCTGCCGCTTTTCAGGGTGGAAATGGTGTGCAGCAGAAGGGGAGGAAAAGATGAAATGATCCTTGACTTTAGTGCTCAGTGTTAGAATCCAGTTTAAAGGAAAGGTCTAAATGTTTTTGTGCAATTATGGACTTAGAACAAGTTTATATTTTGAGTGGTTTTATTTTTTTCTTGAATTCGGTGGTAAAAAGTTTAAGTTCACTTATTTGTACACATTACCTTTTGTTTCCCTTGGCACCCCTTATTTCTGTTGAGCCTTGTAACTTTGTAACCTGTTGTGCCTTTACATCTGTCTAAACAGAAATGGTGTTTCTAATGTTTTTAACACTCTGAAGGAATTTACAAACTCCGACCTCATGGTTGACATTAATGGTTCTGACTGGCCATGGTTTTTTTTTTTAGGCTGACTGGGTACAGTAGCACTGATGGAGGGGGCTGAGACACCACTTTTAGTTGTAGGATTTGAGAAATAATTGGTTTAAACATGAATTTTCTTTGATGTTAGAATAAAATGGGCTGGCAAGCATAGTGCTTTTAGACTTGTGTCTATAAATAGAACAAATTTTCCTTTTGTGTCTTTGATAAAGACTTGAACCAGCTGAAATGCCTGCTTTCTTGTGTTCCGGCCACTAGCAACAAAATGACTTTAATATTTAAGTAACTGTTTTTATTAGACTCTGGTAGGCTTTAATAGGTGTTCCTGGAGTGCTGTTGGCTTGCTCTTTACTGGTTAGCTGAAAGAGAAAGCTTTTATTCTTTTCCAGCAGGACCCTGAGGGTGTCATTCAACACCCTAGGGCAAGATGCTGAGCCAAACCCAGCAACAGAAGGCAATGATAAATCTGGGTTTAGGGAAATAGAGCAGGTTAGACATCAGCTGCACTCTGTTTGTTAAGTTTCATTTTTGACACATTCAAAATGTAATCACCAGGTTCTATTTCCAACTGATGGCCTTCAAAATATGTTTATTCACACAAAATAATTTCTGTTGGTGCTTTGAACCAGACTAACTTTTATGTGAAAGATGGTTCTGATAAGTTGTCTTCTTGCCTTACATCAAAGAACACTTTGTCACTTTCAAAGAAATATTTCGAAGAAATTATGAACAATAGAAAATTGTACCATAATACATTAGGTCTTCTGTGAAAGTAGGCCCTGGAGTGAAACTTCCTGTCCTACCACCCAACACTGCTAAGCATCATTTTAGCAGGAGTGGATGTAAAGGATTTTCAGGCTAGACTGAAAAAAACAAAACAGAAATGCCACTTCCAACAGTGGAAGCTGAGTCCTTTCCAATGTAAATTGCCATCTTTTTGTTGGTAGATTTGGGAGAGAATAAAGAGCTTCTGGCTTGTTTAAAACCCACCAGCACAACAAAGTAGCAATAATTTTTGCTAGTTGGGATGTTGAGCTTTGTATTATATGTTTGTGCTTATAATTTGAGTTAAGGAAAAACAAGTGTGTATTTAGACTCTCTCCTAAACTGTAGGATCCCTATTTGCCAGATAAATACTTCATTCCCATAAGGAATGTTGAAGCATCATTTGTCCCTACCAGATGTTACAATCCCTGTCTAAAGATGTGCAGTTGGGACTCAGGCTAAAGCCTCTCTTTAGGGAAAGGAAATTCTGCTGAGGCTTGACAAGTAAACCCAGAGCAACCACCAAGGCTGCTCAGTGCACCAGGGGACTTGGGAAATGTCTGCACCTGCTGGAGTGTTGTGATGGCATGATGTCCAGTCAACTGCTAATGAAATTCTTCATTAACATTTTTAAACTTCTTAGGCAAGACTGTTCAGAAGAACTAGGTGTATTTATGGGAAGAGGTTTTTACACAGAAATTAGGTTAGTGAGTGCTTACAGAAGCTCAGTTTTGCAGAAGTGAAGGTACCAGATGAATTGTTTGTACCATGGAGATGCAATCATTTGTAAGCTACCTGCACAAATATGTAAGCTTGATGCGTTATTCCATGAGCCAAGGAAAATTAATACCATTTTAAAATTTAAACTTTATCATTTAAGCTTTTCCTTCCAAATTACAGAGTAATTTTTGGAGTTTTTATGATCTTGCTCTACAAGTCTAAAGTGGCAAAAAAATTATTGTTTGGTGAGGATAATTTATGTGTCTTTAACATATTTTATCTGGAAAAAAAGGCTCTGTAAAATACATTTACAAGTAAAGGACTATTCCAACTAATTTTGCAGACAATACTAAAAGAAAAGTATCATCTTATACATAGGACATGGCACAGAAAATACTATCTGAAAAAAGGGGTTTTTTTTATAGGAAGATGTAAGCATATGTACCTAGGTTATAATAAAGTAATGAGAGTATTTGCTGTCAGATTCTAGACTATTAAACAGTCCAGAATTGAGATGTGGATGTGTGTTTTTCTGAGTTTTCACCTTGTTTTTCTGTTATTGCTTTCAGCAACTACTGTTGTCAACTGGGCACTCAGGATATTTTTTCTCCTGCACAGAAGTGTTGATGCATTGGGAACACCGCTTTAGGGTTAATTTTCTGAAGTAATGTTTTGAAACGTTGTTATTTTTGTAAGTCACTAGTCAGAGTAGAGCAGACAAACTAAAAAACTATGAAATATTGGGGCTGCTGGGGATGGATTGAAGACTAAATATAATTAAATTGAAACAACAGGATGAATGATGTCATGCTCAAAATAGAACTCACATAATTTACAGTTCAATTTGATGTACTTAATGTTTCTTGCTTGAGCAGATCTTGGGCATTGAGCAATGGGCATTTAGTGGTAAGTATTTAAAGTATTACTGAAAAGAGGAGTTTAGTAACAGAATTAATTGTTTTTTATAAAGGCTACAGTTTGATATAGAAGCTAAAAAAAGTGAATATATTTAGCGGGGGAGGTTCAAAGCTATGGGTGTAAATAGGTTGTCCCTTTCAGTAAGCATGTTTTTAGGCTGAGATCAGAGAAACAGAATCTTCATTTTCAACTGTGATTTCCCCCTAACACTTCCTAACCCCCAATTTATAAATCCTAGTGCTATAGTGGGGTATGTTTCATAGCAAAGTGTCTGTGTGTGACTTCTCCAGGCCTCCGTGAGGTCCTGGCTGCTCCTCTCCATCCTGAGCTGTCCTGTCAGCAGCTACTCCCTGCCCTGTCTTAAGGGGTCTGTGTGTAGGAGAGACCGCAGAGAACAGTGCCTGGATCCAGCTGCTCCCTACCGATCAAACACAGGAGCAGAAATGAGGAATGCTGTTTGTTTAGCTCATTCACACATGACGACAGCTCTTCTCATTCAATCCCTTTTCTGTCCTCCTCACAGAGGTGCATTCCTGACTCCTGGCTGAGGCATTGTGCTGCTGGACAGCCACAAAAACAGGGTAATGGAGCCTCTGGAAGCTGCACAACCTCCATGACTGAACTAAGAGTCTTCTTGATCTATGCCTGAGAAGACTTTACTGTCTTTTCTCTCAGCAGTCACTTCACTTTCATTTCCCTGATGCCCATGTAGTAGAACAAGTCATGTACTCTTGTGTAAGCACTGTTTGTAGCACATGGGGTATTTTATAATGGCTCCTTTTCTTTCAGCTTCTTTCCAGATACCTGCTGATGCTTCTCTAAGGCTGAAGTTTCAAAGGCAAAAAGCAGTTTTTTCTGTCCTGGGTTATAAGGTAGGATACTGTTAAGGTGGATCAGTGTTGCAGTGTAAATCAGGGATAATCACAACAGCCCTGAACTATTTCCAGAGGTACTGAACAGAACCTAAGTGCACCTGCACAGGAATTTTCTCTTCTTCCTCTAGCAGGATGTTGGGGCACTGTGCTGTGGCTGCATGTCCTGGTGTTGGAAGGATAAATTCCTGCCCACTGTGTGAGCTTCAGCTCCCTGCAAGCCCATTTCTCTCAGGTCTCTTTCTCCTCTGTTCCAATGTAACTGTGCCAGCAGCACAGAGAGCTGCTGATCCCCAGAACCAAGTTCATGGATTGACTCTTACTGAGTTGTGTGAGGAATTCAGGAGCATCTGTAATTGTTCAAAATACATTTTCCTATGCCTTAGATGACCAAGAAGAATTACCTACAGATAAATATGAAACCTTTTGCCAACTACGGCTAGCATTGCAAATACTAAGAAATCTGATCAGTTTTATATATATAAAAATAGTATATAAACACCGTATTTTATGGGTATTTATATATTTGTATGTATACATTTGTCATTTTGCTTCTTTCATATTGTAGAATTGCTAGAAAAAATAGTTGATTAGCTTTTCTAAGAAAAACAAAAATGGATTTTAAAAGTCTAGAAAGTTAGATTTGTTTGGCTTTCAGCAAGAATAAACATGTCAAGTTAAGCATCCTAATCTATGCAATTTAGTTCATCTCTGACATTTCTGCCTTAGGAACTGATTGGAAATTTATGGTTTATGTCACAACCAGCCATCTAAGCTGCCTAATTTTCATCTTGATAAGTTCATGATCAACATATTTTGGTTTATTTTGTCCTTGAAGTTGAAACTTCTTTACTCTGGCTGGTTTTCAGCTAATTAATATTTTCCACTTCCAGAATGTTTATGCTTACCATGAAGTAAAGAGGAACTGGACCTTTTGCAAGGCAAATGCAGTTTAATTTGAATTTTTTATAAAAGCTGTGAGGTTTATTACCTGTTCTTCTTGTAAGGTGAAGAAGTTTTCTAGAAATCCCCCACATATTTTACCGAGCAGTCAAACTTACAGGAAAAACAGTGTGCCAGTCCTTATGAAGCACCAGGCTTTTCTCTGTGAAATGATGAAAGACAACAGACATAAATTGAAACAAAACAGGTGCAGATTGGATAATTTTTTTTTTTTTTTAATATATGAGAGTGAGGCAGTGAAACAATTTGCTTAGAGAGATTATAGAGTCTCCATCCTTTGAGGGTTTCAAGACTCGACTGTGTAAACCTTGAGCAACCTGATCTGACCTCATAACTGACCCTGCTTTGAGTAGGAGTTTGAGTTAGAGGCTTCAGGTCTCCTCCAGGGTGATTCTTGTGTCAAGTCACCCAGTTGCTCTGACAAACACACAAACCCAGCCTTTTTTATACACAAGGAATATGTTTGTTACATAGGAAACACACAGTCTGAAAATCAAAACCTCTGAGAAAGAGCTGTGCCTGACATACTTCAGTAGAATGAAAAATTAAAATTGTACCTGTTTGAGAAATACCTCTAACAGACACTTGCTTCCCCTTACTGCTGTCCATTTTTGGGAGCTTTTATGCTTTTTGTTGCCTTAAAAACCTTAAAATTATCTTCATCCTTTCTTGCCTACTTGATCAGATGTGGAAGCGCCTGTTTCAGAATTGGCCGCTACTTGACAGCACATTCCAACCTTGAGGCTCCTTTTTCATTGTATGAAAAGGTTAAAATAAATATTCTGGGATATGCTTGAGACATTACATTTATGTATTGAAGCTGTTTCTTTACAACCAATAAGGCAAGAATTACCAAACTCAAAAATACAAGATATAAATGCCTGATAAGATGATTACAAAACTATAAAGAAAGCTTAAGAAAGAGCATCTATTTCACTAGAAAGAGTGTAGTGTTTAACTAGTGTTAAAGAGGTTTTTTTTTTTAACTCTCAGAGCTTAGAATTTCTTGGTTTGCTTGGAAAAAATCTTTATTCATAGAGTTTTTTTTCCCCAATTGCATACCTCTGGTCATTATTTAACATCAAGTTCCTACTAACCCTTTGTTTAGCTGCTCTGATTCTGCTGCTCCTGGGAGAGTTAAGCTCTAAGGTAGGTTGAGAAATCCTGTTTTAAACTTGTGAATAGGGAAAGCCAGTGCAGTGCTAGTGGAAAAGGGGCAGGAGATGATGAAATTGAGTGATATTTACAACTCTCAAGTTTGGTTGTTTGCAATGCACGCCTGACAACTTAACTGATCCAGTAAAAACAAACAAAAAAGCTTCAAATCAATTAATTCTCCAGCAGCCATACCAAACCAAGTATCCAAACAAAAAATGACCAACTGAAAACAAACCCACATTTCTTGGTGCTCCTTTGACCCAGAGCAGCTGCAGGGGTAGTAGAAAAGCTCTGCAGGGGCTTGGCCTCTGACTTGCACAAATGTCAGGCTGCACAGGGAGTCATGTTGAAGGAAACCTGTCCTCCTTCCCATCTCACAAATCTCTCCTTTAGCTTCATGGTTACTTACTTAGATATGTATTTTTTTAAACTCAAATTTCATCCCAAAATAAAAAAATCTAGTTTTAAGTTGCTCCATGAATATCCCCTGAATAATGTTGGAATTTCCAAGTAGAGCCCCTTCTGTAAGCTTTGAGTTGTTTATTCTCATATCAAGTAAACCTTTAGTTTATACCGATTAAGAAAATATGGCCCCTCCTCTAATGCACATGTGTAAGGGTATTCTGAATTCTCTGTTATGACTAAGCAGATTCAGACCCACAATGGCTCAGGTTCAGTTGTGTTGCTTAAATCCACAATAGAAAACCCTTGAAGCTGGCAAGAAAGCAAATATTCAAAGGTCTGAGAGCTCTATGGAGAATACTGACCATAATGTATTGTAAATTAATTTAAAATCATGTAATAAAGAAAGTATGGAAAGAGAAGTGTATACACAAGTTATTACTCATCTGTAACCATATTTGACTTCTTTCCATCCTGGAGCTCGGATGGGATTGATTCTTATTTTGCAGAGATGTGAAGGCCTCAGTAGTATAGAATTCCTAGAAAGCCAGAAAGCAGTAATCTGAACCCAGTAGGAATAGAAGCAGTGCCTTCAAAGTACTCTCGTTATCTGTGTTTACCTGAGCATGGCAGCTCCAGTGCCCTGTGCTCAGCTGTAGCTTTCAGGGGTGAGAATTGAAGCCTTCAGCTCTCAGCTGTGAGCTCCCCTCTCGATTCTTTTCTTTTGTGACCATTCTTTTTTGCCTTTCTTATGCTAAAAAGATTTACTTTTTGAAGCTTTTAACTTAAAAGAACATACTTCATAGAGAAATGGTAATTTTAAGGCCAGCTGAAAAGGCTGACAGAAGTCCTACAACTGCCACATGGCCTCTCCCTTCCTTTGTACAGGGTTGCAATTTGGGCTTTAGGGAACGAGCAGCATTTGCAAAGCACCCGTGGGTGTTATCTGTGGCTGGGACCCCCGAGTGACTGTGGCTGTGTGCCCGAACTCGTGTGCCCAGTGGGGGAGATGGATGGGCAGTGCCTGAGCTTCGGCTGTGTGGGAGAACATCCTTTGTGCTCACAGCTCATTGTCAGCAGTGATCAGACACCTTGTGGGCTCTGAGCCCTGCCTTCCATGTTTGTGTCACTGCTGAGAATGCAATTGCATAAAAGTGTAAAGGAAAAAATCTTGTGGTGTTTGATTTGAGGAGGGTTTGAAGAAAACTGATTAAAACAGAGCTGATGCTGAGGTTTTGTTAGAAACTTGTGTAAAGTGACCATGATATTATTTTGGAAATGGAATGCAATGCTGAATATGCCTGAAAAAAAAATACCCAAAAACCCACAGAAAGGAAATAAGCTATTAATCCTAGAAAACAAAGAGAAAAGGACACAAAAGAAACACTTTTCTTCCATGCCACTTCTTCAAAGTGATTCTTCTTTATGCCATCTGATGTAATTTTGGCACTGGCTGAGGTGATGTTTCTAGCAAACCACTTCACTTTGTGTTTTGTTTTCCTCTTTTTCTTCTCTGATTGACAGTACCACCAAGAAATAACAATGAAAAGGACTTTCATGGGATTAGGTAGAGGCAGTTAAATTTCCTGGGGCACAAGTATGTTTTGAGGAAAAGGATAAAAGTGTATTATTCTCTGGATAATCCTAGCTGATATATAAAGGTCTGCTTTTGGTGAATAATTAGAGAAAATGTCCCAAAACTATCTGTAATTGGTATAGCATAAAAACATGCATTAACATATTAAAAGTATTTTTGCTTTGGCTCCAGATAAGTGAATAATCTGTTGTATTTTACTTGCATTAGACTGTAACTTTTATTATTGGTTCACTTTAGTGACAATAGTAACTCTCACTAAGTCGGAAGAGTACAAAATTATTAAATGAGTATTAAGGTGAATCTTTATTTTATGGCATGACTTGTATTCTTGTATTTTCCTTCATTTTCTTCCTCTGTAGGTAAGGGCGTTTTGCTTTGCTTGATTTGGTTTTTTTTTTTAACTCTCAGGAGAAAACATAAAAACGATATGCATGACTGACATTAATTTTTGTTTATGATCTGAATTGCTTGGCGATAAGGAGCTCTTTGTTCCTGCCTATTGGAAAGTGTGCAGAATATCTACAGAATTAAGCTGTGCAGTGTTCACCTCCCTCGTGTAACAGTCTGTGTGCTGGGAAACAGCCTCAGGGCTTGAACAGGAGGAGGTAAAGACACCTCAGGAAAACAAACGCTTTTCTGTGTTGATCTGCTGGCACTTACAGAAGGACTTTCTGAGGATGGCTGAGGCAAAGGAAGTTCAGGTCTTGCAATGATGTGTAGCCAGAGAACAGCCGGTTCATGAGCCCTGGAAATAATAAGTATTTCTCATGGCGTGTGGGAAGGCAGTGTGTTTGCAGCCTCTCAGGGCTACTGGGAGAAGACCAGCACCAAACCAGCAGTGCTGAAGGGGCTGGCCAGGAGCTCTGAGTGCAGCCCACAGGACAAGGGTGCTACATGCTGAATCCTCACTGTATCTCTGGGGTTCTGCTTGGCCTGTCATGTTGAGCTGAGTTTGGACAGGTGTTTTTGTCCTTCGTGGAATGAGATTTGCCTTGGGCTTGCTGGCTTTATCCTGTGTGCCCCTGAAGCTGCCCATTTTCTTTGTTTCTGTGGCTCATGGTAGCTGCACTGTCATCTTCTCTTGGGGAAAGAGGAAGAGAAATCACAGTCTGCCTGATCCTGATGGGAGCAACATGCTTTGGTGCTTGCCAGGTTGAGTAGTGTCAGCCAGGTCATCAGCACAGGTCAGAATCACAGTTCAGAACCATCATCCTTGGATAATTCATTGCCATGATAACTGTAAGCTTTCACACACTGCTCTGCCAAAAGAAAAAAATCTAACATTTATAAAAAGAAATAATAGGAAAAATGGTACTAATAAAAAAAATCTGTACTTTTTAATGACAGTATTTAAAGTATTTTTGGGCAGTCTAGATATGTTGTGACAGTGTTTACCTCAAGGTTACTTCTTTCTTTGTGTGATGTGTAGTCATACATTTACCGAAGGGCTGAAATAGGTTTTGTGTCGTTAAAGTTTTAGTTTTATTAAAGAAAAATATGTCCCTTTGAAAAAAAATAAATATGCTTCCTTCATCTGATATCTTGGCAGTGCACATTCTCTGTCCATCTCTTTCTCACTGAGAATTGTCCCTGCTTTTCAGCGTGGCTATTTTGATTCTGCTGAGCCACCTTATACCAACGAATGATTTATAAAGACCACAGAATAAGTTTGAGGGGATTTACTTGTGTTGGGAAAATTTTGGGGTTGTACTGTAAGAAAGTTTCAAAGTAACTTCTGTATTACAACTCGTGGTACTTAGTTTCCATTGCTGCCTAGTTTAATTAGATCTACAGATGATATATACAAAATTAATCTTTTTCTGATGAGCTCATGATTCCTTAGTGCTCTCAGAGCATTTGGGCTGCCTGTTGCTGTTTTACCAAACTCATTTTCAGCCTTTCAGCCTGTGCTTCTACTGTTTTTCCAGGGAAGAACTGAATCCATTTGCCTTTCTGTAACAGCAGAGGCAGCTGAGGGTATGAGCACTGTGGTAGTGTGGGCATTAACTGAGCTATTTCACAGAAAGCCTCTGGAGAGGTGTTGGAAGGATTTGGAGTCTGCGAGCTTCCATGGTTGGGTGGTCTGTGAAGCAGCCCACCAAGAGCCTGGGCGAAGTGGGAAAGGAAAGAATGCAATTACAGCCTAATTAGAAATCCAGATTCTCATCTGCAAAATGTGCAGTTTCCCTTTTTTGCCACAAAAGTGACCTTTAAGGCACATAAAAACAAATGCTCCAGCAAAAAAATTACATAGTTCAGAATAGCCAGTAACCACTGGTTAGGTTTTCTGTTTGATTCATCTCTGCCATCTCCAACCTTTTGCCTAGTGGCTACTCTGGTGGGAAAATAGAGCCCAGTCATTACAGCTCTCTCCCATAAAACCTCTTTGACATGGGTATGTTCCAAGAAAAAGGTTCTTTTTTTTCCTTTCCTCCTTCCTGCACCCCTGAAATGAGCATATTCTGACTACAAGAAATTTTTTTGGAATATCCCTAACACCTATAACTAGCAGCTGCGGAGTACTTTTTTTTTTTTTTTTTTTTGAGAAGTGAAGTAGTGTGCTCTGAGCAATGTGGGAACTGGCCTTTCTGGAAAAGAGGCAGTCACTTGTGAACGTGATTAATGACAAATCCTTGCAGTGGTGCTGATTGGGTACTTGCCTTGGGTGGTGTCTAAGGAATTTATTCGTGGGTAAAAACAGTTTGCAGAAAGATTGGTTTACTAAATGAGTCTAGCAGAGGTTTTTCCTCAAATCTACTACATGTTTTAGGATTGCAGAAAAGCATCTCTCCTCAAATTTGTTAGATTCCAAGTGGAAATACTTGTCAGAATATTCATAGTCAGATTTCATACTTGATTTAATCTCTGTATAACTATTAACTAGATTTTATCGATTATCTATGTTAATTATATATTTTTAAATGTCATTTCCCTTACTGCAGAGTTCTCAGATCATTTGGAAGCTTTATTTTTCCCTTTACTTAGTCATGTCTCTTGAATATAACCAAGGAAGCAGCATGGAGCTGTGTGAATCACTCATCAAAGCAATATTTGACTTTGGGCTATCTTTTCTTCCTTGCAGTGACTATTTCACTGTCAAGGGATGAATTGTCCATGAGTCCTGTTAGAACCAAGCTGGGGATGATCAATGTCCACAGCAGAGAATGACTCAATACTTCCCAATGGGTGTTACAGGAAAGAGCAAAACAAGTGAAGATGATGTGCTGCAAGGCCCAGGCTCTCCATTTGGAGTCAGCTCTACTTTCCTTGAGTTTCTATTTCAGTATCCTTTTAAATCATCTGTTCCTCTGCTGAGATCCCTGACAGTAATGCAAACAGACATTGTGAGATGGGCAAAGATTGCTGCCTCAACTGGGACAGGGTTCTACTTACATGTGTGGAAGGAGTAGTGTTGACAAAAATAAGTTAAAACTTTTTTTACATAAACATGGGTGTTTTGTCACCATGTCGGTGATTGATATACTCCATATTGGTAACTGACTTTTTGGGGGAAGAAAAAATTGAACTTATTAAAATATTTCAAGGCAAATATGAGCACATAATCTGTATGCCACTAGGGCAGGTTGGGAACAGAGATAGCAGCAATCTCAAGCAGTAGCAAAATCACGGAAAACAGGAACCTATTTGTGAAGTCATTTAACCTACTTCCCTGCCCTAGGGCAGGATTAAATCCATCTGGCGGAGTTTCAGACAGAGTGGTACATGAAATATTGATTTACACTGCTAGGCAAAATTTAATTTTGCTCGGGTTACAGGACTAGCTAGTGAATATAGACTGGAGGGGAAGAACCTCTGCTCAGAGGACTAGTCTGGGATTTGATACCTGTCAAGCTAATTCTGTGATTCATCAAATCACTCTGGTCATTCTTTCTCCATTGCATTGTATGCAGTGTACAAAAAAAGGATCGAGCTGGTTGCAAGCAGCTCTTGGAGCATTCAGATCAATGGGGCCATACAAAGACACCGGTTCTCGTTCTTTGAAAACCAGCATAGCCCGGGGCAATGTATGTGATTTAGCAAGCCCTGCTGGTGGGGCTGTGCTGCTTTGTTTTACCTGGCACTGGGAGCTCCGGTGTTGTTCCACTGTTCTTTATCACACGCTGCGGGTGTGCTCTGTCCCATACGGGCAATCTCAGGAGAACAAGGTTTGTGAAGCAGCTCGCACATAGAGGCACCTACTGCACAACCACACAACCATTTGTTCATCACAGGTACCTACAAATGTTCTGTTTGTCCCTGCCTTCCTGAACGTGGGCATTTTGTCCCTGTGCTGCTGGGTTTTTATTATTCCTGTAGATGTCTCATCTGTGAAATAAAAGTAGCTTTCTCCTATGTCGCTGTGGTGATTGCGAGATACGTGGTGACAGGGAGTGTAAAATACCCACAGAAGACTCAAGTTCAGAAAAACTATACCGGTGTAAGGAGTCTCTTGGGTCGTTTGTCCCTCTGCTTGTCTGAAGTTATTCTCGATTTATATCATCCTGATGGAATCATCAAGTCTAGGTTGGAAATAACAGATGAATCTAGCGTAGCTAAAAGGAGAGTCTTGAAGCTCGAAGCTGTGTCCACGAGCTCTGCCCCAGTTCAGTCCCAGGCCCGGCAACCCCGGTCCCGCACGCTGCCAGTGCCCTGTTCACTTCTGGCGTCGGTTCTTCTCATCTCCTCCCTGGGTTTGCGTTTTGTCAGGCTCACAGGCAGCTCAGAGGAGTGTTTGATCTCTGTTTTTTCAATGTGTGACACTTCTCCCGAGGCTATCACAAGGAGCGCAGAAAGGCGTCTGCTCATCCGTAACACATCTGAGCGTAGCGGGGCGCCAGGCTCGTTAGCACCTGCGAACAGCAACAATGCTCATTTGCGTTTCTAAGGGTAAAGTGGAGAGCTGTGTTGGAGTCTGGGTGGTTTGGGGTGTTTTGTTTTGAATTCTCTGCTCGTACTAGGCTGGTTTAGCTTTTTAATGGTGCTTTTTCAGCAAAGAACCAAAACAATATCCACCCGGGTACTTAAACTACTAAGTAGCTTTGAATCTGTTTATTGACGTCTGCTCAGTTTGACCTGAATCTGAGGCTCTTCTGCGTTAATTCAAGTTACTTTTAATTAGTCTATTTTATTTCTTCTGTACTCACGCGTTTTAGCTTCCTGCTGTTAGAGTGTGTTTATATGTGCTGTGTCGGACCCCATAAAAATCCCTTTATTGAGAGCTTTAAAGATGACAGTACTGTATGAAATTGTAGTATGCTTTAATCACATTTTTCTCTTCTTAATCAAACGTTATGGGTTCTGCCAGACGATCAGATTACTGTCACCATTCATCCAGAAATCTGCCTGTGTTATTTATCCTCTCTTCCTAAATCAGGGTACTGTCTTCTATTTCATATTTATGTAACACTAGTCTTTCAGAGACCTTTCCTTTTCCAGCATTATTTTCTCTCTCAAAACCAAACAGAAACACACATACCACACACACCACCCCGTGCTGGTGATGGCCCATTAAGCACCACGGACACCAGTAAATTCAGCTTATGCCAGCAGTTTATGCAGTTATTTCTCAGTCTGATGAGAGCAGAGCTTGCCAGCCTGGTCCATTGCATTACAGAAGCTCTTGCTGTTACTCACTAGAGCTGCAGCCTTCCTCACAGGCTGAATTTAGGTTCGAGTGTCTTCTTTCCTCTCGGCCCTTTTAATCAGACATCATACAGTACATTAGTAAACGACTTGCTTTACCACTTCCACGACTAATGAGCACAGGGCAGAGCAGTGAGTCCCCTAAAAGCTCACTAGTGAAAGGATTGATTTCAATCCTCTTGGAAAGAGACTATGTTGTAACGGTGCCAAATGAGGCATCTCATTCTGACAAATTCATTTCAGCACAGGCAGTTGGTGCAGGAGCCCCATTCTCAGCTGACACACTGGTACAGGCTGGGAATGGCAGCAATATCAGGAGGTGCATTGGAAGAAGCTTAGACCCTGATCCTATCTACAACTCCCTGCCAGAGAACAGATTTGGCAGCGGATAGACAAGGATTGTGTTGCACCAGTAATTAACGTGGTCCACCTAGTTAAGAAACTATCTATGGACAATGGGTATTCTGCCTTTTTTTTTTTTTTTTTTAATCGAAGTCATATGAGCAACACGTCTAGGTATTTTTAATATGCTTCCAGTCTCAAAAAACCCCAAACAACAAAAACCCTACCATACCAACTCACAACATTAACACAACACCACCAAAACCCTTTAACAAAAGTACTTGAGTTTTGAGGTAATTTGTAAGCCTACAAAAGGTGGGAAAGTGAGATTGTGGTGAGGGTTTTGTTTGTATTTGTTTCATTTTTGGTTGTTTATCTATATTTATCTGAAAACTAGGATGATTTAAATTTTTTTTTAATTTAACTATACACTGAAAGCAAATGTTGCAACTTGAAAGCAAAGACAGAATTCTCATCCCTTTTGCTAGTTGCCATTATATTCTAGGTTAGTTGGAGTAAGGTAGAGAACCCAAATGGACTCCAGTCACCAATTGTGCAAACAGTGTGCTCTTATTTATTTTTAACAGCACATGGTGAACTTAAAAATTGCGGGTATGTAATTACATGACACAATTTGTTCATTGAAATATACTTCTTAAGGAATAGAGTAATTTTTTCTTTTTATGCTAAGGACTTTATAATTTGTCTATACAAATATTGAAATTTTAGGCTCAGTTCAACTGGGTTCAGCTGAAGGTGATGAAAGTTGTAGGTATCTTGTAAAGTACTTCCTTAATGGCTCTTATATATATATATGAAGTAGATTCCTTAAATTATTTAAGAACTCAATTTAAAACGTTTCTTTAAAAAATTGGGAATGATATACTGTGACACTGATTGTCTAATCTGGGATGTTATTGATTATACCCTGATGCTGACAGAACTGTTTTTGTTCCTTTTGTGGCTTTTTCACCTTCAGAACTTGCACAAGGTGACTCAGATATCCACAGCCACATTCAGTGATATGTAAAATTAATCAATTATAAATCTCCAGGCAGAGTCTGACGTTATAATTAAAAGGAAATTTATTGGGTTTTTTTCACCAAAGTTTGTAGATATTCTTAGGTAGTCAAACACATAGAAATTAAGTTCTCTGAGGTTTGCCATCCAAAGTCTGTATGTGCCATGGTTCAGAGTGGGATATCTTCTTTTATTACTAAGACACAAAATGAATATATTAAAAAAAAAATAGTCTGAGTTGGACATGATTACTATATGATATAAATATTCACACAGTTATTAAGAGGCTGCAAATACACAAGTGAAAATCCCTTAACTAGTCGTACTTTTGTGCTTGGGTAGGAATTGGTCTAAATTTAAAATCAACAAGCAAATGGAAGAAGTAAACACGAAAATGATCCGGACTACCCCAGCCATCTGTTTGAAATAATGTATTTGAAATCTATGTAATGGGAGCTACCACTGTTCGGTTCTCAGACCAAATGCCATTGTAACTCCACAAACAAATTAGTAGTTGTGAATTAGTGAATGAACTGGGGCTTTTTTATCTATTTTCCCCATTGTCCTCAAGCAGACTGTGGACAACTTCTTGTTTATTTTGGTTTATGTTTGTCATTCACAGGTTATTTCAGCAAATCATTGCTGGTTGGCATATCATTTGAGTTCCTTACTGTGAAAATTTGCTGTTTGCTTTCTGATGGCTTGGGCTTTTATTCCCCAGTGAGTTTCATATATGCAGGGTCTTCCTTAGTTTGATGCTCTTACATGAGATTTTAGGAAGAGTAATATAGTGCAATGAGAGTAGAAACCAAAATTAACATCTCAAACCTGTCACAATTGACTTGTATTTCAGTTAAGGTTATGGGACCTTATATACCTACATATAGCTCTTGAAAGAACTGTAGGTTCATGGAGCCTGTACAAAATCAAAGACAAAATTTGTCAGAGGAAAGGAAGTTATGCAGAATATTTTCCTCTGTTCACTTACACTCTGAACTACTCTGGAATCACAGGGGTTTTTTTAACTGCAGACATAAGTGAAAGTGCAAAACCCGTGTTACACAGCTTTTCTCTAATAATTTTTTCCTTAGGAATAGCAAGGGAAACTTCTACGTGGATCTTTCCCATCATATCTGTGGGAGGAAAGATGTGTGCTAATGTCTTTACAAACAATTCGATGGGTGAACGTATGGGTGTTAATGGGTCTTAATGTCTCTGCTTTGGGCAGCGGGTTCCTTACCGGGCCCAGTTTGGCTCCTGAAACAGAAAAGGGTCTGCACAAGGCTGAGCTTCTGAACGTTGGGGTAAAATGCCAGGGTCAAGGGGGAATCTGTGGAAGGCGGTTCGGGAAGGCTGAACCTTCCTAGCAGCTCAGCCTGGGGAAAGGAAGAGGGCAACATGCAGCCGGGAGTTTGGGATAAAAGGAGGCTGCACCTTCTGAAACCGAGAGAGAGAAACTGCACGGAGGTATGGCCCAGGGGACTCTCTCCCTTTATTCGAATAAAGTTGAGGGATTCCTCTGTCTCCTTTTCGGACATAAACGTCTGGCATTTGTGGATTTTCCGCGGATTTTGGGTGTTTGTGATATCCAAAGAGTGGGGTAGTTGGTATACAGTTGTTGTATCATAGTGCTTCTTATGTCATAGCTAAACTGCTGCATATTTGGGGGTTTGGAGTGTAAGGAAAGAGTTTGTACAGCTTCATGGGGCCTTAATAAACATTACAATGTATGTTTTGTACTGAGAAATAATAGATTACTCTCTTTTCTGTAGCAGATGGGGCAGATGCTCAATGGTCTTTACCTCTTTCAGCAATTTGTGGTTTTGTTTTGCATTCTGGTTACATGAAACAGAGGAATTTATTTCATTCGCTGTTTAGATAGAAAAATACGATTTAAATATTGTGTAGGGATTTTTTTTTCTTCTTTGCAAAAGGTGCTTTTAAGACACAGCTTCTTTGGGATGCCCATTGCTCAGATGCCCTTTGCTTGGTATGTGTCTTGCACAGCTACTCTCACGCTCTTACCTGGGGTGTAGCTGGTGGCAGAGCTTACAGGTAAACTAGGAAAAGGTTTTGCTTCCTAAAGATTGAAAGAGCTGCTAAGACTAAGTGGCAGAAGAAGAAACTCATTAGTGCCTCTGCACAAAGTAGTACTCTTTATAAGCATTTGAGAAATGGTAATTGTCAGCACTCACACAACACAGATGTAAGAGAATGGGGTTGATTCGCTGGCAGATCTATCAGAGGCAATGCCCAACTCAGCTGTTCAACCAGGATTTTGCTCTGTCCTTTAGAGTCATCCATTTGGACAGAGCAGCCACCAAATCCTTCATGTCTGATAACTCATACTTGCTTACAACTGTGAAAGCTATTTCCTTAAGATGAAGTATCATGGTAGTGTTTTAGAATATTATCTTGTTACATAGAGTCTTAGTGGTCAGTAGTTAATAAGTAGTACTACTACTTATTAGTATTTAATCTTAATGTATGGACAGTGTGGTTCCACAAGTAACACTTATTAAATGACTATACATTGCAAGTAGCTTCTCTGGAGAGTGAGAGTCACTGATTTTCCATTCCACATAGAAAGTAGCATCGGGTTATAAAAAATATCTTTAGAGTAAAAGTAATCCTATTTTTATGTCTGCTTGATACTGTGGAAATTAGCCTGCTTGGGGCTTGCTTTGCATTAAAAAATTTATCTGCCAGAAGTGTCCCTAATTTGTGTATATTATTGATTTCAGGTCTCTGAGTAGAATAACATGGATACATTCTCGAGGAAACACAAATACTTGCCTGTGACAAGTTGACAAAATCGTGATGGTGAAACGCGTGTCAATAGTATCTGCAAATGCTTCCCTCACCTGCATGTTGTCGCTGTCACCATCACCTGTTCGGGTGTCCCCAAATAGCACGAAGATAAGGTCCCGGTGCCGTGTGTCCTCACACATACCTGTCAGCAGCGAGTGTGGCACACAGCCACCTCGTTCACTTCTCAAGTGCACCAGTTGCCTGGTGTAACCTTCTTGTGCCTTTTATTTGATGTGTCAGGGATACAAGCTACAGTCTCAGAAACTCCTGTGTGAGGATGTGCTCTTGAGCCCAGGGTTAGATGAAGATTAGGGGAACATCAAAGCTGCAGTTAAAATGAAAAAAACATGGGATAAAGCCAAGCCAGAGATCACTTTGAAGTGCTTACAGATTAAGCCCTGTCTCTTTTAAGTGGAATACTTATCTGCCTTTCAATATTTAAATAACACGACAGGACAGGCAGTGCTTTTCTGAAGGGTTATTGTATGGCGGTGCTGTGCTGAACGACATCAGGCAAATGACTTTAGTCGTGGAACACCTGTAATAATCCTTTAAATATCTCTCTGTACAGATGTTAAGCAGATCTTTTGAAGGTGAGAAGACCACACAGTAACCTACTTCCATACAAGATTTGTAGATTATGATGATGGCATTGGCCAGACTTGAGGATGATTTTGAACTGATGCCTGTGTTTTAGGACAGATCATAGAACTTCCTGTAGGATGACATTTTACAAAAAGAAATCTATTACTCTTGATCAATTTGAAATGCCTCCTGTTCCTGCTACCTGTGCTAATCCCTTTTGGCCTGCCAATCTTATTATAATTGTTAGAACAAGCACAGGAGACCTAGTGGATTGTTACTGTGCATGTGTTAATGCAAATGAAGGCAAACTGAGTCTCACAATGTTTTTCTGCACAGAAAGGGACAGCTGGCTTTTCATAGGTGGATATATATTTTGAGAATTTGTCATTCCACAAATAATTCTAAATATTCATAGTCATACCCAGAATTATTACTTTTATGGTGTGAAATTTAAAACTGGGTTTTGGGTGGGTCTCTGCACAAAGTGCTTTTTTCCTGGAGATCCTGCAAGGTTCTTGCAGTACAAGAGTTAATGGAATCATAAAGTAACTTTTTTTGGAAGAGGCTTCTGCAGGTCATCTAGTCTAGCTTCCTAAGATGAAATGTAACAAGAGAGACAGATGGGAGGCAGCAAAGGAATAATCAATACAAGTATAGAAAGTGTGCAATTCTCATCCATGTCAAATCACAGCCACTGGATGCAGATTTATGTGTTTTAACAAGTAGTGGTGAGTTGTGACAAGTTTTTTGAGGGACAGTTTGATCAGTAGGTGCACTGAGAAATGAGTGGTGCTGATAAGGAAGGGGAGGGAAAGGCAGTCTTGTTTCTGCTTTTCATTGTAAAAACATATTCACCACTTTATAACATTAAATTTACATTCCATAGAAGGGTTTCTGTGATTGGCTTTAAAAGCAATAATCTACCTATAGGTAGTGGAATGAAATACACTGTCCTGCCAAGTAACAGCATTTACTGGAGAAAAATCATCATAATAATGGCTTTGGATAATTGCAACTACATTTCATAGAAATATGGTGCTCTAAACAAATATGTTCTGTGCAGTTTTACTGCAGCCTGTGTATTCCTCCCTTCCCTTGAGAACGGTTTCCTGTGATTTCTGTCGGGCACCTCCCAGGCTGTTGTAGGAGGGAGTGTGCTCCTGGCTGGTAGTAGCTTGTCTGCCAGTAGGATGTTTGAATTAGATTGGGTGTTGCCTGAGTAGAGGTGAGTGGAACACATTTCAAGGTAGCTGTAAAGTAAAGCCTCCTCTGTTTAAATGAACCTTGAATGCATACAGATGCCTGTGGTGGGCATGAATTTGTCCTGGCTGCTTGTCAGTGGGAATGTGATTCCATGAGAATCAACTTCCCTGAGGTTCAAACCCTTTCTTCCCGATGATGTGAAGATGCAGGCCTGATAACTGAGATGTTGTAAGCAGCTGGAGTGTTCCCTTGGTTCCAGAAGTCTTTTTCAAGAGGATGAATACTGTAGGTCTTCAGGTCTCATTTAGTCCCAGGTCGACTAATAGGAGCTGCATATGCATCGTGGGTTTTGTGGGTCACTTTCCATAAGAAAACTCTGAATTCCACACCCACGTTTTCCTATTTATTTTTTTCAAGGCTTTTACAGTACAAAAAAAATATTTTTTTCATGGAAGGAAAATATTTCTTTTTGAAATGGTGCCTTTCAATCCATATTTGATGCCTGTTTAGTGTTGAAAATTTTACCATTAGAGTTACAGATCATTCATCATTGTCATTGCTGGAACTGAAGGTGTCTAATTGTAGTGCTTTCAATATGAGGAAGACTGACCACCCCCTTCCATGCTACATCACTGCCATTCTCTACTAAGGTACTTGTGCAATTTTTGTCAGGGCTTGCTGAAGCAGCTGATGAAGTGCTGAGAAGCTGAATGTTTTCTGTTTGCCATCTGGCTCTCATATATAGAAAAACTAAAGAAACTACACAGTAAGCTGAGCAGCAAATTTGATTACATTTAATATGTATTTCTGGTAATGTGAGAGGTTTCTAGGAAAAAGTGATTTCCCAAACTTCACAGTCCAGTCAGAGTAACAGCCCTTGTGGCCCAAAGCAGGATTTGGAACATGCAGGCAGTGCCCACAGCACAGGCACAGGCTCAGTCAGTTGTGCTGCACTGGATGTGACAGCAGTCTCAGCCTGGGAACCTCTCCTCAGGGCTGTGTCCATTTCCCTGTGCTCCCTGGAAGCTGTTACATGTGCTGGAGCTCTGAGCCTGTGTGGCCATAGCCACGGCAGTGTGGATAGTTTTCCCTTCTGGGGGTATTTCACTTTTGCTTAGCAATAATATTTTCAGTTTAGCAAATACTCTTTGCTGAAAGGTTCAAGTTAAATTCCCAACAAAACCGTTGTATCATAATGAAATCCCCTTGGGTTTGTCCTGGCATGACACTACTTGTGCAACTGGCAAGTACTTTTTCCTCTGAGCAGAAGGTAATTTTTTGGCCATGTGCACATGACACATAATTTTCATGTTAATGCTGTTTTCTGCTTGCAACAGTTAAAGGCACAATATTTGGCAGCGTTCCTGCTAAAAAATATATCTTAGAAGATTGCTTTTTTATAACTTTTCACCTAAATTCAGAAATGTATTTGGATTATAAATGAAACAATATTATACCTTTATAAAGTACATTCGGAAGCTATACCCAGAGGCGAACTTCAGCTTCTCCCTGTCAAACACAGAGTGCCACGAAAGACATCCTGTGGGGTGAGAGAAATAGGTACAAGGAAATCACAGAATCCTTGCAGATGATTAAACGAGTATTGAAAGGCTCTGCTGTTTCAGAGCCTATGGCTATCAGCTGTATTGTATCTTGTGTGAAATGTTGTCCCTCAACATGGGGATAACCATCAGTATCATGTAATAGGAAAGCTTATTAATCATTCATGAATCTTGTATTGACTGTTGCTAAATGTTCCTTAGTATGTAATCCAGAAGACACAGGCAAAAGAATTCTGAAGAAAGCAGTAATTTATGGTGAGAATTCCTATTTTTGTCTGCTGCAGGTTTCCAGATTGCTTGAGCTTTCCTTGCACAGGGCATAGTTGAATGGCTCTCAAGCAGTTTCCTGACAAGTATCATTTTGAGTTTCTATTTTTTTTTTTGCCACTTTTCTCCAAAATTGTCAACATGTTAATTTATTACGTTTGTGTTTCTTTGCTAGGTGAGGAGGATTGGTAGATGAGTTGCTTATTATGTGTCAGGTGAGGGAAAGCTCAGGCTGAGAAGAGCAGGAAATAGTTGCTTGATGAGAGTAGCTGCCCTATATGGTGGGACATGATGGGCTTCAGGCTGTTCTGCCTGAGGTGTTCGGGTGAGAGAGCACTTGCTTGGAATGGTAATTAAAAGCTGTTGGATTGAACAAATAGTTTCTATTTTAACTTGCTCTGTTTTACTGTTCAACTCTCTAACAGAGGATGTAAGTGAGGAATGTTGAATATCTGTATTCCAGGTCCCAATCTGTTTGGGATTTAGCTGTTTGGGGAATACACAGTAGAGTATGTTATTGAAGCAAAATTTTTCTCTCCTGATGCCTTGTGTTACTCTCATCGTTTAGGAACTCATAGAGGATACAGTTTACCCATCTGGAGCTTTCTCTTCCAATCAGGTTTCTAAAAAAGAGTTTCACAAACATGTCAGTACACAGTAAAACTGTTCCCTCAAATTATGATTCATACTACTAAAAGATGTGACTCCCTCAGATACATTCCATCTGCCTGCCCTTTTTGTTTCACTTGGCAAATAGAACGTGGCAAGAAAAGTCTTTAGGATAAACCTTTAGGAGTTGTAAGAATGGCCTAAGGGAATTCATGTGTCAAAATCCCTGCCCCAGCCAGAGGCTTTAAACCAGTATTTTATTCCTGCCTATCAGCTCATCAACAACGATGGGGCCGGATTAAGTCTTTCATTCAGTCAGGTTTTGTGGGCTAATGTTAACTAAGTGTTTTAGCCGAGCCACTGGCTTTTTTCTACAGCATCTGCTGATACCCCCTAGGGGTTTCTCTCTTAATCCAAGGTCAGGCCCACCTTGGCTTCGATGTAAGGTCAGGTACATCCCAGCCCAATGTGATTGCAGAAAGCATCATTTGGCAAAAATTCTCTTAATACTTTTTTTTGGTGGGTAAGATTAATTTTTCCACTATTGATTTTTATTGTAATGAGAAATTATATTACCTAAACAAAAACTGGTAATGGTTATAATAAATTAATTTTCTTCTTGTTTATATTGCTGAGGATTGTGCCTATAAAATTTTTTATTGACTACGGCACTGTGGATGTCTCATTAAAAACATTCATCATTATATGCTGGCATCTTTTATTATGTCATAAAACTGCAATGCTACATAATGCCTGATTTTTTTTTTTTTTTGCTCTGCTCTGGCAAAAAGCTTAAATTTTGCTTTCCTTTTGAAAGGTAGATAGGTAGTTTTATACTAGCAAGATTAGAGCTACATGTTACCAACCTCAGCCATATTCCTCAGGGAAAGATGAAACAAAATCCAGTGAGATGGTTTGGAGTCTGAATTCTTCATTTTAGTCGTATCCCCTACCATCGATAGGTAGGGTATGACAGGAAGTCTGTTAACTGACTTAAAGAGAAAGAGCTGCCTGATTTAAATTTAAATTGTATTGTTCAACAATGTTGTGTAATTAGATGGAAAAGCAGCAAAGTCCTTTTATTAGAGATGTCTTTGTAGACAGTAGCCATGAAAGCAGTGGATGATGCTAATTACCATATTTTGTTTAAACTTCCATCTAAATGAAAGGATCATTCAATTCCGAAGCTGCAGCCATACAAAAACCACAAGTGCAGTTGAATTGCTGCTGCCAAGCAGATGGGGCTTTGATCAGAATAAGTTATTTGCAGCTTTATTGTCTGGCTGCCAGGGAGGGGCTTGTATTGAACCACCTCACTCAGAAGAAGGGAAAGGGGAGAAATGAGTCTTGCTGATCTAAGTTCATGGGAAAATGAATTTTCCCATTCTTAGATTATTTTTGCAGATGAAAATCCACTGTTGAAAAGAACAGCAGTAAGGCAGTCAATATTGGGCTGCTGTAACATGTCAGATGGGTTTGGAAGGAAGGGATTGGAATGTTTATTTTAGAGGAATAGAGGGGGAACAGAGTGTTGGGCACAGCTGACTGCATATTTCTCCAAGGTCAATTCTGTCTGGAGCATGAGAGCTAAAACTTGCACTAGTGTGCTTTTTCATTATGTGTTTCACACTGTATGGGATGTACAAATGCTGAGCAGCCTCACACATCCCAGATGCTTCCTGCAAAGACAGTGTTAGAGATGGCCATTTACAAAACCATCTGGGACAAGGGAAAAGGAATGCAGGAGAAGGGACTGAGAGTTTGGGGGAGTTGGGGGGATTATGGTTTTTTTCCAGTTATATAGTATTCCATGTGTAAGGGGATCTTTATTTACAGCGATTCACTGATACAGAAACTGATTTCCAACAAAGAGTAGAGAAGGAAGGAAACATTGCCTGGCACTGTGTGAATATGAGGTAGATCAGTCTAAAAGTAGAAGTGACAATTATACAACAGGACTATCCTGGGAAATGTGGAGCAAACTTCTATTTATAAATTATATTGGTTGTCAGTCTTGTCTCCTAGTGGCAGACTAAAAGTGAGAATTAATGATTGCTTCTGTGATCTTAGTCAAAAAGTCTGGCCATGAACACGGTCTTATTCTGACCTGTACTGTAACTATCTAGATTCAGGCGTTAAAGCTTTCTCAAGCATAGAAATGCAAAGACAGAAAGGAGGCGAGTGCAGGGTACAGGAAAAGCCAAACCCAAAGGCAATAATTCTGAATTTTTTCAGTGATGCACTACAAATATTGTGGCAGAACTGTATTATTTCTGAGATGCTGGTCCTGTTCGTGTGCATGTTTGTACAAGCTGGTTCTCAGTGTTTGGGATTTGGCCATGCACATGAAGCTTGATAATGGTTTATCCTCAAAAAACAGTGTGTGGCCTCAAATTGGTTTAGATCTTGAGATCTGTGTGATTGGTAGTTGAAGTAGATTCAAGATAAAGCTGTAGACTTGCTGAGACTGGTTTCCATTTTCATTTACTCAGTACAAAAACAAACCATATCAAAACCCTCAAAACCAATAATTTAGATATATTTTGCTTTTTTCTTTAAGTTCGTTCTTTTTCTTTTACAGTTGCATTTCTTGTAATCTCTCTGAAAACATCTCCATGGTTCTTTACCTATTAGAGGGGTTTGAAAAGAAAATATAACCATCTAGACCTTGTGTCAGACTATCTTTAAAAAAAAACATGAGAAAGTTTAAAGTGAAAGGGTATTTCTTAGCACTTAGAAAATTTAATCACATTTTATAAGTCAAGCTTTTAGAAGCACAGCAACACAGATGTCTTTGTTTTGAGTAAATTGAGTGCTCCCCCTTAAAGAAATAAATATGAACTATTTTTGTAGTAAACAAAGAAACCCAAATTTGTGTTAAATCAAACAGATTTGTTTGATCAAACAGATGCTTGTTTGATAATTTTTAACCTGTCCTGTTTGCTTGACAATATTTAACCCCTCCTGCTTTCTCCCTGAAATGAGACCATAATAGATGATATGTTTTCGTAGCTTATGCAGTAGAGTGTTGTCATAAACATGGGCAATCTGCTGTTCTAGGGGCAGTGAACATGGAGTTAAAGGAATTTTAGAGGGTGCCCCACTGCCCTAAGTGGAGTGGTAACCAATGCATGAGGCACCCAAATCTCCAGCTCTTCTGTAGGGATGACAAGCCAAACCTACACACTTGGGAATAAGGGGATAAATACTTGCTCCAAGACTGTGTTAATCTGTTTTTCTGAAAGATCTTAGAAGAATTTGAAATCTCTCAAGGCACAATTTTTGGAAAGACTGTTGAATTGTAAGATAGGCTGTCTTCCCTCTTCCCCCCTCCATGAGTGATGGTGAATAGGCAAAACCTTTTTGTTATATTTTTGGCAACAATGTAATTTACAAAAAAAAAATAAAGCAGAGAGGGTGACAGAAATCCTTTAAAAAACCTCCTTTCTGTGGCTTTTGGCTTTTCTCCAGGTACAGAAGGCATCAGTGGTGATGGAGAGAGAAGGCATAGGTGGCAGGCAGAAACTTTGAGGTTTCCGGTTGGTTTTTGTGTCGTTTTGGTTTTTGTTTTTTTTTTTTTTTTTTTTTCCATGACAATGGGGCAGTTCTGATTTCTATCAGCTGTAGAATGTGGTTTAATGAGAAGGTTAAACTCTGATGTTGTGATCACACACAGCTCGAATTCAGTGTGTTTCCAGCATAATGAAGTTCTGCTGTCTGGCTGCTGAGAGGTGCAGTGCTCAGCAGAGCAGAGCGGGGTGTCAGGCAAGCACTCACACTCAGGGCTGGACACAGGGACACAATGGAACTGCCCCCAGAGATTGGACTGCTGCTTCCCCTTACTGCCTCATGCCAGGAAACTACCTGGTGGACACGGGGTATGTGTAGTTGGCTCTTGGAGATTTCATCACAACACTTCTTTCATCAGTAGAACCCTTTCCTCAGTAAAATGTTCAGATCAATCCTCAGATTGAATTTTCAGGTGACATTTTACGGTATAATTGAAATACTTTTTGCTATTGAAATACTTCTTGACGTACAATTAGATGCAGTTCTGAACTTTTCAAAACCGGGGTTGAAAATCTTTCCATGCTGGGCTTGCTGTGGTGAAGAATAATACATCTGCATACTCTGTATTGCTTAAAGACCTGTGCAGATGGCCACTCCTTCCGCTGATCCGGAGCATGAAGCCAAGGGCTGACACTGCAATTTGTTATCTTGACAATACAATGGGTGTTGCAGTCTAATTTGCAGATTTAAAAATTAATGGTGAAGCGATAAGAGGGGATAAAGATCATAATCTGTGTGAAGTAACAACGAGCAGGACAGAGTTGTCATTTGCTTTGATGCAAATAAGGCGTTTGTTCCGCGTTGCTCTGGCAGTTCAAATGAGGTGAAGCACATGCAGAAAATCTGGTAAAGTGTATTTACCATACCTGTTCATTTACCATCTATCAAGCTATGCTAGAGACTGATATGTCTTTATTCACTGGTTCATATATTTATATTTGGACATCTTTACCAGAACAAAATAAAAATGGTTAGCTGAAGAGCACAGTAGTCAAGTACCTTGCTTTCTTCTTGCTTTGTTTATTGAAACTTCAAGGTATTTCATGAACCATTATCATAACAACTTCTCGATTCACAGATTTATATTGTCCTTATTGATTAATTAAAAATATAAGGTGACAGCTCTGTGGCTGCTGTCGTGATAGTTTGAAAATAAGAAATGCAGGGGTTTTTTTTAACCAGGAAGGAGGAAAAAGCAAACTAAATGCCTGATCATGTGTCAGTAATCTAAAACTGGCAGCAATTCAGAGAACTTCCCAAATTGTTAAGGGTGGATTACAGCCATTTGGCATGTTTGCATTGGTTGTGTAATGGCATTTACTGCAGTAGTTGGATGATTTTACCATATTTTGGGGGACTATGTAAGATCTTAAAAGCTTTCATGTAGTGACTTCAGTCTTTTCAGCCTTTCAAGAAGTAGTTCTATTTTTGATATTCGAGTTTAAGAAGTCTCTATGAAAAAGCATCAAGGATTACGAAAGCAAAAGACTCAGTGGGCTATGGATTTGTGTTGCTTAGTTTCTGCAAAGCTGGTGGTGCATATATGGCTGTTTTCTGATTTATATGGGGAAATGAGTGTTCCCCAGGTTGAGGGTGAAATCAGAGTATTCATGCTGTTGTACAGAGCTTCTACCTTTAGGCTCTCACCTAAAGCTCAGGATTCCCATACAGCTGAAAGTAACACATAGGTACCTCCAGCAGGTGATTTATAAGGTAACAATAATTGTCACATAACTAACTGATCTCTAGATGAGCATGCCCAGATCCATACAGACACTCCCGTGGCTGCCCTCCAAGGGCGAGTGCACAGAGAAAGGACAGAAGCCCTGACTGTCCTGGCTTTGAACGCTCCGACCTTGCGGGCTCTGGGCTCTCAGCCACCCCTCTGCAGCCAGGCTTGGTCAGACTTCCACAGCTTCTGCTGACCTCATTTCATAAACATACCTGTTCACGCCTCTGAGTCACAGCAATCTGAGAACCTGTTGACGTGGAAAGGTTGCTTCAGGAAAGATTTTAATCTCCATGATGAGTTTTAATACATGTCTTGTCTATTCAGTGACCATTGGCGTCTCCATCCGTAGTGAGTTGTGATCAACTTGTTTTCTGCATAGTAGAATTTTCTTTACATTATGTTCAAAGGGCAAAATTTGTGCAAACAAACGTTCTTCGTACACGTGGCCAATCTGCAACTCATTTCAAAGTGAGTCTACTTAAAAAAGAGCTGTAATTAAGGAAATAATTTTTTAAAAATATCTGTCCTGACAGTTCATAGTAGCTCTGTAAACTTTTACCAGAACATGAAAATTTCACAGGGAAAGCTTTAGTAGAGTATCAGCAGCATATTTAATCTAAACGTATGGTTCTGTAATAGGTGCATGAAAATGCATGTAAATCTAATATTCTAAAATAAGATATAAAACTTAAAATAACAGATCCTAATCTAAGAAGGCTTTCCTCCATCTTACTAGAACCAATCTCTTTCAGAGTAGGTTCACTAGAACACTGATTAGTTTCACTAAATTGATCCTTTTTTGTTCTGCTCTAAGAAAATCTACATGGTGAATTGCTTAAAAAATTGTAGTTAACTCATACATTGAGAATTACTTTTTTTTTTTTCTAGAAAGAGCATAATTTAATTTAACCAGTTCCAGGATGGTTTTTCTGTGTAGAGAGAGCTTTACTTTTGCAGAAAAGCTGTGGAGGGACAGACTGCAAAGGAAACAGGGAGAGCTTCCTCCAGGTTGTTTTGCTAAGGAGTATTTTTCCCTTACAAGACTTTCCCCTCCCTGTTGGCTCAAGGTCAGTGGTGACTTTCCTGGCTTGCTCGAAGCACAGCAGTAATGAGAACACTCTTCTGGAAATGTCTTTGTTGTCTGTTGCCCTTGGAACTTGTCCTTAAGGAGGGGGTTGTCCTTAAAAGCGTGGAGGAGAAACATTCAGCCTTAGCTCAATTGCTTTTCCTTAGATCCACAGGTTGTGGAATGGGAGGGTGCCCGTGTTCCTTGGGCTTTCTGCAGGTTCGTGCTTCTGTCCCTCTGAAGCTGCGGGGATGTCACAGCGGGGGGACAGGGGACAGCTGAGCTGAGCTGCACCAGCCTTCGTGCTGCTCCTCAGGGCTTGGCCACCGCAATTCCTGCGTTAACTAAGACTTGGATACATTGTCTTGAAGATTAGTTAATCCTGTCATTGCTTCAGAGCTGATTGCTAACAGATATTAATTCCTGTGCTCTGAAATGAAAAATAATATGAAATTATGAACAATTATAAATGAAACGAACAATAACAGAAGCGAACAATAATAGATTTCCATATCAGTTTGTTTTCTGCAAGCATCTTTTCCTTGCTATATGGCAGGATGGTACTAACTGGAGCTCTCTGCAGTTCTACTCGGTTTTCTCGCGGTATCTCTGCCCCTCGGAGAGAAACTCCCAGATAAGACAAGTCCAACCAGATGCCCTCCTCCCCCGAGCTTCATCACTTTTTTTGTTTTTCTGACGTACCCAGTTGTTAGCGTTTCCTAGCAACTTATGGGAAAAAAATCTATAAGTAAAAAGGAACAAAAGGAAAGAAACCTAACCCCCAACAAATGGTTATGTTGAGATTTTGTTATGTATATATTTTGGCTACTTTTTAATTTCTTATGGCTCAAATTGGTTATAAAGGGCTCTACATTTAATATTTTAATTTTTTTTTCCCATCAGCATTTTAAGTTACTTGCATCATGGTTTCAATGTTACATAATTAAATCAGATTAATTTAATTTAAATTTTCATAGATATGAAAATCTCATAGCATCCTTATTTCAGATATCTCAAAAAGAGATTATCTTTTACTGAGGAATCAAAAATTGTTTTGTAGTTTTGTTGGTAAAAGTGTAGTTTTTATTGGGCTTTTCCTTACCTAAATTTTTTCAGGGTGCAATTTTCATGTTTTGTTTGTTGGTTACTTTTTTGTTTTGAGGAGAATTATTAGTGAACAAACTTTTTCTGTAGTGAAAATGTGTAAATATATGCAGTTGAACTAACATTTTGAAATGTTGATTGAACGGTATTTAATTTTTTCAATTATCTGGATCCGCTTTACCAGGAAAAAAAAACAGAGCATGCTCTCAAGAGTTCCTTATTCAAAGTCAAGTGTAACTATCTCAAAGCCCAGAGAGAGAAACACATTCACAAGGAACCATGTCTCAAAAGCAAGGTTTCAAACATTTCAATGGCAAACGAACAATTATTTAAATAATAAAACAAACACCTGCCCCTTAAAAGCCCAAAGCAAAGAGAATGCAATGCCCCCTGCGAGCCCCAAGGCAGGCACACACTCCTGGGCACTCTGAGTCACTGCCTCGGGAGTTTGTGACGCCAAAGGCTCCCAGCTGAACAATACACTCGAGCTTACAGCTTTCCCTTTAAATAGATGTGCTTTGGCGAGTGCCTCTTTACTGAACGTGCTCTTTGTTGGTTTTGGGTTTTCTGTAGCGTCCTCCTCCTTTCATCTCTTACATTTTGAAAACATTTTTGATAGTGTGATGTATTAAAAAAAAAAAAAAAAAGATTTCTGGGTCCTGGTGGAGAGGGGGATTTTTTTTTTAACCTAAGAAAATTGCAAAGGATCTTGTCAAGGTTGAGTCCTTTGTGTTGATCTAAAGAACTTGAGTTAAAAGCTTTTTGAAGTGTGTGGCAACTGCATCAGCAATTTATATGGATGGGAGATCAGCTATATAATAAATAACTCTCTGCATATTTATAACTTCTGAAAGCCTACTATCTTGTCCATTAAATAACTTTCTTTTAATTAAAAGAAGCCTCTAATTAAGCGTGTGGTAATGTTATGGTGTGATTAAGGGAAGTTTCATTTGAGCTAGAATTCATTTATTTGCCAACATTTTGACAATACACAATTTAACTCCATCTCTGACTGGAGCTTTCTGTATGGCAGTAACATTATTAGTTTAATGATAGAGCTGCAGAGTTACAATTCAGTGAATGTGCAATTACAGAGCCTCCTGAGCAGCCTGTCCTCCTCCCTGCTCCACTGGCAGGGATTCCTGGGAATGCTGCCCCAGAGATGACTCACACTCCATGGTTGTGGTTCACTTCAGCATCCCATGGTAATATATTTTAGGGAAGAGAGGCCTGTGCTCCCAAATGATTTCTGGAAGGAAGGATTGACCACTGCCCCCCTACTCCATTGTATCAGGTTTAACAGGGAATGCGCCAGTCCTAAAGCTAACAGGCAACAGTGAAATCTCCTTCCACACCTTCAGCCATCCCCTCCTGTGACTGTCCTCCAGCTTTGCTTTGCTTTCTTCCTGCAGAGCTAGGGCAAGGGTGTACATGGAGGGTCATTCTCCATCCACCTCAGAATAGGATGCAGTTTCATGCTCCTCTGAGCTGCCTCAGGGGCTCTCTTCAGTGCCCAGCACCCAGAAAGGGATAGGGGGTGTAGGGCTGGTTTTCTTCCCTGCTTCACTCCCCAGTCTGATTGTGCAGGCTCCTGCTGGAGGCACCTGCATGCTCCTGAGAGCTTGTGGCCAGCCACTACCAAAATCATAGAGGATGTGCTGCTCAGACAATCCCTCAAACTGTCTCTGCTGTCCCATGTTCTGCTGGTGAATGTGATTGTTTCAAGTCATATTGAAACAAACACTGATTTTGTGGTAAAGTACCCATGTAGTAGAACTCTGAGCATCATCTGCAATTTAGAAGTAAAAGACATTCTCTTGTCACATGTTTTGGGACTGGACTGATTGCTGCAGGATATGAGAGGGGGGGAAAAATTCATTTGAGCCTCTTTCCAGAGGATTTAATGCAAAACTTTGTTTTCCTAACCCATGACTGAAATAGTTGTATTTACTGCTTCCTTGTGTGAAAAATCTGTGGCAAAAGCAGTTAAGCACATGATCTCCAGTAATACATGAAATATGTAATTTTGACTTGATTTGTGCTGATGCTGTTCTGTCTACTGTGAGAAAACAAGGAGAGGTAACAAGATGACAATCTTTTTTTCCCTTTTTCTGAGCAAAGAGGATTGTTTCTCCCTATGGGCTTAAACTTAACACTTTAGTTCTCATGTCTTTTGTCATCAAATGTTCAGTCCTCCTTTTCTGGTTGATGTATATGTCTGCTTTGATGGATCTGCTGTTTTGTTTGCAAGTGGTGGGCAGCAGAACATGGCGTTGCTGGCTGAGAGGACCTGCTGATTTGGGCTGGGCTCAAGTTAACTCTCTTCCTTGCACAACATCGAGGCCCTTTGTGCTTCTCACCTCACCAGTGAGGAGACTTGGGGGTGCACAAGGATTGGGAGGAGACACAGCCAGGACAGCAACCCCAGCTGACCCAAGGGAATTTCTGTGTCATCATGCTCAGCATGGGAAGCTGGGGGAAGAAGGAAGGGGGGGCAACTTTCGGAGTGAAGGCGTTTGTCTTCCCAAGTGACTGTCACACGTGATGGGGCCCTGCTGCCTATGGGGATGATGAATGAATTCCTTGTTCTGCTTTGGTTGAATGTGTGGGTTTTGCTTTACCTTTTAAACTGTCTTTATCTCAGCCCACAAATTCAGTTCTACTCTTCCAATTCTCTCCCCCATGCGACGGGGAGTGTATGGGGCTGAGTTGCTGGCAAGGGTTAAGCCATGACTGAGGACATCTTAAATGATGGCAGGACACAGCAGAACCACATAAATCAGCATCTTCTGTGGCACTGAACTGTATCCTGCTCTGCTTAGATTAAAACTCAGCAAACGAGTTTTGGGAGTGTATTAGCATTATTGGTAATGAGGGTTTTTTTTAATGATACTTTGTAGGCTTGTAAAAACAGAAAGGGAGCCTGTAAGCAGTATCAGTTTTCCCCAAAGATCTTGCAGAATGAGTGGGTTTGCTTTTTGGAAGGAAGTTCTGATGAGGTTTAGTATTTTTCATGTGTGCAAGATGGGGTTTATTGTTCTGGCACTACAGGCACATTTGACTGCTGGAACATGGTGTAATTACCAGTTAAACTCTGAACTTGGACACTGAACCACACAAGATTGCTGTTACATGTCCTCTTTATTTCTTGTTAAATAGCTCTTCTGTCATATGACAGGATTGGGAAGAATTTACTGTTTGAACATACTTATTTTTCTGGACAGAACCATCTGCAACCGCAGATATTAAACGTTCCATTACTTACCATGTATACAGAATCCATAAGAAATTTTATAATATATTTGATGTGTACCCTGAGAATATACTTCATTATTAGAGCTAAACAATTACTTTGTTTTCCTTAAAGATGTCTTTTGATGTCTAATTAAAAGAAAGAAAAAGTTTTCTCCAAAAAAAGTGAATACACTTGAAGTACTTGGAGTTCAGCATTTTGAAATCCATAGTACCATGCAATTATTAATTCCAATACAAACCAGTCAGTCTTTCAAATGAAAAGAGCTCTTGGCATATTCTGTTTCTTATATTGACTGCACTTCCTGGTGTCACCAAGTGAGGTATGTGACAGCATTCCTTCCCAACAGGCTGTTCTCTTGTTAAAATCTTTAGATCATGGCATCTAGGAAGAAATGAATTACAAGTGAGTAACTTGTAGGTAGGAATGCTGTGTTGCAGGCTATGTGTTGGTCCAAGTAACTGGAGGGAGGAAAAAAATTAGAGTTTATGAAGCCCTTGTTTAACTTCCAGTACAGGAAAATCTTAATTTTTCCAGTCTTGCTCTCCACAGTTTCCATTAGATGTCCTTTCTACCCAGTAAATTCAAGGAAATTCAAGCTGTTAACTGGCTTGTAGGATGGTGTTTGCAGCATGGAGTTGTCTCAAGCTAAACGCAGGCTAAAATTTGAAAAGCAGGTTCAACTTAGAGATAAAATATACAGTAGCATTAACTCCGAAGAAAACCAGGTTGTTACAGTGGAAATTCTGCCTGACTCAGCTACATCAATGTGAACAGGACCGTTTGATTGATGACAATGTATAACTCCAAAGGTGAAAAAACAAAGAAATCTCCAGCTGCACACGCACTTAATTTTCATTTCTTGAGGGGTGGAGCACTGCTGTGATAAAAATACAAAAGAAATCCTGGGTCTCAAGGTTTAGGGGCTTTTACACCAAAATTGCAGATAACAGGGGAGACTCTATATTAGTCGTGAGTAGTTTTTTTCTTCTTTCTCTAAACAAATTAACACAGTTCTGTTTGATTTCTTTTTTTAAAGTTGCATTGTGTTTTCTCTGTGCTGATATGGTAGTGGCACATTTCTAAATTGGCTCATCTTGATCTCATTCAAACTTCACATGCTACCTGAATAAAAGCTCTCCTCAATGTGCTCCTCATCCTTTGTTCTTCCATGTCCTGCTGTACCGTGTCATTAACTGGTGACTGAGCCTCACGCAGCCCCTCACTCACTCCCTTGTCAGATGGGGGAGAAAATGGGAAGAGTAAAAGTGGAAAAATCCATGAGCTGAGATGGACAGTTCAACAGGTAAAGCAAAGCAGAACAAGGAATGCATTCATCGCTTCCCCTGGGTGAAGTGCTCAGCCCTCCCCAGGACAGCAGGGCTCCAGCACTGTAAGGGTGGCTTGGGACAACACCACCGTCACTCGGAATGTTCCCCCCTTCCCTGTTCCCGCAGCTTTTCCGGGATCAGCTGTGCCGGCTGTGTCTCCCCCGGTCCTGTTGTACCCCCACTCCACTCGCTGCTGGGGTGAGGAGCAGAAAAGCCCTGACTGTGTAGTCACTGCTCAGCAGTAACAGAGCCACCCTGCATTCTCTACAGTGCTCCCAGCACAAATCCAAACTACAGCCCTGAACAAGCTGCTCTGAAGAAAATTAACTCTATCCCAGCCAAAACCAGCACAACTTGTGGGAGCAGCTGTTACTACAATACCACCTTTTCCCCCAGCTGGCAGACAGATGGGCTAATCCACAAAGAGCCACTATTTGTTCATGGATCAATTTTCAGCGTCTAAAGTGAACAACTGACAACCTTTCCAAAGATGCTGAACATGTCTGTGCCTGGACAATGTTTCACAAAACAAGAAAAGTCTTTCAAGACTTCTAAATATTCCTCTTTCTCTCTCTCAGAATAGGAAGAAAGACAGACCACAGTAATTTTTTTTAAATTAGGAGGTTGTTTTGCGAATTGTAGTTACCCGAATATGCAAGTGCTCTGCCTTTTTAAATTTCATTCTAATTTTTGAGAGAGAAAATATTACAAAAGGAAAAAGGAAGGGCTTTTCTCTCCTAGATAGCAGCAACTGCAGTAGTTTAAGTATGCTACAAATTTGGCAAGGATTGTGCCTGATCAGAAGACTGATATGCTTTCTTGTATTGAACTATGATCTCTGATTTTTTTGGTTTTCCTGCTGACATTCCTGCTCTCTATTTAAACATTTGGGCTTTGCTGCCTGTTGAGTCACTATATCCTTGCTATTTTAATAAGATGTAGAACATTTTATCCTCTTTTTTTTTTTTTTTTTTTTTTTCCAGTTTTTAGAGAAGCACAAGATGGGCCAGAAGTACCTTTGTTCTTTCGGAGTTTAGTTAGCAGTGGGATGTATGCCAGACTATATCTGACATTGTGTAAACTGCACATAAACCACCATAAGAAAAAGCTCTATTGGAAGGCAGCTTGTTACTTTATGAACCCTGTTTTGAAATCAATCATAAAAGATTGGAAGATAAGTGAATTATGGCTGAGTGTGTCAAATGATACAGTCGTTTTCTTTGTCTGCTCAGACCTTGAGTTTCTCTTGCAGAAGTCAGCCAGTGAATTGAGAAACAATAGCCCGAGCAGTATCTGGCTGCAGCCCGTGTTGTTTTCCTTCAGAGAGTGGTACCTCTCTGGTAAGCCTTGTGCATTGTCCCAGGTAGGGCTGGCAATACTTCAGAGACAATATTAACAGTGGGTCACTGCCCTGTAGGGCCACACTTTCCACTTCACAGCCCAGGATGTCACAGGAATTGTATCAGGTTTGAGGGGAGGAGTGGAAGTGCTCTCCTGGCCCTTGTGCATTGTGTGCTTTGCACCTTTGTTCACCATCTGTCCTTGCTGGGGCTGACTCTGCCATCTGAGGGCTGCCTCCCTGATGCTCTGATCAGATGCTTATGGCACCCTCAAAAAAGCCCCTCACTAACCCAGAGACAAACGGATGTCTTTGTAAGGGACACACTTCCCCATCCCCGTGGTGCTTTTGTGCACACACCCTTCCCAACAGCCTTTTGTGTGTTCAGACCCCAGATGGCTGCCTGCAGTCACAGCCTTCAGCAGAAGAATCATATTCCAATTGTCTAATGGATAATAAACAATACTGACTTTGCTTCTGATGTGAATTGGATGTCTTCAAGTTGAAGAAACAAGATCTCCTGGGGAAAATTGCTGAAGATATGTATCATTATAAATCTTGAACTAGGGAGGGAGGGAAACTGAATAAATTAAAACTCCTTATTGGGTTTGCTGAGCAAACAAGCACTACAGAAGTTGAAGATTAAAATATCGTAGAATTATCATAGAATAATATCATAGAATTAATAGTGTCTCTTATATCCTGCTTTCTAGATTATTGCAGCTAAGCAACTAATACAGCCTTTTCTCTATGTTCTGAATTCACATGGGCCGTATTTGATAACTGGAATGCTTAGCAGTTTATTTTTACTGAAACAAAATGCTTTCAAGAAGACTTTACAGTTGCCAGAGTATTCCCAGAAATTTCTAGTGGCAATAACTGAAAACCTTTGAGGCTCTCTTCCCTCTCTTCTGCCCTTCAAATAAAGGAACAGAAAAATGTGACACATCCTTGGAGTTTCCTGGAATTTCAGATGTTGGTAGTTGTCTAAGCAAAAAAAAGAGTCCACACTCTGATATTAGTCAGGTTTAAGTGCTAACTCTGAGTAAGTATTCCATGGTTGGAAAACAAAGCTGTAGAGTTTTTTATTTGGTTGTTTTTTAATGGGATGCAAAAATGTGTTAACAGAAATTTTTTTTAGCTCTCCAAGGCGTGTTGCTTGGACATGTTTTTCTAATATCTAAACAGAGATTTTTAATCTTTTTAGAAGTAGTAATTATCACCAGACTTTTTAACATACCAAAGTAAGATTATGCAATAGTAAAAGACTTAGGTGTACTAATGGTTCCAGAATATTATATATGCATATATATTTTAAAAACCCTGTAAATTAAAGGTGAATGTCTGTAATGTGCTGAGTAACAGCAATTTTGTAGGAATTGCTTTTTTTGTGTAATTTTGTAGGAAGGATTTGAAAAAATCCATCTTTGATATAGCTTCCATAAGTTTTGGGAAATGCAGAATTTTTCTTCCAGAAGCAAGGCAAAATGCAGGATAAACTGTGGTATTTCAAAAAAAGGGATCTTTTTTGGACCTACCTCTTCATTTGTCTGATAGTTATATGTTGAAATCTCATGGAAGTTATGCACTAAGCAGTTTTGAAACAAAAGCAATCTGTTTCACTTGTAAAATTTCTAGGCACTATGTACAAGAAATGTATTACTGTTACTTACATTTCCAGAAATACATTGTGGGGAAATCTGGATGACAGACCTACCATGTTACAGGATTTGAAAGAACAGCTAATGTGCTATGATTCCGCACACCCAAATTGCCTGTGATCCAAAGTATGCACCTTGTGGCTTTCCACAACTAATTAGTTTGGAATGTTGTATTCACATTAACAGAAAAAAAGGAGAGAAAGACCACTGCAGTCACTTCTTGCTAACTATAGAGTCAAAACTGTCCTGTGGGAGGACATAAAGCCCTATTCTCTCACTGGTTTAATGGACAAGGAGCAATATTATCAAAAGTATGAGTAACATCTGAGTTTTCTTCACATGTGTAGTAGGTGAGGTTACAGAATGAAGGCACAGAGACCATATGTAGCCAGGGACGTTGGATCAGTCATGATTTAGTCTAAATCAAGGTGAGATGCTTTTGATGCATCAAAGAGACTTAAGGATCCACTTGCATTCCAAACTTGTCAGCGTCACTGCCCTGCCCTTTAGCAAAATAACCACATTATGTATCATGTCAGCAGTCTTTTATACTGCCTTGGGTTTAGGTGTTGTATCAGCCATTGTCCCAGACTCTACATCCATCTCTTCTAACTGAAAAATCTGTGTTTCATTTTTCTCTTGACATCCACGTTCCTACAGTTGCATGTGATTGCTGCAATGTACTGAAGGCAGCATGATGTAGTAATACCATTGAAATTAAAGCTAGTGCAAGATATGATTACAGTTATTATTAGAGTTCAAAGAAGGAACCACAGCATTTGGGATGTGAATTAGCGACCAGTCAGGTTCTGATGGACTTTGTGGCACTGTAATGACTTAAAGGGTCTGACGTAGTTTCAAAGCAAGTTTTAAGCAAATGCTGTATGACCTGGACTGCAGCAGCCAGTTGGAGGAGCCAGCAGGAGGCACAGGCTCCATGGGCTTCCCAAACAGGAACTGCCACTTAGAGATCTTTCTCAGACAGAGGCTTCTGTGTTTGAATTTAACCACTGGAATTTGCTCCTTAGGTTATGCAGAACCCAAAATAAGTAAGTAGAATGAGTTTTGGATTATTTTCAGTACTGTAATAACGATTTCCATTGTTTATCAACTGACTGTTGCATCCTCTGAGATGTCCCTACCCTGTTTACTGCCGGTCCAGCCAAGGTTTATGGGCAAACCCTTCTCTTAAAACCTTGTACTCTCTTTTTCTGCATTGGTGGAAACTTATGGTTGTCTTTGTCCAATGAAATTTTGCCTGAGAGAAAAACTTGAATACCAGCTCCATAGAGAAATCAGCTCTTTCAAATAGTTCTTGAGACCATGAGCTCTGATGGAGATAACACACAAGGAAAATGAAGGGGAAGTTGAGCTGCTTTCTTCTTACCTGGGAGTATTGTGTATGCAGAGTCTGATTTCTTTTTTTCCCATGTCTGTTGTGTTTGGGAAAGGGACTTGACTGTGTTATAGTTCATGAAGTACATTGTAAGCTTTGGAAACACATCTGAGAGTGCAGGTAGCTCTGCTTTTGAATAGATGGACTCGTGACATTTTAAAATACTCTACTTTTGAATTGTTAAGTAGTTCTGAATGCCATCCTTATTTGTCAAATGTGGTGTGCAGGATCTTTATCCTCAGTTAAGAATCTTTGAACTAAGGGAACATTTATGCAAGTGCTGATTTCCTAATCTCTGTGGGGTTTTGCTGTTTGCTTATAGGGAGATGAATTCTAAGAAGGTAAATTCTATCTTCTACCCAATGGCCTAGGGAAGCAGATCTCAGTTTCAGCAGCCATTTGTCAGTTCATTAAGAGATGCAGTATCCTGGCTTCTTGGGTGATGGTTTTTCTAGGCTCCAAGGAGCATTGGTACAGTCTGATTTCATGACTACCAGGAAATGGCCAGGTCAGAATGGAAACACTCATGTAGAGAAGCTCTGTCCAGACAGTGTTTTGAATGGCTGGAGCAAGTCAGAGGCTTCTGTGCTCCTCTGGGTACTTTCATACAAACTTTCAGCGTTCATGCAAGCAGAGCTTTAGGACTGGAATACTCTTAAAGTTTAAACATCTTGTGTGGGAATTTTGTGGACTTTAGACTACTATAGTTAAGGTCACATCTTCACATGTGAGTATCCAAAATGTGTGGAAATACAGATTTTCATAATGATTTTCAACTTTGGTTCCTCTGTCGGAATGATGATTGTAGTATTGTTGTACTTAAGAGGGCTGTTAGAAATAATATGCGTTACCTAAGCACCATAAATGGAAATTGTAGTACAATGAAACACAGTTCTTTACAATCCATAAATCTCAGATGTGTATTTGTTTTGTCTTACAGATTTCTAGGTGGGCTTTGTCCACACGGTCCATCAACTTATAACTTTTTCTCTGTGGCCTCACTCAATTCTCCCCTCTACCTTTATCTGGAATTCACCCAAAACTCCAATCTGGAAGGAGGAAGGATTCCAGGGATATAGATACACAAGATATAGCAGTGCCTAAACGGCCTTTTGTTGCAGGTTCCTTCTGCCTGTGCTGGGAGCCAGCTCTGTCTGGAAAGCTGGGCAGCTGCAGAGCAGCTCAGCCTGCTACTGAAAACCAGAGCAGATATAGCCACTCCAAGTACAGGAGTGCCCAGAAACCAGGTGGGTAAAATATTAGTGATCTGAGTTTTTTAGCTGGATCACAGGATCAGGACTCAGTACTTTTGTGAGTGTCTGTAGGAAATGTTTTCTACTTGCTTCTGAGTGGAGTTGAGGGTGTAGGAAGGTTCACTATGCAGTAATGTGGAACTTACCTTGAATGTGAGTGTGTAGGGGAAGAACAAATTTGGGCAGTTATATTTTTTTTACCGGTTTGCTATCAGATGCCAAGATACAACTTCAAATTATGAGTCTTACATGAGACACAAGTAGAAAGCAGATTACCATCTTGATCTAAATCAACTTTCTTTTTCATCACTTTTTCTTAACTGCACTTACTCTTTCATGGGCAAGAGTAAACAACTTTTACTCTCAACTCTCTGCCCAGCAATTCCAAGAGACTGGAGAGGCAGAAGATTTCTCACCTGGCCCTCACCACCTAACCATGGTGTCTCAGTCAAGCATAAAGTGTATTATTTTCAAGATTTCCTTTCTGACTGTGATTCTTATTTTGTGAGGTAATTTCAAAGTAGTGGAAGACTTTGGGGAATGTGAGTAATGCACAGTGCTTATGATACAGCCTGGGCACTGCCCTTTGTGATGCACAGCTCTAGGAACTGTACCAAATGGTTCATTCTGTTGACTTTGTGTCACAGAGTTTATCTTGAAAGGTTTGTAATGTTACACAAACATGTGCCTCTTCCTCCTCTCTCCAGGTATTTTACAAGATCAGTTCAAAAGAATGGGCTGTATCTGTACCATGCTCAAGTGTGTCTTAAAATCACGTTAATATTTTAACAGGTGATTGTTTCCTATTCTTTTACATTCTCATCTATATACAAATAGCATGTCGTAGCCCTCATTAATCAAAATGACACTTTCTACAGCCTCAAGTGTTTTCACATTTGCACATGAAGCGTGTTCCCAAAACTCTGTGCTGCCTGATTGATCTCTGCATTGTGCACTTTTCAGACCTATGTGTCTCAAGCTGTCTGAAAAGATACAAAGCTTAACTTCTAATGTGATTTCTTTAATCTCCTTTTATAGAATTAGTATTACAAACCATATAGAAAGTCTTTCAAAGTTCACTTTTTGCATCAAGCTTGGCACAGGCACGAAGGACCACATCCCATCTTACACTGGAAAACACACTGCTGCCAGCCCAAAGAAGTGTTAGGAGACACTGCTGTTTTGGAAAAGGGTGTAAGAGAAATAAGGCCGTTAAAAAGTGAGGAAAGCAAAACATCCTCCAGGGCATAGACTTGCCCCACTGACTGCTCAGACATGGCTCATTCTAGGACTCTTTCAACGAGTGCCACAGAACAGACATTAGCTGGTGGTCACATCCAAGAGGAGGATTTACATTCAATAACTTGTCTGCTGGTAACAGCACAGATGACTACTCAAGACTTCCATGCATGTATATAGAAACCAGACCAAGACTGCCTGAGGGAATGGAAGTGGCAGAAAGTCTTTCCTAGGCATAAAGAGCTGTGGAGCAGATAGAAAACTCACATTCATCCTGTTCTTTAGTGTACATCTCAAAGGCTGTGGGGACAGGTGTTTATGCAGGGTCTGGAGAGGAACTAGAGTTTAATACTCTCTTTGAAATATTTCATTTGGGTTCAGGAGTGTCTGGAGGCACCTCTAGGTCCCCACAGAAAAGTGTCATTATCTGACACTTTTTCTGCCCACATGGCATGTGTGAAACACAGCCAGTTTTACAGCAGTTCGTATGGAGGATTTATTGACTGAAGACTCTTAAAGAATTTGCAGAATTTCCTTTACTTTTTTTAATGGTCTGACCATGGATATTTCTCTTGTCTGGCTCAGTTCTTTCCTAAAAGCCTGTCTGAACATTTTAGTAAAAGAAATAAAAATACTGTAAAAATAAGTATCAACATGAAAGTGGAGGGAAGGGGGGAAATGTTGCCCTCTCCATTGCCAGAAGTAAAAAGCATAGGTAGAACAGCAGAATTCGAGGAAAAATACTTACTACTCAGTAAAGTTTTATTCACCTTTCTCAATTTTTATTTTCTTGTCCTAGAAGAGACAGTTATTTTATGTCACCTTTCTGGTCTAAGGTCTCTAAGAGAAGATAATCTAGTTTTAGGGTGAGAAGTGCACAGCTTGAGCAGAAGCAGCATGTACCATTTCTTGTTTTGAGCGTGGACCCAAGGACTATATGCATAATATATGTGTCTCAACCTATGCTGATGTTCCTAGGGGGCAGAGGGGAGGGGGGTGATTTAGGGCTGAGCTTATCAGGGTTAGAAACCACGGCTTTTCAGGTTGTCATTTACTGATATTAATGAGTAGTGGTCGAAGCACTTGCCTTATGACTGTTTTGTAACTTGCACTGGTTTGACAGGACTTGCCCTGCCCGTAGCCTTTCAGAAGACGTGAAGCTCACCTAGGAGTGTGGGGTTGGTTTTGGCAGCCAAAAGTGTAATTAGAGTTTCACCCGCATGTATCTGGCTAACAGAGCCCGGCCAATGCAAACCTCCCGTCTGCTGCCGGCAGCCCCAAGGCCGCGTGTGCTGAGTTTTCACAGCAGCGCCCGATGGGCGGCACTAATCCCGTGTGCGATCCCCGCCCGGCTCCGGCTGGGCTGTGCCTCGCACACCACGAGCCGCCCGCAGGGACTCGCCGGCAGGACTTTGGGCGCCTCCCTGTTGCTTGCCCTTGCGAGCGGCACGCCGGAAGATGCTGCGGTGCTTTGCCGGAGGTGCGAAGCCGCTCGCTCCGGCCCGTAGGGCGGCGGCGATGCGGACGGCGGCCAGGCGCGATGTGAGAAAGTTTGCCGGTGCCCGAGGGCGACTTCCACGCGTGAGCGGCGGGGGCTGGCGGGGCCGCCGGGCGCGTTCCGGTCGCGCCGCGCTCTGCGGGCGCCGAAGCCGCGCGGCGTCCGCGGGGGCCGGGCCGGGGGGAAGGGGCGTTGCCATCTGCTGTTAATTCCGCGGTCATTGGATTAGTAACCAGCGGTGATGAGATCAGCGGGATCGGCTTTCGCGAGGGGGCACGGCGCTCCCCAGCTGTGCCGGCTCTCGCATGAGGCGGCGGCGGGCAGCCCAGGGGCAGGCAGCGCGCACAAAGCCCGGTAGCCGCCGCAGGCCGCCGCCCCCGGGCACGGCTCCCGGGCGGCCCGGCCGCCCCGAGCCCGGCAGCCGCCCGCGGCTCCTCTCGCCCCGCCGGGGCACGGCGGGCAGCCGGCGAAGGGGAGCAGCCTTTGCCGGGCGGGCGCGCTCCGGGCGGGGGGCGCGGGCTCCCAGCGCGCCGAGCTCGGCCACGGCGGCTCCCGAGTTTGTTTACTTGTGCTTCGCGTCCCCTCCCCGGTATCTCCTCTCTGCCGGCGTAGCGGATCGGTGGCGGTGTCGTGCTGGGGGTTTATGGTAAGTTTGCGATGGGCGAATCCCTCAGTTCGTGGGAATTCGGTGTTTTGTTGCACAGTACAAGACGCGTTTGGGGGGGGGAAGTCTTGTTTGGTTGGGCTTTTTTTAGTAGTGCTGGGTTTCAAGCTGGTGTTCAAAGAAATACACTTGCGAACCGTTTTCTGCTTTATAATGAAGTGGTTTACAATAGAAATTAGTTTCCTGAGCTGTGTAAGAGGATTTTTTCTAGATGCTGGATAACTAGAGATCTACGTTTGTCATAAACTGAGCGTATCTGACTTTGCGCTGCCGGACGCAAACCGTTGTGCCACAATGATTCCCACAAGCCAATGTTTTACAGTGATTACTTGATGCTTTTTCGGGCAGTAAAAGCCAGACCTCATTTTAGGTGTTTAGGCTAATCTGAAATACTTCTCCGTAAGAGTAAGAGGGCAGCTGAACCTTCGTCAAGAGAAACCTAAATTTGTATGCGAGACTTGAGTTTCAACAAAGAAAGGTATTGACTGAATTTGCCGTCACGTTACTTTTAAGAGCTCGGAGCCAGGCAGTGGGTTTGCTGTCGCTGTTGGGAAGCTCTTCCTGCCGAGGGACCCAGGGCAGGGGAGCTGAACGCTGCTCTCAGAGCCCCATTCGTTCCTGGAGGGGCTCCGGCGTTGATGTGGCAGCGTCCGTGCTGGCAGCAAGTCACTTTTTTTTCTTTGTGCCTAGGACTTGGAGTGTAAACTGCTACAGGGTGGGAAGTGTCCTATATAGAGAGATGGCCAGCTACCACTTCAGCTGCTGGCTTGATGCTGGCTACAGCCCTTCGGTGCTTAAGTCATACCTGGTATTTTCACAGTGCTCTGTTTGCCTTCCGGTGACAGAAGCAATCCCTGATAAGATATCTCCACGCTGCAAAAGAGCTTATCAGGAGAAAAAAAAAACAGTCTCCGAGAGTTGATGCTTGTGGCTGAAACTGGCCTGACTTCTGCAGTGTAACTCGAAGGATGCTACATTTTTAATGTTGTTTCTGTAACTAAAGCAGCCCGTCGGGGACATGAATATCAAATTGCTGTTCGATTATTTGGTGCTGCTGACAGAGAAATGCCAGATACTGTACGTTCTCCTAACAACAACCAGAAGTTTTATAGCTGGCCTTAGTCATGTAAGTCTGGTTTCCTTGGTAGCTAATGTGCCTCGGTGTCTTGCTGCTGACTCGGGATGTCCTTGGATGACCGTCCTGTGCTTCAGTGACCCTGCCAGGGCTGAAGGGACACTCGGTACTTCCCTGCACCACCAGGATGAGAGAACTTCCCAGCTCCGTGCCTTCCTGAGGCCCTCGTGTGGGTGTTGCTCTGGCAGTACACACTGGTGCTGCTGGGCTCCGACAACCCTGTGTTTGCTCCCATCCCATCGGCCTGTTTGTCTTTGCAAATGTCACTGCAGCCAGCTCTGAAGCACTGGGCTTCCTGCTCAACAGGCTCTGGGGCTTGGGACTGAGAAAGCAGTGCCACCTTTTTGCAAGGAGCTTTTTGGAGTTGTGAGACTTCTGCTTTTTTGGGGGAGGGTTTTGTTTTTGTTGTTGTGTTTGGGCATTTTGGTTGTTTGTTTTTTTTTTTTTCTGGAGAGGTTGTTTATGTTGGGATTTTTTTGTTTTGGTTTAGGTTTTGGGGTTTTTTTTAAGAGAAGCATAAACCCCCTATGAGAAGTACTATTTGGATATCTTGTTTTTTGAAAGAGCCAAAACTTCTGATTTTTGGTTTGACCAAATTACAGTCATCTTTATGATTCATGTTTGTGTAGCATAGGAGTTTCTGAATGATGGGCCATCTCTCCTATAACTCTACACGCAGCAAGTCATTACCTTCTCAGGCTTCATTGTTGCTGTGCAATCTTTTGTAATGGGTTTTCCATGTACCAAGAAAATTCAAGGCAGCTATTTTTGTCTCATTTTCCTTCACAATCTCTGTTTTCCTGTCTTCTGTTTATAGGATACTGATATCTTTTTATGGAGAAGGAAATTAATTTTCACAGTGGCACTCAATGACATGTCACAGGACTCCATGTGATGGTTACTTTGCGATGGCTTCTTTTAATTGGGACGACTGGAGGGTTTTCCTATGAGGAGCTGATTTGCTTACACATTTGAGACATAGTGACAGCAATTGAGGTAGAAGGCATGACATGATTTTCTGAGATACTATTGTTAAAAATTCTTGGCTAAAGTGATTAGCAGGATCATGCTAGATACTCAACTGTCCCATCCTGGTAATTCTTCACGGCCAAGCAGAGGAAGGCAGAAGGAGGGATGCCTTATTCAAATTCTGTAAGCCATGCTGTGTTTTAGCTGTCTGCTCTCTTCAGTCTGCTTGGCTGCTCACTTACTGCTGCACTGACATCATCTGCTCAATTCTTTTTGTGCTGGGGCAGCTTCACTTCAGTGTAAACTTGAAGCTCTCGCAGTGGTAAATCCCAGGTTGAGTAATGGTAATGCAGAGCGGCCTTGATACTCACATCTATTTCCTGCATCACTTAGTGAGGATAAATGCATTGTTCTTAATATAATATCCATATAAAGGAAATCCAGATGTATTTTCTTCTCAGCAGGCTTCCCAGGAGAGCGGATGGATGTAAATGTTGCACAAATCCTCTCTGAAGACTGAGGTGAGCCTGATGGTAGAGAGGAGTGGAGGCTGGTACTGCTGGGTGCCCGCCTTCCTGGCACCGTCCAGAAAGCAAAGCTGGGCTTGTGGCTCCAGAGATGAAGGGTCCATGCTGACAGAGCTCTGGATGGATGGATGCAGTCCATCTGAGCTACGTCAATGTGGTATGCACCTTGAGGCTAGTGGAGATGCAGGCCACACACGTTGTCCTGGGAATTTTAAGTATTTATTAAGCCAGGATAGATCCATTTTCTGTGATGAAGGCATTGGTTAAACCTGACCACTGAACAGTTAACCAGTTTTTAAAAACAAAACTCTCTGTAAAGTTTCCATGTATGGATAAATATTTGCTTGTAATTCTGGAAGTTGGTGTTGTTGGACTGACTGAAAATCAACAAGTGCTGCGGATTGAAACTTGCCAGATCAGATAGCTGCCTCACCCACTGTATTTTTACTGGGGCTGTGTGCATGTTGGTGAATCTGTGTCACTCTCTGCAGTGCACACAACCTTTGGGAATGACTTTAGGCTGTTAGCTGACATAGGTTGTGCTGTAGAATAAGATGTTAATGCATCATGTGCTTCCTGGAAGAGCAGTTAATGTCTTCTGACTCCTTTAACTTCAGTCAACTCAGGCTCAGGTTGTTTATGGGAGTTGGTTTTTGCTTTTTGCCGTGAAAAGGTGTGTGTGCATCACTGCCACTGTTGGTGGGCTGTGTACTGCTCATGCACTGGGGAGTGCTGCTCCAGAAGGGCTGAACGCAGCTTCACTGATAACTAACGTTCCCAAAGAACAGCAGATGGCTTTTTGTGTTACAGTGTCCGAGTTGCTGTTGTTTGAAGGCAGCAGTGTAGTGCACTTGACCTGCGCTCCCTCAAGAGTTAAAGTATCTGAAATGGTGGATGCTGTCTGAATCCTGCTTTCAGGTGAAGTTTGCAATGATGTCAGGAAATGCCTTTTCCTCAGCTGCTTGTACAGCTCTACAGCCCACAGCCATTTAGATTGGATGGTGATAAAAGTCAGTTTTAGTTTGTTTTTTTGTGCTTAGAAAGCTGGCAATATACTCAGTAGCATTCACAGCCTATCAGGGAAAAACCCTTGCCCAGAAGAGATTTAACAGTGTGCTCCAGTGGCCTTGGTGGCAGCATGGAAAAATGTGGAAAGGAGAGTTAGAAAATGTGGGTTATGTTTTTTGGTAGCAGTCCTGGTTTAGAGAGATCAGTGTTCACAAGGTGCCATGACTTTGGGCTAAGAACTGCCATTTGACTGGCAGTAATTGATTAAAACTTGATGTTCTTTTTCGGCTGCCTCTGCTCTATTAAAGACTGGCTTATCAAGAGTGCTGGGCAGAGCTCACCACTTTCCTCCTTTGGCTCCTTTTCCAGCAGAAAGGGAGTAGTGTCAGGTACTAGCCTGTTGAAATGCACATATGTGTATGTTTGTATTTTTTGGGGGGTGTCTTTTTTTTAAGTGGATGTCACCTTTGCCTTGGAGGTCAGTGTGGTGCAGAAATTTAATTTCTGTAGCAATTGAAATGCAGAAATTTTACGTAATTTGCTGTGGTTTGGCCATAGCAAAGAAACATGCAAGGAGAATTTTTATCTATTTCCGTCCTTAGTAAGAGGTGAGCTGCCTGGATTTAAACATGGGTGCTCTGTGACATAAATCTGTTCATGATGAAGTAATTTGAACTCAGAGCAATGCTGAGCAGTATTCTGTATAATTTTTTGCTTCCCTGCTTATTTTGTGTATCTTTGGATTGAACGTTGTGGGGTAATCCTGCTCATGACTAGTGTCAGATGACAAGTTTTATTGTGTTGCATTGCAGAGTGTGGTGACTTAGCAACTTTATCTTTGAGGATTTGTCAGAGGCTGAAGGGACAAGTAAGCTTTGGTGTGCAGCTTGAAATGCAGCAGTGTAGAAAATCTGTGTTGGAACTGATTTCTAGCTAATTCTTTCAGAGCTGTACAGCAGACTCTTTAGATGAGTTTGATTTCTTGATTTAGACACGCATTTCCAAAAGCTCGTTCTTGTACTGCCTTTCTTATGCTACCCTGTCGTTGAAGTCTGGTGTGTGCCTGTCTGCTGTTGTGCCTTTCTGTGGTAACAACTCCTAAGGAAAATTCTGCCAAGAGATTTTGAGAAAAAGATCAGTTGTATTTACAGTGTCTCATCAGAAGAATGAGGATTTGCTTCCTGCAGAAATGGGTCCATGCCTTGGGACCTAAGCATGGCCCAGACTGCAGGAGCTCAACTTTGTGAGAGGACGAGGTCAGTATCTAGAGTTCAACCTCCATCTGCACCTCACAGCAGCAGTCTCATGTAGCCTTTGTTAAAAAGGGTGTTTCTTGAGTGTTGAAAAAATCAACATATTTAGAATTGCTTTTTTAAGGAGTATTAATCATGCAAGAGCATTTGTATAGCTTTAGGCATGGAAAAAGGTGTGATTTTTCAAATTTGATGAAAGGTTTATGTACTTAATTATAATTTAATTTTAACTGCTTCTCTTCTATCCCTTCTTCAAATGAATGCAGAAACACATTACCTCCAGCAGAAGGATACCTTTTTTCATTTGATATTGGAGGTCATAATTTTAAAAATGAGCCACGTTGCACAAGTATTTACATCAGTGCCACATTGCATACTGAAAGTGTGCTGTCCACAGAAATCCCTAAGTGGTGGTTGGAGGCATAGTCATGAGCTGTGTGTTGGTTCTTTGTTTTTCTGTAAGAATATTCTAAACAAGAGTTTTGCTCCAGAAGGATGAAAATGGCTTGGAAGAAAGTTGGCCATTGTCTTTGAATCCTGAACTAACTCTCAAAAATTTATTTCCTAATTAAACTATTTCATGATAGAAGCCACACAAAATTAAGCAATAAATTCACAGTGTTGTCAACAAGGATTGTATTACTTCACATGTGAGAAAATGCCATGACATTCAAATCTATATCTGTAGCCAAAGAAACAGTTGGTTTAAGTGGTAAAGGGAATTTTCAGCTTTAACTGCTTTTTTTGTTCCTAGTGAAATTATAAACAGTTTCTTGTTTTGACTATAACGTTAAGGTAGCTTGGACCCACTCAATAATCTGGGTGCCAGTACTGGTATTTTTGAAACTTTGTTTTTCCAGTGTTTTAGACTCTATTTCCAGAATAAGCTCTGCTGTCATTTGCTTTTGACAACAGAATCACTAGTGTTATGAAGTGAATGGTTGCTTTAAAATTAAGTTTACATGTTAATTTGTTTGTACTTGTATTCCTTGCTCAGTGATGCCATTGCATATAATTTTGTAGTGTGTCCTGTATTTTACTCCATTTATGTGAATTGTTGCTCAAGTTATAAATAACTCCAAAATCCAGTGTAGCTGACCTGGGGATTTAAGAGTTAAAATTGAAACCTGGTCCTTATGGTGTTGTTTGTGGTATATTCTGGTGGTGCCACTTTCTTGAGTTTAAAGAAAAGCCCATTAAAATGTATTACTTCATTTGTTTGATTATCTTGAAAGTTAATCCTAATTTAACATGTAAAAAGGCATACTTGTAGATACTTCAAATTTGTGTAACATCTGTGCATGGGGAATTGAGTATCTGTTCCTCATGGCTTATCATTACTCTGCTTGGATTTAAACTGAGGATCAGAGTCTGATAGGAGCACATGCTGAACTCTTTCAGAGACTTAGGGTATTTTGAGGCTCCAGCTAGTTCACTTGGGCAGGGCCCTTACTTTGTTCATTACCTAGGAAAGGAGCAGCAATAGTGCACCTCTGGGCAAGTGCTAAACCTGAAAATAATAAATTAAGTTATGACCTTTGATATTTTCATCCCATGCTCGAGCAAAGTCCCTCTCTGGAGCATATTTTGGGAGTCTGACCCTGCAAGGAGGTTCAGGTGCATCATCATCTTGCTTTCAAAAATTATGATGCAGCATAAAGAAAACAAAATACTGTTTTCTTTGTTGTTGAAAACTATTGTCAGGCATGTCAGAGATGACAGAAGTTGTTTGAACTAAAGATGGTGGCACATCAAAGTCTATAAAAGACAGAAACATTGCCATCTCAACCTCATTTTACTGTGTTGCTGCATATTAGTGTTACATCTGTTTTGTTCCAGCACCTAACTATCCCTGCACTTCAGCTCCATCAGCCTCTGATGCTGTTAACATCTGGGTAGCACTTGCTGTGATATTCTCACTTCTAAGTGTACTGGTCATTCACTAGATATTTATAGAGTCCTTTGGTTTTGATGTTGCAAGATGAAAAGGGTGGGTTTTCTATAATCCTTTGTATTCAAAGGCAAATAATACATTGAAGCTAGTGATTATTTAAAATATTATCACATCAAGAAGTTCCTTTGTACTTTGGTCAGTGCTGACGTAACTGTTTCTAGTAATCTAGAAAACTTTCCACATAGTTCAGTGCTGGCTTGTTTAGACTAAGATGCAGTGTTTTAAGTGCAATGATCATCTACCAAAGATGTGAGAATGTGCTCAGGAAGGATTTGTTACAACATGTGCAGTGTCTTATCCTTTGAGTTTAAATAGAACAAGATGTATTAAACAAGCATGAGCATGAGACCTGGAATAAGTCCTCGTTGTTTTTAAATTTTTTAGCATTCATATTAGTTATTTGAAACAAAGTATGTGGGTGGAGAGAAGGAAGAGAGGCTCACCTGTGAGTTCTCTTGGTAGCAGTGTACTGAAGTGTGGACAAGGAAAGAGAGGAACATTCAACAGCAGTTTTTGAAGGTGATGGAGAGAAAGGTGATTAATTTGTCAAAGGGACTAAGGCTAAGTATTTGTCAGGATTTAAAAAATAAAAGAGGTAGTGAAAATAGACCTCACAGGCAGGGTGCATGAAGGGAACCATCAGGTATTGCTGCAAGGTCTTCCTCCTGTGATGTGGTAACAGAACTTCCCTCACCTCAGTGAGCTGCAGTGGGATGGGAGAAAGTGCATGAGGCTGCTGTTAATTTCATGTTTAGCGGTACAGTGGGCTTTCCATTTATAATTACCTTCAGCATTGATAATCGGCTTGCATTTCCTGCTCTTAGACCCAGTAACAAGAATCAATAGTTTGTTTTCACTTGAATACACCTCTGTCTAGCAGTGGTGAATAATAGTGCAAGGGAAGAAAAAATCCATATGTTTTAGTTCATGACAGTTTGACTGCTGGAAAAAGACACCAAAGGGAAATTCAAAGTGAAATGTCTCAACACTCCGGGGATGTGAGAGTGACTGATGAGCTTGCTTTTACTGTTTTGCTCCATCACATCCTGCTAATAGAGGACATGGCATCAGGAAGTCTTCGGGAATGCAGAAGCCAACCCCCTGCCTTTACTCCCTTCATTTTTAGATTTTGTTTTCCCTGTGGTAAAATCCTTGGAACCTGGGTGAGCAGAAGCCCAGGGTTAGACAGAAGTGTGACTCAGTAGTGCCTGCTGCCTGGTGTGCAGTGATTCAGGAGAAGTGCAGAAACTTGCTCTCACTTGCTATAGCCAGAGGTTGGGGATGTAATTCCAGTGTGTGTAGTTCTGACATCATGTTTTCTTCTGCACATTGATGAAGGTAGTGAATTGATGCAGAACTGTTCTTCTTTTAACTATTGGAAGAAGTGGAAAAACCATTGGCTAAACCTGGCATCTAAATTTAGACTTCTGAATTAACAATGCAGGAAGCAGTAGTGTAGCAAACAGCTCAGTTCCTCCAGAGCACTGCTGGCTGGCAGGATAGAAAATCTGGGCACTTAACAGATGCAGGCATCTCTTTACACCTCCTGGGGAAAATGTGTGTGGGATGCTTCCTCTGGATAATCCTTAAGCCAAGGCTAAACTGGCAGTTTAATGCTCGTCAGAATTCCCAGTGAATGGGTTTTCTCAAGGGATTTTTTTACTTGTAATTTTTTTTGGTCTGAATATTTGCTTACGGTGGGGTTTGCTTCCACAGCTGTTCTGCATTTGGTTTCCGTAGTGGTAAGGAATGTGGTGTGCTGAAATCAAAGCTGAGCCTAATAGTCTATTGTAGAAATAGGATTGTAGGGAAGAATTCAAGCAGTTACTTTACTACAGCGAAGATGTGTGGGTTGATGGTCTTGGTAGAATTTAGTTCAGTCTCATGGTACAAGAAGAAATTTCATTACATGTAATAATTAGCTTTTGAAATAAAGAGGATTATCTTTTATTTTAATCACCCTGCCTTAATAGCAGGGAAGAAAAACCATTGTATAAGAGTGCCAACTCTGTTCTCAGTGTTTTCTAAAATGACATTTTAATTGAATTTTATATTTATGGGACTGATACTTAAAACTTGTCACTCTTGTGGGTTCTTACCTGTTTCCCCCTGTATATTAACCAGTTGTATTTTTAAAGACTGTAAGCTTCTGTCCTGCTTGTCTTGCCAAAAACTTTTCCACAAACAATTCCTTGTGAGAATTATTACTTCTATTGGTCGTTTTTAACATGCAACTCTATAATATTCATCCACATTTCTCCTGTTAACACAAAACATTGTATATATGTGCTTCATATCAAGTATGTGAATAGCTTGTAAATAATTAACAAAAGTAGGTTTAAATTCATTAGTACTTAGCAAAACTAATGGATGGTAATGAGTGTAATGGCTGATGATGGATTGTGCTGTGCCAGCAGGGGAACTGGCTCCCAGAAGGAGTAACACCAGCTCAGGAATGACTAGAGACTGGCTGGTGAACGTGTTCTTCTCCAGATGCTTTTTTAATTCCTCCAATTAACTTGATTAAGCAGCTTAGCTTAAGTAAGCAGAATTTGTGACTTGGAAGTTCTCCCATGTAGTATTTTCCCATTGCCTTAGGAATTAATTCCTTTAATATTGTGTCTGTGGAAAGCAGGCAGCCGTGGTCGCTCCTGTCTCGCACAGACACGAGATGTGTGTGCTTGGTATGAGGGGCACACACAGGGGTGGTGTTTCCCCTCTCTGCAGTTGGTTCTTGGCAGAAGCCATAAATCACGGTGATTTCTGCACAGTGCAATGAAATGGAGCCTGACTACCTTATTTTTTTTATTGATGTTGGGACTTCCCTCCTGCTTAGATGGCTCTGAATCCTCCATCAGCAGAGAGGAGCACGCTCTCTTCTCTGTGCACTGTGCTTCCCAAGCAAGGGAATTGCATTTCCTAATTGTACCACTGGTGTCCCTCCCAGGTAACTTGGTACATTCTCTTTTCTACCCAATGTTTTATCTTCTCAGCATGTGTCATTAGGGAATAGGGAAAGGGATGTTAAATAGGAAGTCAGATGGTAGCACAGAGTTCTTGTCCATATGTCTGCTTTCCTTGAAGACATCTCCTCCCTTTCCAGCAAGGATGGTGGTAATGTTACAGTATCCTGTATTTTTTAAAGTAGAGAAAAGTGGTCTCAGCTGGAGCCAATTTCTTCTATCCTACAGATTCTTGTGGTACTGGGGAACCTACCGATCAGTAACTCCTGCAACACAAACAGTACTGACTGCTGAGTATTGTGGCAGCCTGGAGCTCCCTGAGGCTCAGCTCTTGTGTTCAACGAATTGTTTTCCAAATTGTAAGCCATTCATTCTGGTCCTGGTTTGCAGGATTTTTTGTATAAGTTATTTCTGCAGTATCAGAAGTTGTGGTGTCTTATACAGATAGTCATTAAATTCATGCAGTAATTTCAGAAATTTAGTTCTGTGTTTACAAGTGGGTTTTTTTTTTTCCTTAGGAGAATTTCAGAGAGAAGCCTGACACTACTTATACTTTTCCTGCTCCCCTTGATTGTGCTCTGTTAATAAGATGATAATGTATTCTGATAATTGTTCATGAGTCTGCTACCTAATGAAAGGTGGGGGTTGAGTGTGCTTCCATATGCTTCTCTTTCTAGCAGTGCCAGATGGGGAGGTAAATATCTTAAAAGGATGCTAAAAATGGGTAAAATTTTAAGCCAGATATGGCTTCCCAGAATTAAGGAAACTGACAATGGGATGTACAGGAGAAGGAGGGGAAAGGATGAAAAGGAAAGGAAAACTACAGAAAGACTGGGATTGTAACAAAAAGCTGTTAGCCATGGATGTGATGAAGATGATATGTGGGGCAATTGAAAATACTTTTGTTTTCCATTCCTTCCTCCACTGTGGAGGAAGATCTCTGTTCATTCTTCAGGTGGTTAGAAGAGTTAATAGACTTCTGGGTTTTAATGCTCCATTTAACTTTCATACTGTGTAAATTACTTTCTTCGAACTTGCCTCTGTTTTTCGTCTCTGGACTGTGAATTGTGACAGAGTTCGTGCTAAATATGAAAATGCACAACTGCTCTTGATCCCATGATTCTTGTAGTAATTTCTGTGTCCACACAGCACTTCAGGGAACAGTTTATCTGTTCAAAGAATGGTTGGAATTTAAACCCCCTCAGATTTCCAGTATCCTTAGATATTTTTTTCCTTAACCTGTTGGCCAAAAGGCTTACTTTCCTCCTCTGAAACTATTTGTAGTGTTTGTGCAGTATCCTACATGGTTTTACATTCAACAATGGTGTGGTTTGTATGTGTCTTGCAAGTCTTTTGTAGCAGTGCATGATAGTTTGTTTGAGAAATGCAAGTTTGCATTTAGGCTCAAATGAACATCTTGGTTAATTCAAATGGTTCTGGAAGGATCTTTATATAAATCTACTTCATTTTATGCTACTTGTGCTGCTTTTGAGGAGGTAGTGAACAGAAAAAAGTTTAGCTCTGATGAAGCTGAACAATATGTTCAGGAATGCAGGCTATACTGAGTGTGTTACAGCTTTTATAACTCGGTGGGAAGATGATTTATTTTCCTGGAGGTAGTCCTTTACTTTTAAAGATATGTTACTGTTCTAAATTTTACTTTTATTCTCTATCATGTTGGAAATCAAGATAATCTGTATAGCCCAATACAATCTAGAGTTTTGTTTCTCCAGAATTAAAAGCTCTGAGCTTTGTTTTCAATATATTCCACCTGTTGCTGAAGCTTAATTTGTAATTACTGATGTGCTTTCTCTTTGTCTAAAGTACTGCTGATTCAAATTTAGACTGAACACATTTTTCTCCAGGGCAGAACAGGTCCCTGCCTGACTTATTGGAGAACCAGAGTCTGGCAGATTTAGATCATGTCTGGAAGATCGTCTGCAGTTGTATCAAATATGGGGGTCTGTAAAAAGATTCATTGGAATATGCCATTTTTTAATGTTTAATAGAGCTTTTTCAAGGCTTCCAGAACACAATGTGACTTATTTTATTTCAGAAGCAGTACACCTAAAGATTTAAGTGCTATTATATTTTTATTACCATTAAAATTTGCATCCTGGTACATTTTTCTTCCAAATAACCTCCTTTTTTTTTTTCTTTCTCTGTTTTCGTCCAAGAAGGAAATATGGTTAGTAATTAATTGTTACAAATGAAATGCTGCTTATAAGAAAATTCCCTGTAGAAGGCTGCTTAGTAGGGAAAACTAGAGAGTAAAGTTATTTTGAGAAATATAGGCCTTATGTTTGAGCTTATAGATCACAGTTTGTGTTGAGAGTTGTCCTGTAGGCAGGCACAAAGCTGATTTATTTTTATCCATACCTCTATTGGGAAGTCTGGTGTGGGATTTTAAAGTACTTTCCTGTGGTCAAAAATACCTGGAATTGTTGGCACTTGCAGCATAAATTTCTTTGAGGATGTACATTGTTAGGTCAGTAATAGCGAGATGTAAATGCTGCTCCAAGTAGCAACTTCTTTCACCGTGGCTTTTCCTGGTTGGAGGCCCTCTCTGATTTTAGCACTGCCAAGTCTGGTATAGTTTTTCTCCATAGAACAGTATTGATTTGAAAAAGCAGCCTTTCTGCTTAATCTGGCTCTAGGACAACGAAAGAGCCAGCAAGAAAATCACATTCCACACAGCCAGCAGGGCTTCACTGAGCCAGACTATACCTGGCAAATTTAGTGGCCTTCTATGGTGAGATTATGGCATTGGTGGATCAGGGAAGAGCAACTGATATAATCTGCCTGGAGTTAAGCAAAGCATCTAACACTGTCCCACAGGACATCTTTGTTTCTAAACTGGAGAGACATGGATTTGATGAAGGAATCCCTCAGTGGATAAGGAGTTGGCTAGAGCAGGATGCCCAGAGATTGTGTGGATAACCCATCCCTAGAAGTGTTCAAGGCCAGGTGGGATGGGGCTTTGAACAACCTGCTCTAAGGACAGGTGTCCCTAACCATGGCAGGGAGGTTGGAATTACATGTTAAAATCACAGAATATACTCAGTTGGAAGGGACACAGCCCAGGATCCTGAAGCCCAGCTGCTGGCCCTGCACAGGACACTCCCTGAGTCACAGTGCACATCTGAGAGCATTGGCCAGGCCCTGAACAGGCTTGCTGCAGTGACCTTCCCTGGGGAGCCTGTTCTAGTGCCCAGCCACCCTCTGGGCGAAAAACATTCTCCTGGTATCCAGCCTTACTCAGCTTTATGCCATTAACCCTTCCAAAGCAAACCATTCTGTGATTCACCACTGAGAGACCCCTTCTGGCTTCTCACCAAGGTGTCCTCTGTGTCTTCAGGAGTTCCATTTTTGACATGGGGACAGAACTGCCTGTGAATCTTTAACTCCTTAAAGCCCTGTGCCTTTTCCCAGCCTCTCTCGTGTTACCAAGTACCCTATTTCCTAAATGAATAAAAGACACAAAAATACTACTTGGTAAAATGGGAAAGCTTTTATAAGCCTGAGGAAAATCAATTTTATTGCTTAGAGCTTAGGCAGTTTGTTTCTATGATATTACTTTCTCCATCATCTCCACTTGTCTGTCTGTACAATTGTTCTCTACTGACAGATGGGCTTTAGTAGTGGCTGGTGTTTGAAACAGATGAAGTTCATTGCTGTTGCTTAAAAAATGTGGCATTTTGCAAAAACATTTATTTGTTTAACAGGAAGTTGTTTTGTCTTTTTGTCAGCACTCCAAAGAAACTTGATTCATTGCCTCACCTGGGAAATACAGAATCATCTGTGCAATCTGATTTTGTCATGATGTTTCCTTAACATATGTGAAGTGTGTTTATTTAATTTCTCTTGTTTAAAAGAAGGAACTGTTGGACTGATGAAGCATTGTTTCCTGGTTTTGTGTCTTGTGGCTGACCTGACATGAAATCTTCGGGACATTTTGCCTGCAGTTACAGCTTTGATGTGAGCTCATTCTCATCAGGGTTTCTTGGCAAGATGTGGCCTCACAGCCCAGCCTGGTGTTCCGTGTGCTCACTTCCAGGATGTCTGTCCTGTCCTGTAGGAACAGTTATTCCTGAGCCTGCTGCTGCTCTGTCAGATTTGGCTGAGGGTGGCTATTGACTGAAGTAGCTGAGGGGGAAGGATTAGGAGGGGTGCAGATGGTGTGATTGTGTAAGTCTATTTTCCTATTAAACAAAAGAACACGCTTTTGTTCAGCATCAGACTTGTTCTCATGCATTCATCTCCTGCATGCTTTTGCAAGAACAATGTCTGAGTTCCCTCTAGCCTAGCCCTCCCCCTCTCACTGTGCAGCCCTGAGTGGGGGGAATGGGCCTGACCCCCGTGTGCATTTGTGTCCATCCGTGGTTTGTCCAAGACAGCCTTTTGGGACATCTCTTCTACATCAGTCTGTTCAGTTCACAGGTGGAAAAGTATGTTCAGCTCTTGTCTGCTATGTTTGGCCAGAGGCACAGTATCTTTGTGTCACTGGGCTTTTGCAGCACTGCTGGAAGTATTAAAGTCATCCAGGTCACATCAGGAACTGCCTCTGATGGGCTGCTTCAGCTGAGCACAGTGCACAGGTATTGTCTGTAACTGCTGCTTCAATCCAAATTGGAATCAAACAAAGTAAGACTTGGATGCAAAAGAAGATGACAAAAGTATGCTGGTCATTACAGAAGCATTGCAAATTTTAAGCTGTTAGTGAATGTCTTTTTATAAATGATATTGAGGCAAGGCTCTAGAGTCATCCACTGCAAAATGTACAGACAGGCACTGTAAGAGTGGAGCCATCTCTTTTGGAGTCTGGCAAATCTGCAGTAGCCTTGTGATGTTGTAGCTGGCCAAAGAGCTGCTACTAATGATTGTTCCTCCTTATCCCCATCCTCTCTATGGTGCTGCCCCTAGAGAACCAGTTACAGATCTAGGCTCACTTACAAAGACTCACCAAGCTTGGAAAACACTGACACAATCAAAGACTGAAGCTTGAGCTGAGGGGCCAAATTTTCACTCCAATATGCTACTACAGTTTCTGCAGTTGCAGTCAAGTTCTGGTGAACAACTCTATCAAGCCGGAGGAGCTCTCATCTGCAGACCTTCCTTCAGTCTGCTCAGGGATCACCTCTGGCACATTCCCTGGGATTTGCAACTGGCTAGACTGAGGAATGATACTTTCCAGGAGTATTTCTCTCACTTATGGCTTTTTAACTTATTTCGTTTTAAAGGCCAACTGGCTCCACTACACATTACAGCAAAAGAAACTGCAGTAAAAGAAAGGCAGTGGAATGTATTCAGTGATGTTTTGAGGCCATCACTTAATGGATGTTCTGTTTTGAAACTGAAGCTGTAGGACTATTGATCTTCTACAAAGCTGTAGAGGTAAAATGAATTGTCTTAAAAGAAAAGGGTTAGGCTGGTGAAAAGTAGTAATGACTGATGAGAAATGGCAATATGAAAATTTAATTATTCCTCGGGCTTTAAATCTCACATGTGCGACACCTATTGGTGTTACTTACTTGGTGAAGCATGGTGAGTAGAAATATAAAATGGCAAATGATACTGTAAAATGCAAAGTGGAGCTGAAAATATAATTTTCAATTTAGTGTTAAGCCTTTTTCATGTGTTAATTTGCTCTTTTAATATAACCCCAATGCATGAATACTAAAAATGGTCACATCAGCTGTTGGGGAAAAACAAGAAGGTATTCACTGTGACAGAAGGGTGGCTGAAGGGTGAAAGATGAATGATTTTGAAGAGAGAGGAAGATGTAAGCAGAAGCTCATTCCTGTGCTGAATTCAGACATGAAGTTCAGCTGTGCCCCTTAGGGCAGCTTGAAGTGACTGTGGAAATTTGCTCCATGGTTTGGACTGCTGCCTAAATAGATGATTCTGTCTTTATGATTTTAATTTTTTTTTCTCTGTCTTTTGCCAGAGCAAGTATTTACATAACTGTCTGATATTCTAGATCAGAGGGCTTATTCACCTGAAAATAACCTGGCAAAATAAAACACTGGATTTTACTCACTTTAGTTTTCTGAGGCAGACTCATTTCACAGCCATTTGAATGCAGGTGGCTGAAGACAAAAGGGAGGAACGACTTGGAAGGGGTGATAGAAAGGATGTAGCAGCTTGAACATCGGTACCCTTAGGGTAATTATTGGATTGCATGGGTATTCCTGTTATATACCCCGGAAAGAAAAATACTGTTTCCTTTCAGGAACTTTAGAACTGAAATATTGCTACTTTTAAAAGTACTTGCGTAGTAAAAAAAAAGTAATTTTTGTCATATTGTGCTTCTATATTTGTTTTTCAAATTGCATTGCTATATTCTGAGAAGTGATTACACAGAAAAACTGTTTACAGACTTGAAGTATTTTCAGTTCATGTTTCTTCAGAATAGAAGTGTCTTCATCTAAAACCAACTTTCAGTACAAAAGGGGAGAATTACAGAAGCTCAAGCAGAGAGAGGAAGGCACAAAACCAACCCAAAACCTCAAGTCAGCTCAGTTCCAAAATACAGTAGATGGAAGTATTTAAAAATATGCATTCCACTGTATTCATTGCTACTCAGGATTCTTTCTGCATTCTTCATCATATGACTAAACTGCTTTTAAGTTGGATGGTACAGATGGTATGGTATTTCAGATTATTCTAATTCCAGACAGCTAAATGCACAGTCTTTTTTAATAACAAGCTTATCCTGAATTTTGAAACAATTGCATTTTTGTAACATTGCAGAACAAGTTACTCTTTACAGAGGAATGTCCTTGGGATTTTCAGGATTTGCATTCCTTTCAGGAATGGAAGAAGTCATGACTTAGTGCTGCATTGTTCATCCCACATACTAAATCTCACTTGCTAAGTGTGCATGTAGCATCAAATTTTGTGTGTAGCACAGGATAGCTTAGAATAGCCAAGCATTTTTGTCTGGTTGCGTTGTTATTGCATATTCCCAGTTTGACAAAGGAAGCCAACGTTGTTGATTTATTGCTCATTTTGAACAATTTTGGATACCAGGATCTGTCGTTCAATCCAAGCTACCCAGTCTTTGTAAGTGCCAAAAATATGCTTAATTCATTGTCACCCTCAAAGCAGTGTTGTCAGGGTTATGTAGCTGTTTGCACACTGGGAGCAGACTTGATAGACACTGGGCCTTGTGCCTTCACATTGTCTGGCTGGGAGTGAAAGTCCTTGTCCTTGAACATATATTGATTTGCCCAGCACAGCACATCATGTGGTTTTGTTCTTCCTTCTGTAGGGACTTTGGGACTGGAGTTACATTCAGAGTGTTCAGACACTCTATCTGTTCAGTTCAGGCGTCTGGGGAACCAGCACTTCTGGTGCCCGCAGAGGAGTGGCCTTGGTTCAGAGCCTCCTGCTGCCTCTCTTGGCATTCAGGAGTCCTTGATGGCTGGTGACAAAGCCCACATTGGCAGGAGAGGTGGCACTGAGGTCTGGCTGCAGGAAAAAAAAAAGAATGAGGGCCAATAGCAGTAAGAGTGGGAACTGCTCTGTAGACATTGGCACTGCTGTTGGATAGAGGCATCTCCCTCCCTGCTCTTTCTGATGGCCACTTTCACTGGTCAGTGTCATTAGCTGAGACTCACCTTCTGCTTCTCACTCTTTGGGTAAGTGTTATTTTTGGAGAATTAACCTGAGTCTTAGCATGTTCCTAATGTAGTTTTGAACTGCATTTACGTGTTGTCATTTCTTATACGTGTTTGTCAAGTTTCCTGCATGTTTGCAATCCAGAGAGAAATACAACTATGAATGTTGAAAGCTGACTTTGCTGAAAGCATTTTTCTTTTATCAGCTATGTTCTTCTGATGCCAACATACCAAACTTAAGAAATGCACCCTATTTAATTACAGCAAAGTGGTGTCCCAGCAAACCTTTATGTACTAAGTGTAATTTGTGGTTTTATTGTGAATTATTTCCCTAGATATTTTAGCAGTCTGAATGAAGACACTGCTAAGTGACATTGACACACTTTTCCTGTTTGGAGTTGTGTTGTTCCCGTACAGTACATTTACTCTAATCATTGTAGCCTGACAAAGCTCAGCACAAATGGAAGATGTGAGACAGAAATTATTTAGGCTGCAAAAACTAATAGTCTTCTCACACAGGGATAAGTGGTGAAGTTCAGTGTTAGTCACTAAACTAGTGTAATGGAGAGATCATATATTAAGCCAGTTTGAAATCTTTTATCGTTTTTTAACTCCTGTAGTGGTTTGAAATTACTGGAAGAATAAGGATTTGGGAAAACCTTCAAAGTGAAGCTAGGCAGTGAAAATTAATATTCCTTCTATTTCTGAATATTTGTGTATCTGGTGAAAAGATTTAGCCAAGGAAATCGAAATTTCTGTACAAGGTGTAAGATTGCAAAAAGAGCAGTCAAGTGTGTGACTGTGCTTTGACAAGTTTTTATTAACTCAGGAGACGGTAAGAAGGTTTTACAACCAAATATTTCTGTAAGTGGGTTGAACACTAACGAGTCTGACAGGAATAATCTTTTGTCCCTAGCCCACAGCTTTTGGTAATGCTGTGTAGTGTATTCATCCAGTGCTGCAGACAGGAAGCCCGTCTGGGGTACCTTTGCCAGATGAATTGTTTGGCACTCCCCTCTGTGGGAATGTGCACGACTTTCCCACAGCTGCTGGTGTGAGGAGAAGCTGCCTGCAGATCCCCATAGCAGTGGGTCATGTATGATTTTCTGAGGCTTCTGCAAGTGTGTGCCCTGTGGAAATAAGGGAGGATTCTGTTGGTGGAGAAAGGCTGTGCCCTGGTGAGCTGTGTCCCTCCAACAGCAGCTCCTGACAGGGTGGAGGGCAAAGTGGTGCTTCCCTGCTGTTCCCTTCTCGGCTGGGTCTCTGCCATCTGCCTGGTGTGAAAGGACACGACACAGGCGAGGCAATAGATGATCTGGCCTTTGAGACACGTGGCTTCTGCAAGCACCCAAGGGGATGTTGTGAGCTGCCAGGAGGACTTCATGGATGAGTTGCTCCCTGTGGAGCTCACATTGCTGCTGCCTGGATTGGGAGGCAAGGCTGCTCCTCACGTCAAGTCTTCATGTCAGCTACTACTCAGCTCCAGCAACCAGAGCTGCCTAACTAAGATTTTTCCACTGTTGTTCCGTACTATGTCCATACAAAGCTATTTGACAAAATATTCCATTATATACTTAATTTATGTGGTAGTATTTGTGCATGATGAAAGACTTAATATTGTAAGATACAGTTTCAAATCAGAGTACTTACTGAGAGCATCCCAGAGTGCAGGCATGGTTGTATGTATATCAAGATATTCATAACGATGCATTTTACTCCTCTGAATTACTGATCTATCTATTAGCAGCCTATTTATGTTACAGTTTGGGGCACATGAGGAAGAATGTCTGTGGCTTGCCAAGTGAGTCAATTCAGTGTTTATAATTTCTTGGTGATTTGCCAGGCAAACATCTGTGCCAAGTTTAGTTTCTCATGTGATCAGGAAGTGATACAGCAGGATGCACTGAGGACTTCCCCGGCTCTCTCCCCTCAGCACCGTGACAGGAATGTGGCAATTGTCTTGTGCTTAAAGTAGAAACTTTCAAAGGCATGTAGAGCTGAATCTCAAATAGATATCAATGAAGTTCCCTTTGAAAATCTGACGTTTTCCCTTTTCATTTCCTTTCAGGCTCAAATAATCCCTTTTTAAAAGGAAATACCTGATCCCCGAGCATGTGACCTCCTATAAAAGTTTGCTTACAGCATTTGCTCCTCTTGCTTCCCTGTGTGTGTATTAGTGTTGCTATTTAATTTCTCCTGGGATTATAGGTGTGGAATAAAGTACTGAACTTGCTTTCCTGGGCCAAATTGGCATCATAGCTTTGAAACAACCCACGAGTGCTTCTGCACTATTGGAAATGGACAGCATCAACTTAAATGTAATTGCTGTTTAAAGTTTTGGATTCCTCTTACATGGTTTGGAAAGGAGTAAGGGAGATCATTCAAGTTGACCTCGTGTGGAGATCTCCTGTGAATTGAGTCTTCCTGAAAATGTGATATGAGGGGGTTGGATACTTATGTATATTGTTTTATTTTCAGACATTAAAAGTAATTGCAATGAGTTGGTTCTTTTACACTCGTGTGTGCATATGCCCTTGTTGGAACCAGCCACCAGAAAATATTTTCCTCTAGTAACTTAACTTTTGTGTTGTTTTGAACAATCACCTCTGTACTTGTTTCTTTTGTTTTAAAGAAGACTTTCATGGAACATAGATGTGGTTTACTTTCTATATTTAATACATGCAGAAAATACTTTACATGTTATTTGCCATTGGAAATAGTAAAAGGATTTAATTCACTTCTCAAACTTGGTTGGATGGTAAATTTTATAGGGTATTTCCCTAAACTTCTTGTTCCCTTTTATTGTGCATACACGTTTCTTATCTTCTTTCAGAAATTATATTTGGAATGGGACTGTGTGTTTGGAATACAAGTTCTTTAAAAGGAAGAACCTGGGCTTGACTTACCAAGTGAAATATTGCAGGATGTTTTTTGCAAGAAGATTTCTGCCCATCTGCTGTTTGGTATTTTATGACAAATGTCACCTGGGCTCTTCAGTCTCTTGAAGTGTGGAGATTTTTTGCTTCTTGAAACATGTCATCACTCTGTCAATAAATAGAGTTGATCTACTCTGCCACATTTGAACATTCCTGGACTTGGCACTGATTTTGCTGGAGGACAGAAGTAGTCTGCTGCTGCAGATACTCCATTTGATCCCATGTCAATCACCTATTTGAGTTTATAGGACTTTGTCTTCATTTTTACTCCTTTAGTACTTTCAGAGGTTCTTGATTTATTGCTACACTCTACCTGAGCTCTAAAATCTGAACAAATTTAACTTATCCAGGCTGCAGAGAAGCTTCTCCTGGTGCTTTTTTGACCTGTTCATCTGTGGAACTAGAGAAACAGTACATTTCAAAATCATGTGTTCCCCGTAATGTGTCTTACTGTGTTCCAGGTCAGCTGGATACTGAAATACACAACTCTGGATTAGCCTGCTGTCCATTAGCATCAGGAGCATCCCCAGTTGCAGTAGCTGCCCATTAGAAATGTCTGCCAAAGCACTGAAACTGCTATTCTTCATTTTTCCTTCTATGGCTCCTTTTCCTGATTCCCTCCTTCTTTTTTTTTTTTTAGCTCCTTTATTAAAAAAACCCACAAAAATCTTGATGAATTGTTGATGTTTTTCTCCTTTTATTCAATGCTAGGGTAAGTTAAAAAAAAATTTAAATTTTTCTGCCGTTTGCTATTGACTGCATTTGTTTTAATGAGGGCAGAGAAGCTGCAGTCTCTGCCACCAGGGCTCAGGACAGAGCATGTCTGGAAAGAAAAGATTCTGACCTAGTGTGTGTCAGACTGAACCAAAAGCACAAGTGAAAGTGAAGCTACCGCTGCACATAAAGTTTATCACTGTTGTTGAGGAACAGTATCTGCCTGCTTTGGGCCTGCTGTGAACTTGGCCAGACAAAATAGGTGGAAGGGCAGAAGGTGAGGAATGTCTGCATCCTATCATGAATTGGAGGAAATGACTGTCTGCGCTCCGTGCGCTGGTGGGCTCTGCATCCTGCTGGCAGCCTGGTTAGTGCTGCAGGACACTGGAGTAGTGAATTTAGGTCTGATGTTTAAAATAGCTCCTAGGGATGAGAAGAAGCGCTTCAAAAATATGCTGTGGGTTTTCTGTTGGCTTTCTTAAACTAACTGGAAACTTTCTTTCTTTCAGGAGCATATTTTACTCTGAAAACATTGCTGCTAAAAAACTCCAAACAGGAGGAGTAAATCCAGTCAGCTTGTCAGGTCACTGGCTCGGTGTAACAGTGCTTTCATGAGGTGACGTTGGGCCAAAGTCAACTTTCCTTTCTCCTCTGTAAACCTGCAGCCAAGCAATGGGCCAGAAAATCTCAGGGAGCATAAAGTCTGTGGATGTGAGGGAGCCCCCTTATAGACCCGTGAAACGAGAGCTGAGAGGCCCGGATTTCTGCAAGCCCGCGCGCCTGGACATGCTGTTGGATATGCCCCCTGCCAAGCTGGAGGTCCAGTACAAACACGCCTGGAATAACGAAGATCGCTCGTTAAATATCTTTGTAAAGGAAGACGATAAACTGACTTTTCACAGGCACCCGGTGGCCCAGAGCACAGACTGCATCCGGGGCAAGGTGGGCTACACGCGGGGCCTGCACGTGTGGCAGATCCACTGGCCCACGCGGCAGCGGGGCACCCACGCCGTGGTGGGCGTCTCCACGGCCGACGCGCCGCTGCACTCGGTGGGATACACGTCCTTGGTTGGTAGCAACAGTGAATCCTGGGGCTGGGATCTGGGGCGCAACAAACTCTACCACAACTGTAAAAACCAGCCCGGGGTCACGTACCCTGTGTTTTTGGAACCGGATGAGTCTTTTGTACTCCCAGACTCCTTACTGGTGGTTTTGGATATGGACGAAGGGACGCTTAGCTTCATGGTCGATGGACAGTATCTTGGAGTGGCCTTCAGAGGACTAAAAGGGAAAAAACTTTACCCCATAGTCAGTGCAGTTTGGGGGCACTGTGAAATTACCATGAGATACATCAACGGACTTGACCGTAAGTGTTACAGCGTTTCTTCGTTATCCTTTCAGTTTTCCTCACGTAGGGGTTTTTCTTTCTCCTTTTGCTATGGACGATGTTCTGAGGGGAGCAGATGGTTCAACTGTGAGGAGACTGTACCCCGTATTTACTGCCCACAATGAATATATCTCTGTGTCTTGTAGTGATGGAATGGGTTGTATCAAAATGCCTTTCTTTTTGACAGGCTGAGTGGCAAGAATTCTATGTCCAAAGAAACTGAACAGGCTGAGAAAAAGATACTGAGAAACTTCCTGGGTATATTTAACAGTAAAACTCTTGTTTACTGGAGGATATGTTTTAAATCTGTGGTTTCCAAATAGGATTTGCGGATCCTGTAAAAATTTCCTGTAGTAGTGGAAACTCTTACATGGTGCACATAAACATACTTGAAGACTGGCCAGACAGCTTTCTGTAGTTGCCTTCTCAGGACCCTCAGAAGCAGATGTGAATCCCCAAGAATCTGGAAACTCAGGTCAAATACTGCTTTCAGCAGCTTTTCTGAAAGAGAGCTCTGTTCCTTAGTTCATTTCAGAAAGTGCTCTCTCAGGGTATTGTCCAGAAATCCAGGTTTTTGGATAAGCATGAGCTGTTTCTGATATAGTAGGGCAATATCTAATGAAATGGTTACATAACAAGAAACATGTTGCTGCTGTGACCTCCAAGCAGTGGCCCAGCAGAAGGTGAGTTGCAGAGATGGGTCCTGTCCAGTTCTCCGTGTGCAAGAAAGTGTGGGCTCTGCCAGGTCTATGCCCAATTCACACACAGGAGCATGTACTGGCTCATAACTCCCTGAACTGAGCCAACCTGCAGGCAGAGCCAGCAGGCTGCTGGCACACAAAAACAGGAGCCACATTTTCTCTTTGGATGATCTTTAGTCCACCTGTTCCTTCATAGTAGGAAAATTCAAAGAATGTACTTTGAATAATGCTTTTGTTTCCTTTGGGGATGTAAATAGAGATGTTAAAAGCAGGGGATCTGTTGCATGGCAGTGCTCAGTAACTGCTGATAGAGCTCAGGGAGCCTTGCTGGTGAGGGCCAGGTCCTGCAGGAAGGGGTTGCTATTCACTGTCAGCTTCTCAGCTGCTGGAATCTGGGGAATAAAAGAGTGGACAAGGTAGCAAGTGGAACGTGGTTCTTGTTTAAAACTATTGTCTGAGGTGTAGTAGGAGCTACAAATATCAATATATTTGTAAAAATAGATGACTGGGCAACATTTTCATGTTATTTTGGGCTGTTTGAAAGGAACTTGGCCTTTAAAGAAGGCAGAGTAAGTGTTCAACACCTGCTTTTCAATTATTAATTTCTAGAAGAATTTACTGTTCTTTTCTGTTCAGATGGAGTGGTCGGAGTTTTTTCCTGTCAAAAATTAATTCTCTGTTCATTAACCTTATATCTGTCATACCAAGTAGAAACAAAATGAAATTAAGATTACCTTTTCTAAACATCTGTAATAAACCCTGGGGAAAAGACTTTTTATCCACAGAAGCCCTGCAGGTTTTACAGCTAGATGCTAAACGGCAGCTTCCCAAGTGCTTTCATACAGGGGAATATCCAAAGATCTTAAGTATTTTGCAATTACTCAGTCATTGCAGAATGATGTGCTGACAGTCTTTTTCTTGGATTGTGGAGGAGAGAGACTTTTGCAAACTGAATATTTGTTTGCGAAAGCAGTTTTTATAATGCTGTGAGTATCTGCCAAACTAAGCAAAGTACAGCTCAGCTTGGCCCATCACATCCGCACAAGGAATTGTTCTGCATTCCTTTTGTAGCTTTCACAGGGCTGCTCAAGGGAGCTCTAGAAAGATGAAAACACAGGAGGAGGATGTGAATGAGTTTGGTAGAAATTATAAAATAAAAGGGACTAAGTGGAAAGGGATAGCTGTGGTCTGTGAGATGGCAGAGAGAAAAAAATCCTATCTGATTTCTCGTGGGATAATTTTGCTGGAAGAGGCAGGATAGCTTCCTAAACTATCCCTGAGAAAGTCAAAGTCTCTCTTTTTTTTTTTTTTTAACACATGAGCTCTTGGATAAAAGTAAACTTGTGAACTAAACTTTTATGTAGGCCTGAGTGTTAATCTGATCATGTGAAGAGGAAGTTTAAAGCCACTTTGCCGTGGGGCAGTTTGACATCCTGGAATCACATCATTTGTTATCACATATTCACTGATCCATCACTATCCTGCAACAAAAACAGCATTCAAGAAAGCAAATGAGCTTGTTTAGCTGGTGCTCCAAAGCAAACACTGTCTCTTTACCATTAAAGGTGTTTCTATTCAGCCAGCCCTTGTGCAACAGTGCAGGTTTGGCTGTGGCACTCTTCATGTTTGTCTTCATTGCACTTCTAATTGCAGGTTTTTATAATGGCTTGTTCTTGTGAAAATCAGAGCAGGTATTGAGGAGCAGTTGTGTTCACAAATTTGAATACATTTGAACGTGTATGTATGTGGGGTGTTGTTACTGTTTGATTCCTCTCTACCAATTAGCTCTTTTTTTTCCCCCTCTAATCTTCCCCCTCCCCCCCCATTCCCTGGAAGTATTTCCTACTCCTGAGTGCAGCTTTTGGTAGATCTGGCCTTAGTAACTTAGCTGGTCTTGGAGCTGCTGTCAAACAGTGCCTCGTAACTTTCTATTCAGTGATTGATTGTTGCTGTTCAGAATGCAAACCACAGCTTGTGATGGTTGTTTGTGTGGTGTCCTACAGAGCAAAGGGAGACCTCCACGGCAGGGATTTCTAGTGTTTTCAATACTTGCTGCTTAAATTGAAGACCTCTGAATACTTTAAAGGCCTGTGTATTTCAGTTGCTTGGCAAAGAGTGAAAGGCTTGCAGGAATGGAAGAGTGAAAGGCTCAGGATGGGCTTTCATGCAGCTGCAGTGAACTTAAACATACGTCACAGATGATGCAGCCTTCCAAGTGTGTTAATTACTGCAGAGATGGCAGATTCACGGGAGGATAAGGCTGCAGATCAAAGATCAAGGACCTGTGTGCCCTCTGGACTCTGGATATTGCTCCTAGAATAATGCTGTAATTAAAATCAGTTGTACTTCTTCCATCTTTCCAGCTGCATCTGATACCCACAGTATTGTGCTTCAGAAACTGCTTTCAACATCACATAATGATGATCTGTGACTTTTCACAAGACTTTTTCTTTCTTTTTTTTTTTTTTTTTTTTTAGTTGCACATGTTTTCAGGGTTTGGAAGGAAAGGGACAGGACAGAGTTCTTCCCAGCACAAGCTCCTTTGATCAGTTGCTATCAGTACTTACCACACTGATGTTTGCTCCATTCCTAAGCTGGACAGAAGACAGAATTTTTACATCAGCCTTCTGACTTACTGCCTATTGCAATAATTAGAAACTTCAAATAACACAAAAGCAGTAGATGTTACTTTTCAGATCAGGGTATGTGCTTGTTTACAAAAAGCTGGTCTATTTATATCTGGTGTCTGATGAGGAGTCCTGAAGACTATCTATAGACTGGAACAGAGAAATAGCAAAACACTTCTGTGTAAATGTACATTGCAGATCATGGCTGATCCATGAGTGTTTAAACAAAGCATTGGGAGGACAATCAATATAGAGCAATGCTGTGATGGAAAACTTGGTCATTGAGTAGGTAAACTGAAGTCATTGCAGTTCTTGCACTAAACCTCCCATAGTCCTTATTCAATTCTGAAAATAATGGTTGAGCTCAGGAAGCTGGAAGCATTTGTCTAAGAGAAGATTTCACTTACAAGTATAATTTATGGAAAACATTTGTCTGTACCCATTTGTATTTTATCATTCTTGCAGGACCTGGCCCTCACCAGCAAGGCTCCCTGAGCTCTATCAGCAATTACTGAGCACTGCCATGCAACAGATCCCCTGCTTTTAACATCTCTATTTACATCCCCAAAGGAAACAAAAGCATTATTCAAAGTACATTGTTTGAATTTTCCTACTATGAAGGAACAGGTGGACTAAAGATCATCCAAAGAGAAAATGTGGCTCCTGTTTTTGTGTGCCAGTAGCCTGCTGGCTCTGCCTGCAGGTTGGCTCAGTTCAGGGAGTTATGAGCCAGTACATGCTCCTGTGTGGAGGCCCAGGAGCAGTAGATCATATTCCTGGATCCTGGGTTGTCTGGGGAAAGGGTGATGATCCCTTTGGCTCCTGCCTTGCCTGCTGGGGCACTTGCAGCCCACCAGGGAGGAGCTGGGGGTTGTTCTGTATGGAAGGTGGGAGGGAGTAGGAGGTTCAGTGCACATTCTCTCTGCTTGCTGCTACAACTACACCACTTCTGGCATGTGGGGTCTGTTCACACCTTTTGTTCTCTGCTGTGCAAAGATCACAGTGACCCCTGAAACTCCTTCGGACCTGAGGCTTGAATTAAGGGTGATGCTTCTAAGCTAAAAGACCAATTTTGGAGCTATGCACAACTTCTTTCCTCTTTCCTGCTATTCTCAGTCTATTTTAATTCACCTTGATCTGTGTCTAACATACCACAACTGCTGGTTATAAACATACATTCTTCTCCTTGGAGGCCTTTTTGCCATAAAGAAATCTAAGTCAAAACTGCGACATTATTAACTGCCAGGAGAAATCCATAATCTCTCATCAGACTCTGGGTTTTCCCCCCTAATGGGTTTCAATTAAAAATTTTTAATGGATTTGGTTTTTTGTTTATCTAAACTTGTTTTATACTATTTATATAATATGTGACTCTGGAGGCTGCAGTGGAAATAAAGTCCTCTGAAAATCCAGTATTGCTAAACCTTAGAAAGGATTTTCCCTGCAGACATGCAGACAGAGGATGAAGCAGCAGCAATTAAGCAGCCAATGCTGTGAAGAAGCAATCTTTAACTTTTGAGATAATTTAACAGGAAACAGCATTTTCAGTGCCTGCTTCAGGAGTCAGATAGCTATTGTTAGGGGGTTTTTGTCTTCTGCTAAATGCACTCCTCTTCCCTGGATTAAGTGCATTTTTTTTGTCCTTTAATCCTAATTTGTTAACACTTTCTAATTAATTGTCAGCCTTTTCCCAGCAGGTTGAAACCACTGTATTGTCACTAGACCATGCCACTCTGCTAAGTGGCTTTTCACCCCAGCCACCTCTTGCCCCTTCCTGGTGGTCTCTGCGTTACATCTCTCTCCCAGATACTCTTTATTTATTCAGTCCCCATTTGTTTCTTTCCTTCCCCAGCTGAGCTTTTCTTCTGTTACAACACTAAGCAATAATAAATTCTTAAATACTTTGGGTTTTTTTGTCTTGTCCCCAACTTCAGGTAGTGCATTTTTGTTACTGATGACTGTAGAAGATCAGGTGCAGTCACTCTCCCAGAGAAGGACATTTCAGATTTAAAAGAGTGACTTAGCTGTAATGATGAGTGGATTTTTTTATGTAACTTTTTCCTATTAAGACCTCCAGTGACAGAGCCTCCTCCAACAATCTAAGTCACAGATCAGCTTTACAAATAGCAGGGGTTTTTTTGTTTGGGAGTTTTTTGTGGGTTTGGTTTCTTTTTTTCCTTGCAGTCTTGTCTAATTTGTTGTTAGCAAGGAATCCAGTTATCACTGGCCTAGCACATAAGAAGGTACTGGGATACTTTCTTTCAAGCTCAGTAGTTGCCAAGGCTAAGAACAGGGATCAGTAGTCCACAGCTGGGTTGTGGATTCTTTGCATCCTGATGTACCTAGTGTTTTTTCTTCCCTCTCTGGTTTATGAAGGTGCCATGGCAACTGCCAAATCTACAGTTTTAAGGGGAAAAAAGAAAAGATTGATAATGTGTTCTGGTCATGTTTCTACTGATTTCCCATGTATCCTGTTTTTAGGAAATAAGAACCTTGAAGAGCAGTGACTACAGCTCTGTTCTCAAGATTAAAGTGAACAAGTTACACTGTGAATATTGTACTTACTACACTAAAATAGCAACTTGGTAGCCTTGCTTAATTCTTTTTTGAATTTGCTTGAGCTATGATGATGGAATTGCTAAGAAGTGTGAATTAATTCTCCCAGGTTTGTATTAGAAGTGGAAATTTGTGAAGGACTATTATTTTTGGATTTGCTCTTTCTGTATTGCTTTTAGGAATTGTAGACTGTAAGCCCAAGTTTCAGGGCAAACAGGGATGCTTCTGTCATTGAGTGAAATATTTTATTGTCAAAAATGCATGTTTTTTTTTTTAATTTGGACTGTTTTCTGTTTCATACATGTTTCCTCATAAGTTACATTTCTCCTTAAGTTGGTCTTTTATTTGTTTCTCAAGCCATGGAAGTTTCTACCCTTCTGTAATTACAAGCTCTTTTTGCAGATGGCCTCTTTCTCCTAAATCTAGTGTAGCTTCACTAGAGAAGTAGTTAAACAACCTGATTTCTAGTTTGAGCTCAGAAAAAATTCCACTCTAAAAAAGACCGTGGCGATTGGCAATTCCTATACCAGGAATAATATGAAACTATTATGGCAGAATCCATATTTTTGTAGTAAATTGATAGGCAATGGGCCTGAAAACGAGCATGTCCAGAGATGCTGCTGTGTTCTGCAGGTGGTTCTGCTGAAAGTAGTGCTGATGCTCCCTGTGTGCAGGAGAATTAAGCTGTCCTAGCAGTAACACTCTGAAAATAATGCTGAGACTGTGAAGTCAGTCAGGTACTTGGAAGCTGACAAATGGCAGAATGGAATTTGGTTTTTTGCTGCAGTAATTCTGAGCTAGGCAGCTTTATCCCACTTTCTTGAGGTAACGTTTCACTCTGCTGAAAGGTGGTAGGTTCAGCTGCAAGTCACCCTTTTGTGCTCACTTTTTCCTTGGTTCTTTTCTCCCCAGTCCTGTGCCTCTGTGAGTTGGTGTATTCTGTAGTTTTGTCTGGAGTGTGGAAACCCCCAGAGCATGACAGTCACTGTGTTCTCAGGTTCAGGTTTTTGTTGCCCTTTGAAGATAACAGCAGAAAAGCTTTGCTAGCAGGACAGCACTGGATCAAAGCTTCCCCTCATCTGCTTTGATTTGGCAACACACCTTCAGTCTTTCACTTGAAACTGTTTTGGGTTGGGACTGATGATCAAATCTGTCTTCTGGTCTGTTATCAAACCTGATTTTTGCTGAAAACCCTCCAATACTAGAAGTGTGAGATGGGGCATTTCAGTCTTCAGTGCTGGAACTCACTCAGAGATGAGGCAGAGGAGATGCTAGAAGTTATTGGCAGAATTGAACTTCATGTACAACTACTGAGAGGATATTTTCAGTTGATTAAATATTAGTTGGTGATGAAATACAGAAGATAAAATCATGACACTACAAAGAGAACTTCTGTTGGTAATTTCCAGTGTAACCTCAGATCAGTTAGTCAAACCTGTATCTTTCATGGTCATGCTTAAGACAACATAAATTTCATTTTCATACATGCATCAAACTCCTATCGTGAATAGCAATATAAGAGTATATTCCTGCCTTCTGTGAATGTTTCTTTCTGAAAGTAATGAACTTGCAGACATGGGATGTCTTTGGGTTGGCTTGACTTCCCCTTTCCCTTCCCCTTCTGTTTTTTTGGTTTTTTTTTTTTTTTTGTGAGAAGGTTCATATTTGCTCTGTCTCTACCCATTTCTATCACTGGTTGGCCAAAAAAATGGCCTTATTCCAGAGAAGTGATTTGTATGAAACCAAAATATATTATGAGCAAACTCGGTAACATTAAAAAAGGAAAACTTCTGTTTGAGAGTTACATTTCTCACAACAGAATCTCGTTTTTACAGCATGCTGTCCCCCACATTGGAAATGGGAATTCCATTTCTGCATGTGTTGGTTCAGACGTGACATTTAAAGACATCTTGCTTCTGCTTTTCAATAAAAAGTAACTAGAAAAGTTAATAATATTCTTGTGTGTGCCACATGTCTATTCACTGTGTAACTGAATGGGCCACAAAGCTTTGAGACAGCATCTTGAAGCTAAAAATCTACTTCCTCCTCCCTCTGGTTTCAGCAAACTTGATGGCTACAGTTTATCTGAGCAAGACAAAGTGATTAATTTCTTTTAGATCCTGGTGTGTCCCCTCATTTCTCGTAGTGTTTACCTTTTGTATTTTGGCATTCTCTTAAGCATGGAGCCTGTAATTGGTCTCAAAAAATACATTCCTCTGTCCATCAAAACAAAACAGAATGTGGGGTTATACTAATGCCCTGTTCACATGTTCAAAACTGAAGTGCTTTATTATGCTCCTAAAAACACCTAATTTTCAAGTGATTTGTACTATGTAAAATGTAATATTTTGAAGAGACTTTTAAAAATATCTTTATGAAAGGGAAGGTAATTTTTAAAGGCTTAGGAATTTGGTTTGTTTAGAGCCTCGTGCTCAAGCAGCCACAACCAGGCAGTGTGTTTGGGGTTTGTGTATGTCAGTGACTGCTTCTCTTCCAGCCTTGCTTTTTGAGCTTTTCCATTCCTTGCATTATTAACTGCCACTCTGATGAATTAGCTCATGCACTTAAAATTCGGTAATATTTTTACACTGGTGATGTCAAAGGCTCCCACTTCTCATGAAACAAGTGCAGTTGGGGTAAATGACTTGGGTTAGGTTGGTGTGGAATGTGTGCCTTGGCTCCAGAAGAAATACCAGTTAATTTCTTGGTTCATACTGAGTTTCACTGCCTCCTCATCACGTCTGTGGACTCACTCTATCTTTGTTGTTTTAACTACAGCAGTTGCTTTAATGTGCTGTGTTGTAGCCATGACTCCAGCTCTGCTGCATGCATGCTTGCCATATGTGTAAACAATTTGCTGATTTTAGTGGTATGACCTGCTGGCCTCTGCCTGTATAAACAAATGAAGGCCAAAGTTCAGAGAGATCAGAGGGGAAACTTTAAACATCCTGCAAAATCTGCAGTCCATTAAGTGTAAGTTAGTATTTGGTTACAGCCAATCCTTTTGTACTTCTGAGTAATTTGTTCATGGCATGTTTGGGAAAGGAGGGATGGCTTCACCTGGGGCTTGGTGGCCTTACACTGAGAAACCAGCTTCAGTGCTATTTTCTTGAATTGGGAAGGGATTGCTCACAGGTGCTTCACTTTTCATTTAGAATGAGGTTTGAAAGTTAAAGCTGTGGGGACATTAGCCAAAGGGCTGCAGTGTGCAAAGAATGAATGATGTGAGAGACCTGTGGTGCACAGGCAACATGAATGAAATGTATGGGAAAGAAGGGGGGAAAGCAAGAAGTGAAATAAGTGCCAGTAAGATCTAGAAAGATGTACTTGAGAGAGCAAATGTGAAGAAGGCATTGGTGCTTAAAAGGAAGAGAGAAGGCAGACAAGTCTGGAAAGAGAGTTTAAAAAAAAAAAGATGCTGAGATTTTGACAGGAAATAAGCCTTGATGTAGTAAGCCGAGTAGCACACAGAAAAAAAAGGTCAGGACTATCCAAGCTCCTGAATGGCCAAACATCCCTCCTGAACTTTCTTTACTTTCATCACCAGTTTTTCTGGCAGGAGCTCTGATTCCAGCCCCCAGCTGTATGGTGTTAAGCACAGCCATGCTGAGCTTTCCTGGCCACTGCTTGAAACTGCTTGTTTTTGTAAAGCAGGCTGAGCCTGTCTAAGTCAAAGAAACTGACAGATGTTCCCTGTGTTTTTAGTATGAACTCTGCAGGAATCACTGTGATGCTATTGGAACCTCCCAGGATTTTTAGTCATTCATGACTTTATGACTGGAGTTTTCAATTTGAGTAGAAATGAGTGAACTGTTAATATTTCTGGATCTGAGAGGCTAAATTAACCTTGCATATTTTTGAGTGAGATATTCTTAATTTCTGATGGACTTTTAAAAGTTTTTTAAGTTTTTTTTCTCAGTTTTCTGAACTTGCCGCAAGTTTAAATCTGTTACTTCTACATAATAGATATTGTGTCCTCTAAAATAATTTGCTAAACTTCCAGGTATAGCTAATCATCAGGAAGATGTTCAAGGCATTTTATAATTTCATTTCAAGAATAAAGCTGAAACTAATCTGTGATGCAAATGTTTTCAGAATTCTGCATGTAACTTGATGTACTTGAAATACTGGAGTTCCAGCCTTTTAACATCATCCCCAGCAGCATTTCTGATATGAAACTCTGATAACATAGCTGCATTTCAGAAATGTTAACTGCGGAGCATCTGTATGCAAGTAACAGCTTCCTGAGAATGTGATTTTTTTCCTAAATCACTTATGCAGAGGAAGTTCCAGACTTCCTCTGGCCCATTTTTTCCAAACACCTTTAATACATAATGCATATGTAGGCTATAATCTTAAAATGTTCATGAAAATAAGTTTGTCTTTAGAGCAGAGCAGGAAGAAACCTGGAGGGTTTGGTGATGCTTCCAGCAGCTTCCCTGGTCCCAGAGCAGCAGTTCTGTGCTGCTGCTCCTCACCGTGTGCTGCTGTGGCTCTCAGTGCCTCAGCTGCTGCCTGGGTGCATGTGAGGTGCTGCACACGTGAGCAGTCAGTGGTGCCAGCTCTGCAGAGAAGGAATTGGCCGGGAATTGATACTTCCAGAAAAGGGAGTTTGGGGAAGGTGTCTGACAGTGTCTGGCTGCTGTCATTAGAGGCTCCCTACTAGAGGGGGAAGCAGACCCTCAGTCAGTGCACTGGTGTGGTGGATGGGTTTCTCAGCAGCCCTGGGAAGTCCAGGTCAACAAATCCCACAGTTCCAAGGAACTTCTCATCAAGCTCATCAGCTGGAACCACCATCTGCTTTCTGTTCCCCAGATTGCTGTGCTGATAGAAACTTCCTTAAAATGGCAATACCAAGAAACATTTTGTGTATGAAATGTGAGCATAAAATGTAAAGGTCATTTTTATCATGGTACACTGAATCACTTATTCCCAATTATTGTGAATTACTCTAATTTTGGTTGAACAGAAATTCACTCTAAGTTACTTGTTTGCTTTATAAGACATTGAGATGTCTGTCAACAAATTGTTGCAGTAGGCATCTTATGTTAAAATAGGAAAAAGGTTTGCTTTCCTAGGTAGAAAATAACAAAACATTTTGTAGAATTATTTGTTTTCCCATCGCTGGCAATTCCTTGCAATAGCAAATGGCATTGTTTACTATTTTCCCTGTTGTATGTTTAGCTACCCTTATAAGCAGGATAAGCTGTAGACCCAAACCCCTGTCAATTTTAGCATCTTCTTGTTTTCTCAATACTCAATTGCCTTTGCAGTGGTGATTTTTAAAAAAGAGATTGGGCTTTTAAACTAGAGCTTTTGGCTAACTCTGCAGTATTAGTTTATGAAGTAAAGCATTAAAGGAGGTGTTTGGTAGGAGCTGCTCTTGGGGGAGGTAAAAATGAAAATCTAGTGTTCTCTCTGCTTGGGAAGTTGCTCAGTTCTAAGATGAAAACCACATTTATATAACCAATACAAGAATACACATTAAGTGTAAAAAAACTTTGTTTTTCAGGCTTTTAGGATAAAGATTTTGAGCCAAAAAGGCAGATGGTAAATCCATTTCCCAATGCTAATCTGACAGTAACGTTCTGATCCTCTGTGGAGCTCAGTAATGCTGTATGCTTCTCTGGACTCCACTGGCTGCTGGGAAATGGTTTCTCCTTGAGAAAGAAAGTCTTCTCTGCTTTAGCTGGAGATGGAGGAGTGTCTCCTTTTAGTGAGCAGATGGGCAATACTGTTTCTCTAGTTTCTCTGCAGGAAGTCTGATAAAAAGGGTTTTTTTTCAGGAGTTGGGGAAGAAGAATGCTTTGGTGTCCTTCTCTGAGTGTACAGCTGTAAGCTTTTCTACTCATTCTTTCCGTTCTTTAATCTGCAAATGATACTGTCTATTCACACAGATTTGAAAAATGGGCTCTGATCAGCTGATTCTGCCAATTGTTTTGTAAAAACAGTATTTTAAAACAGTCTTTTGAGATAAAATGTGAGAAATGACCTTTAAAGAAATCGGGGTAAACCAAGGGAGTTATACAAATGCAATTGTGCAAAGCTGTCAAGATGTGTCTCCAACGCAACTAGATTTTACTTGATCCCCTGAATAAACGAAAATTCTTGTGTTTTTAAAAAAGAACTATTTTCTTTGACTGTCAAGAAGTCACTAGTTTTGCTCAACGTGGAAAATCATGATAAAGCTGATTCAATTGTAGAGCACTCCTTTCATCTTGCAGAATAAGAAGCAGAGATGGATTTTCAGGTGGTAGATGGGGAGGTGCTGACTAAAGGCCTTTCTGGATCTTCTTGCTGCCTTTGCTTAGAAAGACCTGTTCTCCTTCTGTTTCTCTGTCCAAGTTAGTCACAGTCACAGGAGTTTTTAGGGGCTCTTTGGCTTCGTTTGACAGCTTTTGCTCTGTTCTACCTAGACAGCAGTAAATGGGTGAGCAAAGGGAGCCTTTTCACAGAAGGGCTGATGTTCTGTATTACACCACACGTCCAAAGAATGAAGCGTTCTGGATTAAGTAGGATTATACCTGTAGCTTTTCAGATCTTTATCTGGGTTTTTTTAGGTAGTAATTTCCACATTTGGCCGCATTATAATTTTACAAATAAGCTTCTGCAGGCAGAGCCAAACTATCCATGTCCCAAATGGGCCATCCAAGATGAATGATACATATATTTCAGAGATGTATAAATAGAGAGGTGTGTGTGTATAGTTCTTATTCATTTTAGGGCCTTTTTACAAATTCTCATAGAACACATTCAGCTATTTTTAGAAAAGTGAAACCAAATCCTTTATTAAACACAATTGTGTGGTGCAGACGGCAGTCTCCAAAGATGTTACTACTCTTTTTGCCAGGGAATTCAGTGCCTCCTGGGGCACTTCTGCCAGACTCTCCTGTCGTTTCCTGCCTCAAAGAGAAAAACAACGAGCAGTAAATGATTTCTGGTTTTAATTAGGCTGACAACGCTTCGTGCCCTGAAGTATGTTAGAAGAGACAGTCATTAAGTGTAGTGTCCCTGCAGGCATTTCCTGCCCTGTTCCCGGATTTGCTGGTGTGCAGCATCTCTTTTGGCTTTGTATTGTGGTGACTCTGCAGCCCTTATCTGGCCTTTTGTGCTCTGGCTACAGCAATTCTCACATCTCTCCTGTTGACACCTCAGACCGACTTTGGCGGTGCTTTTTTATTTATCTAGATGTTCCAGTTGAGAAAACACATATATTTTCAATTATCTAGTCAACATTATATACAATAGAGTCCATTACAGAGGGCACCTCTCTAGTTTGTGCTTCCCGTTGATCGAGGCTGGAGATCTAGTGTTCAGATAAAATTAAAAATCTAACAAGAGTTTGGGCTTTTGATATTAGAAACTGTAACAAAGGATAGAATGATTAGACAGGCGAATATATTTGATTATTTCATGGAAGGGAGTGTAATGCTTTTTAGTTGTCTGAAGGTGGGAATGTGTAGGAGTAAGGGCAGTCCAATAGGTTTGGAAATTTCAGATATTTCAGATAACCTGATGAAAGAATCCCTTCTGAAAAACTTATATGTTGGGGAAATTGAGCAGTTCTTTTGAGAACCTTGTTAAAACCAGGCAAGAAAAGGTGGAAGCAAATGATCAGGTTCTAAGTTGAGAGAAGGATATTAATAGGATTTCTGCTGGGATCTACTGTGTTCAGTACGGTAACAGGGAATTGGAAAATAAGGTGAAATAATGCGATTAACTTAACTTGACAGTAAAAAAGTCGGTGAATTTTGGTGATGTTATGAGTCCAGTAATGTGTAACAGGATGGGGTGAGGGGAGCAAATCTACTTCAGTGTGGTGTGTGAGGAGTTCTGTGCAGGATGAGCTGCTGCCACCTGGAAGGAGATCCCGGAGACATTGTACATCATGTAATGAAAATGTCACTACTGAGTGAATGTGATGATGTGAATTGGGACAGAGCAGGGAGCTGGTGATGTTATTGTGGCCAGCTTGTGTCTTGATTACTGCGTGCTCTTGTTGTCCATACCTGTCCTCTCCTGTCCCTTCTCCCCAGATGTTAAAACATGTAAATAAATACTAAACGAAATAAATAGATACTAAAAAATTAATAAGCTGAATAGGAAGAAAAGCATGGCTTCAGCACAAGGAAATAATAAATAAACTAGGATCTAACCAATAGTTCACCCCCATCTGTATCCAGTCCTCAGCAGCAACAATTACTAGCTGGCTAAGGGACAGTATGGGAACTGGGTAGGCTTAGACAGAGAGTGAGCCCTTTATTTCACTGATTCCTCTGAAGCTTTATTTCATCTGGATGATCCCTTAGCCTCTAATCATCTGGATTTCATACTTTACCAGATGGATATGTGTTTAGTAACCCTTAATAGTTACTTTCCTAAAAAGCTCTGGTCTTCTTCTGTGGAGCTGTGTAAGTTTTTTGCATCCAGAGCACGTTGTGGCAGCTTACATATGTGTTATGTGACAAAACACCTCTCCTGATTTGTTTTGGCTTAACTCTTCAGCCTGAAAAATAACTGCAGAAAATATTTAAAAAATGTCTGTGCATTCATAAATGGCACAGAAAATGTTGACTGTGGAAGGTTCTGTGTCAAAATCTGATGACGGAGGTGTTCCAGCGAAATACCAGGTGCCTTATTAAAAAAAAAAAAAAATTAAAATTACACATTGAAAAAAACAGTACTATAAATTATTGCAGTGAGATTATGTCAAAATCAAAAGTATAAATGGGCTTGAAAAGGAATTAAATATATTCATAAAGGATCTACTGATATTTGTAGGACATTCAGTCCAGTTATATCCTTCAGTACAAGAAATGTAATAAAATGGAAAACAAAAGAGCACCAGGCAAACTATCATAAAATTATCTGCTCATGAAAAAAGTTGAAATTTTATATGGTGCTTCCTCATATATTAAAATAAATACAAGATTTAGCAATATGTTGTTTGAAACACCAAAAGGTAACAGAAGTGAATCTGTGATATGCACGTTCTGTGATCTCTGACAGGAGAGACAGGATATTGTGATATTTAGTAAAATGTCAAGTATTTCTGAAGAGCACTAAAGCTGCTACAGGAATTGCAGCAGGGATTACAGGTTTGTCTGGTCATGTAAGGTGAATTTTATTTCCACTTCACGTTTATGAATAAGATGAAGATAAAATATGGAAACACTGCTGCTAGAATTATTTGATACTCTGTTTTTCGCATGTGTTTTCCATTACCAAGTAAATGCTTAAAATAGTTCCAGGAGTCTGAAAACAAGTTTTTGTCAGACACAGTTTATAAAATAGTTTCAGCCACTTAAAATGGAAACAGCTTAAAATGGATTATTATAGGTAAGCCTAAAAACTGCCCTCAATAAAGATTAGGCCATGGCAGAATTCCTGCTGTTGCTTAGTAGTGAAGTAAATTCTGTCTTTTTTCTTGAGCTGAATATGGGTAACCTTTAGACCTAAAACAAAGCTGTGCATGTTGTTTGCAGGTATCCTTATGGCTACTCACCAGAACTGTTCACAGTTCATTCAGAACTGGTCATCACAAACTCACTGTAAATATAAAACCTCCCCTGGTGAGGAACAGACACAGATCCTTTCCCTTCTCTCTCACTGCAGAAAGGAGATGCAGCCTAACCTGTGAAGAGAGAAAATGTTCTGTTTAGAGTGAAGTGCCTCATTAAGCCTGAGCTAAAAATCAGCTGTTAATTCAAACCCAGCACCAGTGCTTCAGCATAGCAAGGAAGCAAATGCTGCCCCCTGACTAATTTTAGATCAACTTCATTAGACACAACTTTTATAAGAGTTACATTAGCAGTGATTAAATAACTGGTAGAGTATCTGAAATAGGAGTTGTATTCAAAAAATAGGGAAAAGTGGCTATTGCTAAAATTGCTGATAGGTGTCCTTGAAATGGCTCACTTAAGGTGAGTTTTCTCTGACTTAGGGCAAATCGGCCCCTTCTGGTCTGCTTGCACTGTGTCTATGTGGATTGGTTCCTTTTGAGGATGGTGTATTTATATTCTAAATATTTGGTGACTGACACCAGTCTGCCCTGCCTTGTTTCTGCATGCAGTTGGAGACTAACGTTGCATGATCTGTCCTTAAAGCATCATTTAGCATGGGACAAAAGCTGCCTTTTGCCTCATGTCCCTGCAATGCTGTCAGTGTAAGCCTTGGTGTAAGTTGGCTTTCAGTGGGCTGATTGTGGAACATAATTGCTGCTGCATCTGAGGGCGAGCAGTGAAGCATCAGGACACCCTTCTGGTAGTCAGTGACCTTACTGTGACTGTTGGAAATCCTCACCTCCACCAAAGCACTGCTAACAAATAAATCACTGAAATAGTGTCCTAGTGGAGGTGTCTGTTAGCCACACTTGGCTATCCAAAAAAGATGGATTATAAAAGGAACATATATTATTTTTAACTTATCTCTTTTTTAACCTGAGAAGTTTATTGGAAAAGATATTGAATTTTTAGGAAAATTAGTTATGGATACCTTAGATCCCTGAACCAGCTGGGAGTAGTTCATTTGCAGATTGACTTATCTGTCAGCAACCTTAATCTATTTGACATCCATTGATCCAGTCTGTTAAAGAAGGCCACTTGCTATTGCCTGAATTGGAGCTTAAGACTCCAAGCTACCCAACTTTGGCAAGGTCTTTTAGGTAAGGAAGTCTTCTCCCAGCTCAGAGTGACACCACCAACTCCAAATTTTATCCTTCAGTAGCACCAGATGTTCTATGAGCTTATGTTTTCAGCAAACCTCCTGGGCCTGTTTATTGTCAGACTGTTGCACTGTAGTATCAGAGAGGTCGGCAGTTGACCTATTAATAAAAAAGGTGGCTGATTTCAGAGGAAAATAAAATGCCTGAAGTGACACGTGAAAGCAGTGTGCATTTTTAATGTTTAGTTCTGTGTGAGAGAGTGAGTGAATGAGGGGATGTTTTGTTGTTGGTACCTCGTGATAAGTTCTTAAAATTTAAAAAAACAAAACAAAAAACTCAAGTAGTGGGATTTAATTAATTTAGCGGAAGAAATTGAAGCAGCTTCTACACCCCAGTTGAAAACCACACAATTTGGGTTTTTTTAATTTGATTGGTTGCTTTAAATTCAGTGCTGTTTAAATTCACTTTCCCTGAGGAGGATGTGCTGAGGTGGGGATGCAGGGGTCACCCCTCGGCTGCTGGGGTTGTGCTGCTGCAGCCCGAGCACCCTGCCAGCCTGTGTTAGGAACGAATTGGAGCAGCTCCTCTGGCATCCTGGCCCCTTTCCCGTCCTGCTGAGGTTTGCAGGGTGTCATACAGGCCACTGTGCCAAGGCAAATGCACCTTGGTACTGCTGCATCCTTCTGGCTTTTCCATTCTTTGGTTAAGCCCATAGTTTCAGCATTGAGATCTCTTTCGGAGCCGAGTGTGTGTCCTTCTAAAGGAGTTACCTAAGCTCGGTATCGTTTCTACTTTTTTTTTTCTTGTGTCTCTAAAATGCTCTTTTTTTCCAAGTGTTGTGTATTGTGCCCTGTAATTTGACAGTGTGGTCTGTGCAATCCTCCTCTACACTCCCTGCTGTTGTTTTATTGAGTGAAAGTGACCTCTTCAAAGATAATAATGTAACAGTGCTGTGATGATGTCAGGGCTTTGAAACACTTCATATTCTTTCTTGATGTTAAGGTCCTAATAAAGTGCAAAAAATACCCAGGAAGGGAACTGATAACACGTTGTGCACATCACATAAAGGATTTGACTGTGAAAAACATTGCTTTCCTTTTAATGTTTATGTTTTGGGTTTATTGTCTGGGCGAAATTGAAAAAAATCATCATCTCTCCCCTTTTTTTAAAAAATTTCTTCCCCCACCTCTAGCACTGTGTGTACTTGGGGTCATTTTTCATGTTCTGTTCATAGTTTGATTTTTCATCCTTTGCAGGCATTGAATTTGCTTTCTCTTGGGAAAGTGAAAATATTGGAAGGACACAAAATTGGACTGCAGTCTCAAGATAAGAAGGGGCTTTGAGGGTCAGTGTTGTCCAATGACATTTAATACTTGACTAGATTGCTCCCAGAGCATAGGAGCTAAGTTTAGATACTGGGGCTGTGTTGAACATACTGAGTTAAGCTTCAAGGGGGAAGAAAAGTATATGAAATCACACAGGATAAGTCTTTGTGTTATTTATAATGCTCATGTTCTCAAGTTGCTGAGAGAGTAATGTATCTTAATGAAACTGTAATAAATCCTGGACTGAAAAGAAAGGAGGATAACTTCATAGTACGGTCATTTTGGGCTACAGGATGATTTTGAAGATAGATTTATTAAATATGTTTTCATTAAGGAAATTATTTGAGCTTCATATTGAGATTGACTCCCATTTAAATAGACATCAGCATATTTTAAAATAAGAAACATGAAGAGCAGACAGAAGAGGCTTTTGTATAAGAAGCAGTTTTATCACATACTTTTTCTTGTCGTTACTCTGTTTTGAAGCATTTGTTTGTTGCATTAGCTCTGTGCAAATTTTTATTTGCTGTTAAATTCTATTACAAAGCTCTTTTGACTAGAGTACTACTGTATAGGAACACAGACTCTATTATTAAGACGTGTCCTGCTTGACATTGCTTTATTACAAAGGAACGTTTTGTGGAGAAAATGGTTGTCTGTCTTGCTTTAGGTAGCTGAGATTACTGCAGCGTTAACGTGGCCCGTGTGCTCCTAGAAAGTTCATAAGGCAAGGAAAAAAGCTTGGCACTTCTTGAGCTAAAGAGCTTGTGTTGGGATGAGGCCAAGCTAAACACCTCCACATTTATGATTTGCACCTCTCCTCAGCTGTTTGGGTTCCCTGGCATTTCTGCCATTGCTCAGGGGCTGCCTGCAGGCTCTATGGGTCCCACTGTTGTGTAGAACAAATATTTGGAGAGCATCTGGGGAGAAATAAAATTCCAATTCTTCAACCTTTTTAAGAGAAACTTTACTGCATCTACCTTGACAAACAAGCAGTTCCTGTAGGTGCGTGATTCCTGTTTTCCATGAGAGGAAGTGTTGAGAAATGTGTGGGTGAATCCACGCATTTTTCCATTGCTATTTAAATGTCCACTTCAATGTTACATTTTAAAATATGTGTAAACCAACCAGCAAACCATAAATCCTTGTTAAACTTACTGCAACTGTTGAAATGTGTGTTTTTCTTGAAATCACACTCAAGCCTTGTTCGTTTCTTTGGGTTTTGTTTTAAAAAGTTCTGAAAAGTTTGCTTTTCAGAAAACTCTACATCAAGTCCTATATCAGATTTTTCTCTCCCTCTCCATATACATAGATATTTTTATAGGTATAAATAATAACCATAATGTTCTTGAGCTTGAATAGCCCTCTTCTGTCTTAGTCCATCAGAGATGAGGTTGCTCTCTGTGCTCAGCTGTCAGCTGCCTTGCTCTGCTCCCTGCATGGTTCAGTGCTCCTCCAGCCATAACCCACATCATGCTCTAGGAGTTGGTATTCCAGGGAAAAAATGATGATAAAGAGCCCTTTGAAGTTTGCATGTGCAGGGCCCAGCAGGAGCTGCTGGTTAGAAGGAAAATATGAACTAGAAGTTGTATGTTTTAATAGTTAGGGTAATTTATTATCCTTGGGTACACTTTATCGGGATATGCAGTAAATTGCCCAGTTATGTGGCTTTTTTAATTTAACTTCAGCTACCTTGATACAGCTGCTTACTGGATCAGACTGGGGAGTTGGAGGGTGATTTTGTGGCTGTTGCTGTGCAGGGTTATAGTTGGGTGATTTTGGTTCTCCTGGATGAAGAGGAACTGCTGAGATTCATTCAGTTGCAGTAGAGGCAAATTCTGCCTTGGCTTTGTTCTGCCACAGCCAGGGCAGCTCCACTCCTGATTTTTCTGTGGGCACCTCTGGAAATGCCCCCGTGGCCACTGGAGTGGTTGGTAGCTGTGGCAGCCAAGGTGACTCCTGCTGCTGCTCAGAGCAGTCTGTAGCTGTGATGAGGCACATAATGTGGCCATTGTGTTCTCCACTCAGAAATGGAAAATCAGCCCGGGCTGGTGATGTGTCAGTTCCTGGGCACAGCAAGGCAGCCTCTCCTCTCCCTCTGTATCAGATCTGGAAGTTAAAGGTTTTCAGATACACATGCTGCAAAGTAACTCTTAATACTGGGTCATTTCCATGGCCAGCTGGATAAAGCACAAAGCCTGTGACAGATTTCTGGTGTGCAAAGCCTCTGATGTCCTCGAGTAATGCCTGGTTGGCAACTGCTTCCATGGGTCCCTGGGCAGGATGAGGGGCTGATTTGAGATATCTGTGCCATGGGGTTCTTGTCTCTTTGTCATTAAATACCATGTACTTACTAACATTTCTTTCAGACAGCAGCTAATGGAATTAGGGATGTTTTATGTCATCTCTACATCAATAATGCAATATGGGCCACATCAAGAATTGATTTTTTTGGTGTGTGTTTGGAGAAGGAAGCAGAAAGATAATTTAACTCTTGACAGTGAGAGATTTCTTTCTGTAGCTCCAGTTTGATATAGATTCTGGTTGTGACCTTGAAGTCACATCTAGAAGCAAGGAGGCTAATTAGTAGAATTTTGTAATTACTTTGGATGACTCCCCAAATTACAGCCTTGCTATAAAATCAATACCCCTGGAGCAAAGCAAGTTGTTCTGCAAAGACAGCTTAGTGCTTAGGATTATTCTGGTTGTATTGCTGTGCTGCATAGGTTGTAATAACAGTATTTTATTGTGTCTGCAAACTAGGCCTTGGTTGGTTGAGTTTGTGGGGTTTCGTTGGTTTGGGGTTTTTTTTCCTCCTTGGGGTAGCCTGTGAGCAGGATTGTTAATCCTTGCATGTGCTATTTCCACGCCTGTTCTCCTTCAGTCAGAGAAAATCACTTTTATTTGCTACTGCCAAGTTTGCTTTGTCCTTTGAGAGGATCAGTGGCATCCCCTAAGCTGCCTCCAAAAAGGAGGAATAACTTCAGCTTGCCTGTGCCTTTGCAGATGGTGAGGGAATGCTGTGATTTAGCAGAAATAATCCAAGGCAGGAGCATTTCCAAAAGGAGATGACAATTCCATGGGGCAGTAGAGAGCATTGGCAGTGTTTGCCACTTCCAGATAAGCAAGGAATGGACTTCTGTAAGCTGCAGGTTTGCTTGACAAAACTTCCCCTGAAGGCTGACAAGGAGCTTTTAATTCAGCATTGAAAATTGCACAAGTCTGGAGTTTGTATGCATGAGCTGACATACACCTGCTTGGGTTTGTTTACCCTGCATATTAAGTATTGAAAAAGCAGTATTGATGTGTTTATTTCTATAACTTGATATTTTTGTTTGTTTTGCACATTGTAAATATATATTCAAACATTTGTAGCAAACATGTATTTGGGGACATGATGTGCAAGAACTGATATTTTTAACACAGAATTGTTTGTTTGCTTTTTAAAGCAGAAAGGATTTCAGGTGAAGCTTTTGCTTATCTCTGTGGCACTGAAACCTTTCCGTTCAAGATGCAGCATTTCTATGTAGCAAATACTTCAGAAGTCTTATGGCCATTACTGTTAATTCACAGTTCTGATGGAGATTATTTGTTGATGTAAGCGTAGTGTTTAGGTAGCATTTCCAAATTAATATCTTGCTTTTTTCTTTGGTTTTTTTTTGTTTTTTTCTTTTTATAGGGTGATAAAGATAAGTGGAATTTCTCTTTCATGCCGTTTTCTAGTGGTTTTGAGTAATTCCTTGGGATTTGCAAATGGGGTGCTAAAATATGAGGAGAGGCATTTTGGTCCTGAAAATCCCCCCACATATATCATTCATTTCAAGAGAAAACTTTTTGATAGGATAAATCTCGTGTCTTGATAGAGAAGCTTAGAAGGTCCATTTTGATTTCAGACAGGTGCTTCAACCATTTCTCTTGCAGCTGAAGACATATGTGATTAATATGTTGGATGCCTGTTGCATAGCACAGAATATTGTCTTTTATTAAGTATTGAAGGTTCTGACTCCATGCTGTGCTACAGACAGCTCTAGGGTTTCCTGGTATTTCTCCAGAAATTCATACAGGAACTGTTTGTGTATTAGGCCACCCAATGTTCCTGGGCACTGTGATGGTACAGAAGTCAAACTTCAGCGTCCTCAGGTTTGGTTTAGCAAAGGCGTTTTGGCTTTTCCCGTTATCCAAAGTGCTAAAGCCAACAGCATCCTGGCCTGTACCAGGAATAGTGTGGCCAGCAGGAGCAGGGATGTCCTTCTTCCCCTGAACTGGGCACTGGTGAGGCTGCACACTGAGTGCAGTGCCCATTTCTGGCCCCTCAGTTTAGGAAGACATTGAGACACTTGAGCACATCCAGAGGAGGCAACGAGGCTGGGGAGGGGCTTGGAACACAAACCCTGTGAGGAACAGCTCGGGGAGCTGGGGCTGTTTAGCCTGGAGAAAAGGAGACTCAGGGGTGACCTTATCACTCTCTACAGCTCCCTGAAAGGTGGTTGTAGCCAGGTGGGGCTGGTCTCTTTCTCCAGGCAGCACTGACAGAACAAGAGGACACAGCCTTAAGCTGCACCAAGGGAAATTCAGGCTGGATATTAGGAAAAAGTTTTTTACAGAAAGGGTGATAGAGCACTGAAATTGTCTGCCTGGGGAGGTGGTGGAGTCACCATTCCTGATGTGTTTAAAAAAAGACTGGATATGGCACTCAGTGTCACAGTTTAGTTGAGGTGTCAGGGCATGGGGTGGACTTCATGATCTTGAAGGTCTCTTCCAACCTTGTGATTCTGTAAATTCATTGAAACCTAACAACGTGTAGGCACATGCTTGACTGTCCTTGAGGATCTCCTGGTGCCTTGTCAAAATCTGTAGAAAGAGCCCCACCCATTTGTGGCAGGATCTGGTGACAAGGACATCTTGCTGAGCCAGCTGATCCATCATTACCAATGGAGCTTAGGGATCCTGGCTCTCCTGTTGTGCAGCCTGCATTAAGGTAATAGGCTGTGATTATATACTGACTTAGCCAGTTAAAAAAAAAAACAAAACACAAGCTCTTTCCAGCCTTTTATCAATTATTCTTTTGCTGATGCTGACAGGAATGAGAGCAGGCAGGTTGTAAATACAGTTGACCCTCAGTTAAATGTGTCTGTGGCAATGCAGACTCGCATCCTTGCCTATTGACACATGGAGCAGATGTGCTCCTTGCCTGCAGCCTTGCTGAGTTGACTGTCTCTGTCACCAGTCTGTGCTAGCAGCCCATCATCTGCTCATATTCTTAGTCTGCTGGCAAATCTGCCCCATCAGGATCATTGATGGAAAATGTCAAGTTTTTGTTTCTTTTGATGCTCCATCTTCTGTGAGGTATTAAATTTATGATAATTGATTTTTAATTTATTGCATGCTGTTTAATGTATATGGCAAGGAGACATGCACTCATGGCATTGATATCAAGCAAGCACAGGTACTAGAACTCTGGAATAAGTGTCTTTTTATTGGTGGGTTTACATGTACCAAAACATTACAAATTATATATATTCTAGGATTAGTTTTTGTCATTGCATACACAAGTAAAGACTTATATTCTAATGTGTTTTAAACACAGAGCAAGGTCTTTGCAATTCACCTCTCCCTGCTTCCCAGGGGCTGTCATTCTGTCTCCATCTTCCTTTGTGTGATTTCAGCTGAAGGGGGAAAAAGGATGAGTCATCCATCAGCTTATTGTAAGACAGTGTAGACAGCTGTAAATATATCCTGTCTGGAGATTGGATTCCAGTAATCAGCACAAAATAACTATTGACATCACACAGGGTAACTGAGCTCATCTTGCTCAAAAAGAGGGGGTGGGGGAAAGGGATTAATGGTGCCAAAATAGCAAAGGGCAATACTCCTCCTTGTGTGCATCATGTGTGTCCCTGTGATGTTTGTGGCCTCCACAAACTGCGTGGCAACAATCAACTTGCACACTTTTGCTGTGGGCTAGTATCTTAATATGGCTTTCTTTTTGAAAATATTAATAATAAAAATCTAGGCATGAGGGCACAGCAGTTTCTGTGCCTAGGGTTAAACTCTTGGCATGGGGAACAGGTACATCACAGTACCTTGCTTAATTGTAGATAGCTTGGGTTGAAATCTTGAATTTTGCTTGCAGAAACATTTGAGGAGGATGTGGCTAAAATAGGATGTGTATTTATTTTTTATGAGCATGACTTTTGTATGCCTGTGGTTCAAGACTTATGGCTTGCATGTCTCCACTTGAAGTCTGAAAGAAGTGGAAGTGAGTGATGTGAACCAGTTTCCCCTGCATATCTTGCATTTGTTTATTTGGAGTGCTCAAAGCTACCAAGGCATTAAGGCAAAATAGCTGCTTCCAAAGGCAAATGAGAAACATGCCAAGAGCTAGGAATAGCATGAGGTTTGACAATATTTTCTGTCTGGCTGAGCAACAGCCAGAGAGACAACAAATATCCAGAAGAGATTGAAGAAGAGATTCCACTCTCTAACATCACTATGGCCAGCTGCTATTTCCTTCAGGAATAGCATTTTAGCAGTATGGGTCTTTATGAAAGCCCCTTTTTCTTTCTGGAGTTACTAGAGTGGTTAGGATCACCCCATAATAACCTTATCCAAACCAGGAGTTATAATTGACATGTTTTATTTTACCCAATGTTATGAGTTTCATAATCTGTTAAATATGTGCACAGTGTAAATTAGGGATTTTGCATTCATTTGAAAAAGGCTAATTTGTAGTGCCTCATGTAAATCAACTCTTTATCAAAAAGCTCCAGGGAGCATGTGTGTACTTTTGTTTTCATGTCCTTCTCAGATGGATCTGTAGGTTGGAAGCTTCCACAGTACAGACCAGAAGAAGCAGGTCTCTGCCTGGCATATGGAATTGAGATTTAAGAAATCATTCAAACAGTGATGACTAGATTTGCTGTTTTGAAATGGAAATTGATTGCAAAGCAAAAATGTTGCTTTTATATGGGTTCTGATAGTCTTGCTAGTGCTGCTACAGGAGGCAGGAATGAAGTGGAAGATACTTTAATAACTAAACCACCAAATCCTCTTTTTTCCTTTCATCTTATCTGTATATAGTCCATATTCAAAGAGTTGTTGCTTTTATTGGAAACTTCTCAGATTAACATAAAGTCTGTAGTTCTGTTAAACAAATGTTTGAAATGTTCACATCAAATGTAGGTGCAGTAGGATCTACATACATAGGTCTGAAAGCAGGTAGCCTGAAAATCCAGCTTGGCTTGTGGCTCCCCAGGCTCCTGTGCCTTCAGGAGGCCCCAGATTTGCTGTACAATGGCTGGCAGTCCTGGGCCCCACGCATTGTGTGTGGCTCAAAACCAGCGGGCAGTGGAGGTCCTAGACTGGGGTTTAAGATGCTTAATCCTGGAAATAGTGTCTCTGTGCAAACATGTGTGAGTTAATCCGTGCTATTACATTGTTTGGGTTTTGTTTTTCTTGTCCTTGTTTTCCACCAAGTTTTTAGAAACTAATATTATTAATTGTAATTTTAGTTCTTTTAATGAGTGTCTTCCTCCTTGAAGCAGCAGCAGGTCTGCTGTCCCTGGGCACAGAGTATAGGTGACAGTGCTGCTAATGAAGAGCAGGACTCAACCAGCCAGAGTAGCAATCCTCTCTCATTTATAGAGTACAAATAATGAAAATTTCCTCTTCTGATTCAGGACTACTTTTTATGCATTAAAAGTTTCAAAAGAAGAGGAGGATGGTGATGGTGTGTGGTCTGAGAAAGAGATTCATCAGTTTAATACTGAAGATGTGCCTTAACTGCTGAATCATCCTCTTGGGGATCCTTTGAACTTTAATGTGGCTGGGAAGAAGTGAACATACTGTTTCTGTGCAGTATAGCATAAATTTGGTGTCTTCCTCTAAGGACTTAGTATTTAGTAACTTGAAATTTGTTATTTGCATTTAAAAATTATTCAGAAGTTTGTAAATAAGCAGCTTGGGTTAATTGTTGGAATTAGCATGTGCAAAATGCATCGTCTTTCCCTGAGGTAATTCTGGATGAGCACTTTGAAGTTTATTCCTTGTGCAGCTACCTCATCTTTTTCGGATGACTTGAAAGGCTGCCAGCATCTCTGCTGATTCAGAAGAAGCTGAGCGTGTTCTCTGCAGAGCTGGCTGTGTCTTTAGGGACTGACCTGAATGAATTAACACAATGTTTATGGGGGACAGTCTGGGAAACCAGGGCAGAATCAGTTTTAGGGAGCCTCTTTTTTCATGTAAAATCAAGCCAACCAAAATAGTAGCATATTTCATGTATGTGTAATTAGGAGGTTTCAGTGGGGTGTCTGGAGAGCACTATGCTAAGGCAGGTCATAACTGGGTAGAGATCAGGAGCTTGTGTTTCTGTGTGTTTTCTAGGAATTCATACAGCAGCTCAGGCTGCTGGCACAAGTAGTGTGGTGATAAGTGCTTCTTATGGCTGTTGGAATTGGTGTTCCTGTATCCATGTCTCATTTTAATTTGGAAAAAATCTTGACTTGAATACTACGTATTATTGAAGATAATGGAGGATATGCAGAAAGTTGTTGTATACAGTTGTGTGGAATATGGAACATGAAATTCTCTTTTATTCTTTATTCTTTTCCTTTTCTGTGATGAAGTAATTATTTTACTGTATGGTGGTCTACTTTCTGCTTTAAAAACCTGGGGACCAGTTGCTGCCAACAGCTCAGGAGCATTTCTGTGGCTTTGCTTGCTAGTAGTGTAATGCAGGAGGAAACCCTGCTGTCAGTAGGGTTTGCAGGAAGTGCTATGGACTTGCTTAAAGTTACTTTCCACAATAACTTCAACAGCTCTTGGCCTGGTATCTCCTCTTCCTTGAAGGCATCTTGTCCTTTTGCTTACTCTTTCTAACCCCTCAACCTTTTGGTTTCAGCTGATGTGCTGTAGCTCTGTGTATTTGGAATTGTGTTCATATTCTGACTCTCCAGGTGTGTTGCTATAATCGAGGGCAATTTTTATCCTTTTGTTAACCAAGGAAAGAAGATCAGAAACATGTAATTGTATCACACTGCAATTTATAAAAGAGAAATTACCAGATTAGGATTTACAGGATGGTTTTTTGAAACATATTTCCTTCCACTTTATTTCTCCTTTATTAGAAATATGAAAATTATACTTTTGCAGAAAGTTTGAGCACAGAAATAAAGTCAGTGAAAGGCAGGAGCAGCCTGTGTGGAGAAGCTGTGCTGGCTCCCAGGAGAGTGGTGTTCCTGGAGACTGGTTCTGCCCTGGCTAGATGTGATCCAAAGTGATGGAAACCCATTGGCACGTTGCTGCAAACTGTTGGATTTTTTCATAAAATCTTTGAATACGTGTATAAGGAGAAGAAATCCAATCCAGGTCACGTGTCTATCTGTGGATAATGGTCCTCAGCAAGACAGTCTCGGGGAATAAATCTGTTTATTATGAATGAGCACCTGTTGCTCTTCATGGAAGTGATAATCCTGGAGCAGCTGCTGGTCAGGACCAGTGGTATCAGCTCTTGGCCCTGCTTTAGCACAGTGTGTTTCAGCCCCATGTGTGGACTCACTGATCTGCTTTATGGTAAACACAGGCAGCCCTTGGATCACGAGGGTTGACAAATGGAAAGTCACAGAAGGCTCCTTGTTGTAGCCCTGCATAAGTTCCTTTGGCCACTCGAGGAGGCGTCACTGCAGAGCTCAGTCACCCTCCACGGTGCCCTAGGCACTGCCTGCTCCTGTCCTTCCAGCCCCCCTGGAGCACAGAAACCCCCACAGTGTTTTAAAGTTGAATAAAGGGGTATGGTTCTGTTTCTTGAACCTCATTTTTAGAATGTTACGGAATAGAAAATTGCTGAACTGTGGTTGTGCTGCTTCTCTCGTGTGCTGGACTGGCACTGATGGAGACAGGACTCCAGGAGGTTCTGATTAAACAGGAGCTCAGAAGCCTGGTGGCACTGATGAGCCCTTTAAAACCTATTTTTAGACTGGGAATACTGAAGACTGATAACGTAGTCTTTTGGGATAAGTCTTTTCCCATCTTTCTCTGTAATGCCAGCTAAATGGCTGTTTTGTGTGCAGAACGTTTGCATAAAATGAGGGGAAAAACCCAAACTCACAACATTTTAAGCTCTTCTAAAGTCCAGTGCAAGCACAGAGATTTCTGTGTAATTGCAGGGGCTTGTTTCTGAAACAAACCATGTTTTCTCCTGTATGTTTCTTTCTTCTTCTTAAAGTGCCTGCAGATGACTTTGTGAAATGCAATTGCCCTTACAAGGGCTGTGCAACTTCTTGGTAATGTCATTTATGTAGACCCAGGTGGCTGCTGTATTTCAGTGATTTCATTTGAAAGAATTGGACTGATAAGCCTCAGGTCAGATCCACCGTTCCTATACCTGTGCAGAGGTCTGAAATTGTGTGGCTTATGTAAGCAGACATGGGTATTTGCAAGCAGAAAATCAGAGGATTCTGCTTCGCTGACCACTGCTTCTTAAAATTTGCCTTTTGTAGAAAGTACCATGTACATATGTATGTGTGCAAATGCTCAGAGAGGATATATACATGTGTGTGCACATGCACACCCTCTCAGCATTGGTATCATAAAACTTCAGTTGCAGCCCTAGGCAAGCAGAGTTATCCTGAGCATTCCCAGAACCAAGAGTTCCCAGAAAAATCTTTCCAGCCCCAGTGCAGCTCACATGGAAGCAGTGCTTATTAGTAAGAGCTGTGGCTTCTTCAGTTATCTAAAATCACAAAGCATGTCATAATTATCTGAAAGAAGAGATGAAAAATTCCTTTGCTATTTTCTTCTCTCCCTACTATCTCTACTTCTCTTTTTCATCTGTCTTAGGATGTGTCTGTGTACTTGAAATTGTTGACGGGCAGGGAAATTTGTGGTCCTTTGTTTTTTTTAATTAATCAGGATACTCCTTTAATGCATTAGAAATTACCATTTTTATCTACATTTATTGCATTTATTTTCTGGAGCAGGAAAAGACAACTGGAACAGCAGTTGCCTCTTAGCTGTGTTAGATGGCTGCAGCCTAAAGCACACAGCTAGCTCTTGAGATGACCAGACATTTATTCATGCTTCAACTTCTTTCTATTTAAAATACAAAAGACAATTAAAAAATCTTTTTGTTCTGGCTTTTGCTGTTGTTCAAGTATCATTTGTCAAGCTCAAGCAAGCGTGGTAAATCCATTGGCAGGGGCTCCTCTGGGCCCACAGTGCAGCAGCAGCAGCAGCAGCAGCAGCACACTGAGCCCTGGGCCCAGGCCAGGTGCTTGGCCAGCCCAGAGGAGTTGATAATTGTTGATAACCCAATGGACAGTGGGGCAGTTTTCCACATTTGTCAAGGTATTGTATATGTTTGTGGCAAAAAATGTAATTACAGTATTTTTAGGTGTGCAATACGTGCTACCAGCTGTATTCATTTTCTTTCCTCATCACTGCAGGTTTTCCATTATTCCTCCTTTCAAAAGTCCCGATGAACTTCAGTGTTTCCATGACTCAGGATATAACGTTTGTTAGTTTTTCAAAACATTTATCACGTTATCATGACCCCAGTGACTGAGACAATATGCTTTAGAATGTGCACAGACAGATGATTGTAAGCAATGCTCAGTTTATATCAGCAGAAAATCAAATTAGATTGCTAGTCGAGGCAATGGAGAGCCCCTTAGACAGAGCACAGCCTCTCAGGAGCCATCTGTGTGTCCTGTGCTGCTGCCCAGTGTGGGAACACCTGGCCTTGATAGGAAGGGCATCTCTTGCTGGACACAGCAAGGCAGACTGCTGGCTGCATTTCCTGAGCCTGAGAAGTGATAGAAAGATGAAACCACATTTCATAGAGCTTTTTTTAGGTCACTGTGGCTATTTTCTGCAGAGGATAAGCCTTTGTCAGTCAGCACTGCTGCCATGAAGCACAGGGACGTTCTTCTGCTGACTCCAATAGCAGCAGATCAAGCCCTGTCATGTTTGTAACAGCTGAGGCTCCTTTTTCCACCTCACTTCCCACTCTGGCAGCATCTGGTGAGCATCTGCATGCTCTGTGTTGAAGCCACAACAATGAGACTTCTGTTACATGGAGTATTTTGGGAGAGGAAGAGGCTGTGTGAAATGATCCTGGGGTAGCAGCTCATCCCAGCATATTTCCCATCACCCTTGGGTTGGTGCTGTTGATGCACTGATCTGCTACCTGGTAAGGAAACTTGAGCAACTTTGTCACAACAGAAGTTAAACCTTGTAGAGGAAATCATTCTCTGGAGCTCTTTGTGGTCTCCTTAACGAGTGGGAGCTGGGATTTGGGCAAACTGCAGAAGTAGGACTGATGAAGTGGAACTTTTGCTGCCTTTCATATCTCATAGCTTATGATTCAATAGTGGCTTTTGCATTCAGTTATTTCATTTGGTCTCCTGCTGCAGCGAGGTTTGGAGACATATGTTGATTAAATTATTTAGTAGTAATAGATCTGAAGCACTCACATATAAATTTACTGGAATATTAAAGAAGTCAAATGCTATTCCAGGTGGGAAACTATATTTGAGTAGATGATTCATAATAACATGAGCTCTTAAAACTTTCTCAGAATTGAGGGAGGGAAGGCAGTTTGTAAAAACAGACTTTAAATGTCAAGTTTATTGCTTTTGTTGTTAATATTTCTTGATGATAATATATACCATAACAGTGTTACACAACCAAGTTGCTTTTTCCAGTTAAGTGAAGGAGTTTGGTGTCTGATCAAAAAGCAGACCCCAAAGGAAACCATTACAAGGCTGTGTTAATGTTTGCTCTCATCCTCTTCCTTAATAACAGAAGTGGCTCAAAGCTGTTTAGGTGGGCAAATCAGGGGTAGTTTTTTTGTTGTTGGTTTTCCCCAGATCTTTCAGTAGAAATGCTTTAAATGGAGAGTGAGGACTCCTGTCCCTGGATTGGCATTGGGCCTTTGCTGGTCACCCTGCTGTCCCCATCCTCTCAGTGTCCTTGTACTCAATATGGGAGCGGGCACAGTCTGTGCCCACCCAGCCTCTTCCTAGTCCAGTGCTTAAATTAGAGATTTCTTTTTTCATACATATCAAAACTTACTCTAATTCAGCTTTTGAGTAGTCAGTAAGATTCCTACAGATAAATGTTTTTAACAAAGTCAGAACCAGAACAGACAAATACTGGTTTTACAGTGGAGGCTGAGCAATCCTACCGAAAGTTAAGAAGATACGACTGGTGATAAACCTGCTTGATGCCTTCATTCCCATTTACTGAATGTTGGTAGATGTGTTTTTAAAAGAGGAGGGAGTGGGCAGCCTGGATGAGGACTGTTCTCTTTGATCCTGGCAGCATGTGGGAGCCAGGAGAGAAAGGAGTGGCGGTTCCTTCCTCGAAAGCAGCCCTGTCTGTGCAGCCAAGGGGTGGGAGGTGGCCGGACACCAGCCAGAGGTGACCTCGAGCTCAGCAGGACTCGAGGGGCTGCCAGAAGGAACAGGAAGCTGATGCATGGCCAAGGTCTGTGTTTCTGAGGCAATGGAAGAAACAGCTTCTCTGTGGATGTGCTGGAGAAATTCGTTCCAGCCCAGAAAACGGCCGAGTGGATTAGCAAAAGGCAGGCCAGATGACAGGACCTCGCTGCCAAAGCATGGCAGGAGGTTTCTTTACAAATCATCCAACTTGAGTTGTGTTACCTATGGGAGACAAATTTCATTATTTAACATTTTTTTGTTCTAGTTTGTTCTGATGAGATGAGGCTTTGAAAATGGGTATTTCTGGGGTGCTTACTTTAGGGTAAAGGTTTCGGATGATCTTTCCCAAAATATTTGCAGACTTGTATGTCCTTTTCTGTTGCTCTCCAAATATTAAGGAGCAAGTAAATTTTTTAAACTCTCATTTCTGTGAATAGAATAACAAGCTGAAGAGAATGTATTTGCTCTAAATACTTGAGATCTGCAGCACTGATGTGTGTATGTGATGAAGCAGTTGGATTCAGCTGGTTATGGTGAATATTACACAAGATGCAGCAAGGAAGGCATTTGAGGTGACACTTGCTAATGAGTTGATAGCAGAGATTTGTCATGGGATTTAATATCTGTATGCTCTAGAGAGGAGGGTGGGATTTGAGAATGGAGAGTAGGCTGCATGGAGCAATGGAAAGGTCTGTGGTGGTGCTGTAATGAAGTAGTAATTCATCACTCTGGTGCAAAGAGAAGGTGTGGGGGGAAAACTGTTGGCTGAAATTATGTTTGACAGATAAGTGCTTTCACCATACATCTAGAGAACAATAGAAAAGGTTTGCTTGAAAACTCTACTTTTATAGTCTTAGATAAACTTTGATTATGGGAGATCTGTCTGGAGCAGTCAAGCACATTGTTCTTTTCTGTCCACATCTTTGGGCTGTGTGAGGCTGGGAGTACTCTCTCCTCATTTGCCCTGCCTACAGAGGAGCTGTCAACTGACAAGAAAAAGATTCACTGGGGGGAAAGTACAGCTAAATCTCTTGTAAACAGTGAAGCTACCATTGCCTCTGTCACAAGGTTCTGGAGTCTGGAGACAGGTGGGGCAGCAGGAGCTGGTGCTGGTGGCTGCCTGTGTTGGGGTGGCTGTGATGGCAGGGACAGTGTGCAGGGCTGTGTTGGGGGGTGGCTGTGATGGCAGGGACAGTGTGCAGGGCTGTGTTGGGGGGTGGCTGTGATGGCAGGGACAGTGTGCAGGGCTGTGTTGGGGTGGCTGTGATGGCAGGGACAGTGTGCAGGGCTGTGTTGGGGTGGCTGTGATGGCAGGGACAGTGTGCAGGGCTGTGTTGGGGGGTGGCTGTGATGGCAGGGACAGTGTGCAGGGCTGTGCTGGGGTGGCTGTGATGGCAGGGACAGTGTGCAGGGCTGTGTTGGGGTGGCTGGAGCTGGGGGTAGCTCATAGCACCCAGACAACCTTTGGAGCAGGGGAAAAACGGAAACTGGTTAGGGATAGAAAGATAAACAGGCAAAGAGGTTTGAAGCATTAAATATTTCCCTCACAGTAAGGGATTGAGCTCATAGTTTTCACTTGTAACGAAATAAAAAAACCTCACTTGGAGTTTATTTGCAGAGCATAGTAAGTACCTTGATTGATTTACAAAACAATGGAAAACTGAAGCCACTTCACTGGCAGCAGCATCCCCAGCATGGTGGTTCTCATGGCTGTGGGATCAGGCCATGGGGAGGGCAGGAGGTGGCACGTTATGTCCTACAGCAACTTTGGTGTGTGGTAGGAAAGGGACAGTGGAGTTGGGAACCAGCTCCTTTCCAATGCTCTTCATTGCTGGAGACAGCTCAGCATCTTGTATAGAAATATTTCTCTACAATTGTATTTCTGTATTTCTCACTCAAGATCTTTGATGTCACACCAGCCACAGGCCAGACCAGCAGCACCTCAAATACAGACAGAATGGACAAGGATGAGCCAAGGCTGCATAGGAAAGGAGATTTGGACAGTGGAGGAGAGGCATGCATAGCCGAAGCAGAAAATGGGGGAAGGAGGAAAGAATCAATAGTTCATTAGATTTATAGAAGAAAGGGAAAAGGGATCAATAGTTCATCTGCTCTGAAGACTCTGCTTGTGAGATGTGGGTGGTTAAGGACATTATGCAACAGCTTATTATCAGCCTATGGGAAAGAAAAAAGAAGTAGAAATTAAGGGTAGCCAAATTGTAAAGCCTGGTTTAAGGGAGAGGATGCCCTTCAAAAGTTTGTTGGCAAATACGAAGTAATTCTTTGAGAATCTTCAGCCTTCCTTCACCAACACTGTCTGTGGCATGAACATCATTACTCACAATTCTGCAGTTTTCAATTACGATTTTAGTGAATGTGAGTTTTGTCTACAGGATTTGGTGTTGTGGTTTTAATAGTTTACAGCCCAAGTAAAAAGTAAATACTATATTGTAACAGATTTCAGACATGGGTGTGAAATTTTCTACAAAATTAGCTCACTTATTTAACACATATGGACTAGAAGTAATGCAGTCATGCAGTTTCCATGATTATACTGTAGAGAAATAATAGCTACTGTACTATGAGGGTGTATTTTTAGAAAGAATGTTGCAGACATGCAATGTTAGTTTGGACTGGCACTTCACAGTGGATGTAAATAGCTTAAGTGTAAAGGGCTACATTTAGTACAAAGTAGCTATTTTCTGTGTGTTTATTAATTTAAAGGATTGTGTATTGGCCAGCATGAAATGCTGATGGTCTCATTAGGGCCCACGAAAGCACCTGTATAAAAGCCATGTGCACTGACATCTTACTTGTAACCCAAGAATTCTTTCTTGCCATTAGGAATATCAGTTGGCCTAAATATTCCTTCATGTTTCCTTGCTGTGCCCGAGGGAGAACAGTCAAGTTCTCCTGTGAGCTCTGCAACACAAATTCTGCAGTGTCTGTGAGATGCAGAAGCAATCCCTTTGCCTACGTGTGGCTCTGTAGGAGATGCAGCAGTTAACTATCCTGTGCTTTCAGATAAAATAATGCAGCTCGCCTTTTTAATGGCTACAAATCATGGGAGCTTCAGAGTTCGAGTTCCCTGTAGCCCTCTTAGCTGAGTGTACTCCTGTCCATGCATGAATAATGTAGGACCTCATTGGCTTTAGTAAGATATAGTTAAATCTCTTGGCCTTTAAGGGTTTTTTTTTCTCCCCCTGTTATTACTTAGCTGCCATCCTGTTTGAAGGGAATGAATCAACCACAAGACAACAAATGCTGGTGAATGTAGGAGACAATAACATTATATGGGTAAAGCACCTCCAGAGTTCAAATTCTTCAGTAGAGATTTGTCTCTCCAGACTTACTAAACATCTCTCTTGTGCTGTGGACACAGTTGGTTTACCAATATTTGGATAGTTTTGTGTGTGAAGCTTTATTAGATGCAGTGAAAGGCCCCGGGCGTTGCTGTGTGGGTGAGGTGGGCAGGGCAGAGCAGGGAGCTGCACACATCAGGCAGGAGCTGCAGCTGGTCCCACCTGTTCTCCTGGCCTTGCCAGTGATTCTGGCACTGAGGTGTTGGCAGGGTGCCCTTTGCAGTCCTTCTTCTACATTTGATATCATTTCTGAAGGTCAGGCAGCTGTTGGAGCACAGATGCACCCTTCCTAGGATGGCTAGGGAGGAGAAACCTGCCTTCCTGTATTGTTTATCCAGACAGAATATCCTTTTGGAAGTCTTACTTAAGGCTTAAATCTTTTTCTCCTGTTTACCCAGCACAGCTGCTGGGAGAATTTTGGCATGGTCTGTTCATTTTAGCAACATGTTCTCTCCATGTTGAGTAGGTAAGGCAAAACTTGAAAAGGCAGGGATTGACAAAGCACCTGCTAAAACAGACTGTTCTTTATAATCTGTAATTCAAATGTTTCCTTTAAAAGGAAATACTTTGGTTGGCAGGCTGTGAAGTGTGTGATGATAGCTGAGTAAGCCTCAGCCTATCTGGTTAACAGGAGGTAGAACCAGGTCGTGACATGTTGTGCTTTTACTCAAGGCACAATTTTTCATCTGGTTAACTTGATGTGCTGACCCTTGTAAAGAATAACTGAACCCTAACAAAATGATTTTTGATTCATGGCAAGCTGTAGCTGGACTCTCAAATCATGAACATTTGAAGTCTTTTGTGGTATCTAGTGACATTTATATACAGTCCTAAATAGTTGACAATAGGTGAGATTTATTGGTGTAGCATACTAACACTCAATGCTGTGTCTTAGTTCTTATTCATTCTAAAATGAGAAAGGGAGGCCACTTACATAGTTTCACAGTACATGAGCAACATTTTAGAAAACAATAGGTGATGGTAAAAGTAACTTAGACTGACAACACTGTTATTTTCTTTGCTTAAGAGATATTTCATATAAAAGAAAAGTGGTATTGTAAGATAAGATTTTAAATCCACAGATGCTGCATGTTATATTCAATGTTTTATCTGGTCTAAATTTTTGCAAGTTTTAACAATCACTTAATTGGTGCATAAATTACTTACATCTCTTGTTCTCCCTGACAGTGTTTCACTGAATTTTGTAAAGACTAATTACTGTCATCCCCAGTAGAGTTGTTCTTTTACATCAGCAATCATTCATAACTTACTAGGTGCCTGCAGCAACGAATCAGTCATTTAAGCAACCCTGGGAAATGTTTCACATTATCCAAGCCCATCTGGTAATGGAAGAAGCTAATAGTTCTAACCATATTATCAACTTGAAATCCAGCCATTTCAGAAGCATTGTAATTAGCAGTTCCCTCAGCCAGTGACACGACCCTGGGTGTGCACACGTGCCACTCTGTGCAGTGTGTGTGTAATAGGGTACAGGGGCTTCTCCCTCTATTTATCTGCCTAAAGGATTTCCAGGAGGACAGAAGGGGTAGTTGGAGCCCTGATGTGAAGACAGGTAGTATGTACAAAGTGTAAACTAAAGGCCACAGCTTTGTTCAGCCAACCGGGCAATTTCTGATTAAGTTTATACCTTAAGACCCACCTTCCTTGAACTGTGCCTCTGTCTGGGACAGGACAGTGATGAGCTTGAATTTGGGAGGTAGTCACTCATCCATCAGTGGGGCTGAGTTCTAGGAGCAGGAGTCAGATGTGGCCAGCAAGACGAGCCACCTGTCCTGTGTGCCCTGTGTCACCTGCCCAGCCCTGCCCCTGCTGCAACCAGAGCATGCCTGGGAGCTGCCAACCAACACAAACACCACGTGCAGCCTGCTTGAAAGGCACATTTTGCATTGGCCCATGGTATTAGTGGGTATATTTTATAGCAGGAGTCAATTTAAAAATAAAAATAAAAAATTAATGAAAAAGGTGTGTTTTATTGGATTCCTCAGCCTTCTATTCAAAACCAGTTTATTTTAAATGGCCTTTGAATGGAAGGCAACTAGAAGTTTATTGCAAAAATGCAAAGTAACTTTCCTGTAGGTCCTGTAGGAAACAATATTTCTCTTCAGATTACGGCTGTATATTCGGTGTTTCATTTTCCAGTGCCTGTTGGAGTAATAAGAGGATAGAAAATAAAAAGTTTACTTATCCCTTGTCCAATTTACCCAGTCTATTTCTAGGTGTTGTAACTGACCTTTTGCTACTCTAATACTTGTTACAAGGGAAAGAAACTCAGCATGCTCTAAGGTGAGGCGGAATCAGGTAATGAAATTGTATACTGCATTACTTAAAGTAGCAACGTAGTAAACACAATGACCCTTTCATTTTGCCTTTTTTCAAGGCTTTTGTTCATCTGCCTGAAGACTTTGTTTTTCTGGGCTGAACGGTTGTAGCATCTTTTCTGTCCCCACACCTCCATTCCTATTCTACAAGTACCAAACGATCAAACTTCCATGGTGTGGCTCAGGAGGTTATTCGATAGCTCATTTCTGGTATTCATTTTGGATCACTTTTGTTTCCAAAGTTGTAGTATTTCCTGAGCAGTTGTTCTTCATGCTGAGAGCTGCCACATTTGATTTTTGTCTGTCCTATTATCTCCTCATTACTGCTTTCATTATAACAAGCTCTGTAGTGTGAGTTCTTTTAATCTCCCCTCCCGGGCTAAATTTAGTCAATCTTAGATCAGACTTAAATGTTGTATTATTGCATACAAGTGTTGGAACATTAGAACTGTACTAATGTAATGCAGTCATATACCATACACAATTTAATGGTTCTGCACCAGGATACTGGATTAGGGAAGCTAAAGGCTGGTTTTTTTTTCTTGCTGTGAACTGGAAGGAGCTGGAGATACGGGTGGGCTTTGCCTTGGAGTCACACTCCATAATTCACCACTGAGACACTTTGTGTGTCCATCCTCTTGGCATGTTTTGCTGCCCAGTTTCAGGCAAGCTATCTGTTATGCTCTCAGTATATTTCACAGTCACTTTTATTCAAATATCCTGAAAAGCTGCTTAAGGAAGAGATCTTTTTTGGGACTCCTAAGTCTGACTGTGTGGAATGAGTGATGTCTAGCTTTGCTCTTCAAGACTGAATGGTTTAATAATGGAATTAGGGCAGGCATATCCAAACCTGGAGTGCTGGGATGTCATTCCTGCCTGCGTGAACAGCCTCTGTGATTCTTTCCAGCTTGTCATGATAAACCAGAGTAAGATGACAGTATTCATCTTCTGAAAAATGAATTTGACAGGCGCTTTTGCTACTAAATTAGCATTTTTTGTCAGCAGTCCCCAGGCTGGCTCTTGGTGCTGGCAAGTGAGTAACCTCGCCTCTTGGCTTATTTGCAGGAACTGCTGGCACTTAGTGAGACATTTTCTTTTCATCTGCCTTAGAAGAATACTCCAAAGGCAGTCCTTTTGGGGTTTTTATAAAGCTTGGTTTGGTAATTGTGCTTCAAAGGCAAGGATGCTGACAGAGTGATGAAACTGTTGGTAAATAATTTAGGCCATGGGTGCCACTGGTTGTGGAACCACCTTTTACCCTTTATGAGCAGTGACTGAGTTGAAGTGAAGGTAAAACTTTATTTTAGAGTAGAGAAAGCTGCAGTGAGTCAAGCTGTGGTGGCTCATGGTTGCTGTTCCTGGCTGTCCTGCCCTGCAGCAGGACAGGCAGGCAGGGCATGTGTGTTGCTGGGCAAGGAGGCAGTGGAGTGTTATTGGGGTTCACACCATTCCCAAAGCCCAAAGGCTCCCTCCTTCCGTGCAGGACAAGGTGGTTTCATGATTTGCTCACTCTGGGTGTGTCCCTTCTGTCCCATAAAGGTGCTGTGTGTGAGCTAAGTGAATGGCCCAGGCTAAGCACAAGAAATGCTGTAGCTCCTCTGTAGGTGACCAGATGCTACAGTTCATTTGTCCAGCTTAGATATTGTTGCATCTCTTCTGCATTCTTGAAAAATAAAGAAGTATGTACTTCACTCGTTTTTATTGGTAACCAGAAAGAAACAAGCATGTGATTTAATGCACTGTCTGCCTCCCTGTTCCTCCCAGGCACAGCTGATTTGTTTCCAGAACTCCTCTCTTTGGTATTGCTTTAACTGAGCAAATTTCATTTCATGGAGGAGGCAGGTGCTCATTCTGTTAATATCTTTATAATTTTCTTCACTGTGTGGAAACTGCTGTAATGGAAGCCAGCCTGGCAGAAAGGTCACCTCCTTTGAATGACTTGGAGTCTCAGTTTTGGAGACAAATTTCAGGAGAAAATGCCCTGGAATGAGCATTTCCTCTAAGGAGAAAGGGCTTCAATAACTCCCTTTTCTTCTGCCAATGAGAGAAATTGATACCAGCGGGTGAAAATGGAAAAAAAAGAGAACTGTTTATTAACAGGAAAAAAAAAAAAAAAGCCCAAGAATTTGGATGATGAACTGACCAAAACCCCCACGCCCTGTCTCCCTGTGCTGTCGGTGGGAAAGAGGGAGGGGCTGGGGAGAAAAAGGTGTTCTAAAGGCTTAGTTTAGTTCTCATTATCCTCCACTGACTCTGCTAATAATAAATTTACCTTAAGAAAAAGGAGGAGGGTTTGGATGGGAACACTTACAATTTCTTGGCAGATGCTTACTGCTAGGGAAGCTTAGGGTTTTTTTCTCTTTCCTTTTGGGAGTGAGAGATTTCAAGGAGGAAATGGCAGATCTGGGTTCCTGAAGGCAAGCTCGGGGAGCAGCCTCATTTACATTGCAGACCACATCCTTGAGAAAATGTAGCCTGGGCTTCTCACCTGGAGGCTGCCTGGGGCTTCTGGGAAGGAGCCCCAGCTGTCTGACCAGGGTGGCTGGCACTGCTGCCAGGCTGGGGCTCCCTGCACTGCCCACAGCTCCTAGAGGAGCAGTAAGAAACAGCCTTTTTCTCCTTGGAGAAAATGGAGTCACAGAGGTGCAGCTAGAATTTAAATTACTGAAACCCAGGGGTAAAGACCTACGTAAGATTTAAACTGTTCCGGCATTCTCAAAAATTCTCAATTCTCAAAAATTGTAGATGCAGAGGGTCATGCTATTTATTACATTAAAAACACAAAAGAATTTACAGCACTGTGTATTGCTTATGACACTTGGGAGAATAATAATTGTTTAAATTTCACATAACAGTTCTTACTTTTCCATTCTTCTGAGCTTCCCATAAATGTGGCTGACTGCTTCCAGTAGGCAGTTTCACTGAGCCTCTGCAGGGTTAAGACCATACCCCATGTTAGATCTGCAGAGCACAGCTTGCACAGAGGAATCCTCAAAAGAGTTGGAGGCTCCAGAGAGCTGCTGGTTTGCTTACTTTTTGCTTGCTTTGTCATTCTTTCAACTCCCCAGCTTTGTGGGCTCTAGATTACTTTGTGTGTGTAAATATAATTAGTTTAAATGTCAATGCTAAGGTTTTAGTAATGGGTTGGAAATTCATTATGGACATGTTCCATCTGTGTGGCAATGGGTCTAGCTGTATATTAGCAGGGTATTTGTTGTAATAGTTGTATGTCTAATGGGCCATGCTGCCCAGGAGGTCTGTTTTGGGGAAACAGGGAAGCCAAAGCATGGCAGGTGTTGTCATGGCTACCTGTCAAGCCTAAAATAATTTTGGCATTGACCTGTCTGTATGGTGATGTTTGCCTTCATTTTCTCTGAACTGCAGCTTTGGCCTGGGTAGGCAATGGAAAAGAAAGGCCAAACCCCAGAACTGTGACTCTGAAATGGGTTTTCAGGAGGGAAACAGGCAGCAGCTATTTAGAACAGCACTGAAATGCAGTGTCTGTAGGGAGCCATCAGCACCTGAGGGGTCACCAGGCCAGGGACCTTAGGAAAGACAGATATTCATGTAGACTTGCTCTGAAATACTTTTTCTCTAAATATTTTGTTACTACTGATAAATTCCCTCCCATTCCTTGCCATTCCCCCTCTGGTGCACTTGTCCTAAGAGGAGCCACAAGTCCTGGGCATGGTTGGAATTCTGGTGGGGAGTGGCACAGTTTAACTTGGTTAGCTCATGGAAGAACTGCATCCCTGCTGCCGAGAGCCTGGCAACAAGCTGAATCTTTCCTCAAAACTGGGTAAAGCCCATAAGGAAAAACGTACATTTGCATATACTTGGGGAATAATCATTGGAAGCAAGGATTCAGTCCTGCTCTGACTACTGAGCAACAGAACAGACAGCTTTGCAACCAGCAAAATTTTGAGACCTTTCCTATCAGTGGTAATTACTAAATTCATATGGATTATCCTAAGCATGAATTTGATGAAATTACAAGTATCATGCACAACTGGCTTCTAAAATTATATGGGATGCTTCTAAGAGAGAAGTGGATGAAATGTTTTTTATTGGGAATGTGTTCACATGGTGCTGGAAGGTTGCAAACACACTGTGCCCAGTCCTGGTGCACACTGGAAATCTGAAGAGCTCTGGTATCCTGTTGCTGCAGGGTGAGTGTTCTTTTCCCTGAGACCCTCAAGCAGTGATAGAAGTTGCTCTCTATGAAGTTTGCTTGTGTCCAGGCATAGAAGTTCTTGCTCAAAGCTGAATGGGAGAGGGGTCCAGGAGTTTTGAAGAATTGTAATTTGGCTTTGTTGTTTTGAAGGGGAGAATGTCCTGGAAGGTCAGTTTTAATTGATGTTACCTACCAAAGAAGGGGCAGTGAGGAATAATATATAGTCCTGCTTTTGTCTTTGGAAGATACATCAATAAAGGAAAAAACCCAAAAAACCATTGCCCTTTTTACTTATCTGGAAAGTTACCTTAGAGACAGTGAAATGCATATTTCAATTGCTACCAAGATCCCAAATATCCAAAGCCCAGAATTCTAGTTTTGTGTCAGTATATAAAAATTACAGTATACATGACAAAAATATTTCATTCAGAATATGAAATTCATTATTATATCAACATCCAAATACGTCATCATAGCAGAGATGATGCAAGCAATGCATTGAACAGAAACACAGAGAAAGGGAAGTCTTTATTTTTCCTTTGTTCATTGACATTTTAACACTGATGTTGGTGTGGTGCTGGCCACTCCCAAATGGCTTTTGTCATTGTCCATTAATAATCTCCTGCTCTCTCAACCTTCCCAGGCAGGGGGTCAACAGGAGGAAGGATGCCCTGCCTCCCTGGGAATGTCTGCAGAGGAAAGCAGGAGGGACAGGTAGTGGAGGGCTCCAGGTGTCCCCTGTGTCACTGCAGCACACACAGAGCAGCATTTTGAGTTCCCAGGAAGTGTCTGGATGATCACTGCTCTTCTTTCCTCATCACCTCTTGAGCTGGAAGGTGCTTGGAAGGATAAAGTCAGCCCAGTTCTCTTTGCTTTGGTGCCACTTTGGTTTTTGCTCCTGTCTCCCAACTCTGAAGGAAAGCATCTTCCTTGATGTGTTAGTCCTTCTTATTGAATAATTTTTTCCTGATTTTTGAAAGGACAAGGAGATGCAAACCCAGTCTCAGCACTTTGGGAAGTGGGATACATCCTGTTTTTTCCCCATTAGTGCTGGTCTGCAGTCTGCTTTGGGTTCTGGGTTTAATTCTCTGTATGGCTGAATTGGTCTCTCCTCCTGGAGTAAAAGCATGTCCAGAATAAACAATGAACTAACGCCATGGGTTTAGAGGATGGGTTTGGAATGCTCCCCAGGAAGTCTGCTCTGTTTGGCTGTTCCCACCCCTAAGAAGGATGGTTTTGGAAAGCTTTGTGCAGCTTTTTGCTCAGTCATTGTCTACATGATTAACTTAATTAGTTAAGAAATATCCAAGACATCAGAATGGCCTGGGCATGTTCCTATGCCCGAGGAGCCAGTGTTTATGTCAAAATTCTGAGTACTTGGGAAAAAAAATCCACTTAATCTTACAGGCAGATTGACTTGGCAATCAGAAATAACTTGGCAACAGAGATAAAGTGAAATATATATACGGGTGGGGGACCCCATTTAGCAGTATTTACCCTGGCAAAAATCCCTTTGGCTTTGCTGACAGTGCTGGTAGAGTCAAAAAGGCTGAGTCTCCAGGGAGTAGAAGGAATTTGGTGGGAAGCCTTCTTTTGTGCTCTGTGTAATTCTGAATGTGCTTTTTTAATATTTGAGGGGGGGTTGTACGTTGGATTAAGTACCAAATTAAAGAATTTAGGCTTGTAATTTAGTATTTCATCTGTTGCACCGATGTCACCTAGATTTTTAGATAAAACAAGTAAAATATTCTGTGCCTGATGTTTCCAGACCCACAGGTAGAAGGGTTTTTTCTTTTTAAACCCCAGTTCACTGAGTTACACTGTTTGAGAGTAGATTAGAAGATAGGGAGGGAGCCAGCTGATAAGACAGAAAATGAGACAAATAGTCTAATAGGTCAGATGATTTGACTGAAAAAGAGTCAGAATGGAGCTATATATATAAACTCTAAAAATTATACATACATGTTTATATCTGCCACACAAGCTTAAAATGGGATTATATTTGTCTCTCACCTTTTTGGTTTCGTAATCTCATTAATAAAACCCTAAAAATTAGTGTTAGTTAAGGAGTCTGTCCAGAATTTATTAAAACATAGTGGAAATTTAGCATTGAATTGACACTCCAGTACCTGAAAAAACTAAAACAGAAGTCCCCACTATTATTCCCATTGAAGAACTTACTGTGTGAGTTCAAAATTGATATTCCAAACTGTAAATAAAATGTCAGAACTCCCAAAAATGACCAAAAAACCCATCCCTGTTGTAGGGGCTGGAAATAGCCTCGTGTTCAGTAAACCTGTGCTGTCTGCTTGGCACTGTAATGAACCAAGTCATTTATTGTGGGACCTCAGTATAGGCTTGCATAAATTCACTGTAGAAAACTGCCACCTGCAATTTTACCAATGCCCAGATCAGAAAATAGACCCTAATGGAGCTAAAACCATGTTAAAAACAGTTTTTATTTTGTATTAAGAAATTATTGTACATCTGCTCAGGTTGTAAAATTCTAGAATTTTTTTTTTTTTAATTAATGATATTAATCACACACACGTAATAGTGAGCAGGAGCCTCAAGCTCCTGCCTGAATATCTTCAGGAATCTGAAAACACAAACATGTAGAAACTGTAATAAGGTTTTTCATATATATTCAGTTTCTTTCATTTTAGTTTATTTGCTATCAGCTGTATTAGTAGGTGGATGAGATTCCCTTTCCTAAAGAAATCAGGTATGCAAGTACATAAAAGAATGAGTGAATTGCTCAGCCTTGATTTGTTGTTCCCAGATGCCTTTTTTAAATTGCCAGCCTCACAGATTGACTTTGGGACCTGAAATTCTAGATGAATCTTTGTTCACAGTAGCTTTCCTGCAGGCCAAATGATGCTTTCATTTATACCTGTGCAACTGCTGCCAGCTGGCAGCTGGGGCAGAGCGAGCTGGAGCAGGCTGGTTATGGACAGGGTGTGTTTGATAATGAGTCAGTGAGAAGCAATAAACCCAGAGCACAGCCACACCACTCCGGGCTTCAGCTGCTCGTGCCTTTCTCCTCTTCTCCTCCTGCTCTTACACCAGGGCAGTCCTGTGCGGATGGTGGTCATAAAGGCACAAGTGGGGACAGAAGGACCGAGCTGGAAGTGAAGCTGGGAGATGAGTGAGGAGAGGCGGGCTGGGGTTAACATCCCCCTGCTCATTCCCTGCTGCCCTCCCGTTTGTGCCTGAATTCAACGGAACAACAAATGAGCACCCCGGGGGGAGAGTCTGTGTGTGGAGTTTGAGAGATCCAAAGAAAATGTGTTGGCTGGATCTGTGAGCTGCAGAGGACAGAGAGAAGTCGTGAGTGGTATTACACTGCAGGCCTGGTTCTCAGAATATATGAAGTTGTAAAGAGTAGGCTGATGGATGTTTGGAGAATGGCAGCAGGTCCATCCCAGCTGCCACCCCTCTTCCAGCTGTTCTGGCCAGAGGAGACAGCTCAGAGGGGGCTCCTGCTGTCCACGTGTCCAGGAGGACCAAGTACAGGAAAGAGTTGCTCAGTGATGCTGCTCTAGAGGTAAAGAAATTCAGTGTGAGCAAAACCCGAGTTAGCTATCAGATTCTAGGAATCCTGTGTGAAATTCCAGGGGGTGTTCTTGTGAGTTTTAGTGTTTGTCCTCATATTGTATCCCCCTACCCCATATGCCTAGGAAGAAGAAAAGGCACTTCAGTGGGCAAATAACTCTGTAGCCCACCTAAACCACCCTGTAGCCCACCTGCCCTCTCATCCCTCCCATCCCATCACCGGGTTTGTGCTGGTGCTGCAGAGGCTTGGGGGGTGGTAACACATCTCTTACAGTGGCTGTAGAATGCATAATATGGAAATCCTCTTTCCACACTCATATTTCCCAGGAAATGGGTTTGTAAGATGACATGGCTGGAGTGCTGATTGTAGGTGGGGCAAATGGATGTGACATTTCAGACAGAGCTTTGCCAGCGTTGAAAGATGGTAAGGAGTTTGTGATTGAGAAGAGCTGCATAATGGTGAGTGGAGGCAGCCCTGTGTGCCTTATCTGTGCTATGAGACTGCATTTGTGTTCAAACTGAATGTTTTAGAAATGTGTTCAGAGAGCATCAGCTGTGTTTGCATGCCAGGAACAATGATGAATCCTAAATTCAGTGTGAAAATAATTCAGATCATCTCCAGTACCCATTTTCTGCTGCTGAAGATTATGGTACTTAAGAAAAAAAAATCACTTTGAACAAGTCCAAAATATAAATGGTACTAAACTAATGGGATCAAATTCATTATATTGAGCTTAATTGCAACTTCATGGCTCCAGATTTATTCCAATGTAATTCTGTTAATACCAAAACTAGAATAATAAAGTGATGAGTCAGGTCTATTGTTTGTAAATCTCCACTAGAGATCATTAGCTTGTATACAATTGCATTAAAGTTTAAATGACATGCTGCTGTAATTTTTTTCGCATGGTTTGAGAAAATCTGCATATGTTGGAGCCTCTGGGTAATTTAAATTGAAGTAGTTGAGAAAATGTCATGTAACAATGATATGAGGAATGCAGTCAAATATTATCTTAAACAACTCAGCACAATTTGTAGTAATATATTAGGTGAGTCATCAGTTCTGTTACCCTGTCAATATGGTGAAACTTTAAAGAAAGCTGTAGTGTGGTGCAAAAAATGCTTTGAATCAATTTAATTGCTAACTAGGGTAAACAACTTTGGTGTAAAACTAAACAGGCATACAGAACACTGGTGAGAAGTTCCAGCTAAGAATGGAAGTTGTAAGCAGTGGAAGTGTTGAATGAGGGTGTGTTATTTCAGTCTGGTAGTGTGGAGAGATTGTGGTGAGGCTCCAGCACGTTCAGTTCAGTACAAGCAAAGATGACAGGGAGTGTTTCACTGTCCTACACAATGAATATGTCACACAAAATGCAACAGGTAAAAAGAGGCCAAAGGGAGAAGGACAGAGCAACCAGGGACCCGCTGGGTTCAGGACATTGTGCCAACATTTTGGTTCTTTGCATGCTTCTCATTCATTCTCTTCCCTTTACCCTCTCCCCCTCTCATTCTTGATTAGCTAACCCAAAATAAAAAATGTCTTTAAGAGCAGCTGTGAAAACATACAAGTTTGAATTTTAGGATATTTTAATCAGTATGATTAGGTTTCCCATCAAGAAATCTCCTCATCTGCTGTCAAGCTATTAAGGCAGAAATGTGTAAATGAGTTAAAGGAATTGGAAGAGGTTCACCAAAAATATCTTCGACTTCCTGCCCCCCTTTCCTGAGCAATAAGGTCTTGTTCACAGCCATAAAGGTGGTTATAGGTGTGAAGCTGTGCATGCTGTTTTACGTGCCCATGTTGCTCACAGTGTGCAGGTGCCTGTTGCAATAATTGTCTGCAGTGGTTCATCCTTGAATCCTGAACTTTCCTTCAGCTTTTTCTGTTACTACTTTTTCTATAAATCTGTCCATAACCCCTGAGCAACATTGGCTTTGAACTCCAGTGCATCTACTCTATGAAATTCTCATCCAGGCTTTAATCTTCTCTCACCTTGATATATTTTAACTCCCCTCTTTATGGGCTGGCACACAAGTTGAATTTAATGGTGATAAATGTATTTCTGAGATTAAAAGCTATAAAGTATACATTACAGATTAATCTGAGCCAAATCTCTGTTGTCAACGTGGTAAATTTGGGGAAGTTGGATCAGGGAGGAGCCAAGGAGCCTGTGGTTGTAGCTTAGGCTCATCTCTGATGTCAAGCACATGGTTTTGTTTGTTGGTTTTAAAGAGTGTCTATTAATTTTTGGTGTCTTTGCTACCACAGAACATTTAAATCATCACTGAAGCAACTGTCCCAATTTACCTTCACACTGTGTTCAAGAGCAAAGCTTGAGATGTGAAAATACCTGAGGGGAGGAGAAGAGCAAACAAATCAAGGCCAGAAAGGAAATCTTTCCAGCCCATCCTCCTTATTTGCATTTTCCTGATGCACATAGGGAATTAATTCATGTGTCCCTTCTCTTTTAGAAGGGAGTGGCCACTGTTTTTGCTTATGCTCTTTGTCACCATGCAAATTTATCAAGATATGGCAACACAAGTCTATTGCACAACTTGGTTGCAATTTTTTAAAAGGCACTTGTATGCTGTTAAAATTCCTTATTATCTCACTATTTTGCAGTTTCTGAATCAGATAGAGCACTACAATTTAGTAATCTAAATTGTAGAAATAGTGTGGTAAAATGTGTTAAAATATGAGTCATATCCTTGTTTTTGGTGATGGAAATTGGATTATTATGATGCATATGTACATTTGAATTAGCAATTGTAATTCAGAAAAAGAAGATTTTCAGGTGAGTTTCCTCAGTAAGGTGTGCTTGTAGATTTGGCCTGGGCCAGACTTTGTACTGTGCCTGTTCTTTATATGAAATGTGATGGATCTACATTTCAAACAATATGTGATCCTTTCAAAAAAGGGTGATCCGCCCTTTTTGGGGTGGATCATAAACCTACCACAAGGGTAAGAGCTATTAGAGACCACGGGGAGCTTCCCAGAGGGGTTGCTGCCAGTATAGATGTGTATGACTATAAATACAGCTTTCCTACAAATGTACACACACAAATTACTTTTCTAAGAACATTCCTGTAACCAATGTCATTAAAAAATGTCTTGGCCTATGCTTAAGCCTACTAAATTAAAGTCTTTAGGAGTGAATTTTAAGCCTGTGTTGAATTAATTGAATTTAGGCTCTGGTGTTCATGAGTCAGGTTCAGTTGTCTGAGTCTTGTGTGTCTGCCTCCCAGGAGATTACAAACTCTGAACTGCAAACAAGACATTGCATGGAGCTGTGCGTTTGTGCTTAAAGGACAGATTCTTTATCCAACCCGTAACAAGAGGCCACTGGTTTTGGGGCTTGGTTTTGGTTGTTTTCATTCTGTTCTGCTTTTCAACCATTTTCTTCTCAAGGAAGCACAGCTGGAAAGCATTAACTGAAAACAAATGATGTTGCAGAATATCTGCTTGTTCATTGCTGCTTTTTTCAGCGTAATTCTGCTTAATGCCGCTTGATTCAAGTTTTGAACTGCCCTTAAGTGCATTTAACACTTAAAAGACAAACCTGTAAACCAGTTTTCCCTTCCCAACCCAAGGTACGCAGAGGAGGATGGGGGGAGGGTTACCCTTGAGCCCTTCCCTCTTTTCAAGCTTTCTTGCCTTCCTTTCTCCCTTTAACATATTAAATTTCAAGTGCCGAATTTTTGTGGGATGCGGCTGAGCTCACATACAGGGCGGTGTTTGTGTTGTTTTTGTATTTCACCTTCCCCACCGTGCCTGCTAAGAGCAAGGGGCGGGTGTGGACAGCACAAAGCTTTATTTGTGCTGGCAGACAACTGCTGGAGACAGTGTGTCCTTATCAGCCGTGCCTGATAACACAAAATCTGCCCATCTGCCACCCCTGAGCTTTGGAAGACACTGCTGGTGGGAGGCAGGGGTGGATGGATAAACCTGGGACTTAGGGAAAAATGACAGTGCTCTCCTGAAAATCACTGTGCCCTTTGGAACTGCAGAATTCCTGCCAGAAGTGATTGCTCCGACCGTGATTTAAATACGATTTCTAAGGTGCTGCACTGGTTTAGGCTGCAGAGCTTAAAGACATCTGTGGGGAAAATAGATAAGTGTTATCCTTTATCTGAGTTTCCATTGCTGTTAGGAGATTTATTAGAGTTTTTTATGGCTGGTCATAGCCTGTGTTCTTTAATATATTATTTGCAATTTCCTTTCTCTAGATTGTGCCATTTGAGGAGCACAACTCAAATTTTCCATCAGTTGCATCAGGGAAGCCATAAATATGTCACAAGGGGTGTATTTATGTACCCTATTATGCGTTGGAAAGAATTTGGCCTGTACTGTGTAAAATTAAAACAATAATTAGGCTTTGACACAAAGGTTGGAAGGAAAACTCCTGGCTTACATATATTTGTGTGCTTATTGTGTGCGATAATTAAATGGTAGTTACAAATTTCTGCATACCCTAAATCACCCTAATGGAAACGCTTAGGCCGTGTTACCTCTTAGCAGGTGTCCTAATAACTGGAGGAGGGCTGAAAATTGAGGAAAAAGGATTTAACAAAAGCGTGCTGCAGTCTGCAGTGTCGTGGGTACTCGGTGGGCACTCAGGTGCCCTGGTTGGGGACAGAGGATTGTCCTTCAGAGCAGGGAGACATCAGCTGAGTGCTGACAAGCCATGGAGCAGCTTTCCCTTCCTGCTCTGTGCATGTGAAAATCCCGGCAGGCCCAGTGTAAGGCTGATGCTGTGTCGGTCATGCTGGAGCACGTTCCATGGGGAGGGATCAGTCTCTGGGGACAGCATCCCCCTGAAGATCGTGATGCTCGCTGATCTTGGCAAAGTACGGGATAGAAATGGAGCAATGAAAGGCAGCGCTGGGCAGAACTGCAGTGCTGCTGACTTAGAGAGGTAAAGACTAGGGGACAGAAAGGAGAACAGGGCAATTGCCAGAAAGTACAGAAAATACAGAAAAAAATACATTATGGCTTCAGCTCCTTAAGGGGCTAGCTCGTCCCTTGTGAGAAAAGCAAAGTTAGGACTAGGGAGATGTCCTCTTATTTAATGGTGTGCAGTCACATCTGTCTCTCAACATTGTTTTTGTTGTTGTTCTCTTTTGGGTTTTTGGTTTTTTTAATCTGACTTTAAAACTGCCTTTCAGCAGTTGGAAACATAATTATGGATTGCTGAATATAAGTGCTTTTAATAAGTTTGAGGCTAAAACTATCAAAATACAAGGTAGCTCAGTGTCCTAGGTATGTATATAAAATAGCTAAAACCAAAATTTCTTCAGTTCTGCTGGCATCAGTTCTTATGAAAACTTCCTTTGTCTTTCACCCAGCTTTAATTTTGCTGATTGTAGTTCCCCCTCCCAGTTATTTCTGCTTTTATAACATGAGATAAAAATACATTCTTTACAGATTAATGAAAGCCATGAACATGAGGTGCTGTTAGAGCTTTACAAATTTATTTTTTTAAATACTATTGTCATTTGGCAAATAAGTGTTGCCTGCTAAGAGCTGTTCTTCTGTGTGAGCCGAGTGTAACATTGCAGTTAATAACATTTAGTGTTATCAGCTGCTAGATGACTTTATCTCAACTACAAAAGCCTGTTTGTAGAGAGGAGGCAGCCTCGCTGGAGTGCCAGATTGTTAAATAACTACAGGTTGCCAAAACTAAATGAACTTTTCAGCTGGTAATGATGTGCAAATTGCTCACAAAAATGTATGTGCACTGGAGGAATGCTCACAAGCACGGGGTTGTGTCTGGTTTAAACGATTCTTTGCCTTTGTCCTTAACCCAGCAGTGACACCATTAGAATGAATATATCTGTAGGTATAATAACACAGTTATTTTGTGTTATTAATAGCTGAATAGTTCCTCAATAGCTATTTTAATGAATGTAATTAACCAAATATATATTTAAGCAATTCTTAAGTTATTAGCTATTATGTTAAGTAGCCATTTAAGCTATATTGTGGCCCTCTTGGTGTAAAGCAGCTCTGGGTAAGAGGAGTGGCTGTGGTTGTGCTGCCGTTGTCCCCTGGGTGTGACTGTAGTGTATGGAAAGGAAGGTTTAAAATGGGCCTTTTTTTAGGTACTGGTACTGCAGGTACCAGAAGGGGAGACACAGGAATTAAACACTGACATGTCACATAAGCAGTATTTTTTAAATTAATTTTTTCTTTTCTTGAAGAATAATTTTCTGTAATGTGGCAGATACGAGGAGCTGCCTTTGGGTGAAGAGGTCTCAGTGTAAACTTCAGTGAGAAGATGATGAGTTAAAGTTATGCCCAGGAGGGTGGCTGCAGTTGGCCCACGAGTGTTACCCAAAAGCTGCAGTTTCTCTGCGGGTGCTGCTGCAGCCCAGAGGAAGCCTTGGGTTTCCTGTGCAAAGCTTGCTCCCTTGCCCTGCAGTGTCTCACCTTGGATTCCTCAGCCTGGTTGGGAATTTAGTACAAAGAGCCATTCTTGTGAATCGTGTTTTCTTTGCAATTTTGCATTCCAGCTCAACAATTCATTCCTACTTTTTTCTAATGGCAAGGACTTTTACTGGAGTTCACATAACTTTGGAAAAATGGTTAGTTCAGGTTCTTCTGGGGGCCTTGAATGTTCCAGTTCCAATCCATTGGGGGTTGTTTTAAAAATACAACTCTTGGTATACTTAATATGCATTAGAATTAGTGGGATATTCTGACAAACAGTTAATATCATTGAATTTAAAAGTTTTTCAAAGGTACTTTTCTGTAGTGAAGTTAAAGCTAATGATGTGACTTCAGAGTATTCATCTTCCCATCTCTTGCATTATTCGACTCTTCTCAGCAGTATTTATATGATTTCAAATGCAGACAGCATTTTGGAAATATGATTTGAATGTGCTGTGGAGTGTTTTGGGTCCATCAAGTCTGTGTTTTTCAGATGGCATGGCAACATCCTCAGGTTGAAGCAGTCCTTTCCCCTCTGGAAGAACTGAGTTATTCGTGGTACTTTTGTTCCTGCTTTGTAAAATATGTAATAAAAATGTGAGATGTGGTGAAAGGGGAGTGCCAGCGTTTAGGTACACACCAAGTGGATATTAATGGTATTAGGCTGCATGAAAATTGTCAGTCTTTAATTTTAGCGTTCTACCTTTGTCCCATAAATGATTTCAAAACTAAGACTATTTATTTTTCCTAATTTATTTTTTATTCATTTAGGACTATGCACAGCTACATACACTTTTAACTTAAAATGTTGTTATTACAGTTTTTTCTCGAGTTCTTACAGCCAGTACCCCAGAAAAACATAATTTTTATTTAGTATTGTAGGATTAGCCTGTTCTGAATTTGTTATAGGTTTGAGCTGCTGTCGGGTAGAATAAAAAGAATATAGTTCAATTTTCAAGTTGCAAAACACATTTAGTATGTCCAATTTAGCAGCTGTTGCAAACACTTGAGGGCATTTTCTTCAGCATTTGAAAATTCCCTGTAGAAGTGAGACAGGAGACATTAATTTAGCATTTCAAGCTTGAAAAATAATTTAACCTTTCCTTAAATTGTGTTTTGAAGTTTGGGATTAACACTGTGCCTGGCTGCACAGATGGTTACATTTTATATATTCCTTTGTCTAGGAAAAAAAAGAGACCACATGGTCAGTTAATGACTTTTAACACTCCTAGTCCTCATTTTATATCTTCCTAATGGGACCTCAGAGACTGTGGGAAGATACTCAGAAAATTGTTGTTTATCGTGTAAGATTTCTAAGATGTGTTGTATTCTGTGTCCCAGAACTCATGAGCTATTTTTGCTCCTGCTTATTAATCCTGGTTAATGAATTTTACAGCTTCATCCCTTAAGATTTAACATCCATAATTCTGCTGTGGAAAAAATGAAAACTAAGATCACCGATGTAGAGAAAATGTTACTTTATTAATGGAATGTGAGGGCTCTTATTTAGTAATTTTTAATAGGTAAAATTATCAATGAAATGCATTGTCAAGAAGTAGACTCCATATCAAGTCACTGAAGTGGTTATAAGCTAAAAAAGCTTTTTAGTCTTTCAGAATGCTTTCTAAGCTTTTTTGCAGCCACTTTGATTCACTTGGTGAACCGAGGACGACACAAATCAAATGTGATGCTCGGATAAATGATGGAAAATCCATTAAGTTGGTGATGTGTCACCAGAACAGACAATTCTAGCATATAAAACCAGTCCTTAACTGGATATTTTGTGCTTTGTAATGATTTTTTTTTTTCTAAGTAGTTTTAAAAGTATCAGCTAACAGACTGATAGATTAGCACAGAATTATAGAATAAAGCCATGGAATGGTTTGGGTTAAAAGGGACCTTAAAGGTCACCTGGTTCCACCCCCCTGCCATAAGGGGACACCTTCTACTAGGCAGAGTGTAAATCTGCACATGGCACATAAAACAGGTCTTGATAAAATCACTGAGTGCTGTACAGCATTGAGCACTTGTAAGACATCTGTCAAGTTTATAAAATGTTCCCAGTATAGGCCAAACGTTACCAATATTTTTTCCCCCCTCCATTTGAAAGTGCAAGTAAGGATTTTAAGGCTACTGCTCTTTTATCATGTAAAGAAAAGTTTCCTTTAATCTTTTAAGTTCTTACCCTTTTAAGCCAACGTGTGCAACAAAATCCGCCTGGTTGGAATTCTTAAAGATAGCAGTAACTGGTACAAGACTTCACAGCCTTATTCCAGCTCCTGTGGCAAAAGGATTTCCATTGCCAGCACTGCAGTCACAGAGATGATTCTTGCTACTATGAGGTGGAAATTTTATGATGTTCCTGTAATTCTGTGTTAGCTTTGCAGGCCAGGATGGGATATAGGGGTGAGATGTTTTGAGATGCTGAGTCTCCAGTCTTAAGTGTTATCAGCCAGGCATTTTTGGCAGATACTTAATTCACTTTGATTAAATTAAACTTCGGACATCTGAAGATGTTGTTTATATATTTCGGGGGTGTTTGTATGCATACATATGGGAACACACACTCTGCCTTCCAGTCAGCCAAATCCTCCTCCATTAATTTATTCACAGAGGAAAAGGTTATGTTTCCTCTAGATTTTCAAGGGTGTTTTGTTTAGTTTTTCTTCCAAAGGACTTCCTAGAAAGAAAGGCTAAGAGAGTGTTGCAGGAAAAGCACTGTTGGCTGAGAAGTTTGGTTACCCCTAAGTGCCATTTCCAGTTCCTAAGCTGCAGAAGGAGCTGGGATGTAAAGGTCAGAAGTTGCCAGAGTAGTTCATGTTAACACAACATGATGAATGTTGTGTTATAAACACAGTGGAAACTCCCTGTCTTGTTTGAGATCTGGAAGTCTCAGGAGTAGTAACTTCTCATGCTTGGTAGAATGGCCTGAAGAGTGGTTTGGCATTATTATTTTAAACCTCACAGATAAAGAAGCTCAGTGTGAAACTTTGCAGCCCCTTACTATGGGTGAAATGTAGAAAATTCTGCCTTGTCTTCTATTGGTTATCTTAACTGCCTCAAGATGCAAAGGTTTTCCCAATACCATTACTATTTTTATGACTGATCAATAGAATATGGAATCTCTATAATAAACAAAACACTGTCTGTAAATGGAGATGCTGCAAAATTAACTCTTTCTTTTCTTTGTCCTGTTTTTCCAGCGGAACCCCTGCCTTTAATGGACTTGTGCCGAAGATCAATTCGTTTTGCTCTTGGTAGAGACCGCCTGCATGACATAGAAATTCTACCTTTGCCTCTGTCTCTGAAAAATTATTTACAGTACCAATAAGACATCTAGAACCCTCTGGCCTCACATTGGACTTCATCAATGCAAATGGCAGAAAATTGTTTACAGCAAAATATAAATCTTTGTGATGGACACTTAAGTGTTATTTAATTTTTAATATATATATTTTTTTCTGAACCAGTGAAAGCAGATCACTGTGGGGGACTACTAAAGAATGTGAAAACATTGATTTGATTGAGGTTCATGTGTTACCTGTTGCCTTTTGTGTTTACAGTCCTGAAGGCTATAATTTTCATCTCTCATACATTGATTGGTTTATCTTTGTTGCTTCTGGTAAATGCCAATAGAAAATCTGACCTGCAAGATTCACTGTCCTGCAGACAGATTTTTCAACATTATGATTTTCATTTTTCTTTCTCTCTCCTACACTTTACTCCAATAAATAAAAATAAATTAGCAAAGGAAAAGTCTTGACATTAACTTCTGAAAAATATTTAAACCTTGGTACGCAGAGTTGTTGAGAGTTCTGCGTGTTCAGTGCTCAACATAATTAGGCCTATAATATCTAAAAGCTCTAATGTTTAAAAAAAGCAGAGTGTTTTCTAGAAGAAGAGAATGTGGTTTTAAAACGTGGGAGGAAACAAACAGTTTATGTGTCAGATTAATTTCTGGACTTGGTAACAGTAAGGTGCAGTTCGTTGTTTTCAAGACCAAATCTAGTCCCTCCAAAGTTCTGCAGTTTATAACAAAGTGTCCATTGTCCCAAGAATTTAGGATATTCATAATTTAGGAAGCTTGTCACTTTTTTTTTTTTAAACAAATTTATAATTTTTATGTGGTATGAACTCAAAATACTTTGTTTTCTTTTTAATGTATGTGTGGTTATAATGTTTATTTATCTGTTTAGCATCTGAAGTTCTCATTTAACTGTTTCCCATCTTGGGGTGACTGATTCTTTTTTTTTTTTCCCCCAGCTCCATCTGAAATGTATCAGTTTTTCAGTCTCATCCCTTTTTTTTTTAAGATGCTGCTTTCTGTTTGTGTTTCTTACATGTTTCAAGTAATCTGCCTGAATCAGTTATCTAGTTTTTAAACTGGAAGTTGTTGTTAGGGCAGAATGTCAAATGTTTAGACTGAGCTGCCTTCAGCATATTTTAATGTGAATTTACTGATGAATGAGGAGAAAATTTCTAATAAAGTCTACTGTCCAAAGTCAAACTCCCATCTCCTTTGATGAAGTGTTAAAACTCTCATAGCCCAGAGCTGAAGTTCAGTTCCTTATGCAGCTTTGCACGTTTCTGTTTGGTTCTTCTGTGGAATTGCTGCTCTGGGCTCCTGTGTGAGAGACATGGCAGGCACTGCTCTGTCCCATTCTTGATTTATCCCATTCACCCTGAGTATGGCCCTGCTCTTGCTTTCAGCACCATTCTGGACAGATTCCTCTGAACAAAACCTCACTTCTGTGCCAAGCTGTGCTTTGGGACTTGGTGCTTTTGGGGCAGGTTAGAGACTGACTGCTGTGCACTGATGATCCAGGCAAAACCACTGACCCACAGATGGCCCACAGTCACCCCTGGGAACAGAATTACAGTTCCAGCTGGAAAAGAGAAATGTGAGATACAACACAAGCAAGAGTGAAAGCAACAAGGGCAAAGTAACACAAGGACGTCAGGAGTTAAATAACTAAAGGTTGACTGACTGGGCTTAACTGTAAACTTCAGCATGGAATTATTGTGGACTTGCTTTCACTTACAAAGGGAAAGAAACTACAGCAGTGATCCACAATGCTTCATGTAAACCTTTTGTCTCAGTAGGTACATTAGAAGAAGGAGCTGTAACAGTACAATAGTTCACACAAAAGGCAGAACAAAGGTGTGTCAAGTGATCTGTCATAAGCAAGGTAAGCAGCTGTTCAGGAATGGCAATTCTGGTAGACGTTATTTTTCCACCACCAAAGCCCCTGTTTGGTAAAACACTAAAATTAGTGTTCTACTGTGTGTAACTACAGACTTCATGTTCCTTTGAATAACTGCAGTGACACAACTGTTCTTTCACTTGACCCAGACCAAAGCTTTTTAATGTTATGGTAAAGTGGGAATTGATATCATAAGACAAACTAATGGTGCTTCTATATGTTAATTAACCTTATTGGTTTACAATTGCATTGGAATTTTAGTTGGTGCCCCTTCTGTGATGATTTCTCTAAACCAAACATCCTTATTTTAACTTTCAAATATTTTTTCTAACACTTAGTGTCTTCCAAGGCATGATAGTTCTACAGGAATTATTATTTTATTATTCTGCTGTTTCCTAATTACGTGTTGTGATTCTATGGATGGTAGATACACTCCCTCATATGATATAAGGGCTGTGTTTTTGGGGATCAAAGTCTGTTTGATACATTTTTCTTGGTCTGTAGAAGCCCTGTAATGAGACTGCAGCATGGAGAATATTAATGATGCTTCAGTGTTCTTCCTAACCATCCCTGTGCAAATGGATTCTCTTCCAAGAGGGTTTATAGGAACCACGGAGTACAGGTAAGGATGAGTCAAGCATTGAGGTGAAACAAGTGGTCAGAGAATCTCCTCACAAAGAGTCCCAGGAAGAATCTCCTCTGCCATTGAGCTCCAGCCTGGGTGCTGTGTCCCTCACATTGATTCTTTAGGCTCCCTTTACTGGAATGCAAACATTTACTGCCTGCTTCAGGAGGGAATTGAGCAGTAATTTATAAAGTGGCCATGCATTGGCTTTTGCCCAATTCAGAGGTCAAGCACTAACTTGTTACCTTCCTTCAACCAAAGCTGTTGAAACTTCTCAGAATCTCTATCCTGGCCACCTAAATTCAGGAAGATCCCTACCCAGAGGTCCACTCTGGGGAATAACTGACAGTGAGGATGATCACTTACTATAAAGTGCACTACTTTGAGATTTGGAGCGAGATCCTCCTTGCCTTCATATTTTCAATTTCCAGCCACTTCTGCCTTTCATCACATGAAAAAAACAGACAATCCATGTGATGGTTTTCAGCTTTCACTGTGTCCCTGTGCCTGAGCAAAAGGAGTGCACTTTATCTAGACATGATGTGGAAGTAAATTTCAGAATCACAGAATATTCTGTGTTGGAAGGACTCACAAGGATCATTGAGTCTGACTCAAGTGAATGGCCCACATGGGGATGGAACCCACAGCCTTTTATACCCTGCTCTGATCAACTGAGCTCATCTCACACCCCGTGTTCCCATGGCTGCTAAGCTCAGGGGGGCAGAAACTCTGTAATACAACACACAGGAGTTTATTGGTAGTATCTGAAGGAAAAGGACACGTGCCTGGGAGCTGCAACCAAATTGCAGTCTCTTTAGATGGGTGCATGCTAATTATTGGGTTGCAAAAGGAAATATTTTACCTATTCTGCATTTGGTTCTCTAATGTGGCCTCTTCCTAGGACTTACTGATGGTTCAGAATCCCTTCTGTTGTGACTGTGGTTAAGATCTGTGGGAACACGTATCATAGCTTCTCTTTGCTCTTTCCATATTGGCACTCTTCAGCCTTCTGCAGCTCATGGGAAGTTGGGGAATTGATTTATTCCCCTGGAGATGCAGGTCTGGTGATCATGATTCACAGATGCTATAACCTGAGTGACATACTCAGCTTTTACACTTACTGAAACTGTAATTTTGTAACACCTACATTTGGATTGAAATTAGAGAAGCCCCTGTCCTTTGATATAGCAGCAGCCACACGTATCCTGCTACTAGGCTGACAGAGTCTGTTCTACAGAGGCCTTATTTCTGCCTCAGATTGAACCACAGGAGATGTGTTGAAATGCCTGCATTCTCATCCAGAGGCAATGTAGTACAATCTGTAGGGAAATCATGAAGTTTTATTTTAGTCTTTACATGTAGTCTTTCTGGTGCTCGTGTTTTTGTATCAACAGATAAACTCTTGCTGTTCAGGTAGGACCTAATTTTGGAGCAGTTTCTCAGTGTTCACTTGAAGCTGGGAAAAGGTGTTACAGAGCAGACATGTACAAATCATATAAGTGATTTTGATAGTTATAAAAGAGCAGCAAGCCAGAAATGCTGCAAAATTTCCTTCTCATCTCCATTACAGTTGTTATTGTTAAACTATAACCATATGTTCTCCTGTCAGTGGCAGGCACTGCACAGCGAGCTCTGTATCAGCTCCAGCAGAGCTCATCCAGGTGCAATTCCCACTGACATCAGCAGGAGATGTGCCTGAGTCAGCACTGCTGCTTTTGGTTCCCATGTGAAGATCCCCAAACATTTCCAATACACTGTATTGAGCCATACTTTATTATATGTAAGCAATGTCAAGCAGATGGTTTCTGCAGCAGTTTCTCTAATTTGGCAAAACATGCTGGCAACTGTACTTAGGTGAATGCTGTGAGAAAGTTGAACGAAAAAATGTGTCTTGTTGAGGCTGAGAGCAGTGTTCAAAGGGGAAGCCAGACTTCTTGGTTCCTTGATGATGGTTTTCTATTTATAAACCTTTAGAATCTCAGTGTTTTTTATTTTGTATGCTTGAAGGCATGTAGGATCTTTATCCACTCCTGTTTATCTCAAAAGAATATCTGGTGATCACGAAGTGGAAATCCCTTTGTTTGCTTGATTCAAAAAGACCCAAAAACCCCTCCTTCCTCCTTGGGAAGTGTTCTCTGTAGATGTGGAGCAATGGAAAATATACAACACACACCAGCCTGGATGCCCACCATGTCCTGGCTTTTTTCTTTTTCTTGAGGTAGCAACTGTTGCTTCAGGGAAGACCTCAGTGTGTTCTGCAGGCATTGTCTAAAATAGAAACATCTGCAACAAAGCTGAACTCTGCTGAAGTTATGTTAAAGCAAATTTGGGTGTACTGTGGTGGGGACAGAGAAGGATCAGAGCTTAGGAGAATAGTGTTTGCCTTGTTTTCTTTTTTTAGCCCCACTATAGAGTACAAGTAAATTCAGAGGAGAAAGGAATAAAGAAAAGTTGTTTATGCTTTCATCACCATCAGGTGTTTAGTGTCTTCCCCACTAAACCTTTGTTGCACAGCCTTAACAAGGCTCTACCACCGACTGCTTCAGAAGCCTCTGAATGCCTCTGGGCTTTGCAGTTGTGTGTAATAGCACCCAATTACACATCTTGTCCTGTTAGACCTTAGTTCATTCACTTCTAGGCAAAAAGCACAGCTGCTCTGTCATCACTGGCAGTGCTGCAGGAACATGTGGGGGCACCCCAAGCAGCTCCCATGGTCGGCAGAGACAGCCCAGCCCTTGGCAGAGCAGAGCTCAGTGCGGGGCAGCTCCTGTGCCAGGCTGCAGCAGCACAGCAGCACGAGCACATCTGCAGGCTGAGCTCACTTGGCTCTGCATTTCAGCTGGGAGGCAGCTCTGCCAATCCTGTTCAAAACACGTGTCAGGATCAGGTACTTGCAGTTTCATTTGTGTAGCTGTGAAAATTTGTAATGTATGTATAGGCTCTGATCTCTGCAGATGACAGTAGATGTAGAAGCAGAGCTCATGTTTTAATAACTTTTAACATATTAGGGGTGCTTACAGTGGAGACAAGTATGTTGGATTTTCATGTACTGTTTCTCTGCCTTTTGAAAGCTACACCATGAAAGGCAGATGTCTTCAGACTTCTAAGGAAAAGCAAACAAAACACATAAATGAGCTGATATTTTATTTCTTGTGTATGACAAATGCTACTGCCAGTTTCGAATTCCAGTCACAAGCCAGCATCACAGGCACTTAGCTGAGATCAGAATCTTCTCGGTGGTGCCTGTCTTGGTTTTCTCCATATTTACCTACTTTTTTTAAGAAGAAAAAGGTATTTTACAAAGTTACTCAAATTGCAAGCTTAACTTGAAAATGCACAATTTTAATGTATAAAATGCTTATAGTACACTTAAGACTTTATTAGCAGAGACACAAGAAACTGCTGCACACATACCTGGGAAACTGGTGAATGTTTTTAATGGGAAAATGATTTAGCCGTTTCTCATTTTACTGGGAAAATCAGTTTGGCAAGTGCACTGCTTCTTATGTAGCAAAATGTGAACAGCTGTAAGGCTGTGTAGTATTTCAGTATATGCATTTGGAAGTGACTTCTCAGGCATAGTAAAGGTACCTGTGACATTATTTTGGAGACTGAAGTGTTACTTTATTTGGAGATTACTTTTAACTTTCAGGAATTAATAAGATTTGGATCCTTCTAAGCTATTCTATCAGGGCTTGTCTAGAGATGAACCAAACCAAAACCAAATTCCACCCCCCCCCCCATAAATTTAGCTACCTGGGTAAAACTGGCCTCGCATCAAGTACTGCTGGTATTAAAATGTTTCCCAAGTCCTACCATCTAATTGCATAAATAAACTCCCACTGGGAAAAGCCATCTAGAAAAGGAAAGGATGTTTTGAGTATTAAGTTGGAATTAATCTCAGAACTTCTGGAGGCCAAGTTGTGCCAGAAACTTTTATGTTCTTGATTATTTGCTGACTCTCCCTCCACCTCTGCCTCTACCATTTCCTGTGTACATCAAAGACAGCAGTCCAATTTTTCCAATTTTTCACTGATCCTAGATTTTCATGACACAAATAAAACCACCTAGTTCATTTATTCATTATTTCTAATCTTGCAGCATCTGTTATCTCACTGGTATTTGACACTCAGGCTGTGTTTCCCAAGCTGAGCTTCATAAAAATCCGTAATTTCATTCTCCTCACCATCTACTTTGGGGAAAGCATCTTTACTGTTCATAAAGTACAGCATCTTCACTGTTCATGACTGCAAGAGCCCACTCAAAGGATGTTGGGACATGTCACCTTGGTGGCTTGCTATTGAACTGACCTAATTAGTTTTTAATTTAATAACTGTCCAGTTATTAAGGTCAGTGCCCCCAAATGGCCTCATTCTGCCTATATATACAAAGACACAAGTGACCATTCCTAATTTGCAGCTAATACACCTTTTGGCTTGTGTGTTTGCCTTTTATATGCAATTTCCCCTGACTCTTCTACAGGAGCCTCACTCTGGGAAACAGTGGGTGCTTCAGCCATCTGTGAGCCCAGTTGAATTTGCCTTCTCAGAAGGATCAGCAGTATTTTAAGTAAGAATTTGTTTTAGATCAAAGTTCTAAATTCTAGTTCAAAGCTGTCACAAGAGCATTTCACAAGATTGGAATAAATATGAATTTTAATAATAGAGCTGCTTAATGTTGAGGTTTAAAACTCCATGCTTCATTTGCTCTCACATCATTAACCCTCCCCCACTAACTAAGGAATGTTATACACAACTTTACTACCAGTGATTACTCTCACATAAAAATAAGAGAAATGAATCTATAGTTGTAATACAGAAACTTCCTCCTCTCTGAGATCCGTGACTTCCAGCTTCCTGATGAATCTGAGCTGAGAAAAAGAGTCTGGAGAGGCTGGTTCCTTGCATTGCTTGGTATTCCCATCCCCCACAGAAGTGGGAACAAATGGTTTTAATTGTCAAATAACTGATGATAAGTGGACAGCTGGGATAGGAACCTATCCCAGGATGTTGTGTCTTGTGCACTAAAAGATGAAATAAATGTGGGGGGTTTTTTCCCGGAACTTTATCTCTCTAGAAAGATCTTCTAAACATTTCTCTTCTGAACATGTGCATCCCATTGGGCATGAGGAGATGCTTCTAATCCTTTTGAAATACCAGCCTTTTGGGTCAGGCAGCTTTGTGACTTTGGAAAAGGAAGGACACTTTATATCATGCCCTCTTTTTATTTATCTTTAGTTAAGGCTTTAAAGTTTTGTTTGATTTATGGTTTTGGAATTTATTTGTAGAAATACAAAAATAAGTCCTTTTTTCTTTTCTGAGTTTCCTTATGAATCAAAAAGTTTTTATGGTCTTGCTATAATTACAGAAATTTGAGGGTCAAATGATGTGTTTTATGAGACCAGCTGAATGAAACTGAAGAGACACTTTCAGATACAGAAATGTGTCTCTGAAATACAAACACCAGTTTTCAAAATTAAATTTAGATAAAGAACTGTTTAAACCTGAACAGTTCTTAAGCTGCACAGAAATTTGAGCATTGATAAGTGTACTGGTTCTGTGCCCTGTTATAATTTTTCCCATTCCTGAACCACCAGCAACCTGAACCTCCTGTGTGTTCTGCTGAACCCACCTTACCTCTCTCTAATGACTTACTGAATCTTCCCTCTCTGCTTTGCAGGTACAAACCTCTTTGATGATATCATTGATTAACTTGTGCAAGTTAAACTCGTATCACAAGTCTGAAGCTGTATTTTGCCTTGAGGATCAAAGCTTCAGCCTGCATATCCTGAAAGCTGTTCTGACTTTTAGAGTACAGCATTAGTAACATTAAAGATACTATCTTTGTAAATTCAATCCTGTATATATCCTGCAGTAATGGTGTGTATGTTCACACCATCCCTCTTACAGAGAAGCTAACTAAAAGGAGCAGATGTCATATATTTAATCAAGATCTTTCCCTTCCATGGTTTTCCTGTTCAAAGAAAACAAAGATGAATGAGTTCTGAGAATTTGAGTCCTCTGCTGTTTACACAGAGCTCCTTTTTGAATGGTTTTGTAGGCGTACTCCTACTCTGCTGTCATGCAGAAACATGGTAAGAGCTTACTATGAATTTCTGTAATGGAGTGAAGGAATTCAGGCACAGGAGGGGCTTTCAGTAGCCATTGGAGGTGTGATTAAAAGGGGGCTGGGCAGGTGCTTCCCTCCCTCTCACCCCCATTCCGGCACAGGGAGAGGCTTCTGCCAGCCAGCCAAGATGTTTGGGGGTGTGCTGTGTTTTCTTGTGTGGTGAGTAATGGGAACAAATTGAGGCTGGGGCATTAAAAATCCTGGTGATGCTGACTGACAGGTGAGGCTGTGGAGGCATGAGCCAAGCCTGGGAATGCTGCTGAGCCTCTGCTTGCCCTTTCCCAGGTACGTGCTGCTGATGGTGCCCCGTACCTCACAGATTGCTCTGAAAGGGGGGAGCTCTCTGCCGGGCAGATGCACCTGGCCAGGTTCCTGGAGATGTTGCTATGCCTGGTTGATGAGACAAACATCAACTGGGCTTATTGCCAAAATAAAGTTTTCTTGTAAACCCCAGCAATTTGGTCCCCAGGGCTTTGTCATTCAGTCTCTGCTTACATTGCTTTGGAGGTGCTTGATCCCAAGGTGATGGGTGCCAGGAATGCACCTGTGTCTTTTTTCCCCACCTTTCTCTTCACATTGTGGGAAATAACTGGATTTTGGTTGTTTTCCACTGCAGTTCATTGCAGATCCTAAAAAATCCATCAGAGGAAAGATTATTGCTCACCCTTCCACCACCAAGTGAGAAATAGAGATGGCCATATTTCAGAAGCCTAGTTTTGGAATTTTATGAAACTGGCCAAGTAGCTTTACTTCTGTCAGACCACAGTCTGTCCATGGCATATCCAGTCTGTGCTTCAATTTAGTGCCACTCTGAGCTCTCAGTCTGCAGGGAAATGAGCATTTTGGGAAGTTCCTACAGCTTTACTTAATGGTTTGCGGATTATGATGATTTTCTGGAAGTAGGCTATCCATCCTGATCTGTTTTCTTCCCACTCCCTGTCAGACTGTACCTGCAGGAAGGCTGAAGTGAGACCAAGATCTATAAAATCTATGACTCTCCCTGTCTCCCTGAGGCTGAAGCTGACAGAGTGGGAGATGCCAAAGACTGGAAACTCCTTTTTTTATCCCCTGAACCCCAAGACTCTGTAAGACTCTCCTTTCTTTGTGGCACCTCAGGGATACTTCCCAGTGCCTTGGGCAAAGGAGCCTGCTGTGTGTCAGCGTGGGAACCATCAGGACATACCAAGAACAGCCAGAGATGTTGGGAAGAGATCTCCCTCCAGGCTGGAGTCAGAGATTAGGTCAGTGTAGTTCCTTGGGAACATTTCCAGAGGACATACCCTTCGTGTTTTCCAGAATCCCACCATGGACATGGTGAAGTAAAGTCTTAGTGGCCACAGTTCAGAACTAGCTCTTCCTGTTTCTGCCTGGCCTACCCATACTGGGCTTACACCCCTATGGCCAGCCTTGCCGAGAACATCTGGGCTTTCTCTTGCCTACCACTGCATTTGCTTTCCCCTCACTGCTCTGGCCTTGCCTACCTCTCCATTGACTTGCCCACACTTGGTTTGCATTGCCTTGGAAGGCAAGCAACAGAGTGGTAGGCAAGGCAAAGCAAAGAGATTGTAGGTAGGGCAAGGCAAGGGAGACATAGGCAAGGCAAGCAAAGCAAGGGTAGGCCAGGAAAAACTAAGCAAGGTGCTGAAGACAAGGCAAGGTGAAGTAACTCAGAGTGCCTTTCCTCGGGAAACAAAGGACACAGTGTCAGTGTTGGTGGAGCAGCTGTTAAGGTACCATGGGGAGGAATAGTCCAGCAAGACATTTCTGTCCTGTCCCCTTCTAAGTAGGAGCAACTGTTGGATCTATGCAATACTGGAGGCTGTATGCAACTTCTGCTTGCTAAATTCTTGAAGGAGAATGGCAGTGCTTTTTCATGGGAAGGAAAGCACATAGCTGCAGTGTTGGGGGTGCAGGTAAAGTAGCTGCCTTGTGCAGGTCAAGGGCAGCAACAGCATTCTGTCCTGGTGTGGAAGCACTGCCTTGATTTATACAATTAGGGAGTCAGTATCCATCTTTGGAAGGTGGTCTCCTGAAAGATTCAATTTGGCATGTGATTTCCACTTCTCAGAGGTGGCCTTCTGAAATTCAGGCAGGACACTTCTTTTGGACAAGGTGAGCAGCTTGCTTAGTCTTGGTGTAGCTGATCTAGTGCAGGGTAATGCCCAGTAACTGTTCCAGCACTTATAAGGGATCAGTCCCTGGATGTTGTACATTTTTGAGGAGGGAATGCTATTTCTTTTCAGATGGCCTTCTAGCTCCTCTCTTTGACAAAGAAAGCAAGTTTGGATCTGCACTTTGGGTGGTCTTGGTGATTTTAAATGCTTTTCCCAATAGGCAGTTCTCTGGGTTAGAGCTGTTGAACTTTCAGGGGGAATGCGAAGGCCAAGCTCTTGAGCTCTTTGTCCTGGCAGCTCCAGTGTGTGAGCAGTCCCTGGTGCCCTTCTGTTTGGATCCTCACTTTGTGAGACTGAAGGCTTAGGATGGTACTTAGAGCTGGGAAGGAAAGTGCTGATAGCAGGATGTGTGCTGGTAGTTCAGTGGGTGCGGTTGAAGTTGCAGGCAAGAGCTTTCTCAGCTGGCACTTTAGTGAGCTCTGGTTTTGCCAGATGTTTTCAAGTTTGTGGCTGGACTCTGCAAGAGTGAAAAGCTTTGTTAGAGCAAATGAGTTCGTGCTGCTGTTTGAGTGTGATGCAAAGAAGAGTTTGGACTTGGAAGAGGAAGATCAGCAAAATCTTTTTATCCTGACACAGTAGGTTTGAGAGAGGGACATTTCCAACTTGGCTCTGTGCTTGGGATGGTTTGGAGCCGGGCTCGGCTTCTTTTGCAAGTCGACATCACCATCGTGTGGTTGTTTCGATGAGCGCTGACAGTGCCTAGGACAAAGCCAAGCACTTTTCTGGCCCGGCCCCATTCGTGGGAGAGCTCTGCTGTGCATCCTGGCTCTTGGAGACTGACAGAATGGGATCCCACCTGTAGCAGGGAAGGACGAAGAATAGTTTCATTGTTGGCTGTGCAGTTAATAGGCTGCAAAAGAAAAGGCAATTGCAGAACGGCCCCTTTCTTTTAGGAGCTTTTCTGTGCCATCAGCTGCTCAACATGTAACTTGCACCCACTGGACTGCATCCAGCTCCCTGGATATCTGCACTTTGCTTCAAGCTCTACATACCAGCTTACCCAATCACTATTGCAGATCCCAAAGCCTTCAAAACATCCAGCAGCTGCTCCCAAAGAAAAATTCTGAGAGCAAAAAAGCCAGTGCTGGCTTTTATAGTCCCTTTACAGTCTGTAAACTAGATGAAACACACAGGTGCTGTGCACTTTCCTTCCCAACTGCATATATAGTATTCATCACATTCTCTCAAGGTGACAGTCCATGGCTAAAGTGAAGTATTTCCTGTTGTAGTTCGGACTGAGACATGTCCCAGGACAGAAAGCATTTGCTGGCCTTTCCTCTTGCCTCTGAAACCTGATACTCACAGTGCAATCACTTTCACACACCTTCAGTATCTGAGTCCAAGCAGTTACAGAGAAGGAGGTATCAGGACAGAAAGCATCCCTAAGTTACCCCTTCTCTTAGCAGCACTGAAATTATATACAGCTTACTAGGACTACACACCTTCCTTCTCACATGTATGTGCTGTTGCAGTTTTCTCCTCTCACGGGTGTTTTTCCAACATCCAGCAGCTGTCCCATACAAAAAAGGCTCGAGAAGACAAAATGGTCTGCTGGGACAGAAATGTCCAATTTCTGGGTGCCCCTTTTGTGCAGTTCTGCCATCCTGGGAACAGATCCAGAGAGGGAGGGAGGAAGGAAGGAAAGTGGGGTGGACCAATCTCCACAGCAACCCCCTGCCACCAAAAAGACCGTCCTAAGGGCCATCTCCACTCTTGCAGTGCTTAAAAGCCATCAGGTGTGGTTCATCTCAGCTGGGAATCTGAGCCCTGGCAAACTAATACCATAAAGCCCAGCCCCACTCAGTTACCTGATGGTGATTCCCATGCTGTCCCCATGCCATGCCAGACACCTTTGCACGGTGCCTACCCCAGCTGCCATTAGTGCTGTGGCTGCAGGTGCCCCCAAAAACTCTGTAATCCTCCTTGCTCAGTGGTCCCAGCAGGCCACTCGTCCCAACACTTGAAAGGGACATAGAATAGCTGCCCACCCCTTAGGACCCCGATCCCACTCTCACCCCAAGACGACCAGACCTCACTCCCAGGTCCCATGGCACTACCCCTGCCAGTGCCTCTTCTCCTTGGCAACTGTGAATATGGCACTGGCGAAGTGCTATTGGCATTCTCTGCACTATACAACCCCAGCCTTCTCAGCCTGTCCTCACAGGGCAATGGCTCCATTTGCCTGATGATCTTTGTGGCTTCTCTGGATCCCCTGTAGCAGGTGTGTGTGTTTCTTAGGCTGTGGGTCCTAGAGCTGGAGTCAGTACCCAGCTATGGTTCCATGAGAGCCACCCAGAGCAGGACAATCCCCTCCTTTGATCTGCTGGCCACACAGCTCAGGATGCAGCCCAGAATATGATTGGATTTTTGCACTGGGCACAGGCATCACTGGTTAGAAACCAGTCGAGTTGGACATCAAACTCTAGACCACAAGTCCTTGAGTGTCACCATCCAAGCAATTCCATATGCACTCAGTGGCCAACACCCCTAAAATCCATGTCACTCCTATTTAGAGAGAAGGATGCCAAGAGGAGGTGCAGCAGTGCCTGTCTCAGGGAAACTCCACAGCTGAGTGTCCCTTGAAAACTAAACAAGGCCCTCCTGCATTTTACAACCGGAGCTCTGGCCTCAGCTTGGGTAGGTGAGATCCTCTAGGAAACAAGGAAATCAACACGTAGGAAGCTGATCAAAGTCATGCCTACATCTCTCCCTGAAAGACAAATTGAGCCATTTTAACACACACAAATTGAGCCACTTTGCTCAGTGTGCTCAGCCCCGAGGCCAGGATCTGGATGGCATCATTGGGGAAGAGGCTGAGGGCAGGGAGCCCAAAGCTCATGGCTCCTTTTCCTGGGGCAGGCATCACTTTGCCCATTCAATTAATTTCACAGTTCAAAGGGCTACTGGATCAGTCTCGCAGAGCATGTGGGAATCACTGTGAGGTGGAAGAGTTGGGAAAATCCAACTTGAGCTTCAGGCAAACCTGAATCATGCTGATGTGGAAATGAGAGGACATGATGCCCTGGTCTCAGCATTCCAGGGATACCAGAGCACATAGGCTCTTTCCCCAAAAATTTATGCCTTTGTCAGGGGCAATTCCCGAGCTTTAAGGCATGGTCCCAAAACACCTTGAACGTCCATGTAATCCCGTGTTGCTGCTGCAGCTTTCCAAAAGGCATTGCCTTTCCATGGCTGCTCAAGGAGTCATGGAAAGGCAGCCCAGGATAATGGAGGCTGGGAGAGACCACTGCATGTCCTCTGCTCCAGTTCTTAGAAGAAGAAACTTGCCAGTAGCCTCCGGAAGCTGTGACCCTTGTCCTCTGAACACTGCCACTGTCAGAAAAATCCCTGCCAGTTACAAGGAACTCTTTTAGGGCAGAAGGGCTGCAAAGCAGAGAGAAAGTATGTTCCAACAGAGCTTCCACACTATGTCCCCTGGGGAGTTTTCACACCTAATCCTGAGAGTTCCTCACTGTCCATGTCCAGATCTCATCCCATAAGCCTGGGATCTGATCACCCCATGGATGGTGCACTTTCTTGGCACTTGAGAGGCTACATGTGGGTTGATGTCCCCATTTGGTGTCCCTGGGGACAAGGGAGGTAGTGGGGATCTCTTATGGAGAGAGGCAATGCCAGAGGACCAGGCAGAACAGAAGGGCTGCAGCCCCTGACACATGGGTGGAGGTTGAGGGCACTGCTCGTGTTTAAGGTGGTGGAGATGAGCAAGGAGTGGAGGGGGGCATGGAGCTGATGGCTCCTGCACCTCCTGGACTTTCTGGAGAGAAGGGAGCCAAACTCTCCTGAGACATGCACTGTCAAAGGGCAAGAGGCAGCAATCACAAGTTTCAAGAAAGGAAATCTCAGGGCTGCCTGGGGGAAGATATGGGACTGGCCTGGGAGAGCTGCACAAGGGATAGTGACCTTTTCTTGAGCTGTGATATTGCTTAGAAGTCAGCAGGATAAGGCCCAGAGCCTGCTGAGGAACCAGGGCAGTTTGATCTGGCCAGAGCAGTTGAGAGGAGCACAAGACCTCCAGAGCTCCAGCCAGACCTTCTGGGGTTGATCTGGATTACTCTGAGTCACTACAGCCCCGGAGCAGCCACCAAAAGACCATGCCTTGGGAGACAGCAAATGCAGGAGATTGCAGAGAAGCACCAGGTGATGCTTGAATGGGGATAAAAGGTGGGGGAATACCCTTCATGGCAGCAGAACACTGAAGATATGAGCTCTGTTATCCCCTGAGTGCCTGAGTGTGTGGCACCCAGTCCACTCAAGTCCACACTGGGTGACTCAGATTTGCCTGGAGCTCAGGGATTTTCCCAGCTCTTCCACATCGTGATGACACCCACGTGCTCTGGGAGACTGATCCAATGTCCCTTTGAAATGTAAAATGCATGGAATGGGAAACTCCATGCCAGACCCAGAAAAAAGTGCCATGGCCTTTCGGCTCCCTGCCCTCATCCATTTCCCCAAAGCCACCAGCCAGGTCTGTGGCCTCTGCCATGAGCTGAGCAAAACAGGTCAGTGTGGCTGTGGGTCTCTTTCAGGGAAGGACGCGGCATCTCTTTGATCACAAAATCGGGCCGTGGTCTGGCCTGTGGACTGTAAGCAAGTTCCCCATGGCTGTCATCAGGCCTGCAGGGACATCCTTCCAGCTGAACATGGCCTTTCCTTGCCACTGAGCTTTGCCACCTCCCTGCAGAGTTGGGTCTCTTCCCCACTATGGGCTTGTGCAGTGTTGACTTGCTGCCTCAACTGACCCACAGCCCTCTGTATGTCTGTGATAAGCCCGTGGAAGAAATGACCCTCAGGATTAGCACTGAAAGCTCCTGAGAGCTGACCTGAGGTTTCTCTTCATGGCTGAATTGCACTGTAACTGGAGCCAAATTATCCATCAAGAAGAACAATGGACAGAAGCAATAAACACTATACAAAGACATGTCAACTCTCATTCTCCACTGGCCTGGGACCTCCAAGTCAAGTGGCCTTAGGAACCTGGGACACACATGAATCATTTCCATGTTGGGTGATGTGAAAATGGTGAAAAATGCCTGAGATGAAAGAGGCAAGGACGTCATGAGCAGACAGGACTCTCAATTGGCCACTCCCAGGTTCTTGGATGTTTCAGGAACAAGGAATGTTTGCGGCCCCACAGGGCTCTGGAACACGGTATAAAAGGCTGCTCTGCTCCAGGCTCTGCATCCTGGTCTCTGGCCTCCCTTTCCTCGAGGAACAAGGTAAGCCTGAGTGCGCTCCATCCCTCCCTGTGGGCTGAACTGCTGCCATGGAGGCTGCCCAGGTTGATCCTTGGGCTGCCTCAGCTGGGCCCTGACACAGAACTGTTGAAGGGCCATCAGCCTTTCCATGCTGGTGCCTGGGGACAGCTGGGAAGAGGGGGCTTGTTTCCAGCAGAAGGGGATCAATGGGGCTCAGCCACAGGGGGATGTGCCCAGCAGAATTTGCACCTGCCCTGGTGTAACAAAATGTCCCAGTGCATGCCCGGCCACGTCTAACACGGCCATGTCTGTTGTGGAGATGGGCTGTGACCAGTCTTTGCACAGGAGCCTTCAAGCCCCTGTGCTGGGTCCTGTTCCTGAAGTGGGGCAGCGTTGCTGTGCCGTGCCACTGGGAGGGCACGAGGAGGGTGGCGGGAGCTGTAGGCACAGAGTGTGTTTTGAAGAGCAAATGTGTCCGTGGAGAGAGCTGAGGGGCAGAGAGCCAGACTGATGGTGGGGCTGGTTGTTGCTCCCTGCTCTGTGTTGCAGCTTTGCCTCCTGCACCGAGAGATGTCTTGCAGCAGACCCTGTCCCCCACGGCCCTGCGGCCCCTGTGGCCCAACGCCCCTTGCAAGCAGCTGCAGTGAGCCCTGCATCGCCCGCTGCGCTGACTCCACGTTTTACATCGAGCCTTCGCCCGTGGTGGTGACCCTGCCGGGCCCCATCCTCTCCTCTTTCCCTCAGAGCACAGCCGTGGGATCCTCTCTGTCAGCTGCTGTGGGCAGCTCCCTCAGCACCGCGGGGGTTCCCATCTCTTCTGGGGGCTCCCTTGGCCTGGGGGGGTCAGGCCTGTGTCTGCCTTTCTCCCGCTGTGGGCAGATCTGCTGAAGCCGGCCGATCTTCCCCTTTGGCCTTGGCTAATGGGCCCATCTCCTTCCCTCCCTGCTCCCCCACACGTCTTCCTTGGTCTCTCTTCTGTGCCACCGCTTTTGCTCCTTCTCATTAAAGCCTTTGAGCAGCATCTCTGGAGAGTCGTGGTCCTTTGTTCTGCTCCTCCCTCAGCTACCACCTGCTCTGCCAGGGTGAGCACTGGTTGCTGTCCTGACCTTGCCAGCAGCTGCTCAAAAACTCCCAGAAATTACAGCAGAGCACCAAAGCCTCAGACCCTGAACTTGTGTCTCTAACCCGCAGATCATGGCTCTGCAGGTCCCCTTGCCAATTTTCTCTTGGTACAAGTCAATACAAGTATTCTGAGTAACATTTCTCTCCTGTCAAAGCTTCTTCACAATAGCATAGCAAATTCAATCTTCTCTTTTCTATTTCGGAGCTTGGAACGTGCCAGTGGGATGAGTACAGAATTATGGGCTGGGAAGGACAAAAGCACTTCTTTCCATGAATGGACCTAGGCAGTGTGGCCTCAACAGAGTTTGACGGCAAAGTTCACTCCATCACACACTCATTGGGAAAGCATTAAGAGAGTATTGAATTGAAATCAATACCTAATGATCTATACAGAGACTGAATTCATTAGTATATGGAATTACAAAAGATATGCATACAGAATTAAAAGGGTACAAAAGGGTTTAGCAGTGCTTGAGCCACAGTCACAGCAAGGACTTAATCACAAATTCACAGTGACAACATTCATACCATTATCAATTCTCTCTCACAAACACACACACACTCTCTGTATTCAGATGTGTAATTAAACCTATCAAAAATGCCCCTTGGGCTCAGGGAAATGCTCACATCAAACCCCTTTGCGTTTCTCAACCAATCATAGGCTGTACTTAGAGGAGTGTGGGGTGATGTGTGTGTGCGTCAAACCAGGCCTCATCATCACTGATGGCCTTTTGAGTAGCCCAGCTTTACAGTTCTCAAGCTGCCAGAGATATTCCACCCTGAGGGATGTGCTGGCACTGTCTGCTGTGGTCCAGGAGCCTCCAGGAGCTTCACTCAGGACAGAGTTGTTTATAGGCTCACAAGATGATTTGCCTTCGTCATCAGAGATGGAACCTTATATTCCATCTCTGACACAATCCGTGGTGGTAGCTATTGGAAACAACTCCCAAGACATTTGGAATCTATTTCCAAAACTGCATCTACAATGGTGTTCTTCCACTTGGGCTACATTTCATCTAGAACTTTGATGTTTTAAGTTCAGTTGAATCCTATCAAATGCTTTCCCACTGTCAAATTTTAAGGTTAAGATATTATTTGTAAGGTAAAAGTTACAGTAAAGTGCTGTCAAGGTTTTAGGCCGTGTTCCTTCATATCCTTGCCCTCACTGTCTTTTGTCACACACACACACACACACACACACTCACAAACATACACACACATTCTCTCGCGCTCTCCTAGATAGTTCTTGGTTCAATTCCGTTTGGATTGCATGGATTTTGTTTGGGTTTGTTGTTGCTTGTTTTTCCTTCTTGTGCTTTAACTGTCCTGTAAGTAGTAGAGTGAATCATGGCAAGGCAGTTCATTGTGCTTTCCTTTAATATTAAATGTGGCTTTTGCTGACATCTTTGCCAGTGATTTTTGAAGCAATCTCACACACTCGTTTGTAAGAGGAGCCTTGGGCTGAAGTGCCTGGGTGTAGGTGTCGTGGCACAGGGTATGTGATGAGCAGCCAGCAGGGCTGGAGCACGTAGTTGTGGCCGAGTGGTGAAGGCGATGGACTAGAAATCCATTGGGGTTTCCCCGCGCAGGTTCGAATCCTGCCAACTACGGGGCACACGCCCCTTTTGGGCTGCACAGGTCCCACCCCACAGCTGGCTGCCATGGACGGCAGCTGCAGCTGCTCAGAGGGCTCCTGCTCCTGCAGCCCTGCCTGTTCCCGCAGAGCAGCTGCAAGGGAGGAGCTGCTGGCAGGCAGCCTCGCCTGCCTCCTGAAGGGCTTTCTGCAGGCCAAGGGAAAGGAAAGCCTGATGTGGGGCACCTGTGAGGGCAGGGGACAAAAGTCTGTGCTCTGCAGCCAAGCCCACCTGGTGTGGGGAAAATCCTGCAAGGGAAAGCAATCTCAGAGGTGTTGTCTGCGTCAATGGAGAAGGGGAATTGCAAAGATCAGCATCACCTGGGGCTGATTTCATCACCTCGCATTGGCAGCAAGTGGGAAGGGCAAGAACTTGCACCGTGAAAACCAGCTTAGCACAAAGTGCCAAGAGCTCAGATCTTTTACTTCGCAGTAAGCATGAGCAGCATTGAGCTGAGGCACCACCAGAACGTGCACAGCTAAAATGGGTGAAATCTTTTGGTTGGCAATTCCAAGCAAAGGCAAGCCATGTCCCACCTTGGGCAGCACAGAACTGAACTGAGGGGCAGGTGCAGTCCTTCAGCGTGCTGGGAGCAGAGCTGGATCTCTGGGCAGGGCTGCAGGGTGAGGCTGTGGCTGGATTTCAGGTGGCCTGATCCCTAGCAAGGCCCAAGGCTGCAGCCTGCCTTCGGGGGTGCCTTGGGAGATGAACCTGTCAGGGAGTCCATTTAGTGGGGTGGGGGAGGCAGAGCAGAGAGGAAGGGAGGGAGTGAGGGCCAGCAGTGGCCAGCAGTGGCCGGCAGCATCAGGCTGCGCCGAGGGCAATGGCAGCCAAGGCTCAGGAGAAGCAGAGTGGCGCAGCGGGAGCGTGCTGGGCCCATAACCCAGAGGTCGATGGATCGAAACCATCCTCTGCTAAGGCTCTTTTTTCACCAGCACTGCCTCACCCGACAGCTTTCAACCTGCTCGGGAAACTTGGCCTTAGCTCTCCTCTTCCCTCTGCCCCTGCTTTTGGTGGAAATGATACAACTTCTCTAACTTTTAAAAGTAACTTTTTTCAGAGTTGTGTTCACCTCCACCCTGGGTTTAGGAGAACCGAAGCTTTTCTTCAAAAGATTCTGTTTACTCCAAATTAGGGTTTCCCTGGGTAAGGCCTGATGTTTTTCTCTCATTAGTCTTTTTGCAGCTTGACTGGCTTGGGCTGGAGAAGAGAAGTCAAGGGGGCTTCTGCTGTGGGAAGGTAACTTGCCATGGCGTGCCTGAGTCAGAAAGAGCTTGTTGCAGTTTGAGAAAGAGAAGACTGTGTGTGGATCTGAGCCAGGCACTTGTAAGAGAGGCCATGGGCGGCTTGCAGAAGGAGCTGTGGTGCTGCCCTGAAGGATGGTGTGATTAGAGAGTGCCTGGAGGCCCTGCAGGAAGGCTGCACTTGGTGATAGATGTCCGAGGTGATGGAGAGAGAGTCAGGCAGGGCAAGGGGGCATGCAGCTGAGTGAGGCTGAGCACAGGGGCCAGAGGTGACCTGTGCAGAAGGTCCCATGGTGTAATGGTGAGCACTCTGGACTCTGAATCCAGCGATCTGAGTTCAAATCTCAGTGGGACCTCAGTCCTTTTGCTCCCTCAGGCTTTTTCTCAGCATGCTGACACACTCACAGCTCTCCTCTGCTGCTGCTTCACTTGTGGAGTGTTCTCAGATGAATCACACAGCAGCTGAGGTGGAGACCACCCATTCAAAAGGGGTCAGGCACAGGAGGCTGCTCTGGGACCGCTCAGCTCCTATGTCACATGCATCCAAAAGCAAACTGAGACAGAGCTACACGCTCTGGACAGCTGCTCATAGGTTGGAGCATTCCCACAGTAACAGCAGGTTACTCTGTGTGGCATTACTGGTGGGTCCACCTGTGTTCACTGCTCCTTTCCTGCTCCTTTCCTGTGCGGCTCTTATTCCTCTCTTCCCTGCAATGTCTTTCTATTGCTCTGCAATCAGTTCCAGGAGCTCTACCAACTTTGGGCAGTGCCCCATCATTAGGGTTACATTTGCTGCCATGGCAGAGGGGAGGACCTTCCTGGCAGAGCAGGTGGTAGCTGAGGGAGGAGCAGAACAAAGGACCACGACTCTCCAGAGATGCTGCTCAAAGGCTTTAATGAGAAGGAGCAAAAGCGGTGGCACAGAAGAGAGACCAAGGAAGACGTGTGGGGGAGCAGGGAGGGAAGGAGATGGGCCCATTAGCCAAGGCCAAAGGGGAAGATCGGCCGGCTTCAGCAGATCTGCCCGCAGCGGGAGAAAGGCAGACACAGGCCTGACCCCCCCAGGCCAAGGGAGCCCCCAGAAGAGATGGGAACCCCCGCGGTGCTGAGGGAGCTGCCCACAGCAGCTGACAGAGAGGATCCCACGGCTGTGCTCTGAGGGAAAGAGGAGAGGATGGGGCCCGGCAGGGTCACCACCACGGGCGAAGGCTCGATGTAAAACGTGGAGTCAGCGCAGCGGGCGATGCAGGGCTCACTGCAGCTGCTTGCAAGGGGCGTTGGGCCACAGGGGCCGCAGGGCCGTGGGGGACAGGGTCTGCAGCAAGACATCTCTCGGTGCAGGAGGCAAAGCTGCAACACAGAGCAGGGAGCAACAATCAGCCCCACCATCAGTCTGGCTCTCTGCCCCTCAGCTCTCTCCACGGACACATTTGCTCTTCAAAACACACTCTGTGCCTACAGGTCCCGCCACCCTCCTCGTGCCCTCCCAGTGGCACGGCACAGCAACGCTGCCCCACTTCAGGAACAGGACCCAGCACAGGGGCTTGAAGGCTCCTGTGCAAAGACTGGTCACAGCCCATCTCCACAGCAGACATGGCCGTGTTAGACGTGGCCGGGCATGCACTGGGACATTTTGTTACACCAGGGCAGGTGCAAATTCTGCTGGGCACATCCCCCTGTGGCTGAGCCCCATTGATCCCCTTCTGCTGGAAACAAGCCCCCTCTTCCCAGCTGTCCCCAGGCACCAGCATGGAAAGGCTGATGGCCCTTCAACAGTTCTGTGTCAGGGCCCAGCTGAGGCAGCCCAAGGATCAACCTGGGCAGCCTCCATGGCAGCAGTTCAGCCCACAGGGAGGGATGGAGCGCACTCAGGCTTACCTTGTTCCTCGAGGAAAGGGAGGCCAGAGACCAGGATGCAGAGCCTGGAGCAGAGCAGCCTTTTATAGCGTGTTCCAGAGCCCTGTGGGGCCACTAACATTCCTTGTTCCTGAAACATCCAAACCCCTGGGAGGGGCCAATTGCGAGCCCTGGTGGCTCATGAGGTCCCTGCCTCTTTCATCTCAAATATTGGTCTCTCGCTACGTACAACCCAGAATTGTTCTATGACTCTTTGTATCACTTTGGAATGGAATGGACATTAAAATCATCTAGCTTGAGCTGTCTTAAACAGCTATTACAACTTCTCTGCACAACCTGTTGCAGTGTCTCATCCCTCTCCACGAAAATATTCCTTTGCAATATCTAATCTAAATATTCCTGCGTTCTCTTTTGAACCTGTAGGCATTGACCATGCCTACACACCCCGACCAAGTATCCTTCCCTTTCTCAACTGAATGTCTCCTGAGAGACTGCTCTTCTCTTTGCTACACAACTTCAATCCTCTCAGCCTGTCCTCACAGCGCAATGGCTCGATTTGCCTGATGATCTTTGTGGCTTCTCTGGACCCCCTGTAGCAGGTGTGTGTGTTTCTTAGGCTGTGGGTCCCAGAGCTGGAGTCAGTACCCAGCTATGGTTCCATGAGAGCCACCCAGAGCAGGACAATCCCCTCCTTTGATCTGCTGGCCACACAGCTCAGGATGCAGCCCAGAATATGATTGGATTTTTGCACTGGGCTGCTAGCAGGCAGTGCAGGTTCGTGTTCTGTATTTCAACCACCTGCAAGTCCTTCTCTGCAGGGCTGCTCTAAATCCACTCATGGCCTAGCCTGTGTCCATGCTTGGGATTGCCCTGACCTTGGCATTTGACCTTGTTGAGCTTCATGAGCTTTGCACAGACCCACCTCTCCATCCTGTCCACGTTCCTCTGGATGGCATCCCTTCCTCTAGAGTATCAACCCCATACTCAGCTCAATGTCATTGACAAACCTGCTGAGGATCAACTGCATCCCTCCCTCCATGTCTCCCAACAAGGTGTTAAATATTCTTCAAAATATTTCCATCACCAAACCCAGGGAATCCACTCTAATCACTGGTTGGACACCCCTCGAGTTGGACATCGAGCTCTAGACCACAAATCCTTGAGTGTCACCATCCATCCAATCTAGGTGCACTGACTGGCCACCGCCCAAAAAATCCACATCACTCCTATTTAGAGAGAAGGATGCCAAGAGGAGGTGCAGCAGTGCCTGTCTCAGGGAAACTCCACAGCTGAGTGTCCCTTGAAAACTAAACAAGGCCCTCCTGCATTTTACAACCGGAGCTCTGGCCTCAGCTTGGGTAGGTGAGATCCTCTAGGAAACAAGGAAATCAACACGTAGGAAGCTGATCAAAGTCCTGCCTACATCTCTCCCTGAAAGACAAATTGAGCCATTTTAACACACACAAATTGAGCCACTTTGCTCAGTGTGCTCAGACCCGAGGCCAGGATCTGGATGGCATCATTGGGGAAGAGGCTGAGGGCAGGGAGCCCAAAGCTCATGGCTCCTTTTCCTGGGGCAGGCATCACTTTGCCCATTCAATTAATTTCAAAGTTCAAAGGGCTACTGGATCAGTCTCGCAGAGCATGTGGGAATCACTGTGAGGTGGAAGAGTTGGGAAAATCCAACTTGAGCTTCAGGCAAACCTGAATCATGCTGATGTGGAAATGAGAGGACATGATGCCCTGGTCTCAGCATTCCAGGGATACCAGAGCACATAGGCTCTTTCCCCAAAAATTTATGCCTTTGTCAGGGGCAATTCCCGAGCTTTAAGGCATGGTCCCAAAACACCTTGAACGTCCATGTAATCCCGTGCTGCTGCTGCAGCTTTCCAAAAGGCATTGCCTTTCCATGGCTGCTCAAGGGGTCATGGAAAGGCAGCCCAGGATAATGGAGGCTGGGAGAGACCACTGCATGTCCTCTGCTCCTGTTCTTAGAAGAAGAAACTTGCCAGTAGCCTCCGGAAGCTGTGAGCCTTGTCCCATTGTCCTCTGAACACTGCCACTGTCAGAAAAGTCCCTGCCAGTTACAAGGAACTCTTTTAGGGCAGAAGGGCTGCAAAGCAGAGAGAAAGTGTGTTCCAACAGAGCTTCCAATTATGTCCCCTGGGGAGCTTTCACACCTAATCCTGAGAGTTCCTCACTGTCCATGTCCAGATCTCATCCCATAAGCCTGGGATCTGATCACCCCATGGATGGTGCACTTTCCTGGCACTTGAGAGGCTACATGTGGGTTGATGTCCCCATTTGGTGTCCCTGGGGACAAGGGAAGTGGTGGGCATCTCTTAGGGAGAGAGGCAGTGCCAGAGGACCAGGCAGAACAGAAGGTCTGCAGCCCCTCACATGTTGAGGGGCTGAGGATTTTGATGGAGGTTGAGGACACTGCTCTTGTTCAATGTGGTGGATATGAGGCGTGGAGGGGGGGCATGGAGCTGCAGGATCCAACACCTCCTGGACTTTTGGGAGAGAAGGAAACTCAAGGCCTTTTCCCCAAAGTTCCCAGCCAGGTCTGTGGCCTCTGCCATGAGCTGAGCAAAACAGGTCAGTGTGGCTGTGGGTCTCTTTCAGGGAAGGACGCGGCATCTCTTTGATCACAAAATCAGGCCGTGGTCTGGCCTGTGGACTGTAAGCAAGTTCCCCATGGCTGTCATCAGGCCTGCAGGGACATCCTTCCAGCTGAACATGGCCTTTCCTTGCCACTGAGCTTTGCCACCTCCCTGCAGAGTTGGGTCTCTTCCCCACTATGGGCTTGTGCAGTGTTGACTTGCTGCCTCAACTGACCCACAGCCCTCTGTATGTCTGTGATAAGCCCGTGGAAGAAATGACCCTCAGGATTAGCCTGAGTGCTGCACTGAAAGCTCCTGAGAGCTGACCTGAGGTTACCCTTCATGGCTGAATTGCACTGTAACTGGAGCCAAATTATCCATCAAGAAGAACAATAGACAGAAGCAATAAACACTATACAAAGACATGTCAACTCTCATTCTCCACTGGCCTGGGACCTCCAAGTCAAGTGGCCTTAGGAACCTGGGACACACATGAATCATTTCCATGTTGGGTGGTGTGAAACTGGTGAAAAATGCCTGAGATGAAAGAGGCAGGGACCTCATGAGTAGCGAGGGCTCTCAAGTGGCCCCTCCCAGGGGTTTGGATGTTTCAGGAACAAGGAATGTTTGCAGCCCCACAGGGCTCTGGAACACGGTATAAAAGGCTGCTCTGCTCCAGGCTCTGCATCCTGGTCTCTGGCCTCCCTTTCCTCGAGGAACAAGGTAAGCCTGAGTGCGCTCCATCCCTCCCTGTGGGCTGAACTGCTGCCATGGAGGCTGCCCAGGTTGATCCTTGGGCTGCCTCAGCTGGGCCCTGACACAGAACTGTTGAAGGGCCATCAGCCTTTCCATGCTGGTGCCTGGGGACAGCTGGGAAGAGGGGGCTTGTTTCCAGCAGAAGGGGATCAATGGGGCTCAGCCACAGGGGGATGTGCCCAGCAGAATTTGCACCTGCCCTGGTGTAACAAAACGTCCCAGTGCATGCCCGGCCACGTCTAACACGGCCATGTCTGTTGTGGAGATGGGCTGTGACCAGTCTTTGCACAGGAGCCTTCAAGCCCCTGTGCTGGGTCCTGTTCCTGAAGTGGGGCAGCGTTGCTGTGCCTTGCCACTGGGAGGGCACGAGGAGGGTGGCAGGAGCTGTAGGCACAGAGTGTGTTTTGAAGGGCAAATGTGTCCGTGGAGAGAGCTGAGGGGCAGAGAGCCAGACTGATGGTGGGGCTGGTTGTTGCTCCCTGCTCTGTGTTGCAGCTTTGCCTCCTGCACCGAGAGATGTCTTGCTGCAGACCCTGTCCCCCACGGCCCTGCGGCCCCTGTGGCCCAACGCCCCTTGCAAGCAGCTGCAGTGAGCCCTGCATCGCCCGCTGCGCTGACTCCACGTTTTACATCGAGCCTTCGCCCGTGGTGGTGACCCTGCCGGGCCCCATCCTCTCCTCTTTCCCTCAGAGCACAGCCGTGGGATCCTCTCTGTCAGCTGCTGTGGGCAGCTCCCTCAGCACCGCGGGGGTTCCCATCTCTTCTGGGGGCTCCCTTGGCCTGGGGGGGTCAGGCCTGTGTCTGCCTTTCTCCCGCTGCGGGCAGATCTGCTGAAGCCGGCCGATCTTCCCCTTTGGCCTTGGCTAATGGGCCCATCTCCTTCCCTCCCTGCTCCCCCACACGTCTTCCTTGGTCTCTCTTCTGTGCCACCGCTTTTGCTCCTTCTCATTAAAGCCTTTGAGCAGCATCTCTGGAGAGTCGTGGTCCTTTGTTCTGCTCCTCCCTCAGCTACCACCTGCTCTGCCAGGAAGGTCCTCCCCTCTGCCATGGCAGCAAATGTAACCCTAATGATGGGGCACTGCCCAAAGTTGGTAGAGCTCCTGGAACTGATTGCAGAGCAATAGAAAGACATTGGCAGGGAAGAGAGGAATAAGAGCCGCACAGGAAAGGAGCAGGAAAGGAGCAGTGGACACAGGTGGACCCACCAGTAATGCCACACAGAGTAACCTGCTGTTACTGTGGGAATGCTCCAACCTATGAGCAGCTGTCCAGAGCGTGTAGCTCTGTCTCAGTTTGCTTTTGGATGCATGTGACATGGGAGCTGAGCGGTCCCAGAGCAGCCTCCTGTGCCTGACCCCTTTTGAATGGGTGGTCTCCACCTCAGCTGCTGTGTGATTCATCTGAGAACACTCCACAAGTGAAGCAGCAGCAGAGGAGAGCTGTGAGTGTGTCAGCATGCTGAGAAAAAGCCTGAGGGAGCAAAAGGACTGAGGTCCCACTGAGATTTGAACTCAGATCACTGGATTCAGAGTCCAGAGTGCTCACCATTACACCATGGGACCTTCTGCACAGGTCACCTCTGGCCCCTGTGCTCAGCCTCACTCAGCTGCATGCCCCCTTGCCCTGCCTGACTCTCTCTCCATCACCTCGGACATCTATCACCAAGTGCAGCCTTCCTGCAGGGCCTCCAGGCACTCTCTAATCACACCATCCTTCAGGGCAGCACCACAGCTCCTTCTGCAAGCCGCCCATGGCCTCTCTTACAAGTGCCTGGCTCAGAACCACACACAATCTTCTCTTTCTCAAACTTCAACAAGTTCTTTCTGACTCAGGCACGCCATGGCAAGTTACCTTCCCACAGCAGAAGGCCCCTTGACTTCTCTTCTCCAGCCCAAGCCAGTCAAGCTGCATAAGGACTAATGAGAGGAAAACATCAGGCCTCACACAGGGAAACCCTAAATTTGGGCAAACAGATTCTTTTGAAAAAAAGCTTTGGTTGCCCTTGTCAGCCGTGAACACAAGCCTCAATAAAGATATATTTAAAAGTTGGAGAACTTATATCCTTTCCACCAAATGCACATAGCAGGGGTAGAGGGAATAAGAGGGCTATGGCCATGGTTTGCCCAAAAATCCAGAGCCGAGAAGGGTGAAAGCTGTCGGGTGAGGCAGTGCTGGTGAAAAAAGAGCCTTAGCAGAGGATGGTTTCGATCCATCGACCTCTGGGTTATGGGCCCAGCACGCTCCCGCTGCGCCACTCTGCTTCTCCTGAGCCTTGGCTGCCATTGCCCTCGGCGCAGCCTGATGCTGCCGGCCACTGCTGGCCCTCACTCCCTCCCTTCCTCTCTGCTCTGCCTCCCCCACCCCACTAAATGGACTCCCTGACAGGTTCATCTCCCAAGGCACCCCCGAAGGCAGGCTGCAGCCTTGGGCCTTGCTAGGGATCAGGCCACCTGAAATCCAGCCACAGCCTCACCCTGCAGCCCTGCCCAGAGATCCAGCTCTGCTCCCAGCACGCTGAAGGACTGCACCTGCCCCTCAGTTCAGTTCTGTGCTGCCCAAGGTGGGACATGGCTTGCCTTTGCTTGGAATTGCCAACCAAAAGATTTCACCCATTTTAGCTGTGCACGTTCTGGTGGTGCCTCAGCTCAATGCTGCTCATGCTTACTGCGAAGTAAAAGATCTGAGCTCTTGGCACTTTGTGCTAAGCTGGTTTTCACGGTGCAAGTTCTTGCCCTTCCCACTTGCTGCCAATGCGAGGTGATGAAATCAGCCCCAGGTGATGCTGATCTTTGCAATTCCCCTTCTCCATTGACGCAGACAACACCTCTGAGATTGCTTTCCCTTGCAGGATTTTCCCCACACCAGGTGGGATTGGCTGCAGAGCACAGACTTTTGTCCCCTGCCCTCACAGGTGCCCCTCATCAGGCTTTCCTTTCCCTTGGCCTGCAGAAAGCCCTTCAGGAGGCAGGCGAGGCTGCCTGCCAGCAGCTCCTCCTTTGCAGCTGCTCTGCGGGAACAGGCAGGGCTGCAGGAGCAGGAGCCCTCTGGGCAGCTGCAGCTGCCGTCCATGGCAGCCAGCTGTGGGGTGGGACCTGTGCAGCCCAAAAGGGGCGTGTGCCCCGTAGTTGGCAGGATTCGAACCTGCGCGGGGAAACCCCAATGGATTTCTAGTCCATCGCCTTCACCACTCGGCCACAACTACGTGCTCCAGCCCTGCTGGCTGCTCATCACATACCCTGTGCCACGACACCTACACCCAGGCACTTCAGCCCAAGGCTCCTCTTACAAACGAGTGTGTGAGATTGCTTCAAAAATCACTGGCAAAGATATCAGCAAAAGCCACATTTAATATTAAAGGAAAGCACAATGAACTGCCTTGCCAAGATTCACTCTACTACTTACAGGATACGTAATGCACAAGAAGGAAAAACAAGCAATAACAAACCCAAAAAAAATCCATGAAATCCAAACGGAATTGAACCAAGAACTATCTAGGAGAGCCGAAGAGAATGTGTGTATATGTTTGTGAGTGTGTGTGTGTGTGTGTGTGTGTGTGTGTGTGTGTGTGTGTGTGACAAAAGACAGTGAGGGCAAGGATATGAAGGAACACGGCCTAAAACCTTGACAGCACTTTACTGTAACTTTTACCTTACAAATAATATCTTAACCTTAAAATTTTACAGAGGGAAAACACTTGATAGGATTCAACTGAACTTAAAACTTAAAAGTTCTAGATGAAATGTAGCCCAAGTGGAAGAACACCATTGTAGATGCAGTTTTGAAAATAGATTCCAAATGTCTTGGGAGTTGTTTCCAGTAGCTACCACCACGGATTGTGTCAGAGATGGAATGTAAGGTTCCATCTCTGATGACGAAGGCAAATCATCTTGTGAGCCTATAAACAACTCTGTCCTGAGTGAAGCTCCTGGAGGCTCCTGGACCACAGCAGACAGTGCCAGCACATCCCTCAGGGTGGAATATCTCTGGCAGCTTGAGAACTGTAAAGCTGGGCTACTCAAAAGGCCATCAGTGATGATGAGGCCTGGTTTGATGCACACACACATCACCCCACACTCCTCTAAGTACAGCCTATGATTGGTTGAGAAACGCAAAGGGGTTTGATGTGAGCATTTCCCTGAGCCCAAGGGGCATTTTTGATAGGTTTATTTACACATCTGAATACAGAGAGTGTGTGTGTGTTTGTGAGAGGGAATTGATAATGGTATGAATGTTGTCACTGTGAATTTGTGATTAAGTCCTTGCTGTGACTGTGGCTCAAGCACTGCTAAACCCTTTTGTACCATTTTAATTCTGTATAGACCATTAGGCTTTGATTTAACTTCAATATTCTTATAATGCTTTGCCCACTGAGTGAGTGATGGAGTGAACTTTGCCATCAAACTCTGTTGAGGCCACACTGCCTATGTCCAGTCATGGAAAGAAGTGCTTTTCCCCATTCTAGCCCACAATGCTGTACTCATCCCACTGACACGTCCTAAAATTAGCAATAGAAGAGAGAAGATTGAATTTGCTATGCGTTTCTGAAAAAGCTTTGACAGGAGAGAAAATATTGCTCAAAATACCTGTATTGACTTGTACCAAGAGAAAATTGGCAAGGGGACCTGCAGAGCCATGATCTGCGGGTTAGAGACACAAGTTCAGGGTCTGAGGCTTTGCTGCTCTGCTGTAATTTCTGGGAGTT